>OZ010797.1:247534065-249934065 GCA_963932465.1 Maratus speciosus | reverse complement strand
TCAGATACAATTATCTTGACCCTGACTTACTGTAAAAGCATTTATTTTCACGAGGCTTTAATTTTCGCGACTTTCGCGAGCCCGCCGTAATCGCGAAAATTTAAGCCTCGCGAAATATATATATATATATATTTCGCCTCAAATAATAATGAAAAATCAGAAATTTTTCCCTTTCGAAATTCAATGATTACAGTTACTTAAACAAGAAATGAGTACAAAAATCTCTTGGATACTGACAACTATTTCTTGAATATTATACAACTACTTCTTGAATAAAAACAATAATACAACTAATAGAATGCAGCTCATTCACTTACAATATTTATACCAGCTTCTTTGAAGCCATTCATTTTTAGAGTGATGGGGGGAGAGGGGGGTGGGGGTGGCGAAGAAGTTTTCTGACAAAAGGAAGTTCCGTAAATTGCCTTATGCAAAAGGGGTTCTATTTAGGTATTTTCGAAAAATTTCAACTTTCGGCTCAGTTCATATAAAATTCGCGAAATTTTCAGCTCGCGAAATCACCGATATCTTCATTTTCGCGAAAATTACGACTCGCGAAAATAAGGGCTTTTGCAGTATTGTGAGCCAAAATGACCCACTAATGGAATGTTCTTGAACATGGACCTGCCCAATGGTCTTTGTGAGCCCGTAAACGATATAATACAAATTTTAGTCAAAATCGTTTGAGCGTTTTTTTAGATAAAATTAGTTTGACCCGCATTGACCTATTAACCTAATTTTCTTGAACATGTGACCCAGTCCATTTGTCTTCTTAAGACCAAAAGCGACCTAATACAAAATTCAGTAAAATTCGTTAGCGCCTATTTTAGATAAAATTATCTTGACTCATAGTGACCCAAATATAACCACTAATCCAAATTTCTCGAACATGTGACCTAGCCCAATAGTCTTCTCTTGACCAAAAACGGTTAGGTATAAAATTTAGTTAATATCGTTTGAGCGGTTTTTTAGATGTAATTAATTTGACCCTGACACACTTGACACACTAATTGAATTTTCTCGAATATGCGATCTAACCCAGCGATCTTCTCGATCCCGAAATAGATAGAAATCGAAATTTAATCCAACAACTTTAGAGCCGTTTTCTAGACAAAATTAGCTTGACCCGTAGTGACCCCAAAATGACACACTAATCGAAATTTCATGAACATTTGACCTAGTCCAGCGATATTCTCGTGCTCTGAAACGGTAGAATACAAAATTTTGTTAAAATCGTTATAGCCGTTTTTTAGACACAGTTAGCTTGACTCTGACACATTGGAACCCAAACTGACCCACTAATCGAATGTTCTGGAACATAAAACCTAGCCCATTGGTATTCTTGCGCCCGAAAATGGTAAAATTCAAAATGTCGCCAAAATCGCTTGAGCCGTTTTCTAGATAAAATTAGCTTGACCCACAGTGACCCAAAAATGACTCACTAATCGAATTTTCTCGAACATATAACTTCGCCCAACGTCTTCTCGTAATCCAAAACGATAGAATACTAAATTTTGTCAAAATCGTTAGAATCGTTTTTTAGATAAAATGGGCTTGATCCATAGGGATCCAAATATGACCCACTAATCGAAATTTCTCGAACATGTGACATAACCAAATAGTCTTCTTGTACCCAAAAACGGTTGGATATGAAATTTAATTAAAATAATTTAAGCCGTTTTTTAGATATAATTAGCTTGATCCTGACCCATTATGACCCAAAATGACCCGCTAATCGAATTTTCTAGAACATGTGACCTAG
The DNA here is from genome assembly GCA_963932465.1 of Maratus speciosus. Lineage (NCBI taxonomy): Eukaryota > Metazoa > Arthropoda > Arachnida > Araneae > Salticidae > Maratus > Maratus speciosus. The sequence continues at coordinate 249,932,303 of OZ010797.1, read as the reverse complement.
CCCAATGGTTTTCTCGTGCCCGAAAATGGTAAAATACAAAATTTAGTCAAAATCGTTAGAGCCGCTTTTAAGATAAAATTTACATACACACACACAATTTTCGCTCATTTTATAGTATATGATATGCCAATATTTCCACAATCAAGTTTTTATCATGATTCAGTTCATTTTTTCACACTTATATGAAGTTATAAATTCACCCCGTCCTTTATATTTCCAATATGACGTAATATATAACTTTTTTTAATTCGTCAAATTAATTAAATAATTATAATTTTTCACATGGAAATCATAAAACTGCAAAATTATGATGTAACATTCACTTTTGTTTTTAGTTCTCAAACTATTTATTTTTTTTCCATTTTTCACGTGAAAATCTTGCAGTATGGTATGATGTAATATTCCTTTTTTTTTTTAAATTCATCAAACCATTTATTTCATTTTTTTTTTTCAGGTAGAAATCTTACAGTAGAAAAGTAATTGTTGTGGTAAGAATTTTATTGCGGATTTTTAATGGTTGGCTATAGCTGATAGAAAAATGTTTAGATTTGATTGGAAACTGCTGTTAAATTTGTAGATTTTATTAATTAAAAATTAACTTTAAGTTATTCCGATTCCGAATTACTTTATTTACCTACATATACGTAACATTTCACAACTCTAGCTTCCAAATTGTGGATTTGTATAGAATTACAGACAGACAGACAAATTTTCCATTTTATATATTAGATATCTCGCTGGTCAAGTAAAACTCAGTCCGCAAAATAAATCAAATAATAAATAATTAGGTCTTAATACTAATTTTGCAAATGAATAAAAATCATGCAATTCCTTTTAAGAAAGTCTGAAGCTTTCAAATGCAATATATAGTTTTTCGTATTGCATTAAATATGTATTTTATTGGTTAAATAATCAAGTGGCACTAGATTAAAATTTAAGAACCGAAATAACTTTTCTGTACATGTGTGAAACTTATGTATATTGAATAAAATTACATATTTTATTGTTTAGTAGCTCATAATTTTATATTTTTATTTGTTAAAATTAATGGGTAATTAAAATGTCTTATTGTAACAACTTATATTTGATGAAGTTTACTTTAATAAAATATGATTTTACCGAAAGTTAGGACACGTTTGTGCGTTATAATACAAATTCGTATTTGTATTTTCATTAGTAAAATAACATATATTTTAAAAATATAACATGTGTAACTACTTCTGATATATCTTAAACGAATATTATTTTCTTTTAATATATACTGATGCATACGAGTTTGAAAAATATTGATTTTAAAGTTGCCTTTTCATAAATTTAAAATTTTATTTCTAAAATAAGAGTTAAAAGTAATATTTTCATTCTTTCTCCTTCAAATGGAAGTTTAAAAATAAGTTTTTCAATTTGAAAAACAGGCATGTGAATTGATTCTAAATCTAAAAACGCCTTTTAGGGCAGATTGATTTTAAAAGGGAAGAAAGAATTGAAAAATTGCTGGGTGAACTAAAATGCAAATAGCTGTAAGAGCTTACGGAGACAGAAGATATTTTCACTCACTCTGTAAAGTTCAGATGGGAATTTTTTTGTTGAAATATAAAGTTCTGAAAACAATTGAAAATACTTATAGAGATGTTTCCAATATTCTTTTATATATTTCTATTAATGCATCAATTAAAAAAAAAGGTTGTACTTTAATATAATTATTTATACACAAATAATTTACCATCACATTAAAGGAATTCAATTTTATTAATGATATGTTACTAGTCAACTAAAACTCAGACCACAAAATAAATCAAATAATAAATATGTAGGCCTTAACTCATTAAAGCCGGGTGGCAAAAAAAAAAAAAAATTCTCATCTAAAGCGAACAAAACTTTTAAGTTTGAATACCAGTAATTTGGTTTGGAATTTTCATATTTTCTAATAATTTTGAACGTTTAAATAATCGAGAATTAAAATGTGGAATAAACTGGTATTGATGAATTAAAAGAAGTGTAAAAGAAACTCGTCTTTAATGGGTTAATACCAATTTTGTAAATTAATAAAAGTCATGCAAAGCTTTGAAACAAATTTGGAAGATTTGAGTTATTCGGTATTTCGGTTCTTAAATTTTAATCTAATGTCACTTGATTATTTAACCAATGAAAAAGTATATTTTATGTAACACTAAAAGCCATATATAATATTATTATATATGGCTTTTAGTGTTACATAAAATATACTTTTTCATTGGTTAAATAATCAAGTGACATTAGATTAAAATTTAAGAACCGAAATACCTTTTTTATACATATGTGACACTTTTGGATATTAAATAAAATTATATATTTTATTGTTTAATATCTCATAATTTTATATTTTTAATTGTTAAAATTAATGGGCAATTAAACTTTCTTATTAGAACAACTTATATTTGATGAAGATTACATTAATAAAATATGACATCAGAGAAACTTAGGGTACTTTTTTGCTTTATAATACAGATTTGTATTTGTATTTTCATTAGTAAAATAACCTATATTTTAAAAATACAACATGTGTAAATACTTCTGATATATTTTAAACAAATATTATTATTTTTAATATATATTCATGCATACGTGTTTGCAAAACATAGATATTAACGTTGCTTTTTCATAAATTAAAAATTTTACTTTTAAAATAGGAGGTGAAAGTAATATTTTCATTCTTCATGTTTCAAATGGAAGTTTAAAAATATTTTTTTCAATTTGGAAAACAGGCATGTGAATTGATTCCAAATCTAGAAACGCTTTTTAGTGCAGATTGATTTTGAAAGGGAAGAAAGAATTGAAAAATTGCTGGGTGAAGTAAAATGCAAATAGTTGTAAGAGCTTTTAAGCAGACAGAAAATGCTTTCTCTCCCTCTGTCAAGTTCAGATGGGAATTGTTTTGTTGAAATACAAAGTTCTGAAAAAAAAATTGAAAGTAATTACAGAGATGTTTCAAATTTTCTTTTATGTTTTTCTATTTATACATCGATTAAAAAAAGAAAAGGTAGAAGTTTAATATAATTATTTATACCCAAATAATTTAACATAACATTGAAGGAATTCAATTTTATTAATGATATTTTGCTAGTCAACTAAAACTCAGTCGACAAAATAAATCAAATAATAAATTAATAGGCCTTAACACTAATTTTGTAAAAGAAAAAAAAAACAAGCTAAGCTTTTAAAGAAAGTCTGAAGCTTTGAATTGTAATATATAGCTTTTTGTATTAGATTCACACAAGAACCGCGAGAAATTTTATTCAAGTTTATAAAAAATAGTTGACACCAGAATTTTTATTTATAACATTTTAACATATTTGTATAAATTATTTTTATGCAGTTTATATTTAACCAATTTTAAAAAGATATTTCTGGTTCGAATCGACAATTGTATATTTGATACGGGTCAAAATGACCCGTCTTCGCGGTTCTAGTGTTAAATACGTTTTTAGCTCACATGCTATCAAAGCCTAAGAGCTATTGTACCCGCCGATTCTGCATGTATGCATGTACGTAATGCAACAACTGTTGATAGAAATATTCGATTTGCTTCAATTTTTTTTTCTGAGTTCACTCTGATAAGGCGCTTCCCTGATTAGCTTTGTTGGGTCATTGGTTAAGTAAAAAAGGGGGAAGGACGGGGGCTAATCCCTCCCTTAACTTAGATAAATGTGTTTTTCATGCAGAATCATCAGATTTTCTTCAAATTTGGTATACCGGTTAATTCTGATAAGGCGCTTCCCAGATTAGATTTGAAGGTTCATTTTTTAAGTCTAAAGGGGGGCGGGGGGGGGTACGAATGGCTAATACGCCCTTAATTTAGATAAATGTGTTTTTCTATCCGATTTGCTTCAAATTTGATAGACCGGTTTTTTTCTGATAAGGCGCTTTCCTGGTTTGATTTGGAAGATCATTGGTTAAATATAAAGAGGGGAAACGGGAGGGGCTAATCCCCTTAATTTATTTTTTGAGGGGCATTATTCTTTGAAATAAGAGTATAATATACAATTAGTGTTAGTAACAACTGAAATCAATTCCATCAGTTTAACTCGGCACATTTCTTTTTTATTTACTGTAAAATAATGAAATGGCATTAGATTAAAATTTAAGAACTGAAATAACTTTTCTGTACATATCTGAAATTTGTGGATATTGAATAAAATTATATATTTTATTGTTTATTATTTCTTAATTTTACACTTTTATTTGTTAAAATTAATGGGCAATTAAAATTTGTTATTACAACAACTTATATTTCATGAAGTTTATTTTAATAAAATATGACGTTAGTGAAAATTAGGACACGTTTTTGCTTTATAATACAGTTTTGTATTTGTATTATCATTAGTAAAAAAACATATATTTTTAAAATACAACATGTGTAAATACTTCTGATACCTCTTAAACAAATATTATTTTCTTTTTGTACATATTCATGCATACGTGTTTGTAAAACATTGATTTTAACGTTGTCTTTTTACAAATTTAATATTTTACTTTTAAAATTGGAGGTAAGTGTAATATTTTCATTCTTCCTCCTTCAAACGGAAGTTTAAAAAGTTTTTCAATTTGGAAAACTGGGATGTGAATTGATTCCAAATCTAAAAACGCCTTTTAGTGCCGATTGATTTTGAAAGGGAAGAAAGAATTGAAAAATTGCTGGGTGAAGTAAAATGCAAATAATTGTAAGAGCTTACGGAGACAGAAAATATTTTCTCTCAGTCTGTCAGCTTCAGCTGGGAATTGTTTTGTTGAAATATAAAGTTCTTGAAAAGAATTGAAATATTTATTAGAATGTTACAAAGATTTTCTTTGACATATTTCTATTAATGTATCCATTTAAAAAGAGATGTAGTGCAATATTGTTATCAATAAACAGATAATTTAACATCACATTGACAAATTAAAGCTTTTTAATATACATTCTTGATAGAAACTTCCCCTTTGATATATTTATGTATTTACAGATACATAAGTTACGTGGCGCAACTGGGCCATGATTTTACAATGTGACTCTGAAGATTCTAGCAATTCAGCTTCAAAAAGAAAATGTTCATTTCAATTAACGTCTGAACTGTTGTAAATGTGTTCAGTTAGGATCCCTCTATCAGATAGAAATGCTCAAAATTACATTAAAAAAATGCATATTTCATCTCTTTTTCCTCATGGGTCCAGTTGCCCCATAAAAATTGGGCAAAGGGACCAGGATGGTTTATGTTCCACGCGCCTTTATTTGTTTTTCATATGGGATATAAGCTCTAGTTTGAACAGTGTAAACAACTTAAAAAATTTTAAATCAGACAGATCATGTGAATTATAAATATACTAATGAGCGAAGTAAGGGAAACCTTTCCTGTCAATGTGTCTAAAAAAAAAAAGCATTATAAGTGAAAATATTTTATTTATTTATACAAAAACATAAAAATTAAGTATGTACCTATGTACTTTAGCATAGTTAATAAGCATAAAAGTTGCATGTGTATTTTAAGGGGGAAATAACAAGGTAAATCTATGAGCAAATGGGTACGTAAGTACTTAAATACTTCATCTGTAACGAACAATTTCAAGGTTTGGCTACCTCGCTTTCAGGGGCAAAGTACTTGTATTCGCAAAATGTTGAAATAATTTAGTGAGACCAGTATTTTACAAGCGGAATTATTTGTAAACAAGTAAAAGTATGTTTTAGCGTACTTAATAAAGGTGAAATTTTCATTATAAAATTCCGGTGCCATTGTGACAATTAAGGATTAAAATTATGTGATGCCATAACGGCATCACCGCCTTCAAGAGGTTAAGAAATTTGGTTTAACATCACCCAATATGCTTTGTTTAAATTTTATTACGTAATTTTAATAAGGTATTCTATCATTTTCTTTATTCTGAGCAAAAAACAATGGAGAAATTTATTTCCTGTAGTAAAAGAAAGTAAAAATTATTATTTATAACTACTGGGGTAAATGGATCCAACATGGTCCAGTTACCCCTGATACATGTCCCATTTACCGCATTCTTGAAAATTTTAAGGGGAAACTGGGACACCAGACTTACATTTGAAACATGGAATAAATATGAATAGATACCCAATAATATTATTGTAGATATGTGCCTAATCTTTAAAAAATATATATGGTTTAATAAAAGTACTTACATGTTTTTAATAAAAAGTCGAAGTTCAACCAAACTGACATTGTTTTAAAAAAAGAAACGTAAATTTTTTACAACCTATCACAGCAAAGAGAGAGATATGATTGAGTTGACACGCGTTGTTTTAAGTAGTAGAGATGGCTGTGCAATGTTGACAAAAGCTAAAACTTACAAAACATCAGTGTTTTTTTATTAAATAGCCTATGACAAAGTTACCCCCAACTAACTTCACCTGTTAACCTACCGTGTATTTTAACACAAATAAACATATTTTGAATGAGAATTTTTAATTAGAAAATGTTGTAGAAAAGAGAACAACATTTACTGGGCTAAAATCCTGAAACTGGATTTGTTTTACTAATGCTTAAAATTACTGTAAAAAATGCTAAAAATCCCATAAAAAAACCCAAAAATTTCAAAGGATAAATTTTACTGTATTTGTCTAAAAAAATTGAAACTGGATAAGATATATCAAATGTGAGGTTTATATAAAGAATGTATATAATAACTGTAGTTACTTCAGTATGGTGTTAAATTATTTGTACGTATGTAATTGTGTTGCACTACATCTGAACTTCAAATATCAAAACAACACTTCCCACTTGTTTTTTTTTCCTTGTTCCATGGTGTAAAAATCGAAATTGTATGTAGTTTGGAAGTTGATATATTAGCTATAAAAGCGAAAATGATTACTGGAATCGTTGCAACCGCTGGTATGACATCAGCGTTATTCACAGAGATATAACAAGTGAACAAAATATATCGAAAATAAATTATTAGGTCTTAATATTCCATTTGTAAAAGAATGTAATTAATAATATAATGTTTGATATAATTAATAACGTTAATTAATAAATTTTGAGGCTTTAAATTAGAATATATAGCTTTTGTCAAACAATAAACGTACTTTTTAGTTAAAAAATCAGGTGATAATAAATTTTGAGCTACATACGGAATGCAAGAAATAATTCATCGGAAAAACTTTTCTGCACATGTGACACACGCGGTGAAACTGAACAGAATTATATATTTTCTTATCACTAGAACGACGGTGAGGGGCCATTTTGACTCCAATCATATGGATATATTTCGGTTCGAACTGGAAACTTCTTTATAAAATAAGTTGAAAAGACTCAAAGGGAAAAAGGGCTAATTAAATAAGTTAAACAGTTTTAAATAAAAATTCTGGTATTAAATATTTTTTTTAAAACTTCAGTAAAATGTCCCATCTTTCTAGTGTTAATGTTGTAAATTTACATTCTCAATTGTGATAAATATTATGATATCAAAATTGCGTATGAGAGCAACTTATATTTGCCGATATTTACTGTATATAAATAGATAAACAATTTTTGAAAAGTGATTTTTAAAATAAACAAATCTGGATTTTTTGTAATAAGTTAACTTTTTCGTACTCATTTATCCTATGAAATTATCATAGACGAGCACTTTATGCTTGTAAGAAAGTTACTCATTACAAAGCTTTAAGAAACATTGTAAAGAACGCTCCATATACATTCCTATCGATATGAGAACATAAATAATCCAGAAAATCAAAAATATATCACACGATAATATAGAAAATTTATTTCTCCCTTCAAAAACGTTTCCAGTGGTAAATGATTACATAAAGCCATTTAGGTTTTTCTTCTGATACAAGGATTATCAGAAGTTGCTTCCTTAATTACATTTCAGACATACAAAATTCCAAGGTAATTTTTCTGACACTGTCACCAATTGTTCCTAAAGACCGATTGATAAACTAATCCACGTTGCACGTAATATTTTAGTTTTCGAAGCACCATTTGTGATTATTAACTCAGCTTTTGTTATACTCTCAGAAATTAACTTATTAGAAAATATAAAGTTATCATAAATTAATTATGCTTTATTCATTTTCACAAAAACTTTAAATATTGATACATACACTTTCTTTATTAACCCTCTCGCTGCTCCGCCCGAGATATGCTCGGGCATGCATTTTCCCGTCAAATTAATACTATTTGGTTATTCCCACCAGTTATTTTTTTAGCGAAAACTTCGATTTAATCAGGACATTTTCCCCGATTACGATAGTAAAAAATTTCTGCTTTAAAGAACCGGTGAGAAACGATTAAAAATTCTGTAAAAGACGCTCATTGCAAAGAATTACTTACGCAGCGAGAGGGTTAAGTTGTTTCGGTTAAGTTCACACTTCTAATCCTTTCAGGGGCAAGTAATTTTGTGTCTGTAATGTTGAATTCACACCGAAACTTTTTTTAAATTATTTGAAAATAAGAAAATGCGGTTCTGCGTCCTTTTTTTCTAAACCAATGTTATAAAAGTGAAGCTTAACCCCTTGAGGGGCAAGCTGTTACGTTTGTGTAATGCTGAATTCCTACTGGAAATTTAGAAAAATGTTATTTCAAAATAAGGAAAAGCAATTCTAAGACTTTTTTCCACCAAAGTTAGAAAAGTAAAATTTCATAAAATGTATACGATGCAAATCTTCATTAATCGTTGGTGGGATAAAATATATCCCACCGCCTCTCAAGGGGTTAATTAAAAGATTCTGGTGCAAATCGTGATTTAAATTTAGTGGGGTATAATACATCCAACTGCCCCCAAGGGTAAAATGATACTCATTTTTAACATATTGAACACGATTGACGTAAAAATACGCTTTTGTAGATTGAGAGAAGAAATTATTATTGGTAGCGGAACTTTTATAAGGAAGAAAAAGGGAGCTGCAACTCAAGCACGGTTGCTTCTGATTGGTTGCATGCAGGTTTTAATTTATACTGATATTTGTAAACGTAAAGGGCATAGCCGGAAAAGCATTGGAAACATGCATTTTAATCAAATTTCCTGATTTTTTTCCCAGATGTGTCTACATATCTGACAGTATATTTTCCCTATTATCACTCTATAAATATTGATATTTAACCCTCCGCCTACCAGACGGGTCCAATGGACCCGATGGGTACATTCGAAATATTTATTCTAACCAGAAATTTCTTTAAAATAAACTAAATATGTAAACCAGACAATAATGAGTTAAGTAAATAAGTTGAATAGTTTTAAATAAGAATTCTGATGTGTAATATTTTTATAAAACTTGAGTAAAATTTTCGGTAGTTCTAGGGTTAATGAGATAAAAAAAAGTTTTTTCGATTTTTTAAAAAACGGATTTTCTCAAAAACTGCTGCGCGGAATTTCATGCCATTAACTGAGGATATATAGATACCAAACATACATAACTGGTACTTTTTGTATAATTTTCTGTTTAAAAAACTGTGTGAAATAGCAAAATAAAAACTAAAAACTAAAAAATAAAAATCATACCTTATGGTTATCCGAAAATTACCATTTTCTTGTAAAAAATTCTCCATATGTGCCCGTATATTCTATATAAATGCTGAAATTTTGCGTTGGGTACTACATATAAGTATTTACAAAAATGTATATTAAAATTACTGAAATTCATTTTAAGGCGTTATTTGGGGCGGAGCTACTTAACTTCGACATCCGAAGAATTTTTGGAACATAGTCAGCAGACAATATGTCAACTGATGTATTTTAGATTCCATTAAGCATATAAACCATGTTTTTCAACTTCATGTTCACTTTGATATCGGCAGCGTTGAGAATGTTGCTCATGTGTTCATTAAAATTTAAAATACAGCAATTCTGTAACTATTTATTACAAAAAATCTTCGGGTGTGGAAGTTGAGTAGCTCCGCCCCAAATAACGCCGACGAGTTTCAATAATTTTAATATACATTTTTGTAAGTATTTATATGTAGTACTCAACGCAAACTTTCGGCATTTATGTAGAATATATGGGCACATATGGGAAAATATTTTACAGCAAAATGGTAATTTTCGGATAACCATAAGATATGATTTTTATTTATTTTTATTTTTATTTCGCTATTCCACACAGTTTTTATAAACAGAAAATTATACAAAAATTTTCAGTTATGCATGTTTGGTATTTATATATCCTCAATTAATGGCATGAAATTCCGTGCAGCAGTTTTTGGGAAAATGTTTTTTAAAAAATCGAGAAAACATTTTTATATCATTAAATATCAATATTTATAGGGTGATAATAGGTGAAATATACTGTCAGATATGTAGCCACATCTGGAGAAAAAAATCAGGAAATTTGATTGAACGGCATGTTTCCAATGCTTATCTGGGTATGCCCTTTCGTGCTCGTTTTCGAAAAATAGTCTGCGTTCAATGTGTTAAGGCGGCTGGGGCTTCCTGTAGAAGACCGAAAAAAGACTGTTTAAAAAATAAATATCTGGAATAAAAATGTAGATTTTATCTCCAGATTCTCTGTATATTTATTGCCATTTGAAGAACATTTCGAAAAAACGTTTTAACAAAAAATGTATGTTGTGGGTACTGTTGCGTGGTTGGATGACCAAGCGCCATTCCGATCTCTTCCAATCGGGCGGGATCCGATAATCAGAGTCGTTTGAAATCAATTTTCAATAAATATTATAAAATTAGTTAATATCTTCCGGAGCTTGAACCAGTTGGTCATAAAAAGTTAAAAATCTAAAAATCTTAAAATTTAAAAGTTAGTTTAAGAATTGCTGCAAAACAAAAATATGTCCATATCCCATAAAAACCGATTAATCAAAGACCAGCAGGGAAGACAGAGCTATGCTCGTTTAAACCCTTGAGGGGCACCGGTATATTATATATACCACTTTAATTCCCAAATGCCACATTGGCACCAGCATTCAAGAATTACATTTTGCTCTTTCCAGTGTACGCGAAGAAAAGCTTTTACTTACTGGTATATAAATTTGTGCAGAAAGACCGGTGTCATTCAATCGTTTTAACATTTTAGCAACAGAAGTGCTTTGCCCGTGAAAAGGTTAACCACTTAATTCTATCTGCCGTGATATACACGGGCTGCGTCTTTTATTCAGATTGTTTGATTCCCACCAATTTTATAAAATAGTGTGGTTTTTATAAAATATTATGGCTTTATTATGTAGCATCATACCTGTCATTAAATAAGGTGAATATTTATTTTAAAAAAAAGTGGTGCCAATAAGCAATTTGAATTTTTAAACCGTTATTTAATGCAAACGCTAAGGGTTTAAAATTAGCTTTTTATTCAACTCGATATAACAATAAATTCTGAGTGTACTATTGCTATAAAAATGTTATTTTTTAACATTATCATTAAAAAAAAAACTATCAATATTATTACTATGCACATATTTCTAAATTTTACCATAATCAATTTATACATAGCCAATCTTAATAGCAAGATTCACAGTCCAACTTCACAGGCCTTCATTGAAATCTTTCTGATCATCACAATAAATGGAAATATAAAATATCCTGGCCCCAGTGACACAATGGAGTTTTGAATGAATAGCAGGAGACTCAGAGTAAAGATAAGAAGTAGAGGCCGAATCCCGTTGTTCTTTCTGTGAGAGTTTGAAGCTAACATGTTTCCGCTTTTATCGCCAAAAGGTTGTCTTTTTTGTCTGCGATCTCCTTATTGGCAAATGTCGGATTTGATTCATGCGAGAGAAACGCCGACGCAAGAAAGTATCAGCGGGAACAGGAGGAGAAAAACCAGTTTGACACGTTTTCTTTACCACCATCAAGTGACGGTGGACAGTTATCCCGGATTAAAGAAAGGATTGCTATTTCTGAGCCCAGTTATATGAGAAGTCTATGGGAGGAGACATATGGTGTTCTGTCTACCAGTTGCGAGTGAAGTAACTGAGGAAGTTGTCGCAAGATGGCGGCTGTATTTTTTTTCTTTAAATCCGATCGACAGTTCCTAATTTGCCGGAGCAAAATTCTCACCAATAAATTTAAATAGATAATTTTGTCTTATTTAAGATGACAAGATAAGCGAAATTTGGGAAAAAATCGATTTTTACTTTTTTATATCACTAAATAGTTTAAACATTTATCTGTTTAACGATGTGTCACACATGCTTATAGATTAAAAAAAGAGGTGTTGGAATTTTTAATAATCTTTCTAAGAGTTCACAGCTTAATGGTCATTTAAAACTTTAATTGACTTTTTCTCAAAACTTAGATTTTTCCTGTTTGTGCTTCTTTTTTTTTTCGATATCATTAAACTTAAGAACTCATTATAAAAATACTTTTATTATATTATGTTGTATACTTTAACACAGCGATTTAATGATCTGTTGAGAATTATTTATTTACGCAGTGAAATCTTACTAAAATTGCTAATTTGAAAATGCCTTTCAATAAATAATTAAAAATTAATTTTCAGGTTCACTTAGAAGGAAAATGGTCTGTTAAAATACATAAAGTACGTCTGTCAAACTACTTTAAAATTTCTAGACCTGTAAAGTTCACCATTTCTGAGGAAAGGGTACATAAAGTTGATGTATTTTAACATGGTGGAGATAGAGCTTACCCGCTCTCCTTAAGCACCTTTTCTTTTGAAATATTTTCTTACAAATACTAGGGGGCTCGGCCCCCTACGAGCTACGCTCGCCAACCCCCGTCCAGACACCGCAGACTCTAAATACACGCTAATTTGATCGGCTTTAAAAAGATTTCGAAAGATTGAATTATAATTTAAAAAACAGTGGCGATCTCCCTATAAACGAATTTCTATTCATTTCTCTTTGATTGGGGAATTTTAACGCCAAATCCGCTGCGGCACTACTTGATTATCCTGTCGACCAATTTCGCCAAATTATATAAATCGCCAAACCACTCGCCAAATTATACAAATTGATGTAATTTTTATTTTAAATAACGAAAGAACAAATAAATTCGTACAACATTAATAAAAACACACATAAAACGTCGAAATAAAAATAACTTGATGACGTATACACGTGTAACAACATTTCAAAATAAGCTAATATAAAAGGAATTAAGTAAAGAGAGTCTTTGTCTCCTGGTATTTTTTGACAAAGCGAAAAGTAAGTTCTTTTAAATGAGACATTTTAAATTAATTCTCAAAATATCAAATAAATGTCTAGCGCGATTTCTAAATTTAAACTTTTTTGCAATATTATTTTGTGTTCATTTTATGTAATAACTACAATGTGACGTAAATATGACGTAATTTCTCCTAAGACTTCTAACGCATGTTAATGAATTTATTATTTTACAATATCCTTTCTCTTTTAAAATTCACGTGTATATTTTTTATGACGTAATTTTTAAGTTCCTGCTTTTTATACGTAATTATTTAATTCTAATTTGAAAGTTTTTTTTTTCCTATTTATAATAGTCACGTGTAAATTAATTTTTAATTTGAAGCAAACATTATTGCTTGCGCTTTTTATACAATCGGCAACAGTTTAAATTAGTACAATTTTCTGAAATCTGTAAAAAAAATCTCTAGAAATGCTGAAAATTTGAATTTAAAATAGAAATAAAACCTGAAAAAATGAGTCAAAATAAAAAAATTAATGCAATTTGCGCTCCGGCAAATTCTAACGCATAAAATGATCTAAAAATGATTACACTGCCATGTATAGTTTTTGCTGCTATAAAACTTTTTTAGTGGAACGATTTTGTCCAACTTTAGCATTAAATAACTCTTAAAATAATTCTTCGATTTGAAAACTGTCTGCATCAGCGTGTTTATCAAACATCTCTGTATAAAACCACCGATTTTCATATTTTTTGTATGCATTATTTTTGTTAATATTAAAGAAGAAAGGCCTCCAGTCACAAAAAAATCAAAACCGGCGGCGGCAGCGGCGGTGACAGCAGTAGTTACTTTTTTTAGAATAGAGAGATGCTAAAAAATTCTATTTGTTTTTACTGGTGTCAGGTTTATTCAAGTATTATAATTCTTTTCACCCACACTGACAGGAGGTTGTCAAGGTTGTCAGAATAATGCAGGTCCTGACCTCCATGGAAGTAAAATTCCACCAGTGAAAATGAATAGATGTTTCGGCCATTACTTATAACTGAAATTTTGCATTAATAAGGAGTTTAAACAAAGAGAAAATTTTTATTTAAATTTTCTGGTGGAAGTTTAATCCTGCGGTAAGCAACCTCTTCGAAAAAAGTTACAGCTGAAGCTTCACTATTTTAAGCATATTTCAGTTCCTTTTTACTAACAGTTCCATGAGTGACACATGATTCGTGTGCCCAACGTTTGCACCTGGTACAGTGACTACGACCTCCTCTCGACTTTACAATTTTTGAATGATTTAGCCTTCTCGCTGCGTAAGTAATTCTTCGCGATGAGTGTCTTTTACAGAATTTTTAATCTTTAATCACCGGTTCTTTAAAGCAGAATTTTTTTACTATCGTAATCGGGAAAATGTCCTGATTAAATCAGACAAAGTTTTCGCTAAAAAATAACTGGTTAGAATAACCAAATGGTATTAATTAGACGGAAAAATTCATGCCCGAGAATATCTCGGGTTACGCAGCGAGAGGGTTAAAACAGGGAACACTTTGGGAATCATTTTTTGTAAATTTTCTAGTTTTCAAGAAACAACTACTCCTAGAGTGTCTTTTGCATAACGTTTTTTCGTAAGCTATATGCGCAATAATAAAAAAAATTGTGAATTTAGCTAATAAATTTTAGATTACATATAAATGAGATTTTTATGGAATTTTAATATTATTATGTTTATTTTATGTGTAAAAAGTCGGCCTTCCCCAATTTATTGATCCAGACATTTGTCTTATTTGCTTATTAGTTAATAACGCATTGCCCAATAACACACATAATTGTGGAATCTTATTGATTCTTATAGGTTTATGAATGTAGAATGTAGAAAACAAACTCTTTGACTGCGGGCCAACATTCCCCGATTTAAACGGGACAACTTGCCCAATACCGCCAATTTGGATTTAGATCATCTTCTCAAAATATTTTGTTAATATTTTGAAAATTCAACAGGTATAAAATATGCTCTGAACAATGGTCGTTTAGGCAGCTATTCACCAAAATGAAACTTTATTTTATAAACAAATCAAGGACGATTATTAAGTGTAAAAAAACTTACCTGAGTGAAAATTGAAAAATTTGATGTGGCTTTTGTTTGATTGATTTTGCGCTATTGATGTTGTTGGTGAAAAAAAGGCGCGATAAGACACACGTCGTTCAATTAATATCTTAATTCTCCAATTATCATTAGAAAAACTTCGCGGATGGGCCATCATGCTTCTATTGCCAACATGTCCCAGTGTATCCTGCTTATTTTTAACAATATTAATTTTGGCAGATAATTCAAAAATATATCATAAACAAACTAATTTTAAGTTTTAAAATTTATATGAAAACGAAACAAGTCCATCTGTATTTGTGCAAAAACAGATCGCTTTACAATAAGAAGAGATGGACTACAAGGATTTTGAGTTTAATCCTCTCGCTGCGTAACTAATTCTTCGCGATGAGCTTCTTTTACAGAATGTTTAATCTTTTATCACCGGTTCTTTAAAGCAGAAATTTTTGACTATCGTAATCAGGGAAAATGTTCTGATAAACCAGACAAAGGTTTCGCTAAAAAATAACTGGTGGGAATAACCAAATAGTATTAATTAGACGGAAAAATGCATGGCCGGTGATATCTCGGGCTGCGCAGCAAGAAGCTTAATGTCATGGAATGAGATTTAATTCTCAGCCTTCTTTAGATAAGTCATGAAAGTGAAATTGTAAGACACATTTTCTTTTGCTGATTTTCTGCGCTTGTCCAGAGGTCAGTATATGCGTGGTTCCTTCCGAGGATAATCTTTTTACCCCCTCCCGTAGTAGTTATGAATTAGCTTGTGTGGAAGGCCGCACCAACAGCTGATAAAAATGTAATACACCTGTCCTAGGTGTTTAACACTTTCAGGGGCAAAGCATTCCCATTGTTAACATTTTGAAATGAAAGTATGATACCGGAATTTATGTATAAAATTTGGAAATAAGAAAAAAAAATCAATTTTTCACGTACATAATAAAGAGGGAAAATATATAAAAATTCTGGAGCCATTGTTGCATTTGTGAATTAAAATTAAATGGTTTTATAAACATGCAACCGCCCCTGAAAGAGTTAAGTACGTATGTTTAACTATTTGAAGTCATTGTTCTGAAATTGTTTCATGAATATATGTATAATTTCATATTCTCTGTGTGTGGACTACAATAAATGTGTTTGTTAATCACGAACGAGTACTTGCCCCCTTGATATACGCAAGTTACAAAGTATTAATTTTTTACCTTCATCTTTTATATTGGAATAAGTCTTGATTATGAAATTAAAAGTGATTGGATAATCTTGCTGTCAGATTTATTTTATTTATTGCTTTATTTGTGCTGCATTTTATTCAATCGTTCATATTTTGAAATATAGTTAAGGCAGATTCTTATGTTTAACATCTAAATCAAAATAGCCCACACTTTTCTCTTTCTCTGATTACCTGTACGAAGACGCAATTTTCTGATGTCGCACTTCCTCTTTAATGAACATCTTTTCCTTTTAACACTTTCCGGCACGGGGAATTTTTGTTGTAAAATGATGAAATGATTGACTGACACCGGAATTTTAAAATAAGTTTTTCAGAAATTAAAAACATGTTATTTTAACTATTCATTGTAAATGCAAAATTTTACTAAAATATTCTTGGTGCCGTTGGTAAGTTTGGTATTTAAATTAGGTATACCAACCCGGGCACACTGTGCCGGAAAGGGTTAATAACATTTTGGATGTTTTATATCGAAATAACATGTAGAATATAGGTAAATAGTATTGTAAAAAATATTGCTTTGCGACTATCTATATCAGCAAAATTGTATGAATAGAAAACTTGTAAAATAGAAGAGAAAAGTTCTTTTCGCTATTATAACACTGAAATAACTCTGAAATAAGTTTAGGCGATGTCTACGTCTAAGGATTTTCCGATTTTTCTCTTTTAATTGTTTTTTTTCACCTGCAAAATCTAAGATAAATTTACTGGTATGGTCAACAGGATCTAAAGACAGATCGCTTCCTTTAATACGCATTGCCATCAAACGTTATAGTTCACTATTGTTACATCATTTTCTATTATACATATCTTAGTTACTAAAATGGCAAAATATGCAGATTTAATTTATTTTCTAGAAAATTGAAAAAAATGTGTTGTAGCGATTATAGCAGTTTATATATGATTGAGTTATAATCCGACAGGCGACAGCACAGACAATTAATTCGTCCAGTTCAGACTGAAATTCCACAATGAGATAAAACTCGATTCGCATATTAAAACGCAATCGGTCTGCCAAGTCATAGCTTGCTGGAAAACACCTGAAAACCCGATTTTAGTCACTGACTCGTAGGCTTACCACTGTGTTTCTCTGCAGTCAAAGGTATGAAAACATGGACGACTGCGAGCAGGAAAATACAATGGTAAACCTACGAGGCAACCGCTAAAATCGGGTTTTCAGGTGTTTTCCACCAAGATATGACTTGGCAGACCGATTGCGTTTTAACATGCGAATCGAGTTTTAACTCATTGTGGAATTTCAGCCGTGAACTCGATGAGGTGATGGTCTGTGCGGCCGCCTCTGGTCTATTATTGTTCACATTATTTTCAAGCATAAATATTGTATCATTTAAATAATTTTATTTTGCGAATATTTCATTTTTCAAATAGAATCATATACTATTTTCTCATAACTTGACATTTTGATGTTTGTAACACTCTTAATAACGAAAAAAAAATATTATAAAGTTTTGCAGAGCACAGTAATTTTTTTTTTTTTATTTTAGCCCATATTGGACAGCTGTCCTATAAATAGGACAGCTAATAAAACATTTAAAAAATAAAATTGGTAAGGATTTTCTAGATGCATTTTGTTATGACGTCTTTAAAATACATAAAAGTATAACATATAAACAAAAAAAAAACAAGTAATCAATTAAAATTTAATTGAAAAAAAGCCTATTTAAAAAATCCTTTAAAAATTGTGATCGTATAATCCAGAATTTTACCTTTATTATTATCTTTTTATTGGAGAAATCATAGAGTATTTTTGTACAACAGTATTTTTACAGTAAAATAAAATATTTGCTCATAAAATTAGTTTATGTATGCATTTTATATGTCCTTACTATGTGTCCTACTAATATGTTCTGTTTATAGGCCAGCTAGTTACTTAAAAAATTAAAAACTTTTTTTCAAAATTTTGCTAGTATTTACTTAATTACACCATATTAATGATATAATAGAAGTTTTAAAATTTTTCAAAAATATTTAATCGGTGTGGCCCAATATGGGTTAAAAAAAGCTCCTGTAACTTCTAAAGAATTTCCGAAGATGTGAAAATCAATCTGAAAATTAGGTTTTACAGTTTGTGCCTTATTGATGTGGTCGTTCAAATTTTCTATATAGAGATGACTAGATTTATTATAAGATTTAATGATATTTGTATATGCAATTAAAGGAATGTAATGATTATCAACAGTTGCCTTTTTATTCCATTTGTTCCGAAAATTATTTCTCGAAACTTTTTCACTTTAAAATTGAATCATTTTCCTTCGTCATCTTTCCTTTATTAATTCATGAAGGTATGATTGGCATTTGTTGGTGAATTATAGGGGGGGGGGGGTTGCCTGTCAAAAGCTTGCTCTTGGTAAATAGCACTATCAGAAAAAGGGAAAGTTCATGGGGTACAATAAATAAATCTATTAATTAGACATTTTGCAGAAATCGAAAACGAATTATAAAAGTAGATAGTTAAAAACAACTTTCAAAATGAACTTCTCTAATGATATTGAACACTACAACTTCCGGAAATTTAGTCAAGTTTTAAAGTAATATTTCACACCAAAATTTTGATTTAAAGCAGTTTAACTTTATTATTTAACGTTTTTTCTTCTTTGTGTCTTTTAAACTTATTTCATAATCAAATATCTGGTTTGAACCGAAGCATATTTATGTGGTAGCCATCAAAATGACGGGTCAAGGTTGTTCTAGTTTTAATCTATCTATTCGAAATAAGTTGAAAAAAAACGAAATAGCATTCGCGGTGACGCGGCCCACGCGCCCGTTGTAGGTCCCTACACCATTTCAAATATTTGAGCGGATCGGAAAATATATTGATGCTGTCACCGGACAAATTCGAAAGTTAATTTAATTAAATTATCGACTTCAAATTGGCTTCTAAATTTTATGTTTTATCTTTTTATGGCTCATTTTTCCACCAGAGGTATGGAATTTTGGTTTCCCCGGCACTCTAAAAGTCTCCCCATCAAAGTCAAAGGGCAAAAGTTTTGGGCAAGGTTTCGAACACGATAGACGACGTCTGCGGCTTATAGCTATGTCTTTTTGGCCGCGATATATGTACGTTCTGGTAATGCACTAAAATTGAGACCTAGTTCGTCGGCTTATAATTTTTCTTTTGCTGCTGCATATGAAAACATGAAATTTATGTTTTCATATGCAATTCTTCTCTCATCCATTTTTCTTCAGCTTGCAGATCAACATCTTTTTGCTTTCCATGTATTCTCTTAAAAATGAAATTTTCACGATCACGATCGTAGTTTTAGGGACTTCCTTATCAATTTCTGACCAATTGTTCGATATTCTTATAAATTCAAACGTTATAAAGTAAGTTTTAATCTTGAACCTTGACACATGTACTATGACGTTTACTTAAAGACGTAGATAAAACACATAAGATAATTTTTTTAAACATTTAAAATCAAAAACGTTAAAATCTTAAAACCAACAAGTTTCAGCTACACTGTCGCCATATTTAGGGTTGCTTTTTCCAGTGTCGAGTAACTAAAAATATTTATGGATTGTAAAATTTGTAAGTAAACGTATTACGTTGATATTGCTGGTGTCGTTGGCCATCTATAATATTAAGCAAAACTTCTTAGTGTACGTGTTATGGCTCAACATAAAACTCAATTTAAGTACTCCTATAGTTTATTTTGTATAAAATTTTTAATAACAAAAGTATATCTTTTCGTCCTTTCAAACTTTTCAAACTGCTGAAATAAAGTATGAACCCTAAAATATATGTTGCCAGTAAATAGTGCAAATCGAATAAGGCAGGTTAATAAACTTTTCTAGACATAATATGATGAAATGTATTTTTCTGACACTTCCATGAACTGTTTGTAAATTCAATTCAAACTTCTAATCCACAATGCAAGTAACACTATTTTCATCATTTTTTTGTGATTATCATTTGTGCGGATGCAAAAATCAGGCGTACTATACATTCAACATTTGATAATTATGCTATAATTTATAAATTTAGTACAATTTATTTCGTATTAATAGTTCGCATACGAAGTAATTCATTTTAAAACCCAGGAGTTCTAATTCTGAAATAAGTTTTTAAATATGTGAGAAGCAGCCTGTTAAAAATTTAGATTTTTATTGCATTTAATATATTTTTTTTAGTATTATGCATTTAACGATTTTATTCTAAGTAGCTAATACAATTAATGTCCAATTTTATGTTTTAAACTTTTCAAGGACAAGTAATTGTGTTTCCGTAATGTTTAACATGAGTCGGAATGTTATAAGTATTTTATTTGAAAATAAATGAAAGAGATATTATAACTTTCTTACACCAAAATAATAAAAGTAAAATTTAATTTTAAAATTTTAATGCAATTCTTGATTAAAATTAAGTGGGATATAATATATCCCGTTGCCCCTCAAGTGGTTAAATAAATCATTTTAGCGATAAATAATATATTTTTAATTGTTTTCTTGAAATACGGTATTATTTCTAAACAAAGTAAAATAAAGTGTTTTGAAAATATCATAAAATATGAATGTAAAGATTAATGTTAAATTTCGATCTCTTTTGTGCAATTAAAAATACCTTATACTCGTTCACCATTATTATTACAGATATTTCACATTTTGCTTATCACATCTAATAAACACGTTGTGGATGCACAATATTTGCACAAAATCTCTTTTCATAAAACATGTATACCAGAATAAAGATTAGCAGTTAACTAGAATTTTCTATTACTTGTGTTCATCACATAACTATTAGATATCATTATCCATAATTTCAAAATATCTAACCGAATAGTTAATTAAGCTTAGTACATATCTGTGATGCACGGCTGGTTCGTGTTTGTGATAGATAATTGGGAAGTATTCCCTTCACGGGATTTCGATACAAATTGATTACAGAAATTGTAGTTAAGGGGACACGGTACCTTATAAACTACTCTTTCGATTTTGAATAATACTGTAATACACTTAAATATAATGTCACTACAGATATTAGGTACTATAAAGAAAATATAATTTCATATAATTTCGAAAAAAAAATCTTGTAGAACAGCCTATTTAACTAAAATTTAAATTTGAAAATTAAAAAAAAAAATTTTAATCTCTACTACTTTTTTAAATATGAATATTTTTGCTTCAATTTTTTTTCCATATTCCTTAAATTATACTACACAAAACTGCGCATGGATTTTTTATTGTATGGGATATTACATTTAATATCAATCTTTTTCTCTTTTGTATAGTAAAAATTCAACGAAAAATAATTGAAAATTAAAAAAAAAATAACTATAACCTTGAATGTTAAATCCATGCACAATTTTATGTAGTATGTTTTTAAGATTATGGAAAAAAAATTTTGAAACAAAAATATTAATATTTAAAAAAGTAGTAGGGATTTTAAATTTATTTTTTTATTTTTTTTTAATTTAAATTTTAGTTAAATAGGCTGTTCTACAAGATTTTTTTTTTGAAATTATATGAAATTATATTTGCTTTATAGTACCTAATATCTGTAGTGACATTATATTTAAGTATTTTACAGTATTATTCAAAATTGAAAAAGTAGTTTAAAAGGTACTGTGTCCCCTTAATTTAGTGTTTAATTTTAGTTTTATGTGAAAATATATGATGTTGAAATAACTAATTCGAAAAAAAAATATATATATAGTAATTTTCAAAATTGTTTTAATTTTTTAAAAAAATATTTTAATTTTTCACAATAAAAATATTCAAACGTGAATTACTTTAATATATTTCATAGGAGAAAATGAAAACGATTGATTAATTTTATTTTTGATAACAGGAAAACTTTTAAATAAAGTGTATTAAGGTTCTACTTCTTTGAGTAAAATTTTCCTTTTTATTACGATTTTGTTATACCTAAGAAGTGTACGAGCAGATTGTTGACCTAAAACAGTTTTGTAAGATACCAATTCCTTACAATATTTCTTGCTATTTGAACATAACTCTATTGAAAAATTTTAATATGTTTTTTTCGAAACAATGTCATTCAAACTGGGTGGCCATATTTCTCGAGAACTAATCAACCGATCTTCTTCAATAGACACGTCGCTAGCGGCTAGTGTTTATCTTTTAAACAGGAAGTACCTGCGTACGTTACTGCAGCATGTTTCATTCTGTAACAAAATTATTTTATCTGTTTGATAATAACATAATAATGAATGTATAGAATAATGGTATGGTTTCTAATCAATGTATTTATATGCACAGTTGTCTAATTATAAGAAAACTAATATTGTGTATGTTTTTTGAGAAATAATGTAACACAAAAACTTCAAAAACACCGCTGGTGGACAGAATTACATTCTAAAATATGTCTTTTCATATTGATGACTCGAAAAAAAAAGTAATAGTTTTTTTCTGGAACTTATACCTCATTAAAGTATGTTTGCATTGAATAAGTAATTTTTCAAGCTCGCGAAAGGTATAAAAATTACATTTTTCTATCCAATTACAGTTTCAAATTTTGTCGAAAAATCAACTGAAATTTTCATTTTTACACATTCGAAAGCAGAAACATTGTTCTTTCAAATTCAAATTTTTTTAAAGTTATATCTCAATTAAACGATTTTTAATGGTTTAAAAAATTATTTTCAAACTTGATTTTTTGAAAACATTATTTGTGTCGCATACTGCCCGACTACGGAATATTAACATATTATCACTTAAAGAGAATGATATACTTTAGTATTTATTTCCGACTTATATTCCACTACGAAAATACAGTTTAATAAATAAATATATATGAAATATCATAAATACAATACACATTTAATGGATATCAAACTACGTACTTAAACACTGAAATAGCCAGAATCAAACTGGCTGCTATAAAGAGGGAAATCTTTGGCATTTCCCCATGTAATAACTTTTGGAATGCAGCTCTGACGAAAATATTGTCATTAATACATTTAAAAACTTTATTTGTATACACAGTTAATATTATTCACATAAATGTTTTTTTGGCGTTGTTAGTGCGCAGTCAAAAAAATGTATTAAAAGCTAAAAATCGGTTAGAATTTGATTCTCAACTAAGTTCTGCACACCGGGCAGTTGCTTCTTGAGAATCCCTAGTTCAATCCCCGAGTTTCAGAAAAAGTACAAATCTGATCAAAATAACTTACACTTTAAGTACTATGAATTTAATTTATCAAATTAACTACACATGTGAAACACATTAAGGAAGCAAGCAAAGTAAAGAGAACCATGCAAGACAGCCTTGCATGTGCGTAAAATGGAGAGTACACGTCTATCAATACTAATACAGAAAAAGAGGCGAAAATACTTTGCAGGGAAGCATTAATTCTTTAAAACAATAAAATGTACATGAAAAGATGGTTTATGGTAACAATTTGGTTACATGTAAATGACAGAAAAAGTACTAATTTGAAATGATGCAAGATGCTTAATATGGCGTGTAGTACCTTCGAAGAGCTAAGACTGCTGCACATCTGTTTTTGATGGATGCTGTGAGGTTATCGGTAAGATTTTGGGGAATACTGTTCCGCCTTCAAGAATTGCAATCTCCAGATTCCGGAGAGTAAAAGCAAGCCTTAGTCTAGACGCAATGCGTCGTCTGAGATTTTCCCAAACATGCTCGATCGGATACAGGTCAGGAGACTATGCTGGCCATTCTATAGGATGTAATGTTTCGGCTTCAAGCATGTTCTCCACAAGACGATCTGTATACGGTCTGGCATTGTCATGCATGGAAAGAAAACAATCACCAATGTCTGCAGCGTAAGGTACTACATGCGGTCTGAGTATGTCGTCTGCGTACCTTTGGACTGTCAAAGTGTCATTCCGAATTATATGCAGATCAGTAAGTCCACCTATGCTGATTCCAACCCATACAACCAGCTCACCTTGTTTGTAATGGGATATTTCACGAACGAATGTGGGGTTATTGAGAGTGCTCTTTCCCCTCGTACGAAATCACCCGGATGTCGCAATCCAGGCTGAATAGAGACTCGTCTGTAAACAGCATTTCACTTCAGTCAAGTTGTCTCTAATCTCGGTGTTCAACAGCTTACATTTTTCATGACACACGGTGGCTTGAGGTGAATAAAATACAGAGCATTGGCCCACGAGCAACGGAACTCTGTCCTACGAGCTTTGAGACCGCCTGAAAAAGCTTATTTATGACTTTTTCGCTGGACACCATTCGTTCTTTTTGCCGCTCCAACAAGTTTAAAAATCCTATTATCTATTATCTCATGATCTTATTAATTACAAATATCTAAATTTCTCTCGTAAACGCCCAGTAAAAATTGGGCTTTCCATCGTGTATATATTGTACTTATATTGTATTTAATCTTAATATTCTCAATTGGCTTTCCTGTAGATCCCTTCGGGCCTTTTATTTATTATTATTATTATTTTTTTATTATTATTTATTTATTTTTTTTTTGTGTGTGTGTGTGTGTGCGTGGTGACGGCGGTAGTAGATGGAAACCGCTGGCTGGGGCTTGTGAGTGCTTAAGCCATTTGGTAGGCCTCCCCACCTAGCTGACCCTGTTGCCAAGAGCAACTGTCTTTGCAGCTAAGTAGCATTGCCTGTTCTGTCTAGACGACCTATCATCATATATATTAAGCATATGTTTGCTGTGGTAGCACGTGGCCGACTTTGCTCCGGTAAAAGTCTAACAATCACTTTTTCTAGGAATCGATTTCACAGCCTTGCAATGACATTTCCAACAGCATCCACTACACTTCGTTGCGATTGCTCGAATTCAAGTCACTACAATACACCAAGACGAAGTCCCAACAATACACCAAGTCATTGATTTCGGCAAATCACGTTATTGTGACGTTTTGAAGTCAAATGTTTTCCAAACTTAATATAAGCAATTAAATTTCACAACTGAAACTGTGAAACAGATGTTTCTGCGAAATCCCGATTTCTGCACTTATGTTATATTTCTGCTTTTGACGCCATAAATTTTGATTTGCATTTGAAGTTTTCTTTCTTCTGTTTTCTGTTACGCTTTAAACCAGGGATGACCAACTGTGTCACGCCGGATACCACTAATGTTTTAAAAAAATAGCCAACTTCTTGAATAGCAGAGATTCGATGATTAGCTAAGGCAACGATTACTATAAAATTTTAGTAGTGTCTAGTATGCCACAGTTCGCCACCAGTGCTTTAAAATATGAATGTTATATTTTACGTTACTTATCAGTGCATGTATTTGCGTAATTTCGTCAAAACCATCTGATTCCATAATTGTTTTGAGTAGTGTATATTAGGGTGGAACTAAAAAACGAAGTTTCGAATTTTATATTCTAATAGTGATAATTTTTGTACATTTTTAACTCCATAAAACAAAAATATTTTTCCTTTAATTTTAAAATGATGTTTTCCGGTTCCTCAAAGCGTCTGAGTTTTCCTAAAAAACGATTAAAAGCCAATAATTACTTGAAAAGTGTTTTAAGCTTACTGTTAAATTTATACTTTGCAAAATTAAATTAAAGAAGTGTTAATGTCCTGCAATAAAGAGAATAATTTAGTTTGAGTGCCATGGAAAATATAGCCCCAGTTTATTTGACATTTGTAGAAGCCAGCCTAGTAGGCTTCGGCTTTCATTGTCTCTGATTTATTTGGCTGCGACTCATAACAAGTTAGTCCGATTTAGCGTGTGTTAACAGTTACTTCGATTATTTTTCAATAAACAATCGGAACCAAATTGGTTCAAACAGAAATGCCGTCAATGTAGGACGTAAATCTTGTTTTTTCAAGACATTGGAAGCAAGACTGTAAAAACTTTACAATGAATAATTCGCTTATTACATGCAAATGAACTTTTTTTAGACACTTATTTCAACATATTGCTAGAAAAACTACGGGTACTAAAGGAATTTTTGTACCAATAGGAAAGCAACTCGAAAAAACGATAACATATTGAACTTATACAGTATTAAAAATGGATCCTGTCTTGACGGACTGACCGAATGAAGAACTTTAGATTTTCCTTGTCAAACAGTGGAAATGTGTGTCAAAATTGTCTCCCGAGCTGCATCAACCGTCTTTAGATATTAAGCAAGAAATGACTTTATCTTGGGAAAGTTGAATTCCCTCAATGTAATGACAAAGTTTGCCTAAGAAGAATTATAAGCCAGTAGGTTGAATATCCAATTGGATTAATCCATAACAGAGGGAGGTAAGGAGGGTGGATATCGATATTTAGCGATCTCCTTGTGCTCACTTCTGGGTAGTATTTGCTTAATATAAGCAGATGTGAGCTAGCAGCTACTTTGTTAATTTATGTTATTTTATACTGAAATTTTAAAACATTGACGTCTTTGAGGAACCGGAAAACAAATTAATTTTAAAAAAACTTTTCAGCCGATAGTTTAGACATATAAAAAGGAAAAAAAATTCACTATTACACATTAAAACAAAAAAAGTTTTTTTTTGAAGTGAAAACTTCTTTTGCGCGTTGAGCTTTTTTTGAGATGGAGAAAAACCACTGATTCGGAGACACTGTTATGTAACCGACATGCTAGCATTTTGGCACATAGACACTAGCGCGCCAAGCGTTGAATGACAGGAACTTTTCCCTTTTCAGCTCAATCCGCAAAAGAAGAACGAAGCTAAACTCACTTTTTTCTCCCGGCGTTCACACAGGAACACACACAAAATTTACATTTTCGTTGCAGTACGCTGTTGTGTTTATTGTTAAAGACAAATACTTGATACTTTCATTATTTAAGTATCCCGAAATATCGGGTAAGTTTAGCAGAAAAACTCTCTTGTTTTTAAAATTCGTGTTATTTTTGCGTTATGGTGTATGTCATAGCATCAAAATATAGCGATATTTCTAATAATATGGTAGTGGTTTTAAATATAGCAAAAGCATAAGCGCAATTATTTATCAAGAAATTTTAACATACTTGCATAATTATTTGACTTGCAGAAATATTTAAATTCACCAAAACAACATTTGGTAAAACAAATTATTATTTTGTTTTTCGTCAGTTAAAATGAATTATACCGTATTCGTGAACCTACCTATTTCGTGTAACTAAAAACCGATAACGCTGTATTTTATCGTGTTGATGGTCTGGTCAATGACGAACAGTATTGGCGGAAATTTCGATTACGGAAGATAAAATACGGGGCACAGATGTCAGATACGCACTTGGGTACCTAATTGACACCAAAATGGCGTTACTTTATTTTACAAGGTAACCCGGCTACTGTTGCTTATTTATTAATAAATTGTTCATTTACTTTTATTTTATTTTTTTAAATTATACAATTGTTTTGTTCTATAGTCATTAATGAAATTATCGTTTATTTATTGTTGTTTACTTTTTAAAACAATAGAAAATAATTTAAAAATATATATTGCAACTGGTATTGGAAAACGGGCTTTCGCCAAATTGACGTTAAAAAATCGCGCCAAACCTGGTTCGTATATCAA
This sequence comes from Maratus speciosus, assembly GCA_963932465.1. Classification (NCBI taxonomy): domain Eukaryota; kingdom Metazoa; phylum Arthropoda; class Arachnida; order Araneae; family Salticidae; genus Maratus; species Maratus speciosus. Next base: position 249,904,479 of record OZ010797.1, on the reverse strand, counting down.
ATCTGTGCCAAATTCTCGATTTTTTGATTTTTCGACTTTTTATCCAAATTTTCCGGATTTTTTAAATTTTCCCTTTCATTGTATCCCAAACACCTACCTTCATACCAAATTTCAATATTCTAGGGATACAGGATGTACTTCCGAGTTTTGATGATCGGTGAATCAGTGTCGAAAAGGCGAAAGTTTAAGTTCATATATCTTCTGAAATAAAAAAGATAGAAACGTGAAATTTCAGCATTTAGTTCCATTTCCACATTACTTTAGATTTAGATATACGAAGTTTCACAGATATACGAGATATACGAGATTTAGATATACGAGAATTCACAAGTCTCAAGGAGGCACTTTTGATGCTATTGTTTATGAATACAATCGTTGTCACACAAGAGAATTGGTTTATGTTGCATTATCAAGAGTAACTAATATAGAATATTTGTTTTTGGTTGCTCAAGAAGATACAAGGACTAGCTGGAAATTTCATCATGGCAGAGCAGGAAGCGCACTGGTCGATGATTCAAACGCAACAAAAAATCAAAAGAGATCAACGACTCATCACGATGATTTATCAATGGAATTGAAACGATTGCATGAAAATAGTTTGAAAACCATTACTCAAACGTTCCTTAATTTCGTTTCTAAAAAAAAAGTATTATCTTTTTTTTTCATTTAATTGTAAAAGTTTACGTGTGCATATTCAAGATCTAGCAATAGATTCTATCGTTAAAAAAATGAATGTGTTAATTTTAACAGAAACTCACATGGGTGACGAAGATATAATTGACATTCCTAATTTCAACTTTGTTGCAAGTTTCAAAAGACAGGATCACCCAGCAGCAGGAGTAGCTATTTATAAAAGGTTGTCTGATGTAACGGGCATATTTTGCACAAATCATGTGGATGTGCATGCGAGGTACACCAGTATGTTTAGTTCTAATGCTTCTGATATCGGTGATATATGTGTTTGTCGTTGCCACTCTGAAAATGGACAGATAATTGTAATGGTTGCCGTTTATATTTCACTGGATAAATCTTTAAATGCAATACGAGAATTTTTGTACGAAAATTTGTTTATTTATTCTAAAGATGCTTCTGCATTACTTCAAGATAAAATTGGTAAGATATCTGAAGATTTGCCAATGATTTTGAGTGGGGATTTCAGCATCAGTTTTGCGGATGATAAAAATCTACCACTAATTGAATTTTTACATAGTGAATTCCATTTAACGATGACCAATGATCGCAATCTTAGCACAACGATATATAAAACTACAAGTGATGCAGTCTTTATAAGATATTTAAGTAGATTCGAATCACAATTGTTTGTTTCCTATTTTAGTTACCATAAACCTATCGTATCAGTTCGGGAATATAATGATAATAATGATGATGATAATGATGATGATGGAAGAGTTGTTGAAATTGTGGATGAAAATTAATAAGTTTCGTTGATATTCATTTCAAAAAATACCAATTAATTAACTTTCATATTTCATGTTTTTGTAAATTTACGTTTTAAGCAATAGATTACAATTTTTGTATGTAAAATTATATGCATTATTTTTCATGTACAATGGCGCATTAAATGAAAATTGTAATATAATTTTGGTAGCAATAGTTTATAATAATGAATAAAAAAACACTACATTTAAAAGTATTTCCTGCACAATAAAACATTTCCTGACGATTAAAGAAACACACACGTCCCTCATAGCATGCATGGTCACAGTGACGTCATTGTGACGTCACTGTAAGTCACTGTGGTCACGTCACATCTGTGACCAAAATGCCACCACTCAGTGATGTCACATTGTGACTGAGATGTGAACTTCTTAGAAAACTTTAAAAAATTACAAAAATTATTAAATCATGTTATTTACTGTAAAAAATATTTTTCTGCCGGATTTAAAATTTTTTTAAACCGTGGTCCAAGTTGCCTCTGTGCCTCTAACCAAAACTTTTTATTTTCATATAACATAAAATGTAATTAATTCATCAGCGACACAAAAATATTTCCTAATTATGCGAATTTCATATTATTAAAAAAATGGTTTAGGTAAACAGACCCCGACTTATCTTTTATAAAGATTTTTTGTAAATGATCATCTGTTATAGTAGAAGTTTCTCAAAGAGTAGTCGAAACATTTCTGTGGTTTCAAACTAAAAACTTTCTATTACAGTTAAGTCTGCAGCTTTTAATGAGCACGCAGAAAGCGTCTTCAAAGTTTAGTCATATATGCATTTCTTGCTTTATAATTTGCATTCAAGTCATTTTTTTTTCCTCTTAGTGTTTCACTATTTTAAGTAACTTTTTTTTTTAATTCTACTTCTTTCAGACGTTTAAAATAAAATTGACATTTTCCGAATATAAAATTAATGTACAAAATTTAGGCAAAGACCATGACATAATTAATTATTCATATATTATTTTTTGTTTTCAAAATATATCTTTAAAAATTATTTTACAAGATGTTTTATTCTACAGAAAATTAATATTAAGATAATGACAGATTGGCAAAGAAAAACTCATCTTTTCTCGATAATCTTGTTGTATTTTTTAAGAAGATATTTTGTATATATTACCTGTGATATAAATTTTACTTTTAAAAAAAGGAGGGGGTCATCATTATTACCATTAAATTAATTTATACACATTTTGAAAAATTAAGCAATATTTTATCTAGTAAACTCTAATTATGGATAATATTATTATTATAATTTACGTAAATGAAACTTTACAATTCAATAAAACTGATAAAAATAAAAGGTGAAATACAATAAAACATTTTCAAACAGGAAATTGAATTAGAGACAATTTGATAAAATTATTACGCATTTAATTTCCTTCCGAAACTGTTGTATAGAAAAACAAATAAAACCGAAAAAACATCTGCTTCGAACTTCGAAACTTAAAAATCGTCTGCATCTGCACTGTTTCAGTTGTTACGACTCACCGCAGAATAACGGATAAAAGTAACAGTGAAGCTTTTTAGAATAAACGCGGGAAGTTATGTGGACACTGGACAGCATAGACGTGTTGACACGGATTTAAAAAGTGAAACAAGAACGTTCTCAGGATCCAAGTTAGTTCAGCTAACAAAATATAAACCCGAGAAAATTACGGTAGCTTTGACTTGTTGAAGATGATTCAAGTCATTGCTATGGTACTTATTATCGGATTTAATTGGTTCCCCAAAATCAAAGTATCACGTACAACGTCAATGAAATTAGGTAAGTAAAAATATTATTTTCCCTGTTTGCTTTTTTTTAACCGCAACAATTTTAGTTAGCTTCTCATAAACATGCTGTAGAACATAAATATTTCACTACATTTATTTTTTATCTTGTTGAAATATCTAAAATATTATTTTCCCTGTTTGCTTTTTTTTTAATTACAATGATTTTAGTTATCTTCTAATAAATATGTTATAGAACACAAATATTTCATTACATTTATTTTTTATTTTGTTAAAATATCTAACTTCCTTTTCAACAGCTTTGATCAGATTATTAAAATTAGTGATTTAAATTGCATTTTAATCTGGTTTATATTCTTATTTAAATATTTGGTTAAAACCACATAGTGTCCTAAATATGAAAGTATATGGATAAGTATTATAATCAGTCATTAATATAATTAATAAACATTTAAAGATAATTAAGTTATTTTAAAAAAAAAGTCTTTTTATGGAATAAAATTATTGGCAAACATAATTTTTTAATTTTGTATTAAGTGATGGTCTTAAACAATTTGAATTGCATGTTTTTATTTTTAAAAAAATTGCATCTGCTCAGAAGAGGAATTTATAAAAAATAAGACACAACGGAAACGTATACTATTAAAAGAGATCGTAGATATGTTATATTAAGAAAAAAAAAATGATTATTTAATGTATTATTCGACCTGAGAAATGTTTTAAAATCTATAAAGAAATAGTCATAGCGGGTGAAAGCTTTTCAGTTGTTAAACATTCTTACTGAAATGTTTTCAAAGTGAACTAGAAGTCTGTTGGCAAATGAAAATATAGAAGTTACGCAATCAGTAAGTGTTTAAATATGATTTTACTTTAAAAATAACGCAAATACTTGAACGGTATGAATCTAAAATGTAATAATCATCTTTTATTATTTACTTTTTTTCTGGATAATTTTATCATTTATCTCCTGAATGATTTTATCGAGATAAATTTCAAAGTATCGATATTATACACTCTTTATAAACAGCGTGATTAAAATGGATTTCTTATTTATAATTACCATAATCTTGTAAATAAAATATTAATAATAATAATGAACCTATGTGTGGCTCTATTTTGTGTTTATGGGCTCAATTTTTATACTTTATTTACATTAAAAAGTAGTTAACCATTTGATACTGAGTTCATTATTTTGTTTTATTGTATCATATAAAAATAAATATGATTATTTGTAATTCTAGTACAATATATACAGTAGAACGCCGATTGTCCGAACAAGTCGGGACCGACCCTAGTTCGGATAAACAAAAGTTCGGATAAATGGGCAGACAGTTTAAGGGATGTTCCTGACTATTCTAAAACCTTCACACTTTATCTAGGTTTAGGATTGACAGCACCAGTTAGTACTGGAGTGCTTAAAAATTGTTTTGTTTTTTTAATTGTTTTTTGTTTACTTATTATTTAATTTTTTTTCTTTTATCCATTTTCTAAACTTCAGAGATTATAATTTAAGCAAAAAATAAATTGGAAGTTAGGTGTTTTTTTTTCTTTTTTAGAGAGACAAATATTTGGATAATTGAAAATTCGGTTAAAAAGAATTCTTTGAGAGAAATATGCTGTTCGGATAATTGGAAGTTCGGTTAATTGGAGTTCCAATAATCGACGTTCTACTGTATTTATAAAACTTTCACCAGACTTTATTCTAAATTTTCGTCGTAGATTCTAATCTGTTTGTACTATTTATGACACTATCAGAGTTATAGATGTCATGGCAACATATATCCAGCCAGATAGATCTTTGGCAAAACATAAAAACTTTCACATTAGACGCAAAATAGAGTAGCTGCGGTGCTGTGTTTTATAAACAATAAGGTATTATTGTTTTAAAAAATCCTAGATAGTAAGAGTTATTTTTATAATATATAATTTCATAAATAAAAATGTAATTTTGGCAATCAATTATTAAAGTTATTTTTTAATAATCAAAAAGTTGTTTTATATATGGATTTTACTCCAAGCAAACCCTGATGTAAAATAAATTAACCCTTTGTATCACCGTTCTATGCATACCTAAAAGTTTTATTTACTTTTACAGTGAGCATAAAAATACGATTTTATTTGTTGCTGCTATCTTCCAACATAACGATTATTTCCGAAATTGTTCTTAGAATTCTCAACATAATGATACTGGTGATACTCAGTTAATTTTCTATACCAAAGCTGTATTTTTCATTTGAGTAGTTTCAAATGGTTATTGCTAAAATGTACTTCGGAAATTTTGTAATGCATGTATGGGGCATAAAAGACGTAAACAATTCATATATAATGACTATATGGCACATGATGAGCGTTTCGAGTGTGTATATATATATATATGTATATAACGCATGCATAAACTTCACAATGATCTTAGCAATGTCGTTACTGCAATTTTTGCATAATCAAATTTATAGGGGCCTCTATAACAAAGAAGTTTCCTATTTTCTCAGCCCCAACTTGTTTGAATTACAATCATATATATATTTTTTTATGGTAATCAATATCATAAAACATAAAAATTTAATTACTTAATATCGGTATTTCTTTTTATCTTTCATTTTTTTTTTATTATAAATGTTGTGTAATCGAAAAAAATTCAACCTCACCAGTGACTTCGAGTTTGTAATGCGTATTAAATGAAATAAATTAATTTCATTCAGTATTTTCTATAGTTTAAAGAATATAAAAAGTACTGTATATATTATAAAATATTATATTTTCAACACAAGTTTTATCTTGATAAAGATTTGAAAATTTAAACAAATTGTTTCTTTGGTAATTTTAATGCTTTTAACAAATAGCTAATTTTGAAAAAAAAAAAAATGTTATAGATCGATCATTCAGTTGTCTTCAATATTCTCATTTATTGCAATAGGAAAGAAAGGTGCAACAAAAATTGAAGTCTGCGGGGCATTGCATTTTGATTCAATAAAATTCTTTTGGTATACCTTTGTTATATCGGCCCCCAAGTTTTAATTGCGAAGTATCGCCGAAGTATATTAACGTTATAGATGTAAATGATTTTACAACGTGCATAATTATGACTATGTGTGACATGCATACGTGTTTACAACTGTACAAGTATGTCATAGTGTGACGTCACAACATTGCCGCTAGTCACATATTCGTCACAACGTTAATGACAAAATTGTCACAAATCACACAATTTTCACAAAATTGTCACAATGTGACTTCAAAGCAGTGTCGCTGTCGTCACAGAATCATCACAGTGTTAAAGACAATTTCGTCAAAAATGACACATATTTCACAAATTGATCTCAATGTGACTTTAAAGCATTGTCACATTCGTCACAAATTCGTCACAAAGTTAATACCAAAATAGTCACAAATGACACACTCTTCACAAATTTGTCACACCGTGACTTCACAAACTCGTCACAATGTGACGTCACAAAAGAGCTCTAAAACGGCCATAACGACCTCACATTCTAGTCACAGTGACTTCACATCGACGTCACGTGACGTCACATCGACGGTCACAATGTCACAGCGTGACGTCACAACGGCGTCGACGTGACGTCACCATGCCTTACGGGGTAATTGTTGAAGTTTTCACTTCTATTGGCACTCCCGGAGTGCCACAGTTTTTTTTTTTTTTTTTTTTTTTTTTTTTTTACCCTATACTTAAGTTCAACCCTAGTGTATATATTCAGTACAACAGATTTCGTATCATGTTTAATGCATTTGTAAATAATTTAAAGTCAAATTTGTTCATTGCTTAACCCTTAGTGACTTAACAACTCCAGTTTGAAAAATGTTTTCTCTGATGCTGAAAAAATCATTTTAAGCGTGTCCAAAAATTTTAATATAAAATTAAAAAAATTTTGACTAAAAGTTTCTTTTTTTCACAGGGATAATAATTACATACTTCTCATAAATATTGTTTATTGTCTGATATAAAGTTGTAAAGTATACGAAATTATCTTTACAAAATATCTATTTTTGGGCGAGTCCAGCCTTTTAAATTTCATTTTAGCAAACTTTATCAAAGTTCATTTTAGCAATAACGAAACAATATTGCTCAAATGATAAATACAATACATGCATGAAATATTAACTCAGTATCCCAGTCTGTTCAGAATTTTATGAACAATTTATATTAACTGCTTTATTGAAAGATAGCAGCAATAAATAAAATCGTCTTTTAAATCCGGCTGCATAAGTAACATTAATTTTTGTGTATGTTGCAGATACGGAACGCTAGATATGGAAGGCTACAAAAGGATAGATAAAAATTCTAAAAAATATTTACTTCTTATGCTTTTTTAATTTTAAACAAAATATACAAAAATGCACTTAAAATATGATAATACATAAATGTAAATATAAATATTAAATAACTATAATTTTTAAGCACTTCTATATATTAATACATAACATTCATTATTATTACAGATATTTGCAGCATTTTGCTTATTACATCTAAAACATAATCTATGAATAAATATTATGTGGAGGCAAAATCCCTATACTAAAGCTGTTTTCATAAAGCGTGGATATAAGAAAAATCTCTTGTAGTCGTAGTTAACTAGAATTTTCCATGATTTTTATCGATGCTTTAACACTAGAACCGAGATAGCGGTCATTTTGACCGGTAAAAAATTAAAATATTTCGATTCAAACCAGAAATTGTTTTCTAAAATAAGTTAAATATGTACCACGGAGAAATGGGTTAAATGAATAAGTTAAATAGTTGTAAATAAAAATTCTGATGTAAAATGGTTTTATAACACTTGAGTAAAATTTCCGGCGGTTCTAGTGTTAAATGTTAAATAACACTATCTATGATTTCATAATGCCGAATAGTTAATTATGCTTAGTACATATCTCTTGAAGCAAGAATGGGTAGTGTTTATGGCAGATAATTTGGAAGTATTCCCTTCACGGGATTTGATGCAATTAGATAGCTGAAATCATAGTTAATGTGCTGTGTAATTACTGTTTTCGTGAATATTAAATGTGTAATTTCTTTTAAATAACACAAAATTAAAAAAATATATATATATTATATGTTCAGTAATCATTTTTAGATTTTTCAATTAAAACGTTCAAAGATAAAATATTTCTAAAGAAGCATGCATGAACGTTATATACAATTTTTAATGCAATTTTTATACAAAAATAAAGTTTAATTACATATAAAAAGTTCGGTTTTAAGTAACAGTACTTCTTTTATTTATCATTATAATAAAATAATTAAATCGATCAATTTTATTACTTAGATGTCGATTTTATGAAACCTAATTGCAAAGTAACAAAGCTGACTTGGTCCGTGCTTCGTTTTTCCAGATAGGTTTTCAATTAACTTTTAAAGACACGGGATGCGTTTTAAGAGATCTACTCAGTGCAAACTAGTCGCGAATCCCATAGTATTTATGTGATTGATTCTAATTAAATTAGTCTGTTCTTAACAATTTGACGTTTATTGCTTTTATACTGTTACAAGACATTATATTACACACATGTATCTTAAAAGTTGTTATCTAGGCTTTAAAAGACGGTCGTACATACAATACGCCGCCCCTTTCATTATGTACGCCCAAACCGTCCGTGTCTTTAAGTGTTAATATCTCGGTTAATTACCGACGACTTTTTTCAAAAAGCATTATCAACAATGCTTTTATACTTCTGCTACGATAGGTACCTACATCGCTCCTCAACACCTTTGCAAAATGGCCGCAAATCGAAATTTGTTTGTAACGAAAAAAATACGCTTTTCTAAAAAATTATTTGACCTATGGTAATCGCTATATTTTCCTGCAAGTTTTAAATTATCGTCTACTCCCTCTATTTTCTCATGATTTTAGTTTCAGTAGAATCGGAAATAGATGGGGGAGGGGACAAATTTTTGCACTACATTTTCGACGATATCTCTGAAATTATAATACTTAAAATTAAAAAAAAATGTATTTTTGAGGTCAGCATTACGAAATCTTTCACATGATACCCCACACGATATGCAAATAAAGATTTTTTTTTTTCAAGTAAATTAATTAGCCCCTCTACATTTTTCCTAAATATATTTGTGAAAGTTTAATAATCTGTAAATATGTGGGTCAATAGTTTTTATTACTTCCTCCAATTTGAACTTTCTATGTTCCATAGTTTACGAGTAGAATGGCTTTGACAGACAGACACAGGAGTGATCTTATAATGATTCCGTTTTTACTTTTTAAGTACGGAACCCTAAAAATGATAAAAATGTATCACATCTGTATTAATATAGGGATGAGAGCACTTTATTAAATCTATAAAATTCTGTTATTAAATAAGGCGAAAAATATCATTAAAATTTAGTGGTAGCAAGCAGTCATTTGGGTCGGGGCTCTCTCGTCCCTGATTAATAACTGCGTGCATGTCCCAGATTTACAATATTTTAGCGGTTTTTTTCCTAATGACTATTGATCACAAAAAATTCTGTTTATATTATCTTTATTTTTATTTCTAGAAAATTAGATTCATGTGTTCATTCCCAAAAAAGTCATAAAAATAACTTAAGATAGAAAGATATAATTGAGATTAAATGGCTCATAAAATTTTGCTTAGAGGGGAAAAGCTTCAATAATTTCATTTATACTTCCCATTATATGAATTATGGTTATTTTTTGCAGATATATTCATATATTTATATAAATTATCGATAGTATAATTTCCACATGAAAAACAGTTTTACATTGAAGTTTTAAAGGAGATTATATATTTTACCGAAATAACGATACATTAATCAGCATAAAATTTGCTTTTTTATTTCAAAATATAAAATTAAAAACAGGAGTTTTAAATTATATATGTGAATTTATAAATCCAAGGTTTTTTTTCCCTTAATCTATTTCTTAATGATTTTGTTTCAGTAGGCTTTAAAAAAGTTAAAATTTAGTGCATTATTAAACTATAGATACATTACAATATACAATACTATACACAGGGCTCGCAGCGTTCCTAAAATTTTCACACATTGCTACCAGTATTTTAAATCAAAGATCTTCGTGACAAATTTCTTTAACATCTACAATCGAATTTTACAATAATTATTATCGTTTTAAAATTGCGATAGGAAAGTGTGAAAATTTTAGGAACGCTGCGAGCCCTGTATACATTATTAATTATAGGTCCCCATTAAACTTTTATATTGTTTTACAGAATGCGTTAAATTAGATATTGGTAAAAGAAAGCTTTTGTTCATTGGTACTGGATGTTTGAAAGGAAGGGTGCTTCAGGAAAGTTTTCATGACAAATATCACTATTTTTTTTTTTTAATTAAATCTAGGTTCTACTCGCGAAATTTCGCCTTATTTAACCCTTAAATGCCGGGTGTTGATTTTCGGCAACATACACAATTTAGGCTATAAAATACTATTATAATAATATTGAAGCTATAATACCTAATGTTGCCAATAAAATACATTCTGAAAATATTATTAAGTCGATTTTCAACATGTAGATGGCAACACTTGTGCTGTTTAAGAATAAAGATAGATTTATATTTTCAATTGTTGCTACTTGTTCTTTTTGTTTTGTTTGGAAGCTTGCGAAATACCCTATTTTGTTCTGCAGTGAGCAAGTAAAATCTATTTCTTATTATAGTTCCTAAAATTCTTGTGTGTTTAATATTATAGAATTTTATCAAGAAAATTATTTTTTAAATTGAAGACCAGTATTCCCGATTACTAACAAAGTTTTTTAGCGGTAAACCATACTTAAAACAAAATATGATTTTTTAAGTATTTTTCCAATGATTTATTTAATAAATGACAGCGGAAAAACATTATTACAGTGATTTTTGAAGAATCAGGCATTTAAGGGTTAAGAGGAGATTTTTCCATAAGAAAATACTGGTACCGAAGAATTTCCTGGTCGTGAAATTTCAGAACAGGTACGACCCCTGGAAAGGAAAGTATGTTTCTTACCGAAAGAACGACACATTAATCATCATTGCATGTGCTCTTTTATTTCAAAATATAAAATTAACAACTGGAGTTAACTAAATTATATATGTGAACTTATAAATCCAAGATTTTCCCTCCCTTAATCTATTTCCTAAAGGATTTTTTTTTTCAGTGGTCATTAAAAAACTTGAAATTTAGTACATTATTAAACTCTTGTATCATGGATCGTACGGATACCGTTATTTCTCCAGGAGGTCTACCAGTATCTTTTTATACGAAAAGAAATCAATATTAAACGACTTGCATGTTCCGCATCAAAGATTTCCGAAATCCTCCCAAAATCGATCTGCGCATTGTTTCGCGCATTCTCTCTCCCTTCAAAGAGTCCTTGCTAACATGGTACATTTTCATGGTGTCGCCATCTAGGGAGAAGATAATAAAATATAATCCTGTTAATTTCATGCTTTTGACTAAAATAAATTATGTTTTAAAAATAAATGTAATATACAAGTAATTTATTTGAAAAAATCAAAATATATTTAAAGGAATTTTGTTTTCATGTACCATCAAATATTAATTAATTATATACGAGAATTGTTTTAACTTGCTGTATTAACGTAATTTGTAAATTTTAATTTATATTTTTTTACATTTCTTATAGTATTCCAATTTATAATCAATAATAATAATAAAAAAAAAAAGAAGAAGAAGAAGAAGAACGAAAGAGAGATGTTTGTATTCGAATAGTTTAAAAAATGATAACTAAAAATTCATTTATTTTATTATATTTTTTTTCTTTTCTGAATAAGTATCAATTCAAAACTTTACTACAAAAATATTGAGGTCTGCTATATCAAATTTTTATTTTATTTTTTTCTACCAGTGTGATATAAGTCACCAAGCATAGTAATGCACTAAGATTAATAAATTAAAACTTTTTAATGCTGAAAATATACAAGAAATCATGACATGTTAGATTATGAAAAAAAAAGGAGAGAAAGTAAATAAATAATAAATAAATAAGTAAATGAATAAAAACAATAAATAAATAAATAGAAATAAAAGAAGGAGGAGGAAAAAGAGAGCTGTTATTGTATTCGATTAGTGATAGCTAAAAATACATTTTATATTGTTTAAAATCTTACTAAGAAAATATAGATTTTAGAGAGGTCTCCTAGATCAAATTTTTATTGTTTTTACCAATCTGTTATATGTCATCAAGTATAGTTATACTAAGGTCAATCAATTCAAGTTTTTAATAATCAATGTAATATTGCATCTTTCTGCCTTAGTTTTCCATTTTCTTAACGTTCTCGTAAGTCAATAAATCTGACATTTTTTCTCATAAAAGTGAAAACATATACAATCATACAAATATTCATGTGTGAATATTTGAATACATATCAATATATGTACACAATAAATATGAATATATACATGTTTGCATAAATTTTATGTATGTCTGTGTTTCTAATATACTTGAAAACCGCATATGGTTCAGATATCTGCTGTCATCTACTCTAATTTTCATAAAATTCTTCAGATCACAATGCCATTCAAATATATCACAAATGTAGGCAACATATACCAAAAAAAAAAAAAAAAAAAAAAAAAAAAAAGAAAGAAAGAAAGAAAAGAAAGAAAAAAGTACAGTTTCCGCATTCTAAGGATGACCAAAAAAGTTTACCTATGTTTACGCATTATTACTAATAACTTGCATTAAAAATAAAATATTTTTGGTGTTATTTACATGAATTTTTGTGAAGCTGTCATTTAATACACCCTTCCTATTCATAAATTGATATGTCTATACCAAACATATATGCATGTAATGATTGAGTTTCTACAAAGTATATAATAGAAAACAAAAGATCTTTTATGTCTAAAAAACCCAAGTTTTTATCTAATATAGATTTTTTTCTTTTGTTGTTGTTGTTTTATTTCATGTTTAATATCTCACAAGTTAGACATTGAAAACTGAAGAAAATTAATAACAAACTACTAAGCTAAAACATTAATTATATGTTTAAATAATAATATTAATTAATATGAATTATAAATTAGTATGAAATAATAATGTTAATTAGTATAAATTATATACATTTAAAAAATATATAATTTTATAATTATAATACATATATTAATTATAATAATTACATATAATAATATTATAATAATTATATATAATAATATGTATATATTAATTAATTAATAATTAATATTAGTTATATATATATTTAAATGAAAATATTAATTATACATATTTAAATAATTATTAGTTAATATCAATTATACATGTTTAAATATGAATATTAATTATAAATTTAAATAGTGATAATAATATAAGAAAAAAAAGGGAAAATCTTTAATTATGTTAGTGGAAGATTAACATAATTAAAGATTTTTTTTTAATTCTTACACTATTATCACTATTTAAATATAATAATATTAAAATTTAAATATGTATAATGAATATTAATTAATATTTTTATTTAAATATATATAATTAATATTTTTATGTTCTGCTATTTTATAATTACACATGAACCAGTAATTAGTAAAATTAATACTAGTAAATTAATAGAGATTTTTTATGTATGAACCATAATACTTCACTTTAAAACATAAGAATTTAAAAAAAATTGATTTTACTAATTTGATATCTATCTCTTACAACAGGGCGGTATCACAATTAACATAAAAATATTTTTAATTAGTTTAAGAATTATTGCATTTTAATAAATGTTCATTTAATTATTAAAAAATAGAATTTAAAAATTTATGTGAATTATTCAAATTTATTTAAAATTTAATTTAATGTAATACAAATTTAAATTAAATTTTATAACTTAAATGTAATTAAAATTGAGTAGTCTGACAAATTAAAAAAAAATTACAAAACAACTGGTCTTTATATATATTAAAGATCAAAATAAAATACTAATTTGATATCTATCTATTAGAACAGGTCGGTATCACAACTAACATAAAAATATTTTAAATTTTATTTTAAGAATTATTGCATTTTAATAAATGTCCATTTAATTATTTAAAAATAGAATTTAAAAATTTATTTCAATTATTTAAAATTAAATTTTGTAACTTAATTGCCATTTAAATGTCTAATTGACAATTTAAAAAAAATACAAAGCATTTATGTTAAAGATCAAAACGAAAATCTACAACAAATAGGACACAACTCACAACCACACTATTACAAAGATTGTGCTTTAACCACCGCGCTATGATGTTCATACTTCTATTTCGCCTTCAACAAAGTCCCTGGTGTACCACAAAAATGTAAACAAAACATCCGAAGCAGCAATAATGCGCGAGAAAATGCGCAGATCTGTTTTGGGAGGATGTCAAATTTTTTAGGCGGAATGTGCTAGTTATTAAACGCGTAAAATTTCGTCCTTTTTAAATAAGAAATTTTCTATAAGATAATACCGGTTCCGAAAAATTTTCTATTCTGCCAAATTCAAGGAGGCGTACGAACCATGTATGTTATTTTACAGAATACGTTAACCCCTTGGGGACGAGCGACACGTATACGTGCCGCATGAAGCGCTCAGAATCCTTGTTTTTCCTCACCAGTAAAATTTTACTGTAAAATTTGCCTTATTTAATCAGCGCATTTTCTCGATTCAAGAAGACACAAATTTTTGTTTTTAAAAAACGGTGACAAAAGATTAAAAATTTCGTAAAAGGCTCCCGTCCCGAAGGGGTTAAATTAGATATTGTTAAAAGAAAGGATTTGTTCATTGCTATCGGATGTTTGAAAGGAGATTATGTTTTTTACCAAAATAACGATACATTAATCATCATTCTACGTGCTCTTTTATTTAAAAATATAAATTAACAACAGGAGTTTTAATTTATATATGTGAATTTATAAATCCATTATTATCTTCCTTAATCTATTTCCTGAAAGATTATTTTTTAGAAGGCTTTTAAAAACTTAACATTTATTAAATTTTTATATCCTTTTACAGAACATGTTAAATTACATGATGTTAAAAAATGATTTGTTTATTGGTATTGTATTTCTCTGTAATAATAAAAGAACAGATACTAATAAATCTACAGGATGTACGGGTCTGAAAATACTGTGAGACTAGCCCAAGTGTCTTTTGATTGACCTGAGATTCAGAATTTTAAATTTCTAATATTTAGTTGATTTATTAATTAAAGATTGGAAGTCACGCTCAAAAAAAAAAGTCGTGTGTTTGATCCCTGGTCAAGGAAAGCACTTGTGTTTGCGCACAACACCCATTTACGTATCCGGAGCTAGCAAAGAAACGTTTTTCGAATTTATTTTTGTATTTTGATTGTTTTGCTTTAATCGAAATAGACTAAACTGTTCTGTACAGTAAACATTGAGAGACATATTCCGAATAATTGTATTCTTACGGCTCAAATGCTGCAATCAATTCGGAAAAATGTCGCAGTTAACCCTTTGATAAAAGGGTCGTTTTTCCGAAAAACGTTTTCCCCTTATTGCAACAACTCTCAAGGCTGCGATTGTAGTGGCACCGACAAACCAAAAATATATTCTTAAACTTACAGGATTCTTCTAATCGATGGTACAATCGGTTTTAAAAAGTATAAATGTTAACCCTTTCAAATATACCATCGAACGCAGGTCACTTCGTGCCTTAACGGAGACAATTTTTTTTCTTCGCTAAAAGCAACTAAACGTCTGCATTAGATGTAAATTTCCAACTGGGCGAAAAATGTCTGAACCAGGGATCTCCTGGCTGAAGTCGCCAGTGAGCTATCCCGGACGAATCTGGTGGAACTTTCTGGTGGAACCCAGCTAACCTTAATGATTATAGCATCTGGTCTGAAACCTGGTTCAGCTCAACAGAATAAATCACAGGTAATGGAACTCCAGAAAAAGTTAAACCAGATTCGTCCGGGAGAGCTCAGATGATAGAGTACTGGCGGCTTCAGCCAGGACATACCTGGTTCGAATCTTGGTCCGGACATTTTTCGCCCAGTTGGAAATTTACATCTAATATGATTTATTTACCAATTAGAATAATTGTGTTAAAATTAATCTCGTGTAAACGTCTGTATTTTAACGCACTCTTTTCAAGGCATCTCAATAGACCAGATTTACATCATCTACAAAAATTTTGAAACGTTTCTACTGGTAGAAATATTTTAAAAAAATAAACTGTGTGAAAATTTCGACGAAATCAGTAAAAACCAGAATGTTTCGTCATGGTTTCGTCTCTTCGTAGCGCAATTGTAGAGGTACAGACAAACCAAAATTATTTTCATAAAGCTGAAATAGCTTTCTAATTGATGGTGTAGTCGGTTTTAAAAAATATGTATGTGAATCATTTCAAATATACCGACAAACGCAGGTCAATTCGCGCCTCACGGAGACTATATATTTTTACGCTAAAAGTAACTAAAAGTCTGTATTTTAACACAATCTTTTTAGAGCATATAAATTTTACTACTTTTTACAAAATAAAATGTGTGAAAATTTCGACGAAATCAGTAAAAATATGAGTGTTTCGTCGCGTTTTCGCTCGCTTTTGGTACGCATCGATTCTAAAAATCAAATTACGCAGAAAGTAAAATACCAAATAGCATATGCCTTCAATTCAATATTTTTTGAGCGATTTTTTCCTTTAAAAACATATATTCAGACAAAATAGAGTTAAAGATATAAAATCGTAGAAATTTGAGGTTCATTCAAAGGTCACTCATCAAGGACTCGGGCAACGCCGTGTAGACCAGCCAGAGAATAAATAAAATTAGGTTCTGATTTTGTATCAACAATTGAAATGATATTTGAAGGTACAAAATGTACCAATAAAATTATATTTTCTAGAATTTGTACAATGTTTTTTTCCAAATGTTGTGAAATACATATGCTAATATTACGCACGGTGTATCAGAAATTCCCCTCGCATAAAAGAAATCATTTATAAAGAAACTGTTCCAATACTCTATATTGGGCCAACTATAGCCTCGTTTCTTTTAAACATAATTCTCAATTAACACAAAGGGTAATATTGAAACAAATCAAAAATAAATGAAACAAAATTTGATTCAATCCACTCAAATTGTCATATATTTAGTTTAATTTAACCCTTTCAGGGGCAAAATACTTCTATTCGTAAAATTCTAAAATAAATGACTGACACCAGAATTAATGAACAAGTTTATTACACGGTAGTTAAGATCTTTTATTCATGTACTTAATGAAATAAAATTTTTCATTCCGAAATTCCGGTGCCAATGTGGCATTTCGCAATTAGAACATGGTGTTGGCAAATGACAACACTGCCCCTGAAAGGGTTAATATGGAGACACGAAAAAATTACCGTAATTTCCAGAGTATAATCCGCAGTCAAACAATTCTTTTTGGACGCAGAAATTTTATTTAGTAATTGAAGTCAAATATTTACTGTGAACTAAAACGTTGCATTTTGTTTTTTAAAATTTCTGGGTCGAAAAATCATTGTTTGGTCCGCGGATTATACGTCGTAAATTACAGTATTTTTTTTTTTTTTTGTTTGTAACAGCTCTCCATATAGCGGCTTAAGTGTTGCCTGTTTGGGCTCGTTTTTTATTCAGAATTTAGTGTTCATACCAGAAATAAAGAATAGTATTTTATAAGAGACATTTAGCGATCACATAGAGTACAAAATCTTCTCTCTAAATTTCAGGTGTGAATTTTAAAATTCGAGTTAAAATTGGAGGCCAAACTGGCAACCCTGAGAGACTTAATCTTAGGTGACAGGAGTTCGAAAAATTACGTACCCGACATCCGTGTTGCTGCTATTTTTATTTTGATTGGCAACACTTTTTTGGAATGGTAAAATTCTTTTTATTTAATGGCAGATTAATTAAGGCGAATTTTACCATTCAAAAAAAAAAAAAAAAAAAAGTAGCAACACTGATGTCAGGCATGTGATTTTTCGAGCCCTTAATCCTTTTAGGGGCAAAGCATTTCTGCTCAAAAAATGTTCAAATAATTAATTCACACCGCAATTAATGAACAGATTTATTTGAAAATAATCATTTTTTTTCTCCACGTATATTATGATATTGTGAGATCGAAACTATACTAAATAATTACTGGTGCCATTTGGAAATTTAGGCATTAAATTTAACCGTTTGCAGATTTCAAACTGCGCCCCTCAAGCGGTTAAAATATCTGTAATAACGCACGTATCTCTAACCGCATGGGTACCAAGATCCCACTAATCTTTCGTAATAAATGTAAGTTAATTTAACACTAGAAAGACCGAGAATTTTAATCAAATTTTTGAAAAATATTTCACACTAGAATTTTTATTTTAAATTATTAATTTATCCATTTAACTAGTTTTTTTTCTTTGTATCATTTAAAATAGTTTTTTTTTTTTTTAACATTCTGGTTCGAACCGATATATATTCATTTGGTAGTAGTCAAAATGACTGCTCGCGGGCTTTCTAGTGCCAACCCTTTCGAGGGCGGTGCCCTTAAAAAAGGACACCTAATTTTAAATCCAAAACTGACAAACGGCACCAAGAATATTTAATTAAAATTTACCTTTTTTTAATGTACATGAAAATAAGCAAGTTTGTACTTTCTAATAACATCGTTTATAAATTCTGGTGTCAGTCCATTATTTCATCAGTTTATAAACAGAATTACTTCGCGCGGGAAAGTCTTAACCGACGTGTGATAAGTTTAAAACAAATATAACGAAAAACCGTGATATGAAATAAATAAGGATTCATCAAATAAATTTTCTCGTTAGAAACATAGTTAACCTGGTTAAAATTAATCCACATACTACGGAGGATTAGGGAGTTACCAGCTATGATAATCGTGAAATACGAAGGGGTATCAATAAGTTTTTGTCTTCACATAAAAATAATGGAATAAAATTTATGAAATTGCTACATTGTATTAGTTCTTTTCTGTGTAGCACAGTAACACATTTCTGCAAACGGTGTTTCAGAAAGAGAGGGGAGGATGTATTACAGAAAGCACGATAGTAAACCCAAAGAGGTCATTTTTCTAACTTTTGTCGACTCCACATGTGACATATTGTTCAAAAGGTATGTTGACCAATTATTCATCTTATGCAAAGCCCGAGCTCCTCCCCAAAATTTTACTTCCCGGGGAGCATGATTGGGTTGATGGGTTGATTGTTGACGGCCAATTATCTACACGAGGGATATAGGCCCTAGGGGGAGTGCCTTCCGTGGAGGTCTTTCTAAGGGAACCTAATCCGTATTAACGCATGGAAATCCACGGCTCGAAGAAAACCACGAAAACTCCGAACGATTAGGCCGACGGGCGCGATTGGGTTCGAACTCAGCACCTCCCGTCTACCAGCTTCGAGAGCAGAACCTCTCAGCCACTGGTGGGGCCCCGGGGAGCATGAATGGTGTCCGCAAAATTTAGAAAAGTACCCCCCGGAGTGCAAATTGGGGGGAGGGGCTGAGGATGTGCATAACATGAATAAGTGGTCACAGGCCTTTCCAACAATATATCACATTTGGGGTTCGATAAAAGTTAGACTAGTGTCCTCCTTTGGTTCTATTATCGCGCTTCCTGTAATACATCCTCCCTCCTCTTTTTGAAATACAGTTTTCAGAAATGTGTTACTATGCACAGTGATTATATAAAAAAGGACTAGTACAATGTAGCAATTTCATAAATTTTACACAATTATTTGTATGTGAGTGCGAAAACGTATTGATACCCCTCGTAAAACATGGATAATAACTAATGTCACATAGCTGTTCCAGTGTAATGCCGTGTTATCCTTCATTTGTATATGAAGCTCACAAAACTGAACCGAAGTCAGCTCTTTGGACCACAAATGTATAAATATCAAAGCATTAAGAAAAGGCAATTGAGATGCTTCAAAGTTTTTTTTTTTTTTTGAATTCCTGTTTGGTTTTTTTTTTTTTTTTTGCATCTCTATAATAATAGCCTAAGTCATGTGACTGTCATCAATAGTTCCGGGTTGACCGCTTCACTTTTTACATGCCAAACAGCCAATTTGGTAACTTCATGTTAGCCGGGCGCAGGTGATAAATCGCCAAATATTGTTCCATCGCCCCCATATCATCAGTATTATAATAGTCCATCGCATGCGACTGTCATAAACAATTTTTCAAGAGGTAAATTGAAACAAAGCTTTGATTTTGAAATTAAATGTCATAGTTTATAGTATTATTTATTACTTTTTTTTCTTTTCTTTTCATTCTTCTTTTTTAAGAAATAAGAGAAAATTGAGAGTCATAAACTTTAATCATTTCAGTTTTAAATTAAAGTTCTGTATTAAAAAAAAACTGAATGCAAGTAATGAAATAAGAAAAAATACGACGGGTACAATGTTTGGCGATATTTCACCTGCACTCGGCTAACATAAAAATACAGAGTTCATGATTTCTGTATCAGAATCTTCCGATTTGGCGAAGGATTGAGCAAGTAAATTAAATTATGAATAAAAGTAACATGATACAATGCTTAGCATAGATTTAAAGGAGACCAAACTGGTCGCCAAAGGCGGCTAGTGATCGAAAGATGCATCACCATTGCGAACAAATTCAAATGCACCCATAATTTCATTTGATGGTGCTTTAACCACTTAGTTCTCGCTCCCGTGATATTCACGTGCTGTGTATTTTACACAGATTGTTTTATTCCCACCAGTTTTATAGAATAGTGTAATTGGCTTTATTATGGTATCATTTAACCTGCCATTAAATAAGCTGAATCTTTCTTTTTCAAAAAAGTACCGATAAAAGTGCTCAAAGTAGTACCGATGAGCAGGTGGAATTTTTAAACCGTAATTTAATGCGACTGTTGAGGGGTTAAGCAAAAATTTTCTTTATGTATAAATCCATAGTCAAACATAGTCCCCCACTGCAGACTAATAACTAATAATTGTAAAATTCATCTCAATGTCGGCGATATATGGACATAGATTTACAATAATAAATACATAGAAATAAAGATTAATAATGAAAATAATAAAGAATAATTTAATTAATTAACTTAAAATAGGACATTTTAGATTAAAAAAATAGCAGTTTAAGAAGATCTGAATGATTACGACTAGTTGTTTTTAAAAACTCTTCACGTTCAGTAAATAGCAAGTCATAAAAGACTGTCCGAAATAACGGTACTGCCACAGGCGACTATTTTTCAATTCCTACTATTAGTTCACACTCTCCCTATATTTATTTATTTATTTATTTATATATCTTGTTCAAATTTTCAATCGTTAATAAAATACTTATTATTCATCTTATCAAGATGAAATAATTTTTTTTAAGCTTGTACTGCATGACAATTGATGTTAATGCAGTTTTTTCAAATATTAATTCATTAATTAAATTTTAATTAATTTTAGTTTTACATGGGAGACAAAATGGTGGCCATTGGTTAATGAAGCATTTAATGCATCTTCATATCTATAAGGTGTGTTACCATAGGGGGACCCTGTTCTGTCGCCAAATACCGCCAAGTTTGTCGCCAACTTGGCGATATATCGCCAAGTTTGGCGACCAAAATGAGTTGCCAAAAGTGACGCCAACTTGGTGATATCTCTAATATTTCGCCAAATTCCCATAGACTTCCATTGTAAACCTACGTGCTTATAGAAAATCAAAAAATTGAGATATTTTAATGCAACAAAAACTAATATTAGCTTAAGGGATTGTATTAAATTTTTCTTTGATGACCTAAGTAGGAATTGACTTTTAAAACAAATTTCTTATATTACTTCTTCTATTCTACCCACACCGCTATTAAAAAAAAAAAAAAGATTTTGCAGAATATTTCACTTGCAATTGCTCTCGAATTTAGTATGCCAATAATTTTTCTTTTGAGAAAGTACTGCGACAAAAACAGTCGCCTGTGGCAGCCCTGCTCTAACAATCATTTGAACGGTCAGAGCTGAAATAAATGATGTATTAGAATACATTTTAGCATGATATTTGTATAACAACAAGTAGGAAATTGCTCGCCAAACGTGGCAAATGAGGTGCATTCGTACTCTAACTAATTTTATAAATATTTTTTGCACCGCATATTGTACAGAATGTATATTTTAGTGCACTTCATATATGCATACCAAATTAATTTTTTTTTTCGAAAGGCTGTAATATGATTAAAATGCACTTGCTGTAATTTTTTCCCATTGCCCGTAATGTAAATGAAAACTTTTGACTGTCCCTGTAATTAAACTATACATCCGATTTTCATAAAATTTGAAATGACTCGACAAAATTTTGAAACAATTATATATTTAAAATTTCAGACCATTCGGAAGGCTGTAACATCATTAAAATGCACTTGCAATATTTTTTTTCGCATTGACCGTAATGTAACGGAAAAATTTTGACTGTTCCTGTAATTAAACTATACATCCGATTTTCGTAAAATTTGAAATGACTCGACAAAATTTTACAACAATTACATATTTAAAATTTCAAACCATTCGGTTGGGTAGTTTTTGCTGTGTTATATGCGGACAAACGGACAGATAGACAGACAGAGAGACGGACTGAACGACGACTATAGGTGATACGTATTTATATAATTACGAACGCACCTAAAAAAGTACCAAGAGAAGATTGTGTAACTATTCGTAGGGGAACAAACTTTTAATTCAACTTATTGCGATTTATACCAAAAAGTAATCAGCACCAATTTACATCAGGAACTAACTGAATCTAATGTTTATTAAATTTCGTGCATCAGTTCTTGAGATAGAGCGCCCACTAAATTTGGGTCACGATGCACATTTTCTAAAAATTGTCAAATCGTTTTCGGGAATTTCTAAAACATGTAAATCCGTCAAAAAAGGGAAGTCGAATTTTTTCACGAGTCCAAAACTTTCTTCTTGTAAAGACAGAAAAAAGTAAAAATGAGCTTCACGTGGTTTTAAAATGTCATAATTTTAAAGAGCAGAAATGAAACCTAGGATTTTTTTAAAGGAATTTTTTAGTTTGTTTTTGAATCGCTATAATAGCTCTGAAATAAAATAATAATAATTGAAATTCTTCCATCTTATTTCAATTAACTTTCACGAACAGTAAGTAATTTTTTCAGACGTTTAGCAAGCGAATTTTTAATAAAAATCTATCTCAAATAAATAAGTTTTTATGTATGTAAAAAACAAACTCTATAACTTTGGAATAAAAAAAAAGATTGATCTAAAAAATATTTCGTAAAAAGAAATGCAAATACTTCTTATGTTTCAAATCTGAATAATTTAAAACTCTTCTCTCTTCCTATCAAAACCAGATGGGAATTCATATATGAGTCACGCAAATTTAACCATTTTTTAACCATGGAGAAAATATATTGGGAAATGATAAGATTATAATTAAAAATGTGGTTGGAACTTCATTTTAAAAACTTGAACATTAAAAAGTATGTTAAATAGTTATTTTCGGTTTGCACGATAATTGTATTTTTTTTACGGAAACTTTTTTAATTATTTGAAGGCCTTCTTTTCGAGATAATATTCAAGTCACATTTTAAATAAATAAAAAATCTTTATTTATATATATATATATATTTCGTGATAAAAACGCGTTCTTTAAACTAAAACATCTAACATTTAATTTGAAGCAGAATCCTGACTCACGTTTATAAATACCTTATTTTATATTTAGGAATACGCAACGCTAATAATATTTTACATACAATCAACACTGATCTTTGAATGAATTAAGTAAAAGGGATATCATTCTTAATTTTAAACAATTGCAGGGAACTTTTAAAAATCTCATGGAGTAAAATAGTGAAGAAAGAGTATATTAATACACAAAAGTGTATTGACAGGGAGGTGACTTCACATGATATCACGTCATAGTGTTGACCGCTGAAATTTTAGGATTAGACAAAATTCGATCAGCATCTTAAATTGCATGTGGTCTGCCGAGTCATAGCTTGTCGGAAACCACATACAAACCCGGTTTTAGTGGTTGATCGGTAGGTTTATTATTGTGTTTTCTTTCGCCGAGTCCACCATGTTTTTATACCTTTGGGTGTAGGAAATTACAATGATAAACCTACCGATGAACCACGAAAATCGGGTTTGAAGGCTGGTTTTAACAAGATGGGATTTAGCAGATCAGTTGCGTTTAAATATACGAATCGAGATTAAGGAATTCCTCGAATTTGAAGCCGTCAACTTAATGAGATGATGGTTTGTGCCGCGACCTCCCGATCTAGTATAGGGTAACTCCGGGAGAGTCGCAGCATACGAGATAGATGCCGCACCCCTAGTATTTCTTGTAATTATCGATAGATGGTCGTCAAACGCACAGTATAGGTGCGCAATGAGATTATTTTAACCTGTGTAAAGCATGAATCCTATTTCGATGTTTATTTGTAGAAGTGCAGTACTTAATTTGACGTAAGTGCATGATTTCACTGTCCAAACTTTTAAACACATTATGTTTAAATACTTTTCATACTCTAATTACTAAATGCATGCATGATTTCGAAGTCAAAACTAAGTGTAGTGTTTGTATAGTGTACTCTGTGTAGGGTTACGTCATTCCCCTTAGCGATGGCAGGTAACTGTGATGGCCGACGTCTGCACCATGCAAAATGGAATACATGCCGCAGTTTCTTTTGTACGGGATGATTAAGTGTTATTAACTTTTCCTTTTCTTTTTGCACAGACTAACCATGTTAGGCATGTTATCAAACTTACTAAAACCAAAGGAAAAAAAAGGGGAAAATAAAAAGTATGAAAGGCAAGAAAGATGCGAGTCAAGATGATAATAATGAAAAATTGGATTACGCGTGACGCAGATATTCTTTGCAAACTACTCCAAAAAAAGGAAGTGTAATTGGGTTCGTTGCATCATGTATTTAAATGTAGTTACATAAAAACCGTACTTTTTCGACACTTTTTCTGCAGATTGTAGTCGAAAAAACAGGTCTCTTAACCCATTCGGGACCATAGGTGCATATAAGCACCTTCATAAAAAGCTGACAAAATTTGTTTCTGGCACCAGTAAAAAAGAAAAGTAATATTTGCTTTGTTTAGTTAGAGCTTATCATGATTATTTAAGTAAAGGTAACTTCTTTTTAAAAAGTGGTACCAACCGAATAAAATTTGTGTAAAAGTCACCAGCCCCGAAAGGGTTAACAAATAAATTATGTAAACATTATTTTACCTTTTTTCTTTTCCCTTTCGAATACATTGATGTTATGTTGTTTCTGAAATAACAATTAAAATTTAATGTAAAAACAATAAGACGATAATGTTAATAGCGAAAGTAGGCAACAATTATTAATTTGAATCTACTAATACGTTTCACTCTATTCATTCAGTTTCATTTTGTTATTACATCGTTAATTATAGTCCAGATATGAATATTTTTTTAAATATTTTTATTTATAATTTCATTCTCTTCTTATTACAAGCGCGGGATAACTACCGCGCAAGTGCGGCGTCTCAGCCTGAATGTACAGGTGACGCGCCGCAGTGTAATGTTTTAGAAAAAAAAAATGGTTAAAAAATTAATAATTTGTTTTGAATTTTTTTGTCGCAATACACGCGTTGTATGTTTAACATTAAATAGCACAACATGATTATTTTTATTTTATGTCCATCATGGGACTTTATACACAAATTCAAAAAAATGTGCGGCATAAATCCAGGAATTACACTATATGATTGCATACATATCATATTCCTATGATAATCATTTAAAGTTCAAGTAATCTATGGTAAATTTCTGATTTTATATTTTAAAAGTCTGTTAACTTTCAAATCTATTTCTCTTTTTTGAAAGGAGTTTAACTACAATTTTAATTCAAGTTAAATAGTTTCAACATTTAAAATTGTAATCAATGTCATTATCCTAATCATGTAAACCGCTGAATCTCTGCATTCGACTTCACAAAACATTTTTCAAAACTTTCTATGAAGAATATGTTTTAGACGTGAAAAGAAATTTTTTACTTTTCACATTACAAACAGGGAATCACAAAGAATTTTATTTCACCTCAAGAGAGAAATCTGGTCGCTCTGATATAGGTAATTTATCGTTTTTCGATGTCACGATGAATACCCGTTGATGGGATAATTTTATAAACCAATTAATTCTCATCGTAGACATATCGAAAATGTCTCATCGACAGAATACTTTATCAAATCGCAAAAGGATCAATTTATGATTAAAATATGATAGCTTTCTGATTAACGTAGATTTTTTTTCATGATGAGAATATGACCGGTATTTGATTAACTAAATAATAATTTTAGATTAATACAAGTGCATATATACTAAATGAATATCAGTATATATAAGTGTGTTTTTTTTTTTCATTTTTTTTCCCTTTTGTTGTTTCTTTTAATCTGTTTATAATTATAGTTAACTCTCTATTTACTAATCTTAATTCTCTAGTATGCACAACATGCATGAAATTAACCTAATCTGATAAGTGATAATTAATTATTTTGTTATTTATAAATATCTTAAACTCTTATTAAAAATTAAACGAAAATTCAAATATTGTTTATTAGATAAATATAACGAGATAATAATAATAATAATAATAAACTAAACTCAATGTTAATATTTTAACCTATTTAAATACTTTCTGGAAATTATATCCGTTTATTCGCTGAAAATAAAAAAATCTACTTTTCTCCAAGACACGGAAATGTGTGGCTTATACATTTTAATATAAACGCTAAACCCTGCGTATATGAAAGTTTTTCTACCATACATAATACGTATTTAAAAAAATATATATATAGAATACAACAGTTACAGGAAAAGAAAATTGTTTAATTTATACGAAACTTTAAACTAACAATTTTAATAAAAATGTCTCTCCGTTACTATGAAGGATTTTTAAATGCTTCACTTATTCATCGTACACAGAAATAGGAAACGTCAAAATACATTCAATGCGCCAGAATAATTTAAATTATATTTAAGTTAAAAATTATGTTTAAATTATATTTAAGGTTTCTTTAAGCTAAGTAATAATAAAAAACAATTATATTAAAAATAAATATGCCTTTTACAGAATAATGTTACACAGGGTTCGTACGGGTACCGTTATTTTCAAGATCAAATATCAGTATTTTTTTATAGAAAAATAAATCTAGTTTAAATGTACGAAATTTCTCCTTATTTAAGGAGAGATTTTATTTATAAGAAAATGCTGGTACCGAAGAGTTTCTTATTCGGGAAATTCAAGGACCCGTACGAACCCTGTTACAAAATAATAATTTTACATTTAAATTTTACTATTACAATTCTATGGAAGTAAACTATAGTTAATATTATAATATTCAGCTATAATTACTTGTACTTCAAAATTGAAAAGTAGTAAAGATAAATCGGTTTAACGATAATTTATTTCCGAGAACATACATCAAGCATTTTCTGTTATAAAAACCTTGAATCAAGCAAAATTAATTCAATAGTGTGTTTATTATAATATTTTATAATAAATAATGATTGAAAGATAAATGTTTTACAGAAAGCTGAATAAAATTATTATTTTTAGTGTTTTGAAATTTTCAATAATGTAACCTGAGTTCGATTAATTGTTCGATTAATTGATTACTATTAATAATATTTACTTTACCTAACGGTTTAAAATGTAAACTCTTAAAATTTTGATAAAAATTTTATCAATAAGAAAAACGTTAAGTATAACTAAGCGCATTAAGATAATTAATTATTAAGATGCTACTTGGCGCAATATAATATGAATTTAGAAACAACGTTAAAATATCAGAATATGTAAACTATGAGCAGACTAGTTCCGGTAGCATTTAGCGCACCGTCCTCAGTGTAAAGATTAACGAAAACTTGCTTAATTATATAGAAAAGAAGCTCAATTATATCTGTTTTCCTATTAGTCAATGAACTTCTCAGTTGAATCCCCTTCTTTCCTATATATTTGTCAAGTTTCCGTTAATCTTTGCACTGAGAATGGTAAGCTAAAGGCTACCGAAACTAGTCTGATCGACAATTTACATATTCTGGCGTTTTTAACGTTGTGTCCAAATTTATACATTAGAATAATATCCTCAAAAGTGTGCGGTTATATATAAAAATAATTTTAATCAACGGTGAAATTCTAAGTGAATTTATGTGTTCATGAACTTGAAGAAATGAAACTGGGACATGCTTATTCTGTCAATGTTCAAGTTCAAAAAATCGTAAAAACTACACTATTAACCCTTAACTCTCACTGGGAGCAGTCAATGAGAGAATGGCCGATCACGAGGCTAAAAGTTTTTATAAATTCTCTTTCAGGAAGAAACTTTTGTATAGCAAATTATCCCAAATTTAAACAAAACCAGCGTCAGTAGTTTATAAGTGACCTTTTCCCATACAGAATACAAATGAGATACAAAAGGTAAGGGTTCGCAATTATATCAAAACGTTTAGAAAAGATAGGAGTTTAACATCCAAAAAATTAAAATTTCTAAATTTTTAAAGCTTTAAGAGTCCTGGGATACTATAAAAGTAGTAAAGATAAATCCGCTTCTAAAAAATTTATTTCCGAAGACATACATCAAACATTTTCTTTTAAACAAAAATCTCGGTGCAAGCAAAACTAATTCAATAATATCTTTATTATAATATTTTATATTAAATAATGACTGATAAGAAAAGTGAAAGAAATGTTTTACAAAATGTGGGATGATATTATTATTTTTAATGTCTCCAAATTTTCAATAATGAAACCCGATTTATGCATCGTTTGATAAAACATTTATTATTAATAATAATTATCTTTCCTAACGGTTTGAAATTTGAACACTTTAAAATTTTGTTAAACACCTTATAAATAAGAAAAATATTCAGCATGACTAAACACATTAGGTTAACATCCTAAACCGTATGCGATTACACATAAAAAATATTTTTATACAGCGGTAAAATTCTATGTACATTTGTACATTCATGAACTTGAAGAGATTAAACTAAGACAGAGCCAATTCCTCCAATTTTCAAGGTAAAAAAATAAACCGTAGAACCTATACCATTAACACTTAACTCGCACAGAGAATGGGCCCGTGTCCGTGGATTGAAAGAACGGCCTTTCAAGACGTCAAAAGTTTTCATGAAATATCTTTCAAGAAGAAGCCGCCGGAATTGCATCGGATTGGGATATGCAAATGATCACAATTTGAAACAGAAATTAGTGTCAGTAGTTTATCAGAGGCGTTTTTTCTGAAAGGGGTACAAAACATAAGGGCTACCTTTTATTCGAAGAGATTTGGAGGCTACGATGATAGTCCCATAAGAATTCGAAGAGGTTATTTTACCATAATTGAGTGTTGCGACAAGGATCTGTAAAGACAAAAAGACTTGTGAAGTGAAAAAATTAAAATTAAGAGCTTATACACATTACCCGCTGGTGTTGAGTTGACGCAATGGTCAAAATAATTGCTCATGCTTAACTTAATTACTTTTCCAGCACTATTTAGTATTTAAAAATTTGCTTTATCTATCGGGATAAATTTTGCTGTTATAATAAAGCGAAAATTGCCTTCCTGAATTAGTGGTGAGAAACGACTTTCAAGAAGAAATGTGAAAACACCTACTTTATAGTTTTGGCGATTAATGGGTTAACATTAGAACTGCCGGAAATTTTACGCAAGTGGTATACAAATATTTCACACTAGAATTTTTATTAAAAAACTATCCAACTTATTTGTTTAACTTATTTCTACGTGGTACATATTTAACTTATTTCAGAAAGAAATTTCTGGTTCGAATCGAAGTATTTTTATTTAGTACCGGTCAAAATGACCACTACGGCGGTTCTAGTGTTAAGAAGTGATCTGGTTTATTTACAGTAAAAGAAACTTTTTTCAAGACAAGGATATTCCAGTTCCGTATTAATTAAAAGGACTTTCTCGACATTGGAAGTTGTAATTTTGTATTAGGATCAGTTCGAATGCCAAAAGGCAGTCAAGACATATCGCTAATTCAATTTTTTTCTTGATTAAATATTGTATATATAAATAAGTAATTTTGATAGGATATAAACTTGTAGTAAAACTTACAAGAAAAGCAACAATGAATCGCAGATAATTATAAACACTTTTCAATATTATCAGAATACTACTACACTCTCAGAAATAAAACTCTCAATTTTGACGATTCAGCAGTCCTCGAGCTATATTTCGTTGTTTTTGACAGTCATTTCGTATCAAAATCACGTGACTTTTAACGACACGTAAACTCTCAAATATTTGACGAAGGTGTTTCTTCACTCACGGCCAGACTCAATGCATTTTAAGGAAACCGTACCTCCTCAAATCCTGCGACTTTAGCAAGCAAATATTTGCTTGTTTATGTTATTCCTGTCATAATTTATTAAAAAAAAATATGTTATTCCTGTCATAATTTATTTAAAAAATTGCACTTTTTAGAGTTTTTCAGAAAATGCTGAAACACAGGTAGTTATTGTTTCTGCATTAGTTATTTTTTTAGCTGTTAAAGTTTTTAAGAATGTTTATTATTATTTATATTATTATTATTATTATTATTATTATTATTATTATTATTATTATTTTACTTTGCTCGCTATGGTTTAATTCGAAAAGAAATTTCCTGTGTTTTACAAAATCGTTCAAAAAGAAAATTTGGTCAATAAAGTTTCAAAATTCAAAGATCTCTTTTTCATTTAAGAAATATATTCATATAACTATCAAATTAAATATGCATAATTGATACATCTCCCTTCTCTTCTGTAAACAGTAAAATGTTAAAATCTTAACCAACTACTCAAATTGATAAAATCTCCCCCATATGTACTTTAAAATTCGTTATTTCTGAGCAACAAATTAACCAGACCATATTTTAATCATTCATCGAGCAAAGAAAATTTTCCTAATAAATTATATTAATCAAGCCATATTATAATTATTCATATTAACCATAGGAAATAATAATAATAAATTAGTCTTACTAATTAAAACTTGGAAGAATTATAAGTATAACACCATCGATAAAATTACAACCAACCTTATAAAAATATAAATATACAGTAGAATCCATTACATGCATGTAAAATCGTATTTGTTCGAGGACTCAATAGCATAATAGCTAGAGTGACCGTCTCCCACACCAGAGGTCGTGAGTTCGAATCAACCCGAAGACCGAAGCTATTATTTTTTTCTCCTGTCGATACAAGAACTTCCAAACTGTTCAATAGGTGGCACCACCAGCCCTCTGATTGCACTTTTCAAATAAGCACTTTTGACGAAATTGTTATCCTCAAACAAGCGAAGAAAGTAATTTTCTCAATATGACGAAATATTCACTCGGAGCATATCCCAGGAAATGGTTTCTTCAAAAATGAAGAAAATTTCGTGAAATCTGAGTATCGATTTCTGAGAGTGTATGAAGCTTTCTTCAAGTGAAGAAAGAATATATCTAAATTACCAATTTAGAAAAAGCATAACACAATGCAGAAACCGTTTTCATATGTTACAGCCAATAGACGGGAACGCATAATTAATTTTTGCAGCCATGCACATAATCTACAGATTTTTATGTATATCACGTAGCGAAGTAAAATTTAATTCAGTTGGGAAAAATATATAACAGAATTGCAATCACTCAACCTGAAATTCTCAACTGTAGACGGCAACATATGCGTGTCCTTTTTTGCAGCTCTGCATATGAATTTATATATATTATAATCACATCACATGATATAGTAACGTTTGAATAACGTTTGAACTCCTGAGAAATTACAAAATAAAAAACTCGCTTTCCGAATCTCTTGTCCGTAGAAATTAATAAATCCAATTTTTTTAGCAGTGCTGTATTTTAAATGGAAAAATGCTTGAACATCACTCGATATATTAAATTTTAATTAAATTAAAAAGCCCATGAAACAAATTTAACTGCCTACATTTTGAAAAAGTATCTTGAAATCATATGTACATATTAACGTTTAATTGGGAGTTAAGAATGGCGATCCTTTTTATATTCTACCATACTACAATTTACAAACACAATAGAGCGTCGATTAACAGGATTATCCAATTAACCGGATCGATGAAGAACCTTACGTTTTTTTTAAGACTTCTATAAAATTTTTGAAGCGAAACATCTTTAGGCGCGATAAGTAAATTTGGCTGGATGTTACGAAAGTTAACAGTTAAATTACCATTCCTTAATCTTGAAATAATAAAATCGGCAACAAAGAAGAACCTAAGAACCGCGAGAGTCACACGCATATCCCCCCCCCCCCCCACACACACGGATATCCTTCTTTACCCTAAGATATTCCGAAGGTGGTCCAAAAATTGCTTATTTTGTCCCTTGATGTCCTCGGAAAGAGGGGCTCCACCCATCTTCCCGCTCATGTTTGTACGTACAGTGTATGTACATGCAATAATTTCTATGTGTACCTCTATGTATAACTTTGTACCAATTTTGTAGAAAATAAAAATAAAAAAGTTAAAAAAAATAACTTCTAAACGTTATATGCTAAAATGTGCACTACTACAATTGTCAGTCCTAAGCCTGGAAAAAGTGTGTAGGAAAGTTTCCCGAAAAACGTTGTCATTGCCGGTTTTTACAATTGTACAATCATCCGGATTTTTCATTACACGCATTGGCCTCGGTCCCGACCAGTCCGGATAACCGGCGCTCTACAGAACTTTGATAATTTTCTGTTTTGTAGAGCAAATTTGAAACTATCGAAATTTTAGTGAATGTCAGATATTATTTTAAATTGTGGTACGAATAGAATAAAAAAAAATAGTCCTCTTTGAAATATATGTCACGACCAGTAATGAAAATGTTAACGCTAGAAAGACGGCGAGCGGTCATTTTGACCACTACCAAATGAATATATTTCGGTTCGAACCAGGAATTTCTTTATAAAACTAGTTTAAAAGACACAAAGAAAAAAAAAACTAGTTAAATAAATAAGTTAACAATTTAAAATAAAAATTCTGGTCAGATTTTTTTTTTCTAAAATTTGAGTAAAATTTCCCGTCTTTCTAGTGTTAAATGATGAAAACCATTCCATAGTAAAATATTTTGTTGAAATAAAATGCAAAAATTGTGCAGAAAATGTCCAAAAATGACTGAAAATTATTTTTCTTCTTTGTCAGGCGCAGATAAAAAATTATAGTAATTGTTTTGAAAAACTGAATTTTAAGAGAAAAAATGATTTTTTTTTTTTATAAGTGACACCTTTGGAATTCCGTGAGTATTTCACTACTTATAGAGAAAGTTTTGAAGTTATTTAATTTTTGGAATGACATATTATTTTGACAGATAAAATATCAATTTAAGAAAGAAAATCAGAAATAGGAAAATGCGTGTTCAAAATTGGAGAAAATTACTTTAATTTTATTACGATAACTATTGTTCTGTAAAATGATTCAAAAAGCAATCCATGCAGTTTCTACAACAATGTGTATCTAACTCCGTAAATAATATCAGTACCAAATATTGATTAAAACTTTGTTAATACAGTATGATCTCAAAAATCTGGCATTCAGAAATCCGAAAACTTCAAAAATCCGGCTTCAAAGTTATCCCTCCCCCAAAACACACAATTTTACACTTCCAACTTACGTGATAAAAAAATAAAAAAATAAATAAATATATATATATATATATATGAATTGTTACGAATTAAAAACTTTGAAATCGAAAGCTGTTGATTAGCAGACAGCAAAATCGCTGATAACGCTGTAGTAAATAGAAACTTCGATAACGTTGGTCGCAGCTCAGAGAAAGGAAGACAGGGAACTGGCAGAATAAAATATGCCACTGGAAAATGCATAAATTTAATTGGAAAATTAATATTTGCAGTACAGAAACAAGTCTGTATTTCCGAAATCTACATTCATCACTAGTATAAAATCCAAGAAAAATCGTTAAGAAACGGCCGAAAAAAATTGAAGCAAATAAAATTGACATCGATGTTTCGGAAATTACATTACAACAAATGATTTCACTGTTTATTGGATTTTTTTTTTTTTACTAACATAGAAAATATCAATTAAAATAAGCTTTTTTTTTAATTATTTAATTTTCTCTTTTTCTCACGTAAATATCATTTGGCTTTAAAATAAATTTTAGGGGAAGGCACCAAGTAGAATGTCGGAAGTACTTTTGATATTCTTTCTGAAATCCAGAATTTTCAAAAATCCGACTTAGTCTCGGACTCCAGAATGCAGGATTTTCGAGGTTATACTGTACCTACAAAAGATTACTGTAGGCACTTAAAATTTTTCAGTTTATCATTAATATGTAATAAATATTACTTATTGGCTTAATGCGAATTTAATTATTAATAGAAATACGGCAGAGTACTAAAACGCAGTGTTTTAGGCCTTTGGTGAGGCGTCAAACATATAGCAAGTTGACCAAAGAGTTCAGTTCGAAATAGTTCCATTTATTCATTCAGCTTGAATATCAAACTTATATAAGAAGGACATATACATGTACTTCCAGCATTTTCTGGGAAGTTGGTTATTATCACATACTTTTAAAATAACTGACATATAACTGCTAATACTAGTTAATCTTATCATCATCAGTTTCTACCTCCTTCATCCAACCTTCATCCTCCTAAGCAGGGTTGCCAGATGAGCTACTATTTTAAAAATCAGATTCTTCATTGGCATCCCTTTTTTGAAATGGTAAAATGCTCCTTATTTAATGACATATTAATTAAAGCGAAAACAAAGGATATTTTATCCTTTCAAAAAAGTGGTGCCAATCAAGAAATCTGAATTTAAAAAAAGTAGCCCACTGGCAAAACTGCTCCTAAGATCATCCAAACAGGGTTCGTACGCCTCCTGGTTGGTACGCGTTCTCCGACTTTGCGAACGGAGAGAGAAAGTCAGGTTCGGGACGATATCATTTCCGAACAAACTACATAAAAATGTAGGGGACAAAATTTTAGCCAGATTTGCAACAATCATAAGTTTAACTCTTCTCGGATGAATTTTTAATGTTTAAGAGTTAACCCTCTCGCTGCGTAATTGTTTTAAAATAATGCCTAATAGCTTCAAAATAATTAAATAACTTCTTTTGCCACCGGTTTTTCTAAACAGAAATTTTTATCTAATTTAATCGGGAAAATGCCCCGATTAAATAAGGCAAAATTTACAAATAAATATATAAATAAATAAAAAATAAATAAATAACTGGTGGGAATAATCAAGGAGGATTAATTAGGCGGAAAAATGCATGCCCGAGAAAATCACGGGTTGCGCAGCGAGAGGGTTAATCCCTTAACTGTTTTTTTTTTTTTTTTTTTTTTTTTTGACACATTAAATTAAAAATAAGGACTCGGCACCACTTTTTGTTTACTAAAATATTTGGCTTTCTACAATCGAAAAAGTTATGCCATTTAACAAACCAAGGATTACTGTTAAAATTAAGTGGTATCCAAAAGATTTTTGCATCAAAGATAGCAAACTTTTTTGCCCGAACACCGTTCGGGCAAATCAGTTAAGGGTTTAACGAGAGGCATCAGACTTAACTGATAAGAGTCAACGCTACTAACGCGAAGAACCATTACCGTCTCAATACTCAAGGCCTCCGGACTGATTTCGTGACGTACCAAATGAAGATTAACCCCTTGAAGGGCAAGCAATTGCGTTTGCGAAATGCTTAATTCCCACCGGAAACTTAGAAAAATTTTATTTCAAAATAAGGAAAAGCAATTTTACGACTTTTCTTCACTAAAGTCAGAAAACTAAAATTTCCTAAATTTTTTTCTGGTGCAAATCCTGATTAATCGTAGGTGGGATAAAAGATATCCCACCGCCCCTCAAGGGGTTAAGAGGCGGCGGTATATATTATATACCACATACAATTAATCAGGATTTGCACCAGAAAAATTTTAGGAAACTTTAGTTTTCTGACTTTAGTGGAGAAAAGTTGTAAAATTGCTTTTCTTTATTTTGAAATAAAATTTTTCTAAATTTCCGGTGGGAATTGAGCATTACACAAACGCAATTACTAGCCCTTCAAGGGGTTAATCTTCATTTGGTACGTCATGAAATCAGTCCGGAGGCCTTGAGTATTGAGACGGTAATGGAAGAACTCACTCCCAATTTAGTATTAAAAGATTAGCAGCTTTCTTTTACACATTCTCGTTTGCATTTTAATATTTTTAAATGATTTTTTTTTCGTATAGGATATCTGAGTTCGATGTCTAACCGGGTATCTTTGTACTTTTTAGATTTTGGATGCAATTCTTTTTCCTCAATTGATTTCAATTTCGGAACCAGTTCAAAAACGGTATCTGGAACGATTCTCATCTATCAGCGATATAATTAGTTGAATTTCAGTTATTTTCTATAATAGACAGATGTAAACTGATTTTTTCCAAATTGTTTTCATCTGCTAACCGACTTTTGATAAAGGGTTTATATAATCCTTTATATGAAAATCACTGGATTAAGTCAAACTAAATTAATATTTCCTTAAAGTGATAAAATACTTTTAACAAGGCAAAAAATTAACTTTATTTATTCATATTAGCATAGCTGCCAACCTCAAACTAATCTTCCGTAATACTTGTGTTAATTTAACCCTGGTTTAATACGTTTCAAACCAGAAATTTTTTTAAGAAATGAAAATAAATATATTTCACGTAGAAACCCGGAATTAAATAAATAAGTATTCATGAAATAAATTTTGTGGTTCGAAATGTGGTTAACCTGGGTTAAATTAATCCAGACATTACGGAAGATTAGTGGAAGGTTGGCAGCTATGTATTAGACTAATTCCATGAAAACTTGTCATGTCTGTCACACAGCTGGAAATCGGTATGCTTGTTGGCCACCGTTATTTTCGAAAAGTTTGCTTCGTGTTATTCAATTGTTGAGATATCTCCAATAAAATAAGTCACATTTTGCCATTCTAAAATAGTGTTTGACAAAAATCGTAGTATGTGACAGGTATGACAATTTTTCATTGAATTAGCCATTAGACATATGTTTCATTGGTCCGATGACAACGTTCTCAATAATAAATATCATACAAATATTTTCGTAAAAATAATTTTATTTAAAACTGGTACACAGTTTTATTGTAACAGTAAACAGTGATATTGCAGTTTATTTCATTAGGCATGAGTTGATGTTTTAAACTAATATTTTCGAAAATATTTGTATCATATTTATTACTGAGCATGTTGCCTTAGGAGCTCTGAAACATATGTCTAAGATGAATACATAAAGGTAATTTTTTGCCTTTGTAAAAGTATTTTATCACTTTAAGTAAATATTAATTTATTTTAAAGGATTATATATTTAGTGTAATATCTGTGCGTAGATTTTAAAATGATCATCAATCACTGTTTTGATCATTACTTTTTGTTGTTGATGTTGGCCTGGGCTTGTTGTTATGGATTTTTTTCAACGGAGAACTATAGCATCAATTAAAAATTACAATAAAAAATAAAACATGTGAATGACGATTTGGGAAAATCTCTTCTTATTTAGAGACTTATAGAAAGCAACTTAAATTCATCTAGATATCGCCGATATTTTCTTCAAGATTCACGATTTTCGTCTTGTCTTTTTGTGTCCTATGGAGTTGGCTACTAAACTGTGAAAATAATTTGATAGTTCTCGATTCAGCCGTTAAAGGTTATTTAATCCAAATATAGTCGGACCTCTATTTAACGAAACTCTATTTTGCGAATTTCTCTATCTTGCGAACTTTTCCTTGGAACCAAGAACATTTTGAGAATTTCTTCGTAAAATAACCTCCAAATAGCGAAGTGCATTCTCTATTTAAAGAACTTTTTCTTGTGATCTAAATTTTTTTCCTACCCATTCTCACAATATTTCTGAACATTTCAAACTTATTCCTTCTTTAAACACATTTTATAATGTTCAGTGGCCTTGAACTGGTTTTACCAGGCACCCTCTTTGTCAGCAGTGAGAATTCGGTAAGTACGGAGGACGAAGACGATAATCCCTAATAGTAACTTAAAAAATGTGGATACAGATGAGAAAAAAATAAGAAATTAACCATGATGTGCTGATTGATGATTATATTTCACTTAATTCTGAAATTGAGACCTCGGAAACCCTATCCGAATTGGATATTTTCGACAGTGTGAAAAATAAAAACAATAGAGCAATGAATTGCGATGAAGACGAATATGATGATGATGGAAATGATCATGATACAGGAATTAACAAAATTTCGTATGATGAAATGCTAAAATCATTTGAAACATTCCGACACGGATTATAGTTAGAAGAAATTACGCATGAAGGGATTTTTGATGCATTGCAAAGATGCGAGACGTATTATGGGAGAAAGCACTTTTTAAAAGAAAAAACTCAGACAAAATTAACAGAGTTTTTCAGGAACTAAATTTAAGGACACATATGTTAATGTATGGTTAAAATTATTTGTTATAATAATAATAAATATGATAAGGTCATTAAAATGCGTTAATTTTAATGTAAAACTATTTACCTTAAACAGAAAATACAGTGTATTCCCGGACAATGTTTAGTTTACCTTGCAGATTTCAAAGATTTAAACACATAGAAAAAATGACTTGATGATGGATATTGGTGGGTAAAATAAATAAAACAAATCGATATAATTTATTTAAAAAAATGTGATTAATTACTTTTAGTAAAAATATTTAATGTTTATGAATTTAAAATCTGTTTTATGTAGTTGAAAGTATTTAAAAAAGGTGACTCTCTATTTAACGAATTTTCCATATAACGAACTTTTTCCCGGGATTTAGCGACTTCGTTAAATAGAGGTTCGACTGTAGTTTTAATTTATGATAGTTTTAACGTAGGTAAAATAAAGAGTGTAAGTTATATCATACTTGCCAACTTTACGATTTTTTTTTCAATTACATCCAAGTCAAGTAAATATTCTTTGCAACATAAAATTTATTTATTAAGTTGTTTATTAGACTTCCGTTGAATGTATACTATTTCATTTTACAAGATAAAATATCTAGTTCGAATCATGAGTATTTAACATTTTTGACATTCAGCCGTTTCGTGAAAGGTTAGAAAGAATGTTATGTTCATAAAAGGAAATTAAGTACTCATATTTCATGAAATATATAATTTAAAAAAACATTTATTTTATATTCGAGTACCTATAAAATAATTACATTCTCACATACAGCTGAGATTCTACCTTAGGTTATGGTGAATAATATGGAATGCATTCTGACAAACTTTCATTGAAATATGTTTCAAAAATATAATGGAGTTTATCGAACATGGAATTAAATCCTTAACAGTGACATTTGTTTTCTTACAAAAAAATTAAAAATGGGCTGGACACCACTTTTTCCATACTAAAATATGTACCTTACTTAATCGAAAAATATCTGACAATCAATAAAGATAAATTTACAGTTACAAATTAGTGGTATCAAAATGCTTTTAATAACGAAGCAAGCAAAGTGTTCTTGCCCGAATCCAGTTCGGGCCACACTGTTAAGGGGTTAAAGGAAAAATTTATTTCACAGAAATCGCATGTAAAGTTTTCTTATCTATGTTGTTTCTTATACGTTAAAATTAATCTAGAAGTGGTTAATAGTGTTTAATGGTATTAAATAGTGTTTTTCTATAACAAAAGTATGCATAGAAAAATTGCTTACATTTCTCCCGGCCATCATACTCATCTTCTGGTATTTGACTCATTACTTCCTGTTTATCAAATTGGCTGCAAATCTTCTTCTAGTACTAGTAGGAATAAAACTAAAACAGATCTGAAATTGTAAAAGATTATTCTTTAAAATAAAGTAATAGTAGTAATAAAAAAAATCGAAAATTTTCATAAAAACCTGCCACTATAATGTAGGCAGATACCGAGTGTCCCAAAAAGGACTGACTGATTTTAAAATTCAATAACTTCCAAACGGTGACAGATATAAAAAAAATTCTTGCAGGAGGGTTATGCAAAAGGTCAAAAGTTTTTTTACAGTGATTTTCGATTTTAGTTCGAATTACAAACAATAGATGGCGCTGCGATCAATAGAGGCTAAATTCAGGCTCGATTTTTGGTACTTCGTGGCCCGGATAATACATTTTAATCTCCTTTTTTCTGCAAGGAACAACAGAAAGGACCGAAAATCGAGCCTGTATTTAGCGACTATTGCTTACAGCGCCATCTATTGTTTGTAATTCGAACTAAAATCGAAAATCACTGTAAAAAAGCTTTTGACTTTATGCATAATCCTCCTGCAAGAATTTTTGTAATATCTGTCACCGTTTGGAAGTTATTCAATTTTAAAATCAGTCAGTCCTTTTTGGGACACCCGGTACCTTCATACCGGGTGTCCCAAAAATGACTGTTGGATTTTAAAATTCCATAACTTGCAAACGGTGGCAGATATTAAAAGAATTCTTGCAGGAAGTTTATGTATGATGTCAGGAGTTTTTATGCTGCAATTCACAGCTTTAGCTACAAATAGCATCGATAGATTTCGCTGCAAGCAATATCCGCTAAATCCAGGCTCGATTTTTCGGCCTCTCTCTTCTTCCATGCGCAAAAAAGGAGATTAAAATGTATTGAATGGATCCCGAAGTACCAAAAATCGAGTCTGTACTGAGCGCCTATTACATTGAGCGCCATCTATTATTTGAAATTTGAACTAAAATCAAGAATCACAGTACAAAAACTCCTGACATCACACATAACCCTCCTGCAAGAATTTCTTTAATATCTGCCACCGTTTGGAAGTTATTGAATTTTAAAATCCATCAGTCATTTTTCGGACACCCGGTATGAACAAAATAGTATATAGCATAAATTAACATCTCGGAGCTGGTAGACGGGAGGTGCTGGGTTCGATCCCAATCGCGACCGTCGGCCTAATCGTTCGGAGTTTTCGTGGTTTTCTTCGAACCTTGGTTCTCCAAGCGTTAATACGGGTTAGGTTCCCTTAGAAAGACTTCCACGAAATGCACCCCCCCCCTTAGAGCCTATATCCCACGTGCTGATAATTGGGCGACATAAATACAACCAACCAACCAACCATAAATTAACAAATGGAGGGCGGTAATTTTCATTACACAATTTTTTAAGTCTTTTAAATCTCCCACTGAATAACGTTTGATTCCATAAAACTCGATATTTTTCTTAGTTAACTGCACCGAATGATGTTAAATATTCCTTTCCGCCTGATAATAAATATATCTAATAAACATATACCTAATAATCATGTGATCATGTGTGTTATTATTAAACATGTACAAACCTCAAACAAATTTTAGAAACATATGATGTCATAATAAATTTGTTTTCCAAAACAGTCATAAGTGATAACGTAATATATAAAAAAGTTCATCTACAAAAAAAAAAAAAATATATATATATATATATATATATAATTAATAAATATATATGAAATAAATATATCTAATGAATTTATCTAATAAACATTTCAAACAGATTTGAGAAATATCAGCTTTCACTCTAAAA
The DNA here is from genome assembly GCA_963932465.1 of Maratus speciosus. Classification (NCBI taxonomy): domain Eukaryota; kingdom Metazoa; phylum Arthropoda; class Arachnida; order Araneae; family Salticidae; genus Maratus; species Maratus speciosus. Next base: position 249,862,874 of record OZ010797.1, on the reverse strand, counting down.
TTGTTTTCCAGAAAAATTTATGTTTGTACGGAACAGTAAAATGTAAATGAAAATAATACACTTTATATTAGTATTTATTTTTAATTATGTTAAAAGTACTACTTTACAAGATAACTCAAATTTATAAGAAGGCATTACAATTTTATAATTAAAAAAAGTACTAGTTTAAATCAATTAAGAAAAAATTTTAAATTAAAAAATGAACAATGAATCCAATTTTACTTTTCTCAAATTAATAATTAAAATTTCAATTACAGTAACAACTAAATGAATCATAATGAACATTCTTTATTGATAATTTTATACAATATCAACGAAAAAAATATTTTAACAGATTACCATCGATTGATTCGACATTTAATGTGTTCTTTAAACTTTTTTTTCTAGTTTTATTTTCTTAAAGCATTTACTATTATCGATAATAAAACGTAAGGGAAGAATGTTTAATTAATGATATCGCTTATTTTAAGAAATTATGGATAAGGGAAAAAAGAGTGGTGTTTTATTTCCGAAATAACAGGGAACGCAAATGTGATAATTGATTTTTTTCACATTAAAGAATTAAACTAAATAATAAAAAAAGAACTTGTAATTTTATTCTTATACGCTTATGGTTCTATTTTATCACATTGTGTTTTTTGATGGTCTTTACTTTTGATTTTAGATAAGGAACTTGCATTTAGAGCTTTAGATAAAAAGATTAACAAAAGTGAAAGAATTAAGATAGTGATTTTTTTTTAAATCGAGAAATCTAGTACACGATAAACGGAGTTCTCTTTTCTTTTAGAAATACACCATAGATTATTTTATTTGACCAGTAAAAGGTATTTATTTTTCAAAAAACAAAATGTGTTAAGAATGGACTGTAACCGGTGTTAAAACTATCAAGTTTAAAAAGTTAGAGAAAAAATATTTCCAACTTTCACGAAATCACGGGCTACCTATTAGACTATGCAGATATTAAGTGACAGTTGTCAAAAAACTGTAACCTTGATTAAAGTGTAGATGACAAAAATTAATCTATTTCTATTACATAAAAAATATCATGATTTTTTTCCCCAAAAAACTATGTATTATACGAAGAAATTAAATGTGTTAAAAATGCACTTCAGACGATGTAAAAAACCTATGTGTTTAAAAAAGTAGATGAAAAATTATTTTCAGCTTTTGATAGGATTGTGGAAACTTGTTAGACAGACTACGCAAATACATTTAACAATAATTGTGGAAAAACTGTATTCTAAATTTTGATTAAAGTGTAGATTTGGAAAAACTAATCTATTTATATAACACATACTGGACAACTGCACCATAAAATATAATAAATAAAGACACAATCTTGCTTAATGGTACACAAAACACAAATTTGAATAAGCTAAAAGTTAACTTCTATGTTTCGAGCTGTTTTTACAGCCGTCTTCAGGAAAATGTGATGCTAAAAAGGCTCAAAGTTCAGAGATGAAAGTTTCCTGTGCTAGAGATAATTAGTCGAAACTTAACCAATGATTTGACTACAAAAATGTAGTGTTGTCATCTAGTGAAAATAAATAATTATTAATGAACTGAGATCAAATGAATCAAAAAGGTCGAATTAAGAAACCACGAGTGCCGCCATCTACACATGAGGAACAAATCCACGTTCAACTGAGTTTTCATTCAAGTTTTGGCAACATAATACAAGTTTAAGCTGAAATATTGTTATTAGATGTAGAATTATGACTTTATAATATTATGCCAGATTTTTGGGATATTATAGGATAAATTATCATTACAAGGTTTATCTTCACGTGCAATCATTTCACCAGATTCTCTAATTTTACTTTAAAAGGGGTTATTGCACGGAACTATAATTTTTGCTTCAGCAATGTTAATATGGTAGACTTCATTAGCTAAGTAGAACCTAGAAAGAGCTGTATTCTGTTTAGGATGTTTAATGTCTCTGCGATGCTCTGTAATCCTTATTGATAACTTACGTTTTGTCATACCGATATAGACATGGCATACACTTAATACACTACATCGGCATGACAAAACTTAAGTTATCAGTAAGGATTATGGAGCATCGCAGAGACATTAAACATCGTAAACAGAATACAGCTCTTTCTAGGTTCTACTTAGATAATGAAGTCTACCATATTAACATTGCTGAGGCAAAAATTATAGTTCCGTGGAATAACCCCTTTGAAAGTAAAATTAGAGAATCAGTTGAAATCATTGCACGTGAAGATAAACCTTGTAACGATAATTTATCCTATAATATCTCAAAAATCTTGCATAATATCATAAAGTCGTAATTCTACATCTAATTACAATATTTCAGCTTAAAATTGTATTATGTTGACAAAACTTGAATGAAAACTCAGTTGAACGTGGTTTTGCCCCTCATGTGTAGATGGCGACACACGTGATTTCTTAAATCGACCTTTTTGATTCATTTGATCTCAGTTCATTAATAATTATTTATTTTCACTAGATGGCGACACTACATTTTTGTATTCAAATCATTGGTCAAGTTTCGACTAATTATCTCTTGCATAGGAAGCTCTCGTCTCAGAACTTTGAGCCTTTTTACCATCATATTTTCCTGAAGAAGGCTGTAGAAACAGCTCGAAACGTAGAAGTTAACTTTTAGCTTATTAAAGTTCGTGTTTAGAGTTCCATTAAGCAAGATTATGTCTTTATTTATAATCTATTTATATTACATATAATTTGGCTTCATAACAATCCTGGTATGTACAATCCTCGAGGAAAATACTGCTACAAATGATTTCTTTTTTGAACATAATATGTTTCCATTTAAATTCAGTAGATATCATTTTTATCTCATCTTAAAGGATAAATGTACTGTACAATTTTAAACGTATGAATTTTATTATTTCAAAAGAAGCACTTAATAATGAACTGGTGCCAAGCTATTTTTTCTAATGCATTTTTTGAAGAAAATAATTGCCTTCTTTAACACGTTCACGCCGGCGTGGTGGGTCACACTCGACTGTCTCAGAGTTGGCAAGTCTGCGGCCTTTTGAATACCAGTATTTTAATACAGAAAATGTTGTTTTATTTAATTAGAACAATTGGGCGATTTAAAGGAACAACATTTTCTCTAAAATAACAGTGATGGGCAAAAAGCCGGAGACTTGATAACTTTGAGGCAGTCGAGTGCGACCCACCGCGTCGGCGTGAACGTGCTAATTCTGAATATTCGGCGATTAACACTTTGGCTGCCTGCTCTGAAGCATGTTTGGAATTTAAAGACCTGTCCCTGTGTGCCGGTTCCGAATACCTTTCGGAGAGCGTCTTTATATTACCAGGGACTGTCTCATCAGCACTGGCACCTGCCTACGATCTTTTTGTTTTAGTCTGATACGTAGTATCGCCTATCCTCCTGTGCTATACATGGAACTATTATTAACCCTTTCCGGCACAGTGTGCCCGGGTCGGGATACCTAATTTTAATTGCAAACTTACGAATGACACTAAGAATATTTTAGTAAAATTTTACTTTTACAATGAAGAGGTAAAGTAACATGCTTTTGATTTCTAAAAAAGTCGTTTTAAAATTCCGGTGTCAGTCAATCATTTCATCATTTTACAACAAAAATTGCCGTGCCGAAAAGGGTTTTAAAGAGGAACTGACATATCTTTAAAATAATGAAGCTTCAACTGTATCACTTTCGCACGGGTTGATTACCACCGGGGGAAAATTCCAACATTTTTATAGAAATTTTCACCTTCTTCAAACGACTTATTAATGCAAAATATAAGCCATAAATAATGGCAGAAAACAGATTTTAAATTTTACTTGTAGGTGTTTACTTTGCGAAAGTCAGGCCCCGAGTTTTCTCCATATTGTGACAACCAGTGAAACAAACTGACTGTTTTATCAGGCAAAATAACACCAGTAAAAGCAAATAGAAAATTTTACAATATTTGTGAGGAAATATTTACATCAATAAGACGCTCAAATAAGACGATATTTTGTATTCTGGTGGGATTTTTTACTGGTAGGATGTTTGATTTGGAGTAATCGGAATCTGTAGATCTGATTTTTAAAATGCAGCCCCAATCTTGTGACAACCTCCTCAGTTACTTCTCTCGCAACTGGTAGACAGTACAGTATATGTCTCCTCCTCTGTATTCATAAGCCCATAGTGCTATAATGTTGGTTTGAACAAAACTTTTATTATTTTTCTATTTTTACGACGAAACTTCTCACCATTCTATGCAAGTACTTTAAAATGAAAATTTTTTTATTAATTATGACTATATTTCTATAATAAAACACACATACTACAATATATATTAAAACACACATACACACATAAATAACGCCTGCATTCAACAGTTAAAGGTATATATAAATATTATACAGACATACATACAATAAATACAATAAACCCAGCTGGAGTGAAAAATTAGCCAGAGCCAGGAATCGAACCGGGACCACAGTATACAAGACTGCTGCTCTAACCACTGAGCTACTCCGGCCAATGCCTGAGTTTGCTATTTATCACTAATAAACCATGTTGGGGAAATCACCAACCATCTATACAACAGCCTTGGATGACCGGACAACGGTGAATAGATTTTAATACCACATCTATCTACGATAAATATAATAAAACATACATACTACAATATATATTAAAACACACATACACACAGAAATAACGCCTGCATTCAACAGTTAAAGGTATATATAAATATTATACAGACATACATACAATAAATACAATAAACCCAACTGGAGTGAAAAATTAGCCAGAACCAGGAATCAAACCCGGGACCACAGTATATTTCATTTGTTTTTTATTGTTGTATTTGTAAGAATTATGTAGGAAGAGAAAAAGCTGATGGAACCTGGGGAGGTATTTTGAAAACTGTTGCACTGGAGCAACGTGTTAACCCTCTCGCTGCGCAATCCGAGAATTTCTCGGGCAACGTAAAAGTAGCAAAATTTGCGCAACCCGAGATTTCATCGGGGATGCATTTCCTTCGTCTAATTAACCTGCCTTGATCATTCCCACCTGTACTTTTTATTGTAAATTTTGCCTTATAATCGGAGCATTTTCCCGATCAAATCAGACGAAAACTTTTCTTTTGAAAAACCTGTGGCAAAAGAATAAAAATTCTTAAAAGACGCTCGTCGCGAAGGAATTAAGTACGCAATTTTTGAAGGTATTTTGATAAAACAATTACGCAGCGAGAGTGTTAAACAACTAATTTTTTTCTGTTCAAATAAAGTGGTAGGAAGAAAGCGTAAATGTTGGACGCTATGGTAATGTTTTGGACGAGAATGACATTTTAAAGGGAATAAACTGTATTGTACAATATCTTGAGAGCAGCCAAGTTAAAGGATTTTTGATACCATGTACTTTCGCGCGGAAAAGTTTCCTTTATTTACCACCTTCTTTCGTTATCGAAATCATCCGTCCATTTCATTATTATTTTTTTTTTATTATTCAGAAATTCCGAATCTATGCCGTAAATTCCGAAAGCATAATTTTTACATTATGTAATCACGAAACTTCTAACATTAAATAGAAAGATATTACAATTTAGAATTGCTAGTATCAATTGAGAATTTCTGAATGAAAACAAAGTTCCTGACATGCACGCCAATTTTTCAACTCAGTTAATAGCAGAAATATTCAATTAATTAAGAAAAAAACATTCTATATGTAAATACTGATATTCATGGAGATTTAAGAATTTTGTATCTACAAGAAAATAATGTTTAACTTTTCGGCAAAGAAATAAATAAACATAAAAAAATTACAAAACTTTTAAATACGTTAATAATGTTAACCCTGATCGATCCTATGTCATGGCCCACGTGGCATCAGGACCATTGTCTCTTACACGAATGTTATTTGGTAGAAACCACATGCCACTCTTTACTTTTACAGGGTTGCCAGTATGGCTTCCAAATTTAATCCGAACTTTGAAATTCATGTCAGAAATTTCGAATGAAGAATTTTTAACTTATGTAATCGCTAAATGTCTCTGATTAAATAAAGCATAAAATACTATTCCTTATTTCTGGCATGAACACTAAATTTCTGAATAAAAATGGAGGTCAAACTGGCAACCATCTACTTTTAAGAAACCCTTTAACTTGCACTTTGAAAGCATCTGCAAGAGAAATATATTATATATTTTTATAAATCTTAAATATAGTGGTATGAATAGACTATAAAAACAGAATAATGTATAAAAAGTGAGCTTCTAATAATAGTTTATAGTTAATTCATACTTTTCGAATTATTCATGTTTTATAAAAGCTTCTGATAAAATGAAGAAGTTTTCTGGGAAACGTATAACACGATTTATGTAATATATCAAAAATAACATTCAAATACTTTTGAAATATCAAAGTAATGTTATTGCAGAAAATCACAACAGTTAATAATACACATTTTAAATTGAATGATAAAACAATTGTAATTTTTGAATCAAATATTAACTTTTATATCAGAAACATCATGATAAGAATAAACATACCATTTTCTTACATTAGTCATCTAAATCCCATTTTAAATTCCAAGTCACAGTGTCACAAAACTTATGCTTTTTGTAATTTTCATGCATTAAAAAATAAAAGCTCAAATTCAAAATTTTTGGCAACGTTACTCCAATATTCAATAAAATATTTTTTTCTCTAATTTTATTTTTCTTAAGCCAATTACTTTCGTTATCGATAATTTAAATGTAAAAGAAAAAGATTTAATTAAAAATATCAATTGTGTATCAGAAAAAGATCAATGATAACTAAAACAATAAGAAGTATTCAATTTCTTAATTGAAAAAGAACAAAAAATGTGAAAGGTTTTTTTTTTTGGTAAGAAAAGACACATGTTATATTCAGATAAATCGTTTGTAATTTTATTCTCTTTATTTTCCTTTTTTATTTCACCACATTGTTTTCAAGAATAGATTTTTACTTTTAATTTAAGATAAGTGAACTGCTTTTATCAAGAGGTTTTGCAATAAATAAATAAATAAACAACTTAAGAGTAAAGTGAGGTCGCGATACTTCTTGTGCTCAGATCAAGGATACAATAGAAGAAGATTTTATACTTACGAATTATTTCAGAATATTAAAAAAAGAAAAATTGTGAATCAAAACTTTGTAAAATTAAACTTTGACTTTTTTTTTTAAATTAGAGGATGTAAAAAGTTATAATTTTAAACTTTTGAGTATTTTGCTAGTCGTTTTGGGATATAAACTTCAAGGTGAAGTAACAAAAGTCTGAAGCTTGATGATAAAAGTTTGATGTTTATTTTTTTCTGTGGCATGGCATATAAGGTATTCAAGGTCTAATCTGCATACTTATATTTTTAACTTTTTGAAAAAATGGTTATTGTTCCCGTCAGGGTAGGAAATCAAAAGCATATCTAAAGATTTTTATTGGTTTAATCCGCATTTTATTCGTTTTTTGATTGGTCTATACAGTAATCTGTATTTCCCTTTACTTTCAACAGAGATGGATACCTTCTGTTGCCACTATGACAAAAAAGTAATAAAAACTACAAAAAAAAATTAATAACTCAGAAACAAGTTGAGATACAGCTTTCAAACAAATTGCATTTAAAAGTACATTTTTTTCTCTATCCGACGGTGTCAAAAGTAATATTGTCGGATGTTCAGAAGTTTAAGAATGAAATTTCATTTAAAATTGGTAGTCGGATTTCTTGGAAATCTGACAATGGAAAAGCCTTTTCCCGAACAGCCAATGAAATGCTTGGATAATACGTAAGTTTCAGGTGGATAATAACTAATGAAAATGAAAGAAAATGAATAACAATTTCTGCCAAAGAGTTAATTTTAATTTGTAAGATTTTCACGTGCAAAAGAAAAATGGAATAAGCCAATTAAAAAAAAAGATAAATAGGACAGGAATGAATACATATAAATATTTCACACCAAATACGAGTCGCAGGCGATTTTTGTCGCTTGGAATTTTTACATGTAATAACACTATTAATGTTTAATCCATGGCGTACGTAATGTATGATCAACCCCGTGCGATTTTTTATATCTTAAATTTTAGTCTTTGAAAAAATCATTTTCTAAATGGTCGTTGTATTTTGTTAAATTGCTTTTTTTTTTTAATATCTGTTATTTTCTGAGAAGGCAGGGCGCCACTGACACACATTTTGAATAACAGTATAAATATTCGTTGTAAATTTCAGACAAATCTGCAATAGAAATAACCTTCTGGGTAGGTTTTGACATATTTTGCGAGGGGGATCTGAAACGAAAATTTTTCATTGAAAAAATGTGGCATTAAAAAAAGTCCGAGTGAGTGTAAAAAAGGTCTTGAAGTATGAAATAGATAAGGAAAAATAATTTCCAAGGATTACATGTAATTTACTAAAACTTACTGTACATTGCTAAGAAAGTTCATGTAAATTAGTAAATGATAAATATATTTAAGGTAATGGTCTATAGCATGCTCCTGTCAATGTCCATCCCAGCAGAAGTGATGCGTTCCTGCACGCGAGCTACGATGCATGCTTTTTAACGTCGTGTGTTTATGTATTTTGTCATGTATTACCTATCTTTCTAGGTCGTATATCTCTCAATAAACAGTGTTTTTCAACCTGATGAATCATTTGAGCTAACTCTGTGTATTCAGAAATTCCGAATTCATTGTGTAAACCAAGGTAGAAAAACTTTTAGTTTACAAAATCTTGAAATGCATGTAATTAAGTAAAGAAAAAATGGCTATTCGTACTTTCTAGTACGTGAGGAATTTTTGTGCAAAAATAATAGTCTCAACTAGTAAACATGGGCAAAACTAGCAACTATTTTTATATTCAATCGTATTACAAAATAGTATTCTTTGCAATAGATATCTCGTGCAAATATATTCTAGTATAAGTGTATGGCAAACTATTTTTCAAAAGTGGTACAAACAGAATAAAGAAATAGTTTACTGTGACGTATATGTTCGACAAATGATTAAGTAAATATAAGAATTGTTCTTAAAACTTTTAAATATTACTCTTACTTAACGAAAAAATAGAATGTTATGCACTGTTGAATAAATATTACGTTGTGAAATCCAAAAGAAAATTATTATGTTTTAAGTTATTTAGACTATGCATAAAGCACAAAAGATTATTATTATTTTTCAAATATATGAAAGGGATCTCATACAATAAGTCTTTTATATTTTTATCACACACGAAAAATGGGGAAAATCTACTGTCATCAGAAATTGTGATGTGTGGGTGAGCCGTAAAGATTTCAACAATTACATAAAAACAGTCTCTTTTTTTTAAGAAAAAAATCTAAATTACCCCGATAAAATACTAGAAGTCATATATTTTTATGATATAAACCTACTGCACATTCAGAAGGGCTTCTGAGTTCAATGTTCATCTTTATTAATGTGAAACGTTAATACTTTTTCTTTTCAAAGCGCAAAGATAAAAATATACATAATGTTATTTTTGTAGTAGAATTTAAAATATCATTAAGTTTTGCAGTTGCAGTTCCGTTTTTCTGTAAAATTTTAACGTATCAAACAAAAAATTATGAAACAGAATGTTAAAGTTTTTTTAAGTATTCATACTATTTCTCGAAATGAAAAGTTTAAAACAGGTAATTTATGAATTGAATTCAAATATATCATTTCATAATAATTTTGAATATTGACCGAAATCAGGTTGAAATATAAAGCAGCGAACGATTAGAGTTTAAGAATGGAGAAATAAAGCTTCATTTATTTATGCTTCAAACTTTTATTTAAAAAAAAAAAAAATAAGGATTAAGTTTGATGATGGTAATGAAGATTCAGGTAAAAATATAAGCAGGTAATTTATTAACAAGTTTTATGTTACAACTGAGTTTATTATAAAGTTTTAGATGCGCGCGCACACACACACGCATATACGAGGGTGAGTCGGAAAATAAGTTTCCCCTGGCAACTGTGGACAGAGGTGTGTATGAAAGACAAAAAATGTAATGAAACATTGAAGATAAGACGTAACTTTATTTTTCTAATTAAGTTCCAAGTGAGTTGAGGCATTTGTCATACACTTTATAAGCTTCATAAAGCCCTCCAGGAAATGAAAACAGGGCTCTGCATAGAAAAAAAGCGTTGAACGGCTTGTGTGCTTTCAGCATTGTTTACAAAGAAGTAGTCAAGCATTGCTTTCGGCTGTAGTGGCCGTGCACGTCCGTCCAGGTCTCGGTCTGTCCAATACTTGCTGATGTCCTCACTGAATTGGCGACACCATCTCCGCACCATTTGTTTCGATATCACATCTGGCCCATAGACTCCCACGCGGTGGTTATGGATTTCTGCTCCTGATACTCCACGTATCCATTCATAGCGGACAACCGCTCTCAATTCCTCCTTTGACCACAAATTCACAACGCACTTTCTCTCCATATCTACTGGGAACAGAATGATGCAGAGCCCTGATTTTTTCAAGGAGCGCTTTTTGAAGCTTATAAAGGGGTGTGACAAATGTCTAACTCACTTGGCACTTATGTAGAAAAATAAAGTTACGTCTTATCTTTAATGTTTCATTACATTTTTTGACTTTCATACACACCTCTGTCCACAGTTGCCAGGGGAAACGTATTTTCCGACTCACCCTCGTATATATATATATATATATATATATATATCCAGTTTATTATCAGACTTATACTTAACTAATATTAATATCCATTTATATCGTTATATTGATGATAGAATTTTAATTGCCACTGATCAATCTAAAATTTCTCAATTTCCAGTTGACTATCCCACTAATTTGGAATTAACGGAAAACCTTTTATCTAACAATACAATTAACTTCTTAGATCTTAAAATTACAATAAAAGACAACAAAACAATAACAGATTTATATGATAAACGTAAAGAATTTAAATTCAAAGTTAATACATTTACAAATTTTAAATCTTGTCTTCATCATTCTGTATATCGAAATATAATACTTAATCATTTATATAGAATAAAATCTTTATGTTCTTCTCATCTAATTAACAATAATATTAAAAAAACTAATTTATGATGCATTAAATCATAGTTTTCCAAAAAAATTCATATATTCATTAATATACAATTAGTACTTACATGATCTTAAAAATAATAATAATAATAATAATAACACATGCGTAAACAAAATTACAAAAAAATTTATAAAATAAAAAAAATATTTATATAAAAAATTAAAAATTGTAAAATAATAATAAACAATTACTATAGGATGGTTGGGTGGGTAGATGTTAGAGTACGAACGAGGGTGGAGTTTTATATATAATTGGTGACATTTCTCTCTTTTTTTAAAATTTCAATTCATATTAATTTTAGCTTATTTAATCAAATTCAAAATGAATTTGTTTTTTAAATTTTAGTCTACTCAGGACAATATCATATTAATTAATAATAGTATACCATCTTTATAGTGATTAATATGCATATAAGTTTAATTGATATAACTAATGTTATACTGTATGTATTAAAATTGGATAATTAGTTTTTATTATTATTCCACTATACTTTTTAATATTGTTTTATTTTCAACTTTGTATTCCATGATTAATTATCGGTTTAATATGTTTGACTGTCACAATCATATTTTTTTAGCTTTTTATGGCTAATATGATGTTAATCCACACACTGTATTTGTGATCTTTAGGCTGTTGGGGATTTTAGAATCTGGCAATCTTCTATAAACATCCATTTTTTCCCCTGTTCATTTTATTAATTTATTATTTTTTATATTTAATCGTAATTATTAAAGTTTTTTATATTTTTATTATATATAATTTATTTTATGTTACAGCATATAGCTATATTCTATATATTATCAATGTTATAAAATTATTTAATCTCTCAGTGTAGATTAAATGAGTAAGGTAATAGAATATACCGAGAGCATTTTATTAACATTCAATTTATTTTTCTTTAATATTGATATATAGTATGGTATTATTTATATATTAGGATTTGTGTGGTAATGCAGTTGATATCTTTTAAATTCATTACCTTTTATAAGGTTCTTCTTGTGACATTTGAATAATAATAATAGTTTTAAAATAACATAATAGATGGCAGCACCAAAAAATTTTTTAATGCTTCTATTGAGTAATAATTTAAATTTTTTACACCAGGTGGTATTGAACGCTGTATATTGGCAATATTGTAAAATAGAAATTAAACAATTTAAAAGTGTTTTTAGGTATTTTAAGTAATGTAATTATTTTCTATTTTTATTATATTAATTGAATTTATCACGGTATTTCAAAATGAATTAACTTAATCCATAGGTTTTAATTTCTGTGTTAACTGTTTCATTCACCTTAATCTTATCATGCTTTTGGATACTATGTGCGGGCAGATATTTTGAAAATCAACTGGTATTTCATTAGGTATGTTGTGTAATATTTCTATTCTTCATGCTATAAATTAAATATTTAAAGTGTTGTATTGTTTTTTCCATTTCATGCCATTTGATAATGTTCTGTTTTCATCTTGAAACTATTCTCTTGGTCATATTGGTTATTTCAGTACAGGAGAAAAAAATTTTCAGCTTTTAGCTTTTTTTTCTCACAGAAAACAACCTATTTGCTTATATCATTGAATTCTGTACTCTTGAAAACGTAATTCAATATATAAGTTTTTCAGTTTTTTTCGGTATCGATATTCTTCTTTTTTTTCTTCCATATAATTCTTGTAATTAAGTATAAGGCACTTTATTTTATACATACAGTTCAATATTATAGGTTTGTGGTATCCATTTTTTTGTCATTTTATTCACAATATTGCGGTTTTTGATGATGGTCGGCAATGTTTAATTAATGGTTATATATATATATATATATATATATACATATATATATACAGTAAAGCCCCGATTATCCGCGGTGCGGTTTATCCGCGAAGCAATTTTTTTTAAATATTATTCAAGCCAACAGCAAGGAAAATACAATAAGCCCTACTAATAAATATATACAGAAAATTCATGTATTCGAAAATAATAGAAGAATATTTTTAGATTCGGTTGCCATGTTTAAAATATCAGATATAAAGTCTTGATGTCTTTTCTTGATTTTATTAACAAAATATAAACACAGCAATTAAAATATTTAACAATTAAATAAGATTATTATGATAAATTACAGGAGACCATATCAAGAATAGCTACATTTTTGAGATAGAAAAGGTATTTCCAAAGCACGAAGCAAAAACAAGTGACTGATTTTTTTTAAAAAAAGGTGTAACTCAACACTTTTTCTACAATATGCATGGCATTGTTTCTTGTTTACTGTTCTTTATTTTAGTTGTTTAGACGTAAAGCAAAGGTTTCTGCTCTACTGTGCATATGTACATATTTTAAACGTTTTATTATTTTTTTTAATACTAAAACATAGTTCTTATGTTGAATTTTCTTTTTATTGTGCTTGCACCCCATTTTCAGTATTTTTCTAATTATTTGCGATTTTTGTTCTCCGTGGTGCCCTGCCCACCCAATTCCGCGGATAATCTGGGTTGTTGTACTGTATATATATAATATGAATATGTCCTTTTCTGATAATTTGGATAAATATTTCTAGAATTATTTTTAATTTTAAAGAAAATTTTCATCATATTAAAAGCCTTTATGCACACGGTATAAGATAAAAATTTTAAATGTCTGGTATTTCTCTGTATGTATCAATGTGTCGAAATACACTGGTTATCTAAAAATAAGGATAAAGTCACAAAATGTTAATTTTCAAATACGCGAACACTCAAAAGGAAATAATATAATTCAAGTTAATTACTATCTCTACAACACAGCTAGTCCACATAACATCTCATTCACGTCACATATGGTCACAAATGTCACAGTCACTACGGTGAAGCAAAGAAATAGGAAATTCCATACATCTCATTATGAGTCTCAAATGATCACTATATGTGACTCCACTGAGACGTCACTGTGACTGCTCGTTCGGGACGAGTCACCATGTGATTTTACAATGTAGTTACATTGTGACTCTCATGTGACTGTCATTTGTAGACTCAAGTTCAAAGTCATCGTGAACGCTGCATTGTGATAAGTTACCAAATAATGTCACATTAAAGTCACATGATGACTTCAGGTGACAGAGAGACTACTGTGAAGTCACCATTGGGCTCTTTTGGGAAAAGTCTCCATGTGACTATAACATGATATTATTTGGTGACTTATCATAATGCAACGTTCATAATGACTATTAAATTGATTCTCAAAATGACTTTGTGACTTGTCACAAAACAGCAGTCACATTGACTTCTCAGTGGAGTAACATATAGTGATCATTTGAGACTCATAATGAGATGTATGGAATTTCCTATTTTTTTGCTTCACCGTAGTGACTGTGACACTTGTGACCATGTGTGACATGAATGAGATGTTATATGGGCTAGCTGTGTTGTAGAGATAGTAATTACACGAATTATATTATTTCCTTTTGAGTGTACGCGTATTTGAAAATTAGCATTTTGTGACATTTCCTTAATTTTTGATAACCAGTGTATAAATGAACGAATAACTAGCATAAATACTAAAGTTCGCTTTAAATTAAAGTTTTTTTTTAACTCATCAATTTGAGATTTGTACTGAAAAAGCATTAAAAAAAAAGAAAAAAAAAAAACACTTAAAAGTGTCTTTGGGTGAAACGAATTTTCAAAGTAAAATTTTATTGACATAGTTCTAGATAAAAACTAAAAATATTCACATTTCTTTTCACTAAAATACGCGATTATATAGTCTCTAGTCTTTGATAAACATGCAAAATAAAAGTCACAGAAAATAACATTATTTTTTCATTTATTAAAACCAGGAGGCTACCAATGTGTTTGTCTTACAAAGTATTGGATCTGCAAACAAGATGAATATACATAAAAATGTCCCTTTAAAAATATTTATTTGAAGATATTTCATTAAAACTTCGATGCGTTTTTAATTATCCCCTTGAAGATTATTTTATAAAATATATCATCATAAAAATATCTTATATTTTAATATTAATTCAAAGTGTAACTAAAAAATATGTGCTTCATTTCTAGTATAATGTTAATGCCTTATATTACATAGAATATTTTCAACAAAGGATTTCTATCGTGTAACCCTTTAAAGTTATTTATTTTTAATGTACATAATAACGGTTTAGGTTATGAAAAATGTTTCAGATAAGAAAAAATGTTACAGTACAATAAATGTGTTATTATGCTGAAAATTGCATATATCCTCTACAAAATTACTTCTCTTAAAACAAATTTCATAACAAAAAATTCCCTGCTCTTTCACTTAGTTGAGGAATTCAGACGGGCGATTAATAATCTTTTGAAAGCTATTTACAGGAACTTGAGAAAATATCCTTATTAATCTTTCATTATGACAAAGAAGATACACTAAAATAATAATTATTTTTTATATTTTCTTGAAAAATTCTGAACCTCTAAATCTATGATTTGTTTCTTTTTAAACTTATGAGCATTACTTTTTTTTTTGTAGAATTCCTACATTTTGGAATGCCCTTAACCCCTTAATTCTCGCTCCCGTCATATTCTCGGGCTGTGTCTTTTACTCAAATTGTTTGATTCCCACCAGTTTTATAAAATAGTGAAATTGGGTATATTTTGGTATCGTTTTTACTGTCATTAAATAATGTGAATATTTCTTTTTCATAAAAGTGGTGCCAATAAGCAATTTGAATTATTCAACCGTAATATAATTCGAGCGTTAAGGGGTTAAGTAAATGTTAGGAAATTTAAACAAATTTAAATTTTATAAAATCATTTTCACAATTTTAATAAATTTTGAAATGGTTATCCGCAATGTATTTTATAGCATTTAAGTAACCTTTTTAACTTTAATTAAATTATCAAATTTAGAAACTTTATTTGTCGTATTTGTTAAACAATTGCGGTTTCGGAAATGTTCACGTAATTCTTTTTAAAAAATAAAACATATTTCAATTCCAAAATAAAATATTTTAATGTAACTTAGAAACATTATAATTGATTCCACCGCAATATAGTTTATTTCCTCGTACAGCATAGATATGGATATAGTAATTCTTATTATTTTATTTTCTATCTGAAGGCGTGACTACTCTTGTTAGGTTAATGAATTTATTGTCCGAATATAAAATAACTATTGTTTTTTAACTTTGTTAATCATGTATTGATTGATTTGAAATTCGAATGCACTTAATGCAATTTAACCATTTAATATTGATTTACGCAAAACATCACTCATTTACATTGAACCAAGCATCCGGCAGGAAAATAGAAATAAAGACAACTTGTAATTCCTTTTCTCATTTCATAGATAAGACATAGCTTTTAAAATGTAAACAATCTTCACAAAAGATACGTTCAATGTCGGAATCGTAAATGGTTCGAAGATTCTCTCCAGTCATTAGGTACAGTCGTGGAAAAAAAAGAGTAAACACCCCCTACTAACTACTCAACAAATTATCGTAGAAGAAAGTTACTGGTACCGAACGATTGGAAATAAAGTCTACTTTTAAAAGATGTATATAAAATTTGCTTAGGGGGGCATCTACATATTAAAACGAACCATAACTTTGTTTTTTTCAATAGCAGTACCCAATTTTGACAGCATAAAAGAACTCTACACCTTTCAGTTAGCCTAAAAACGAATTTTTATGCAATTCGTACCACAAGTTTTCGAGAAATTAATTATTTTAAAACGAACGTATTTTAAGGGCTGTATCCAAATTGAAGCTCCTTACTGGATTGTTAACCGAGTGAGCCCCTTCCTTGATCAAGGCACCTTAAGCGCCACTCAAGGAGTCAATGAAGCGTGTTAGATAACAGTACGGCAGAATAAATTTCAAAATATCTACTCACTTCCATCATAGACGGCCCCTTAAACCATCATTTTGCCGTTTTTTAAGCATAATTTGAAAACTACTTGGAAGAAAAATGTGAAATTTTTGAATTTTCATAAAGCAGGACTTAATAAATCTAAATCCATCAAAAAAATTGTAGGTTGCAATTCATAATTTTTTCGAATATTAATTTCATAATTCATAATTCATGTCATAAAATTATAAAATTGCAAATTCAGCTTATTTATGTTTGGGTATATTAGTATTATTACTACAAAAAAAAAAAATAGCACATTAGGAGCATAATTTCGGGAGATATAAATAAAAATATGAAAATGTAGTTTAACATTAGAAGCACTAAATTTTGAATGTTTATAATTCAAAAACTTATCATTTAAATGACTTGAAATTTGGTGTCTAGGCATCGTTTGAACCGAAGATTTGAAATATCTCGTTAAAATTGGGTATTGCCATTAAAAAAATGAAGTTTGGATTCGTTTTAATATGTAGATCACCCCCTAAGAAAATTTTATGTACATCATTTAAAAGTAGACTTTATTTCCAATCGTTCGGTACCAATAACTTTCTTCTATGATGATTTGTTGAAGAATTAGTAGGGGGTGTTTACTTTTTTTTTCCACGACTGTACCTTCTATTTCGGTGACATTTGAAAGAAACCTTCTATAAATCACTCTGAAGAGTTCCTATTATTTTACATAATAAATATTTTCATATTTCAATAGATCTGGTCGTATCTCTCACCATCAAAGTCATGGAAAATATGAATAAAGAGGAATTGACATATCCTCAAAATGGTGAAACTTCAACTGCAACCGGTTTCTTAGTGACTCATTACCTCCGGGGAAAACTTCCACCAGTAAATTTGAAAAGAAATTTTCTCTTCATTTAAACGCCTTATTAATGTAGAATTTCGTTTACATAGGTGATAATGAAAACCCGAGTTTCCACCATATTGTGACAACCTAGACAACCTCCTGTCAGTGCCAGTGAAAGAGATTATCCGGGCAAATTTCCACCACTCAAAACGAATATGAAATTTAACGATATTTGTGGGAAATTTCGCATAAATAAGACGCTAAAATAAAGTGAAATTTACTTTTTAAATTTTACTGGTGGAAGTTTGCTTCGTTGGTAATCAGAAACTGTTGATCTCACGTAAAAAAAAACTGGAACTGACTGGAACTGATTCTTGATTCCTAATCTCAGATAGTTTCTTATAATCTGAATCTTTGTAAATAGGGAATAAGATCTGCATTTCAGTTTAAAAATAACAATAGTGGATGTCGAC
This sequence comes from Maratus speciosus, assembly GCA_963932465.1. NCBI lineage: Eukaryota > Metazoa > Arthropoda > Arachnida > Araneae > Salticidae > Maratus > Maratus speciosus. The sequence continues at coordinate 249,844,710 of OZ010797.1, read as the reverse complement.
ATTTTAACAGCAGCGTAAATATCCGCGAATTACAATTATGGAATTACTTTGGCAAACTGTCGTATAATACAATCCCACACTTATTTTAGGTAATGCTTATCTCATAACCCTGTCATAATTTTTAAGATCCTCATCTAAAAATCTAACTTTACACTTTTCATTTTCTGAAATTATTCTTAATGAAATTACTATTGTTTTCCAAATTGCATCCAAACTTTTACTAGTGTCCACATCATGCACATGTTGATAATAAATTCAATGTCATATTTGGAGAATCAAAACGTTCTTCCACGATGTTCCATCGCACAATGGTATATTGAAAATAATTGAATAGGCTTTGACCGTTCTCACTAAAACTTAGCATATAACTCACTAAAAGTGAAACAATTTAAAAGGAAACTCACCTGTATTGTGCAGGTCTAAGTATGAAAATCTCTATATAGCATGTCCACAGCTAGATTGCTCGTGTTTTATCCCGAACGTGTGGCGCTGCTGTACTATTGTAATTTGCATAATCCCAATGTTCATGCTCGTTATAGCTTGGTTGGTCGTTTGCATTCCGCTGCCACTTATCTAGTCCTTAGTTAGTATGTTTTATGTCCCGATTGTCAATTCTACCTACTTTGACGTTTGAATGCTGTTCGACAAATTAAAATTATCTCAAATTTGTAGATGAAATAACCCTCTTTGGTGATTCTCCGATTTGGCGATACCAGCTAAAGGTGTTTTTTTTCGTAAAAAGGACTTTGCACCCTGATTTTGATCTCGAATTAAGTTAATTCGTCTTTTAACTGATCCCTCAATAAAAGTCAAAATCACGTGCAAAAATCTCCAATTTTGAAATTTAATAACTGTGACAATTTTTGTAGTACAGATGTCAAACTTTTTGTGTTATATCTGTTATAATATGTGTAAACTTTTACGAAATACAACTATAGGGACTTGGGGACCGTATAAAAAGTTAGATTTCCTAATTTTTATAAAATTGATTTTTAACTTTAAATAATGCCACAACATGAATACTTAGCTCATTTGAAATGTTTTTGTCATTTGAACTATATGTCTACGACCAACGGTTGAGAAATTAAAGATCGGCGATAGATAACATATTGCACTCTGTATAATACACAGAGCGTCAGCCAGTATTTAGACATTGTTATTTTTATGCAACGTTGACAATGTTTTGGTCCATTCTCTATCAATCTTATTAATCATAATTAACAATCTGCTATGAAAATTTTTGTTAACAAACTTATGAAGATGTACTGTTTTCATGATAAAAATTCTTAAATTTTTCGATCAGTGTATTTAAAGCTGAACACAGAATAACGTATAGCAACATATCAGTGAAAATTAAAAGAGTTTATCTTTTATAAAATGCGGGAAATGATCTTCTCCTTAGCGTTTTTTCGATTCCAGGTAATCTATAATTCTGACCTACGAAATCTTCAATAATCTATGCCTTCTTCGTTTAAACTGTGAATCTGACTGTAAACCGGTGTAGAGTAGGCTTCAACCCACATTAAACGAGATTTTTGAGAAAAGGTTAGATTAAGGCATCACGTGGTATACATACAGGGGCACAGGTAGCAGAAACGGAGTTCTACTACCGTGAAAGGGCCTTATTTAACGTGTATTTTTCGTCATAAATACAGTAAAAATTACTAATTGTATATAGCGGATAATATGTGCGCCGAGTTCCAAAAGTGTTTAGCCTTACGCCACTTCAAGTTGTGATACCCGAGCGTTTGCGCACCCACCAATCTGAGATCCTTTCTAGATGCAGTTAAGTTGTTTCGGGATATAAGCTGGTGAAAGTAACGTAGTCTGAACGTAACATAGTCATATGTCGCAGTGGTTGAAGATTTTAGACGCACGCACTTTTGAAATGCACAGTCCTTTGCTATTAATTTCCTGGAAACTTACCATTAGTGTTGCACTAATACTATCACAAAACCGCAGTATGAAATCGCTGATCTACGACGAATTTCATAAGGAAAAGTCATTAAAATATTAGCATTCTTTTACTATCAGCAATATTTTTTTGCCGCCAAAAGAATTTTCCCAACTCAATTTTTATTTTCTGCTGCCAAAATTGTGTCACCACAAAATAGTTTTGCCCATGAGCAGTTGCACATGTTGGCCATGTTTGAATAGGGCCCTGTGTATCAGGAGCAGTGTTGACACTTTGGACTCCTTAATTATTCAGAAATTCAGAATTCATACGGAACATCCCAAAAGAAATTTTTTTTGCTTGTGTAATCATGTAATGTATAAAGAAAACAAAAATGGCAAATATTTTTATATTGATTTACAAAACATTCATTACAATTTACAAAATAATTTTCCTTGCATTATCTTTCTCTTCCAAATATCCCAGCCTAAGTATTTGGATGTTTATTTTTCAAAAATGGGTACAAATAGAATAAAGAAATACTTAGATGGTACGTATATTTTCGATTCGAAATCAAATGGTTAAAAGTAAATTTAAGAATAGTGTACAAACCTGTTAAATATTACTTTATTTAATTAAGAGGGCTCAGGGCTTGATAGGTACTGAAAAACATGTAAACAGAGCTCTCGCTTCTAGCCCATATAAAAACAAAAATATTCAATGTAACTAATTCAAACTTACTGATATTTTAAGAATATGTTTGTAGTCTTATAAAATTATAAAAGGAAGTACGTCAATGCTATAAAATAAAATATATATATAGCAAAATTATGTAACACAATAAAAAAAAATGTAAGTGTCATATCACAATCCGTAAGATATCTTAACGTTGAATTGACATAAGAACCTAATTTTTTTCTTTAAAAGGATCAGGAATCTTTATTCTATAGCATGAATTCAGGATATAACTATCACTCAAAGGAAACTTTTCTAAAAAAACTCTCAAATTAAAAAATTTAAAAGACCCTAAAAAATACATTTTTTTCATTAAAGATACTCAAAATATTAAACTATCTAAAATATGTAAATTCATTCTATAGATAATAACGTTATATGCATGGGGAAAAAATTAAGCCATTCCATCAAATAGTTTTTTCCTTTTTTAATCTTACGGATAGTCGTCAAAAATCAACTTTTGAGAAAACGCGACTTAAAGTTGAACACGAGAATCTGAAAGATAAGGAAAAAACACACAGATCGGGCAAAAGTTTAGATGTTTTTATTATTCTGCCAATAAAAATAGATTTAAAAGAACACAGAGAAAAGAAAAATAAAAGAAGTAGTAGTACAACTGGGTGAAAAATGGGGGAGACTGGTTGACGTTCCATTAAATGGCTCTGGCTTTGAAAGTGATTGTTACATAAATGCTTATAATTCCATTAAAAATGCAAATATTTTTATTCGGTTTTTAGCTCACAGGTTATGAAAGCCTGAGAGCTAATGTGCCTGCTTATATGCATGTATATATGTACGTAACGCGATAACTCTTGATAGAAAAATCCGAATTGCTTCAATTTTTTTTTTCTAGGTTCATTCTGATAAGGCGCTTCCCTGATTAGTTTTGGGTGTTCATTGGTTAAGTATAAAGAGGGAAACGGAAGGCTAAACCTCCCTTAACTTAAATAAATTGTTTTTCATGCAGAACTATCAGGTTTTTTTTTTCAAATTTTCTATACCGGTTAATTCTACCGCTTCCCTGATTATATTTGAAGGTTCATTGTTTAGTACGTTCACGCCGGCGTGGTGGTTCACATTCGACTGTCTCAGAGTTGTCAAGTTTCCGGCTTTTAGCACACCACTGTTATTTTAGAGAAAATGTTGTTCCTTTAAATCTCCCAATTGTTCTAATTAAATAAAACAACATTTTCTGTATTAAAATAATAGTATCCTAAAAGCCGGATACTTGACAGCTCTGAGACAGTTGTGTGTGACCCACTGCGCCTGCGTGAACGTGTTAAGTATAAAGGGGGAACGGGTGATGATACCCCGTTAATTAAGACAAATGGTTTTTTAAGAACAAATATCCGATTTGCTTCAAATTTAGTATACCGGTTTATTCTGATAAGGCATTTCTTTAATTAAATTTGGAAGTTCATTGGTTAAATAGAAAGGGGGGAACGTGAGGCTAATACACCCTTAATTTAAATAAATGTGTTTTTCTATCCGATTTGCTTCAAAATTATTATACCGGTTTATTTCGATAAGGTGCTTCCCTGATTACATTTGGAGGCTCATTGGTTAAGTATAAAGAGTTGAAACGGGAAGGGGACAATCCCTCCCCCTTAATTTGTTTTTCGAGGGGAGTTATTCTTTGAAATAAGATTATAATATGCAATTAGTGTAAATAGCCAATGAGTTCAATGCCATCAGTTTAACTGCGCAATTTTCTGTTTTATTTGCACTGCATTCAGAATTAATTGTATAATCAAAATAGATAATAAATAAAGTAGTATGTTGTGGCCATCACAAAACTTTCTTCTATATAAATCACGTCAATTAAATCTTTTAAATAGTAAAAGAAATTATATCAATTTACTCATATAAAAGTATACCTGAATTTGAAGTTTGATGAAAATTCGTGCATTAGTTATTGAGATAGAGCTGTAGGGGAAATTCTAAAAAATGCAGCATAGCAGCGCCATCTGTTGAGCGATTTGCACCAAAACACAAACAGCACTAATTCATATTAAGGTATACCGGAATCTGAAGTTTGATGAAAATCCGTGTATTAGTTCTGGAGCTAGAGCTACTGTGGAAATCACAAAAAATGCAGCACAGCAGCGCCACCTGTTGAGCGATTTATACCAAAAGGAACAAAACATCAATTCATGTCAAGGACTAACTGAATCTGAAGTTTGATAAAAATCCGTGCATTAGTTCTGGACATTGAGCTATTGTGGAAATCGAGAAAAATGCTGCATAGCAGCGCCACCTGTTGAGCGATTTACAGCAAAACATACACAGCAGTAATTCATATCCAGGTATACCTGAATCTGAAGTTTGTTGAAAACCCAAGCATTAGTTCTTGAGATAGAGCTACTGCGGAAATCACAAAAAATGCAGCATAGCAGCGCCACCTGTTGAGCGATTTACACCAAAAGGTGCAACACGTCAACTCATGTCAAGCACTAACAGAATCTGAAGTTTGATGAAAATCCGTGCATTATTTCTTGAGATAGAGCTATTACGAAAATCGTGTAAATGCTGCAAAATGCAGCATAGCAGCGCCATCTGTTGGGCGATTTGCACCAAAACATTACCACCACTAACTCATATCAAGGATTAATTGAATCTGAAGTTTTATGAAAATCCGTGCATTAGTTCTTGAGATAGAGCTAGTGCAGAAATCGCGAAAAATTCAGCATAGCAGCGCCATCTGTAGGGCGATTTACACCAAAAACTAATCAGCACCAATTTATATTAGGGACTATTTGAATATAAATTTTTATTAAATTTCGTGCATTAGTTCTTGAGGTAGAGCGCCCACAAAATTTGTGTCACATACACACAGACAGACAGACTCACAGAGTCACAGACAGACATTTTGTAAAAACATGTTTTTTGGAATCTCTGACCTCTAAAACGTGTAAATCCGTCGAAAACCGGAAGTCGAAAATTTTTACGAATCCAATACTTTCTTCTTGTAAAGATAGAAGAAAGTAAAAATCGATTCTTTGAAAAGTTTTCAAGCCTCGAGCCCCCTTAACGAAAAAGCAGTATATTATGAGCCGCTCAATAAATGCCATGGTGCAAAATAAAAAAAATAAAGTAAATTATTATATTTTTAAATTGTTTAAACTATGCATAAAGAAATGGTATTTTTTATTTTTAAAATACATAATACTGATCTTATACAGTAATTCTTTTATACTTTTATCACTGTGGGAGAAATGGGGAAAATCTAAACTCATCAGAAATTCTGATGTGATAGTTGACCATAAAGAATGCACAATTTACATAAAAACTGTCTCATTTTTCTGCAAAGAGAAAAATGTAAATTACCCCGATAAAACCTAGAAGCCATACTTTTTTCGATTTAAACCTACTGAACATCCAGAATGGGTTCTGAGTTTAATGTTCATCTTTATTAATGTGAAACGCTATTTCTTTTTCTTTTCAAAGCGATAAAAGATATGTATAATGTTATTTTTGTAGAAGAATTAACAAATAGAAATTAAATTTAAAAAAATTAAAAAAAAACGAACTGCGTAAAAAGCGAACTAAATAATTATTACTCATCAATGTGAAACTATTTTTTATATTACTTACTTTTTTTTCATTATTTACTTGTATTGATGACTTTTAAGTTGTGTTTAATTGTTAGTTCCTATCTATAAACACTGTTTTGATGATGCCTATAGATGTCTATGAAGGTTAGGGTTGCACTAAAATTAGAGATCCTACCTACACCAACTTCCAGGTTGTGTAATATTTAAACGCAGCTTGTGACTGTAAAATAGTCAATTAAAACCCTCTTTATTTTGGAAGACCTATTCAATGACATGCCACTCTATAGGGTGCGTAAAAAATGTTTTCGTCTCTACCGCTATTTTGTATTTTACGGCAACCATTTTGAATTTATAAAAACAAAACCTATCTAATAACCATCGGACGGTTAAGTCGAATCGATAGAAACTTCATTCATTAAAATCCATCCAGCCGTTATAATGTTTCCAGGGTATACAGAAATCCACATACACAGATACACGTGAAACACATAACCCTTCTTGGCAGTCGGGTAAAAATATCGATAAGTTGACTAATTGTAATTCCGTCTTTCTATAAACTTATAGCGTAACTAACTAAAAAAGTATGGTTTATACTTCTTCACGAAAAGAAATTTTTGAAACAAACAATTTTATTAATTGAATCGAAATATAACTTTTTACAGTAATTTGAAATATTAATCGAAATCAGATTGAAAAGTAAAGCGGTGGTCGATTAGAGTTTTACAAATGGAAAATATTACATCATTTATATGCTTTAACCTTTTATGTTAAAAACTTTAAATTACTATGAAATTTAATGATGGTGAAACAGAGCGAGGTAAAAATACAAGCCGATGATTTATTAACAGATTTTACGACAAAGATGCGCAGTTAAATATCCTAAAAAAAATTTCACGCACTTATACTATATGTATTAGGTGTACCGGAAAGTTCTGTCCGATAATGTTATTTCACGGCAACGTTTTTAAAATTCAGATTTCTTCATTGGCACCACTTTTTTGAAATGGTAAAATTTCCATTGCTTTCACCATAATATGAAAAGTGAAAAGAATGGGAATTTTAACATTTCAAAAAAGTGGTGCTAATGATGAAATCTGAATTTTTAAAAAGGTAGGCGTAAAATAACATTACCGGAAAGAACATTCTGCTAGACCTAATATATAAATGGTGTTGGCAAATTCAGAGGGGCATCAGGATGATTCATCATTGATTATTCATCAAGATGATAAAAAATTGCCCTAGAATATGGGGTCGCAAACCACTTATTTAGTCACAAATACAGGATGTTCTACCTTAACTGAACTTGGATTTACGGTCATAAATTTGAGAAAAATAAAAAAAAAAATCCAATGAAAAGGCAACGATATGAACATTGTTTCATGTGACATGTTATAATATCACGAAAAGTTCTGCAAAAACACGGTGCTCAAGCAATCGATTAGTATGAATTGATAGTCACACTCCAAAGTGTGGATTGTCAAGTGCATAATGATGAAATCTGAATTTTTAAAAAGGTAGGCGTAAATTAACATTACCGGAAAGAACATTCTGCTAGACCTAATATATAAATGGTGTTGGCAAATTCAGAGGATGATATTCATCAAGATGATAAAAAATTGCCATAGAATATGGGGTCGCAAACCACTTAATTAGTCACCATAACAGGATGTTCTACCCTAACTGAGCTTGGATTCACGGTCATAATTTTGAGACAAAAAAATCCATTGAAAATGCAACGATATGAACATTGTTTCATGTGACATGTTATAATATCACGAAAAGTTCTGCAAAAACACGGTGCTCAAGCAATCGATTAGTATGCATTGATAGTCACAGTCCAAAGTGTGGATTGTCAAGTGCATAATGATGAAATCTGATTTTTTAAAAAGGTAGGCGTAAATTAACATTACCGGAAAGAACATTCTGCTAGACCTAATATATAAATGGTGTTGGCAAATTCAGAGGATGATATTCATCAACATGATAAAAAATTGCCATAGAATATGGGGTCGCAAACCACTTAATTAGTCACAATAACAGAATGTTCTACCCTAACTGAGCTTGGATTCACGGTCATAATTTTGAGACAAAAAAATCCAATGAAAATGCAACGATATGAACATTGTTTCATGTGACATGTTATAATATCACGAAAAGTTCTGCACAAACACGGTGCTCAAGCAATCGATTAGTATGAATTCATAGCCACAGTCGAAAGTGTGGATTGTCAAGTGCATATTGATGAAATCTGAATTTTTAAAAATGTAGGCGTAAATTAACATTACCGGAAAGAACATTCTGCTAGACCTAATATATAAATGGTGTTGGCAAATTCAGAGGATGATATTCATCAAGATGATAAAAAATTGCCATAGGATACGGGGTCGCAAACCACTTAATTAGTCACAATAAAAGAATGTTCTACCCTAACTGAGCTTGGATTCACGGTCATAATTTTGAGACAAAAAAATCCAATGAAAATGCAACGATATGAACATTGTTTCATGTGACATGTTATAATATCACGAAAAGTTCTGCAAAAACACGGTGCTCAAGCAATCGATTAGAATGAATTCATAGTCACAGTCCAAAGTGTGGATTGTGAAGTGCATATTGATGAAATCTGAATTTTTTAAAAGGTAGGCGTAAATTAACATTACCGGAAAGGACATTCTGCTAGACCTAATATATAAATTTTGTTGGCAAATTCAGAGGATGATATTCATCAAGATGATAAAAATTGCCATAGGATATGGGGTCGCAAACCACTTATTTAGTCACAATAACAGGATGTTCTATCCTAACTGAGCTTGGATTCACGGTCATAATTTTGAGACAAAAAAATCCAATGAAAATGCAACGATATGAACATTGTTTCATGTGACATGTTATAATATCACGAAAAGTTCTGCAAAAACACGGTGCTCAAGCAATCGATTAGTATGAATTCATAGTCACAGTCCAAAGTGTGGATTGTGAAGTGCATATTGATGAAATCTGAATTTTTAAAAAGGTAGGCGTAAATTAACATTACCGGAAAGGACATTCTGCTAGACCTAATATATAAATTTTGTTGGCAAATTCAGAGGATGATATTCATCAAGATGATAAAAAATTGCCATAGGATACGGGGTCGCAAACCACTTAATTAGTCACAATAAAAGAATGTTCTACCCTAACTGAGCTTGGATTCACGGTCATAATTTTGAGACAAAAAAATCCAATGAAAATGCAACGATATGAACATTGTTTCATGTGACATGTTATAATATCACGAAACGTTCTGCAAAAACACGGTGCTCAAGCAATCGATTAGAATGAATTCATAGTCACAGTCCAAAGTGTGGATTGTGAAGTGCATATTGATGAAATCTGAATTTTTTAAAAGGTAGGCGTAAATTAACATTACCGGAAAGGACATTCTGCTAGACCTAATATATAAATTTTGTTGGCAAATTCAGAGGATGATATTCATCAAGATGATAAAAAATTGCCATAGGATACTGGGTCGCAAACCACTTAATTAGTCACAATAAAAGAATGTTCTACCCTAACTGACCTTGGATTCACGGTCATAATTTTGAGACAAAAAAATCCAATGAAAATGCAACGATATGAACATTGTTTCATGTGACATGTTATAATATCACGAAAAGTTCTGCAAAAACACGGTGCTCAAGCAATCGATTAGAATGAATTCATAGTCACAGTCCAAAGTGTGGATTGTGAAGTGCATATTGATGAAATCTGAATTTTTTAAAAGGTAGGCGTAAATTAACATTACCGGAAAGGACATTCTGCTAGACCTAATATATAAATTTTGTTGGCAAATTCAGAGGATGATATTCATCAAGATGATAAAAAATTGCCATAGGATACGGGGTCGCAAACCACTTAATTAGTCACAATAAAAGAATGTTCTACCCTAACTGAGCTTGGATTCACGGTCATAATTTTGAGACAAAAAAATCCAATGAAAATGCAACGATATGAACATTGTTTCATGTGACGTGTTATAATATCACGAAAAGTTCTGCAAAAACACGGTGCTCAAGCAATCGATTAGAATGAATTCATAGTCACAGTCCAAAGTGTGGATTGTGAAGTGCATATTGATGAAATCTGAATTTTTTAAAAGGTAGGCGTAAATTAACATTACCGGAAAGGACATTCTGCTAGACCTAATATATAAATTTTGTTGGCAAATTCAGAGGATGATATTCATCAAGATGATAAAAAATTGCCATAGGATACTGGGTCGCAAACCACTTAATTAGTCACAATAAAAGAATGTTCTACCCTAACTGACCTTGGATTCACGGTCATAATTTTGAGACAAAAAAATCCAATGAAAATGCAACGATATGAACATTGTTTCATGTGACATGTTATAATATCACGAAAAGTTCTTCAAAAACACGGTGCTCAAGCAATCGATTAGAATGAATTCATAGTCACAGTCCAAAGTGTGGATTATGAAGTGCATATTGATGAAATCTGAATTTTTAAAAAGGTAGGCGTAAATTAACATTACCGGAAAGGACATTCTGCTAGACCTAATATATAAATTTTGTTGGCAAATTCAGAGGATGATATTCATCAAGATGATAAAAAATTGCCATAGGATACGGGGTCGCAAACCACTTAATTAGTCACAATAAAAGAATGTTCTACCCTAACTGAGCTTGGTTTCACGGTCATAATTTTGAGACAAAAAAATCCAATGAAAATGCAACGATATGAACATTGTTTCATGTGACATGTTATAATATCACGAAAAGTTCTGCAAAAACACGGTGCTCAAGCAATCGATTAGAATGAATTCATAGTCACAGTCCAAAGTGTGGATTGTGAAGTGCATATTGATGAAATCTGAATTTTTTAAAAGGTAGGCGTAAATTAACATTACCGGAAAGGACATTCTGCTAGACCTAATATATAAATTTTGTTGGCAAATTCAGAGGATGATATTCATCAAGATGATAAAAATTGCCATAGGATATGGGGTCGCAAACCACTTATTTAGTCACAATAACAGGATGTTCTATCCTAACTGAGCTTGGATTCACGGTCATAATTTTGAGACAAAAAAATCCAATGAAAATGCAACGATATGAACATTGTTTCATGTGACATGTTATAATATCACGAAAAGTTCTGCAAAAACACGGTGCTCAAGCAATCGATTAGTATGAATTCATAGTCACAGTCCAAAGTGTGGATTGTGAAGTGCATATTGATGAAATCTGAATTTTTAAAAAGGTAGGCGTAAATTAACATTACCGGAAAGGACATTCTGCTAGACCTAATATATAAATTTTGTTGGCAAATTCAGAGGATGATATTCATCAAGATGATAAAAAATTGCCATAGGATACGGGGTCGCAAACCACTTAATTAGTCACAATAAAAGAATGTTCTACCCTAACTGAGCTTGGATTCACGGTCATAATTTTGAGACAAAAAAATCCAATGAAAATGCAACGATATGAACATTGTTTCATGTGACATGTTATAATATCACGAAAAGTTCTGCAAAAACACGGTGCTCAAGCAATCGATTAGAATGAATTCATAGTCACAGTCCAAAGTGTGGATTGTGAAGTGCATATTGATGAAATCTGAATTTTTTAAAAGGTAGGCGTAAATTAACATTACCGGAAAGAACATTCTGCTAGACCTAATATATAAATTTTGTTGGCAAATTCAGAGGATGATATTCATCAAGATGATAAAAAATTGCCATAGGATACTGGGTCGCAAACCACTTAATTAGTCACAATAAAAGAATGTTCTACCCTAACTGACCTTGGATTCACGGTCATAATTTTGAGACAAAAAAATCCAATGAAAATGCAACGATATGAACATTGTTTCATGTGACATGTTATAATATCACGAAAAGTTCTGCAAAAACACGGTGCTCAAGCAATCGATTAGAATGAATTCATAGTCACAGTCCAAAGTGTGGATTATGAAGTGCATATTGATGAAATCTGAATTTTTAAAAAGGTAGGCGTAAATTAACATTACCGGAAAGGACATTCTGCTAGACCTAATATATAAATTTTGTTGGCAAATTCAGAGGATGATATTCATCAAGATGATAAAAAATTGCCATAGGATACGGGGTCGCAAACCACTTAATTAGTCACAATAAAAGAATGTTCTACCCAAACTGAGCTTGGTTTCACGGTCATAATTTTGAGACAAAAAAATCCAATGAAAATGCAACGATATGAACATTGTTTCATGTGACATGTTATAATATCACGAAAAGTTCTGCAAAAACACGGTGCTCAAGCAATCGATTAGAATGAATTCATAGTCACAGTCCAAAGTGTGGATTGTGAAGTGCATATTGATGAAATCTGAATTTTTAAAAAGGTAGGCGTAAATTAACATTACCGGAAAGGACATTCTGCTAGACCTAATATATAAATTTTGTTGGCAAATTCAGAGGATGATATTCATCAAGATGATAAAAAATTGCCATAGGATATGGGGTCGCAAACCACTTATTTAGTCACAATAAAATGATGCTCTACCCTAACTGAGCTTGGATTCACGGTCATAATTTTGAGACAAAAAAATCCAATGAAAATGCAACGATATGAACATTGTTTCATGTGACATGTTATAATATCACGAAAAGTTCTGCAAAAACACGGTGCTCAAGCAATCGATTAGAATGAATTCATAGTCACAGTCCAAAGTGTGGATTGTGAAGTGCATATTGATGAAATCTGAATTTTTTAAAAGGTAGGCGTAAATTAACATTACCGGAAAGGACATTCTGCTAGACCTAATATATAAATTTTGTTGGCAAATTCAGAGGATGATATTCATCAAGATGATAAAAATTGCCATAAGATATGGGGTCGCAAACCACTTATTTAGTCACAATAACAGGATGTTCTATCCTAACTGAGCTTGGATTCACGGTCATAATTTTGAGACAAAAAAATCCAATGAAAATGCAACGATATGAACATTGTTTCATGTGACATGTTATAATATCACGAAAAGTTCTGCAAAAACACGGTGCTCAAGCAATCGATTAGTATGAATTCATAGTCACAGTCCAAAGTGTGGATTGTGAAGTGCATATTGATGAAATCTGAATTTTTAAAAAGGTAGGCGTAAATTAACATTACCGGAAAGGACATTCTGCTAGACCTAATATATAAATTTTGTTGGCAAATTCAGAAGATGATATTCATCAAGATGATAAAAAATTGCCATAGGATACGGGGTCGCAAACCACTTAATTAGTCACAATAAAAGAATGTTCTACCCTAACTGAGCTTGGATTCACGGTCATAATTTTGAGACAAAAAAATCCAATGAAAATGCAACGATATGAACATTGTTTCATGTGACATGTTATAATATCACGAAAAGTTCTGCAAAAACACGGTGCTCAAGCAATCGATTAGAATGAATTCATAGTCACAGTCCAAAGTGTGGATTGTGAAGTGCATATTGATGAAATCTGAATTTTTTAAAAGGTAGGCGTAAATTAACATTACCGGAAAGGACATTCTGCTAGACCTAATATATAAATTTTGTTGGCAAATTCAGAGGATGATATTCATCAAGATGATAAAAAATTGCCATAGGATACTGGGTCGCAAACCACTTAATTAGTCACAATAAAAGAATGTTCTACCCTAACTGACCTTGGATTCACGGTCATAATTTTGAGACAAAAAAATCCAATGAAAATGCAACGATATGAACATTGTTTCATGTGACATGTTATAATATCACGAAAATTTCTGCAAAAACACGGTGCTCAAGCAATCGATTAGAATGAATTCATAGTCACAGTCCAAAGTGTGGATTGTGAAGTGCATATTGATGAAATCTGAATTTTTTAAAAGGTAGGCGTAAATTAACATTACCGGAAAGGACATTCTGCTAGACCTAATATATAAATTTTGTTGGCAAATTCAGAGGATGATATTCATCAAGATGATAAAAAATTGCCATAGGATACGGGGTCGCAAACCACTTAATTAGTCACAATAAAAGAATGTTCTACCCTAACTGAGCTTGGATTCACGGTCATAATTTTGAGACAAAAAAATCCAATGAAAATGCAACGATATGAACATTGTTTCATGTGACGTGTTATAATATCACGAAAAGTTCTGCAAAAACACGGTGCTCAAGCAATCGATTAGAATGAATTCATAGTCACAGTCCAAAGTGTGGATTGTGAAGTGCATATTGATGAAATCTGAATTTTTTAAAAGGTAGGCGTAAATTAACATTACCGGAAAGGACATTCTGCTAGACCTAATATATAAATTTTGTTGGCAAATTCAGAGGATGATATTCATCAAGATGATAAAAATTGCCATAAGATATGGGGTCGCAAACCACTTATTTAGTCACAATAACAGGATGTTCTATCCTAACTGAGCTTGGATTCACGGTCATAATTTTGAGACAAAAAAATCCAATGAAAATGCAACGATATGAACATTGTTTCATGTGACATGTTATAATATCACGAAAAGTTCTGCAAAAACACGGTGCTCAAGCAATCGATTAGTATGAATTCATAGTCACAGTCCAAAGTGTGGATTGTGAAGTGCATATTGATGAAATCTGAATTTTTAAAAAGGTAGGCGTAAATTAACATTACCGGAAAGGACATTCTGCTAGACCTAATATATAAATTTTGTTGGCAAATTCAGAAGATGATATTCATCAAGATGATAAAAAATTGCCATAGGATACGGGGTCGCAAACCACTTAATTAGTCACAATAAAAGAATGTTCTACCCTAACTGAGCTTGGATTCACGGTCATAATTTTGAGACAAAAAAATCCAATGAAAATGCAACGATATGAACATTGTTTCATGTGACATGTTATAATATCACGAAAAGTTCTGCAAAAACACGGTGCTCAAGCAATCGATTAGAATGAATTCATAGTCACAGTCCAAAGTGTGGATTGTGAAGTGCATATTGATGAAATCTGAATTTTTTAAAAGGTAGGCGTAAATTAACATTACCGGAAAGGACATTCTGCTAGACCTAATATATAAATTTTGTTGGCAAATTCAGAGGATGATATTCATCAAGATGATAAAAAATTGCCATAGGATACTGGGTCGCAAACCACTTAATTAGTCACAATAAAAGAATGTTCTACCCTAACTGACCTTGGATTCACGGTCATAATTTTGAGACAAAAAAATCCAATGAAAATGCAACGATATGAACATTGTTTCATGTGACATGTTATAATATCACGAAAATTTCTGCAAAAACACGGTGCTCAAGCAATCGATTAGAATGAATTCATAGTCACAGTCCAAAGTGTGGATTGTGAAGTGCATATTGATGAAATCTGAATTTTTTAAAAGGTAGGCGTAAATTAACATTACCGGAAAGGACATTCTGCTAGACCTAATATATAAATTTTGTTGGCAAATTCAGAGGATGATATTCATCAAGATGATAAAAAATTGCCATAGGATACGGGGTCGCAAACCACTTAATTAGTCACAATAAAAGAATGTTCTACCCTAACTGAGCTTGGATTCACGGTCATAATTTTGAGACAAAAAAATCCAATGAAAATGCAACGATATGAACATTGTTTCATGTGACATGTTATAATATCACGAAAAGTTCTTCAAAAACACGGTGCTCAAGCAATCGATTAGAATGAATTCATAGTCACAGTCCAAAGTGTGGATTGTGAAGTGCATATTGATGAAATCTGAATTTTTTAAAAGGTAGGCGTAAATTAACATTACCGGAAAGAACATTCTGCTAGACCTAATATATAAATTTTGTTGGCAAATTCAGAGGATGATATTCATCAAGATGATAAAAAATTGCCATAGGATACTGGGTCGCAAACCACTTAATTAGTCACAATAAAAGAATGTTCTACCCTAACTGACCTTGGATTCACGGTCATAATTTTGAGACAAAAAAATCCAATGAAAATGCAACGATATGAACATTGTTTCATGTGACATGTTATAATATCACGAAAAGTTCTGCAAAAACACGGTGCTCAAGCAATCGATTAGAATGAATTCATAGTCACAGTCCAAAGTGTGGATTATGAAGTGCATATTGATGAAATCTGAATTTTTAAAAAGGTAGGCGTAAATTAACATTACCGGAAAGGACATTCTGCTAGACCTAATATATAAATTTTGTTGGCAAATTCAGAGGATGATATTCATCAAGATGATAAAAAATTGCCATAGGATACGGGGTCGCAAACCACTTAATTAGTCACAATAAAAGAATGTTCTACCCAAACTGAGCTTGGTTTCACGGTCATAATTTTGAGACAAAAAAATCCAATGAAAATGCAACGATATGAACATTGTTTCATGTGACATGTTATAATATCACGAAAAGTTCTGCAAAAACACGGTGCTCAAGCAATCGATTAGAATGAATTCATAGTCACAGTCCAAAGTGTGGATTGTGAAGTGCATATTGATGAAATCTGAATTTTTAAAAAGGTAGGCGTAAATTAACATTACCGGAAAGGACATTCTGCTAGACCTAATATATAAATTTTGTTGGCAAATTCAGAGGATGATATTCATCAAGATGATAAAAAATTGCCATAGGATATGGGGTCGCAAACCACTTATTTAGTCACAATAAAATGATGCTCTACCCTAACTGAGCTTGGATTCACGGTCATAATTTTGAGACAAAAAAATCCAATGAAAATGCAACGATATGAACATTGTTTCATGTGACATGTTATAATATCACGAAAAGTTCTGCAAAAACACGGTGCTCAAGCAATCGATTAGAATGAATTCATAGTCACAGTCCAAAGTGTGGATTGTGAAGTGCATATTGATGAAATCTGAATTTTTTAAAAGGTAGGCGTAAATTAACATTACCGGAAAGGACATTCTGCTAGACCTAATATATAAATTTTGTTGGCAAATTCAGAGGATGATATTCATCAAGATGATAAAAATTGCCATAAGATATGGGGTCGCAAACCACTTATTTAGTCACAATAACAGGATGTTCTATCCTAACTGAGCTTGGATTCACGGTCATAATTTTGAGACAAAAAAATCCAATGAAAATGCAACGATATGAACATTGTTTCATGTGACATGTTATAATATCACGAAAAGTTCTGCAAAAACACGGTGCTCAAGCAATCGATTAGTATGAATTCATAGTCACAGTCCAAAGTGTGGATTGTGAAGTGCATATTGATGAAATCTGAATTTTTAAAAAGGTAGGCGTAAATTAACATTACCGGAAAGGACATTCTGCTAGACCTAATATATAAATTTTGTTGGCAAATTCAGAAGATGATATTCATCAAGATGATAAAAAATTGCCATAGGATACGGGGTCGCAAACCACTTAATTAGTCACAATAAAAGAATGTTCTACCCTAACTGAGCTTGGATTCACGGTCATAATTTTGAGACAAAAAAATCCAATGAAAATGCAACGATATGAACATTGTTTCATGTGACATGTTATAATATCACGAAAAGTTCTGCAAAAACACGGTGCTCAAGCAATCGATTAGAATGAATTCATAGTCACAGTCCAAAGTGTGGATTGTGAAGTGCATATTGATGAAATCTGAATTTTTTAAAAGGTAGGCGTAAATTAACATTACCGGAAAGGACATTCTGCTAGACCTAATATATAAATTTTGTTGGCAAATTCAGAGGATGATATTCATCAAGATGATAAAAAATTGCCATAGGATACTGGGTCGCAAACCACTTAATTAGTCACAATAAAAGAATGTTCTACCCTAACTGACCTTGGATTCACGGTCATAATTTTGAGACAAAAAAATCCAATGAAAATGCAACGATATGAACATTGTTTCATGTGACATGTTATAATATCACGAAAATTTCTGCAAAAACACGGTGCTCAAGCAATCGATTAGAATGAATTCATAGTCACAGTCCAAAGTGTGGATTGTGAAGTGCATATTGATGAAATCTGAATTTTTTAAAAGGTAGGCGTAAATTAACATTACCGGAAAGGACATTCTGCTAGACCTAATATATAAATTTTGTTGGCAAATTCAGAGGATGATATTCATCAAGATGATAAAAAATTGCCATAGGATACGGGGTCGCAAACCACTTAATTAGTCACAATAAAAGAATGTTCTACCCTAACTGAGCTTGGATTCACGGTCATAATTTTGAGACAAAAAAATCCAATGAAAATGCAACGATATGAACATTGTTTCATGTGACGTGTTATAATATCACGAAAAGTTCTGCAAAAACACGGTGCTCAAGCAATCGATTAGAATGAATTCATAGTCACAGTCCAAAGTGTGGATTGTGAAGTGCATATTGATGAAATCTGAATTTTTTAAAAGGTAGGCGTAAATTAACATTACCGGAAAGGACATTCTGCTAGACCTAATATATAAATTTTGTTGGCAAATTCAGAGGATGATATTCATCAAGATGATAAAAAATTGCCATAGGATACTGGGTCGCAAACCACTTAATTAGTCACAATAAAAGATTGTTCTACCCTAACTGACCTTGGATTCACGGTCATAATTTTGAGACAAAAAAATCCAATGAAAATGCAACGATATGAACATTGTTTCATGTGACATGTTATAATATCACGAAAAGTTCTTCAAAAACACGGTGCTCAAGCAATCGATTAGAATGAATTCATAGTCACAGTCCAAAGTGTGGATTATGAAGTGCATATTGATGAAATCTGAATTTTTAAAAAGGTAGGCGTAAATTAACATTACCGGAAAGGACATTCTGCTAGACCTAATATATAAATTTTGTTGGCAAATTCAGAGGATGATATTCATCAAGATGATAAAAAATTGCCATAGGATACGGGGTCGCAAACCACTTAATTAGTCACAATAAAAGAATGTTCTACCCTAACTGAGCTTGGTTTCACGGTCATAATTTTGAGACAAAAAAATCCAATGAAAATGTAACGATATGAACATTGTTTCATGTGACATGTTATAATATCACGAAAAGTTCTGCAAAAACACGGTGCTCAAGCAATCGATTAGAATGAATTCATAGTCACAGTCCAAAGTGTGGATTGTGAAGTGCATATTGATGAAATCTGAATTTTTTAAAAGGTAGGCGTAAATTAACATTACCGGAAAGGACATTCTGCTAGACCTAATATATAAATTTTGTTGGCAAATTCAGAGGATGATATTCATCAAGATGATAAAAATTGCCATAGGATATGGGGTCGCAAACCACTTATTTAGTCACAATAACAGGATGTTCTATCCTAACTGAGCTTGGATTCACGGTCATAATTTTGAGACAAAAAAATCCAATGAAAATGCAACGATATGAACATTGTTTCATGTGACATGTTATAATATCACGAAAAGTTCTGCAAAAACACGGTGCTCAAGCAATCGATTAGTATGAATTCATAGTCACAGTCCAAAGTGTGGATTGTGAAGTGCATATTGATGAAATCTGAATTTTTAAAAAGGTAGGCGTAAATTAACATTACCGGAAAGGACATTCTGCTAGACCTAATATATAAATTTTGTTGGCAAATTCAGAGGATGATATTCATCAAGATGATAAAAAATTGCCATAGGATACGGGGTCGCAAACCACTTAATTAGTCACAATAAAAGAATGTTCTACCCTAACTGAGCTTGGATTCACGGTCATAATTTTGAGACAAAAAAATCCAATGAAAATGCAACGATATGAACATTGTTTCATGTGAAATGTTATAATATCACGAAAAGTTCTGCAAAAACACGGTGCTCAAGCAATCGATTAGAATGAATTCATAGTCACAGTCCAAAGTGTGGATTGTGAAGTGCATATTGATGAAATCTGAATTTTTTAAAAGGTAGGCGTAAATTAACATTACCGGAAAGAACATTCTGCTAGACCTAATATATAAATTTTGTTGGCAAATTCAGAGGATGATATTCATCAAGATGATAAAAAATTGCCATAGGATACTGGGTCGCAAACCACTTAATTAGTCACAATAAAAGAATGTTCTACCCTAACTGACCTTGGATTCACGGTCATAATTTTGAGACAAAAAAATCCAATGAAAATGCAACGATATGAACATTGTTTCATGTGACATGTTATAATATCACGAAAAGTTCTGCAAAAACACGGTGCTCAAGCAATCGATTAGAATGAATTCATAGTCACAGTCCAAAGTGTGGATTATGAAGTGCATATGGATGAAATCTGAATTTTTAAAAAGGTAGGCGTAAATTAACATTACCGGAAAGGACATTCTGCTAGACCTAATATATAAATTTTGTTGGCAAATTCAGAGGATGATATTCATCAGGATGATAAAAAATTGCCATAGGATATGGGGTCGCAAACCACTTATTTAGTCACAATAAAATGATGCTCTACCCTAACTGAGCTTGGATTCATGGTCATAATTTTGAGACAAAAAAATCCAATGAAAATGCAACGATATGAACATTGTTTCATGTGACATGTTATAATATCACGAAAAGTTCTGCAAAAACACGGTGCTCAAGCAATCGATTAGAATGAATTCATAGTCACAGTCCAAAGTGTGGATTGTGAAGTGCATATTGATGAAATCTGAATTTTTAAAAAGGTAGGCGTAAATTAACATTACCGGAAAGGACATTCTGCTAGACCTAATATATAAATTTTGTTGGCAAATTCAGAGGATGATATTCATCAAGATGATAAAAAATTGCCATAGGATACGGGGTCGCAAACCACTTAATTAGTCACAATAAAAGAATGTTCTACCCAAACTGAGCTTGGTTTCACGGTCATAATTTTGAGACAAAAAAATCCAATGAAAATGCAACGATATGAACATTGTTTCATGTGACATGTTATAATATCACGAAAAGTTCTGCAAAAACACGGTGCTCAAGCAATCGATTAGAATGAATTCATAGTCACAGTCCAAAGTGTGGATTGTGAAGTGCATATTGATGAAATCTGAATTTTTAAAAAGGTAGGCGTAAATTAACATTACCGGAAAGGACATTCTGCTAGACCTAATATATAAATTTTGTTGGCAAATTCAGAGGATGATATTCATCAAGATGATAAAAAATTGCCATAGGATATGGGGTCGCAAACCACTTATTTAGTCACAATAAAATGATGCTCTACCCTAACTGAGCTTGGATTCATGGTCATAATTTTGAGACAAAAAAATCCAATGAAAATGCAACGATATGAACATTGTTTCATGTGACATGTTATAATATCACGAAAAGTTCTGCAAAAACACGGTGCTCAAGCAATCGATTAGAATGAATTCATAGTCACAGTCCAAAGTGTGGATTGTGAAGTGCATATTGATGAAATCTGAATTTTTTAAAAGGTAGGCGTAAATTAACATTACCGGAAAGGACATTCTGCTAGACCTAATATATAAATTTTGTTGGCAAATTCAGAGGATGATATTCATCAAGATGATAAAAATTGCCATAGGAAATGGGGTCGCAAACCACTTATTTAGTCACAATAACAGGATGTTCTATCCTAACTGAGCTTGGATTCACGGTCATAATTTTGAGACAAAAAAATCCAATGAAAATGCAACGATATGAACATTGTTTCATGTGACATGTTATAATATCACGAAAAGTTCTGCAAAAACACGGTGCTCAAGCAATCGATTAGAATGAATTCATAGTCACAGTCCAAAGTGTGGATTGTGAAGTGCATATTGATGAAATCTGAATTTTTAAAAAGGTAGGCGTAAATTAACATTACCGGAAAGGACATTCTGCTAGACCTAATATATAAATTTTGTTGGCAAATTCAGAGGATGATATTCATCAAGATGATAAAAAATTGCCATAGGATATGGGGTCGCAAACCACTTATTTAGTCACAATAAAATGATACTCTACCCTAACTGAGCTTGGATTCATGGTCATAATTTTGAGACAAAAAAATCCAATGAAAATGCAACGATATGAACATTGTTTCATGTGACATGTTATAATATCACGAAAAGTTCTGCAAAAACACGGTGCTCAAGCAATCGATTAGTATGAATTCATAGTCACAGTCCAAAGTGTGGATTGTGAAGTGCATATTGATGAAATCTGAATTTTTAAAAAGGTAGGCGTAAATTAACATTACCGGAAAGGACATTCTGCTAGACCTAATATATAAATTTTGTTGGCAAATTCAGAGGATGATATTCATCAAGATGATAAAAAATTGCCATAGGATACGGGGTCGCAAACCACTTAATTAGTCACAATAAAAGAATGTTCTACCCTAACTGAGCTTGGTTTCACGGTCATAATTTTGAGACAAAAAAATCCAATGAAAATGCAACGATATGAACATTGTTTCATGTGACATGTTATAATATCACGAAAAGTTCTGCAAAAACACGGTGCTCAAGCAATCGATTAGAATGAATTCATAGTCACAGTCCAAAGTGTGGATTGTGAAGTGCATATTGATGAAATCTGAATTTTTTAAAAGGTAGGCGTAAATTAACATTACCGGAAAGGACATTCTGCTAGACCTAATATATAAATTTTGTTGGCAAATTCAGAGGATGATATTCATCAAGATGATAAAAATTGCCATAGGATATGGGGTCGCAAACCACTTATTTAGTCACAATAACAGGATGTTCTATCCTAACTGAGCTTGGATTCACGGTCATAATTTTGAGACAAAAAAATCCAATGAAAATGCAACGATATGAACATTGTTTCATGTGACATGTTATAATATCACGAAAAGTTCTGCAAAAACACGGTGCTCAAGCAATCGATTAGTATGAATTCATAGTCACAGTCCAAAGTGTGGATTGTGAAGTGCATATTGATGAAATCTGAATTTTTAAAAAGGTAGGCGTAAATTAACATTACCGGAAAGGACATTCTGCTAGACCTAATATATAAATTTTGTTGGCAAATTCAGAGGATGATATTCATCAAGATGATAAAAAATTGCCATAGGATACGGGGTCGCAAACCACTTAATTAGTCACAATAAAATAATGTTCTACCCTAACTGAGCTTGGATTCACGGTCATAATTTTGAGACAAAAAAATCCAATGAAAATGCAACGATATGAACATTGTTTCATGTGAAATGTTATAATATCACGAAAAGTTCTGCAAAAACACGGTGCTCAAGCAATCGATTAGAATGAATTCATAGTCACAGTCCAAAGTGTGGATTGTGAAGTGCATATTGATGAAATCTGAATTTTTTAAAAGGTAGGCGTAAATTAACATTACCGGAAAGAACATTCTGCTAGACCTAATATATAAATTTTGTTGGCAAATTCAGAGGATGATATTCATCAAGATGATAAAAAATTGCCATAGGATACTGGGTCGCAAACCACTTAATTAGTCACAATAAAAGAATGTTCTACCCTAACTGACCTTGGATTCACGGTCATAATTTTGAGACAAAAAAATCCAATGAAAATGCAACGATATGAACATTGTTTCATGTGACATGTTATAATATCACGAAAAGTTCTGCAAAAACACGGTGCTCAAGCAATCGATTAGAATGAATTCATAGTCACAGTCCAAAGTGTGGATTATGAAGTGCATATGGATGAAATCTGAATTTTTAAAAAGGTAGGCGTAAATTAACATTACCGGAAAGGACATTCTGCTAGACCTAATATATAAATTTTGTTGGCAAATTCAGAGGATGATATTCATCAAGATGATAAAAAATTGCCATAGGATATGGGGTCGCAAACCACTTATTTAGTCACAATAAAATGATGCTCTACCCTAACTGAGCTTGGATTCATGGTCATAATTTTGAGACAAAAAAATCCAATGAAAATGCAACGATATGAACATTGTTTCATGTGACATGTTATAATATCACGAAAAGTTCTGCAAAAACACGGTGCTCAAGCAATCGATTAGAATGAATTCATAGTCACAGTCCAAAGTGTGGATTGTGAAGTGCATATTGATGAAATCTGAATTTTTAAAAAGGTAGGCGTAAATTAACATTACCGGAAAGGACATTCTGCTAGACCTAATATATAAATTTTGTTGGCAAATTCAGAGGATGATATTCATCAAGATGATAAAAAATTGCCATAGGATACGGGGTCGCAAACCACTTAATTAGTCACAATAAAAGAATGTTCTACCCTAACTGAGCTTGGTTTCACGGTCATAATTTTGAGACAAAAAAATCCAATGAAAATGCAACGATATGAACATTGTTTCATGTGACATGTTATAATATCACGAAAAGTTCTGCAAAAACACGGTGCTCAAGCAATCGATTAGAATGAATTCATAGTCACAGTCCAAAGTGTGGATTGTGAAGTGCATATTGATGAAATCTGAATTTTTAAAAAGGTAGGCGTAAATTAACATTACCGGAAAGGACATTCTGCTAGACCTAATATATAAATTTTGTTGGCAAATTCAGAGGATGATATTCATCAAGATGATAAAAAATTGCCATAGGATATGGGGTCGCAAACCACTTATTTAGTCACAATAAAATGATGCTCTACCCTAACTGAGCTTGGATTCATGGTCATAATTTTGAGCCAAAAAAATCCAATGAAAATGCAACGATATGAACATTGTTTCATGTGACATGTTATAATATCACGAAAAGTTCTGCAAAAACACGGTGCTCAAGCAATCGATTAGAATGAATTCATAGTCACAGTCCAAAGTGTGGATTGTGAAGTGCATATTGATGAAATCTGAATTTTTTAAAAGGTAGGCGTAAATTAACATTACCGGAAAGGACATTCTGCTAGACCTAATATATAAATTTTGTTGGCAAATTCAGAGGATGATATTCATCAAGATGATAAAAATTGCCATAGGAAATGGGGTCGCAAACCACTTATTTAGTCACAATAACAGGATGTTCTATCCTAACTGAGCTTGGATTCACGGTCATAATTTTGAGACAAAAAAATCCAATGAAAATGCAACGATATGAACATTGTTTCATGTGACATGTTATAATATCACGAAAAGTTCTGCAAAAACACGGTGCTCAAGCAATCGATTAGTATGAATTCATAGTCACAGTCCAAAGTGTGGATTGTGAAGTGCATATTGATGAAATCTGAATTTTTAAAAAGGTAGGCGTAAATTAACATTACCGGAAAGGACATTCTGCTAGACCTAATATATAAATTTTGTTGGCAAATTCAGAGGATGATATTCATCAAGATGATAAAAAATTGCCATAGGATACGGGGTCGCAAACCACTTAATTAGTCACAATAAAAGAATGTTCTACCCTAACTGAGCTTGGTTTCACGGTCATAATTTTGAGACAAAAAAATCCAATGAAAATGCAACGATATGAACATTGTTTCATGTGACATGTTATAATATCACGAAAAGTTCTGCAAAAACACGGTGCTCAAGCAATCGATTAGAATGAATTCATAGTCACAGTCCAAAGTGTGGATTGTGAAGTGCATATTGATGAAATCTGAATTTTTAAAAAGGTAGGCGTAAATTAACATTACCGGAAAGGACATTCTGCTAGACCTAATATATAAATTTTGTTGGCAAATTCAGAGGATGATATTCATCAAGATGATAAAAAATTGCCATAGTATACGGGGTCGCAAACCACTTAATTAGTCACAATAAAAGAATGTTCTACCATAACTGAGCTTGGTTTCACGGTCATAATTTTGAGACAAAAAAATCCAATGAAAATGCAACGATATGAACATTGTTTCATGTGACATGTTATAATATCACGAAAAGTTCTGCAAAAACACGGTGCTCAAGCAATCGATTAGAATGAATTCATAGTCACAGTCCAAAGTGTGGATTTTGAAGTGCATATTGATGAAATCTGAATTTTTAAAAAGGTAGGCGTAAATTAACATTACCGGAAAGGACATTCTGCTAGACCTAATATATAAATTTTGTTGGCAAATTCAGAGGATGATATTCATCAAGATGATAAAAATTGCCATAGGAAATGGGGTCGCAAACCACTTATTTAGTCACAATAACAGGATGTTCTATCCTAACTGAGCTTGGATTCACGGTCATAATTTTGAGACAAAAAAATCCAATGAAAATGCAACGATATGAACATTGTTTCATGTGACATGTTATAATATCACGAAAAGTTCTGCAAAAACACGGTGCTCAAGCAATCGATTAGAATGAATTCATAGTCACAGTCCAAAGTGTGGATTGTGAAGTGCATATTGATGAAATCTGAATTTTTAAAAAGGTAGGCGTAAATTAACATTACCGGAAAGGACATTCTGCTAGACCTAATATATAAATTTTGTTGGCAAATTCAGAGGATGATATTCATCAAGATGATAAAAAATTGCCATAGGATATGGGGTCGCAAACCACTTATTTAGTCACAATAAAATGATGCTCTACCCTAACTGAGCTTGGATTCATGGTCATAATTTTGAGACAAAAAAATCCAATGAAAATGCAACGATATGAACATTGTTTCATGTGACATGTTATAATATCACGAAAAGTTCTGCAAAAACACGGTGCTCAAGCAATCGATTAGTATGAATTCATAGTCACAGTCCAAAGTGTGGATTGTGAAGTGCATATTGATGAAATCTGAATTTTTAAAAAGGTAGGCGTAAATTAACATTACCGGAAAGGACATTCTGCTAGACCTAATATATAAATTTTGTTGGCAAATTCAGAGGATGATATTCATCAAGATGATAAAAAATTGCCATAGGATACGGGGTCGCAAACCACTTAATTAGTCACAATAAAAGAATGTTCTACCCTAACTGAGCTTGGTTTCACGGTCATAATTTTGAGACAAAAAAATCCAATGAAAATGCAACGATATGAACATTGTTTCATGTGACATGTTATAATATCACGAAAAGTTCTGCAAAAACACGGTGCTCAAGCAATCGATTAGAATGAATTCATAGTCACAGTCCAAAGTGTGGATTGTGAAGTGCATATTGATGAAATCTGAATTTTTTAAAAGGTAGGCGTAAATTAACATTACCGGAAAGGACATTCTGCTAGACCTAATATATAAATTTTGTTGGCAAATTCAGAGGATGATATTCATCAAGATGATAAAAATTGCCATAGGATATGGGGTCGCAAACCACTTATTTAGTCACAATAACAGGATGTTCTATCCTAACTGAGCTTGGATTCACGGTCATAATTTTGAGACAAAAAAATCCAATGAAAATGCAACGATATGAACATTGTTTCATGTGACATGTTATAATATCACGAAAAGTTCTGCAAAAACACGGTGCTCAAGCAATCGATTAGTATGAATTCATAGTCACAGTCCAAAGTGTGGATTGTGAAGTGCATATTGATGAAATCTGAATTTTTAAAAAGGTAGGCGTAAATTAACATTACCGGAAAGGACATTCTGCTAGACCTAATATATAAATTTTGTTGGCAAATTCAGAGGATGATATTCATCAAGATGATAAAAAATTGCCATAGGATACGGGGTCGCAAACCACTTAATTAGTCACAATAAAATAATGTTCTACCCTAACTGAGCTTGGATTCACGGTCATAATTTTGAGACAAAAAAATCCAATGAAAATGCAACGATATGAACATTGTTTCATGTGAAATGTTATAATATCACGAAAAGTTCTGCAAAAACACGGTGCTCAAGCAATCGATTAGAATGAATTCATAGTCACAGTCCAAAGTGTGGATTGTGAAGTGCATATTGATGAAATCTGAATTTTTTAAAAGGTAGGCGTAAATTAACATTACCGGAAAGAACATTCTGCTAGACCTAATATATAAATTTTGTTGGCAAATTCAGAGGATGATATTCATCAAGATGATAAAAAATTGCCATAGGATACTGGGTCGCAAACCACTTAATTAGTCACAATAAAAGAATGTTCTACCCTAACTGACCTTGGATTCACGGTCATAATTTTGAGACAAAAAAATCCAATGAAAATGCAACGATATGAACATTGTTTCATGTGACATGTTATAATATCACGAAAAGTTCTGCAAAAACACGGTGCTCAAGCAATCGATTAGAATGAATTCATAGTCACAGTCCAAAGTGTGGATTATGAAGTGCATATGGATGAAATCTGAATTTTTAAAAAGGTAGGCGTAAATTAACATTACCGGAAAGGACATTCTGCTAGACCTAATATATAAATTTTGTTGGCAAATTCAGAGGATGATATTCATCAAGATGATAAAAAATTGCCATAGGATATGGGGTCGCAAACCACTTATTTAGTCACAATAAAATGATGCTCTACCCTAACTGAGCTTGGATTCATGGTCATAATTTTGAGACAAAAAAATCCAATGAAAATGCAACGATATGAACATTGTTTCATGTGACATGTTATAATATCACGAAAAGTTCTGCAAAAACACGGTGCTCAAGCAATCGATTAGAATGAATTCATAGTCACAGTCCAAAATGTGGATTGTGAAGTGCATATTGATGAAATCTGAATTTTTAAAAAGGTAGGCGTAAATTAACATTACCGGAAAGGACATTCTGCTAGACCTAATATATAAATTTTGTTGGCAAATTCAGAGGATGATATTCATCAAGATGATAAAAAATTGCCATAGGATACGGGGTCGCAAACCACTTAATTAGTCACAATAAAAGAATGTTCTACCCTAACTGAGCTTGGTTTCACGGTCATAATTTTGAGACAAAAAAATCCAATGAAAATGCAACGATATGAACATTGTTTCATGTGACATGTTATAATATCACGAAAAGTTCTGCAAAAACACGGTGCTCAAGCAATCGATTAGAATGAATTCATAGTCACAGTCCAAAGTGTGGATTGTGAAGTGCATATTGATGAAATCTGAATTTTTAAAAAGGTAGGCGTAAATTAACATTACCGGAAAGGACATTCTGCTAGACCTAATATATAAATTTTGTTGGCAAATTCAGAGGATGATATTCATCAAGATGATAAAAAATTGCCATAGGATATGGGGTCGCAAACCACTTATTTAGTCACAATAAAATGATGCTCTACCCTAATTGAGCTTGGATTCATGGTCATAATTTTGAGACAAAAAAATCCAATGAAAATGCAACGATATGAACATTGTTTCATGTGACATGTTATAATATCACGAAAAGTTCTGCAAAAACACGGTGCTCAAGCAATCGATTAGAATGAATTCATAGTCACAGTCCAAAGTGTGGATTGTGAAGTGCATATTGATGAAATCTGAATTTTTTAAAAGGTAGGCGTAAATTAACATTACCGGAAAGGACATTCTGCTAGACCTAATATATAAATTTTGTTGGCAAATTCAGAGGATGATATTCATCAAGATGATAAAAATTGCCATAGGAAATGGGGTCGCAAACCACTTATTTAGTCACAATAACAGGATGTTCTATCCTAACTGAGCTTGGATTCACGGTCATAATTTTGAGACAAAAAAATCCAATGAAAATGCAACGATATGAACATTGTTTCATGTGACATGTTATAATATCACGAAAAGTTCTGCAAAAACACGGTGCTCAAGCAATCGATTAGTATGAATTCATAGTCACAGTCCAAAGTGTGGATTGTGAAGTGCATATTGATGAAATCTGAATTTTTAAAAAGGTAGGCGTAAATTAACATTACCGGAAAGGACATTCTGCTAGACCTAATATATAAATTTTGTTGGCAAATTCAGAGGATGATATTCATCAAGATGATAAAAAATTGCCATAGGATACGGGGTCGCAAACCACTTAATTAGTCACAATAAAAGAATGTTCTACCCTAACTGAGCTTGGTTTCACGGTCATAATTTTGAGACAAAAAAATCCAATGAAAATGCAACGATATGAACATTGTTTCATGTGACATGTTATAATATCACGAAAAGTTCTGCAAAAACACGGTGCTCAAGCAATCGATTAGTATGAATTCATAGTCACAGTCCAAAGTGTGGATTGTGAAGTGCATATTGATGAAATCTGAATTTTTAAAAAGGTAGGCGTAAATTAACATTACCGGAAAGGACATTCTGCTAGACCTAATATATAAATTTTGTTGGCAAATTCAGAGGATGATATTCATCAAGTTGATAAAAAATTGCCATAGGATACGGGGTCGCAAACCACTTAATTAGTCACAATAAAAGAATGTTCTACCCTAACTGAGCTTGGTTTCACGGTCATAATTTTGAGACAAAAAAATCCAATGAAAATGCAACGATATGAACATTGTTTCATGTGACATGTTATAATATCACGAAAAGTTCTGCAAAAACACGGTGCTCAAGCAATCGATTAGAATGAATTCATAGTCACAGTCCAAAGTGTGGATTGTGAAGTGCATATTGATGAAATCTGAATTTTTAAAAAGGTAGGCGTAAATTAACATTACCGGAAAGGACATTCTGCTAGACCTAATATATAAATTTTGTTGGCAAATTCAGAGGATGATATTCATCAAGATGATAAAAAATTGCCATAGGATACGGGGTCGCAAACCACTTAATTAGTCACAATAAAAGAATGTTCTACCATAACTGAGCTTGGTTTCACGGTCATAATTTTGAGACAAAAAAATCCAATGAAAATGCAACGATATGAACATTGTTTCATGTGACATGTTATAATATCACGAAAAGTTCTGCAAAAACACGGTGCTCAAGCAATCGATTAGAATGAATTCATAGTCACAGTCCAAAGTGTGGATTTTGAAGTGCATATTGATGAAATCTGAATTTTTCAAAAGGTAGGCGTAAATTAACATTACCGGAAAGGACATTCTGCTAGACCTAATATATAAATTTTGTTGGCAAATTCAGAGGATGATATTCATCAAGATGATAAAAAATTGCCATAGGATATGGGGTCGCAAACCACTTATTTAGTCACAATAAAATGATGCTCTACCCTAACTGAGCTTGGATTCACGGTCATAATTTTGAGACAAAAAAATCCAATGAAAATGCAACGATATGAACATTGTTTCATGTGACATGTTATAATATCACGAAAAGTTCTGCAAAAACACGGTGCTCAAGCAATCGATTAATATGAATTCATAGTCACAGTCCAAAGTGTGGATTGTGAAGTGCATATTGATGAAATCTGAATTTTTAAAAAGGTAGGCGTAAATTAACATTACCGGAAAGGACATTCTGCTAGACCTAATATATAAATTTTGTTGGCAAATTCAGAGGATGATATTCATCAAGATGATAAAAAATTGCCATAGGATACGGGGTCGCAAACCACTTAATTAGTCACAATAAAAGAATGTTCTACCCTAACTGAGCTTGGTTTCACGGTCATAATTTTGAGACAAAAAAATCCAATGAAAATGCAACGATATGAACATTGTTTCATGTGACATGTTATAATATCACGAAAAGTTCTGCAAAAACACGGTGCTCAAGCAATCGATTAGAATGAATTCATAGTCACAGTCCAAAGTGTGGATTGTGAAGTGCATATTGATGAAATCTGAATTTTTAAAAAGGTAGGCGTAAATTAACATTACCGGAAAGGACATTCTGCTAGACCTAATATATAAATTTTGTTGGCAAATTCAGAGGATGATATTCATCAAGATGATAAAAAATTGCCATAGGATATGGGGTCGCAAACCACTTATTTAGTCACAATAAAATGATGCTCTACCCTAACTGAGCTTGGATTCACGGTCATAATTTTGAGACAAAAAAATCCAATGAAAATGCAACGATATGAACATTGTTTCATGTGACATGTTATAATATCACGAAAAGTTCTGCAAAAACACGGTGCTCAAGCAATCGATTAGAATGAATTCATAGTCACAGTCCAAAGTGTGGATTGTGAAGTGCATATTGATGAAATCTGAATTTTTTAAAAGGTAGGCGTAAATTAACATTACCGGAAAGGACATTCTGCTAGACCTAATATATAAATTTTGTTGGCAAATTCAGAGGATGATATTCATCAAGATGATAAAAATTGCCATAGGATATGGGGTCGCAAACCACTTATTTAGTCACAATAACAGGATGTTCTATCCTAACTGAGCTTGGATTCACGGTCATAATTTTGAGACAAAAAAATCCAATGAAAATGCAACGATATGAACATTGTTTCATGTGACATGTTATAATATCACGAAAAGTTCTGCAAAAACACGGTGCTCAAGCAATCGATTAGTATGAATTCATAGTCACAGTCCAAAGTGTGGATTGTGAAGTGCATATTGATGAAATCTGAATTTTTAAAAAGGTAGGCGTAAATTAACATTACCGGAAAGGACATTCTGCTAGACCTAATATATAAATTTTGTTGGCAAATTCAGAGGATGATATTCATCAAGATGATAAAAAATTGCCATAGGATACGGGGTCGCAAACCACTTAATTAGTCACAATAAAAGAATGTTCTACCCTAACTGAGCTTGGATTCACGGTCATAATTTTGAGACAAAAAAATCCAATGAAAATGCAACGATATGAACATTGTTTCATGTGACATGTTATAATATCACGAAAAGTTCTGCAAAAACACGGTGCTCAAGCAATCGATTAGAATGAATTCATAGTCACAGTCCAAAGTGTGGATTGTGAAGTGCATATTGATGAAATCTGAATTTTTTAAAAGGTAGGCGTAAATTAACATTACCGGAAAGGACATTCTGCTAGACCTAATATATAAATTTTGTTGGCAAATTCAGAGGATGATATTCATCAAGATGATAAAAAATTGCCATAGGATACTGGGTCGCAAACCACTTAATTAGTCACAATACAAGAATGTTCTACCCTAACTGACCTTGGATTCACGGTCATAATTTTGAGACAAAAAAATCCAATGAAAATGCAACGATATGAACATTGTTTCATGTGACATGTTATGATATCACGAAAAGTTCTGCAAAAACACGGTGCTCAAGCAATCGATTAGAATGAATTCATAGTCACAGTCCAAAGTGTGGATTGTGAAGTGCATATTGATGAAATCTGAATTTTTTAAAAGGTAGACGTAAATTAACATTACCGGAAAGGACATTCTGCTAGACCTAATATATAAATTTTGTTGGCAAATTCAGAGGATGATATTCATCAAGATGATAAAAATTGCCATAGGATATGGGGTCGCAAACCACTTATTTAGTCACAATAACAGGATGTTCTATCCTAACTGAGCTTGGATTCACGGTCATAATTTTGAGACAAAAAAATCCAATGAAAATGCAACGATATGAACATTGTTTCATGTGACATGTTATAATATCACGAAAAGTTCTGCAAAAACACGGTGCTCAAGCAATCGATTAGTATGAATTCATAGTCACAGTCCAAAGTGTGGATTGTGAAGTGCATATTGATGAAATCTGAATTTTTAAAAAGGTAGGCGTAAATTAACATTACCGGAAAGGACATTCTGCTAGACCTAATATATAAATTTTGTTGGCAAATTCAGAGGATGATATTCATCAAGATGATAAAAAATTGCCATAGGATACGGGGTCGCAAACCACTTAATTAGTCACAATAAAAGAATGTTCTACCCTAACTGAGCTTGGATTCACGGTCATAATTTTGAGACAAAAAAATCCAATGAAAATGCAACGATATGAACATTGTTTCATGTGACATGTTATAATATCACGAAAAGTTCTGCAAAAACACGGTGCTCAAGCAATCGATTAGAATGAATTCATAGTCACAGTCCAAAGTGTGGATTGTGAAGTGCATATTGATGAAATCTGAATTTTTTAAAAGGTAGGCGTAAATTAACATTACCGGAAAGGACATTCTGCTAGACCTAATATATAAATTTTGTTGGCAAATTCAGAGGATGATATTCATCAAGATGATAAAAAATTGCCATAGGATACTGGGTCGCAAACCACTTAATTAGTCACAATAAAAGAATGTTCTACCCTAACTGACCTTGGATTCACGGTCATAATTTTGAGACAAAAAAATCCAATGAAAATGCAACGATATGAACATTGTTTCATGTGACATGTTATAATATCACGAAAAGTTCTGCAAAAACACGGTGCTCAAGCAATCGATTAGAATGAATTCATAGTCACAGTCCAAAGTGTGGATTATGAAGTGCATATTGATGAAATCTGAATTTTTAAAAAGGTAGGCGTAAATTAACATTACCGGAAAGGACATTCTGCTAGACCTAATATATAAATTTTGTTGGCAAATTCAGAGGATGATATTCATCAAGATGATAAAAAATTGCCATAGGATACGGGGTCGCAAACCACTTAATTAGTCACAATAAAAGAATGTTCTACCCTAACTGAGCTTGGTTTCACGGTCATAATTTTGAGACAAAAAAATCCAATGAAAATGCAACGATATGAACATTGTTTCATGTGACATGTTATAATATCACGAAAAGTTCTGCAAAAACACGGTGCTCAAGCAATCGATTAGAATGAATTCATAGTCACAGTCCAAAGTGTGGATTGTGAAGTGCATATTGATGAAATCTGAATTTTTAAAAAGGTAGGCGTAAATTAACATTACCGGAAAGGACATTCTGCTAGACCTAATATATAAATTTTGTTGGCAAATTCAGAGGATGATATTCATCAAGATGATAAAAAATTGCCATAGGATATGGGGTCGCAAACCACTTATTTAGTCACAATAAAATGATGCTCTACCATAACTGAGCTTGGATTCACGGTCATAATTTTGAGACAAAAAAATCCAATGAAAATGCAACGATATGAACATTGTTTCATGTGACATGTTATAATATCATGAAAAGTTCTGCAAAAACACGGTGCTCAAGCAATCGATTAGTATGAATTGATAGTCACAGTCCAAAGTGTGGATTGTCAAGTGCATAATGATATAATCTGAATTTTTAAAAAGGTAGGCGTAATTTAACATTACCGGAAAGAACATTCTGCTAGACCTAATATATAAATGGTGTTGGCAAATTCAGAGGGTGATATTCATCAAGATGATAAAAAAATGCCATAGAATATGGGGTCGAAAACCACTTATTAAGTCACAAATACAGGGAGTACTACCCTAACTGAACTTGGATTCACGGTCATAATTTTGAGAAAAATTAAAAAATCCAATGAAAACGCAACGATATGAACATTGTTTCATGTGACATGTTATAACATCATGAAAAGTTCTGCAAAAACATTCACCCAAGCAATTGATTATACCGTATGAACTGATAGTCACAATCCGAAGTGTGGAAGGTCAAGTGCATACTAATAGCTCATATAAAGGAAACTTCTACCACATTTTTATATTATCACACTTAAAATAAAGATGAGAATGTGTATTAAAAGTTCTATTGCAATATACTTCATTTTTGTGAAAGATATTACCGTCATGGTAAATTGTGTTAGTGTAGAACACCCGTATTTTTGATTTAATACGTGGTTTTTCGATCCCATGTTCTATGGTAATTTTTCACCCTCGTTATGCCCATTATCACCCATATGAATTTGTCGGTCGAAATCGGCAACACTCTGTATATTATGGGGTGAGTATTACATGTCGTTTATTTTTAAAAAAGCACAACAGAATTTTGTTAAACTATAGTCCTACATTAAAATAGAAGAATGTATATCTATCTATGTATCTATCCATCTATATATATATATATATCCAAAAATCAAACCAAAAATTCGAAACTGCGGATCTTATCCGAAGATAAAAAAAGTAAACCAAATGACAACGACAAAATAACTAAAAACAACTAACTTCAAAAACAACATACTTTAAAAACGGCAAACTTTAAAATTATTCAAACTAAAACCAGAAGAAACCGAATCAATGGAGACAGGCGGCATGCACTTGCGACATGCTCTGTGGGGTTAAAACCAGTTTTATGTGCACAACGCTTCCCCAACAACCTGTCAAGACCAAATGGAAAAACTAACAAATCGAATGAGCCACCACGACCCATCGAAAACCAACAACTAAACGTGAAACCTCAAACAAACGTGCACGCAACCCCTAAACAGTCAAAATTACAGTTACTCCTCTCTTCGCATCCACATTACTTCTAAATCTCTGCGATAAGTCTTACACTTTACGAAATTTCGCAGCAGGCTCTTCAAAAATTTCTCAGGATAGCCATGGTGTAATGCCAGAATATACCATTTGTAAAGTTCTTCAATTTTTTACCCAGTATTTGATGTCAGTCTATCTATACGGTTTAACCCGTTAACAAAAATATTTCTATACATTGAAATATGCACATTTGATCCAAAATTTAACATTTTTATTGTTTCAAAGTTAAAGCTTTTTTGTTTATCATATATATCTGTTTTTATCTCACCATTTTTATTTCGATATTAATGTCTAAATAATTGACCATGTTTTTACTTTTTGACTCCAATTTCAAATTTAAACCATTAGGATAGCAATCAAATTTTTCTGTTTTCACATCATTGCATCTGACTATTAAAATATCATCAATGTAACGAAAGCTCCTCATATCCTCATTTATATCAATTTGTTCCTCGTACATATATAAGTAGATATCGGATATAATCGAACTACAACTTCCCCCCATTGGAATACCTCTAACTTGTTTGTAAACAATTTTCCCGTCATATAAGTAGTTCTCACTCACTACAAAATTAAACAAATTAGTAAACCATTCCTGTCCGATAGTTGAGGAATTATATTTATTGAAAAACTCCATAATTTTTATTTTAAGATTATCCAAATCTATACTATTATACAAATCTTCAAAATCATACGCTGTTAAACTTGAAATGTTTTTCTTTAGATTTAAATGTTTAATTAACTCAAAGCTGTTTTTTATTATACAAGACGGCTTACCTTTCAATACTTCATCAAAAATCTCTTTTAATAATTTCAACAATTTTTTATTACAATTTTCAAAATATGAACAGAAACCACATGTTATAGTTCTAAATACAACCGGATCTTTATGGAACCATTACCAAACATGGAAAACAAATACTATTTTGCTTTTTTTTTTCAATTTTTGTATAGTATGCTTTTACTCTATTACTAATAACTTGTTTACTTGATTTAACAGTTTCATAATTTATTTCATTACCATAAGCCTATATATATAATGTTCCAAAATTTCACCTATAAATTAAGAGAGATTATAGAAGGCATCAAGAGAATAAAAAATTGCCATAGAACATAGGATCGCAAAACACTTATTTAGTCACAAAGACAGTGTGTTTCACACTAACTGTAGTCGGCTTGACAGTAATAATTTAGTGGAAAAAAAGTTACAATAAAATTGTAACAATATGTACTTTGTTTTGTATGTGATGTGATAACATCACAAAAAGTTCTGGAAAAAGAGTGTGCTCACACAATCAATATAACGTATGAATTGATAATCACAGTCCAAATTGTGGAACGTCAAGTGCATACTGCTGGCGCGTGTGATGGAATCTTCTACCACTTTTTTGTTGTTATCATATTTAAAACAGATATGAGTATGACTACTAAAAAATTCATTATAATGTACTTCAATTTTCTTAAAGTTATTACCGTCAACCAATATTGTGTTAGGGTAGAAAATCCCGTATGTTTGATTAAATATGTAAGCTGCGATCCCATGATCTATGGAAAATTTTCATCCCCTTGATGCCTAATATTGCACAGGTCTCCCAATTTTTGGTCGAATTTGGCAATAACCTGTAAATATACGAGGTATATTGTAAAATGAAAACAGATGTTTCTTATTCAAAGAGAATATAATATTACCACGAATAACCTTTTGTGAGTTGTGATTCCGAAAAGCAATCCCTATACAGTAGAACCTCGGTTATCCGAAGTAATTGGGACCGTTCCTCTTTCAAAAAATCGAAATTTTCGGATAATCGAGAATGCTTTAATTTTAAGATTAAGGAGAAATATATGCAATATTTCTTATTATGGTAACAAATTCTTAATAAAAATAAAACAATAACCAAATAGAAACAAGGATAAATTACCTGAATTTTAATTTTGAAATTAAGTAACTTTTACATATATCATAAGCGTTTGATTTTTTTTTTTTTTTTTTTTTTTTTTTTTTTTTTTTTTATGTCGCAGTTTCGATTGCCTTTGTAGGGCTGCCACTGGTGACTTTTTTTTGTATTCTATCTCGCACTATTTTCTCAAAACAAAAATATTTCACATACACTCTGACAACATGTACAAGAGAAACATACTAAATAAGGTTTTTAATTGTGGTTTGGATAGAGTATAAAAATAGTCGCATGTGGCAGCCCTGCCTTTGCTTTGAAACTCTATCACGGAGTTTTTTAATATTATTAGTTCACCAGTATCACAGTCTTTCTGCTGCTCCAGCCATACCAAACCTTTCGCAAAACATTTAAAAGCTTCAAAATTGCTAATTTGTTCGTCTTCTTCGTTACACCCCGCAGCTTACAGGAGCTCAACTTACATTAGAAGGAACTCTAAGAAAGGGGTTCGAAAAATTTTTTATGTACTTGCAGTTCGGATAGGGCTGCTTGCACACAAGGAATATGATAGCTAAAAAAGAAAAAAAAGCTTTCAAAATAGATTTTGTGATAGTAAAAAAAAATAAAAAAAGCTTTAAAAATGGATTTCGGTTAACCAAGAGTTTCGGTTAAAAGAGTTTCGGATAAATGAGGCCAAACTGTTTTTAGAAACTCCTGAAACCAATATATTTTCAATATTTCATGAAGCAGTTATAAAAAACAAAGTTTCATTTTTTACTCTAGTGATAATTTTTATGTTCAACAAACATATTTCACTGACAAGTATTATCAATTAAGAGGTTACTTCAGTCAGACGAAAAGATCCGCTCGCTAATGCTAATCCTATGGAAGAAATTTATAAAGATATCTCGGTTGTATTTCAATATTTTTAAATGATTTCTTTTGCATTGGATAGCTAAGATCAATCTGTATGCAGGCCGTTTTTTACTTTTTCGATTTTCATTGCAGATTTTTTTTCTGAGGATGGTTTCACTTTTGAAACCGGTTCCGAAAACGTAAGTGTCCCCAGAAAAAATATCTGTAAACATAATCGAAAAAGTAAAAAACAGCCTTTGTACAGATCGATCTCAGCTATCTAATGCAAAAAAAAAAAATCATTTAAAAATATTGAAATGCAACCGAGATATCTTTATAAATTTCTTCCATAGGATTAGCATTAGCGAACGGGTCTTTTCGCTTGACTGAAGTAGCCTCTTAACAGAATGAATATTTACATTTAAATTAAAGTTATTTTGTTATTCTTGCAAGCATAAATTCAATTACGCAAATAAAAATGTTTAATTGAGAATTGATAGCATCTACCTGTATTCGATTTGACAGAAGAGATTTATACTCAATAAAATCCACTCGGAAACATTTCTGAAAATCAGAGGCATAAAAAAGAAACTTGTTTTCATAAATGTGCCTTTAAACCTCGAACATATGGGGCATTCTCTCAATCTTTTGACTTTTGGAAAAAAAAAATCTGACAAAATTAAACTTGCTAAAATAACATTTTAATCTGATAGACGAATGCCTTAATGATTCAAAAGAAAGAAAAAATGGTCAGCAGCGAATTTTTTTTTATTTAACTGAGGTTTAAATTAAACTTACGAGTTTAATTTTCCTTACCATTTTACCCCTATAACTTTTAATTTTCTTCTAAATTTTTACTTATAATGAATTTGCATAGTACAGGGTTCGTACGGTGACGTTATTTTCATGGACCAATATCAGAATTTTTTAATAGAAAAATAAATCTACTTTAAATGGACAAAATTTCGTCTTATTTCAGGAGAGATTTTCCATAAGGAAATACTGGTAGCAAAGAATTTCTTAATCATGAAATCCAAGCACACGTACGAACCCTGTAGTACCCACAGGACATTCAATAAGAAATAATAACAGTGTAGTACTTTTAATACAGAATTTTTGTATAAAATTGTCTTAAAGGGGTGTTAAGGAAGGGACGGTAAGGTAAAAAAGGGGGATGGCATTGGAAAAATGGATGAAATGGTGGAAAAGGGACGAAATGGTAAAAAAAGGGACGGTAAGGATAGAACGGTAAGGAAAATTACCACCAATGTTCATTGATTTTTAGAAACAGAAGTTAACATTGGATTAATTTTTTTTTATTTATTTATTTACCTCGAAATGTGCAGGAATAAACCTTGGGGACGGTGAGACTACCAATAAAGCCACGATGCTTTAAATAGATATTTAAATGCTGATTTAAATTATACAGTAAATTTCCTGCCAAAGAATTTTAGACATTATTTCTTTAGCATACTTCTGCAAGATAAAAATCTTGAAAAAAAATTCTGTGGTTGCATCGGAAATGATTTTCTGTATACGTTTAAAAGAGGTGTCGTAAGGAATCTAAAACCCAGGGACAGAGTTTAAAAAATAAACTACCCTAAAAGTGTGTGCGGGTTAATTTTTAGCTACATATTTATATAAAACAATAGTTTCAGTTTCAGAAAAAAATTACATCGAATTATTTTTATTGAAACAATTATATCCAGACAGCTCCAAACTTAAAAATCAGCATCAGGGACATGGGACGGTATAGGAGTTTTCCAGGTGTTTGGACCACCAACATCATCCAAAACTTATTTATCTCGTTAACATTGTTGTGCAATAATACAATGGGACGTTCCCCAGTATATAAAAATTTAAAAAATCACAAAAAAGAGTATTAAAATAAAAATTATTTTTCAGGGACATTAAAGTCAAAAGATTGTGAGAATGACCCATATATTAATTTCTGAAGTTTCGAAACACAAAGAATACTTTTCGGAATAGAGGTATACTCGGACGAGGTTATTGCATATATTCGCTATTGGTTATATTATATTTTACTAGATTAACCCTTTACGGTCCGATTTATTTTCGTTATTGTTTATATCATATTTTACTAGATGAACCCTTTTGGGTCCGATTTTTTTTCGATTTTGGGGACAAAACTATTTTTGTGTTAATAATGTTAATCTTAGCTATCCGAATAGATTTACTGAAGTTTAAGGGAGTCCGGGACACAAAAATAATAAAATTTTCAAAAAATATTTTATTGCAGTAAAAAAATTCCTATTTTTTTTTCTGATTAACCCCTTTACGCTCGAATTAAATTACGGCTTAAAAATTCAAATTGCTTATCGGCACCACTTTTTTGAAAAAGAAATATTCACCTTATTTAATGACAGTTAAAATGGTACCATAATAAAGCTAATTACACTATTTTATAAAACTGGTGGGAATCAAATAATCTGAATAAAAAACGCATCCCGAGGATATCTCGGGAGCGAGAATTAAGGGGTTAAAATGACGCTTAAATCATGTTTATATCCTTATTAGAACAGAACATATTATTTTTTTTCGTTTTGGTTTGTTTCTAAAAATCTAGCTTTCAAGCAATGGTTGTCACGATTTCTTGTGAAAATGCGTTTTTCTTCATGATGGTTTTTTCACCATTTCACGTATTTAAATTGTTATAACTCAAGAACCGTTAAAGATATATGGTTTAAACTTGGAACATGTCTTTTTCAATTAGTTGTCTTTAATTTTGATTCATCCAAAAATATTAATTTTCAAAATAGGATTTAAAGAAAAGAAGTTATATATTTTTTTTCTTTAATTTTTACTTTAAATATTTTTAATTTTTTTAGTTAATATTTTTTAAAAGTCTGAATCTAAATTAAAAGTTATATATTTCAGTTTATTTAAGTGATAAAAAATTTAAATTCTACAAATAATATTTCGAGTTATAACGATTTTAATGACTCCACT
This sequence comes from Maratus speciosus, assembly GCA_963932465.1. Lineage (NCBI taxonomy): Eukaryota > Metazoa > Arthropoda > Arachnida > Araneae > Salticidae > Maratus > Maratus speciosus. The sequence goes on along the minus strand of OZ010797.1, from coordinate 249,802,768 downwards.
TTTTTAATAAGTTTTAAACTTTAAATTAAAAAAAAATGATCAGAAGTTTTATCATGTGATTTTTTTTTACAGATGATATGGTTAACCATCACAAAAAAAATTCAACATTTTAACTCAATAAATAAAAATTATTTTAAAATAAAGAATATCTCATTGTATGAAATCTAACGGATGTGGTTATTTTTTATATTATTCAATTCATATGACAATGTGCTAAGGAAGAGCTTTTGGAGATGTACGGAAAATATCGCATTAAAGAAGTATTTACCAAATATTACAAATTTCTAATATTTTTTTGCTTTTTATTGTACAGGATTCGTTCAGAAAAGTAACCTGCACTTTAAATTTAATTTAATTTAAACAGTGATACATATGTTTAAACTTTAACCGTTTGATTCTTGCTTCCATCAATATCACGGGCTGAGGTGTCGTTATTTATTTCTGGTGCCCGTCAAATTTTCGGGTTGGAGATTTATTGCTGAAAAAAACTTCTGAAACCAGAAAAATTTAACTGCATTTCCGTGTGAAGTCTGAATATTAGCGTTTGGGTTTGGATTTTTGGCGATGATTGTGATGTTGGACTTTGAGTTGCATGTTTCGAAATATTTCACGCTCAAAAACTTATTAATAAACAAAAGTTAATGTATATTATATTATTTCAAATGTTATTTGTAAAAATTTATTTGAAGATGATGAATAAAGATCTAAGATGTGAAAAATAAAGGTCTTTATTCGCATTAATTTGTATGGTGTAAAATAAACATTAAAACACAGAATTCTCGGATGATGGCTTTTCCACAAATGTGAATTTGTTCTATAACATCTTTTTTTCACATTGAAAAAAAAAACTAATTGCTTATTTTATATAGAAACCTTATAATTATTCAATTTCTGTAATAAAAAATATGTACTTTTTTGATGGTTTTTCCAAATATTAAGCGACCGTTAAGCGGTGAAAATAAAGAAATCACCAACGTGTAAAGATAATTAAGCAAACTTTTATTGTTATTACTAAGTAACAAAACATAAATGGAGTCATAATAAGAAATGCATAGACATTTACTATGATTACTATATGTTGATCGTAACAAAAGTATTTGTTAAGACAAAATGATACTCGATGAAAAGACATGTAGTATTAATAGTACACGAGACACTAAAGGATTAAGAAACATCGGTCTTTTTTTGTCGGTATGGAATGGCGGTGGGACTTTCGGGTTTGGACAACGGTATGCGAAATTTTATTTAAAGAATATTGAAGAGTAAGTCTGGAGGTTCCACGCTGTTGTAGTTGTTTAGTTATGTCGAAATTTTGCGAACTTTGTGTTGCAACTGTGTTTTTGTTTCTGTCGAGACGACTTAACTGACAGATGCTATTACGACCTATAACCAAGCTAACAATTGGGGCATCGGCGCATCTTTCAGTAGGGATCTGCATCAGCAGTAGTGTTGCCGGGTGTCTTGCGTAAATCTGGGATTTAAATGCTCTGAAGAAATTTAATTTGTGACAGTTTATTTTGCGATTTTAATCGAAGATAATTCTGCCATTAGATAAGGCGAAGAAAATTATTTTTAACACGTTCAATGCCACGTCAGTCTCCGGTGATTGACACTGAACTTTCCGTTTAGGCCGCGCTAGCCATCGGTGACTGACACTGAACTTTCCGTTTAGGCCGCGCTAGTCATCGTTGACTGACACTGAACTTTCCGTTCAGGCCGCGCTACTCATCGGTGACTGACACTGAACTTTCCGTTTAGGCCGCGCTAGTCATCGGTGACTGACACTTATAGATTCTGTAACGGGAGTATTATTTCGTAGCCTAAACGGAATAACAGACAAAATAGACTTGGCACAACGTGTTAAATACTGGATTTACGCGGGACACCTGGCAACTCTAGTGAGCAGTGAGAAGGATTCGTACTTTGTAAGGAAGCATCTTTACGTGAAACACTCACAAGAACTGTTCGAGGCAACTTAATTTTGAGAACTTCACCAAAACATTTTGAAGGCTGCTTTTTTTGTGTGTGTGTGTGTGGGGGGGGGGAGGTTATCCACATACCTTCAAATCATCAGATTTTTTTAACGCATCTCCGCAAAACAATTTCTTCTACAAAACGTTTGTCGAGGTTTCTAAGACATCTGTTTGATCCGAAAATTTTGAGATTTCATGGTATAACTGCTTTTCTATAATCGTCTCTGCCCGATCAGGTGTCTTCGGGAGCTATGAGGCACCTTCTAATTTACTCTTTGTGTTGGGAAATGGTTCAGCCTCCTCACTTTCCTTTTGTTTGATTGGCTAATAGCTGGGCAACTGAAAATGATATGACGGTTGGCCAGAAACTCCCTGCCTCCCAAAAAGAAGTCAGATTGCCTCTGTCATCTTAATAAATTTATTTTGATGTCACCATAAATTTGGTTTATGTATCGTAAATTGATCTATCGTGAAACATATCAAAAATTGAAACATAGTTACTTTTAAACAGCTTTTATGGTACCGTTTTGTGACAATAGGTGTATACTCATTATTTTGCGCTAGCATAAAATTATCATAATCTTCTTTCATGAGTCTATAAAAAACTCATTTTAAAATCGTTATTTTAACTCTTTTAACTTTTCCTTTTCCATTACGTGCTCCAATTTTTGTGTAAATGGTTTAAGAACAGTTAAGGATCGAAATTGATTCATCTGTTACAAAAATTAATAAAATAAGTGTATTATAGATACAGTTACAACAAAATAACATGTATATTTCGTTTTGTAGTTAGAAATGCAATCGTTCGTAACCACGTAACCTCTTCATTACCAAAGCTAAAATAATACTACAAATACTCATTCATTGGCTTTAAACAAACAAAATGACATCATAGATGACAGTAAAAAGAACCTTTCGGAAATTGATACTTTAGAGGACTAGTAATTTTGGTTTACAAATAGGGATCTAAAATTACAAATTCAGTTAAAATATCAACTTAATTATCACTAACCCAAATTCACACAATCCCAAAAATTTAAGGCCTTTAATCAAGTGAATGATATACAAATCCTCAAAACTTTTTATTGTAAATGATTTAAGTTAAATAAGTATGAAAATATCTTGCTTTCTTGGCCACACACTTTTGAAGGCGTTTTGCAAACTCAGATGAAAATAACATCTATTTTATGAGGAAATCAGCATAGATTTTGCCATTTATTTGGTTTGCTTTTAAAGCAAAAAACATTCAGCTATTAGGAAATGAAGTCAAAATGTAAAAATTTCAAACAGTTTAGTAAACAATTTAGTTTTTATGGAGAAAAGAATAGAGGTCCACATATGTGGACCCAGGTAGCGAAGAGGATATAGTTATTATAAAACATAAAAAATAAAAATCCAAATTTAAATAAACTGTACAGTCTTTTTTACATTTCTTTACAACAACTGGCGTACGGAATATACAGCGCATGTTTTTGTGCAAAGTATTTTACTTTCTTTCTATCTTTTCACTATAAAGTTGATGTTTATAACTTTTATACTATTGCTAGACATGAAATTAGAGAAGAATGTCATCAGTATCTGATATTTAGTCTTTGGACAGTGTTGGAATATGGGGTACGTAGGCCGTGTTTTTATGTATTACTATAATACAGACCGTTCCTGTTATATTAATTATAATCAAATTAGTCCTCTTTTAGATATTTTATTTTTACTATATTTATACTATTGTTGGATATTACATTAAACATGAAAAACTTTAAAAGTTGTTATTAAGGCTTGTATCCTTTATCTACCGACGGTACTTATAAGTACCACTCACTTTAAACTTTCATCCCATATTGAATATTACTTATATTCTAATGGTACTTTGCAAAAACACGCTTTTAACTCCACTGTATCCGGATACATGGCAGCAGCAGTTCAAGGTTTGTTATTTTAGCGAGGAACGACGGTATATTTAAGACAGTATGTGTTTTGTGCCGCTGCTTTGTATATATATTGTCGCGCTCGTCTTTTTATTGCTGCAAACACAATACAGGATATCAGATAAGTGTTGGATTTTTTATGTGTTCACTATGATCTTAGAATACAATTTGACTAACATTTTAGATGAACGGCATATGCATTTGATTTAACAGTTGAATTCCTCGGTGGTACATATAAGTACCGTCAGTACACCGCGAGTTGGAGAAAAACTTCTTGTTTACTTTTCGTCTGTGTAATTATCCATCGTTTTCACCTACTGTAAAATGTAATTACTAAAATGTAGTATAGTAATAATTTTCCTAGTATTTCCTTTCAGTTTCATTATTATTTTTCATACGAAATCGAAAAAGTTGTGGCACCGGCTCTTTTTTGCTATGCTAGAAATGTCATATATAAATTCATATGTTGAATATGTGGAGATGCGAGAGAACATGTTGTCACTGGAATATAGACGTCGCATAACTAAAGGACTGCTAACGAGATCGAAACCTTAAAAAAAAAAATTAAAAATAGTTTTTTTAACACTTTCAAGGGCAAAGCATTTTCAATCCTAAAGTGTTGGAATACATAATTGGCACCGGAATTTGCCAACAAATTTATTTTTAAATACAAAAAAAGTCTATTACATACTTATCAAATCGAAAATAATTTACCAGAATTCTGGTGTCATTTGAAATACCTTGTGGTTTTTCTGTTACGATATTTTAGTCATAGTGTTCTGATGGTACTTTAAAGTACCACATTAATTAATTACCTCTAATTAATTAAATTTCTCACGGCTGAGTATTTTTTTTTTATGTTTATCCTCTAATTTTCCTTGTAGTAACTGAAAAAAATTACATGAAAAAAATTGCAGTAGATCATAATGCAGTAGATAAAGGGTTAAACAATATTTAAACTTACAGTACGACTCCGTTTTTTTTTTTTTTTTTTTTTTTTTTTTTTTTTTTTTTTTTTTTTTAATTGGTATCTGCAGAGCTCGGAGCATATAAGGATAAGGGACAAATTTTATTGTACTTACTCAGTGTTGGAAAATTGACGCAGAGGAGGAGCCTATTGATACCACTAAATTTTTGTAGTATTTTTCGGCTTATCTAATGGCCGAATTTCTGAGTTTTTATTAACCTAAATAATACTATAAAATATAAGTGGTGTCAAAAGGCTCCTCCTCTGTGCCAATTTTCCACCAATGACTTACTAGTATCTTTTATGAATAATCTTCAGCATATATTTCTATTGCATATCTTCTAAAATATCTTGAAGATTATTTATAAAATATACTGGTAAGAACAATAAAATTGTCCTATATGCTCTGACTCTTCTACCTGGCATGTTTTTAAAGGTTAACAAGTATTCAGAATTTCGCAAAACTAATTTAAACCCTGATAAACCTATAACAAAAAAAAAATATTATAATTGTTATTTTATTTCGTACAGTTTATTAAATTATACTAAATTATGCAGTTTACTAAAAAAATAAATATTTTCACATATTTTAATTATTTCTTTCTTTTTTGTAGAAAAATACACCAGTCTGTCTAATCTCTAGTATTTTTTAGCATGCGAAATAAAATACACGGATTTTTTTTATTAAACATATATATATATATATATATATATACATATTTAACTTAAAAGTATCAATGTGTTTGGCTTACAAATTAAAGAGTATGTACATAAAATAAGCAAACATAAAAATATCCAATTAAAAAATTCCAAGATTGTTTACTAGAACGTCATTCAATATTTATTTTTCTTCTATATTATTTCTATAAAAATTTCTTATTTTTTAGTCATATTTCAAAGTGTAAGTTAAAAAAATCTGTTTTATTATCTAATTCTAGTATAATTTTGATATTGCATATTACATAGAATATTTTCAACAAAAAAGGTTCTGTCTTTGAAAGATTTAAAGATATTTATCTTTAAAGTATATAATAATGGTTTCGGTTATGAAAAATGTTTAAGATAAAGAATTTTTTTACAATAAATAAGTTATTATGCAGAAAATTACATACATCCTCTACAAAATGACTTCTTTTAAAATAAATTTCATGATAAAAAGGGACCTCTTTCAGTCAGTGGAAGGCTATTAATAATTTTTGAAGCCATTTACAAGAACTTATGAAAATATCCTTAGGATATTTCTATAGGTCGAGGAAGAAACACCATAAAGGAAAACAATTTTTATTTTATTTTATTGAATCCTAAATGAAGCTATAAATCTAAAATTTGTTTACTCTTAAATTTATGAACAATTCGTTTTTAGAATTTATATTTTGAAAACATTCAAGTACCATTTAGGAAATTAAACAACGTTTAGATTCTATAAAATTGTCTTTGTAATACAGAGTGATTCAAATTAAAGTATCAGTATTTGGGAAGCTCTAGCGAGAGAAGCAGTGGATCTAACGTCTTCACATTTGGAGGATATACATATCAGACCATGGGAAACTGATTGGTGCAAAAAAAAGTTTTAGTTCAAACAAAGGCCGTTAGGGGAAAATGAGGCACTGCGATCGGTTTGGAAAATGTAATATGACCAAAGGTGCCAATAAGCCGATAAGCATTTAGGTGCCAATAAGCCGATTCCCACCAATAAATTTTATTAGTATTATTCGTTTAAATTTTATTAGTATATGCTCCCATTAATTTTGTTAGTATTCTTATTCGGTAAAGAATACTAAAAATTTAGTGGTTATTTTTTTTAATGTTAATTACCGACACCTTGTATTCTTTGCTTATTTGTTTCGCAACATTTTCCTTACCTTAAGCCAATCGCAGCGCCTCATTTTCCCATAGCGGTCTTTGTTTGAACTATTTTTTTTTTAACCAATTAGTTTCCCATGGTCTGATATGTATATCCTCCAAATATGAAGACGTTACACCCACTGCTTCTCTCACTAGAGCCACCGAAACAGGGATACTTTAATTTAAACCACCCTGTATTTTAAAGAAATTGTGAAATGCATAAACAATGACGTAACAATGTATTTTACGTCATTTAATTCAAAGTAGCATTTCAAAATTATATAAATTAGTAAATGTTATTATTTTTTGGAAGCCCAGTGGCGTAGTTGTCATTGCACCTGGCTGCCAAGCTGCATGTCGAGAGTTTGACCATCGACTGGACAAGGTTGACACAGCCTTCCATCCCTTCTTGGTCGATAAAATGAGTACCAAGCTTGCTTAGGAAGTAAAGACAGAGTCTCCAGCGTTAGGCTGATCACCTGACCTGGACGCATGCTGTATGCAAATTAACAATACCTGCTCGGTTCGTATCTCGAACCGTTCTGAATGGCTGGCTAGTTTCAGACCGTACTGATTTTTAAGGGGTCTTGAAAGTGGCGATCGACTGCATCAAGCATCGCGTACATTTTGAAGCACATAATTTAATGATGACTCTGAATACTATATAAATAGGTATGTTCATAATAATTTTCGGACATTTATCTTTCATTTTTTCAGTTTCTGCAAATAAAATAAAGCAAATTGTATGCGCCTTACGCGCTTTTGAGGATGTCAGTATTATTTGTGCGGAAGCTTGCATAATTTGTATTTTTGTTTTGTTTTTTCATGCATAAGCGCTCCTCGGCCATGAACATAATAATACTAATAATAATAATAAAAATCAATTCATACATCTAACTCTCAAAATAGTTATTGCAAAATGCATTAAATTCATTAAAACCGAAATCTCTATAACGAATATTTAGTTCATTTTTTAAATTGCTAATATTGTTTAAAATTATTTTTTTATAATTTAATGAAATATTGAAAAATAAAAATTTCCTATTTTCTTCATTCATATTATAATTTTATAACTTAATTAAACATTGAAAAATATATATATATATATATTTTCAAACTTTCCACTGTTTGCATTCGAACTGATCTATTGTCCAAGAGCCGACAGCACAAAAAACTATGTTATCAAACACATGAAAAGAAACTTCATTTTATGGAAGTGTAGAAGTAGGGGAATCTAATGATCCAGGTCTGCCGGAACTGAAGTGGTGCATAAGCCAAAAATTAATACCACCAGTAATTGAATCGTAGGTTTATCATTGTGTTTGTCCTACAACTATCTTCCATGTTTTCATACCTTTGTCTGTAGGACAAACACAATGATAAACCTACGGGTCAACCACTGGTGGTATTAATTTTTGGCTTATGCACAACTTCACTTCCGGCAGACATGGATCATTAGATTCCCCTACTTCTACTCTCCCATAAAATAAAGTTTTTTTTTCTTGTGCTTGATAACACAGGTTTTTGTGCTGCCGGCTGTTGGACTAGTACCACAGTACTAGAAACAGATGACATACCACATAGCAGCAGCGAACTCACTCTGAAATAGCTTACACTGTAAAAAAAAATACTGCCAGTTTTCCGGTAGGAATCGGAAAAGTAGTTGCCCTTATCGCACCGGAATAATTTCCAACCCAGCTCGGAATAAAATCCGTACAATACCGCTTTACTGACTATTTCCTTATTTTTACGGATTTTATTCCAAGCTGGGTCGGAAATTGTTCCGGTACGATAAGGGCAACTATTTTTACGATTCCTACCGGAAAACTGGCAGTATTGCTTTTACAGTGTAGAACAAAATTTTAATTCAGTGATCATCGCTTGCAAGACTTTCAAAGTCAGCGTGGTCAGGATATCTGTATATGTCGAGCCAAGCAGAACGGTTCAGGAACTGAAACAAGTAGGTATTGGGAACATGCATGCTGCATAGCAGCTCGAGGCCTATGGTCAAGAAAATAGGTATGGGCACTGTCCCCCCAGATCCATCATGGATTGTATAGCACAGAGTTTATTTTTAAAATATTTTATAGGCAATATAAAAATTACTGTTTGAACCCCTAAATTGTTTAAGAAAATAAACATATTCTAATTCTAAAATAAAGATTTTATTAATTTTAGAAATGTTATTGCTGATTCAGCAGCTATCCTTGCCCAACACAGATATGGATAAAGCAATTTTTGCTGCTAGCATAGCTGCCAACTTGTACGGATTTTTCCTACCACTAAAATTTAATAGTAAATTTTAGTTAATTGAATCACCGAATCTCAAAAAATTTTAACGTTTAAATAAGTCAGAAATTTCTATTAAATTTTATTGGTATGAAAAATCCGTACAAGTTGGCAGCTATGCGCTAGGGTTTCGTTCATCTGAAGAAACCCTATTCGTCTCACTCATCTGTTAGCCTCTGTGTCCGTCTGTCACAGAGCTCGTTCTCAGAAACTATACATATTGGAGACTTGCAATTTTGCATACTTATAGCTGAACACCTCACATCAAATGACAAATCATAAAATTTTTAAGAGGTATAATATTTTTCCATCTGGGCTCTAACTTGTGTATTTTGAGCATATTTTTCTTTACTGAGTCCTTAACTAATTTGAAGACATGGAATTTTGCATACTTATAGCTGAACACTTGCGATCACACGACAAACCATAAAAATTTTAAAGCGTCTTATATTTACCCCTCGGTTTCTAACTTGTGTATTTTAAGCAATTTTCTAACTCAGCCCCTAATTAAGTTGGAGACTTGAAATTTTGCATACTTATGGGAGAAAACTTGCAATCACACGAAAAGTCATAAAATTTGCAAAAAAGTCTTATATTATTTAGCCCTCCGGGATTCCACTTGTGTAATTTAAGTAATTTTTCTAACCTCTCTCTTTTCACACCGGGGGCACTTTTCTAACTTTTGCCGACACCCCTCAGGTGATATATCATTGTACAGCCCTTTGAGCACTCATTCATATTATGAACCATAAGCCTTACATATTTTAGTTCCACTTTTTACCGCCAGGTGTTGCCTACATATCTCGGCTACATCCTCGAGTTATACATCTACGGATAGGTTGTAAAACGGGGTTTCTTTGGAATAGAAGTTTGTTTAGAATAGAGTGCGCCCCCTGGTTGCAAAATGTGGAACAAACAGATTTCGCAAAAGGATAAATTGTTGTGAAAGGAATATTAAGCGAAAACCTCTGTGCGATATGTGACCACACTTACCCACTTGTTTTATTTTCTATTCGATTGCATATATATTCTTCTTAAATTTGGGAATGTGTTATCTGAATCGAAAGATGTTATTTATTTATGTTACCAATGTTCTTACTGATTTGAAAATTAAATTTGTTTTTGGCATAGGTTATGGTATTAAACCTATTGATAGCGGTTTACACAATTTTATTAAACACAGTTTTGTTTAGAATTTCATCAAAAGAAATTTTAAAACAAAATATATATATATTTTTTTTTATCCAAAATTATATATTTCATATATTAATGCTTTATAAAGCATTAATATATCTATAGATATATGTCTATATATCTATAGATATGTCTATATATGTTGTACATATATCTATAGATATATGTACAACAATTTTCAAAATAGAATACCTTCCACATTGTTATTAAATAAACTGTTTTACTGAAACACTAATAATCAGGAAAAATGAAATTGAAAACTTTTTTCGAAATGAATTTTTTTTTCTAATTTAGGAAAAATCAAAATATGTTCACTATCATTTTATTGTTGCAAAGATTCAATTTTTAAATGAAATGTGTTACAGTTGTTCAAATTTAATAATAATCGTTTAAATGAAATTACATTCTTGTTAAATGAGGGAATTTATTATTATTCATTATTAAAAGTTCATTTCCCCATCAGGGTTCCAGGTATTTTTACGAAATAGTTTGGAATTTCGGATTTTTTTTAAGGCCAAAATGGCAACACTGTTCTCTATACATTTTTGTCATTTTAAACCTTCGCAAGACGAATTGTTTACAATTTTATTAATAATTTATCACATTTTTTTAACGCTAGAAAGGCCGGGAATTTTACTCAAGTTTTATAAAAATATTTTACACAAGAATTTTTATTTTAAAAGTTTAAGTTATTTATTTAACTTTCTTCTTCATTGCGTTTTAAACATATTTTATAAAGACATTTCTTTCCGCATCAAAATATATTAATTTGATAGGGTTTAAAATGAGCCCTCCTGGTCTATCTAGTGTGAAGTAGAATATTCAAATCAAATTAGTCTTAAAAATGCTCTGATTAAATAAAATTAAATAAAATGTTTAAAATTTCTTGTAGGAATATTCAAGGATTTTGATCAATTTATGTGTCCTGTATAGGCGACAGAGCTCGAAAAATCACATGCCCGACATCGGTGTCGCTACTTTTTACCCGACTGAAAAGAAGGGTTATGTGTTTCACGCGTATCTGTGTAAGTGGATTTCTTTATACCCTCGAAACATCCCAGCGGTTGGATGGATTTTAATGAATGGGGTTTCTATCAATTCGTCTTAACGGCCGAATGGTTATAGTCTAGTTTTTGTTTTTATAAATTCAAAATAGCGGCCGTAAAATACAAAATGGCGGTAGAGACAAAAAAAATACGTATCCTATTGAGTGGCATATCATTGGATAGGTCTTTCAAAATGAAGAAGATGTTTCATTGACTATTTTACAGTCAGGAGCTCCGTTAAAATATTATAAAACCTGGAAGTTGTGTAGGTAAGATCTCTAGCTTTACTGCGACTCTAACCATCATAGACATCTATAGACCTCATCAAAACAGTGTTTATAGATAGGAACTAACAATTAAACTCAACTTAAAAGTCATCAATACAAGTAAATAAAAAAATAGGCAAGTAATATATTAAAAATATATATATATATACATTTTAAGTCAATTCCTACTTAGGTCAATAAGAGAATTTTTTTTCTCCCATTCTTCTTTCCTCTTGAGTGCTTAAAATGCCTTGATCAAGAAGAGGGCTCACTTGGTCTTAAAATACCTTGATCAAGAAGAGGGCTCTCTCGATTATTGAAAATTAATTCATTAAATTTAATTAATGAATTAATTAAAAAAACTGGATTAACATCAAATGTCATCCACTAAAAGTTTATAAAAAATTTTTGAGCTTGATTGGATGAATAATAAGTATTTTATTAAAGGTTAAAAATTTGAACAAGATGTATATATAGCGAGAGGGTGAGCTAATAGTAGGAATTGAAAAGAAACATAGTATCACATTGATGAGAAATTAGTTCGCTTTTTACGCAGTCGGGTTTTTTGATTTTTTAAATTTAATTGTTTATTTAAAAATTTGATTGGTACCCCTTTTTTTGGAATGGTAAAATTCGCTGTATTTAATGTCGGGCATGTGATTTTTCGAGCCCTGATATGTGACTCTTGTCGCAGAGGGGTTAAGTTACGACACAGATTTCAATATTTATTTTACTAACGATTAATGGAAATAAACTAAACCATTGTGCCAAAATGTTTCCTATCGCAATTTTATTTACTAAATTTAATATTTTTTTTTCTATACATGTTTCTAATAAACTAATTATCAGATTTCCCATCATTCGTATAATTACGATTATCTACAAATATCTCCATATATTGAAAGTCGTTTTATGGCAACACGTGTTTATTCGTTGTATTTCCGTCTGCCCTAAACATATAAAAAACCTGAAATATTTATTGATACTTCTCTATCAGTTATTTCACCTATTCTGGCAAAAAACCCTTGAATTTACTTCATGTACTACATCTGTAAATATTAGATATCTGGGCGGTAATATATATATACATATTTAAAAAATAATGTTAGTAGGAGGAAAATTCAGCTTACCTCCAAATATCGTTATTCCGATTTTCCTCTTCATGACAGGAGGTGACAGGTGACTATGAGAATGCTGAAATATTTATTTTTTATTAAGTGTGTATTGGTTTGTAGAATGGAGGACCAGAAGCTTGGCTTTGCTTTCTAAGTTAATATAGATACAAACAAATTATTAATTTACACACGTTTCTAGAATAAATAAGATTTGATTTAACAAAATTTGCATGGGCTTATATTTATAGGGGCGAATTTACGCTTCCAAACAAATTGAAAGAACAGTGTTAACAATATGTCCTCATGGTACTAAGACCAACGCCCCATCTGCAGGGACTTAAGTTCAAGGTTTTACACACAATGTAAAGTTGATAATTCTGCAATTTTATCTTTGTCTCATAGATCAGTTTATAATGAAAACTAGTCTCTAATAGTTATGATGCTGCCATCTCTCGGATTTGAACCAAGATGATATTGAATGTCAGTTTTTGAAGTGTGACAGGAATACTGGTCCGACTAGTAGCGGCATCTATGAGCATCCCTCACAAGTGAAACCGTAGATGAAACACTATTTTTTAAAAACCTATTTCCTACAGAAAGGAATCTCATTTAAACGCGATATATACAATGTTATAAACTTGTAGAAAACTATCTAGTCATTCGACCATTTTATAGATAACGGCAATTTAATCATAAGTTTCATTGTTTCTGACCATAATATTGTCAATAATATGATCATAATACCTCCATAATACGGTCAATTAACCGTTATTTGCAGAAACAGTCGAATTGCTAATCAGTTTGCTCAAGGGTTTTAACAGTTTAGTAAAAATTGTTAATACAACACTTTCGAATGGTAATTTTTAGCTTATAAAATTGCGGAATGTATATGTTGATTATTACTATTCAGAAATAGTGGTATTAAAAATAGCAACATCGTCTATAATTCAGAGACCACTATATCTATATGTGCTTTTAAATTGCTTAAAATAACGGTGTAAATTATTTTATATTTAAAACATGCAAAAACATTTTTTCAGACACTGATTATTTTCCAAACGAGTAATACGTTATACACGTGTCCTACGCTTCAGGTGCTTTTTCAGGACAAAATATCAGTATTTTTTAACCGAAAAATAAATCTAGGTTTAACGCGGGAATTTTGCCTTATTTAAGAAGAGATTTTCTGTAGGAAAATACTAGTACCAAAGAATTTCCTGGTCTTAAAGTTTCAGGACACGCACGACCTCTGGTTATAATTTTCTTCAACGAGATCTTCAACATATTAAAATCATTCATTACATAGATTTCAAATGTTCGCAATAAAGTATGATAGTTTTTAATTTAACAATTTCCATAAATCTAGCAGAAAATGTATACTTTCATAAATTACTTTAAATATTATTTAAAATTAAATACACTTGACACAACCCTTTCAGGGTTATTAGTCTCACAGGCGTGCATAATACCAATTTAAGGGGCCTCTTTACTGAAACTCTCTGATAGAGGAATTTCATGTTAATTTATGGAGGATCTGTCTAAAAATTGTCTTATTAAAGTTTAAATATGTTTACGAAGGTAATAAAATTTCATCAAATGGCCATTCCAAGGATTAAAAAGAATTGTTAAACTAGTCGGATGTGGCAATCCAAAAATTTTCTTCTATCTCATACATGTTAATACTTCGTGAAAAATGCAGCCGGTTAGAGGATTTACATCAAAATCTAATCAGCAACAACTTATGTCAACTTCTGACTGAATCTGAAGTTTCGTGAAAATCCGTGCATTAGATTTTGCGTAGAGCTATGGTGGAAATCCTTAAAATTCTGTATAGCAGTGCCACATGTTGGTCGATATATACCAAAACCTAATAAGCAGCGACTTAAGTCTACTTGATAACTGAATCTGAAGTTTGATTAAAATCCGTGCACCCTTCTTGAGATAAACTACTGCGGGGATAAGCCAAGATTCAACATAGCAGCGCCATCTGTTGCGCGATTTACACCAAAACGTTGTCAGCGCCAACTCATATCAAGGACTAACTGAATCTTGAGTTTGATGAAAATCCACGCATTAGTTCTAGATATAGAAACATTGCGGAAATCTGGAAAAATGATGTATAGCAGCGCCACCTTTTGGGCGATTTACACCAAAACGTAGGAAACATCAACTCATATCAAGGACTAACTGATTCTGAACTTTGATGAAAATCCACGCATTAGTTCTGGAGATAGAGCCATCACGGAAATCAGGAAAAATGATGTGTAGCAGCGCCACCTGCTGAATAATTTACACCAAGACACAGTAAACATCAGCTCATATCAAGGACTAACTGAATCTGAAGTTTCATGAAAATCCGTGCATTAGTTCTTGAGATAGAGCCATTGGAGAAATCGTAAAAAATGCAGCATAGCAGCTCCACCTGTTGAGCTATTTACACCAAAACCTAATCAACACCAATTTGTATCAAGGACTAACTGAATATAAATTTTTATTAAGCTCCGTGCATTAGATCTTGAGATAGAGCGCCTACAAAATTTGTGTTACACGCAGACAGACAGACAGGCTCACAGACAGACTCACAGACAGACATTTTGTAAAAACATATTTTTCGGGACATCTGACCCCTAAAACGCGTAAAACCTTCGAATACCGGAAGTTGAAAATTTTCTCGAATCCAATACTTTCTTCTTGTAAAGATAGAAGAATGTAATAATTAAAACTTAAAAAAATATTAATTGTATGTTAAGAAAAATCGGATTTTTTTAAAATCAAAATTCATTCTGGTTTGATTTATTTGACTTTTGCTTTTTTTTGACCGGGCCGGGCCTAATTATTTCTCTTTCTGGTCGGGCGGGGCTCGGGCCAGGATATCCCGGGCCGTAGAGACCTCTACTGGGAAGAAAAATGCTGTTTGAAACTAACAATTTGCTCAATTAATAATAGGTCTAAACACATTTTATTTCTTGCATTCACTGAATTTTTTAATTTATGTCAGAACTTTATTCCGCGAGAAGTTTACTCTGTAAAGCTATGTTAAGTAGAATCGTGAATTTAATATTTAAATTTTTATTATATTTAAAAACTACACAGACAGATATTTTTCTACCAAAAAAGTAGTTAAATAGCGAGGAAAAACTTACATAGCAAACCTGAATAACAGGCGGAACAAAACACACATGGGTTGCCAGCATTAGTATATTGTCGCTTTAGCAAGTAACCGCTAAATAGACAGGAAAATCTTATATAGCAAACCTGTATTACCGAAGAAACCAAACACACAATGGTTGCCATTATTGGACTTTTACCGTTTTACAGAGTAATCGTTAGGAAACTCCCTGGGTTTGAGGCTGCATTTTTACACACCGCCAGATGGCGTTATACAGATTTTAGATTTTACATAACGCACGGTGTGTATGAATGACTGTGGAATAACGCTTTTCTGAGTAACTTCGAAAAAAGTGGTGCAATGCATAGAAAAATGCCTCAGGAACGTCATGGTATGCTTAAATAAATCGAGTACCCGGCAGAAGTTGCTCGAATTGAAATTGGTTACTCCTTACGTTGGTGTTTAAAGCACTTTAGGTACTCAAAAGGGAGGGTAGGAGAGTGCACACACACAACGTCGTCGTCTTACGTCTATTTTCTGATGCTTAAAAGCTTTATTTTAATATTAATACTAGGAAATGAGTAATCACGATTTAAGCCTTCCAATAAGTTAATACGGGATTTTGCGATCGGGAAGTTTCAGTGAAGCGACATCATAACAACAAAAGCAACAGTTTATTAACCCATTTATGCCTGACTTTTGTTTTCTCAATTTCGCTTTTAAACTCCCTTTAACAAAAAATTTTAGAATAAAAAAAAATATATATATGTATTTCAGATTAGCAGTAATTACAAGCTAAAAGTTTAACTTATTTATTTTTCGTCATCTTGAACAATGACAAATTTCTATGAGCATAAAAAATAATCTTTATTAAAGGAAATGAATATCCATCTTTGGCTGCCATCTCTCGGTAATAGATAACGACAATTATAGATAATTAATTATTCTATGCACTTTTCATGTCACAGATAAAACAAAATTTATACAAATTTCTTAAAATTCGGAGAGTTCTAAATATCAAACACTAGGAATAAATGTGTTAATTTACTTTAAAAAGAGGGGAGCAGATTTAATTTAATTTAAATGAGTCCAAGCAAAAGCTGTAAGCGGTGTAGAAATTCTTGCCAAATTAGTGTAGTTCTCTTAACTCATACTGTTTTTCTAAAACAACTCTTTTGTTTCTAGAAGCACGTTCTGCACTTATTGTCACTTAACATAGCTTCCATCTGTCTAAATATTTATTTACTCTAAGGAAATGAAAATACAACTTCTTAAAAGCACTGGCAGTGTAGCAATAATTTCGCTTTCTACGTTTAGTCCTCTCGCTTCGGAACCCGATCTTTTCTCGGAGATGCAAATTTTCCGTCTAATTAATCCTCCTTGTTATTCCCACCAGTTATATATTTATTGTAATTTTTGCCTTATTTAATCAGAGCGTTTTCCCGATTAAATTAGAAAAAAAAATGTTTTGAAAAACCGGCGACAAAAGAATAAAAATTCTTAAATTAGCAATTTTTGAAGCTATTTTGATAAAACAATTACGCAGCGAGTGGGCTAAAGCAGCGAAATGATGAAATGTCCTCAAAAACTTCTTTTATTGATACTGCATAGCTGCTAACTTATACGCTTTTTTTAATACCTCTAAAATTTAACAGAGATTTTTGCACTGTTGATTCGTGATATTCCGGCGATTATATAACACAAAATTTACGATAAAATTTTAGTGGTAAGAAGAATGCGTAAAAGTTGGTAGCTATGATATTGACACTGAAGTCCACCGAAGTGGAGAATGCTTTGGGCCCTATAGTTACAATGGCTGTCACCTCGAATTTATTTATTTATTTATTTATTTGTTTACACATACATCTGACTTGTGTGTTTGACATCTAGGTCCACTTATAAGTCATCATCAATATACAGGGACGAGATAGCACAATGAAATTTACAACACAGAGAAACTACATCCGGGAGCTTCACAAAGAGTGTGCAATGGAGCCAGCGAGAGTCGAACTCGCAGACCTCTGCCGCTCTCAATGCTTGGCGGCTGGCAGCGCGGTGTCCTAACAGCTCGGCCACGGAGGCCCCATCACCTCGAATGATATGTTATTTTATACACAGAAAATAATTGCACAAAGCAGATAACAATTTCGTCAATATACAAAGCACAAGGAAATTTACAACACCAGAGCCGGGAGCTCCACAAAGAGTGTCCAACGGAGCCAGCGGGAGTAGAACCCGCAGATCACCTACGCTTTCAGGCGATTAGCGGCGTGGTAACTTAACCACTAGGTCACGGTGGGGTCACAACTTCGCCTGCAAATATTTGTTCATAGGAGCTACTGTATTTTATATGGAAATATCCGCTGGAAATATAAAGTTTCTCGAATCAGCTAATTTTATATAGCCACAAAAAATCATAATAACTTTATTATTAAATCTTAGAAAAACAAAGAATTCTTTGTCGAAAAATTCTAAAAATCATTCGCACTTTGTGAAACTTAAAGGAGAAAAAAATAAATTTCTCTTTCAGGCACCTATATTAGGTATTCAAGACAACATGATTCATGCAAAATCACAAATTACTTTTGTCCACTAGAGTACCCTTATAAATGAGTAGCTAAATAAATCCTTTACGATTAGTAATACGATAAGTAACCAATATTTTCTGAATTCACTGAAACACCAATAGTTCACTAAACTGACACTGTTTCTAAGAGAAACTTTTAGTTTCTAGAAGCATCATCCTCCATAAAATCTCGTGACTAATTAGCGTCCGTCAAGCTAAATATTAATTTAATCTAAGTAGGTGAAAACAAAACTTCTTTCCAATACTCTAATGCTCGTATTCACCATTTACATCAACCGAGAAAACTGGGGTCGAACGCTAAAATTGTATTGATCATTAATCTGATTGGATTTCCGCTGCTATCAAGTCCAATCAGGATAATCGGGAATATCATTTGAGAGAGTTCAACCCAGGTTTTTCTAGGTTGAGGTAGATGAGGAATACGATCTTCATTCTTGCAATAATTTCGCTTTCTACGTGTCAAGCAAAGACTCTAATATTTTATTTTAATATGCTCGTATTCACCATTTACCTCAACCTAGAAAACTGGTGTAGAACACTAAAATTGTATTCATCATTAATCTGATTGGAGTTCCGCCGCTATCATATCCAAACAGAATAATCGGGAATATCATTTGAGCATTCTACCCAGGTTTTTCTAGGTTGAGGTAGATGATGAATACGAGCTTCACTCTTGTGATAATTTTGCTTTCTACGTGTCAAGTAAAAACTCTAATATTTTATTTTAATATGCTCGTATTCACAATTTGCCTCAACTTAGAAAACTGGTGTAGAACACTAAAATTGTATTCATCATTAATCTGATTGGAGTTCCGCCGCTATCAAGCCCAAACAGAATAATCGGGAATATCATTTGAGCGTTCTACCCAGGTTTTTCTAGGTTGAGGTAGATGGTGAATACGAGCTTCAGTCTTGTTATAATTTTGCTTTCTACGTGTCAAGCAAAGACTCTAATATTTTATTTTAATATGGTCGTATTTACCTCAACCACTTACCTCACTTTCCCCCTTAATTTTACCCCACTTACCTCAACCACTTACCTCACTTTCCCCCTTAATTTTACCCCACTTACCTCACTATCACCACTTACTTCAACCTAGAAAACTGGGGTGGAACGCTAAAATTGTATTCATCATTAATCTGATTGGACTTCCGCAGCTATCAAGTCCAATCAGGATAATCGGAAATATAATTTGAGCGTTCAACCCATGTTTTTCTAGGTTGAGATAGATGGGGAATACAAGCTTCAGTCTTGCAGTCATTTCGCTTTCTACGTGTGAAGCAAATACTTTAATATTTCACGCTCGTAAGAAAATTTCCTCTATAACAAATTGTAGATTGCAGCTAGTGTATATGATATAGTGATATCAGCTGAAAATACAAAGAGTATTCCTATCACCTCATTTTATATAGTCACTACGCAACCACACTAACTTGATTAACAAATCTTTGAAAAACAACCGTAACAAATAATTCCACAAATCATTTACACTTTGTGAAACGTAAAGACAGTGAATATAAATCTCTTATTCACACACATATATGCAATCGCACATATGATCGCACGCAATACCTCAAAGCTCTCATTTGTCTACTAGAGTACCCTTATAATAGACTGCCACCCAAACTGCTATAAAGTATGATATGTATATTCTACATATGTTGATGTATTTTTCAGAACCATTCAAATTCAGTAATGTGTTTTAGATACAAAATATCCTAAAGAGTATTGCATATGTTGATAATTAAAACTAATTTTCAATGTTTATCATTAATTTAATTTAATTTTTTTTTTACAATTATTTTTACATTTTGCATGTTCTTTCAAACTATACGTTAGCTGAAACTAGTAATAATTTAACAAATAAGTGAATTAGGTCATTTGTGTTATAAATGTTTTACATATAAATTTTAAAATTTACAGTAATATTTTAATAATTTAAATTTTAAATGCATAAAATTATAAATATAACTCATGTTGAAATTGAATTTTTAAAAATTATATTCACTAAAAATTCTGAATGTGAAGCAGTGTTAATGTACAAGTATAAAAATAAAGCAAAAACTTAACATACAAATTAAAATGACTGAACATTTAAAATTTTAATATGTTGATCTTTTTCAGTATTTTAAATTACCTGTAACTGCGCGTATCAAATGGGTCTTTTTTGCATAATGCATTACTAATAAGCTAATAATGCATTACTAATATAGACTATGTCAAAAAAGAATTATTAATAAATTAATTTATCATGAAATTTACATCCTTTGGAGTTTTTATATTCTTTTTTAGATACCGAAATGATACAGATATATCACAATTGTGACCTAAATTCAATGCATATTGCATATTTAGATTGTAATATCGGCTTTGCCTAAAGTCTGTTAACCGGAACAGTACTTGATTATCACAACTTTATTTATATTCCCATAAATTAGATTCATATGCTCTTTTTCCCCCAAACCCTACTAAAATAATCTTAGATGTAACGATAAAAATGAGATTAAAAGCTCCATAAATTTTTACTTATTGCGGAAAAAGCTTCAATAGTTTTATTAATTCTATCCTTTACATGAATAATGGTTATATCGCTGAGAAAATATACATATCTTTATTACGAAATATTATTCAGATCATTTTTATATTTATGGCCAATTCGTGCTGTAAAAGTGATTTAGAAACTTTGTTGTGTACAATTACATTAAGCTACGCCTCAGTTTTGAGAGTGCTTTTAGTTAAAAAAGTAAGCTAAAAGTTAAGTGTTTTTCAATACATTTTAGATATAAATTTAATATGACAGTTTTTATGCTGCGTAGAAACATAAATGATTTATTATGTTTCATTGAATAAATTGTTAACTAAAATAAAAAAAGCACAATCGTGGAAAAAGTGACTATAAAAATTCTAGTACAAAAAAATTTCAAAACAATACTGGTCGACAAGAAATACTATTATATCTTACTTAGCTTTTAGAGCTCTCTCTATATAGTATATGAGCGTTGCATATGTAGTAGTACCCGCTTTTGATTGATCAAGACCGCAATGGAGGATATTCCATCTACGTTATGATCACGTGGTCAAGGTAAAAACGTCTAGCGTAAAGAAGGGAAGGCTCCGTAGACGTGTAATCCAAATCCCCGCTAGCCAATGAAATAGTTCATGAAGCAAAGCAGTAGTAGCTTCCCTTCTTATCAGTTAGAAGTTCCTTGGGTTAATTACCAGTATCACGTGACGTTTTCAGCCTCGAACCGATATTTGGAATATCCTCCATTGAATCGGCAAGATTTTCATAATTATAGTCGTCGTACATTAGACCGGGAGACGGCAGCACAGAGACATGGTTCGTACGGATACCGTTATTTCTCCAGGAAATCCAAACGCGCAGATTTTCGCCTTTTCTTAAGAAGATATTTTCTATAAGATAATACTCTAGTTGGAAAATTTTCTGGCATGTAAAATTCATGGAGGCGTACGAACAATGAGACAACCACCTCATCGAGTTGGAGGTTAAAATTCCAAAATTAGCTAAAACTTGAATCCCATATTAAAACACAATCGGTCTGCCAAGTCATATGTTGGTGGAAAACACCTAAAAACCTGATTTTACCATTTGACTCGTAGGTTTACCATTGTGTTTTTCGGCTCCCGGTCCACCATGTTCTCATACCTTTGGGTGCAGGACAACGCAATGGTAAACATATGTGTCGGCCGCTAAAATCGGATTTTTAGGTGTTTTCCACCAAGGTATGACTTGGCAGACCGATTGCGTTTTAATATGAGAATCGAGTTTTAACCAATTCTGGAATTCAGCGTACAACTCGATGAGGTGGTTGTCTGTGCTGCCGGCTCTCGATCTATATATTTGGTGCAAAGATCTATTATGTTAGCAGGGCCAGGGCCTGATTACCGACGGGGCACAATTACACCAATAAATTTTAAAAGAAATGTTTGCCTTATCATGACGCCGCATTCTTGTAAAATTTCTGCCATGAATGAGGCACAATTTTCTATTTCTTTTTACTGGTAGGAAAGTGCCCCGTTGGTAATCAGGCGCTGAGCAGGGCGCCAGTGCTAAGTCTCCAAGTATTGTTTCTTGTGGCTTTATTTTTATTATAAACTTCCATGTGTTTATTTTGTACTGGTTTTCTGGCATTCACTTTGCTCGGCAAGATTGAAATGTCCATGTTTAATTTGAGTATGTTTATGTTATTGCGTTTCGTTTTATAACTATGAAAGTCGGGATTTTCCGAAAACAGAGCAGGAATCTGTGAATTTTTGTACTGCAGCACTTGAAGAAGAGAGATTCAATTATTTCAAGGATAACTATAAGCAGAGAAAATGGAGTTATGAATAAAGAGTAGAAGGCGTATAACCTAGTGCCTACCAGTTGCGTGTGAAGTAACTGAGGCGGTTATCACAAAATGGCGGCTGATCTTTTACATCGGAACAACAATTTCTGATTCCCGCCGAAGAAAACTTCCACCAGTAACTTTTGAATAGAAAATTTTGCCTTATTTTAGCGGCCTTTTCAAGAAAAAAAAAAATTCTCTCATAAATGTTGTTAAAATTTCTATTTGTTTTTAGTGGTTCAGCATGCGCAGGTGTGATTCATTTTTTTTTTACTAAAACTAACAGGTGGTTGTCTAGGTTGTCACAATATGACCGAAACTCAGGGACTGATTACCACCAAATTAAACTGCCACCAGTAAAAATGAAAATTGGTTTTTGCCATTATTTATGACTGAAATTTTGCGTTATTAACCCTCTCGCTACGCGTCCAGAGATATGCTCGGGCATGCATTTTCCCGTCAAATTAATACTATTTGGTTATTTCCACCAGTTATTTTTTAGCGAAAGCTTTGTCTGATGTAATTAGGACATTCCCCCCCCCCCCATTACGATAGTCAAAAATTTCTGCTTTAAAGAACCGGTGATAAACGATTAACGATTCTGTAAAAGACGCTCATCGCGAAGAATTACTTACGCAGCGAGAGGGTTAAGATGCTTAAATAAATAGAAAATCTTTACTTAAATTTACTGCTGGAATTTGCCCCGGCGTCTATCAACCGCTGCGAAAGCGGTTACAGTTGAAGCTTCACTATTCTAAGGATATGTAAGTTAATCTTTATTAATAGTTCCATGGCACAGATGCCAACATTTCTTAATTATTTCGCTGCACTGATCCAAGTCAAAAATGTTTTCAACAGGAAATTTTATTTAATTGTAAATTTTAAAATGAAATCTAACAAGTAATTTATAGAAAGTAAACACAATTCCTTATATACATTTTCCGGTTTTAAAAATGGTCCCATTGGATCAGACTCCGGAATAATTATTAAGTGATGTTAGTATCTATGCTATAAGATATTTTTGTAGATCCTGTCAGTGTTGTTCATACTTAAAAAAATTAAATCCTTTGGGGAAGTTCAGGATATCTTAAAAATTAGAGTCTTATTTAGCTGGGTTTATGTGAAGACGGAGTGCTGAGGATACATTTTCACAGATTTCAAGTGATATAAAACGTTTTTGGTATCTTTAATAACGTGAGTTACTGTTTCAAAATTTCATTATGAAATAAATACTTTTTAGTTTTTATCACTTTTTCTTTCAAATATTTCTTTTAGTAAGTTTTAGGTACTTTTAGGTAAGTTTTTTTAATTTCTTAAATCCATTTTCCCATACTTCAAGAGATATAAAATTTTGTTTGGTATCTTCAATAACGTGAGTTACTGCTTCGTACTTCCATTATGAAATAAATACTTTGTAGTTTATATTATGTTGTATTTATATATAAACATTTTTGTTAATATGTTTAAGGTATTTTTAAGATATTATAGTTTTTTAGTATAGTTTTTAAAGATATTATAATACAGTATTTAAACACTTGATATATAAAATTAAGATAAATTTACTCTGGTGATAGATAGATAGGTTTTAGATACTCTGGTGGAAATTTCAGGGGTTGGAGACAGTCTTGCCAGTGGTCTACTTTTTTAAATTCAGATTTCTTTATTGGCACCACTTTTCTGAAATAGTAAATTTCCCTTGTTTTACCTTATTTAATATGTCATTAAATAAGGCGAATTTTACTATTTCAAAAAACTGGTGCCAATCAAGAAATCTGAATTTTAAAATTTAGCTCACTGGCAACACTGGTCGGAGAATATAGGAGAAATTTTATTGTTCTCACCAGTATATTTTATGAATAACCATCAAGAGACATATTTATAAGATATGCAATGGGAATATGTCAGGAGGAGTGTTGATAAAAATTACTGGTAGGAAGAATTTGTCCTATATGCTCTGACCCCTGATATTGGAATGCATTTAGATATATTATAGTGATCTCGGTTTTAACGAATTTCATGCATTTTAGAGACTACTGGAAAACGAATTTCATGCATACAGTCATGTCTTTTGGGTTTAATGGGCGTGCACCGCCCACACTTCGGTTTATGATTGGGATTTTAACGAATTTTTAAAGTAATTTTTAGAGACTACTGCAAAACGAATTTCCTGCACCCAGATATCTTTCTTTTCGGTTTAATGGGCGCTTAACATTAATAAGGGGTTTCTTTTAAACCAGTAAATAAATTAAGTTTCTTTTTAAATAGCCATGCACATAATTATAACGCAAAAAAAAAAATCAACCGGTGTGGTTTATATGATTCCATGAAGTAACTGTGCTAACGTGTATATTGGTGAAACTGGCAGATCGTTATATATCAGACTTAAAGAACATGTCGGCGTCTTTAAAAATGAAAGATTGAAGTCTAAATTAGTACAACATGCGTATGAAAAAGACCATACACCAGCCTTCAAAAATTCTTTAATTTTGAAGAGAAATAGCAACACTTATCATTACAGATTATTCATGGAGAGCTGGTTTACAAAATTGTACCCTTATACACTCAACGAATCCAGTGCGATCCCGATGGAATATATATATATATATATATATATATTTTAATGATTAACTTTAACTTTGAATTTGATGTGTCCAGGACATGTATTAATATTTCGCTGTAGCTGATTGTGTACTGATGAGGCTGTGCGTTTGCACAGCGAAACGTCTTTTGCATTTTTAGTTTTTAATTAAATGTTTTTAGACATTTTTTTTAATTTAAGTGTAGTCAAGTCTGTCTAATGTATGAAAATTAATTTAAAGATTTTAATTCAGACGTTAAAATGTATGTGTATCTTAAGATAATAAGTCGGTTTATGATTGAGGTTTTAACGAATTTCATCATTTTAGAGACTGCTGCACAAGGGGAGACAAATTTAGCTATAAAAATGGGCTGGCGAGATTTTGGCGATACGTCGCACCCAACTAAAATAAATGTACCTAGTGCAAT
Source organism: Maratus speciosus (assembly GCA_963932465.1). NCBI lineage: Eukaryota > Metazoa > Arthropoda > Arachnida > Araneae > Salticidae > Maratus > Maratus speciosus. The sequence goes on along the minus strand of OZ010797.1, from coordinate 249,777,096 downwards.
TTTGTCACTTTGACTCAGCGAAATAATTATAATGAAAATCATGAAAAGCATGCCATATCTCTGCTACATGTTTTGCGATATATGTTATTTTATTGTTTATAAAAAAACATGATAATATTCTGTGAATTAATTTTTGAGATATAGCTATCACAGAAATCGTAAAAAATCACAGCAGAATAGCACAACCGACACACACCAAAATGTAATCGGCAACCATTTAAGTCATTGTCGAATAGAAAAGTAAGTTTGGAACAGCACAGAGCATTAATTCTTCTATTTGTGAGTTCACAATCACATAAACAAACAAGCAGACATTTTCAAAAAACAATTAAATCGTATACAGAATATCACAAACATGTAAATCCATTAAAAACTTCAAAAACGTATTCGAATCAATGACACTCTCGCTATTTATACAGAAGAAAATTAAACAGAAATAAACCGCAAAATGTAAGAACAAAAATAAACATCTGTAAATTTTGTCAAGTTAATTTGCGTAGTTCGATTAGCTAATTTAAGCCTGTTATAAACTAACAGAAAAACATTTTTTTGTATATGTTGTAGATGTGAACGGTTGAGGCAAACAGTAGGGTAGGCCGGGGCTAGTTGGCCCGCTTTTTCTTCTAATAATTTAAAAAAAAATTACAATTCAACATTTTAAATTTATTTTTATGTTACCACTATCAGTGTACTTTCAGGAAGAAGTCACAGTAGTAAAACTTGAAAATATTAACTATAAGTATTAGTTTAGAAGCTCAAACTGACATCAAGTCGTTTAGGCCAACCTGCCCCGATTGCGGGGTAAGTTTGCCCACGTCACGTTTTAATGTTCTGATATTGTAGAAGTTTAAGAAATGATCAAAATTTTACCAAATCTTAATTTTTATTTCACAATATAGCTTCCTAAATTAGAATAAAAATTTTTAATATTAAAACTGTGAGTTATTCAAATTATTAACTTCGACCAAAAATTGCTTTTACTTTCTGATAACAAATGTCTTTGACAGATTACGGAACAGTAATAAATTTTAATAAAGGCATGCTAGGTGTTAAAACACCGTAAATGTTAGAGTACAGTAATTTAAGAAATCATACATCCTTAATTAGGTGATTTATTATAAACACCAGATGATAAATAAATTGTATCAATGCCTCTGTACATATGTTAAGTGCAATAATTCTTTTTTTTTCGATTATTTTGTTTTTCTAATGCATCATTCCCTCAAATTTTTGTCAGTAAAATGTAATGTTGCTACATGATACTTTAGGTAATGCCAGCCTCTTTGAAATAATGATAATTTTCGTCTATATAAAACTTCAATTCCTAATCAAGTATTAAAAAACCCAGTTTGTTTATCATGAAATGTATATATTATTGCTGCATTCATGATTTATTATTGGTATAATGAGATTTGGATAACCTAATATGTTAGGATATAGCAATGTGCTTGATATAATTATGTTGGAAGATATCATTTTTTATATTTTTTGTTTGAACTGCTGATCTTTATTAATTGTTCAGGAAGTGTAGTTCTATTCTGTCTGTGGAAGAGACAACATGTATCTTAAAGGAAAAATATTTTTTGATAATTTAAAAATTGTTTCCTGAAACTGCCCTTTTTATGGATTATGAAGACAGAAAGGATTATTTAGTTTCAACGAATAATTACCCTGGTAAGAGGTTTTCACTTCATAAAATGTGGTGTTATTAAATCATTATTTGTTTCAAACTCATTTCTGGATGGTGGAACAAGAGGATTTTATTAATTATTTAGAAATATTAGAGTCGGTTAGATTTTGTTTGTTAGATTTGTTACTTTTAGCGGTAGTATGTAACACCAGGAGGCCGATCTTTTAGATAGATTTCGTAAGAATTACTACCTATTGCAATCTGCCATATGTTGGAATTTTTGAAAAACTTTTGCAGATCTACACCGATCATGACCCCTATCGTCTAAAACCACCCCAAGTTCGATACATTATCTATCTATCTATCTAAATATGTATATATATATATATATAGATAGATAGATAGATATTTACTTTCTATGGACACGAAAACATAACCAAACAGTTTAAGGTTTTCAAAACTTCTAGGAAAAGGGCCAACAAATTATGCATGACAGATTTTTGATATAATTAAAAATGGCTTCAAGGAGTTCATAAAATAGGTTTTTCAGAAGGAAAAAAATCATAACTTCGTCAATTCACAAGATATCAAATTCACTTAAATTTATCATAAATCCTCTTAATATTATCTACAACTTTTGCATTGACAAGCTTTTGAAAGGAGCAACACTTACAGCAAAAATAAATTAAAAACAAAAAAGTGTGTGTGTGGGGGGGGTGGGGGAAGTTGCATAAAAATAAACAACATATCCGTTATAATAGTGGTGAAATTAGAGCTTAACTTAGAAACCTACCTGCGCCTGTAGGAAAAGCCAACAGGAAGTTTTCTACAATAATGAAAATTATAAATGTGTTTGTACAACAAGAGCAGCTAATTTAATTTGGGAAGGAGGTAAACAACATTAAAACTTCAATTTTTAAAAAGATTGAATGGAATAACCAGGAATTCAATTAATAAAATTATTCCTTACTATTAATTAATAGTAAATTAATTAAAATAATAATAAATGTTTATTAAAATAATTCATTAAAACTATCAAAATTCCAATAGTCCAGAGCAAAATTCCTAAGGGGCATGTTGACCCGCCGGGCCAACATGCCCCGTGCCAAAAGGTATATGAACCTTTTCGCAGACTCATTCGAAGAACACGATAGTTCTGTTGTTGAAAAAAATGTGGTATTTGTTTTACCAAATCAGCAAAAACGCATAAAATTTCGAGCATGTATGAGACAGAAAACATTGATTAGAAATCGAATAACTTTTTATGATTTGTAACGAATGGTTTTTCGGTTGAGCAAAACTGGTAATAGTTGAGCAAAACTGGTACAAGAAATATGAGGTCGAAAAGAAAGGATACCTTAACCCCTTAATTCTCGCTCCCGTGATATTCACGGGCTGTGTATTTTATTCAGATTGTTTGTTTCCCACCAGTTTTACAAAATAGTTTAATTGCCTTAATTATAGTATCATTTGACCTCTCATTAAATAAGAAGAATATTTCTTTTTTTAGAGTGGTACCAATAATAATTTGAATTTTTAAACAGTAATTTAATGCGACCGTTAAAGGGTTAAATAGCTGAAAATTATGCAAGAGCTGTTGTTGATCATTTCATTGAGGATACTGTGCAATGTGTAACACTCGCACCACAGCGAAAAATTTGGATTTGCCGTACACAAGGATTGAAGGTTTTGCTGAAAGAGAAATAGCCATAAATATTTTCATGCACGTACTCATTCTACATATCGATTACTTGCTCGTGTTCATGATATCGAAACATGATGCCAGTTGTTGGCCCTGTCAAACCGTGAGCTTATTGAAGAATGACAAACAAATTGATGCAGCTTCTAAAATTTTTTCTTTGTTGTTACATTACCAACGTGCGTTCTGTAAACTGCATCTTCAACTCTATGTGATCGAAACATGGACTGTGTACCCTGGTGAAACACAAAGTTTTAAAAAAGTAGAAAATCCAGATATTTCGTTTTTAAAATATTTTAAATTTTTTTATCCACGTTGTGTCTTATTAGGGTATGGGGTATGAATTAATAAATTCTGATATTATGACGGTTTTTAATGCCAATGTCGTTTATTTAAAAAAAAAAATCATGAAAAATGTGAATGAAAATGTCACAGCGCCACATTTTCACCTATCGGCTATTTGTTTCAAATATTGGATGTGTTAAGTCCATGAATTGTCTCTCTAGATTGTCCCACACAGGTATACTTTACTTCTAATCCCCTATAGATTTAATAAAATAACAAGTGCGAGTATTACTCGCACTCAGAGGATCCTGTACAATACGTATATGAATTATTAACTGTATTATTAAAAAATCGTAACAAAAAGAAAAATAAGAGTTTATAAAAAACTATACAAAGTAGGTTTTGGAATAGTTGTATATATACTAGAAAAGTATGGATGGATATACCGTAAAAGTTCAAAGAGATATGAAGCCTACATAATATCAAACATTGGTATTCTGTATAACTCTTATTTAAATCTTATCCTAATCTGTTTATGATGAACTTAATTCGGCAGTGACAATAAAGTACTGCGTATTTAAACTTCATTTCGCATTTCATAAAACTAAATTCTGCGTCGTAATAACCTTTTTTTTATATTGTAGATAAAACAAAACCCTTGTTCAAAGTTTATACTTGGCAATTTGCTAGGAGGCTTCAAAAAAAGGTTGCAAAGTAGTAACGCCGCCTTGCTCCGTGCCGCGTTTTTCCAGATAGTTTTAAAATTAACTTTTAAAGACATCGGAGGCCTTGAGAGATCTACTCAATGCAAACCAGTAGCGAATCTCATAATATTTATGTGATTAATTCTTATTAAATTAGTCTGTTTTTAACAATTTCACGTTTATTTCTTTTATACTGCTACTGGAGATTGTATTACACAAATCTATCATTAAAAGTTGTTATCTAGCCTTCAAAAGCCGATGGTACATAGAGTACGCCATCGCTGTCATTATGTATGTCCAAACCGTCCGTGCCTTTAAAGGTTAATATCTCGGTTAACTACCAAAGATTTTTTTCAAAAATTATTTTCAACAATGCTTTTATACTTCTACTACAATAGGTACCTTCAGTGTTCCTCGACACCTTTGTTCAATGCCCGCAAATCGAAATTTGTGTGTAACGGAAAAAATGTTCTTTTCTCAAAAAGTATGTGACCTAGAGTAATCGCTATAATTTTCCTGCAAGGGTTAAATCTACGTCTACTACATCTAATTTTTTCATAATTTTAGTTTCAGTAGATTCGGAAATAGATGGGGGGGGGGACATAATTTTGCACTACATTTTCGATGATATCTTTGAAAATGTAATACCTAAAATTAAAATAAATGTATTTTTGAGTTCAGCATTACAAAAGCTTTCACACGATATGCAAAGAAAAGATTTATTTTTTAAGAAACGTTGTTAGCCCCTCTACATTTATAAAAATATTTTTAAATGTTTAATAATCTGTAAATATATGACTCAGTAGTCTTTATTAGTTTCCCCAATTTGAACTTTCCACGTTCCACAGTTTACGAGTAAAATGGCTGTGACAGACAGACAGAGAGACGCAGGAGTGATCTTATAATGGTTTCTATTTTACTTTTTAAGTACGGGACCCTAAAAATTAAAATAAGTGAAATGCTCTTTTATTTACCATTACATTTCCACTAAAAAGCATTAAATTTAAATCAGCATTTAAATATCAATTTCAAGTATCGTGGCTTTATTGGTAGTCTTACCGTCCCCAAGGTTTATTCCTGCACTTTTCGAGGTATACTTATTTTTTAATTTAATCCAATGTAAATAACTATTTCTAAAAATCAATGAGCAATGGGGCTATCACTTAGTTTTAACATTATTTGCCTAAAAATAGGTGGTAATTTTCCTTACTGTTCCATCCTTATCGTCCCTTTTTTTACCATTTCGTCCCTTTTTTCCAATACCATCCCCTTTTTTTACCTTACCGTCCCTCCTTTAACACACCTTTAAGACAATATCATACAAAAATTCTGTATTAAAAGTGCTACATTGTTATTATTTCTTATTTGAATGCCCTGTGGGTACTATGCAAATTCATTATAAGTAAAAATTTAGAAGAAAATAAAAAGTTGTAGAGGTAAAATGGTAAGGAAAATTAAACTCGCAAGTTTAACTTAAACCTCAGTTAAATAAAAAACATTTTCGCTGCCGACCATTTTTCCTTTATTTTGAATCATTAAGGCATTCGTCTATCAGATTAAAATGTTATTTTAGCAAGTTTAATTTTGTCAGATTTATTTTCCCTAAAGTCAAAAGATTGTAAGAATGTCCCATATAGATTACATTTCCATTAAGAAGCAGATTAAAAAAGTAGCAAGGTACGTTCAGTACGTTAAAAATTAAGATCAAAATAATATTTTATTATATTTTATTATACTTCTTTCTTGTCTATGTCCTTCTGAATATTCTGATTTTCTATACTTTTCTTCTGAAAATAAAGCAAAATATTTTAGTTTGGCAATTGTGCTTAATCTTCAAATATTAGATTTGAAACTTGATATCTTACAGAAAATTTAAACACAACATCATCGTACATTAAATGTTGTTAAAACTATTTAGCTTCCTTTTTACTTCCCATTATTGCCATCTATTAACTAAATAAAGGATATTTACTTTGATATGGAAAGAGATTACGCCAGATTTCTTGCATAATTACTTCTTCTCCAGTGGGATATAATGTTAAACCATCTGACATCATTATAATTTTTAAAAGATAGAATAAGGATTTAATCTTTTAATATAACAAAAATTCCTACTTCGTATTTTAAATGTTTTCAGGAATACTTATTCTTCTTTATAAATATCTATTAAATAATATCTTTAAAATGCACTGGCAATTAGATTTTAATTTCTTTAATTTAAATCATAGTATTTTAGACGAATCCTTGTATATATAAAAAAAGTAACGCTTTGGAAAGACCAATGAAAATCTGCGTAGTACCGCGAAAAGCATCTGATTGGTCAGAGCTTTCCGACGCTATGAGGTGGTTTACCAGGGGGGGGGGGAGAGTGAGCCCGCCTCTGTCGCCAAACGTCACCAATATTGTCGCCAACTTGGCAATATATCACCAAATTTGGCGAAAAAAGTAGTTGTTAAAAGTTACGCCAAATTGGCGCTATTTCGAATATCTCGCCAATTTTCCATAGACTCCTATTTAAATCCAATTAGTTTTACTTGGGTTTACTAGAAAATCAACAAATTGAGATATTTCAGTGCAAGAAAAACTAATATTAGCTTATGAATAGAGCTTAATTGAACTATTTACATATTTTTAAGCACAAACACTAACTATTTACAATTTTTCGTAACACTATATATATAATTTTACACATATATGTTGGCGAAGGAAAGGCGGCGAAGTGAAAATTTTAGACGAGAGGTGATATGATAAGATTATATTTATATGATAGGATTTTTTACTGTAACTACAAATTATTGAATGCATAGAAAATAAGGGATTGCGAACCGATCCAGAATCGAAACGCGAAACAATTCCGTCTGTGGTTGGCTAGAAAATAGGGATTGTTTCACGATACCGAATGGAATCGCGAAGCGATTACGCGGGGGGGCGGGGGGGGGGGGTTCGTGAGCGTAGCGAGCAGAAATAAATTTCATATTGAATTTTCTATAATGGGACTTACAAGTCCCGTCGGAGCAGCAAGGGTTGAAAATGTAAGTGTTATTAAAAAAAAAAAAAAAATTAACAAAGAATCGTTATCGAAAATTTTTTAGAGCTCTGTATAAGAATCGAAGAATCACACATCATATATACATCACGCAGCATACAAAAATATAACTAACACTACGTGTAATTGAAAATTCACTTCGTCAGTAAATCAAGAAGTAAACTTCAAAGTTTTAATCATTCCAAGTACTAGAATCCAAGTCACTACAAGTAACTCTTTATACGAGCTACTTTAATGATACGTGGTAACAATAGTAACTAACTGCGTCTCAATCTGATCGTATGCTCAGATGCATGCCCTATCCCCGATGTGCCATTTCTTTCTCCCAGCAAATAAAATGCCGTCTCCAAAAAATAACATTCCATTGTATAAGCCAGCCGTAACACAAAGCAGATGTATCATTGTACTGTTAATTATTCTACTGCAATTTTTTTTAACTTCTAAGCATCGCACATTTTCGATTTTTATACCGTCATATTGGAAAAAGAGTACTTTTTAATGCAATTTGTTTGAAAACTGCATCTGCATTTATTTTTGAGATATAAATTTGGTTTCTAGTTTTTAGCGTCATTTGTTTAATTTTGACAACTCAAGTACTCCATTTCTCTAGAAAGTAAAGAAAAAATAGTTGGATAATAGTAATTATATCTTTTTGTTGCCATTTTCCCATAGCTACTGAAAAAAATGTAATTAAAATACATGCTATTTTAAAAATATATAAATGAATGATTTCTGATAAAACATGGAGCTATTATAAACTATATTTAATTTAATTACCTATATATTACAAACAAATGAAGGCATATGAATCATTAGATAGCCGATTGGTTTTGCCGAGTTTCTTGAGTGACATCTGTTTTATTTATATGTGTATTATTCAACGATAGTGACGTCCTATGAATACTTTACTATAAGTGTTGTTTCAGACTGGATCTTAAATGAGAAATTATTTCTTCGGATGCGAAAAACGTCTTTTTACATCACATAAAAGAGTGTGTTTTAAGTGTTAAAACTGAAATATGTTTTGTACAATCTATATTTATATACATATATAATTTTTTTCATCGGGGGCGACACTAAATTCTGAAAATCTAGAATTCCTGTTATCTAGTATATTTTTACTTTCTTCTATCTATAAAAACAGAAAGTATTGTATTCGGAAAGAAATTCGACTTCTAATTTTCGGTGGGTTTGAACGTTTTAGAAGGTCCGTAACACGATTTGACATTTTTTTAAACTCATGTTCGTGCGCCTGCATGTCTCTCTGTACGTTAATACAGTTGGTGCTCTTACTCACGAGCTACTGCAGGAATAGAATAAATGTTCATATAAAGTTCTATATTTATGTGAACTGGTACTGTTTATTTTTAGGCAAAATCCCTCAAGAGGGGGTGCCTAAAATCGCCAATTTGTTCGTATTATATAATGCTTATTCCTGTTTATCTGTGCAGAATTTAACAAAACATCATACAGAGGGACCGTAAAAGAGTGTACTTGTTTCAATGATATAACAGTTTAATTTAGACTATTTACAACAAATCATACATCAAATTGAAAGTAAACTAATCTACATTTTCTTTTATTATGTTTAATATCTGCACCTTTAGTTATACGCCATACTTCCAACCTAAAGTCCAATCTTCCCATACTTCGATTAACAAGTCCAGAGTAATGGAAGAAATAGCCTCTTCAAATCTGTGTCTCAACTATGGCACATCATTAGGTAGCGAAGGAACGTAGATAAGATCTTTTATAATGTCACAAAGACAAAAATTGCACGGCTCCAAAGCAGGGGTGGCCAACTGTGGCACGTCTAGTGCCACTAATTTTTTAAATAAATTTTTAAAGAAACAAAGAAAAAACAAAATTTGGCTTACCTTATTCCAAACTATAAGAAATCTCAATAAAATGACTAACGTCGATTTGATTGAAGTGAAATCGCATCGCTTCGGAACAGATAGGTTGGAATCTCTGTAGTTAGGGAATTATAAACTAGAGAAGGGGTGCCCAACTGTGGCACGCCTGATACCACTATTTTTTTAAAGAAATAGCTGACTTCTTGAATTGCAAAGATTCGATGGTTAGATAAGGCAATGATTTCTATCAAATTTTAGTGGTGTCCAGTGTGCCACAGTTGGCCACCCCTGCTCTAAAGGCTTTTAAGTCTGCAGCCCAGCAATAACACTTTACGCACAGAAGTCACCATTTTGCGTGTATGCTGTGCAAGCGACTAAATAAAAAAGCAGTATTCAAGCATTTTTGTATATAAAACCGTTTGAGTTATTCTTTATTTGTGACTTTGAACCAAAAATCTATGACGCTTACAGTTGATACTATTAAAATTTATAACTTGGATATTCTTTTATAAACATCATTTTAATGTACCCCACATTTATGGACTTAGAATCTTCATAATAGGATCAGATTGGCATTCAAAATTGTTTGCGGTCATATAAGTGGGATGCTGAATTTTTTTTTTTGAAATATGCGATGCTTATATCTCCAGTGTAAATGCACAAATTTCCACTAATCTTTACAGTTCAAATCATTATCATGGGTATAGATTGTGATTTAATTTTGGTTGCAGATTTCTAACAGTTGATGACAAAATTATATGATTTGTTCGAACTATGCGATGCACGCAAATCAATGTAAATATTTATATTGGAACTAAGACAATTTTTAACCATTTGGAAAAATGGTTATTGTCTTCTGTCAGGATAGGAAATCAAAAACATATCTGAAGCGTTTTATTCGTTGAATCCGAATTTTATTCGTTTTCTGATTGGTCTATACAGTAATCTGTATTTTCCTTTTACTTTCAACAACGATGGATACTTCTGTTGCCACTATGACAAAAACGTAATAAAAACTACAAAAAAAAATTATTAACTCAGAAACAAATTGAGATACAGCTTTCAAACAAATTGCATTTAAAAGTACATTTTTTTCTCTATACGACGGTGTAAAAAGTAATATTGTGGGATGCTTAGAAGTTTAAGAATGAAATTTCATTTAAAATGTGTCGTCAGATTTCTTGGAAATCTGACGATGGAAAAGCCTTTTCCCGAGCAGCCAATGAAATGCTTGGATAATACGAAAGTTTCAGGTGGATATTACGTAAGTTTCAGGTAATCTGACGAGTCGCAGGCGATTTTTGCAACTTGCAATTTTTACGTGTTTACACTATTAATGTTTAATTCATGGCGTACGTAATGTATGATCAACTCCGTGCGATTTTGTATGTCTTAAATTTTACTCTTTGAAAAAATCGTTTTCCATATGGTCGTTGTAATTTGTTAAATTGCTTTTTTTTTCTATTGTGCAGAATTACACCAAATTTGGTATTTATGATTAATGATTAAAAGTATATATCTTAATGTAGTTTAAAATGTTAATATCCCACAGGGGAAGCTGGTGTTTTGTTTATCTCTAACTGGCTGATCAGTGCATGTCGGTGTTAAATTCGAATAAATATACTATGATTGTTTTTTTTTCAAGATATCTCATAAAGATTTCTTTGCAAAGAAAGAATGCGCGTTATACGACGAAAATACCCAAGAATTCGAAAATAGTCTTTGAACATTTGAGTGCTCATGATACAAGACCATGTTCTTCGCCGGAATAGCCATAACTCGAAGCAAATACTATGGCCAATAATTTATAACAATGAATTTTTAGAATATTCTTGTAAAGAATCTATGAATGCTAAATATACTGCTTTTTCTACAAAAAACACTGTCATGAACCTATATGATACATAATTGTCGATTTAAAATAACTATAAATGTTAAGCTCACTATTTAAGAGGCAGGATGTACTGTAATTATCATGTATAACATATATTCGTTTAACTCTTTAAGTACTGAATTATGAAGTCATGAAAATTTTGTCTTCTGAAGAACTTTTCGTGAATTTTTGAAACTACATTAAAAGATTTACATACTCATTTAATAAATTTTCGAAGGATTAAATAAATTGAAATTTATAGGGATTTTGTGCAATATTTATAACCCCACTCAAATATTTTATTAAAAATATTTTTCTTAGTATTTTGTCGAATTAAGAAATGTACAGCTATAATGTTCTTATAATAGAAATATAAAAATATTTCCAAATTGAAAATCCCCCCCCCTCCCAACGCCAATAAATCTGAAAAGATGCAAAGGCAAAAGAAATGATCCTTTTCAAAATATTTTTGTTTTGTGCAAACAATAATGCTTTTAGAACAAGATAAAGTAATACATCTATAACTCATTCTAAACTGTATTACTACTATACGATGTCTTAAATGAATTTTATAACAAGTTATTTTAATGGTACTTATAAGTACTGTCAGTAGGTAAGGGGGTTAATTCTCATAGAAATACTATTTTTACACAATTAAATTGCATTTGAAAAAAATATGTCCATACACTAATTCTTCTGTTTGCATGTAAAAGAACCATAAATGTAACGATTTCATCGCATAATTTTTAAAAGATAGACTGGTGAATGGAAGTAGCAAACAGTCTTTAACTGATAGCAGAGGTGAATTTCCAAATCAGTTTTAAATATCCGGGCCAGGATTCGAACCAGGGATGTCTTGGCTAAAGCCGCCAATGCTCTACCAACTGGGCCACCCGGAACGAAGTTGGAGGACTAATTCACCCATATAACGATCCCTATAACGATCCCAGTATCTGATCTGATATTTGAATCAGCTCAACAGAATAAATCGTAAGTTGTTTTTTGGAACTAACAGTAAACGCTACATGCGTAATTATATGCGATTAATTTTTAACACAATTATTCAGTTGGTAAATGAATCATAACAGATGTAAATTTCCAAAATATTAGATTATTTTTTTGAACACAATTATTCAATTGGTAAATAAATCATAACTGATGTAAATTTCGAAAATATTAGATTTATTTTTAACACAATTATTCAATTGATAAACAAATCATAACTGATCTAAATTTCCAAATTATTAGACTAATTTTTAACACAATTATTCAATTGGTAAATAAATCATAAAAGATGTAAAATTCCAAAATATTAGTTTAATTTTTAACACAATTAATCATTTGGTAAATAAATCATAACAGATATAAATTTCTAAAATATTAGATCAATTTTTAACACGATTATTAAATTGTTAAATAAATCATAATTGATGTAACTTTCCGAAATACTAGATTAATTTTTCGATTATTCAATTGGTAAATAAATCATAAAAGATGTAAATTTCTAAAATATTAAATTGATATTTAACACAACTGTTCAGTTGGTACATAAATCATAACTGATGTAAGTTTCCAAAACATTAGATTAATTTTTAACACAATTATTCAATTGGTAAATAAATCTTAACGATGTAAATTTGCAAAATATTAGATGAATTTTTAGCACAATTATTCAATCGGTAAATAAATAATAACAGATGTACACTTCCAAATTTGGAAATTTACATCTCTTATGATTTATTTACCAATTGAATAAGTCTTTAACTGTTTTCAAAGTATGAGATGAAAAAACATCATTTTATTAGATATTTTATGCGCAATTATTACTATTTCCACAGAGCATTTTATTAAGACAGATAAAAAGATATAAAATTATCACGAATTTATATTATCTAATCGGCATTCCACTATGAATGGCGATTACTACCACTACATTCTATCTCCATTTTAAGGTTTTTTTTTTTTTTTTTTTTTTTTTTTTTTTTTTTTTTACTAAATTAGACTTATGTGCTCATTCCTATAATCCAATAAAAATAATTTCAGAGAGAAAGATAAAATTAAGATTAAATGCTCAATAAATTATTACTTAGTGTAGGAAAACTTTCCTTTATTTGCTATTTCCATTATATAAATTAATAATGTTTGAATCTAATGTTCTTAATCCTGTCATAATAATAAAGTATTGTTATAAAAAGATTCTATTTATATTCAAACAATAAAGAAGAATTGAATTCTTATTTGCCCGCAGTAATATTAAATAAAATATAAAGTACCAGTGGTTTCTTATATTATTGCATTAACATGGAAATTTTATATATATATATATATATATATATATATTTGTTCTTTTCAAATATAAAATTTAGGCGAAATGCAGTATAGTATTAATATTAGTGAATATATTGCACAATATATCAAAGATTTTTCTCGTAAGGAATTATGTCACGAACATTATATGTAATATATATATATATATATATATATATATATATATTACACTATCGTACGTGGCACAGAAATCGCGATTATTTGTTAATTATTTAATGGCAACGCCCGAATAAAACGCATCACATTGGTTACTGATCACCATTTAATGCATGTCTATAACTATAACGGGTTTACCATAGGAGAGACCCTGTTCTGTTGTCAAATGCCGCCAAGTTTATCGCCAACTTGGTGATACATCGCCAAATTTGTTGACCAAAATTAGTCGCCAAAAGTGACGCTAAATTGGCGATATCTCTAATACATCGCCAATTCCCATAGAATTCCATTGTAAACCAATAGTGTTTACTTGCTTACAGAAAATCAACAAATTGAGATATTTAATGCAACAAAAACTAATATTAGCTTAAGGGATTATATTAATTATATTTAAGGGAGTCCAAGTAAATTTAATTATGAATAAAAGTAATATGGTACAATGCTTAGCATGCTTTCCCAAACATAAATTTTAAGGGAGACCAAACCTGCGGCTAGTTTTATTTAAATCGGGAAGAAATATGTTTGTACGGTTTAAAATAAGTATTCATTTACAAAGTCGATCCATTGAAACAATATGTGGCGATTTTACATCTTTGTTGCCAATATTCCGCACCTGGTATATATATTTATATTTATGGTCATTCTGTAAATGAGATATAGAAGGTTATTTCTTACAGTAGTAATAAATATATAGTTTAATTTAGAATTTATTTCATTATAGCCCTAATGTTCTACGATTATAACATGTTATTACGGTTCTCTGACCCCTAAAACGTGTAAAGTCGTCGAAAACCGGAATTCGAAAATTTTCATGAATCCAACACCTTCTTCTTGTAAAGATAGAAGAAAATAAAAATATAAAAATGTTCTAGTTCAAGGGTGGCAAATTGTGGCACGCTGAGCACCACTAAAATTTTATAGTGATTATTGCCTTATCTAATCATCGAATCTCTGCGACTCAAGAAGTCAGCTATTTCTTTAAAAAATTAGTGGTATCAGGCGTGCCACGTTTCGCCACCCTTGCTCTAGTTTATAATTCGAGAACTACAGAGATGTCAACCTATATGTTCCGAAGCGATGTGATTTCAATTCAAACAAATCGACGTTAGTCATTTTATTGAGATTTCTTGTAGTTTGGAATAAGGTAAGCCAAATTTTGTTTTTTCTTTGTTTCTTTGTTTGTAGCTACGTTTATGTAATTTCTCGGTACTTTTGACTTAATATAAATGAAAGCAGAATAAACTTACTCTCGCTATACTGAAAAAATCTGTTGAGTGATCTAGCTAATTTATGGGTTTTCTATAATTGGTTGTCAATGTATAATGTGACATATAATAGGGTTGTAAATATGGTATTTCCAGAAAGAAAAAAAAAAGAAAATGTTTTTCGAAAACATAAAAATTGTATCCTTCAAGAATTAAAGATTAATGGATTTGCGCAATATTTAAATTTAACTCCCACGATACTTATATAGACGTATGGTTTGCAACAGAAATTTTACATTTATTTCAAACAATACACACGTTTAAGAAAATCCTCTAGTTAAAAGTTTTCAAATAAATATTTTAAAAAATATTTAAATTGCATTCTTAGTAATAATGAAATTTTAATTATCGAGTGACAAATAAATACATGTAATTTCGAATATTAATGTTCTCTAACGTTCCAATAAAATCGTTTTCTTTGCTGATACTTGAAGGTTTGCATTCAGAAATGGGGTATCTTCAAAATTTAATTTACAAACGACATGTTTAGATCACAGGCTATCAAAGCCTGAGAGCTAGTGTGCCCGCCGGTTCCGTATGTATGTATCTACGTACGTATGTGCGTAACGTGATAACTGTTGATAGAAATATCTTATTTGCTTCAGTTTTTGTTCTAGGTTCATTCGATAAGGCGCTTCCCTGATTAGTATTAGGGGTTCGTTGGTTAAGTACAAAAGGGGGAAAGGGGGCTAGTTCCCTTGGATGTTCATTGGTTAAGGGGTCTCAGGACTCTTAAAATTGGAAAAATGAAAAAAAGACCATGTTCAACTTTTAATATCTTAAAATGTGTATAATTTAACAACACAATTTTTATTGAGATGGAAGATATAAGTATGTTCTTTCATTTCATGCATTCGGAAAATTGCAAGATACAGATTTATAATTTACAGGGCGCTCCAAACTGTGGGACATTTGTCGAGCAGAAATTTGGTAAAACAGCTTACCCGCAGGATTACAAAAGAATTTAGCAACTAGAATGAATTTTTTCATCCCTAATTAACGTTACACTGTATTAATTGCCCTGAACATAAATAAATTTGTATTAAAAGCATTTTTATATTTTTACAAAGCTGTATTTAGCTAATGCAAAATTTTGAAATTTCCAACAGTATAATCATCTAAAAAAATATTTTTTTGAACAATAAAAATGAAATTTTAGGTGTATATGCTGGCTAAATTGAAATACAGGGTGAGCCAAAAATTCGTTAAAAGCTTAAAAACACATAAAAAGGAAGAAATTATGATAAAGGAGTGCGGTTCGCAAGCAGAAAAAAAGGATAAAAATCACATGTAGAGGGCGATGAAGAGGTACTTACGACACAACGTGTTTCTGTCGTAGAATGTTCTAGAAGTCATATTGAACATTTGTTATTGGAAGAACAACTGAATGGAGCGTATTGTAGTCCTGATCAATGAGTTTCGGGTCGTCAGTGCCCTCTATATGTGATTTTTTACAATTTTTTTGCTGCTAAAAAAATTCGACTACCATGTGAGCCCTTTCTTGCATACCGCACTCATTTATCATAATTTCTTCCTTTTTTATGAGGTTTTAAATTTTTAACGTACTTTTGGCTCACCGCTGTATGTTTTGAAAATTTCATGCGAAAATATTCAGAAGTTTTTCAGACACGTGCGCGTTATGTCAAAAAAGTTTTTTGGAGAAAAATGATTTCGAAATTTCGAAAATATCGCTTTAGGTATTGAGCGAGTATAATTCTAAAAGCCATAAATTTTGTCCGAATGGGTATTTTAAGGACACAATTATATCAGAAGGTTCAGAAATGATAGGAGTTTAATATCTAAACAATTAAATTTTGATTTTTTTAAGTTTTAAGAGTCTTGAGACTCCTTAAGTATAAAGGGAGGAAACGGGGGCTAAACCCCTTCATTTATTTTTTTAAGGGGCATTATTCTTTGAAATAGGAGTATAATATAAAATAGTGTGAGCTGAATAGTCTTTTTTTATAATAAAATCTCTTGTAAAATCTCTATGATATTATGTTACTAATGATGCCTTTATTATTTTAAATACCGTAATTTCCGGTGAATAATCCGTAGATCAAACAATCCTGTTTTGACCCAGAAACTTTATTTTGTAATTCAAGCCGAAAATATACCGCAATGTAAAAAGTTTCATCTTATTTTAAGAAATTTCTGTGTCGAAAAATGATTGTTTGATCCGCGGATTATACACCGGAAATTAAGGTAGATTGAGCAGGGGTCGTACTTGTTCTGAAATTTCAAGACCAGGAAATTCTTCGGTACCAGCATTTTCTTATAGGAAATCTCTTCTTAAATAGGACGAAATTTCGCGCGCTTAAGGTAGATTTATTTCTCTGTAAAAAAATTGCATATATTTGTCATGAAAACTAGAATGAAGCGCACAACCTCTGCATTGAGTGCATTTGATGAGTCATCTAATACGATTTCATTTCTAAACGCGTATATGATTTCAAAAATTGATTATCAATTTTAATCGGAAACTTTAATTTCATTTTTATATAATAACTAGGTGGCTCTGCCCCCTGCAAGCTACGCTCGCCAACCCCCGTTCAGACACTGTAGAATCTAAAAGCACGCTAATCTGATCGGTTTTAAAAAGATTAGAGAAGATTGAACTATACTGAAAAAACCTGTAGCGATCTCCCTGTAAACAGGTTTCCATTCAATTCCCTTTGATTGCAAAAATTTAAGGTAAAATCAGTTGCTGTTAAGATATCCAATGGTTGTTTTCGTGTTTGGTTAAAGAAGATCAGTTAAACATTTGAAAAGAAGCTAAAATAAAATGAATTAACTAAACAGAGTCTTTGTCTCTCGGTATTTTTAACAGCGTTATAAAACGATTGACATAATACAATTACTAAAATTTGCTGCTTTAACCCCTTCAAGGGCGGTGGTTCATTTTTGGACCACTTAATTTTAATTCTTAAATGCCACATTAGCATCAGAATATTGGGATGGAAATTTCCCTTTTATTAAGTAAGTGAACAAAAGCATTTTTGCGTTTCGAAGTTTGTTTGTAAATTCTGGTACCGTTCACTGATTTCAAAATTTTACGAATAGAAGTGCCTTGTCCGTGAAAGGGTTAAACGCGTATTAATGTATTTATTATTTTAAAGTTTCCTTTCCCTTTTAATATTCACGTGTAAATACAATTTTCAGGACATAATTTTCAATATTTCCCTGCCTTAAACATGTACTCATTTAATAGAAATTTTAAAGTTTTTTTTCTGTTTTTAATAGTCACGTGAAAATAAATTTTTGATCGTTAGGAAATATTATTATTTGCGTTGTTTTTAAAATTGAAAACAATCTCTATAATAATAGCCTAAGTCATATGACTATCATGAACAGCTCCAGGCGGATCCCTTCGCTTTTTATTTTCCAGGCGGCCATTTTGGTACTTTAATGTTAGCCAGCCACAGGTGTGATAAGTCGCCGAATATTTTTCTATCCCAATTATTTCGTTTATATTATAATAGTCCAAGTCATGTTACTGCCATAAACAACGGGCTGATTCCTTTGCTTTTCATAAGAAAGGTTTCCATTTTGATTAAAGTATCAAAATTACTTTTTCGAATAAGAGTGCATAAAAGTTGCCATGATCAAAAAGAATTCCGTGTACTTTTATGTTAACCGGGTGAAAATCTCACCAATAGCTTTTTTTAACTCGCCAGTTAGCATTTTTTTATTTTTCGAGTGGTAAATTAAAACGGTGCTACTTGGTTATCCCATCGACCAAAAATCTGTCGCCAAACTATAAGGTTAAATGCCAATAATGGTTGTTCGTAAATGTCACATTCACTTGAATTTAAGGAAGTTACACATGTTCACGCCATCAAGTTATTTTTATTTCGATGTTTTATTTGTATTTTTATTAATGTTATACTTATTTGTTCTTTTGTTATTTAAAATAAAAAAATATGTCAATTTGTATAATTTGGCTATTTATATAATATGGCGAAATCGGTCGACAGGAGAAGTAATAACATTAAAACGTTGCTTTGAAGTGGAAATTAAATCTCATGATTTGATGCATGATTTTTAAATTATATTCTGTTATTTTTAAAATGAAATAACAATAAATAAAAAAAAATAATTAATAACTATAGAACAAAACAATTTATAAAATTTTTTGTAAATAAAAAGAAAATAAGTTCAAATAAACATTTATTAATAAATAAGCAACAATAGCCGGGTTACCATGTCAGGCAAAATAACGCCATTTTGGCGCCAATTAGGTACCCCGTTGCGTATATGATTTGTGTCTAATATTTTTCTTTTTGTTTCGTTAAAAAAAAAGAGTGAAGTAAAAGCCATTTATTTTAAAGCTTTCAATTTTAAATGAAAGTTTTGTATTAAATAAAATGATAATGAAATACAAATTGAATTCTGAATAAAAGTAACATGATGCATTTCTTAGCATACATTTAAGGGAGGCCAAACTCGTCGCCAAATTAATTTAAAATAACCTTTTCTAAAATATGAAAAAAAAAAAATATCTGTTATGATTAAAATTTGAGTTGCCATCATTAGAAAAAAAAAGTATTTAAAATTAGAAAAAAATTAATATTTCGAAAACTAATTCTAATTTTAAAATTCTAATACCAGTTTTGAGATCTGTGGATCAATACGGATTTTTGGTATTAATTTCATTACAAAGTACTCCATATTTTAGGAGAAACCGTCGTGAAACGTAATCAGTTGTTTAATCAGTCGTTTCATAGAATCGTTACATAAATTAGTTACAATTCGATTCATTAGGATATTATATATATAGGGTAGATACAAAATCAAAAGACATTTAATGTATTTTAAATTCAAAATTATATACGAGTTTTGGGGATTGAATATTTTCATTTGTGAAACAATGAATGATCGGCTATTGTTTAGTTTCTGTTAAATATTTCCGTACAATATTTAAAAAAATGTAGTTTCACTTATCTCATTTTTTGCATAAATATGTATACGATTTTCTCTGATTATAAAATCTTAATGTCAGAAGACACTTGTAGCTATAAAGGAGATTTGTAGCTATCGTATCATAAATACTACAGATTATTTAGATAGGTGGCATCACTAACCGGCATCCTCCTCATTCCTGTAATTATACGCGCTGTCATAGTTTTTGCATGCAAGTCTTCATCAGAATTTTGTATGAAGAGGGTATGAAAAGTACACGTGTTGGTGTTTTTATCACGCGCGAAACAATGTTTAAACAAGCAGGATTTTTTCTATTATTAAGGTTAGTTGGGGTAACTGGATCCACGAAGTAACTGGGCCATAGGCTATTTTATAAAAAAACTGTTGATGTTTTTTAAGTTTTAGTTTTTGTGAACAATGCACCTTAATCTCTAATTCCTAAAACAACGTGTATAAACTCAATCATAACTCTCACTTTGCTGTGTTAGGCTGTCAAAAATTTACGTTTCTTTTTTTAAAAACAACGTCATTATGGTTCAACTTCCTCGGCTTTTTAATAAAATACTGTAAGTACTTTTATTAAACAAAATTTTTTTTTTAAAGATTAGGCATATAACTACATCAATATTAATAGATATCTATATATATTTACTTCATGTTTCAAACGTAAGCCCAGTGTCCCAGTTACCCCATAAATCTTTCAAGAATGGGGTTACTGGGACATGTATCCGGGGAAACTGGACCATGCTGGATCCGGCTACCCCAATAGTTATAAATAAGTTTCTCTTACTACTGGAAATAGATATCTGCATTGTTTTTTTTCTCACAATAAAGAAAATTGTAGAATACCTTATTAAAATTACGTAATAAAATTTTTAAAAAAGCATATTGGGTGGTATCAAACCTAATTTCTTGAACCTTGAGAGGCGGTGATGCCGTTATGATATTACATAATTTTAATCCCTAATTGCCATATTGGCACTGGAATTTTATAATGAGAATTTCACCTTTACTAAGTACGCGAAAATATACTTTTATTTGTTTACAAATAGATTCTCTTGTAAATACTGGTGTCATTAAATTACTTTAACATTTTACGAATTAAGTAACTTGTCCCTGAAAGCGAGATAGCCAAACCTTGAAATTGTACGATACTATACATAATGTACTTAGGTACATAACGTAGCCGTTTGTTCATAGATTTACCTTGCTATTTTTTCCTTAAAATACCCATGTGACTTTTATACTTATTATCTATACTAAAGTACATAAGTATTTACTTAATTTTTATGTTTTTGGTATAAATAAATCTAACATTTTCAGTTTTAGTGCTTTTTTTAGACGCATTGACAGCAAAGGTTTCCCTTCCAACGCTCTTTAATTGATATATAATTTACATGATCTGTCTGGTTTAAATTTTTTTAAGTTGCTTACACTTTGTCAAAGAGGACCTGATATCCCACATGAAAATAAATAAATAAATAAAATAAACGCCTGTGCAACATAGACCCTCCTGGTCCACTTACACCATTTTTATGGGGCAACTGGACCCATGAGGAAAGAAAGATGAAATATGCATATTTTTATATTTTTAAATATTAAAATGTAATTTTGAGAGGGAACCTAACTGAACACATTTACAGAAGTGCAGACTTTAATTCAAATGAACATTAGCTTTTTGAAGCTGAATTGTCAGAAGCTACAGAGTCACATTGTAAAATCATGGCCCAGTTGCCCCAACTAACCTTAATCAATTTGTATATATGTCCATTTTGTAAAGAGATATGTGTCATGTAGTATATATTAAGCGCTCTTTTCCATGTAAATCCCAGAGTTGTGTTTTATATTGAACTAATGTGTCAATTTTTTTAAATTGTGAATTCTATTTTTCAAAAGTGGAGACTGCAAATTGATTTTTCAAATCAGTTGAAAATAATGGGAAATAATTAGCCTAATACAAATTACAAAAAAATTATCCCTTCAATTGTGCTTTATTTTGATGATACATATAATTTGACGCGTAAGGTTTTAAAATTTACCAAATCTAAGCACAAATTTTGGAAATATCTTTAAAAATATTTTGTTGAAAAGGTTCAAATAGTGTGTCTAATATTGTGATAGTTGTTAAATAAGATACTAGAAGTTTCTGCTTGCGAGCAGAGAGAGCACAGTTTGGTAAGAAAGAAGGTAGGAGGAGTATAGAATAACTGACACATCGCTGCCGTTGAATTCATTATCAAATACACAGAAGCAGAAAGCATGTTTACCTTCCTATATTGATCCTTGTATGTTTTAAGTTTTACTAATACATTACTATCCTGAAAATAGTTAATTCGATCTAAAAAGGAAACACATAGCCAGTATTTAGATCTTTCTTTCTCCACCATTTCTTACTTTTCAAAAAATCATTTAAAAATAAATTTGGATATGCATTAAAACAACTCCACAGAATAACCTATTCACAAACAAATTTTAACTGATTTTTTAACATTTTGTTTTTATCATAAAATGTATCTTTAATATGAAATTCTATTTTGACTTTTAATTATAATGTTTCTATACAATTTCATAATTCACAATATCTTCCAAACCCAACCAAAGTTTTTTTTTTCTTTTGAACTAGAAGATAGGCCATCAGAATGACGTGTTTGCATTTTCAAAAGAATGATATAGCATTGCATTATCAAAAGAATCAAGAAGTAATAATTTTTATCTTATCTGACAAACAGGGTCAGGAGGGGTAAAATAAAAACACCCATTTTTCATTTAAACTTAATGTGTAAGAACATTATTAATTGAATTGGTAAAATAATGACATGGAATATGCAAATGAGCTTCACTCACAAAATTTGAAGAATTATTTCACAAAGGCATGCAAATTAGTACTAATAATGCTATTTTAAAACATATTGTCAATTAACTAATTTACTCCATTATATGGGGTTAAATAAATCCAAATTTCAACAGAAAGTTTATTTGTTTTTTATTAATTGCCGGTAGGAGGCGCCAAAATAACAATTATGTAACTTAAATTTTAAAAAAGTTTATCTCACATTAAATCCTGGTTTTTTTAAACAAGCATAAAGAAACCTGTAATAAAATTAATATTTAAGAAGCTTCTTTTATCACATAAGTAAATTGCAACTATTAATTGCATTGACAGATATTTTTCTCAAATTCTTTTATTAAATTACAAATTTATTTTACTTACAAAATGCAAAATTTAATTTTCATTGACATAATATAGCATTGATATATATATGCATATATATGTAGTACACGGCATTATATAATCCAGATTTAATTACATTTTATAAGAAATATTAATTTCCTCCTAATGGCTTCAGAATTCAAAGAACTTTTTTAAAAGAAAATTTCTTTTTTTATTTTAACTACCGATTGATGGTGCCAACAGAGCATAAACGTTCATAACGAATGCGATTTATTTTTTGGACAACAAGCTACATCGACAAGCTACAACGCGGATTCGCTTTGCGAACAGTTACCTCCGTGTTTTAATATTTTAAAAGTTCAAGACGATTGAATCAATTGTTTGTTTACTTTCATGGAGGGAGATATTGAGCTGCAAATCTAATTTAAACTAAAGTTATCTCCGAACTTATTTTTAACTGAATGTAAGTCATCAATCAAATGTTAATTTATTTTGAATAATCCTTCTGAAAATGTAACTTTTATGAAGTTTTATTCGAAAACATAATTTTGAATAAAAATGGCTGATTGGAATCTGAAAAAAAAAAAACTGTGTGGTTATCGGGATTTGGATGAGTTCACTCCGGAAGTACTGGATACACTTAGCGCTATTATATACATATAATTATTCAACTATAATATGTTACTGCATTCTAATGGCGTAAAACAAAAGCAAAAGCTTAAGAGCTACAGGATTTAAATATTGTAAATATCATGGTTTTTAGAAACATTCAGTATATCTAAAATTGTTTAAAGCCTGGTATTTTCGTAAATGATATATTATTTGAGCTTTGGAATACTAATAAATAATTTTAAACACATTTGTAAAATAATATACCATAGAAAGTGTCTACTAATACAACCTATCTGAACAAATAATAGTAATAAAAAATATTTTATAAAACACAGCATCAAGTAAACAAATTAAATATTTATTATCATCTATATCTATTCGTAGCTCCTAATACCGAATTTTTCCATAAATGTATCCTATTAATTTTATTGCAAATAAAGATATCATGTTCAAGAGACCAATACTTCGGATTTTTCATATGAAAAATTCGTAAAATATAAACAACCTCCAAAATAACTCACATGCGATAAAAGTACATAAAAATCATTAATTGTGACTTCCATACCGAAATACCTGTCATTTATTATTTAATGACAGAATATCTGTTTCAGTGAAAAAGATATTACTACCAGTTGCTTCCTTAATTACTTTCTTCCTAAGAGAATATCGAGTTAATACTTCTAACGTTATTATCGGTGTTTCCTGCTGGCAAATTACCGCTTTCATATGTATGGCATAGAACTTATTATATATCTCTCACTTCCCGAAATTTTATCCTGCTGTTAAATGAATTTAACATGGATACATAACATTAAAAACATTTATATGTAATATTAATAGTTTAAAACATTTCCGAAAAAGAATAATTTAGATTTGACTAACATTTATTTATACGTTACCACATACAATTCGTTGATTGTTGCTTGTTTTTTTATATACATTTATTATTTAATACCTGATTAAAGAAAATGTTATTTAGGAAAGATATTAAAAACCATTTGCTTCGTTGATAGATTTCCTCCTACTTAAATATCCAAAGAAAATTTCTGACATTTTTACGAATGTTTTCCATTAGTTGAGCGAAATTTTATTTATTGTGTATTATATATGTTATTTTTGTTTTCAATTTGGGATTTAGAAATGAGAAATTTTGACTATCTATATTATAAAGGACAAACATATATGTGCGTAACGCAAACGTCATTTTGCGAATGGCAAAACTTTGAAATTTGAAACGAAATTTTGGTTTTGCAATTTTCTCTACCGCAAATTTGTAAACTTCAAAACATCGCACATTTTAAATTTTTGCACCGACGTATAAGTAAAAAATGCTCTTTTAAATGCGATTTGTTTGAAAGCTGTATCGCAGTTCATTTCTGAGATATTAATTTTTTTGCAGTTTTTAATACCATTTTTCTTATCGTGGCAACAGAAGTAACTCATTTCTATTGAAAGTCATTGAAAGTAAACGGAAAATAGTCGAATATAGGAGATACAGTATCTTTTTGTTGCCACTTTCTCATAAAACCTGAAAAAAATAGTTGAAAATAAAATATGGGCTATGTCAAGAATATTGTCTGTTATTCCGTGATAATGACGTCATATGCACACTTTTCTATAGACGAAGTTTAAGACTGGGTTGTAAAAGTAGACTGCTTTAACGGATGCAAATGACGTCATTTTATAAAAAAGCGTGTGTTTTAATTCTTAAACCTGAATTATGTTTTGTAGAAGTGCGTCATTTTCACAGCCCAGCTGCTTTGAAATTCTTCACAGGTGAAAATGCTTCACTTTTGAAAATAATGTAATCGAAATCACACACTGATAAAACGCAATGTTTTACAAAAATTTAAAGTGTCTTTATAAAAGAGAGGACATGCAAATAATAGCGATTTATATTACAGAAATTGATGATTCTCGCCTGGATGGACTTGCTTCGCCGAGTTAGACAAATAAACAAATATTTAGCGATTTAAAATAATATCGTGTTCCTGAAGTTTTTGTCGAAAATTCTCTCGAAAAATAAAATTTTAATGCTATTTTTTAGGAGATTCTACAATAATTTTATCAAAATAACAGAATTTGCTTAATTTAATTTTTCCTAATTTTATATAATCTATATATTTAAAACACAAGTGTGTTTTTTAGCCATCTGCCCTGATCTTTCTGCTGAACCAATTTTACTAATACAGTAAACTCTGTCTAAGGCGGAATCGATCGGGTCCAAGAAATTTTCCGCAGTAGACAATATTCTGCCTTAGACAAATTTTACTCTATGTCTATGGATTAGCAGGGATATGAAAATCTTTCCAAGTAAGACAGATTTCCGTCTTATAATATATATATATAAAACACAGATGTGTTTTTTAGTCAACCGCCCTGATCTCTCTGCTGAACCAATTTTACTAATATATATATATATATATTTTAACTGAAAGCTCTTCCTTTGTAGATGTGATCCACTATCTGTTTTTTCTTAAATATCCCCACTTTTATGTTTTGATTTTAAAAGCATTTTATGAAATTTCCTCAAAATGAGTAAAATTAGATAGCTTTCATTGCTGTAGACAAGAGAGAAATAATTTTTAAATTTATGCTATTTTCTGATAAAAATTCAAAACTGTTGATAAAGATTGTTGTATAGGGTTTAGTGGCGCAAAATCCCATTAGGAGCAGAATATTATATTAGGGGCATAATAATGCAAAACGACATACTGCTTTTGAAAAGACGCATTTTTCCTCATAAATGTTTCATTGTTTTTCCTTCTGCATGTGTACTGATACTAAGTTTCAGACACTAGGCGAAATACTTATTTAAGTGAAGATTAAGTCATATTTAAAAGTAAACGAAGATTTTCTTAGATAAAACTAAGCCTTTTAACACAAATGCGTCTAAAAAACATAAATTACGGAAAGTTTTACTCTCCGAATTTGAGATTAGAATCCCAAATAAAGAGTGCGTTTGTTCACATGAAAGATGTTGCTGACAATCGTGACTTCAAGTTTTGAGTTGAAATGATTTTTAAATGATCAAACAAAATACAATTTTTTAAAAAAAAATGATGAATACGGATATGAGAAGTGCGTATGCAAATTTTGAGAAGGTGAAAATTGCTGTTTTCATTCCGGAAATCCAATCATAAGAGCCTCAATTGATAACCACATCCTAATAACTGATTTTTATTATATTTGAATGATTATGTATATATATTATAAAGAACGAACTGTGAGTAACGCTGACGTCATTTTGCGAATGGCAACACTTCACGGTCAAATTTCGGTCTTGAAATTTTCGCTACTCCAATTTTTCAACCTTCTGACCATCGTACGTTTTCAATTTTCGTTGCATCGGGAAAAAAATTACTTTCAAATGCAATTTGTTTAAAAACTGTATTCATTGACTGATGTATTATATTTTCTAAAATAATTTTTAAGCATGATTTTTTAAAAAGTTTATCTTATCACGTGCCGGTTTCAATACATAATAATAATAAATATTTTGCACATAAAGCAACAAACATTTTTCAACATTTGTTTCAGACTATTTTTGCATAACGAAATTAATACTGTAGTACTTTCCATACGAAAAATGCTTTTTTAATGTAAGTGGTCAATCTAAAAGAATTTATTGCATATAAAAATATATATATTAGTTTTTAATTTAAAAAAAAAACCGGTTTTCACCTATATTCTTTAACCCGGGAAGCCCGGGTACAATCCCCTAGTACTTATAAAAGATAAATTTTAAGTATATATATATATGTGATGAAATGACGAAGAACATTTGGCGACAATCGGGTTTAGTTGGGTTTCCAGATTAACCCTTTATCTACGGCATTATGATCTATTGCAATTTTTTTCACGTAATATTTTTTTCAGTTACTACAATGAAAATTAAAGGATATTCATAAAAAAGTACTCACCCGTGAGAAATTTAATTAATAAGAGGTAATTAATTAAAGTGGTACTTTAAAGTACCGTCAGTACACTATGACAAAAATATAGACAGAAAATTACACAGTATTTCAACTGGTAACAGAAATTATTTTCGATTTAATAAGTATGTGGAATATACGCATTTTCTTCCTTAAAATAAATCGTTTGGCAAATTTCAGTGTCAATCATTTATTTCAACACTTTAGAATTGAAAATGCTTTGCTTCTGAAAAGGGTAATTTTTTTTTCTTTTAGGTTTCGATCTTGTTAGCCGTCCTTTAGTTATGCGACGTCCATATTCCAGGGACAACATGCTCTCTCGCATCTCCCAGGGCCGAAACTAGGGGGGTGGCAGAGGGGGCACGTGCCCCGGGCGCCGGTTTAACAGACGGTGAAGGGGGCGCAAAAATGAAGATTTTGCTTGGCGTTTGATACAAGGATGTATATATACACACGAAATTTGTATAAAAATGTCTCGCAGCCGAAATATTTAAAGGAAAATTGAACCAAATGGATTAAACTTTACAAATAGATAAAAAGGTTCATCTACAATACAAAATTGCAAATGAATAAGAAAGAAGGTTTTTTTTTTTTATCCTCCCATTCCAAAAATATCATGTCTGTACCTTTAGCTTCTATCTTTTAAATCACTTCCTGTGAGGGAGAATCCCTACCATTTTTCAAGGTCAGTCTCTATTGTGGGACACTGACCGCAACGGATAACTACAAAGTGCGAAGCGACCCCGGTCTGACTTTTCTATTAGATAAAATAATTCCATGAAAGCTGCTTGTTTATTTTCCGCTGAACAGCATTGAGCTTTCTTTCTTTCTTTTTTTTTTTTTTCGTATTGCCATGGGCGATGACTGCCCAGGACAATAAAAACAAATGAGAGAGGGAATGAACAAAGTAAAATTCTTCGTAAAACCTTTTATTTTTTATTGTATCATTTGTAGTTGTACAGTGAAATTTTGGACAGGGAGTCATGGCTAGTAAAGCAAAGCTGCCCCCGCCTTTATCGCTCAAAATGATTTTTTTTCTCGTCTTTCTGCCATTTCTAGGCATTTTTCCACCCTGCAGTGGCGTATCTAGACTCATCATTTCGGAGGGGGCTAAGTTATGGTAAAAGTTTTTAAGAGGAAGTCACAAGAATCGGGAAAAATTCCGCTTTAAACATTTTTTATCATAGCAGGTAACACACCTGTTACACAATAAACCTGCTAAAATGAAAAAATACAAACCGCACAACAATAGATATCGACCTCATTTAGCCAAAAAAAAAAAAAAAAAAAAAAAAAAAAAAAGATTAAAATGCAATTCGGTTCCTTTTGATTCCGTTTTCAAGATTTTAATGAACCAATATTTGACAAAGCTGATTACGTAGTTCTGTTTTATATATTTTAAATTTAAAAATAAGTTGTCTATTAGATACTTAGCAAAATTCTTTTTGTAAATTTACTTTGTAGTGCAGAGGAGGTGGGGGGGGGGGGCGCCAAAATCCATGCTTGCTCCGGGCGCCAAAAAGTCTAGTTTCGGCCCTGGCATCTCCACATATGCAATATATGAATTTACATATGCCATTTCTAGCATAACAAAAACGGGCCGGTGCCACAACTTTTTCGATTTTCTATAAAAAATAACAATGAAACAGAAAAGAAATACCAGGGAAATCATTACTACACTACGTTTTAGTAATTGCATTTTAAAGCAGATGAAAACGACGGATAACTACACAGACGAAAAGTAAACAAGAAGTTTTTCTCCAAAACCCAGTGTACTGACGGTACTTATAAGTACCACCGAGTAATTCAACTGTTGAATTAAATACATACACCGTTCATCTAAATTAGCTATTCAAATTGTATTCTAAGATCATAATGAACACATAAAAAAATCCATCACTTATCTTATATCCTTTACTGCGTTTGCAGCAATGAAAAGACGAGCGTGGCAATCTGTACATCTCGGCACAAAACACATCGACTGCTTCAAAGATAGCATCATTCCTCTCTAAAATAACAAACCTAGAACTACTATCGCCATGTATTCGAATAAAATGTAGTTAAAAGAGTGCTTTTGCAAAGTACCATTAGAATATTAGTAATATTCACTATGGTATAAATGTCTAAAATGAGTCGTACTTATAAGTACCGCCAGTTGATTAAGGGTTACACGCACAGATGTCTTTGGCTAGATGTGTTTTTTTATGAAGAAAACAGATGAAAAACACAAAAGATGCAGTCGAATGGGACAGTATCCAACTTTATTTATGCAATCAGAAACAGTTTTTAGGGGAATGCGCAGTTTAGTCGATGATAAAAATAGAATTCACTCGCATCAAACTTCGACGTCTTAAAGAGACAACGTTCCATCTCTATGCTGCTTTCCACACGATAATCTCATTCTCCTCTTACTACCACTCTACTCATTCTGTTTCCTACACCACTACATTTCACCTCTCTACACTTATTCCTTTGTTTTTTACACACATTTCTGTAAACATCTCTACACACCGTTCTGAACACTGCTCTGCACCTTTTTTTTCACCTTTTGTATATGGGTGCCGCATCAGTATTTAAACTACACCGAATCAAAGTTACAATAAAGATAAGTTGATTTCTCTCTCCCAAACATAACCGCTGTAGGACGGTTTATTAATATTTCCGGCCGGGTTAATATCGATGTAAATAAACTTTCTGGAGAGAAAACATTATTCCAGAACTTCCTCTAGCCTGAAACGAGATGCAAAAGGTGTAAACATAAATTAATGTCCGCTGTCGAGGTTGAATCTAAATATAGCTTTTCCCCGCCAGACGATAATTTAAAAAGAAAAATAAATTTATTGCCGCGGAATAAGTTTTATAGCATTGAAATATTCTAGTAGACACCTTAATATATTTTAATAAAAGAATGATTTTATATAAATAAGTTTTAGACGGGTTAAATTATGAATTACGATATTTTAGCAACTAAATGAAGAATTTAGATGTGTTTGACATACTGGGAAATAATAGCAAATTTTAATAAGGATTTAAATAATAAAAGGGTTTTAACTTAATAAGCCGGTCATTATCAAAAAAGAAATTTATATAGAGTAAGGCTAACTTTGGCGAAAAATTTTTAATTTTGTAATATATCTATATTTCAAAATACATTGAAATGTTAATTTTAGTTGTAGATTTTATTAAAAGATTATCAGAGAATTTAAACTCAGATATGTGTGTTTTTATGGAACATAAATATATTACAAATATATTATACATTAAAAAATAAACTGATAAATGTGATCCAATAAAAAGACACAAAATCATTGAAACAATAACATTGTTGTTTCTAGTTGTCTCAAAAGTGTCAAATTGTGCCATATGTAATCTCCTTTAATGTTCTGTTCAGCTACTACTGTATCTTTGCTCAGCTATTAGTTTATCTATTTACTAGCTATGTTCAGCTGTTACCTTTAATGTACTGTTCAGCTATTTTGCAACTCAATTTTTATTTATTTTCAGGCGAAACTTTGATATTCAACGTATTTCACATTTTTGTGATAGAAGCTCAAATAGTCTACACTTCTTAATCATCACATAATATTGCAACAGTTAAAAAGTAATAAATACGTTTTCCTTTCAAAACAGAATTTTATCTTTAGTGCATTAAAAAAAATAATAATAGAAACATGCATCTTAAATGTCACTTTTATCAATAAAGAAACTAAAAAAAAAAAAAAAAAAATTAATTTAATATTTCTCTTTCTTAAATAGAAAAAAAAAAAACCTATCTTTTATTAGTTTTAAATATTCGTACTCTGAAAACAGTTTTAATCTTAATTTATTTTTAATCTTAATTTAATCTTTATTTTAGAAACATTTGTTGTAAAAATTTTGTCATTATTTATTATGTTACCTAACTGGTATGAAATATTTTGTACAATGAAATAAAAACGTGCATTTACTAAATGCAAATAATTCTAAAGGATAAATAATTCTAACCATTTTTTTTTCAATGAGAAAAAAAACCCCTCTTCACTGATAATTATATATTAAAAGCAACGATCTTATAATAGTTATAATGTATAATGTATGTTTGATGTATATTTGAGTCATTGAAAAAAAATCCCATAAAACAAAAAGCAAAATATCTTTTTTCAGTTTTGTAAATTGATGATTTTCTAAATTTGTGCATTAAAAAAAGGGTCTGAAGGCTTAATTATGATCAATAGAATTGAAAGTATTTCTTGTTTCCAAAAAAAAAATCTGTAATATTAGGAGGTTAATTCAAATATACCCCACTAATAAAATTAATTTTTCTTGGAACTGTTTCTACTTTCATTTCAATAATTATTTAAGAAAGTTTGAGCAAGCATATATTTTTAAAGCGAAGTAAGAAACTTACCTTAACGATTTCATACATTTATATTAAACGTGTAGGTACTATATAAAAAACATTTACACACTTTGTAAAATTCCTTAATGATAGGAAATTCCAATTAAATAAGTCTAAATAAATTTTATGTTTAATGGTTTCTTTTAAAAGCTGGTATCAAATATTTGAAATATTATGATCCATTTCTGTATATTGTTAGCTATTTAATAGTGTTTTCTTTCAATATAATTATGTATATTAAAAGTAAATAAGTTATTTGAAACCAAACGAATAAGAAATACATATACATTATTAAAATAAACCTATATGCTGAATTTTATTTTGCAATTAAATAGTTCCGTTCCATATTCATTGGCAGGATGTGGTCTAAAAATTAATTCTTTTCAGAAATCTCTCTTTTTAAAAAAAAAAAAAAAAAAAAAAGGAAAGATTCCGTTCTGGAGATGCAAGAATTTAGGAAACGTTTTTCACGCATTTGTACATCTACTAAGATGAAACATTATGTTAGTCTGCGTAATACAAAATACAAAGAGAAATAGAAGTAATTCAAAGAAACTGAATAGTTTTCCAATTTTTACAACTGTTTCCTTTCTTTGCAAAAAAACTGTATTTGTAGCGAAATGTCATTTTTCAAATGAAACACAGAAAATTTTTATTCATATATGAAGATATATTACGCTGCATTTCTTTTTACGAATGACTATGTTTGACATTTTTTTGTCTATAAGATGTTATGTTATTTTATATTTTAAAATTGAAGTAATGTCCGTATTTTATGTAATTCTTATATACAGGACAGAATTTTAAACATAAATATATATATAAGTATACAATCTTCCTTTACAAAAATGTATAAATAAAGCTATAAGTCAAGGATGTTAATGGTTGTAATAATGATAATGACGATAATGATTTCGTGTATGTGTGATGGAATATAAGAATTTCACAAACAATTTGTTAATCAAATGTTTTACATTTTAAAGAAAATATTAATAATTTTTCCAATTAGTATATAAAACACAGAAAGCATAAAATAATGGAATATACTTGAAATCAATCTTAAACAATAAAGTTTACTTTTTAAACTGCAATGGTATGTGTGACATACATATTATTTTAAACCGAAAATATATGTCACGGCAAGTATGAAAAAATAGTCTAAAGACCATATTTTTACTAATGACATGCATATTATATTCTCATGTAATTCAGATTCATGTTGAATGATAGTTAATACAAAACAGTTTTTTGGACATAACAATTATTTATTTGTATGAATGTTGGCTATTCTAGGTCAATCAGGAAAGTAACAACTAAAAGTGTCAATTATTCATCTGTTTCCTCACAAAGATGTTAAAATCAGTTAATCTTAGCGACTTATTAACAAAATATTCCTAATAATAAGCTGAAATAAATTCCTCATTGATATCGCAATGTATCTAAATCAAACACAGCTACCGTTAAATCTAACATGTCAGTCACAATCACTACTCGTGTTCTGGCTGAAATCCTTTATTTATAATCATTTTAAAGTTTTTTACCGTTTTTCGGCTAAATTCACAATACAAAAATACTCTCTCTAAAGCTACACATTAAGCAGACACTATGTAATTGGATCAATGACATAACAGAAAGAGGTAGCCAATGAACTTCAACCTCTTATGTCGACACTAAAATTTGGCACTCTAAAAATCCAATGAAGCTAACGATTACATCTTCGGCACATGCAAGGTCCCATGTAAAATAAGCCGATAGAGAGAGCTAAAATTCAATGTACCTGTAAAACGAGTTTTTAGATAATCTCAAATACTTGTGACAGTACCATCTCCCCTATTACTGCTCATCTTCGACAGAACAATCACTGAGCAGGTGTCCACAAAATAAGTTACACATAAACCTGCAAAGTACTGAACAAATAACAAATAAATAAAAGAACTATACTGCTCAAAACAATTAAAGGATATTTAGAAGAAGAGAATCACAAATGCAAATTTTTTTGGTTTTCAAATTGTGGAGTATGCAAATTTTGAGTTCGACGTCAAAAACGTCGCTTCAGCGGCAGCGAATGAAATTTGACTTTCAACTGGATAAAAGAGAATGAAGACAAGGATGATCGGCATTCAGTGATTGCTTTGTTTCGATGAGTACGATGTCTCAGCGAAGTCATTTGACAGATTCAGAAGCTTTGAGAATTGTTGGTAGGTTAGAAGGGGGCCAAACTCAAGTCGAAGTAGCGCAAGCCAATGGAGTGTCACAAAGTGTCATTTCCAGGATCTGGAACCGTTTTTTGGAGAGTGGATGTGCAGGCCGAAGACCAGGGCAAGGTCGTAGACGGGCAACAACGCCCAATGAAGATCGGTATTTAGCGTTAACAGCTCGGAGACACCGAACCATGAACGCTACTCTTCTCCAACAACACCTTCGCTTGGCTACAGGCACCACGATTTCACCTCAGACTGTCCGAAACCGGCTCCATGGTGTAGGTCTGTATGCTCGCCGACCGATGGTATGTGTTAGATTAACATCAAGGCATCGTCGCGACCGCAGGGAGTGGGCAACCGAGCATGTCAACTGGAGGAGAAATGAATGGAGCAATATTCTGTTTTCTGACGAGTCCCGTTTTTTTTAGCATCCGGATAATAGGCGTATTTTCATCTGGAGGGACCCTGGCAGTAGGAATAATCCTGCGTTCGTGCACGAAAGTGTCAGATTTGGCGGTGGAGGAGTCTTGGTGTATGGTGGCATCTCCATTGACGGGCGCACTGACCTCTACATCATTCGAGATGGAGCTCTGACTGGTCGCCGATATAGGGATGAGATCCTCAGACCTATTGTAGTCCCTTACGCTGCAGCAATCGGAGATAACTTCATTTTAATGGACGATAACTGCAGGCCAGATCGTGCAAACCTGGTGGAGGATTTCCTTTTCAAGGAAGGAATCGTTCGAATGGAATGGCCAGCGTGTTCTCCAGACATGAATCCAATCGAGCACGTTTGGGACGCTCTAGGAAGACGAGTTTCTGGCCGCCAACAACCCCCACAAACTCTACAAGAACTGGAAAGAGCTCTTCTGGAAGAGTGGGGCAGAATACCCTAACTCGTCATTAATAGCCTCATTGAGTCCATGCCTCAAAGGTGTTCAACGTTGCTGGCCGCCCGTGGAAACCATACCT
The DNA here is from genome assembly GCA_963932465.1 of Maratus speciosus. Lineage (NCBI taxonomy): Eukaryota > Metazoa > Arthropoda > Arachnida > Araneae > Salticidae > Maratus > Maratus speciosus. The sequence goes on along the minus strand of OZ010797.1, from coordinate 249,742,061 downwards.
TCTACTGAAAATGATTTTCTTTGAAGAAAACACCTTTTCTTATTCTTTTTTTCTCATATGCACAAATTGTGTTTTTTTCCTTTAGTACACAAATGCGCAATAAAATGCATTTTTTTTCTGCCAGACATGTGTAATTTATTCTCATATAACCTACTATGTCTGTCGACCATGTATCAATCAGCTAAACAGTTTACCAGATACAAAATCCACCTAAAACTGCAATATCCTTTAATTGTTTTGAGCAGTGTATTTACAGTCATAAACAACTATTTACACTACATACGAAATAAGAAGAGATCAAGGGCTAATTTCATTATTTACCCCTTAATATGGATCTATATCCATTCATAAAGCACTGATTTCGATTTTGAGGGGCGTGAATTTCTAATTTTAACCATGTCTAATTTTAACCACCACCATTGAGATGTTTTAGGAATGTATAAGGACCCTCCCAGTTTAATTGTAATTTGGAAGAAATTCCATTACGTCAAAACGGGTTCTATAGCTAAATTTTAAAATTCGCTAATCTTGAAACTCGTTGTTTTTTTGTCGTTCTTTGTTTTTATGTACTCCGCCGCCATATGGATCCACTCTCAATTTGTGAACATCTTAAACTAGTGTCTGAATGTACATATGCGGCAATTAGGCTTTTTCTGCCGGGCAAAGGAACAGGAAATGAGAGGGATTACAAAGCGCATGACAGCAAATCATCTGTGTCGGAGTACATCCTGTAGTCTTATGGACAGCACGGTCATATGCAAGCTAGTTTCTGGTTCTCATTCTGTAATTTTCTTAATAGTATAAGTGAGAGTTTATTGAAGAGGGTAAAGTTAAATCTCTTTACCATGACTTACGACTGTGGATGTAATATTGTTCTTTTGGTTTTGTCAAAAAAATACCACAATCCTTTGACAACAACAGAGAAAGTTTATTCCATTTCGCAATTAATCTGCAAAGATGGGTCTAATCTTTTCACCTAATATAGGGAGGGATAATATCTTCGCTATTGTAACAGCCTAATGGTCCTAAGTAGCCTAATGTAGGATAAGCTTCGCGCCATTTAGTGAAATAATCCAAGACTTTTAAAATGTATTTGTTGCCTGTGACCACTGGTAGAAGAGGATCCAATATGTAGAGAGAGATACGTTCGAATGACGGTGCTACATTATGCTGATGAAATTTCACACAGCTTCGTATCTTTACACCCTTACAAGCCACAAAAGCATCACAAGATTGGCATAATTTCTTCACATCTTCTATTGCCTTCCTGCAGAAAGAACTTTACCTGACTGCAGTGTTTTCATAACTTCGAAGGGGCTTAATTACCTATTAGGATAAAACGTTGAATAACAGATTTACTAAAGACCATTCGCCTAATAAGAGCCCTTCAACTACTTTACCACGCCTGGTATAGAAGTAGACCAGTGGCGTGGCGTGAAAAATCTCGGTGGTCATCGCAATTATTTAAGTTTGTGGTGAAAAATTATTAACTCCAAAACTCAATGGTTGAATGTTCAAAAAAGAAACTTTAAATCTTACCTTCACTTATACATGAACTCCAAATGTTCTGCTAAAACTGGATCGTAGAGTTTTAAAAGCTTATTAAGAGTTTTAAAATATTGCTTGGTCATCGCCGCATCCAGCGATGACCGGACGCCACGCCACTGAAGTAGACGATGACATTTTAAACTTCACCGTCATCAGACTCATCCTTCCTGTGACGCACGCCATCTCGTACGTAGAGCCCAAAAATTTTTAGTTTCCTGCGTCAAAAGAGAATTATCCTGCCAGTTAGATCTGCTCTGATTATTCTTTAAAATCTATAATAGATTTGATGTCGGAGTCTTCTTATTGGGAATGTCGATTTTTCCTTTGTCGCTCTGAGATATTGGCTTTTATATTCTTGAAATTGTATTTAGACGATCGATTTCATTTTTAATCTCAAATTTCTTAGCAGATCTTGAAAAATACCAGTAACTTTCACTATAGGGTTTTCCAGTGAATGCGACTGCATTTCCACTCAAGGCTCATTTATGAAAACATATTTCAAAATTATATCCTTGTAGTCGTTGTATCGATATGGTTACCCGATCCCATGGATATTTAAAGTTTCAAAGCCAGGTTAACGAAACATGATAGTTTCGGAGCAGGAATGTTCTGCCGTAGAATTAATGATGGAAGTTTTTTTAAATTTTTAAGATCGTGAAGATTTTTTTTCTGTTTTACAGTAATTTCGCTCCAGCTTTGATAAGTGATGACAGTAAACGATGATATATTCTTGCCCGTCAATATTTTGGGATAAAAAATGACAAATTTTTCATTTCACACATCTCTGCCCAAAATATGGAACTGGGCTGATGATACATTAGGCGCAGATGTTATAGACGGTTTCAGTTTCTCAAAACATCTTTTCACACATCTTTCCGCAGGAAAGTTTGATTAGTTTCAATATACAGGGTCAATCAATGGTATAAACTTTAAGGGTTGGTACAGGACACTGTAACAATCATTTATTGTATAGGATTGCATGGGCGCAAGTGACATGTTGAGGTACCAGGGGCCCAATTTGGCACTTTATTAATTTAAAAATTTCTCATTCATACTACAAAATTTATGTATTGTTCTTTTCTTTATTTAAAACAGACATTTCATGATTACATAAATAGAAAAATCTTCGATGAAAATTTCATGTATGAAATCGAAATTTTTGAATATAAAACCCCGCAAAAGTGACAAATCTGTGAAACACAGGAAATACATGAAAAGAAATAGAAATGGAGTTTTTTTAATTGAAAAATTTTGATTTCATACCGGAAAGTTTTAAAAAATAAATTTTCTTTATATAGTTATGAAATGTCTGTCTTAAATAAAGAAGAATAATATTAAAAAAGTTTTCTGGTATAAATGAGAAATTTTGAAATAAAAGGAAAAATTGGTCCCCTGGTGTTTGTACCTCAACGTGTCACCTGTGCTCATGCATTTCTATAAAATAAATGATTATTACAGTACCTTGTACCATCCCTTAATGTTTGTAACACGAATTTAGAATCATCCTGTATATGTAAAAATCTTCAAACAGATTGCTATCGATTTATTCGCCATTTAATACTTTCCTTAAACATATTTCTTTTTTTCTGTTAAAACTTTTTCTCTCCTTATCGATAATGAAATGCAAAGAAAAATGTTTAATTAATGATATCTCTTGATTATAAGAAATCATCAATGATAAGGAATAGAGAGAAGGGTGTTTGATTTCACAAAAAAAGGGAACGAAATTTCGATAATTGGTTTTTTTTAGCATCAAAGGATTAAATTATATTTAAAAAATACATTGTAATTTTATTCTTAAACGGTTATGGTTTAATTCTATCACATTGTGTTGTCGGATATTTTTTTACTATTTTGTATTGGATAAGGATCCTGGATTTAGTGGTCTTGATAAAAATATTATTAAAAGAGTAGAAGAAATGATTATGATTTTTTATATCGTGAAATCTAGTGCACAATAGACGAAGTTTTCTTTTTCTTTTAGAAATACAGCATAGATATTTTTAACTTATATAAAACTATGTATTTTCAAAGAAAGAATATGTGTTTAAAATAGACTTTAAACGATGTTAAAAAGATCTTGTGCTTAGAAAGTTTTTTTTTCCATGTAATCACCGTGAATTTATTAGACTACGTGGATACATTTAACAATTGTTGTCAAAAAATTATATTCGAAATCTGGATTAAAGTGCAGATGATGAAATGTAAGCTATGTATATTTTATAAAAGTAAACGATATAATAAATATTTGCGAAAAACTGGGCAATTTTAAGAGAAACAAAATGTGCTATTAATGGACTTTAAACGATATTAAAACGCTCTCGTGCTTAAAGAGTTACAGATTTTTTTTCTTTCCATGGAATCACGGACATTTTGTTAACCCAGATACATTAAACAATAGATGTCAAAAAAATGTATACTAAACTCCGATTAACGTATAGATGAGAAAACGTAATCTATTCATATTTTTGAAAGTTGATATCATAATAGACATTTGAAAAAAAAAAAAAAACTATTTTCTTTGGAAATATTTTTGCAATTTGAAAGAGGCAATATGCAAAGAGCAAAGTAGCAAATAATGTTAAAATGGTATTTAAATTATGTTAAAAAGCTTCTGTACTTAATAGTTAAAAAAACAATTACACCTTTCAGTGGTATCACGGACCATTTATTATATTATATTATGAAAATACGTTTAACAATATTTGTCAAAAATTAATTAAAATTAGATGGCAAACAGTAATCTATTATATTATAGAAAAGTTGACTTCTTAACAATCCTGGTTTGTAAAATCCTTAAATTAAATACTAGTACAAATGCACAAATCAAACACTTTGTGCGAATTTTATTGCATAATCTAAAATCTTTATCAACAATATGACGTACAAATACGTACAAACACGACACAAAAATGTCACATACGATCGTTTCGATGATTCCCAGATCCATTTCCTCAGTGCGAGAAAATAAAATAAAGAATTAAAACCATTATTTTCTGCCGTTTTTCTTTTCAGCCCAAAGGTTTCTCATATGGCAGCTGAGACTTTTTCGTCACTCATTCATTCAATATGAAATATAATCCATTTTTGGTCAAAAAGTATCTGCAAAATCATGATCAGCAGAATCACATAAAATAAAAAAAAAGTTATTATAGTGTTCCTGATATCTGGCTTTAAATGCAGCTACCCCGGTGACCTAGAATGTGACCGATGTCCTCTGATAGAGACGATAGCCACGTTAAACATTAAAAAACTCCGTTTGTTAGATGAGATCATTACGTGGTGATATTAAAGTGGCTAGGAAACATAACTTTTTCTTTTAGTTGATTCAAGAGACCATACTTGGAGTTTCAACAGAAACACATTGTAATTAACGCAGGACGAATTAATGTCCTCACCGACTTTGTGTAATAATATCTGATTTTAATAAAGATGGATGTAAGATGTAGTCATGGCAAACAAAGAAGAGGCAGTTTCGACATAGACCTGACTTTATTGTCTTTTCAGACAACATATTCTATATGTCTAAGTCAGCCCATTGGCTTGAGAGCTGGGGCGAACGCCAAAACGCATAGGATGATCAGAGCAAAAGCTCTCTTAATCGTGCTTAACAGCGAACAGATGATCAGGTCCTGCTTTTTTGCCTCAGCAGTCCGCTTTTGTTAATGTAGCTCAAACTTCTCCCAGCAGAAGGCAGAAATAGCGGGAGGTCTTTTTTTATCTCTTGATTGGATCAGAATCGTTTTAGTGCTGGGTTTTATGGCCTCAAGAGTCTTGACTCAAATCTGATTGAACCACCAACAGCTAATTCTACATTTAACGTTAAATTTGATCCATGAGATAATCATAGTACAAACTGTCAAACAGACAAAAGTTAATTACGATTTACCTCCCAAAATGTAATCAATTTCTTATTTTGACACTCATTTAAATTTATATTCCAAGCATAATTATTTATTTTGATTTATTGATCTGAAAGCAATAAATTTCATTCAAGAGAAATTGGATGAAACTTTATGATTTAAATGTAATTCTTGAAAATAATTATGTATTGTTTATGATTCCAAAACAATCTAGCACAGCATGAAAAACAATGTTTATGCTACAAAATATATTGATGAAATTATTGATTCTAATAGGATATGGGGCATTCTCACAATCTTTTGACTTTGGGGGAAAAAAATCTGGCGAAATTAAACTTGCTAAAATAACATTTTAATCTGATAGACAAATGCCTTAATGATTCAAAATAAAGAAAAAATGCTCAGCAGCGAATTTTTTTAATTTAACAGAGGATTAAGTTAAACTTGCGAGTTTAATTTTCCTTACCGTTTTACCCCTATAACTTTTTAATTTTTTTCTAAATTTTTACTTATAATGAATTTGCATAGTACCCACAGGACATTCAAATAAGAAATAATAACATTGTAGTACTTTTAATACAGAATTTTTGTATAATATTGCCTTAAAGAGGTGTTAAAGAAGGGACGGTAATGTAAAAAAAGGGGATGGTATTAGAAAAAAGGGACGGTAAGGATTGAACGGTAAGGAGAATTACCACCTATTTTTAGGAAAGTCATGTTAAAACTAAGTGATATCCACAATGTTCATTGATTTTTAGAAACAGTTATTATCATTGGATTAAATTAATTTTTTTTAAATTTACCTCGAAAAGTGAAAGTATAAACCTCCGGGAAGGTGAGACTACCAATAAAGCCACGATGCTTAAATTGATATTTAAATGCTCATTTAAATTCTACAGTAAATTTCCTGCCAAAACATTTTAGACATTATTTTTCTGGCATACTTCTGCATGAGAAAAAACTTGAAAAAAAATTCTGTGGCTGCATCTAAATGATTTTCTGTATAATTTTATAAGAGGGATGGTAAGGAATCTAAAACCCAGGGACAGAGTTTAAAAAAGAATAACAACCCTAAAAATGTGTGCAGGTTAATTTTTAGCTACATATTTATACAAAACAATAGTTCCAGTTTCAGAAAAATATTACATCGAATTATTTTTATTGAAACAATTTTATACAGACAGCTCCAAAGTTAAAAATCAGCACACGGGACTGTAGATGAGTTTTCCTGGTATTTGGACCCCCAACATCGTCAAAAACTTATTTATTTCGTTTATATTGTTATGCAATCATGCAATGGGATGTTTCCCAGTATATGAAATATAAAAAAACACACAAAAGTGTATTAAATAAAAAAATATTATTCAGGGACATGAAAGTCAAAAGATTGTGAGAATGCCCCATATATGGTGAATCCCCGGTAAGTTAAATTAGATATATGCATATATCTAATTTAATTACGTCCTTAGATCATAATATAGATTTATTACTTTTCTAAGGATTTTAGATCATTTAAATTTTTATATGTCGATAAGTGTATTATATCAACATTATGTTACAAAGAATAATTTCTGTTTTTTCCACATCTTCTGTTTCATAACTACCCATAGCTGCCAAGTTTTACGCTTTTTCCTACCATTATATTTTTACAGAGAAATTTGTTTTATTTAATTATCGAAAAAATATTATTAAATAAGTACGATTTTTCTGATCAAAAATGCTAGTAGGAAATACGTGTAAAAATTGGCAGATTTGACTACTTAAAAATTTGAAAGATTTTTATGATGGGATAAATAGGTTTGATATTTTGGTTTAGAAGTCTACACTGTAAAAAAAATCCGACCAGTTTTCTTGTACGACTCAGAAACATAGTTGCCCTTATCGTACCGTATAATTTTCCGACCCAGCTCGGAATAAAATCCGTAAAAAGAAGGAAATAGTCAATAAAACGGTATTTCACGGATTTTATTCCGATTTTACGGATTTTATTCCGAGCTGGGTCGGAAATTTTTCCGGTACGATAAGGGCATCTATTTTTCCGATGCCTACAGGAAAACTGGTCGTATTTTTTTTTACACTGTATGGAAAACACGTTGTGTTTTCCTATTCTATAGTTTGAATTTTGAAAAGTTTTTTTTTTAGGGTTTATTACGAAAACGTCAAAAATACTGAACAATTCGGATATAATTGGGACGATTTTTTTCATTTTTAACCAATTATGTAGCATTTTTAGCTTGTGTTGTAGGGATATAGAAAGCAAAAATATCAAAATTTTCCAACACGGTAACGTCCAATATTTTCTAAACAATTTGCATCCAATTGGAAAAGTGTAGTGCAAAGTGTAGTAGCAAAGATTATCGTGGATGAGTTCGTTAACCAAGCATGAAGGTTTGTTTATATGAACATACAAAAACAAACGCAACGTTTTTCCAAAATACTGAAGCAATTCGAGTCTTATTGGAGCAATGTACTGATCTAGAAAGTATTTTGAATGAATCAGTTAATCCAGCATGTTGCTTTTATGAAACGATTACATGGACACACAAAAGTAAATTGTGTAAAACTTTTTATCACGTGAAATTCCGGAAAACTGGACCAGTTAAAAAATTAATTGGGAAAGACTATTGATCATGCCCGTTATATCGACTATAAGGACACACGAAATTTCTGGAATGCATTTACTGAATTATTTGGGTTAAATTACAGCCGAAGTGTACATTTTAAACTATGCTATTACTTTTTTTTACATGTTAATAGAATCATCTCGAATCCATTCAATTACTTTTGTTTCGTCTAATTTAAAATTTCTTTTCATATAACTTCTCAGAAAAAAAACGAACTTTCTTTTATGCTTCAATGAAGCAGTATATATACTGTAGCAATTGTATAGCAGTTCTATACAGTACTAAAAAAGCAAAATACATATCTTACAAACATTAGAAATACGAAAAGAATTACGGAAAATTGCCTGTAATTTCATTGTATACCACATGCACAATTTTTGAAGTGAATTTTCAGGGTAAAAATAATTCGATTTATACACCGCAAAATATGATATAAACTATAATTTACATACCTTGGATTTGTTTTGGTATGCCATCTCTTTCTTTTTCCATGCCAAAATGATTTCGATATATTATAATTATGTTCTAAGCTCAATTCATATTGCTGAATTAAATTGCATTATAGGGTTTTCCGAAAGCTTTCAAACGAAACCAGTTTCTGATTAGCTCCACTTTATGTGTTTTCTATTAAATTATATTCATATGTTCATTCCCCCGAAAAGCAATAAAAATAATCGCCGATATAAACATAAAATTCAGATTAAACGCTACATAAATTTTTATTTGGTGAAAAAAATGCTTCAATAAATTTATTTATTCTACTCAATAAATGAATTAAGTTTATTTATTTGGCAACATATAAATTTATTTTCATTATGCTTTTGTCTATTTCATTTTGAGATTCATGCTGTGAATAAATAAATTGCAATAAATGTTTATCTGGAAAGGAATTTCGTACCATACAATTCTTTTCATGAGTTTGTAATATTGATAAGCTTAAAAAAAAAAAAAAAAAATCAAACGCTAAGCCCGTATATGCCCAATTTTGGTTCTTTTTATTACTATAGAGCTATATTTTTACAAAAATCTCAGGATACGGAAAATGATGCATAGAAATTAGCTTCAATATAACTTAGCGTCATATAAAAACACCCATACGGTAGTATAAACATTAATGTATAAAATTTTATAATTAAATTACTATAGAGCTATATTTTTACAAAAATCTCAGGATATGGAAAATGATGCATAGAAATTAGCTTCAATATAACTTAGCGTCATATAAAAGCACCCATACGGTAGTATAAACATTAATGTATAAAATTTTATAATGTATTTAAATTAAACAATTTTCAAACTTTTACAATCAAATTTTGATTATTTGTTATGCACATTTGTAATGCGATTAAAATGGAAGAAAAAATGCATATTAATATTTACCTTTAAAGAAATATTACACTTTTTGGGTTATGGCAACCAATCGGGTAATATGGAATATTGTCATAAGGAATATTAGGTAGATTTTTTATAAAATACTACCCATTGGGATCTCCCCTATGTAGGAATGTCTGAAAATGTTTTGCAGAATTACACCGATCATGACCCCTCGAACCAAAAAACCACCCCTAGTAAAAAAATATTATACATATATATCTGCATATCTATCTATCTGTCTATCTATCTAACTATCTATCAATCAATCTATCTATCTATCTATATATCTATCTATATATATATATATATATATATATATATAAAATCTCGGTCAAGTTCGTTAATGGGCAAAATCGGACCAAGGGGGTATGAATATGTGTGGGGGGGTTGTGAAAAACGAAAAAACCCCATAACATCTTAATTATAATGTATAGCGACTTAGTTTAAAGTTATTATTACTTCTAAAAAATATGCCAAAAATTCATGTTTGACAGATTTTTGATAAAACTAAAAAGGGGCTCAAGGGGCGAAGAAATGGGGTTTTGGAGAGAAAAAATTTCATAAATTCGTCAATTATCAAGATATCAGATACAATTAAATATATTATAAATTGTCTTAATATTATCTACAACTTTTATATTGACAAGTTTTCGATAGGATCAATCCTTACCGCAAAAAAATAAAATAAAATAAAATAAAATAAAAACGAAAACAAAAAGAGGGGGGTGTTGAAGAAGAAAAAAATCCATAACTTCGTCAATTCACAAGATATAAAATCCGCATGAATTTATTATATATCTTCTTAATATTATCTACAACTTCATATTGACAAGTTTCCGGTGGGTCTAATTCTTACAGCAAAAACAAATTAAAAATACATAGTGTTTGATGAAAAAAATATCGTATTAAGGATGTGCTCAAATCCAAACAGCTTATTTTCTGACTCATTTTTAAATTCATTTTTGCTTTCAAACGCATCCAATTGGTAGGTTCTCTTAGTCAGAAACTATATAATATGCCTCGATGATCGATTTTTTAATAGAGGCAGAATAATTTTTAATAAATGATGTCAAATTGAGCATTTTGAAAAGAATTTCTCGAAGCGATTGTGTTGGAAACGAAAAATATGGCCCAACTGAGAAAATAATTGCTTATATGAGCAACTTCTAAGTAACTGAACGAAAAATAAAAATATAGGTCTCTTATAAATCTCTTTAAAAAATCATGTCAGCAAGTTTCATGCTTTGCTTTTAAAAATGAATCTGAAAATGCGTCAGAAAATTTCGAGTTGTTGAGCATGGTGAAATATTTTGTGAAATGTGATTTAACATGGTTCTGATAAAACCAGCTCTTATATAAAAATGAAATTTAAAATTCGTCAAAAGCTGTCAGATAAAATTTTTAAAATGGGTTTATCTCTAATCGTGATTTAATTTTTTTGATAAAATTAGTACTTAACTTCGAAATCTACCTGCGCCTGTAGGCCGAGCCGGCAGGAATGTTTAAAATTCCAATTACAACAACGACATAAAAGAATAACCAAAGTTATTTAATGAGTAAACCTTAGTACATCATCTATAAATCATCAGATTCTTTAAAAAATGATTATAATTTTTAGACTCGTCTTTAAACAGTTGTGTAGTTGATATTCCATATTACCCAACGCACCATTTTGAAAAACATAACCTCTTCCCTCGTGAACAAGTTAGTATCAAGAAAAAAGGACTAAAACAGCAACAAATATGACTATTAAACTTTATGCTGAACTTTGTTAACACAATGTGATTTTATAATTAATGAGAAAGGGCATAGCCGGATAAGCATTGGAAACATGCCTTTCAACCAAATTTCCTGATTTTTTTTCCCAGATGTGGCTACATATCTGACAATATATTTCCCCTATTATCACCCTATAAATATTCATATTTAATGAGATAAAAATGTTTTTTTGATTTTTTAAAAAACGGATTTTCTCAAAAACTGCTGCACATAATTTCATGCCATTAACCGAGGATATATAGATACCAAATATGCATAACTGGTAAATTTTGTATAATTTTCTGTTTATAAAAACTGTGTGAAACAACGAAGTAAAAATAAAAATAAATTAAAATCATATCTTATGGTTATCCGAAAATTACTATTTTCTTGTAAACAATTCCCCATATGTGCCCGTATATTCTATATAAATGCCGAAAGTTTGCGTTGGGTACTACATATAAATATTTACAAAAATATATATTAAAATTATTGAAATTCATTTTAAGGCATTATTTGGTGCGGAGCTACTCAACTTCGACACCCGAAGAATTTTTGGAATAAACAGTTACAGAATTGCTGTATTTTAAATTTTAATGAACACATGAGCAACATTCACAACGCTATCCATATCAAAATGAACATGAAGTTGAAAAACAATGCTTATATGCTTAATGGAATCTAAAATACATCCGTTGACATATTGTCTGCTGACTTTGTTCCTAAAATTCTTCGGATGTCGAAGTTGAGTAGCTCCGCCCCAAATAACGCCTCAAAATGAATTTCAATAATTTTACTACACATTTTTGTAAATATTTATATGCCCAACGCAAACTTTCGGCATTTATACAGAGTATACGGGCACATATGGGGTATTTTTTACAAGAAAATTGTAATTTTCGGATAAACATAAGATATGATTTTTATTTTATTTATTTTTTTTTTTTATTTCGCTATTTCCCACAGTTCTTATAAACAGAAAATTATACAAAAATTACCAAAAAATTACCAGTTATGCATCTTTGGTATCTATATATCCCCAGTTAATGGCATGAAATTCCGTGCAGCAGTTTTTGAGAAAATCAGTTTTTTAAAAAAATTGAAAAACATTTTTATTTCATTAAATATCAATATTTATAGGATGATAATAGGGGAAATACATTGTCAGATATGTAGCCACATCTGGGGAAAAACAATCAGGAAATTTGATTGAAAGGCATGTTTCCCATGCTTATCTGGCTATGCTCTTTAAAAAGTTTACCTGCAAATACAGTAAAACCCCGCTAATCCGAACTAATTGGGACCGGTGACAGTTCGTATTACAGAAAATTCGGATTAGCAGAAATTCTTATAAAAATAGAAAAGAAAAACATGCGAGTTATAAAAAATGTAAGTTGTAAATGCAAACATCCTGTAATCCGTCATCCTAAGGTCCGGCCTTCTTGATAATCTGGCACGACCAAAAATAGTTTTCCTGTTTTATCACTCCCGGTATTTATAATAATCCAAATAAACTTCAGAATGAGGAATTACGCAACAACCCATTACAAACAGTTCAAAATTGCGAATCTATAAATAGCTCAATGAACACGTCCACGAGGGATGAAGAAAACAACATTCCTGTAGATAATTTGAGAAATCAAACTGTTGAAATGAAAAATAAATTTTTATCATCTGAATTAAATAATTTTTGTATTTTAGAAAAGAATTTTATAGTGGCTGGCAAACAAACAGATATTCGAGTTTTTTTTAAGGTGGCTTCTCCTACAGGGTCCATTTTTATTTTATATCCGTGTACTTCTGTATGTTCTACTTTTACATTATTGAGTATTTTTATTCTGCCTTTTTAATCTGTTCAAGTATAATTTTCGAAAATGACAACATTCGTGTAGATAATTTGAGAAATCAAACTGTTGAAATGAAAAATAAATTTTTATCATCTGAATTAAATACTTTTTGTATTTTAGAAAAGAATTTTATAGTGACTGGCAAACAAACAGATATTCGAGATTTTTTTTAAGGTGGCTTCTCCTACAGGGTCCATTTTCATTTTATATCCGTGTACTTCTGTATGTTCTACTTTTACATTATTGAGTATTTTTATTCTGCCTTTTTAATCTGTTCAAGTATAATTTTCGAAATTGAAATCGGTTCGGATTAACCGGAATTTTGGATCAGCGGTGTTCTACTGTAACTGCAAAAATTAAGAATAATATTTTACTGTGTGTCTCCAACAACTGGTATCCACATAGAACTGACAAGGAAGGTCTCCTTACAGGGCATACTCAGAATATGTTGAAAAAAATGCTGGTGAAACTACTCATGTATGTAATAAAGGATCAGTTAAATTTAGCAGCGGATTTTCAGTAGAAAGTCTGTAAAAAAATAAAATATTCAAATATTTGGCGTGAAAAATCGAAAGTGACACGCGATTCGGCGAGCAGGATTTTCCTTCGCCAAAGCCAAACGATTTTAATGCATCGGAAAATTGTTTATTAATTGTTTTTTTAGAATGCACGGTATTTAATGAATTTCAACTTAATCAATGAAAGAGTTTGTTACATATTTTTAGATTACATATATATGTTGCTTGTTGCTGTAGTTATTTTATTTTATCACTGTAAAAATATTTTCTATGCTTTGCAAGTTGCAAATATCTATTTTAAGTTATATCCAGCTGACATTTGATTGACATAATACATTTCCATATCCAGAAGTCGTTTCCATAGCAACAAAATCAAATCGACAGTGTTCTATCTGCCTTATTTTTGAGCTCGAAACAATTTAAATCAATTTAAATTTTGTTTTAAATCGTAAAATATGATATTTAAATTTTATTATAAATACATATAAATATATATGACAAACTATACTTAAAACAAACAAAAAATAACAAAACTATAGTTAAAACAAACTAAAAATGACAAAACTAAAGTTATTTAAATTAAACTTTTATAAACAAATTCAATATAAAAAGTCTTTCCCTTAAAGAGTACTCCACATAAAATCGTTTTTTTTTTTTTTTCATTGCCAACCGGTGGTAAATCGCCAAATAAATGAACATTTCGTTATTTTTTTACGGACGCTGTATCGAGATGCCGCCAAAATTTATTTTATAAACATATATATCCATATGAGAAGAACATTCTGTAATTTTTTTCAGATTTTTCTGAGTATGCCCGTATGGAGACCTTCCTTGTGAGTACACTGCCTCATGGGAGTACCAGGAAGTCGTATGGCAAATTTAAGCTTCGCTGCAATAACGTATGCTCCAGATATTGAAGTATTTCCTATTGTTGCGACGAAGAAAAAGGGGCACCAACATTCACTAAATGAAAATAAGAAGGGTTAGTACATGAAAGAATATTTATCTTAAGGTACGCGTTGTGAAATACCGAATAAAATTAAGATACGCCGGTTCGGATATTATTATCGATTGAACGCGATATAAGGCATCCGCAAAATTAATTAAAGATTAAATCATGAATTTATTGAGGAATTTGGCTTACAAATAAAACAAAGGAAGTATTGTAACAATAAAGAATAATACATACATTTTAATCTAATTATTTATTTATTTTCTGTAAGAAGAATAATTATATCCAGATGTATGAATTTATTCAAATTATTGATTGATTATTTCTTTTTTTCATTTACATTCCTTGACATTATTATTATTAAACGTTCGAATTTTATTTTACAACTTAGAAAAAAACTTTTAATGCTCTTAAACATCATAGCATTTTATTTATATTCTACAAAGGCAAATATGTCGCACTCTCACTTTGTGCCAAAATATAATTTTAAAATTACCAACTATATTTTATTATTTTGAAATTTGTATAAATCGTATAAAATCTATGTTAAACTTTTGTTGATCAGCCAGGGGAATTTAAGATGAAAATATGAAGATCACCCATTATAGATTCAACCTGCGCATGAGGCCGTAGATTCTTTATTTAGTTTTATTCACAGTCCGTTCGTATTTTGCAGGTTTCTCAGGGGCTTTGACGCCACGCTAAGGGGGCGTTTTTCAGGGCACTTCCTGGCTGAGGCAATGGACTGGGCACTTTCGGGCTGGGGCAGTAGATCAAGCAGTAGACCGGTCACTTTCTTGCTGGGGCAGTATACTATGCAGTAGACCGGTAACTTTCTGGCTGGGGCATTAGACTATTCGCAGTCTGGAATGTTTTACTGACTTCTTAGGAGCTGCCCAGTGAATTTCGCAGATTTGCCTTAACAGGCAAAAATGCTGTCTTGCGAAGCAAAAAAAAAAAAAAAAAAAAAAAAAAAAAAAAAAAAAAAAAAAAAGGTACTTTTCAGCTTCTCTGCTGCTACAAGAATGAATCTGGGGCTCATTATTTTTTTGACAGCACCGGCTCCTTAGGGCGTGTCTCCGTAGGCAAATGCTTCTTTTTCTATCGAATCGTCACCGGTCGCACATTGACCTGTATGCAAATTTTATTTTATTCTGCCCTTTCATTGGATAATATATGTCAACCTGCCCGCATGTATAAGAACAGTGATTCTCGTTGGCTGAATGGTTAGTTTGTAACATCATACAGAAAAGGGCATTTTTTAGTGTGTGTGTGTGTGGGGGGGGGGGGGTTACCGTCTTTCTTGATCTCATCCTGCGACCGTCGAACGTGATACGTTCTGCTTGTATTTATGGTATCCGGTGTGGCTATTTCCCCTGTTAGTGATTTTTTCTTGGTTATCTAGTTATTTATATATCATAAAGTATAACATACAAAGTATGATACATGATACAAAGTAAGATAAGATACAAAATATAAAATATTATACATTATATATTTTTAGAGTAGCACTGTAAAATATCTCTAAATGCAAAAATTTCTATTTCCCATGCAAGAACACATAGCCATAAATCTCTGTAATGTACATTCGTTTGAAAAATTACGTTCATACATCTAATTTAGGTCCATAGAAATAAAAAAAAATGTTCCATGTAAGTGGATTGTTAGGAATATGACTATAAAATAATTAGTAATACAAAACTTGAATCATATAACAAGCCGGATAAATACATGCTTTCAACTACATAAAAAAAGTGTTGAAAATAGACGAAAATACGTTTACACATTTTATGTACTTTACACTTATTACACATATCAGACAGTATCTTATAAATAAGATTTATATTGCAGCTTTCCTATACGAATTGTAAATACGATGACTACAGCTATTATCTCCATTTCATGTTTCTTATATTAAATTAGAATCAAGTGCTCAGTGCTTATTCTCCAAAAGCTATAAAGATAATTCCAGACAAAAAGATAAAATTAAGATTAAATGCTCCATAAATTTTTACTATGCGGCGGGAAAGGTTCACTTATTTGGTATTTCCTTTGTATAAATTACTGTTATTGGAACCTTATATCATAAGAATAAAGCATTGATAAAAAGGTTTATATTTATATTCATGCAATTAAAGAAGATTCAGAAGTTTATTGGTCCTCAGTACTAATAAAATATTAAATAAAATATCTTTTTTAAGATTTGTTTGATAATAGCTTAACAACCCACTGTTTCTTATTCATGAGGTATAAACCCTAGATTAATGATAGTGTGACATTAATATTATAGAAAGTATTTTGCAAAATAATCAGAAATATTTCTTAAGCAAAAATGTCAGTAAAGGGAAAGTAAATCATATGTATCGTACCCATATTTATAATAATGTAATACTGCAACCTTCGAAATTTATTTTCAAAACTATTTAAGATAAGCTTTCAAGATAAAAGAAATATATATATATATATATATATATATATATATATATATATTTCATATATAATAATATATATGTATATATATATATTTTTTTCATTTCGCTGTTGACGGTCGGTATGTGAGATGCGCCTTTGGCTCTGCATCCCCCCTATTTTTTTTTCATTTCGCTGTTGACGGTCGGCATGTGAGGTGCGCCTTCTTGCTCTGCCTGCCCCTTCTTTTATTCCATAGTTTTATTTTTATCTTTAATTTATAAGCACTGATGATGGGACCTTAGAGGCTTCGAAATAGTTATATGCTTTTTAAAATTACTTACATTTGTGTTCTTTAAACGTTGTTTCTCTCTTTTTAATATATTGACACAAAGTACAATCTTCTCTCCTTTTATGTTTTTAACCTGTAATGTTACTAAGAATGTTTTAGGAAACTGGGATGTCTTGAACTTTTTATGTAACTGCAACCCTGGTTACACTTAAAAGTTTAGTAAGATTACTGTAACTTTAGTAGATTCTTTTGTAAAGCTACAGAATTCTGTAGTTTCGCAAAAACTAGTTTTGTATATTTACATCTTTTTTTGTACAGTGTAAAGATAAAATTTTAGTAAGCATACAGATTTCAGTAACTTTACATCTGTAAAATTACAGATTTTTTTTTTTTTTTTTTTTTTTTTTTTTTTTTTTTTTTTTACAGTGTATGTGTTAATAGTATAGAATGCAAAATACTATTATCAAGACTTATAGCGTTGAGAAAAATAAATCATACAACGCTATTTTACAATAATATAACCTTAGTATCTTTTTATAGTAGAAAAAAATTTTTCTATAAATGCGAAAAGTTAGTTTTCCCATGCAAGAATATACCGCCATAAATCTCAATGATATCCAATCGTTTTAAGAAATTAAGTCCAAAGGCCGTACCCGGATTGTTACGAATCTACCTATAAGAGAATCCGAGGCTAACGAGAAAGACAGGCTACCGTGGTGCATTCCACGTATCTTTTTTTACAGACCGGTGGAGTCACGTGATGTTCGAATAAAGGTGTGCGAAAAGAGCATTACGTCACTCTAGCGGTTTGTTAAAAAAGGCATTGCCTTTTTCGTTAGCCTCGAAGAGGATCAGTAATACTATAATACTTCAATGCTATAACCAGCCGAAAAGATATTATCTTTGAACTATATTAAAAATTTGATAAAAGTCCTTTTACACATTTTGTATATCCAGGCATCACCAGACTTACGTAAATAATGCGTTCCGTAAAGTTTTACGTAACTTGAATTTTACGTCGAATTTGTAAATTGCTTAGGTAAAATTTTGTAAGAAACTACAATATTTATTATATATATGCATATATACATATATATATATTATTTACGCCATATTACTTTATGAATAAAGCATCATGCGACAGTATTTACTCGTATATAAACTATAAAAGTATGAACAAATTGATTGATTTATAACAATTCTCAGATGAGCAATAAACAACGAAACAGGAAATTAGAATAATAACTTTCAAGGACACCAACTCTTTGATACTTATAAAAATAGATTAAACTGCAATCAATCATTGTGCAATCATAAAACTTCTTACATTTCCTAAATTATGCTCATCGAAAAGAACAATTACAGCTATAAATAAAAGATGTTTATATCATCCCACGCATGAAGCAAGAGTTTGACGTCACTACCAAGAAAAGAACTCAAAATGACTTAAAAACTGTTTTATTAATAATTTAGTTGGGCTGTTAGCTTTTGTACGCAAAACATGTAAAAATATAAGTAAAAGCTGCCGTAAGAAGCAACATAATTGTATTAGTTAAAAAATAGATATTATATAACCAAGTGAAATACAAAATAGGCTCATTACTTAGTTTACTGCATGTGTTCACATTATTTAAACTCAAAATTTCTTTTCTCCTTTTACACTTTAGTGCTAAATTAAAATTATGAATTTCTACAAAGAATAAATATATAACTTTGGATTATAGCGGCCCATACATCCAATCAAGGAATTTCTGAGCGACAACATAAAGGTAACAAATTTACCTATAATATTATATTTGACTGGCTTATTATGAAAGGCCAGATTTATATTGATTTAATTATCTAAATATTAGCGCGCGTATCATACTGCGCAAAACTGAGGTGGCTTTTTGCCAAGAAAAATATAAAAACAAGTTTAAAGAACACTTTTCAAATATCGTGTGGAATACGGAATTTATAAATATAACAGTAATGAATTCGTTTATAACATATTTGAATCTATATCAAATGACTATAAAAATAAGACATAATTAAAGAGGACTAATTTAGGCTATTCTCCATGAATTTCTCATGGTAAGACATATGAATAGCATTCATAAAATAAAATAATGATTGATAAGCACAAACTGTATTTCTTATGAATTAGATCACTACTATGAATAAATAACAACAAAGTTTAAGTTGTTTTGTCATAGACTTGATTGTATATACCAACAAAAATATAGCTCTATCTAATATGTAATCTATAGTACGGTTGTTATTTGTATCTATACATTTTATTTAAAAAATAAATATCAAAAACCTTCAACTGCGTATTAAGCTCGGTAGTATGATAACAAATGTAATATTCGAGATTTATTACGTAACTGTGAATTTACGTAAATCGCGTAATACGTATGTCGAGGGGATGCCTGTATTACACAATACATATTCTAGACAGCATTTATTTTTTTTAATCAGATTTACATTGTGACTTCGTATAAATTGGGACTACAATCACTACAGCTATTATCACAATTTTCTGTTTCTTCTATTAAATTAGAATCACGTGCTAATTCCCGAAAAGCTATAAAGATAATTCCAGACAAAAAGATAAGATGAAGATTAAATGCTCCATAATTTTTTACTATGCGCCGGAAAAGGTTCACTTATTTGGTATTTCCTTTACACAAATTACTGTTATTGGAATCTTATAAAAACAAAGTATTGATAAAAATGTTTACATTTATATTTATTCAATAAAAGTGGATTCAAAGTTTATTGCCTCGCAATACTAAGATAATATTAAATAAAATTTATTTTTAAAAATTTATTTGACTATAGCATTAACAATCTACTTCTTACTACTTGTTAATGTTTTGAACGTTGTTTTTCTGCATTTTAATACTTATTACTGTTTATGAGTCAGAAATCTTCGATTAATGAGAGTGTTCCATTAATATTATTGAATGTATTTTGTAAAATAATCAGAAATATGTCTTAAGGAATATTGTCAGTAAAGGGAATGTGAATACTTACATAAAAACCTACATTTATAATGATGTAATACTGCAGATTTCGAAGTTTATTTGCAAAACTATTAACACGGTAAGTGCCACGTCAGCCACCGGTGGCTGACAGCGAACTTTCCGTTTAAAACGTGTCATTCACCGATGGCTGACGTCTAAAATATGATACAAAATTGAAAAAAATATATACATTGTTTTAAATAATTACTGAACAAATATTTAAAATTTACCTACCTTTCATTTATTACAGGATAATACTTTCTTAAAAATTACTTTAAACATTGTAAATTTTCAGCGCTTCAGTGTCAGCCAGCGTGGCGCTCAACGTGTTAAAGATAATATCATTCTGATAAGTTTAATTTATTATAGCATTAACAAATGAATGATTTTAATATCTCTCAAGCATAAATCGCATCTAATTGATAGTATAATATTAAAGACATCTATTTATATAAAGTCCAAGCAGATGTGTGTTTTTCACATTTCCTGTTCGAACACCTCATTGATCGCGGCCATAATTCCGATGCCGTAGGGGAGACCGGGACTAGTAGGCGCAGTTTTCAGTTATTCATTTTTATTAATTTTTTGTTTAAGTTTTTTATAAAATTTAACTGTACTTTTAAAGAACAGGCATTGGGCTATAAATACCCGAAGTTTTGAGTTTGTAGCTTTTGTAGTTTATATTTAGCGGAAGCCGAAAGTAAAAGGAAAATTGTGCGCCAACCTACCCCGCACGGGGCAAGTTGACCATACCTATGGGGTAAGTTGGCACACGCTTTATAAAAATTTAAATAAGACACGCAGTTAAAAGAAATCAATTTCATTATTACCAGTAAGTTTAAACAAAGGCGTTATCGCCGTTCAATGTAAATTCTAAATTATAAAGGCATAAAAATAATGAATAAAATATTAACGATGAGTAACTTCTATCCTACTCGATATCATCATCAGAGATACAGTTGTCACAAATAAAAAAAATGAGTTTCTCCGTTCGGGCAAGCATCGTGTGCTCAAAATCTTGCATTGCAACTGCTTTTCTCGGCGTTTTCTGTTTTTCAAGCTACCAACACACACCAGACATCGAGCTAAGTTGCCCCGTGTTCAATGCGCCTACTAGCCCCATAATGAATTTCTTCACAAAAGGGACACGTAACCATCTAAGCATAAATAATCCTAGTAAATCACATATGGGGTAGCTACATTTAATCATACACTAAGAAAAACTGCGCAAGTTAAATAGCAATTATTAAGATAAGCATTAGAAATTAGAAAAAGAATGAAGCAACAGAAAATTACTTATGAGTGCAAAAAACAGAAAAATCGTAATAAATGTCCACTGAATGTAGGCAACGCTGCAAAACTACAATGAGGATTGTAAAAAGCAAGAAGAAAGGTACTCTGTGACCGGATGCGTAATCTATCCACAAACAGCCGATTTATAAGGACTGCGCCTACTTACCCCTGTAGCCAACTAGCCCCGTTCTCCCCTAAATAAGGCAATTGTTCAACTTATGGAAATAATCTACGTTGCATCACATCTATACGTCACTTCTTCTAAAACCTTACTAAATTATACTTACAATTATAATGTAAGTTCAAAATTAAAAATAACCTGCAATATTAAAAATAACCTGCAATAAAAATAACCAACAATAGATTACCGATATAAACAAACGAACATTTCAGAAACTGCGATTAATTTTACAAGTGTAAACAATCTCTAGTGAGTCATTTATTTTTGAAAAATCATTGATAAAAATTTTTAAACTTCCGGGCATTGAATATTTTAATTCCTGTAGTAATATTATACCTTTGACGTCATTCTTCTACGAACAAATGAAAATAGTTATTCATTTAAAAGCCACGTCTTAGAAAACTCAACTCTATTTTCGGTATTTTACGTTATCCCGTGGCAAATCTCTCCAACAACAGATTTTATTTTTGCCAATAGTAGTTACTTTTTCGCGTTTGAAATTTAGAAACAGTGCTTTAAAGTTGAAATAAAATACTATGGTATTTATAATTATTGTTAGGCATTTTAAAGGAAATGAGTGAAAAGTATGTATTTTAATTGTATGCAATAGATGTATTTTGAATGTTTGTATTTTAAATGAAAATTATGCTTTTTAAATGGAACGTGTTAAAGGTTTATATTTTAAGTGAAATTAATGCAATATGAATGATGTCAATGGGACAAATATTTGACAATCAATCGCTTCGCCAAGTTAATATAAAAGTACTATATGTTCTAAGTCTTAATGTAATAAACATTGTTTGTTTCAGGTTTGGATGTTTAATTTATTTTGGAAAAATTGATTTGATAAATCATTAATCCATTTTCCTTTTTTTTTCAGACTTAATTTACTTTCAACATCGCATAATTTTGAATTTTGCGCCGTTGACTAGGGAGGGTGTACATTCAAATGCAAAATGTTTGAAAGCTGTATTTCAATTTACTGACCTTTTATGATTTTTAAGCCAAATAGCTCGATTATGGAATAACTAGGGGGCTCTGCCAGCTGCTCGCTAACACTCGCCAACCCCCATGAATTGCTAGGCAATTCATATTGAGATCGCTTCGCTCGCTCGCCACTATTTGTGTCAACTCTAGCCAGAATGAGTGCTATCATAAATCATTACAACGTATTAAATTTACAAATATTTTTAATGTATAAAAAAGTAATGGAAAACGTTTATTGAAAATGTAAATTAAAATATACCTTGGAAACAGAATTCATTTAAAACCTTTGTGAAAACACAATAAAAAATATTTTTAGTTGGGTCGCTATGCGATCCAAGCAAGCAACCTATGAAATTTACAAATATTTTAGTTCATAAAAAAGTAATTGAAAATTTTGTTGAAGATATATATAAGAATTCATTTATCAAAAGTTTGGTGCTGTGACATGTTGATCGTCATTGAGAAAGCTAAGCGAACAGGAAATTGACACCGTTTAAATTTAAATGGCATGTTAGTGTCAGACGGTGTCCTTTGCCTTTCATTTTTCCGATAGTATTGAAAATCACGGCTTAAAATAATTTAAAACTATAATAAGACGCTATAAAAGATGCTACGTCTCACGTTATCGAACTGTAAACAAAACGTTTTCGCCTGTGTCTAAATACAATCTTGGATCAAAAAGCTGATTCGCTGAATTCCTCACGTCACCGTAAAACGGACCAATAGCAATTGTAATTCATGTATTACTCAAACGGTGTACGTTAAAATTTACCATTTTCTTGTAGAATAGGATTTCTTTTGAACATTAAAGCCATTCATAAAGACAGCCTTAAATATACTATCCGAAATTCATACATTTATATTCCTGGATACGCTATCATAGTATGTTATTACCATTTATATTGTTAATTAGAGATATTTTATATAATAAATAATACTGTGCGCTTATTACATACAATGTATATTATCTTACTTTTAAAAGTTTATCAATAATGAATCACACTTAGTTCTAATTATAAAAATTAAACACTATATCTATATTTATGAAAGTCTTTGTATTTTAATATTATATTAAATTTAGTAGGATCATCACATATATTTATATAACCTATATGTAGAAAGATAAATCTTTCTTGAAAGCGTATTTTAATCCATTAAAATAATTTATGCAAAAATCTTTTTATTTTATCTTCTGAAATATTGAGTTTATAAAAGCTGGTTGTGAAAATTTTACAAAGATCAAGCTTCTGATTGAATAATACCGTTTTGACAAAACTGCAAAATTATACAGGATTCGCTGCCTAATTCTATGTCTTTGAAATGAACTATTTTCAAATTCAATATTTACTTTATTCACGTCTTAACTATCACAAAATACAACACAGATATCGCGTAAAAAACTAGATAAGACGAATCAAAGAAAAAATTTCCTTTTTTTTAAATGTTACTTACATTTAAAATTTAAATTTTGTAAGGCATTTTTTAAAGAAATATAAAGCAAAAGTTATGAAATAGCTGCTTACTAAAAAAAGTATATACATTACATAATATCAAATCAAATAAAATATAAATTATTAGATTAAAAGAAAAAGTACAGTTTTCTAAGATTTATTCAAAAAACATTATTTCAAAATATATCTTTAAATGCAGTACAAATATTTTTCTGATAAAATTGTAAAAATGATAGAAATCTAAAATAATTTTGTTCATTTTAAAATCAAGTCTGCGAGAATAAAGTGTGTTTGCTTTAAAATTTTGAATGAATTTTAAAATGAAATCCATCTTCCAGAATTATGTAACTTAGCCGTAGGGATGGGAATACAAAAAAAAAAAAAAAATAGTAGCAGAAGAAGAAGATCAAAACAGTAGTTCAAAAAATGAGGAAGAGAAAAAGAAAAAAGTTTGTTTTTTTAAATTGAAATTTCAATGTCTTATACGGTAATGTACATTGAGGAAATCTCTTCCGTCTTCCTGTCAAGGCCAGACAAGTACTCATATAAGATTTTTTAAAAATACAAATATCGTAATATTTTTTATAAAAATACTTGATATTGAGAGTTAATTCTTTTTTTTTTTTTATCTATCATTAAAAGCTGATAATACAAACTTTGGATATATTGTTTTTTGAAATATATCTTTTAGAAATTATTTTATTTATGTTCGGGAAACATATACAATATTACACGATTACGTACTATCTTAATAATTATATCATTTTTAAAATTAGCCGTAAATGATTAAAATTTCCTACAAATAATTATTTTTAATTATATGCAAGCAAATGATTGGAAAACAATTTTTTTTTCTTTATAAACATCCGAAAGGAAAAATTTAAGTTGTAATAATATCACTTAACAATATTAAATACGTGAAATTATAAGATTGAGAACAAAGCGTAATCAGACATAGTTAAAAATGTCCACTGTTAATCGAACCCGGGTCCTTGATATAATGCTTCAATTCTCTACTTTTGAGCTTCGGGGACTATACCCAGCCTGACATCTTTTACTAGTCCTCGTAACTTAATTGTGTAGTATCGGAGCGTTATTCCAAGGATCTTGGTTCGATTCCCGGCTTGGGCTTTTTCACTATGTTGGTTTATGCTAAGTTAGCAATGGGAAAATTTCACGTATTTAATATTCGATAATTTTGGGCTTAATTTCGCTATTGAAACTTAATTGAAAATTTAATCATACACTGCTCAAAAAAATTAGGGGAGCAAGCAAAAAGTAAAGAGAATAGTGAGATACAGCCATTCATGGGTATAAATGAAGAGTACATTTATATCAATACGCAATACAGAATAAAAGATGCAAAAAATTTTGAAAGAAAGCTTTAATTCTTTGAAACGATGGATAGAACATGAAAAGAAGGTTTAGGGAAACACTTTGGTTACGTGTAAATGACAAGAAAACGTACTGTTTAAGAATGATGAAGGTATTTAATATCGCGTGTGGTGCCCTAGAATATATAAAACTCCTGCAGACCTGTTTTCCATGGATTCAATGACATCATCGATAAGACTTTGGAGAGTACTGTTCAACTCAGTATTCAACTGCAGCTTTGCATATGTGCAAATCAGAGTGTTTTGAATTTAATACACCTTTTTATTCGTATATACCTAATTCACACCATAAAATTAAAATAGCAATATTTGGTTTCATTAATAACAAACATTTCGTATTTAAATAAAACCAAATTAACCATTGAAACTTTTTCCTGTACAGTCAGATTCTCTCAACTACGTAATTTCTAGAACGTATTCTATGATGAGAATTACAGTGTTAAAAGTGAAGTTTTATAGAATAAATAATTATGTAAAATAAGGTACTTGGAGAATTACTTATTAAAATATTTACTAATTTGCAATATTTTAGCGTAAAACATCCACACGACAGTAGTTTTTACTGATATTGCAGATGTGCAACAGAAGGAAGATTGACGTATTATATGAAAAATGTATCTCCCATTTTTTTCATTACTTTTCCTGTGTAATAAACCTTTCAGAAAATCACATATAATTTTTCGAAACAAAATAAAAAATCACGCATTTAAGGGTAAAAAAGGACACCTAATTTTACTTCCAAAATTGACAAATGGCACCAAGAATATTTAATTAAAATATTCCTTTTATAATGTACATGAAAATAAGCAGTTCGTATTTTCTAATAAATTCTGGTGTCAGTCCATTTTTTCACCAGTTTATAAACAGAATTACTCCTCGCCGGAAAGAGTTAACCCTTCCGAAATACCTTCGATTCCGAAAAGAATTTTCTTTCCACAGAAACCAACATATTTTCGAAATCTAAACAAATAATTATGAAATCCAAGCGTCTTTTACTGTCACTGCCATTCTGAAATTTTTTTCAAATAGTTTTACAGTGAAGTAATCCGTTTACAAAAGTTTAAAAACTTTGTAAATCTAAATTTTAAAGAAGGAAAAACTTTAGAAATAATCTGTTATCTATTTCAGAAAAACTCAAGTTTTGTCATTAATTTCAAACAAAGGATCTTATTTTATTTTAAATGTATTTATATTACAAGTTCGAAAGGAAAGAAAGGAAACTGACAACGGAAATTTAAATAAGATTCTTGGAACTTTTCGCTTCTTATCTTTCGTAAAAAAAAAAAGAATTGTGAAAATTTTTATTTTATTTTATTTTATTAATTTTTTTATTTATTGGAAAAACTTATTCCGTCATAAGACTTTGCAAAGCAATTTTACATTTCTTGAAAAAAAAAAGCTTGTTTACTAAAAATATTCCAGTTTAAAGATTCTTCTATTAAGTTGTTTTTAACATGTTTTCCTCTCAGCCTGAAATTCTTTCTTTTTTCTTTTTCTTCGAAACCACACAAACTGTCCGTTGGCAGTTCTGAACTACATAGTTAAGGGTGTATTCGAAAAAATATTTTTCCACCCTCGACAGCTCGAAATTTTCTGATACATTTTCCGACTCATTTTTAAAAGTAAAAACATGAAACTTCCTGGGGTGATTTCTGAAGACATGTTTAACATGTGTGATTTCATTTTCAGATCAATTAATTAGAATTTGATTTTTAAACAATTATTTTCTCAGTAGGATCCTTTTTTCCATTCCCAGATCGCCCGCTTCGGAAAATTCGGTTCAAAACGCCAACTTTGATAGCGTTTTTTACAGTATTTTCTGCATTTATCAAAAAATCGAGAAGCACGGCACATTATGTAGTTTCGAAATAAGAGAATTTCCCAGTTTGATGCGTTTGAGAGCAAAAATGAATTTTAAAAAGAATCAGAAAATAAGTAGTTCGGATCGGAATACACCCTTAAGTCATTTGTCCGTCAGATGGTGCTACGAAGAAATCAGAGACGAATCCAAGTCACTTTGTACTTAAGACGATATGGTCTCACGATGGCCTTATGCCATTCGCAGAATCATGGGCAGCAGACGTATAAACAGTTTTAACCCTTTATGTACAGAATTATGAATACATGAAAATTTTATCTTCCAAAGCATTTTTCGTGAATTTTCGAAACTACATTAGAAGATTTACTTAATCATTTAATAAATTTTAGAAGGATTAAATAAATCTGAATTTATAGGGATATTGTGCACTATTTATAACCCACCTCAAATCTTCTAATTTAGATAGTTTTCTTAGTATTTTGTAGAATTAGGAAATGTAGAAATATAATGTTTTTACAATAGAAATTTCAGAATCGGAAAATCCCTCCCAACGCGAAGAAAGCTGAAAAGATGCAAAGGCCATAGAAATCATCCTTTTAAAAATATTTTTGTTTTGTGTAACTAATAATGGTTTTGGAACAACATAAAGTAATGCATCTATAACTCATTCTAAACCGTATTACTACTACTCGATGTATTAAATGAACTTCATAACAAGTTATTTTAATGGTACTTGCAAGTACCGTCAGTAGATAAAGGGTTAAAGTACATCTTTAATGTTAATACATTTAAATTTATAAAGTAACATATTAATAAATATTTGATAATCTATACTAATAAAAGAACAAATCGCTCTATGTGTGTTCTGTGAGTGTGTGATGGCTATCGAAAACTACTGCACGTAGAAGTGTGACAATTTAAATAAGAATAGTCCAAGATAGGTCCTGATGCACATGAGGCTCAATTTTTTAATTTTTAAGGGTCGGTGTCGCTGGCCCCTTTTAAGTTTTTATGAACTACATTGTTAATAACATGCCCGCTTTTTATCCAATCTTCTTAGTTTTGGAGGAGCTTTCACCAAACAGTTATTCTCGCCCTTCTACTTTCCAGAAATGTCCCTAGACCATTGGGCCCTATACAGGGCCTCTTGAAGTTTTTGTACAAATAAATTGTTAATAATGTGCTTCCTTTTAATCCGATCTTCATTTTTGGTAAATCTTTTCCATTTAGTTATTTTCATGTTTCTACATTGAAGTTAAGACCCTGGGCCCCCACCTGGGGTGCGTAAAGCTGGTCCAGGGTCTTTTGGACTTTTTACGTGCCAAACATATTTAATCCCCTATTTTTCTCATATTCTCAGAGCATAATTTTAAAGATGAGTCTTAGACTCTTCTTCCCAGACCAATACCCTCATATTTTTATTAGGTCCCTAGGGCCGTTTATTAAACGTTTACCCCCTGTTTGTGCATTTCTTTAAAATATTATTTTAACGAATAATTCATATTATTCCATATGCTTAATTTTGACTAATTGAAGATCTAAAGCGCTAAGTACTAAGACAATTTTATATGCTTTCATGTTAAGACCTTGTTTTTAATTATCAATTTGCCTCTTTGGGCGCTCTATTATAGCTTCCTTAAAAATGGTCCGATACAGAAGCCTTTTTTTAGCAACTAAAAAAAAAGTTTTCAGGCTTCAGCTACCACTAATTTTAAATATTAATCGCCTTATTAGGGCCCTTGGTGCAGCTTCTTTAAAAATGATCCGAATTGCTTGCAATTTTCTTTAACATAGTTGTAGCGTCCTCCGATTACTTTAAAAGCTGCTAAAAATATATTTATGCCCAACTACATGCCAGTTATGTCCCTGGCCCCTTGAAGTTTTTGCATCATAAATTTTTAATAAATTGCCTCCTCTTAATCCGATCTTCATTTTTGGAACCCTTTTTCCATTTAGTTATTCACATGTTTCTGCATTCCAATTAAGACCCTGGGGCCCCGTATATTCCCATAGGGTCCGGTCCAGATCCCTTGAACTTTTTGTGCACCATGCATTTTTCACTCCCTAATTTTCTCACCTCCTCAGTGCATAATTTTAAAGTTGAGTCTTGGACTTTTCTTCTAGCACCAACACCCTTATATTTTTATTGGGGCCCTTGGGCCTTTTTTGAAGCATTTACCCATTTTTGTGTATTTCCTTGAAATATTGTTCTAACGAAAAATTCATACGCTATGCTTAGTTTTGACTAATTATAGATCTAAATCGTCAAGTACTAAGACATTGTAACATGTTTTCATGTTAGGGCCCTGTTTCTATCTATCAGTTTGACCCTGTTTGGCCCCATACTATAGCTCCCTTAAAAATGGTCCGAGTCAGAAGCATTTTGTTTCTAGCAACTTCTTAGGTCCGCCAGCTACTAAACGAAAGCCAAAAAAAAAAAAAAAAAAAAAAGACTTCAGCTACCACCAATTTTGAATATTAATAGCGTTCTTGGGGCCCTTGGGCTTCTTTAAAAATGATCGGAATTGCTATCAATTTTCTTTAACACATTTTTAGCATCCTATGATTACTTTAAAAACTACTAAAAAGTATCTTTATACGCAAGTACCTACCACTAAAGTCCCTGGCCCCTTGGGGTCCGGTACAAGGCCCCTTAAAGTTTTTGCACCATAAATTGTTAATAAATTGCATCCTCTTAATCCGATTTTTATTTTTGGAACCCTTTTTCCATTTTGTTATTCTCCCGTTTCTTTATTCCAGTTGAAATCCTGGGGCATCCTACGGCTCCGTAGGGCTCGATCCGAAGCCCCTTGAATAATTTGTGTGGCATGCATTTTTCACCACCTAATTTTCTCGCATTATCAATGCAAATTTTCAAATTGATTCTTACACTCTTCTTCCCGGACAAACACCCTCTTATTTTTACTGGACCCTAGGCCCCTGTTTTAAGCATTTCCCCCCACTTTTTTCGCATTTCTTTAAAATTATATTCTGGTGATTAATTCATACCCTATGCTTAATTTTGACGAATTGATTATCTAAAGTGCTAGAACTTAGACCGTTTAACAAGTTTTCATGTTAGGGCCCGGCTCTTTACTATCATTCGGCAATCTTTGGGTCCTTTGCTATATGTCCCTTAAAAATGGTCCGATTCACTAGCTTTTTTTAAACAACTTCTTAAGTCCTCCTGCTACTACATGAATGACAAAAAAAATTCTCTGACTTCAGCTACCACCAATTTTGAATATTAATCTCGGGCCCTTTGTTGCAGCTTCTTTAAAAACTATACGATTTTATTACATTTTTCTTTAACATAGTTTCAGCGTCCTCCAGCTAATTTAAAACTACTAGAAATTTTTATTATATCCAACTACATTCCAGTTAAGACCATATTCCCAAGGCCCGGTCATACTTTATACCTCAACTACCACTTCTTTCGAACATTAATCTTCATTATTAGCATTAACTTACGTTTACTCACTACATCTGTAAATTAAAAATCGCATTAATTTAAAGGTAACTTTAGATAATGGATTTCATCAGTTTATTAAATATCGTGTTAATGTTAAAAGTAATTCTTGAAATTTACAAGGGGGCAGTTCATCTTCCACCGCTTGTGTGCACATTCTTTTTTCCGATTCTAAGGACCTAATTTCAACCGGACTTGGTTCATTCAACTTAGATTACAACTACAGCTACTTTCTGTATTATGAAATTATATTTTAGACTTCAGTTACCAACATTTTCTAACATTAATGATGCATTTTTTTTATTCTATGGGCTTGATTACTACGATGTTTGACTCACTCAACTTGGTTTTCAATCGTCTCCGGCACGCGCGGGGCACTTCCGGTACATGCTGCCTTAGGTAGCGTGGACCCAGGTTACAGGTTCGTTCGGAAAGAAGTTTGTTGGGAACACACTAGACGCTGCGGAAGGCAATGGGTGCCTCCGAAATTTGGTTCATTTAAAAGAATTTCAAAAGATACAAAATCGTACAAACTTCAGTTTTGTTTAACGTTATTATATACGGTCCCCGGGCGACGCCGGGCGGGTAAACTATTACATTAATAAGTTTGATAACAATAAATTAATAATAAAATTGATAATAATGCATTTATAAATTTCAATGTCAAACGTCTAAATTGACCCCTATTTATACTGAATTAGTTTTCTTTGGATACATTTGATCCGTGTTATGACTATAGGAATGCCTGACTAACATTTAAAGAAAAAACTCAGAGCATCACGTGTAATCTGAAAGAGTACATAAGAATCGTGTTTTACTTCTTCTTTACTTCCACTTCGTTCTAATCTTCGTTTGCATTCTAGAAAACGTGTTAACAATATGAAAGTGCATCCTTAACGTTAATAAAATTGAAATTATCTAGTGACATATTGATAAATAATTTAAAATTCATTAAAAATAAACATTCTAATGATACATTTATAAACTTGTATATCAAAAGTCTCGTATATGGAAATCTTGTATATGGAAACGTTTAACTCATTGCATGTGTATAAAGATAACCGAACTAACATACCGGGTGTCCCAAAAATCACTGATAGATTTTAAAATTAAATAACGTCATAGATTTTTTTTAATGCAGGCGGGTTATATAAGATATAAGGAGTTTTTATGTTGCAATTCCCAGTTTTAGTTTCAAATAACATCAATAGATGGCGATGCAAGCAATAGGCGCTAAATCCAGGCTCAACTTTTCGGCCTGTCTTTTCTTCCATGCGAAAAAAGGAGATTAAAATGTTTTGAATAGATCCCGAAGTACCTAAAATCTGGTCTGGAATTAGCATCTATTTCTCGTAGCGCCATTTATTGTTTGAATTTCTAACTAAAATTTAAGGATCACAGTAAAAAAAAAAACTCCTGATATCTTACATAACTCTCCTGCAAGAATTTTTTAAATATCGGTCACCGTTTGCGAGTTATTGAATTTCAAAACCGATCAGTCATTTTTGGGATACGGGTATAAAGTACTATCTCAGAGCAACACTAGCAGTTTGAAAGAGTACATAAGAATTTTGTTTGACATCGTTCTGACTTCGTTTAAATCTTAATTTGGCTTCTGGCAAACGTGTTAACAGTTTTAAGGTGCAGTGTTAACGTTAATTAAATTAAATTTATCCAGCGCCATATTAATAAACATTTGATAATTCATTAATAATAACCTTGATAATAATACATTAATAAACTTCAATATCAGAAACTAGATTTACTCTTAATTATATTGAATTCATTTTCTTTAGAAACGTTCAAACTTTTTTATGTATAGAAAAATAACCCAACTGACGTAGAAAGACAAGCTCGGAGCATCACTAACAATCTGAATGGGTACATAAGAATCTTGTTTGACTTCTTTCTGAAATACCCGTCATTTATTATCGAATGAAAGAATAGCTGCTTCTTTATTAAAAAGATTACTACCCGTTGCGTACATAATTACTTTCATCCTGAGAGAATATCGATTTAATGCTTCTAACAATCTCATAAGTAATTTCTGCTGTCATATTAAGGCTTTCGTACGCTACGTCTTAAGAATTTTCCCATATCTCTCATACTTTCATAAGTTTCATCACGCTGTCAAATACGTGTTATTCAACGAGACATGTAATAATCAAAACATTTATATTTAATTTTCATAATCTGGAATATCTCTGTAAAATAATCTCTCTTTGAGAAAACTTTTTTTTAAAAATCAACCACATAAAAATAGCGAATGGTGACTATATGTTTTGATAAACTGCTCGACACATGAAGCTTTCTTCACGGAATCCGTCATTTTGAATAACTGAATTTTTTAATAATCGTTTACGTGTCATGCTATGACCAGAAAAATACTGTAGAAGATAAAAAAAAAATTGAGGTATTCTATCTATTATTCTAACTAATTTTTCTCTAGTCCTATTTTTTTACTAAAATTTTAATGTTGTACGAAGGTATTTGGGACATCCATATAGTGATGTACAGAATAGGATATTTTACTATCGAATGAATCACTCGGGCATGTGCAAAAACATAGTTTCTAACCTTTGTATATATTTTTAATAAAATATTACCAGCAATTTAGCAAAAATAGTTAGTTAATCTAGGAAAGTATATTATAACCACAAACGTAAATGTAGAATAACAACGAATGAAAATTAACAATAACAACGGATTAAAATACATGTGTCCCAAAAAGTTCCTTACAATTTCAAAAGTTTATTTTATAAGGAAAAAATAAGACTACAGTAAAACTAGTTACAACAATAGATAGAATAACACAAAAGTTCTTTTCTACTTCCTTAGTAAACTTCAACATGAGATGCTTTCGTAGAACGAAAAATATCAAGACGATATTCGAATTCAATCCAGGGACGTTTTGGCATGTTAACAACCGTTTAATTTCAACAGACATCAACCGATCGACATAATAATTTATTTGCGTTTGAGTATTGGACCAATTTTATTGGTAATTTTACCACTTCAGAACAGTGTGGCCAATCAAGAAATCTGAATTTAAAAAAAAGTAGCCCACTGCTGTGAAGTGCTCTTAGAAAGAATGAAAAAATCCAACATTTTTTTTACATATATACATGTGCATAGCTGCCAACTTGTACGGATTTTTCATACCACTAAAATTTAATAGAATTTTTTGACTTATTTAAACGTTAAAATTTCTTGAATTTCGGTGATTTAATTAGTTAAACTTTACTATTAAATATTTGTCGTATGAAAAATCCGTACAAGTTGGCAGCTATGCATGTGTAATACATCGTTGGAAAGATGAAAGTTTAAGCTATTTAATATTATAAAAAAAAAGTTAAAATCGATTTTTTAGTTGAATTTTGCTTATCCGGTCCCCTTAAAAGAAAATCCAATTTGATAAATGTCTACTCCATGCTACTCTATGGGAGGAAAGGTATGTTTTGCCAAAAATTTTCCTCCGAAAATCTTTGGCATTGTATTCATGGGTGGACCGCTGGATTCAATGTATCAGAATAGGGAGTTAGGCCTCAATACTTTTTTTCAGCTTAGTGGTTAATAATCGTTTAGGTGTTATGCAGCGCCATCTATGACCAGAAAAATAATATAGGAAAAAACAGTTTGAGGTATACGAACTATTGTTCTAACTAGTTTTGCTGTGGTCCATTTTTTTTTACTAAAAATTTAATGTTGTACGGAACTGTATGAGACCCATATAGTGATGGGCAAACTGAGATATTTTACTATCGAATGAATCATTCGGATATAAGCAAAAACATAGTTTCCAACCTTTGTGTATATTTTTAATCAAATATTACCAGAAATTTTAGTAAAGAGAAAAGAAACGAAATCATAGCTGCCAATCTTCGTAATTTATTTAATTAATTATCCTCATAAATTTTCAAGATAAAAATATTTTATATTTTTTTATGTGTTTCTTAACATATTCAGGGGCGGTGATATGTTTATGAAACTTCTTAATTGTAATTCGCAAACGCCACATTGACACAAGAATTTTGGTAAATTATTTTCCAGTTAATATGTATGTGTCCTTTTTTCATATTTACAAATAAATTTGTTTGTCAATTCCGGTGCCAATTATTTACTTCAACACTTAGCATTGAAAATGCTTTGCCACTAAAAGGGTTAAATTATTTCTAATAAAAATAATAATCTTTGGTAC
The DNA here is from genome assembly GCA_963932465.1 of Maratus speciosus. NCBI lineage: Eukaryota > Metazoa > Arthropoda > Arachnida > Araneae > Salticidae > Maratus > Maratus speciosus. The sequence continues at coordinate 249,707,076 of OZ010797.1, read as the reverse complement.
AAAATTTATGGTAGAGATTAGTAATTAGAAAAAAGTTGGCAGATATGCTTTTGACATTCTCGCATGGTTCATTCGAATTGTAAAATAATTCATTCTGCACATTGCTTAAAAAATATAATAACGTTTAACGAGATAACCATGATTTCGAAAAGCGTTCTTTATCTTTAAAAACCCGAGAAAACACTATATATTGAAGATTTAAAGTGCATTTTAAAAACAAAGTCTTCTGCTGCCACTACTTTCTATTTGTTTTAGTTTTCGAGTAGTTGTTATAGTGTCATAATCAGTTTCTTCGGATATTGGTTTTTAGGATGCTATCATTTCTCAATTTAACATTTTCACATACCTTGCATTTATACACGTAATAATAGCAAAATAACATTAATTTTAATGTTAATTTTTATTGCTATTAATTTATCTCTTTTGTCTGTGAAACATGTTCATTGAACATTAAAATGTTTAACCTTTCTACCCTGAATGGGTCTAATCGACCCATTTCTGTAGTTCATTTCATTCGATACGAACCAGAATTTTTTTTCGCAAAGTAAGATACATAAAAAGCACTGAAAATTAATATAAATAAATATATTAAATAGTTTTTTAAAGAAAATTCTGGTGTGAGATGTTTTTATTAAGGTTGCGTAAAATTTCAATAGGGTAGGAAGGTTAAGTAAGAACTAGCAGCATCTTAAAAACCGAAATCCCGGTTGAAAGAAATTATTAAGACACCATAAAAAAACAAAGGATCTGGGAAACGTTTCTGAAAATCAACGGCAGTAAAAAGACTTTATTATAAATTCTTTAACCCTGTCAGGGGCAAAGCATTTTCAATACTAATGTATTGAAATAAATGAATGAGACTAGAATTAATCGACAAATTTAACTGAAAATAAGAAAAAGGCTAGATTTCACATTCGTACTAAATGGAAAATATATTTTACCAAAATTCTGGTGCCAAAGCGGCGTTTGGGAATTAAAATTCAGTAGTTTCATAAACATACCACTGCCCCTGAAAGTGTTAAATATTGAAAATATATTAGTTTCTGGGGTTTTTATAGATGAAGATCACATTTTGGAATCGTGGTAACACTTACCAGATGTAAGTGTTATATATCACTGGTTATATTATAGTGTTATATTATATTATATATATATATATATATATATATAATATATTATATTATATTATATATTATATTATATATATTATATAATATTATATTATATATATATAATATATATATAATATTATATTATATATATTATATTATATTATATATTATATTGGTTGTGTTATATTTTCTTGGATGAAGAAAGAATAAAAAAAAAAGAAAAAAAAAGATTAAAAAGTTAAGGCACATTTAAATAGAATGAAAATTAATTCCAGAAAAAGTTTAAAGTTATGAGATAGTTTAAAAGTTTGTAAATCTAAATAGAAGAAAAAACTTCAGAAATAATTTGTTATTTATTTCAGAAACACTTGTTTTTGTCATTAATTTCAAACAAAAGATCTTATTTTATTTTAAAAATATTTAAATGACAAGTTTGAAAGGAAAGAATGGAAACTGGCAAAATAAATTTAAATAAGATTTTTGGAACTTTACACTTCTTATTCTTCGTAAAAAAATATGTGAAAATTTTTATTTTATTTTAATCATTTATTTATTTATTGGAAAAACTTATTCCGTCATAAGACTTTGAAAAGCAATTTTACATTTCTTGGAAAAAATAAACTTGTTTACAAAAATATTCCAGTTTAAAGATTCTTTTAGTGAGTTGTTTTTAATATGTTATTCTCTCACACTGAATTTTTTTTTTCTTTCGAAACCACACAAACTGCCCCTTGGCAGTCCTGAACTACATAGTTAAGTCATTTGTCCGACAGATGGTGCTATGAAGAAATCAGAGATGAATCAAAGGTACTCTGCACACAAGACTATATGGTCTCACAATAGTCTTAGCCATTCACAGAATCTTGTGGGGACAGAAGTGTTAACCTTTTAAAGTGCATCCTTAACCTTTAACTGTTTCTTTCTTCTTTATTTTGGACGAAATAAATTAAAATTTAAGACCTTGCACCACTTTTACTTTACTAAAATATTTGCCTTTGTACAATCGAAAAAGGTATGCCATTTAACAAAACCAAATATTACAGTTAAAATTAAGTGGTATTCAAAAGGTTTTAGTATCGAATATAGCAAACATTTTTTGTCCGAGAGGCACTCGAGAACGACAGTTAAGGAGCTATGGTTAATAAATTTAAATTTATCAATTTACATTAACAAAGTTTTGATAATACATCATTAACCTTGATAATAATAAATTAATGATAAAATTGAAAATAGTAAATTAATAAACTTGAATGTGAAAAGGCTAAATAAATACCTATTTATATAGATTTTTTTTGGATACTTTAATCTATGATATGTGCATGTAAAAACCTAACATATAAAGAACAAGCTCGAAGCATCACTACCAATCTGTAAGAGTATATAAAAATATTGTTTGACATCTTCCTGACTTTGACTTAGTTTAAATATTTGTTTGCCTACTGGCAAACGTGTTAATATTTTTAACCCTTAACGGTCGCATTAAATAACGGTTTAGAAATTGAAACTGCTTATTAAGCCCACCTTATTGTAAAAGAAATATTCAACTTATTTAATGTCAGGTAAAATAATAACATAATAAAGCCGATTACACTATTTTATAAAACTGGTGGGAGTCAAACAATATGAGTAAAGAACACAGCCCATAAATATCACCGGATCGAGCATTAAGGGGTTAAAGTGTATCCGTAACGTTAATACAGCTATAAGTCAAAAAATTAGAATAATAATAAAAAAAAAGGAATTGTGAAAATAGATTTTTTATATATCGCTTATACAAAAAGTAATACAGGATAAAACTTAATATGGTAAGAATCTACATAGTTTGTAGAATCTTTTAGCATAAAAATTAAAAGAAATAATACAAAAATTAAAATACTTATTCACAATTGGAAAAGAATCAAAATATTAGAATAACCATTTACCTGGTTCAAAATATTAGAATAATGCATTGTAAATAGTACGCATTTAAAAAAAAGGAAAACAGTTATTTTCTAATATTTTGTAGCATCACCTTTATATTTTATAACAGCACGAACGTGCTTTGACAATCTAGCTGCAAGTGGTTCACAATGTTTTCTACCCAGACATGTCCGTGTTGAATTTGTCCTGGAATGAATCTCAACTTCGTTTTTTGGCGCAATATCTTGCAGTCAACTTTGTTTTTTGGTGCAGTATCTTGCAGTCATTTCTTTCTTAGTCCCCACAAATTCTTTATTGGATTTAAATTTGTGGATTAGCTGGCCAGAGAAGTACTTAATTTGGTGTTGGCTAAGCCAGTTCTAGTGGACGCTGACCTGTGTGAATGTGTTAAATCATGTTTGAAAATAAAATCGCCACCACACAGATCTTCCGATGATGCTGTCATGAGGATTTATTGATATATCTCAGAATTAATCATCTCGTTAACGATACATAGCCTTCCAGGAACATCTGCAGCCATGCAAGTCCATACCATTACACTAGCTGCAAATTTAGCTGATCGTTTCATGCAGTCCTTGTCATATGCTTCTTGCTTCATTCGCCATACACGAACACCTTGATCACCCTATGTCACGCAAAGCACACTCTCATCACTAAACAATACCCCTTTTCCATTTATCCAAACCCCATAAAAGCCTTTTTTTGTACCACTTCACCCTATCCCTTTTCTGTTTAATAGTCTGGAGGGGCCTTATCTTTGGTACACAAGATTCGAATCCAAGTTTATGGAGACGTCTTAGTGTTGTAGATTTACTCATATAAACACAGTGTTCTTTCCACTTTCGATGCAAATATCTTACACGTTTAAAACGTTTTTTTAGCAATACGCTTTCTTAGCATACTATAGCTTTCTATCATCTCTCTGAGTAGTTTTTTTTCCAACCGAAATTCAGATGCTTGTTTTCAAAATGTCCGTTGTTAAATTACTGCTTTATTGCTCTACTAACACTTGGTTGAGAAAATTTTATGTAACTGGCGATACATTGCTAATTACGATCTTTCTTATGCAAATCAATAATACGATGCTTTGTAAACTCCGTTATGTCGGACGAACGACCCGTGTTTTACACAAAATGAAAGAAATGATGATGCAAAGCGTTGTATAACTTAAGAAGAAGTCCCGCAGAAGCTAATTTTATGCTTAATTTATGCAATCTTCTGAACCAATCAGGAAAATTCATAATTATTCTAATTTTTTGAACCACCTATGTTATTATTCTAATATTTTGAATAATGAAAATAATTTTACAAAAATACAATATTATCTCAAAATTTAATCTTTCACAGTTTTAATTTTCTTTAATAACATTTAAATTTATTAAAACATCAACCATTGTTTTTTTTCAACTATAGTACACTGAAATAAAGCTAATTACAATTCCAAATGCAAAAGAAATGAATTATTCTAATTTTTTGAATTGGAGCTGTAAATAAAATTTGTAAGGTGGCATATTAATGAATACTTGATAATACATAAACAATAAACTTGATAATACTACATAAATAACCTTGAATATCAAAAGTATAGATTTACTCATATCTATAATGAATTAAATTTCTTTGGAAACGTTTAATCCATGGTATCTATATAGAAATAACCCATCTAACATATAAAGAATAAGCTCAAAGCATCACTCCCAACCTGAAAAAAGACATAAGAATCTTGTTTGACTTTTTTCTGATATATCTGTTATTTATTATCTAATGGAAGAATAGCTATTTCATTATTAAAAAGATTGCTACCAGTTGCGTCCGTAATTACTTTCATACTAAGAAAATATCAAATTAACGCTTCTAACAATATTATGCTGGCATATTAATGCTTTCATATGCTATGTCGTAAGTATTTCTCATATCTCTCTTATCCATAAGATTTATCATGCTATCAAATAAGTTTAATACGACGAGGCACATAATATTCAAAACATTTGTATTTCATTTTCATAACATGAAAAATGTCTGTAAAATAACCTATCTTTCAGTAACCTCTTTTACAAATGACCACAAAAAAATAGCGATTGGTGACACGTTTCTTTAAATACTATGTATACCTATATCACCAGTTATTAAATGATTGAACAGTAACTTTACTCACAAAAGGGATTACCATCAGTTCATTTCTTAATTACTTTATTTATGAACATTGACATTATGACGTCATTATTTGCGTTAGATATAATTTGTTATTTAATGAAAAAATAGCTGTTTCATTATTAAATAGATTACCACCATTTGCATCCGTAATTACTTTCATCCTAAGAGAATATCAAATTAATGCTTCTAACAATATTATGGGAAATTTCTGCTGGCACATTAATGCTTTCATATGCTGTGTTTTACGAAATTTCCCAAATCTCTCTTAACAAAGTTTTATCGTGCTGTCAATTAAGTTTAATTGGACGAGCCATATAATATTCAAAACATTTATATTTGATTTTCATAATCTGAAAAATGTCTCTAAAATAATCTCTCTTTAAAAAAGCTCTTCTACAATTGACTACGTAAAAATAGCGGATGGTGACACGTTTCTTTAAGTACTTAGTACACCTATATAATCAGTTATTAAATGGTTGAAGAATAACGCAATTCACAAAAGGAATTGCCATCACTTCATTTCTTAATTACTTTCAATATGAACTTTGACATTATGACGCATTATTTGCCTTAGATATAATTTATTATCTAATGAAAGAATAGCTGTTTCATTATTAAAAAGATTACTACCAGCTGTGTACATAATTACTTTCATTCTGAGAGAATACCAAGTTAATGCTTCAAACAAACGATTAATTGCGTAATTTCTGTCGGCATATTAATGCTATCATATGCTGCGTTTTACGAAATTTCCCAAATCTCTCTTTTCAAAGTTTTATCATGCTGTCATATATTTTAATACGCCGAGACACATAATATTCAAAACATTTATATTTCATTTTCACAATCTAAAAAATGTCTGTAAAATAACCTGTATTTGAGTAACCTGTCTTTGTCTTTGAGCTCTTTTACAACTGACCTCGAAAAACAGCGACGATGACATGTTTTTTAAATAATTCGTATACCTATCATATCGTCAGTTATTAAATGATTAAACAATAACGTTATTGACAAAAGGAATTATAATCAGTTGATTTCTTGATTACTATTTTCTCATAGGTATATCCACGTTTCACATTATTACGCACTATTTGCTACAGTAAATTTGCATTACATAAAATTGCTTTTCATTATACAGAATATATTTCTTTTCTTCTTGTATTGTCATTTAATGAACATTACCAAACTTAAAGCAAAAGATCGAATAGTGAATATTTTTTAAATGAATATAAGGTATATGTTTAGTATATTGATTAAATATAAATGAAAAATTTATGATTTATATCATGAATGACATATATGATTTATATCATTCGGGGAATGCTAACTGAAATCATCGACCAACTAGTTATACATTTTTAAGATTTATAATTAATATGTGAAATAACAAGATATTAAATCAATCTAATTAACCCCTAAAGATAATTTTTATACTATCCCATTACTGGAATTAGACAAAATGGACCATAATCACGCAAAAGAATCATGTTGTTGTTGTTTTTTTATCTGAATTCTAATGACCATATTTAAAAAATAAGTTTTCCAAATTATTGCCTCTAAAATGCTATGATGATTTAAAATTTCAAGACTAAAATTTTCTTAAAAATTAAAAATTATCTCACACTTTAAAAATCGATAATACAATGTGGATATTCATAAAAACATCATGTCTTCACTAAATTGTGAAAAAGGACAAAACTTTTTAATGAGACAAATATTTATGTTACGTTGCATGAAATTATAAATAATCAGCACATGGAATGGGATCTCCATAATGTGAAATTCAATAATACAAAATATGGAGTAATTCAAACTTAAAAGTATATTTATCGTTATTGTAAGCAATGTTAACAAATAAAACAATTAAAAAATTCTGAAATTTATCTGTATTTAATTTTAATAAATAATGCTTACAATACACTTACTTACCATCTGTTTCGAGACATGGAAAAGGTTAATATATCGCCCCAGAATTAATTAAATCGCAGTTAACTAAAAGCATTGACCGGAAAAAGTTGACTGTTACTAAATAAAAACACTGACCTTTCTTAAACAATGAGTGCATGTAAGGCTTTTCTTAACTGCATAAAAGTATTCTTTTGGTAATGAATGTTCTTGTGTACAAGCTTAAGAAAATGTTTTTATTTGTCTCTTTAGTTACTCTTCCCATTATGTAAAACATTATAATTTTTTATGAACGTGTATTACATGGTAGCTCATCAACTCTTCATATTCTGCTCTCTCGATATATCCGAAAGTACATACATATCTTTCTGAATCGAACTTTCAAGTAATTCCAGTAATGTACATGAAGCAAATAATAATAATAATAATAATAATAATAATAAAACAAAATAAATATGTAAATAAATATTCTGAAGAAGACAATAATATTTCAATTCCGAAATCTGCAGGATAAAGCTATTTGTCAATACGTTATTTGTCTATCATTTTTTACATTGATGTCAATATCGTATTTGTTCATCTATAATACTATTTTCTAATTTTAAGCCTGTGATTATAAATGTAAAAAACGAAAAACAATATGTTTCGTATACACTGTTAAAAAAAGACAAAATTTGCTTAATCTTAAAGTAACGTTTCTTAATGTACGGAAATACACAATAGTCCCTTCTGAATTATCCGAGCAAAGCGACATACGTTCATTCTTTTTAAAATTTCAGAAATTAATATATTTTTGACATCCAAAGAAGAATTTATATAAACGACGTTTCTTTTGCTGCCACTGAATTACGAAAACGTTTTCAAGTAGATTCTATGGTAAATCAATCAATATTTTGTAACCTGAATATCGGTTTTTTAGATGCTATCAATTCTAAGCTAAACATTTTTATTTGCGTAATTTATGCATGTAAGAGTAACCAATTAGTGTTAATTTTAACGCTGCTATTTTATTATGTTTGTCAGTAAAACATATTTGTTGAACATAGGAAATGCTTACGTGAGAATTCAAGGCTTCAGAACAACCTATATTCCTGAGAAAACTGATTAATACACAATAAAAGCTACTCGGAGATCAAATCTTCACGAAAATCAATGACAGTAAAGGAAACTTTGTTTACAAATTCTTCTTGAAATATCGAAAGTATAGAAGTCTCTGAAATGTCTAACAAGTGGGTAAGTGTGATCATAGATCGCACAAAGGGTTTCGTTTAATATTCTTTTCAAAACGTTCAGTACATTTATCGCCATGGAACAACTTCTAAATTTTGGCAAACCCTTGCTAAACTATCGTAAAGCTTCAAACAGATTCGCCTTGTTATATTTCCTAATTTTGTTCGTGCCACCGCCCCCTTCAAAATGCTACGATATATCACATGAAGGGTATCTGCCAAATTTAGAAAAGTGCCCCCTTTGGGGGGGGGGGGGGTGAAGTGGGGTATTGGTCATCATGATTTTTGACGCGGCCTGACGTTTAAAATTTGTTATGTTTTATAAGCTATACTAAAGTTTCAAACAGACCTCACTAAAAAAAATCTGCAGAAAATCTGTAGGTAATTGGCCCATTTCTGCAGATATTTCTAGAAATATCTGCATATATGTTGAAGGTAAAGCTAAACCTGCAAATTTTCTTCAGATTTCTGTAGAATTTCTGGAGAAACTAGAGATTTCTTCAGATAATATTAAGATTATTTTTAGTGGGGGATCGTCCAGCTATATTTCCTAATTTTGTTTGCGCCCCTCCCTCCCCCTCCCCCCCTAGAAATGCGACACGCCATTCTTCTTTATACTTCATTATAATTTGTTATAAAGTATCTTACAGTTTAAAACAGATCGCATTGTTAGACTTCCTACTTTAAATGAAATCGCGGTCTGTTAGTTCCACATTCTACCACCAGGGAGCACACTCTATTCTTAACAAAAGCGTATCTGAACGAAACTCCTTTACACAACCTATCAGTAGATATGTTACTCGAAGGGGTGGCGGTCTTCAGCAAGAATTTAAGATAATTGTTGAAATTACTATTCGGAAATAGTGGTAATTTAATTTTTGACATATTTATATTTAATAAGTACCATGTATCTGAAGACTCCGTAAAAAAAAACGCACCTGAAACGGTATGAAACAAAAAATAAGTATTTTGCACCTCCCCCTCTCCCCACCTGCCCGAAATTTCACGCGCCATTTTTTATAAACTTTTTCTTGTGTGTTATAAACTATGTTAAAGTTTCAAACGGATCGCCTTGTTAGATTTCCTACTTTAAATGAAATCGCGGTCTGTTAGTTCCACATTCCACCACGAGGGAGCGCACTCTATTCTTAACAAAACTGTATCTGAACGTAACTCCGTTAAACAACCTATCAGGAGATATGCTAGTCGAGGGGGTCGCGGTCTTAACCAAGAATTTATTATATTTGCTGAAATTACTATTCGAAAATAGTGGTATCAATACTTCTGACATTTTTATCTGGCATAAGTAACATTTATGCTGTATTTTTAAAAATCGGACACGTTCAGAAGTATACTGCTTTGAAACATCACGTGACTGCCTTGTAAAATAAGTATATAATAGAAATAAATCAATTAGTGAAATTACCGCCCCTCCCCCCTACCCGAAATTTCACGCGCCATTTTTATAAACTTTTTCTTATGTGTTATAAACTATCTTTAAGTTTCAAACAGATCGCCTTGTTATATTTCCTAATTTTAACAAAATTGCGTTATGTCAGTTCCACATTCCACCACCAGGGAGCGCACTCTATTCTTAACAAAACTGTATCGGAAGGAAACTCCGTTAAACAACCTATAAGTAGATATGTTACTCGAGGTGGTGGCGGTCTTAATAAGAAATTAAGGTATTTGCTGAAATTACTATTTAGGAAATAGTGGTAACTAAACTTTAGACAATTTTATATTAAATAAGTAGCGTATATCTCAGGACTCCCTCAAAAATAGCACCTAAAACGGTTAGAAACGCTAACTTTTTAAACAGAAATCTAGCGCCTCCCCCCCCCCTCCCCGAAATTTCCCGTGCCTTTCTTTTTTACACTTTATCTTATAAAATATCTTAGTTAGATTTCCTAATTTTAACAAAATCACGTTATGTTAGTTCCACATTCCACCACCAGGGAATGCACTCTATTCTTAACAAAAGCCTATCTGAACGAAACTCCTTTACGCTATCTTTCCGTAGATACATGGGTCTGGATGGTGGCGGTCTGCGGTAACAAACGCTAAGAATTTAAAAATAATTCTAGCTCCCCCCCCCCCTCTTCGAAATATCACACTCCATTCTTTTTTACACTTTTTCTTATTTGTTGTAAACTATCTTAAATTTTCAAACAAATCGAGTGGCGGTCTTAACCAATAATTTAAGATATTTCCTGAAATTACTATTCGAAAATAGTGGTATGAATACTTGTAAACTTTCTGATGATGAATGAGTTATACTTATCTCATAGCGCTGTTCAATTATCCCACGCAAATTATCAGATTTTCGAAGCACGTTAGTCTTTATCATCAAAAGTAGTCCCCCCCCCTTTTTCTATTCACACAAACCTAACAAATACAAATTATGCGGTAGCGGGCGAAGCACGTTAGTCTTTGTCATAATAATATCTGTAATGCGCACTAACTGGTATATTTAATCAAAAGTAGTTCTCTCCCTCCCCCTTTTCCATTGACACAAACCTAACAAAATAAAATTATGCGACAGCGGGCGAAGCACGCTTTTCAATTTCGCTGGAAGAATGCATCTCATTTTACATCAGCCTCGCACGGACTGAAATAATCCGATAGCGGGCGATGCACGCTAGTCTATGTCATAATATCTGTAATGAGAACTTTCCTAATTTTAACAAAATCGCTTTATGTTAGTTCCACATTCCACCACCAGGGAGCGCACACTATTCATAACAAAATTGCATCAGAACGAAACTCTGTTGGGATATTTAATCAAAAGTATTTCCCTCCCCCCTCCTTTCCATTTACCCAAACCTTACAAATACAAATTATACGATAGCGGGCGAAGCACGCTAGTCTCCCCTCGAAATATCACACTCCATTTTTTTTTTTTTTTTACAATTTTTCTTATGCGTTATAAACTATTTTAAAGTTTCAACCAGATCGAATGGCGATCTCAACCAATAATTTAAGATATTTGCAGAAATTACTATTATAAAATAGTGGTATGAATACTTACAAACTTTCTTATAATGAATAAGTTATACTTGTCTCATAGAGCGGCGTCGAAAAACCTCACGCAAATTGTTAGATTTCCTAATTTAAATAATTTCATGGTTAAAAAAGCACGTGCCTTCATTTTATTCTATTCATTAGATAGAAATGAAACAGATTAATTAAATAATAATTAATATCTCAGCTTCTAATTGAGTTATCGCTTTGAACTGGGTATGTATGAAATCTGCGAGAGATTTCCCGTCCGGATGGCAAAAAATTTTATCAAAAAATTTAATATTTAAAAAGTTAAAATTTTGCATTAAAATATTCCACTACCGAAAACCGCAAGGTCGCCGTCATGTCTGAAGTTGAGCACACCTGCTTTCGCGCCGAAATGAAATCTCTTTTCATTGTCTTTACAAATACAGAAATTAAATTTTTATCGATCGATTTTTAGTGGATTTTTTGCGTTATACCCAACGCAGAAATGTGAACTTTATGCCAAATGAAAGTAGATTTTTTTCCGCGCCTGTCTATACCGTTTATAAATTTCTCGTACCAATATTTTCTGATATGCGATTTCGCTTTAAAATGCCCACTTCATTTTTCGGCTTAATTTCCTCCGTTATAACCGTGCACCGGCTGATTTTACTGGCAACCCTTAGGAGAAACTCCGAAGTTTTGGAGAATGCCCGTTTGAACCCGTGTTAAAAAGGTGGATTGGTTAATTTTAGAAGTTAATTAGCCCGTAATTCGGTTAATTACCGACTTTTTCAAAATTTTAGGATTTGTTGTTTGATGCGAGGTGTTCAGCTACAAGTACCCAAAATTTCAAGTCTCTAACATGTATAGTTTCTGAGAACGGGCTCTGTGACGGACAGACAGACAGACAGAGGAGTGAGACGAATAGGGTTTCGTCAGATGAACGAAACCCTAAAAATTAGGAACAATTTCCGGAACCGTGAGTAACTTAATAGCGGTTATTTCGTACGTCTTCGTTCTATATAATAATTTCGTATATTAATCATCATTTGTAATTTTCTGAAAACGCAGGCAAATAAATAATAAAATCACTAACGTAACTATATAACGAAACTTGCTAAAATATACAAAAAAAAAAAAAGCAATTTATCAAATTACAACGACCATTTGGAAAATGATTTTTTCGAAGACTAATATTTAAGGCATAAAAAATCGCACGGAGTTGATCATACATTACGTACGCCATGAATTAAACATTAATAGTGTTATTACACGTAATAATTCCAAGCGACAAAAATCGTCTGCGACTCGTACGTATTATCCACCTGAAACTTATGTATTATCCAAGAATTTCATTGGCTGTTCGGGAAAAGGCTTTTCCATCGTCAGATTTCCAAAAAATCTGACGACCCATTTTAAATGAAATTTCATTTTTAAACTTCTAAACATCCCACAATATTACTTTTTACACCGTCGTATAGAGATAAAATGTACTTTTAAATGCAATTTGTTTGAAAGCTGTATCGCTGTATCTCAATTTGTTTCTGAGTTATTAATTTTTTTTTTGTAGTTTTTATTATTTTTTTGTCATAGTGGCAACAGAACGTATCCATCTTAGTTCAAAGAAAAGGGAAATACAGATTACTGTATAGACCAATGAGAAAACAAATAAAATGCGGATTAAACCAATAAAAACCTTCAGATATGCTTTTGATTTCCCATCCTGACGAGAAGAATAACCATTTTTCCAAATGCTTAGTAACGTTTTCCGTGATAACCATGAATCTGGAAAGCAATCTTTAACTTTAGAATCCTCAGAAATCACTATTTATTTAACATTTACTACGCATTTATAAAGACAATTTTTTTTTCTGACACAATTCTTCAAGTTTTCGACCAGTTATTATACAGGTTTAATCATTTTTCTCCAACCGGAATATTGCATTTTAGAAACCTATCAATTCTTCAATTAAGGGATCTCAGGACTCTTAAAACTTCAAAATTTTATGTTTTTAAGATGTTAAACTCGTATCTTTTGTAAACATTTTGATAAAATTGTTTCCTTGAAATTCACATTAGAACAGAAGTTATGGCTTTTAGAATTATACTAGCACAATAGCTGAAGCGGCGTTTCCGAAACTTTGAAGTCATTCAGTCGACTAGTTATTATACAGTTTTAATCCTTTTTCTCCAACCGAAATATTGCATTTTAGAAACCTATCAATTCTTCAATTAAGGGATCTCAGGACTCTTAAAACTTCAAAATTTTGTGTTTTTAAGATGTTAAACTCGTATCTTTTGTGAACATTTTGATAAAATTGTTTCCTTGAAATTCACATTAGAACAGAAGTTATGGCTTTTAGAATTATACTAGCACAATAGCTGAAGCGGCGTTTCCGCAACTTTGAAGTCATTCAGTCGACTAGTTATTATACAGTTTTAATCATTTTTCTCCAACCGGAATATTGCATTTTATAAACCTATCAATTCTTCAATCAAGGGATCTCAGGACTCTTAAAACTTCACAATTTTATGTTTTTAAGATGTTAAACTCGTATCTTTTGTGAACATTTTGATAAAATTGTTTCCTTGAAATTCACATTAGAACAGAAGTTATGGCTTTTAGAATTATACTAGCACAATAGCTGAAGCGGCGTTTCCGAAACTTTGAAGTCATTTTTCTCTAATTGACGTTTTTGGGGATAACGAGTACGATATCTCGAAAACTTCTGAATATTTTTCATGAAATTTTCAAAACGTATGTTTCATGTTAGTGTGTATAAACCAAACCTAAAATTTGCTTAAATATATATTTTTTAGTTGATTATACTGTTGAAATTTTCAAAATTTTGTATTAGCTAAATACAATATTGTATTAAAAATATAAAAATGCTTTAAATACAAATTTATTTAGATTGAAGGTAATTATTATAGTCCGAAGTATAATTAGGCAACAAAATTTATATTCTAGATTCAAAATTTATTTTGTAATCCTACGCGTAAACTGTTATATCAGTTTTCTGCTGGTCAAATGTCTGATATTGGAGCCCACTTTAAATACTAATTATGCATCTTGCTATTTTATAAGTACATGAAATGAAAGAACAGATTTATATCTTTCCCTCCAGTAAAAATTGTCTTTAAAAATCAGATGCATTTTAAAATATTAAATGTTCAAAATGGTCATTTTTTTATTTTTTCTAATTTTAAGAGTCCTAAGACCCTTAAACGTTTTTAACTTCGTAACTGAATTCATGAACGCATGAGTAGCACAATGTCATTTAGAACAAAAAAAAAAAAACTCCATAAAACACCATAAAGATGTATAAATGCGGTAGGACTTTCCAAAGAACCCAGTCTTTCGTCATAACGCGCAAAGAAGACGTGCTTCTACTTTGTAAGCAAAAGAAGACTGAAATCAAAGGTAACGGATTAGGACCAGTTGAAGAAACGACCAATAGGAAAGCAAGAAGCATCAGCCAATTACAAAGAGCAAACAGAATAAAACAATTACCCAATCAGAGTAAAATAAATTAGAAAGAGGATTATGAATGTTCTCCCCCTTATCTTTCATTTCCGTCTTGCTATTGCTTTCAACGTAGAAGCACGTCTTCTTTGCGCCTGATGAAGAAAGAGTGAATTCTTCCGAAAGGCCGAGCTCATTTATGTATTTTTATGGTGTTTTAAGAAATTTGTTTGGTTCTTACTGATTCACATCAATTTTATTGATATTAATTGCAATAA
Source organism: Maratus speciosus (assembly GCA_963932465.1). Taxonomy (NCBI): domain Eukaryota; kingdom Metazoa; phylum Arthropoda; class Arachnida; order Araneae; family Salticidae; genus Maratus; species Maratus speciosus. Next base: position 249,692,021 of record OZ010797.1, on the reverse strand, counting down.
CATTAATTTTAAGGTTATTTTAAAGCTGTTCATTTATCTGATTTGCCTGTAAAACATGTTTGTTTAACACGAAAATATTGACTAACGCGAAAATATATAATTCTTATGTAAATATTGAAAACGTTCTAAAAACAGATATTCCGGTTGAGATAACTGATTAATACATAATAAAATAACAGAGAAAGGTGGAAACATTTCTGAAGATCGGCAGATGCAAAATAAACGTTTTTTAAAATTATTTTTTAAATAGTGAAAATATATTGCTGTCTCAGGTTTCTAAACGTACAGATTACTTTTCGGAATTATTGCTAACACTGAAGTAGTTGTTGTATCGTTTCGTCCTTGATTATATTATATTTTCTTAGATTAAACGAAAGAGAAAAATTTAAGACCCAAAGCAAATAATCGAATCAAAATTAATTCCTGGAAAAATTTAAAGTTTCCCTTTTTTTACCTGTCAAACTCAGCAATGATACAATTAAAAAGTTTGTAAATATTACTTTTAAAGAAAAAATATCTTTAGAAATGATGGGTTATCTATCCCGCAAAAACTTAAGTTTTTTTTCATTAATTTCAAACAAAGGATCATATTTTACTTTAAAAGTATTTAAATAACAAGTTCGAAAGGAAGAAAAGAAAAAGTGAGGACTTATAAAAAAGCTTTTCGGAAACAGACAATTTTACAGTTCTAATTCTTTGTAAATGGATTCTGCAAAATTTTATTTATCTTTTTTTTAAATCCATTTCGTTAGACTTTAAAAAGCAATTTTACATTTCCTGAAAAAATGAATCTAGTTATTTTTAGTCTAATATTTATTAATATGATGACTTATTAGTCTTAAATGGATTCTCCTTTTTCGAAACTGTAGAAACTATCTTTTGGTCGTGTTTTAGGTAGTTCAGTTTTTTTTTTTTTCTAAAAGATGGCGCTACGAAGAAATGGGAGACGAATCAACGGCACTCTGCGCATAAGACCAAGTGCTGTCAAGGTGTTCAGGGTAGAGGTCTGCACGGGCCCGAGGCCCGTACCCGGCCCGGCGGAATGATGGCGAATTTTCAAACGGGCCGGGCCGGCAGAATTAGGACAATTTTTTCAACGGGCCGGGCCGGGCCGACAGACAAAATAAACGGGCCGGCAAAAAAATTGAACGGGCCTGCAGGGCCGATAAAAAAATTAATCAAGCCTATCGGCCCGATATAAGAATTCAAGCGAAGCAGATAAAATACGAGCTATTTTCAATGAATATGATTTTCTCGAGAAGTCTTAATGTGCGTCACGAGCCGATGCGAGTTTAACAACATCAATACAGAAAAGTAACATTTCCATCGTAGAGATCGGCATCGTACAGTTACAAGATGTCTGATTCCGAGTTTAATTTTTTTCAGCAGGCTCGTGCCGCTAACTTTGGCAGTAACTTTGGCTCAAAACGCTAACTTTGGCAGTATTTTCAGAAAGATATATTGCTTTTATCTATGAAAAAAAAAACGACATTTACATAGCTTCTGAATAACAATACCTGCCAATCATACGCGTTTTCGAAAAGAAATGAATTCATAAATGTGTCGAAATGTAGCTCCTTTGGATTTGAGAAAAGCCTTAAAAATGAGAGAAATATTTTCACAAATATACTTTTTATTATACAGCTTCAAAAGTTATCATGTTTTTAATCCTTTATTCTGAACTACATTAATCTTTTAATGAATCCTTATTTGAATTCTGAAATGTCTGTAGACACGATGACTAAAACACTGTAAGTAGTCGTTAATGTTAACTATTGTGCGTTTTCTGTTTAGCGAACATCATAGTAATCTAAAATATATTGTAAAATTTTCCCATAAATATGTATGTAGTATTCATTAAAAGAATCTTAAATGTATGTCGAGAAAAAACGGATTTTTTTTTTTTTTTTTTTTTTTTTTTTTTGTAGAAATTGTGTCGGGCCGGGCCGGGCCGAAAACTGTAAAAGTGCAAACGGGCCGGGCTCGGGCCGAACTTCCAATTTTTACACCGGGCCGGGCCTGGAAATTCCGGTCCGTGCAGACCTCTAGTTCAGGGTGGAACTCATGTACGAGACCATATAAACAGTTGGGAGGTCAACATTTTGTTAATTTTAAAGTGCATGGCCAGTGTTACTAAAATTGAATGTAATCAAGAGAGACATTAATAAATACTATCTTGAATATCAAAATTGTCGAAATTTACTCTTATTTATAACGAATTCATTTTCTTCAAAACATGTCATATACAGTGTGTCCACGTATAACCTGACCGACCTTTATTTTCGCAACCTTTGGTCATGCGCATACTTCCAATTACAAAAATGGTTTAAATAAGGTAAAGAATTACTTTTAAAGCGATTTGGGTCAAGAAAAATAGTTATTAAAAAATTACGAAATTTAAATTTTTATACGGTCCCCCGGTCCTATAAGTGATAGTTAGTAAATTTTTCCTATTACACTGACAAGTAAGACAAAAAAGTCCCTTTCATATAACCCTAAAATCGACTGAGTTATGAAACTTTAAAAATGCATGACTTATACTACTTTACTGCACGTGAACACAGATGGGTTCCGCCAGGTTTTGAGGGGTTATATACCAAGTGCTTAAGGTATTCGAAGAACTTATTACACGCGCATCTGCACATTGAAAAAAAAATCGTACAAGCATTACGTTTGAGATAACTTATATTCAGTTTTAGATTGACTAAAATAATTGTATTTTAACTTTTTTTTTTGTATTGATATGAGACTGTTTCTTTTCATGGGTTCTTTTAACAAAAGTTATGTTATTTTTATAAGTTTTTATTTAACTTCAACGATCGTATGTATGTTTTTCCAGTTCAAAATTTGTACTCGAATTTTAACTCATTCTCAAATATCCGATCGAGATTAAATTTTACATACTGACATAAATCCGATGACAATCTAATATTAGGATTTTTGGTGGTTACTTTGTTTTACAGGATAACACAAAAAATTCAGATAGATTACCACCAAGAAGTTTAAGGAAACGTTTTAGATTAAACAACACAAGACTGCGATGGTTGTGTTTTTTAACTTTTAAGTATTTTCTAGCACTGAATCCGAAAATGTCCTTAATTTTTAAACATCACGTCAGGATTTTGACAGTCAGGAGATGACTGTCTTTTTTAACTTTTAATAACTGCATTTTTATGCACTTTTTAGCACTGAATCTGAAAATGACCTTCATTTTTAACCATTACGTTGGAAATTTTTTGAAAATCGTAAATGTCAAAGTTAAAATATAGAGTAAATGATACTATAAAACAGTTATAAACCTTTTTTAATTTAATTTAATTTTATTTTATGGGATAATTTATTCAATGTTTTGGCTTATACTGGGATTCTTACAACTAAACAGCTGAGGGGTCCTATGAGGTGAGAGAGGAGGTTCAATTTTAACTTTCAATTTTTTTAACTTTGAAATTTACAATTTACGAAAAATCTTGAAGTGATGGTTAAAAATGAAGGTCATTTACGGATTCAGCGGTAAAAAATACATAAAAATAAATTATCAAAAGTTAAAAACACAACAATGACATCTATTTTATAGTATCAAAATTTCGCTATTTTTCTTTGTTTCATTTTTAAATTTACGATTTGAAAAACATCTTTACGTGATGATAAAAAATGAAGTTAATTTTCGGATTTAGAGGCACGGAATACATAAGAATCAATTATCAAAAGCTAAAACTGTTCATTTTCATCATTTTATTTAACAAAAATTCTGTTTTTTTTCCTTCTTATACGTTTATTACAAATTGTATAGTTTGCATTAATGAGTCAGAATGATTAAAAATTTCAAATTTATATTGCAAAGTTAATTTTACTCTCAACCATTTTTTTCAATATATCTGACGAAACTGTATTTCTACTAAATTTGTGAATGATCCCTAATTTGCAGCAAAAAATATGCTTCAACTTTAAACAGTTATTACTTGGTCAATTTTAATCGTATAATAACGGGATTTTTTTTTTGTCTTACTTGTCAGTGTGACAGTAAAATTTTACTAAATATAACTTATAGGACCGGGGGACCGTTTAAAAATTTAAATTTCGTAATTTTTTAATAAATGTTTTTCTTGGCCCAAATCGCTTTTAAAATAATTCTTTACCTTATTTAAACCATTTTTGTAATTGAAAGTATACATCTAGGACCAATGGTTGCGAAAATAAAGGTCGGTTAGGTTATCACGGGCACACTGTATATACATAGTATGTGTATCAAATTATCTAACTAGCAAATAAATAGACTCAGAGCATCACTCCCAATCTGTAAAAGTACATAAGAACTTTGTTTCTCTTCTTTCTGAAATACCTATCATTTGCTATCTAATGAAAGAATAGCTGTTTTATTATTAAAATCATTACCACCAGTTGCTTTCTTAATTACTTCCATCGTAAGAGAATATTGAGTTAACACTTCTAACTTTATTATTTACATTTCCTGATGGCGCATTAATTCTTTCATATGTTTTGTATTATGAATTTTCCAAGTATTTCTCATTTCTCGAAGTTTTCTCATGCTCTCAAAAAAGCTTAATGCGACGAGACATATAACGTTCAAATCATTCATATTTTACTTTCATAATCTGAAAAATGTCTGTAAAGAAATCTACCTTTGCGTAAGCTTTTTTACAGTTGACCACTTAAAAATAACGGATGGTGACACGTTTTATCAATTACTTAGTATATCTATATAATCTGTTATTAAATGATTAAAAAATAAAGTTATCAACAAAAAGGATTACCATCAGCGCATTTGTAATTACTTTATTCCCATAGAGATATCAACCTTTGACATTATTATGAATATTTGCTAAAGTTACATAAAATGGCTAATCATTAAGAGTAAACTTTTTTCTTTTAATATTTTGACATTTAATGAATAAATCCGAACTTAATACAAAAGATAAAGTAATGAATATTTCCTCATTGATTTTGTAGACTATTATTGTAATAATGAGTGAATATGGGTGAAACATTTATGACTTATATTAAGAAATTTATCGGAAAATGCTAACTGAAATCCCAAGCATAGTAGTTATACATTTTTTTATTATTTTATAATTAAAACATCAATTTACAAGATATCAAATCATTAAACTCTTAAAGATATTGTCTGATCTGTATATCTGAAAGAGACTCTTAAAGTCCCAGTACTGGATTTTGACAAAATGTATCTTGATCACACAAACAAATTTCAAATTTTTCGTGTTGTTGTTGTTTTTTAAATCTCAAATTTAGTGACCATCTTTAAATAAGAAATTTTGAATATATTATCTTCAAAATGCTATGAAGTTTAAAACTAAATATTTCTTAAAATTACAAAATGATCTGATACTTTAAAAATTAGTAAAACAATTGTGGATATTCACAAAAAAGTTTTCTGTAAATTGTTAAAGACCATAAAACTTTATGAAGTGACAAATATATAATAAGTTACATTACATTGAATTGAAAACATCTGCATGTCTGAATTCATGCCAACCAGCTCTGCATAATTTGAACTTCAATAATTCAAATTATCGAGAAATTGAAACATATGCGCAAATTTAATCTTCTTGTAAGAAATATGAACAATTAAAACAATGTTAAACATGTTTAATATTTTAAAGTTTAATTTTAATAACAAATGCAAACACTTATTTGCAATCTTTCCGTTACACGGGAAATCTTAATACATATCGCCAAAAAACTTTCACTTAACGACAGGTAATGGTCGTAAAACGTCGCCTTTTACTAAATAAAAACAATTGCCTTTCTTAAACAATGAGTCAAATGTAAGACTTCCCTTAACTGCATAAAAACATTATTCTGTTAACCCCTGTTGAATTGCGTTTCCTTATTTTGCAATAAAATGATTTGAAGATTCTCATCTGACGTACAACCTTTAAATTATAATATTTTCTTCTGGACAATTTTCGAATAATCTCAAAGGAAATAGTAACAACATTTAACCCGGGAGGAGTCACGTGGGTTATGGCATACCCCAGTGCATACGATTTTTTACAGTTGTCACCGCTATTTTTCGAAGAGTAATCTTCAACATACTTTATCGCATAATTTGTAACAATTGTCTACGACTGAATAAGCTGACGATTATTATTTGCACTTATTGGTGACAAACCGAAAACCGTTCATACCCTGTTTATGCGCGACTTCCCATGGTTTAAATCCTATTGACGACGGCCTTGTAATGGCTGTAAACGTTCTGAGTTTTTCTAATGTATTTTAAGATAATTTAAATATCTTTATATTATATGTATTATATGTACAATTATTTGTGCTTTTATATGTATTTTAATTATTTAATTCAAGGTGATTATAGCACTAGAATTTTAACTTTCATTTATTAAAAAAAAAAAAAAAAAAAATCATTGTTGCCAACCTTTATAATTTTTATAATCAACTGTCTTCAGAAATTTTGAAAATGTAAAAAAATTACATATTTTAAAAGGTTCTTAAGCGGACACAGTACGATTTAAACTACTTTTTCGATTTTGAATAATATTGTAATATACTTAAATATAATGTCACTACAGATATTAGGTACTATAAAGCGAATATAATTTCATATAATTTAAAAAAAAACTTTTAGCCTATTTAATTAAAATTTAAATAAAAAAATAAAAATTTTTAAAATCCCTACTACTTTTTTAAATATGAATATTTTTGCTTCAATTTCTTTCCATATTCCTTAGATTATACTACATAAAACTGTGCATGGATTTTTAGATGTATGGGATATTACATTTAATATCAATCTTTTTCTCTTTTGTATAGTAAAAAATCAAGGAAAAATAATTGAAATTCTTTAAAAAAAAATAACTATAACTTTGAATGTTAAATCCATGCACAAATTTTATGTAGGATGTTTTTAGGATGATGGAAAAAATTTTTGAAGCAAAAATATTCATATTTTAAAAAGTAGTAGGGATTTAAAAAAAAAAAAAAATTTTTTTAATTTAAATTTTAGTTAAATAGGCTGTTCTACAAGATTCTTTTTTAATTATATGAAATTATATTTGCTTTATAGTATTAAATATAATGTCACTACAGATATTACAGTATATTACAGTATTATTCAAAATTGAAAAGTAGTTTAAAAGGTACTGCGTCCCCTTCAATTAAATCTAAATAAAATTAGAAAAAAAATCGATACAAAATTTCTGGTATAATTTGAATTTTAAAAACAAAACAAAGGTTGACAGCTATGCTTTTGTGCATGTCCGTATGATTCATTCGAATAATAAAATCATTCATTCTGTCGATAAGTGCTTTTAATGCTAATTCAATGTGATAAATGAGCCGTTCTCCAACTCACGGGGCTATAACTTCCTTCTTTTGTGTAATTTTGTTCGTTTCCAGAATTTGTGAATTTAAGCAGCAAATCTCAGCTGCAGTGTAAGGCAACGAACCGCATGAAGTTGTATTCTGGTATATTCAAAACAGCTCTTTTCTCGTCCCGCTCGAAAAAATAAACGTTAGTTCATTTGCCTTCTTAATTTCTGTACAGATGGAGTATAAGGAAAGTAGTGAAATCATGATAAAAATCAGATAATGTACACATTGCTATATTTTTACATTTTAAGGTGCCCTGAATCCATTTTAGCTATTTTTTGCAGTGATTCCATATACAGGGCGTTTCATAAAAGATGGGCAAGAGATTTAGAGGCGAAAGTATACGCTAATTTTCATCAGAGAATGTATTGTCGGAATTAAAACGCAAAGGTGCTAGAGGGAGCCAAAGGAGATTTCACTGTTGCCAGTGGGCTACCTTTTTAAATCAGATTTATTGATTGGCATAACCTTTTTTTGCAATGGTAAAATCCCACTTGTTTCAGCCTTAATCAATATGTTATTAAATAAGGCGAATTTTACGATAAAAAAAAGTGGTGCTAATCATGAACTCTAAATTTCAAAATAGTAGCCCACTGGCAACACTGGATATGTTGTTATGAAAAGCAAAACAAGTTAAGAACGAAGAAGTGAAAAAAGAAGGCGAGAAACCCCTCTCCGTACAATCGTTGAGTATCTGAGCTATTTCCAGTCGCAGTCTGAAAGAACTTTTCTGTTAATTATATTGAAAGTTTCTAAATTTTGCATTTGCTTAATACAACTTTCTATAAAAAATATAAAAAAGGCTTAAAATACAAATTTATTTAGATTCGGTGTAATTATTATAATCTGAAGTATAACAAGGCACGAAAATTTTCATTCTTGTTCCAAAATTTATTTTGTAATCCTGCGCGTAATCTGATATGCCGATTTTCTGCTCGTCAAATGTCTGAGAGTTTGGAGTCCCTGTAAATGCTAACTCTATATCTTGCAATTTTTTAAATATCTGAAAGGAAAAAAAATTCTTTTATCTTTAATCCCAACTAGAATTGTGCATTAAAATCAAATACAATTTAAGATATTAAATGTTGAATATGGTCTTTTTTTTTCTTTTTTTCCAATTTTGAGAGTTTTGAGACCCCTTAAACAAGGATTGTTTTGTTCTCGAAAGATGGCAGTTGTTCTGTCTTAATATATTGTAGCGAGGGAAAAAAATGAAAATATGTCATATTTGTACAGACATTTTTCTAATTGAAAAATTCTTGTATATAGTTTAAATTTCATTCACATTTTGAAATGAAAAATAAATTTATAAGGTTATAAAATCATAAAAAGTTAAAATTCATTAAGTCATTAGTTAAAATATCAAAATACGATTTTAAAATATTACCATTATCTTTATTATAAAGGACAAACGTGTCCTTGTGTAAAACTGACATCATTTTGACGGTGTCAAAAGCAGACTATTAAATTAAAATTTTATTGCAATTTTTTTAACTTCTAAATACCGCTCATTTTCCATATTTGGATCACCGAATAGAAAAAAAAATTAATTTGAAATGCAATTTGTTTGATAACTATAAGGGAATTTATTTGAAAAATGTATCGCAATTTACTAAATTTTCATTGTTTTTAGCTCACAGGCTATCAAAGCTTGAGAGCTAATGTGCCCGCAGGTTCTGTATGCAACGCGATAACTCTTGATAGAAATATCCAATTTGCTTCAATTTTTTCTAGGTTCATTCTAATAAAGAGTTTCCCTGATTAGTTTTGGGGGTTCATTGATTAAGAATAAAGAGGCGCTATGGGGGGGTAATCCCCCCTTAATTTAGATAAGTGTATTTTCATCAGAATTATTCGATTTGATTTACCTGTTTATTCTGATACGGAGCTCCCTTGATTAGATTTGGAGATTCATTGATTAAGTATAAAGGGGGGAAAGGGTTGTCTAGTGCCCCCCCCTACTTTAGATAAACGAGTTAACAATGCAGAATTATCCGATTTGCTTCAGAATTTTTTTCTAGGGTCATTCTGATAAGAAGCTTACCTGATTAGTTTTGGGAGTTCATTGTTTAAGGATAAAGGGGGAAAAACGGGGTTAGTCCACCCCCTTAATTCAGATAAATGAGTTTTTCATGCGGAATCATTCGATTTCCTCCGAATTTGGTATACCGGTTTATTATGTTAAGGAACTTCCCTGATTAGTTTTGGGAATTCATTGCTTAAGGATAAAGGGGGGAAAAGGGGGTTAGTCCACCCCTTTTAATTCAGATAGATGGGTTTTTCATGCAGAATGATTCGATTTGCTCCGAATTTGGTATACCGGTTTATTATGTTAAGACGCTTCCCTGATTAGATTTCTAAGTTCATTGGTTAAGTATAAATGGGGAAAATAAGGGCTAACACCCCCTTAATTTATTTTTTTTTTGAGGGGCATTATTTATTGAAATAAGAGTATAATATACAATTACTGTGAATAGCATGTGATCTCAATGTCATTAGTTTAACTGGGTACTTTTTTTTTTTTTAATTTCAAGCATGATTTTTTTTTAAACTATCTCTGCCGCCTGCAAACGATTACGAAAGGTAAATCGGAGTGCACGGTAATTAATATAAATAATTCTTAACTTTATTCCAGATTATATTCCATAACGAAACTATATCATTCATCAATCAATGATTAAAACAATAAAATGTAAATAAAACAAAAAATTAACATAATATGTGATTGAATTTTGCGCTTAATTCACTGAAAGGAACAGAATCCAAAAGATATTTTGTAAATAGCGATCTTTAAAGATTTATTCGGCTGTTTACTTGAGGCCAATATGAAAATATCGCTTTTTATACGTTTCAAAACATTTTTGCCATTTTTCATATAAATATCACTTTTAGTATTATAAGTAGGCATTCCGAAAAATACGAGGAGAAATCAGTAAGTACGTTACAAACCGATATGATAGGTCGGAAATTAGTAGTAAACTATTTTCAAATATGCCAATAGGTGGCAGCACTGTCCAACTGTAAGTTGTCAATTTCGAATTTATGAGACAACAGTTGTACAAGATAAGCAGGGACGTTCAAAAGTTGATGACGAAGAACGAAGTGGTCGCTCTGTTGAGATTGCGACAAAAGACACATTGTGGAAGGTTCAGGAAATGGTTAGCGCTGACAGGCGAACAACAATAGACAGCATAGCAACTGGAACAGAGTGTTCACACTGTTTAGCCTATAGACGACTGATTCAGGCGTTGATTGTGAGGTACATATGTAGCTGAGAGTGCAGTCCAAAGACTTTTATGTCACAGGTATTAGAAAACACATAAAGAAATGGGACAAATGTATCCATGTAAATAACGATTATATAGAGAAATAAACATGGCTTTTAGATATGTAGATTGGTTTCCTCCTTTTTTTTATTGGCTTTTGTGAACTACGTATTGGCTTGTCCTCGTATATGAAATATAAAATGTCTGTTAGAACTATCAATAAATAAAATAAAATAAAATTAGTAGATCAGAGCCGTTATCTTTGATATTATTTGCTGATATGTTTATTCATTAATTTTAAATTAATTGCAGTTTTGTTATGTCAAACCATGGAACTATTAATAAAGAGGAACTGGCATATCCTTAAAATGGTGAAGCTTCAACTGTAACCGCTTTCGCAAGGGCTGATTCCCTCCGGTGGAAACTTCCACAGGTAAATTCATATAAAAATTTTATCCATATTTGAAGGCCTTATAATTGCAAAATTTCAGTCATAAATAATGGCAGAAACAGATTTTAATTTTTACAGGTAGAAGTTTCCTTTTGCGGTAGTCAAGCCCTGCGTTTCCACCATATTTTGACAACCGGTGAAACAAACTGACTGTTTTACGAAGCAAATTGACACTAAAATCAAATAGAAGTTTTTACAATATTTGTGAGAAACTATTTCCAATGGAACAATGGAACAATAAAGCTGGTGTATGGATTCTCTAGTTGCTTGGCAACTTTACATCCACGCTAAGAGTAAATCGTGTTACAATGCAATGGGAGCCTTAGAAAAAAGAGCGTTCAAACGCGGCTAGTAGCCATAAAAAATAGAGAGTAAAAGCTAATAAGATAGACAATTTTTAAAAGAAAAAATTGTTAGTATAACTAGTAGGGGAAAAAGTGTTCCATATGATCCACATATATGTCCGGGACAGGCGAAAAAGCTACCAAAGGAAGCCCCATAAAAAAAAGACTCAATTCAGAGACCATACATTTAAAATAGCTTGATAAGTAAAAAAGTTTAACACAGTGAAGAAAAGAAACAAAACTAAATAGATACATATTTACAAGAGAATTTAAATTACTTTAAGTAAAAAAGAATAAAAATGTAAGAAAAAGCTACAGTGAGGAGAGTTCAAACTAAATAAACAGTTAAATGCAAAAGCCGAGGGGATCAAACGACAGCAAGAGGACGACGTCCCCCCAGTCTAGTAATTTGACGTGAATTAAACATGAGAATGAAAGAAATAAGAGTAATATCATGAGAAGAGCATAAAATACAAGAATAGAAGTTTTTTTTTTTTTTTTTAACTATTTCCATGAACAAGACTCTTAAATAACACAAAATTTTCTATTCAATTTTATTGGTGAGAAGCTAATAGCACATCCGATTAAAAAAAAAAAAACAGTCACCATGTTGTGACAACCCCTCAGTTACTTCACTCGCAACTGGTAGACAGTATACTATATGTCTCCACCTCTTTATCCATAACTCCATTTGACAAACAACGCGTCTTAACGATAGAGAAGTATATTATATCAAAAGCCGTCTCCAGAACCTTTCGAAAAATACCTAATTCATCGCTGTGTATTTAGTATGTAAAGGGAAAAATATGTTAACATCAGAAATAATTTATATGATGGTTTTCACATATATTATGTAACCCGCGTACCCCGAGTTTGTATTCTTGTCAGTAGTACCGCGACTCACGTCACCCTGAATTTACGTCGTCTGTTCAGGGAATTTTTCTTCCTTAATTAGGACACACTTTGAACTTCTTTGAAGACTTTTCGAAGAAATTTAACATCTCAGATGCAGTCATAGTCATAGGAGATTCATGGGGTGAAGTTCATCAAAAAATAATGGGACATGCTTGGAAAAGACCTTTTCCTTCGAACACCACGCGTGAAAATTGTGATTCTGTATTGATCTTAATTGATGAATTCCTCGAAAATGGAAGATAACTCAACAGCAAAATGCATGCTGAAGATGCTGAACTTATGAATTCCCCTGTTCCAGAATTAACCATCGACAAACTTATCGAATTAAATAAGCAATGCCTAAAAAATAGATGAAGATTTTGAGCCTAGAGAAAGGGAAAGATTATGAAGGTTGCAAAATTAACCGAAGGACTAAACCTTATTGAAGCTGGAATGACGTTTTCTTGAAAATATTTATTCAGACTAGCAAAGTGTAACAATGGCTAAAAAAATCTTAGAAAACTCTGCTGTTACAAAGAGATTTAAGGATAAAAAAGAATAATTTACCGGTTCAAATTTCAGTGCAAGATTTTTTTACATGCCCAAAAGCTCGAGCAGGGCAGAAAGAAGAACAATAAATTGTATAAGTTAACAACTTATTGATTTATTCTAAATTCTTGTATTGCAAAAGCATTTTTTTGCTAATGTTAAATATGTGTAACATAACCCCTAAATACAATAGAATATGTTCATTAGATTTTGGTGAATTTTTATTACTTATCTTTTTTTACTTATCTAAATGTACCTCGACTTACGTCGCTAGCCTTGGAACGAATTGCTGACATAAGTCGAGGTATTATTGTAATTAATAATACCCAAAATTATATTGAACTAAAAGAAAAAGATATCTTAATAGAAAAAAAAAACATATTTTACTAGTTTCAATTATACAAACTAAAGAATGGTTTTTATGTTAATAGAATTTTTACATTAGAAATAGTTGTTATAAAAGAATCTAATTATATTATACCTTTCCTAAATTATAATTTTGTATCGCTACTTTTCCAAACTGAACCGAATTGAATAAAAAATTACATTTATTAATACTGATACTTAATATGGTAATAAAAATTTTATTATTAAAATAACTCAAAAACATTTCTCTTATAATGCAATGTTAGAAAAAAGCACTTGTAACAATTATAATAACTGTTATACACTGTAGTAGACGATCGAGTCATTTAAAATGTGCTGCAAAAAGAAAAATCATCATGTTTTATTTAAAACTTTTATTAATATCGCACTTTCATCAGGATAAAAAAAGAGATCGCTCTGGCATAATTATAACATAATATAATTATCTTTAATTGAATATAAAAAAAAATTCTTGTTTTTCATGAAATAAATCTACAAGTAAGAGATAAATCTATTTTTTAATCCATCTTCCGATTTTAATTGGAAGATTGATTAAAAAAGTATCAATAATATATTTTTTTAATTTGATATAAATCAAAGAAGTACGAAACAAAAAAGAAACAGTATTTTTTTACCTTCATTTCAATGTACATTTAATACAAATTATTAGAGCATAAATTTTCAACATGAAAAAATAAACTTATTGTAATGATAATTAAATGTTATATCTTCCAGCTGTATTTTATAAATAAAACTTTACTCAGATATTTTTTAAGTAATTTCTCTGTGTTATGAAATGACTAGTACAGTTGTAACGAAGTTATGGATCGCGGAACGAAATATCAGATTTAAAATTAAAAGCATAATTTTTTCCTACTTGAAAAAATATAATAAAAACAATGTGCTACAATTTTAAAGTAAAATAAATGAAAAGATATATATAAAAAACACCCGGTGTTTTGTCAAACTTTATGTAAAAAAAGACTTACGGCTACAATTACAATAGTTTCATTTTCAGAGAATCGGACTTTATTTAACCATGGTTCGCACGGTTCGTTGAATTTCCAGATTAAGAAATTCTTCTAAACCAGTATTTTCTGATGGAAAACATTTCCTTAAATATGGCGAAATTTCGTCCGTTTAAACCATGAAACTATTATAAAAATAGCAAATAAAGCTTTTGTGCAACAATATTAAAAAGCAGAAAAAACCAACGTTTAAAATGCACAAATAATATATGAAAAGCAGCAAACAGCTGTTTCGAATCTACTAACGAGATTCTTCTTCAGTGCAAAAGGAACAGCGTGCTAGAAAAAGCAAGGCTGAGCAAAATCATAGACAGAGACGCGCTGGCTTTTATACCTAATGCGGGTGGCGAAGGCGCCGAAACAACCAATGAGAGAGAAGCAGTGGAAACGACTGGGTGGACAAGTAGCGACATCTACCGGAGAAGTAGAGAAAAGAAACCAAAAAAGGGGAATTAAATTAACGCTTTCCAAATACTTGGAAAATCTGGAGTACTAGATAAGTCATTGACTAAAGAGTGAGAATTTTTAATGATATGGTAAGCTTCCCAAAAATCAAGATCAAGGTTAGAAGAACATTTTTGGATAATGATGGCTGAGGAAAAATCGAATTCGAGGAATTCGATTAATAATAATTCGAATAATTTCGCTGTTCCTTTTGCACTGAAGAAGAATCTCGTTAGTAGATTCGAAACAGCTGTTTGCTGCTTTTCATATATTATTTGTGCATTTTAAACGTTGGTTTTTTCTGCTTTTTAACATGAAACTATTAATAAAGAGGACTGGCTTATCCTTAAAACAGTGAAGCTTCTACTGTAACCGCTTTCATAGAAGATTATTACCGCTAGTGGAACTTACAGAACATTTCCTTAAATATGGCGAAATTTCGTCCGTTTAAACCATGAAACTATTAATAAAGAGTACTGGCTTATCCTTAAAACAGTGAAGCTTCAACTGTAACCGCTTTCATAGAAGATTATTACCGCTAGTGGAACTTACACCAGTAAGTTTATATAGAAATTGTCTTCTTATTTAATTTAATTTCAACTCCTTAATAAAGCAAAATTCCAGTCATAAAT
The DNA here is from genome assembly GCA_963932465.1 of Maratus speciosus. Lineage (NCBI taxonomy): Eukaryota > Metazoa > Arthropoda > Arachnida > Araneae > Salticidae > Maratus > Maratus speciosus. Next base: position 249,676,682 of record OZ010797.1, on the reverse strand, counting down.
AATGGGAGACACAGATTTTTATTTTTACTGGTGAAAGTTTATTTTGGCAGTAGTAATTGGCAGCCCTGTATTTCCGCCATAATGTGACAACCATCGAAACAAACTTACTGTTTTATTAGGCAAACTAACAGCAGCAACAGTAATTAATTTTTTTTACCATATTTGTGAGAAAATATTATCATGTATAAAGTTTAAATAAGACGAAATTTTCTATTTAATTTTACTGGTGGGAAACTTGCCTCGGTAGTAATCAGAGACTGTAAATCCGATTTTAATAAATCAGCCGCCATCTTGTGACAACCTCGCCAGTTACTTCACTTGCAACTGGTAGACAGTGCACTATATGCCTCCTCCTCTTTTTTCATAACTCTATTGTTTAAACTAGATTTATTTTTCTATTTAAAAAAAGAAATCTGATCTTTGGCCTTGAAAATAACAGTACCCGTACGAACCCTGTTAACCCTTTGATGCCCATGGTAGCATGTATGCTACCAACAGTGTTTCGAATTAAGTGAATTTTTTTATTAAGATCTTCCAAATTCACACCAGAAATTTATAATAACAATATTTACTTTACTTAATAACAGAGATTCCGTATATAAATAAAATGAAATTTATTATTGACTTTTTCTGGTGTGAATTCAGATTTTCTGAAATATGGAATTTCTAGAACGCATTCTACCATGGGAATTAGAGGGTTAAAACAATACCATAAATCTCATAACACTTTTCAAATGTACTTTTTCTAATGTATTAATAAAAGTATTTTATTTGCATTGTAAAACGTTGTGCTAACTCCATTATCACGTTATTATTAATTATTACTGTTGGCGTTGTTGTACCAGAGTCTCAATATTCTTTAGGACAGATAATAGGTTTTGAAAACAAAAAAAGTTTTGCATAGCTGCCAACCTTTACGCTTTTTTGTTGCCACTAAAATTTAATAGAGATCTTCGCCTTCTTTAATCGTGAGATTTCGACGATTAAATAAGCCAAAATTTACTATAAAATTTTAGTGGTAGGAAAAAAGCGTAAAAGTTGGCAGCTATGGTTTTGATAACACCACTTTAAAATTAGTAATACTTATTACTGTTACTCCTGTGTATATATGTATGTATGTATACTCCCTATGTGTCTGTCCTCTGTGCCAGAGGTTATTATTTCTTGGTGATGTATAATACCTAAGAACTGTATATTATTAGGTTTTAATAATTTCATTTTCCCATTAGTACCACACCACTAGAACGCCCGGAAATTTTACTCAACCTTAATAAAACATTTTAACACCGGAATGTTTATTTAAAACTATTTCACTTATTTATTGAACTGAGTTTTCGCTAGTTACAATTTAACAGATTTTAGGAAAAATTTTCTGGTTCGAGCCGTCATTAATCATTTGATCGGTTCGAATTGACACCAGTTGGATGTTCTAGTGTTAATACTGTTACCGTGTGTATACTTTCTGCGTAAAATATATCCGAAATTGTTAAATAAAACACAAAATATTAATTTATTTATCAAAATGTATTTTGTCGCGAGCAAAGTAAGCCCCATCAAGTTGAATACAACTCTGGCACTACAGGGCCCAATCCTCCAAAAATTTTTCGGAAGCAGATTGGTGTATGGCATTTAGCTCCTCCAGCGAATTTTACTCGCATTCTTCTAGTTTTTAAGTTAAGCTTCGGAACAGTAAAAGTCACACGGATCCATATATGGCGAGTACGGCGCTGATCAAAGATAGCTCTTGCGTTTTCGGCCAAAAAGCTCTTTCACAACGATAGAAAAAAATTCAGTTATTTTTGTATCAGTAGTGCGGTGTCGCGTTTTTTCACAAAATATTAGTCATAACGTTATGATCAAACATAAAAGATATAGTATTTAACTCTCGAGGCAACTCTCTATGATTCAATCGACAATTTTTGAGTACTAGCTTTTGTTTTTATCGATGTTTGAATCGTTTGTAGATGCTGAAGGTCGATCAGAACGACGCAAATCAACAACTACTTCTCGGCCTGCTTTGAATACTTTATACCATTAACCCTTTATGGGGCTTTCTCACAATCTTTTGACTTTCATGTCCCTGAATAATAATCTTTATTTTAATACACTTTTTTTTTTTAATTCATATACTGAGGAACATCCCATTGCATGATTGAATAACAATATTAACGAGATAAATAAGTTTTGGACGATGTTGGGGGTCCAAACATCTGGAAAACTCCTATTCCGTCCCGTGTCCCTGATGCTGATTTTTTAATTTGGAGCTGTCTGTATGAAATAGTTTCAATAAAAATAATTCAATGTAATTTTTTTCTGAAACAGGAACTACTGTTTTATATAAATATATAGCAAAAAATTAACCTGCACACATTTTTAGGGTTCTTATTATTTTTTAAACTCTGTCCCTGGGTTTTAAATTCCTTACCGTCCCACTTCTAAAATCATACAGAAAATCACTCCAGATGCAGCCACAGAATTTTTTTCAAGTTTTTTCTCATGCAGAAGTGTGCTGGAGAAAGAATGTCTAAAATTATTTGACAGGAAATTTACTACAGAATTTAAATCAGCATTTAAATATCAATTTCAAACACCGTGGCTTTATTGGTAGTCTTACCGTCCCCAATGTTTATTCCTGCACTTTTCGAGGTAAATTTAAAAAAAAATAATAATCCAATGTTAACAACTGTTTCTAAAAAGCAATGAACATTGTGGCTATCACTTAGTCTTAACATGATTTTCCTAAAAATAGGTGGTAATTTTCCTTACCGTTCCATCCTTACCGTCCCCTTTTTTACCATTTCGTCCCATTTTCCTATACCATCCCCTTTTTTTACCTTACCATCCCTTCTTTAATACCCATTTAAAACAATTTTATACAAAAATTCTGTATTAAAAGTACTACATTTTTATTATTTCTTATTTGAATGTCCGGTGTGTACTATGCAAATTCATTATAAGTAAAAACTTAGAAGAAAATAGAAAGTTATAGGGGTAAAATGGTAAGGAAAATTAAACTTGCAAGTTTTACTTAAACCTCAGTTAAATAAAAAAAATTTCGTTGCTGACCATTTTTTCTTTATTTTGAATCATTAAGGCATTCGTCTATCAGATTAAAATGTTATTTTAGCAAGTTTAATTTTGCCAGATTTTTTCCCCAAAAGTCAAAAGATTGTGAGAATGCCCCTTATCTACTTACGGTAATTATAAGAACCATTAAAATATCTTGTTATAAGATTCACTTAACACAGAGATTAGTTGTAATACATTTCAGAATGAGTTATAGGTATCGGGTGCCCCAAAAATGACCGATTATTTTAAAATTCAATAACGTGCAAATATTGACAGATTATTAAAAAAATCTTGCAGTAGGTTTATGTATGATGTCAGGAGTTTTTTTCCTGTAATTCTTGATTTTAGTTCGAATTTAGCGCTGCGAGAAATAGGTGCATATTCCAGACCCGATTTTTGGTTCTTCGGGATCCATGCAAAACACTTAAATCTCTTTTTTTCGCATGAGAGAAGAGAAAGACCGAAAAATGGAGATTTGACTTAGCGCCTGTTGCCTGCAGGGCAATCTATCGCTGCTATTTGTAACTAAAACTGGTAATCTCAGCATAAAAACTCCTGACATCTTACATAACCCTCCAGCAAATATTTTTTTTTATATGTGTTAGCGTTTGCAAGTTATTCAATTTAAAATTCATCAGTTATTTTTGGGACACTAGGTACATTACTTTATCTCTTTCCAAAAACATTATTAGTTACAGAAAACAAAAATATTTTAACCCTCTCGCTGCGTAATTGTTTTATTAAAATAGCTTTAGAATAATTAAAATACTTTTGCCACCGGTTTTTCAAAACAAAAATTTTTGTCTAATTTAATCGGGAAAAAGCTCCGATTAAATAAGGCAAATTTTACAAAAAAAAAAAAAAAAAATAATAATAATAATAATAACTGGTGGAATAATCAAGGATGATTAATTAGACGGGAAAATGCTTGCCCGAGAAAAACTCGGGTTGCGCAAGGAGAGTGTTAAAGGGATTTCTTCTGCCTTTGCAGCTTTTCAGTTTTGTTGCCGTTGGGAGGGGGGGGGGATTTTCAGTTAGGAAATATGTCTATTGTAAAAACATTATATTTCTGTATTTCCTAATTCTAGAAAATACTAAGAAAAACATTAAAATAAAAGATTTGAGTGGGTTTATAAATATTGCACAAAACCCCTATTAATTCAAATATAATGAATCCTTCTAAATCCTTCAATCCTTTTAAAATCCTTCTAAAATTTATTAAATGATTATGTAAATCTTCTAATGTAGTTTAAGCTATTCACGAAAAATGCTTTAGAAGATAAAATTTTCATGAATTCATAATTCAGTACATAAAGGTTTGCATTTTTGATACGCGCGATTCACGGATGGGTCTGCTATAATATTTTCAGTGATTCGGTACGCGAAATTTTATTTGAAATTCATAATCTTAGGCGAATTCATGGTTCAAGTAATTTTTTCAGTCGTAAAAATCGCAGAGTCCTTAAAAATTGTTTGCAAAAAGCTGCTGTCACAATTAGTCATATACCACCCTCAAAGTCCGCTTTATAAATCAGTAGATTAGTCCCAAATTTCAGAAAAATAATTGTCGTTATATCTTAGTAATCTCAAGTAATATCGGTATCAAGTATAAGTCGGTATATCTCAAGTAATAAATTCCGGGCATTTTTCCTCAGAATGTTCTTTGTGCCAAACTTCATCTTTAACTTAGACAGGGCTCGCAGAGTTCCTAAAATTTTCACACTTTGCTACAAGTATTTTAAATCAAAAATCTTCGTGGCAGATTTGTTTGACTTCTACAGTAAATATTATCGTCTTAAATATGCGGTAAGAAATAGCGAAAATTTTTGGAACGCGTCGACCCCGTCCTTGGGATAGCTAATACAAAAGGAAAACATATTTGGTTGGTCGCGAAAAAATAAAAATTTGAAGATGGGTCGCTTAACAATAAAGACTGGGAACTATTAGTGTAGGGTATATCATAACTCATATTCATAATAATAAACAATAAACTTTTGTCTTAAATTTTGAAAATGTTTTCGACTTAATATATATATGCACTATCAGGCGCTTCATGTTCATTTAATAATGGATATTAAAAAAAAAGGAATGAGGGTAGCTGTCCTTAAAAAGAAAGATATAATATTTTATATCTTTGTAGTGGAGGTGAAAATTTAACAAATCTCATACCAAAAACATAGCATTACAGGGTGGATTCTTATATATATATGGAATAATAAACATTTTTCTCTATTTTACCTTAGTTAATTTATTCCAAATTCTTATAATATCTAACTTTTTTACTTGTCTTTTTAAAATATCTTAAATATAAATTATATTTTAATCCCAAGCCTTTAATTCAGCACATTCTTTTATTTCTTATTCTAAAAATATTATTCTGTTAAAAGCAACACTCTTCATAAAAACCCGCTAATTTTATTCTTTCGTATTTTGAGACATTAAATTCTTATTTCTTTCGAATGTTTATCAGTACCATTTTTACCTTTTATTAAAGTTATTATTCGATATCCCAGGATTCCTTGCAAATTTTTGACACGTTTAATCCTTTTCCCCTTTTTAAGTTTCGGCTATAAGTAAAGAGTTCTGTCACTACGTAAAGTTTCGTCAACCCTACGCATCCTTTTCATCCAATCGATGTGCGCGCTTTCTCCTCGCTTCCCCCTAACTTAAATTTTTTTCTGGATCTGGCGTAGAACACGTCAGTGTACCTTTGCGCTTTTTACTCATATTTATACCGCTTTACACAGACATGGAAAACAGAATTTGTACGTCTTGTTTGATAACACAGTGTCAACGGGTGAGTGTTTCTTCAATTCGATATTCTGTCTCTAATATTCTAACATCTCTAACTCTATTTTTAAGACGTGACATGACCCGAATGTGGGTAAAACTGGATATCGGGTGGAATTGTGCTCCTATATAGGAAGTCTAATAAACTATTTGATTAAAATTGCAACTTCTTTTATATTTACGGGAAAACACCTAATGTATTAATGGTCTGGCCTTACACAGTGACTAAATTACGACTGTAACTTTAATGATTCTTCGGGTTGGTGATATGTGATGGGTGTATTTCACAGATTATTTTGACATGGTTTACAAATACTTGGAAAAGTATTTCATGTATTGTGACAGAGATATATCACATATCCTTATTGCTTCAAAATTAATTTAATTCATTTATTTTGGCTTTCAAAACATGTCGTTTCTTTTCCCTTCGTTAGGTAAAATTTATTATTTAACTCGATGCGTAAAATCCATTTAGAATCTTATCAGTTTTTTTTTTCTTTCTTTCAATATCATCTAGGCTGTAGTGCAGTAAGTTTAAATTCAGTTATTTATTATCGCTTTTCTAATAATATCTGCACCCGTAAAAAAATAAAATATAAACAGATGAATCGGATGCACCTGCTTCTGATTTCAATGTATGTTATTTCTTTTCTTTTGCATCGCCCACGAGAGATATATTTATCTCTCTTTCTTTTTAGTAAAAGTGACCGTTGAAATAATATGTCTAAAATATAAAATGAAGGTTTATTGATGCGGTGTTTAAATTACTTTTCATGTACGGTAATTTATTTGTCAGTTGTGTTAAAACATATCTTTCTCAGTATTTCGCAATTTTAGGTTGCAATCATCGAACATAATCATTTGTTTTGATAGTTTATAGCCGGCTTTATGGCGTCAGGATAAATACATTGGTTGAACCGTTTTTTTGGCAACCACTCTGCATCACGCGATTTTATTGTTTTTTTGTTGGGATGCTAGATTCTGGGCTAATCATTTTGGCGTGTAAATATGACCTTTTGTCTGCTTTTCGTACATTTTATTAATACTGAAATCTGGCGAAGTTGTGGCGCCAAGTCATATGTGTTGCTTATGAAATCATCAACTTTAACTTTTGCTCTCAGCATGTAAGCATGTAAAAAAAACCTTGTGGCCTGAGGGTACGCTCAGGCGTACCTCTTACTTGTGGATTTCCTCTCTCTGCCATTTAATAATTCTAACTTATTTTACTTTTATTACTATAGTTAAAAATGTTAAAATAAAGTTTTTTTTCTCATGCACTTAATCGAACCCCACTTAACTGAACCACCCCAATATCTCCGTTATAAGTTTATGTCTATTTTAACTAATATCAAGGTTTACATTTTGAATTGCTACAATTTCACATCTGTATCTATTACCAAAACAATGTTTATGTATATATATTTATTTCAGAAACATTTCTTCATTTTTTAAAAAGCATAGAATGTGCTTTCAATTCCGGAAATGCAAAAATAGAGGAAATATTTTCCTTACTTTTTTAAAAATACTGAGATAGAATATTACGTTGATGTTCATAACACAGTAGAAAAAGAGGAATACAACTAATTTCTTCCAAAGAAACAGAACAGTTTTGTGCTTTTCGAAACTTTTTCTCTTTGAATGAAAAATTTACATTTAGTCGCTAAAAGTTTTTTAAAAGATGCACGGAATATGTTTCTGCATACGTAAAGATAAATATTTTATATTGTCCGGCATTCCGTTTGTCAAAAGAAGAAAATGATGTTTTAAAAAATAGATAATCCGTTATATTATATATCTCAGTGCAAGTACTAGCGTTATTTCTGGTATTCGAAAATATCGAACTGGATTTGATGTCTTTATTTTATAAATAAACATAAGATAAAATAACTATATTTCGGCGATTCTCGGAAACAAAATTCCTTACTTAAAATCTAAAAACTTTATTACACTTCCGCTTGTCTTCTTTTAAAACATTAATAACATAAAATATGCAGGCACGGCTATTAAAGTAATTTGGAAAATTTTCGAACAGCTTTCTCCAGTTTTGCGATCAATACATTACACCTTAATTAAGCTTGACGGCAATAAAATCCTCCTTATAAAAATAATAGTTAATTGTTATAAATTTCAGCTCAGTAATTCCAACTATGGCAATGAAATTACTGTAAGACATAATATTTTTTAGTTGTGTTGGCTTGTTTTTAAATTTAATTTAATTTATATGTCACTAAAATAAAGGTGGAAACTGCGTAAAGAAGGAAATGTATATATAATTATCTAAATAACCTATAAATAAATGTATAAAACATTAACTAATATACAATGGCAAACGGAATTGAATATACTATTACATATTTCTTGAAACGATAGAGAGAGATACACCCAAAGAACGATACACAAAGCAAATATCAAGGAAATATATTTTCATTATAAATTTTATTGATTTATAATCTAAGATAGTTCAAATACATTTTTTTCTTTTCATTTTTATCTAGCATTGTATTCTAATCTAACAGTCCTTCATTATTTGTTAGTAATAGAAAACTGCTAAATGGTAAAATGGAAAGGTGTTACACGTTAGAAAGATTTGGATGCAACATTTACATTTCTACATCTATTTAGTTTATATATTTGTTTCGAAAGTATATATTTGTTTGCCGGAAAGCGTTATTAGCTATGTTGTTTGCTCTATATCACGTCCGTAAATAGCGCTCTAAACGTCATCTTTGAGGCCATCTTCTACAACTTGACATTTGAATCATTTAACCCCTTAACTGTCGCATTAGATTACGGTTTAAAAAATCAAATTGCTCATTTGTACCACTTTTTTGAAAAGAAATATTCACTTTATTTAATGATAGGTAAAATGATACCACAATAAAACCAATTACACTATTTTACAAAACTGGTGGGAATCAAACAATCTGCGTAAAAGACACAGCCCATGGATATCACGAGAGCTAGAATTTAGGGGTTTCGACAAACTCTTTGACGTCGATGTCTAACCGGATAAAGTGCTTAATTTTTCTATTTCGGTTGCTGTTCTTCTTCTGAGGACATTTTTTCATTCGAAGCTAAAGTGAAACAGTCCCCAGAAAGACAAATTGAAATTAAACTAGACGAATGTTAAAAGTAACAGGTTAAACATCGACCTCAGATGTATGTTCAAAATACTTTTTTTTAACATTTAAATGTAAATGGGAAATTTAAAAAGACTGCTGACAATGGTTTAACTAGACTGTTCACTCTAGTGGTGGAGACTCTTAGATGAACTTGCACTGGTAAATTTTGAAGCTTTACTTATGAAAAACTATTTTCGTGGTAGGTTTTACAGTATTTACAGTATAGACAAACATTAAGATGAGTCTCTAATGCGGTTATCAATAAAGATGAAGAGACATATAGTGTACGGTCCACCATTTGCATGTCAAGTAACAGAGGAGGTTGTCACAAGATGGTGGTTGTTTTTTTTAAATCGTATCAACAGTTTCTTCTAACTGCTGGGGCAAACTTCCCACCGGTAAATTTGAATAGAATATTTCGTTTTATTTAAGATCCTTATTCACGGGAATATTTACTTACAAATATGGTAAACTCTTCTGTTTCTTTTGCTGGTTTCAAATTGCCTCGGTTTGATAAACTTTTTAATTGAAATTGACAGAAGGTTCCTAGGTTGTCAAAAAAGGCGGAAACGCAGTTCCTGACTGCCGAAAAATAAAGTGACACCAGTAAAAATGAATATGTGTTTTAGCAATTACTTTTGACTGAAATTTTGCACTTAATAAAGCGATTAGATAAGAAGAAAATATCTATTTAAATTTACTGGGGGAGGTTACGTCCTGTAGTAATAAACCACGGCGAAAGCGGTTACAGATGAAGATTCACTATTTAAGGATATGTCAGTTCCTTTTTTTAATTGGTCTATGGAGTCTGTACACATTATGTAAAATAAATTTAACACTTTGAGGTCTAACAAGGAGAGGGCCAACCTTGTTAATCACAGATTTTGATTATTTTAATATATGTTGTAGGGTAGACACCCCTTAGTGTCAGGATCAACGGATTTTATCCAATGTCCCTTAGTTCTTGAAAAACCGGGGGGTCTAATATTAGTACACAACTTAAATACTTACTTCGCAACCAAAATTTTAGGTTAGTCATAGCTCAGTTGACATGACGTTTGCCAGCTGATCCGAGGGCCCGGGATCGATACCTGAATGCGCTACATTTGTTTTTCTTATTTTTTTGTTTTATAAATATAGTTGTAATTATAATTTAATAATTTCAATTAAAAATTTTAACATCATACATTAATTATAATGTTAACAAACTTAAATTTATCATTTCTTATTTGTAAACTATTATTTCTCATCCATTACAGAGGTTTAAAAAGAAATTGGATCTATTATGAATGATAAAAATTCCAAAATCGTGACAAATTCTGTTGTGGTGCCATCAAGTTATGATAAAAAAAAAGGAATATTCAAATAAAATAAAAATAAAAGCAGAAAGAAGATAAAGGGAAAAGCAAAATAATTGAAAGCGCAAGCATACTTATTACAAATTTTAAAATCTTTCATATGCAAAAATTCGGTTGTAATTTAATTCTGATGCTAATTTTTAATATAATTATGCTTGTTACTTTAAAAACAGAATAATGATATTATCGCATTGACTTCCTTTGTTAAAGCAATGCGTAAATGATGTTTCTTTAAAATCACGTATTGAAAAAATTGCTCAATATCATTGCATCGATAAAGAATATATGAAATACATTTTAAAAGTGATTTAAAAAACAAAATAACAGTTTTATGATGTATTATTACAACTATTTAGTTAAAAGTAAAAAATTAAATAGGTTAAAATTATAATTTATATACAATATTAAAAATTTTAATTGACGATGAGATTATTAAGTTATACTTACAAGTAAATTTGTAAAACAAAAAATGAGAAAAACAAATGTAGCGCATTCAGGTATCGAACCCGGGCCCGCGAATCAGCCGGTAAACACCATACCAACTGAGCTACGACTAACCTATCATTGTTGTTGCAAAGTAAGTATTTAAGTTGTGTACTAATATTAGACCCCCCGGTTTCTCAAGAACTAATTAGCATTGGATAAAATCCGTTGAACCTGACACTAAGGGGCCTCTAACCTACAACATATATTAAAATAATAAAAATCTGTGATTAACATAAAAATCTGTGATTAACCATAAAGGGGACCCTGTTCTGTCGCCAAATACCGCCAAGTTTGTCGCCAACTTGTCGATATATCGCCAAATTTGTCGACCAAAATGAGTCGCCAAAAGTGACGCCAACTTGGCGATATCTCTAATATTTAACCAAATTCCCATAGAGTTCCATTGTAAACCTACATGCTTATAGAAAATCAACAATTTGAGATATTTTAATGCAACAAAAATTAATATTAGCTTAAGGGATTATATTAAATTTTTCTTTGATGACCTAAGTAATAATTTACTTTAAAAACAAAATTTTTATATTACTTGTTTAAATGAAGTTTCCTTCAAGTACACAATTTCAGAAATGCTCTGATTAAATAAGGCAAGCATTATTTTCCTTTAGTGCCAAAAACAAATTTTGACAAAGAAGATGATGTCGGCGCAGCGGCGACAACGAAGGTAAAAGGGTTAATTGCAAACATTCTGTAAAGAATTATCATTAAACATACCGAGAATTTTATTCAAATCAGGTATGAGAGGACTCCGACCAAAATGACTGATTGCTACCACTAAATTTTAATGGTATTTATTGCCAGATTTAATGGCAGAATTGCTGAAATTTAAGAAAGAATACCATTAGACTTTCGTGGTGAAAATCAGTCATTTGTGTCGTAGCGCTCTTAGCTATTTCAATTTTTGTTATTGCACAAAACAACGTTTCATACCGGAATTTTTATTTAACTTATATTTGTGCGTGATATATATTAATAATCTTATGAAAAAAGTCTGGTTCGATATCGAAATAATTTCATTGGGTAGTGGTCATATGACCATTTGTTGGTAGTATATTTAGTGTTAAAAAGATAATTCATGTAGAATAGAAAAGACGTTTCTCTAAATTGACCTCAAATTTTATTTTATTTTTGAATTCTATAATTTCTCCTTAGTATTTCGAAAAAAAAAATTGTGTGAATAATTTCTTTTCAAATATTTTTTTTTCGTAAAAAAGTACAGACTTTTAGCAAACACTTCTTATTTCAGGAAATATAAGAGTTTGTGAAATATTTTTCATTCTTCTCTAAAATTCTAAGATTACGCATTACTTTAGTGTATATAATAAAGACGAAAAAGAGAAAACTAACAATTTAGTTCCAAAGAAACTGAATAGTTTTTTTTTTTTTTACAGCTGTTTTATTTCAGCATGTAAAAAATGTTACTCATGTATACAGAAGTAAAAAAAAAAACTGGAGCACAAAATGTAGGTGCATAGGTAAAAAGTATTGATTATAAATGTTGTTTCTAAAGTTTCGTAACTACTGTTTCATTTCATTTTACTATTTTACTAAAAAAACATGTATAAATTTTTAAAACGTATGTAGATGTTTTATTCGTTTATATGTTTTATATATTTTAGTACAAATAATTGTTAACCCATTAACCGCCAAAACTATTACGATAGAAATTTTCAAATTTCTTGTTGAAAGTAGTTTCCCACCACAAATTCAGTAAGGTAAATTTCGCTTTGTGGTGCCAATGTAATTAATTCATTGCATGAGCAATTATTTTGACTGTTGCGTAAACGCAACGTCAGCGGTTAATGGGTTAATTATCATGTCATTAAATTATGTTTAACAGAATTTTGTATGTAAAAGATATTTCTAGACAAATAAGTCGAAAATAAAACAGCGATATTAATTCTACTAGGATTTCCCTCAGAGGTATTAGTCTGAGCGATATTACTGAGAACATAGATTTAATAATAACATGTGGAAGCAAAGAAAATGAGATGTTATCTTTAATTGTCCATATACTGCGAAAAATTGAAATGATGAAAATAAACGAATTGTAGAATTACAAAATCTTATATATAAATTCGTATACACTGTTTAAAAAACATGGGAAATCAAACCATTCAAGACAGCCATGCATGGATATAAAATTGAAAGTACGCAATATATTAAAAGTAAAATAGAAAATGAAACACTAATTTACTTATATCGGAATTTTAACTATATAAAATGATGTCAAGAGCATAATCAGACGCTCCGTACCAATTTGAGTAACTTTAAATGACAAATATATGATGTTTAAAAAGAATGGACTATACTTTATATGGTGTGTGCTCCCCCGGAATAGTTAATATTGTACAAAATCTGTTTTCCACGATGCAATGAGGTTGTCGATAACATTTAAGGATTTCTCTTCTCAAAATCTAATATAGTATCAAAGTACCGAATACATCAAAAGTGGCATGCAATGCTTCGTTAGAGTGTGTTTTAGATATGCTCGATCGGATTTAAATGATGAGTGTATGCTGGCCACTACATACGCTGTATTGTTTTGTTTTCAAACATATTCTGCACAAGTTGAGCTATATTTAGCATGTATTAAATAAAAGAAATCGGCAATGATTACAACATAAAGTATGACACAAGATCTGAATATATCGTCTGCATAACTTTTGAGCTGTCAAAGTGTCATTTGAAGTAATTTACAAATCCATGCATATTTATTCAGCAAATCATGCAAGCTAACATACGCCAATATGAACCCGATTACAAAATTTCACCAGAATAAGTTAATATATAAAAAATCTACTAATGATAATTGAGAATATGACCTTATGATAAAATGTCTAGAAAAATGAATCGGATAAAAAATTCATATCACACTTAAAACGGCACTTCCCTCTGTTAGTGGCCTTGGCGAGAGAGAGAGAAGCCTAGAGAAGGAACACTTTAACAAGTACTTTTGGGCAACCTACTCACTGTTTCATACAGGTCTTTATTCAATATTTACACAATATATTTAATACTGGTTGGGTATCTATCAGTTTTGTTGCATTTAAATCGCATGTTTTGCGGAGGAAATGCAGCATTATGAAATATTTAAAGTTGCTGTACCTAATAATTCCAAATTAATGGTAATTGAGATCGCTTTCCGTTAATTTCATCTTTTTAGATTTTTAATTTTTTAGAAACCATTCATAGAGACAATTGTATATTTTAAAACTAACCCGAAGCAAAATTTCAAGATTTTGGGCTCAGCAGTAACAGAGAAATAGAAAATTTTTGAAAGTTTTTTGTTTCAGCACTGTTTTTTATAGCGACATTTTTAGAAATTGTTCTATTGCGAGAATTTACGTCATGATAAATACAGCCATGTCAATTTTCATGTTTATATTCCTAACAGTTACATGTTCTTCATTACTTAGATCATCTTTAGATCTTTTTCCGCTTTGTTTAGTCTTTCTATTTTTTAGAATTCGTTCTACAACGAGCATTTACATCTTATTAATTACTACCATGCCAGTTCTAGTTTCTAACCCCAACAGTATCCCAAAAATTTCAGTATTCCAAATAAATCATAGTTTAGAACCTTTCTAGAAATTTTTACGTTTATCCGTCAAATTGAACCTTTTAGAGAGCGTTCATTACGAGTATTTACATCTTAAAAGTAACTACTGCACCAAATTTAAAGTTTCTAACCCAATCAATATCGCAGAAATCACAATTTTTGAACTTTTTTGCTCCTGCAGCGATGTAGGTTCTTGCACTGACATAAAATAGACTTTTTTTCGGAGCAGAGATGGCCACCAACATTTTTTTAAGTTGGCTATGTAGTTTCAGAGATAACACCTCACAAACGTACAAGCATTAATAATATTATATACTTTATAATATTATAACGCTTTATAATATTAGCATTAGATGTACAGATACAAAAGCCATTTATCTGTTACAAGCTAAAGTGCCGGCGTTGCCCAGAATTTGAAGGATGTTTTTTCTGAAAAATCAATTTCAAAATTTAACATACAACACAAAACAAACATTAAAAAAAGCAGTCGAAATGTTGTTGAATGAATCATATGAAAACGCTATATAAAAATGTATAAATGTATATAACAGACGCAAAAGAATACAGCTATAAATGAACTTATTTCAATTTATAATTGGAGCAATAATGTTAAAATACGCCAATATTTCCCTAATCGGGTTTTTATTATGCTTCAATACATTTTTCACACTCATATGACGTTATACTATATCCACCATGCCCTTTATATTTCCAATATGACGTAATATTTTCCTCTTTCACGTGGCAACCTTGAAATATAAAAGTTATGAAGTTATATTCACTTTCATTTAAATTCGTCAAACCATTTATTTCATTTTCATATTTCACGTGAATGTCTTGCAATAGAAAAGTTATGACGTAATATTCACCTTTTTTTTAAATTCGGCAAACTATTTATTTCATTTTCATTTTTCACGTGGAAATCTTGCAGTAGAAAATTAATTGTTGTAGTAATAATTTTATTGAGTTTTTTAATTGTTGGCAACTGCTATAACGAAAAATGTTTAAATTTGATAAGAAATTGCTGTTAAATTGGTGGTTTTTTATTAATTAAAAATTAACTATAAGTTATTTCGATTCCGGATTACTTTAGTTGTCTCGGCCATGTTTTAATACACATGTACGTATCTCTTCACAATTTTGGCTTCCAAATTGTGGATTTTTTATAGAATTTCAAACAGACAGATAGACAAGTTTTCATTTTTATATATCTATCTATTCTATGGAAAGTAACTAACGCTGTCACCGCCGCCACCAACGGTTTTGAATTTTTTGTGACCGGAGGTCTTTCTTCGTTAATATTAAGAAAACTATTGCATACAAATATATGAAAATCGGTGGTATTATAGCGAAATGTTTGATCAACACACTAATGCATACAGTTTTCAAATCGAAGAATTATTATAAAAGATATTTAATGCTAAAGTTGGACAAAATCGTTCCAAAAAAAAAAAATTATAAGAGCAAAAGCTATACATGGGAATTTAATCATTTTTAGATTATTTTATTCAATAGAAGATCGCGGTCTGCAGACTTCATTAATTTTTTTTTTAATTTGACTCATTTTTTGAGGTTTTATTTCTATTTTAAATTCAAATATACAGCATTTTGACAGATATTTTTTACATATTTTAGAAAATGGCATTAATTTAAACTGTTGCCAACTGTATAAACAGCGCAAACAATAATGCTTGCTTCAAATAAAAAAATTATTTACACGTTACTATTATAAACAGAAAAATCCTTCAAATTACAATTAAATAATTAGGTATAAAAAGCAGGCACTTATTGGAAATTACGCCATAAAAACTATATTTACATGTTAATTTTAAAAGAGAAAGGATATTGTAAAATAAATTCATTAACATGCGTTAGAAATCTGAAATAGAACAAATTACGTCACATTACACTTATTATGCAAAATGAACAAGAAATAGTATTGCAAAACAGTTTAAATTTAAAAATTGCGCGAGACAAAATATTAGAGGTTAAATATTAGATTTTTTCAAAATTTTATTATTTGTCGTTTGATGTGAGGTGTTCAGCTATAAGTATGCAAATTTTTATGTTTCAACATAATTAGGTGCTGAGTTAGAAAAATTGCTTTAAATACACAAGTTAGAGCCCAGATGGTTAAATATTAGACTTTTTCAAAATTTTATTATTTGTCGTTTGATGTGAGGTGTTCAGCTATAAGTATGCAAAATGTCATGTCTCCAACTTAATTAGGGGCTGAGTTAGAAAAATTGCTTAAAATACACAAGTTAGAGCCCACAGTATTAAGTAATAGACTTTTTCAAAATTTTATTATTTGTCGTTAGATGTGAGGTGTTCAGCTATACGTATGCAAAATTTCATGTCTCCAACTTAATTAGGGGCTGAGTTAGAAAAATTGCTTAAAATACATAAGTTAGAGCCCCAGCTCAGAGGGTTAAATATTAGACTTTTTTAAAATTTTATTATTTGTCGTTTGATGTGAGGTGTTCAGCTATAAGTATGCAAAATGTCATGTCTCCAACTTAATTAGGGGCTGAGTTAGAAAAATTGCTTAAAATACACAAGTTAGAGACCGGAGGGTTAAATATGACTTTTTCAAAATTTTATGATATATCGTGTTATCGCAAGTGTTCAGCTATAAGTATGCAAACTTTCATGTCTCCAACTTAATTAGGGGCTGAGTTAGAAAAATTGCTTTAAATACACAAGTTATAGCCCAAAGAGTTAAATATTAAGCCTTTTTCAAAATTTTATTATTTGTCGTTTGATGTGAGATGTTCAGCTGTAAGTATGCAAAATTTCATGTCACCAACTTAATTAAATTAGGTGCTGAGTTAGAAAAATTGCTTAAAATACACAAGTTAGAGCCCAGAGGGTTAAATATTAGACTTTTGCAAAATTTTATTATTTGCCTTTGATGTGTGGTGTTCAGCTATAAGTATGCAAATTTTCAAGTCTCCGATATATATAGTTTCTGAGAACGGGCTCTGTGACAGACGGACAAACAGACAGACAAAGGAGTGAGACAGGTAGGGTTTCGTTAGATGGACGAAACTCTAAAAACATGCTGCGGATGACTGTAACAACATCCTAAAATTACATTACCATCAGCGATCTACCAATCCCGAATTTAGTTTATATTCGTTTCATATATTCTTATTCTTTTGTGCGGCCCTGTAAAATAATTATCAATATTATATACAGTAAAACCTCTGAATAGCGGACACCCCGAGAATGCAGAATTTGTCCTCTATTTAGAGGTGACCGCTACTGAGAATAAAACATGTACAGTTATTTAAGAGTTTGCAATGGAAAAAATGTCCGCTAAATAGAGGTATCCGCTAATCGGGTGTGTCCGCTATGGAGGTTTTACCAGTAAAACTTCTGAATAAGAACACCTCGGGAGGGCAGAATTTGTCCTCTATTTGGAGGTGTTCGCTACTGAGAGTAAAAATGTACAGTTATTTAAGGGGTGGTAATCGAAAATATGCCCGCTAAATAGAGGTGTCCACTAATCGGGTGTGTCCGTTATGAAGGTTTTACTGCATAATAATATAATCCTTTACAAGAAAATTGCATGCTGTATGACAGACATACATCCAGAGAAAGATAACCTCCGGATCAATAAACACTCATGTCTTTTGTTTTAATCATCCACAATTGTATGTCATACAACATGCCAGATTTTATACAACAGGCTAAAAACGGTCACCGTGCTACGTAATACTGTATTATTATTTGTTTACCCACCAAAACTGGTTGCCACGATTTGTTGCAAGGTTTGTGATCACGTGGTTGAAACTGATCTATTCAATATTACTGCGTGCGTATTTTTTTTTTTTTTTGATCCATGTGTTCAAACCAGTTGTCTTCGAAAACATCAACCGGTGAAAGTGACGCACACCAAATTTCTGTGACGTATGCAGATAAATTGTGCTTTTTTAAGAGTTTTTTTCTATATAATTTTTAAACGGTTTGGAACATATTTTTCATAGTAGGTGCATTCAGTAGGAGACCCTCATAGGTACCTTTTGGTGCAATCAGAAACGAAATCCGACAAATATTTTTTGAGTTATGCTTGACGAAAGGTTTTTATTAGGCTTTTTTTTTAGTAGGACATGGCGTTAATATCCATCGTAGTAGTAAAGTGTCCGGACAGTAATATTTCGCTGAGTATTAGCCTTCGCTTCGCTCAGACAATTAAAATGAATCATTATGGCTTTTTGTATGGACGTGTGACTAAGAAATTTCCACTGACATTTTTTTTTATTTTCATAAAAATAATTCCTGATTTAAATAAATGTAAATGGTAGTTCCAAACATTTACACAAATAAAAACCTGCATTAAAGGATTTCAGGTCCCCCAGGCGGTTTTTATTTGTTGTTTAATAGCAGTTTTTCAATAAGTAATCTTCCTTTTGATTTCATCTGCAAAGTTAGTAGAAATCTACACCTATAGATATTTCTTCTGGAAATGCACTATAAACCTACCAAAAAAATTTTTCCAGAGATACTGGTATTGGAAAACGAACCAGTGAGAACAAGTATGTTAAATTTACAAAGCTGTTTACCAAATTCATTACAAAGGCTTATTTTTTTCTGAGTGGATAAAAACACAGAAATAATGTAATGCTTTGATTGTTAAAATCCATGTGTAACGCTCAAACAATACGCACTCCATCACATTTGTTCTCCTTTTCTTTTTTTTTCTTTTCCTTCAAAAGAACTGACAAGCTGAGTAAATTAGACTTTTCGAGAGGGAAGAATGTTTACAAAGTGGTTGCCGACAAGGCATTTGTGCTATGCTGTATTTTAAATTAACTGAGTTATTTTGTAAATAGTAACATGTAAATAGGATGTAAATATTAAAACTTATTAATCTATGATAAGTTATCCAGTTTTATTTCGTAACATAAGAATAGTTTCCACCCCGGATTCTGAATAATATGTTACAGGAGTGGCGCCCCAACGTCTGGCACGAATAGAAGCAAGATATGAAGATAAGTATTATTTTAAATTGACTTAAACTGTTTTAATAAGAATATTTAGATACTAAAGTACAAAAATTTATACAAAAGTACTTTTGATTCATCCGGAATCTGATGATTTTTGAAAATTGTATTTGATTCGTCCAGAATCGAAATATTTTGGAATTGTTCTATTCAGCCTGAATATTATTTTCCTAGAATTGAAATACGAAAAGTCGTCTGCAGCTTCAAGTATTTTAGTATCTGAATTAAATGAAGATATTCATAAGAGAAATAATTCTAATAATTATTTTTGAAAAATAAAAATCGTTTGCTTTATTTTATACATTTATATAGTTGCACTGAGCTATTTATTATGAAGTTGTTATTGTAAATGAGTGCTTGGCATTATTTAATTATTATATGATTGATATTATTGTGTAAAAAAAAAAAAAAAGGCAAATAGTTGGTGTCATTATATTGAGTTTTGAAAGATATTATATGTTATTTATGTTCTATATATGTTAAAAATTACGTATTTTGCTAAGAGTTATTCGTAACGCGAATTAAGTTTGAAGTTAGGTAAAACATATTTAGTTCAAATGATGGCGTTTCTTTCAAAGGGTAAGAAAATTGATTTAATCACATTAGCTTCAGAATTAAAAGTAGAAGTAAGTAGCGATGATAAAGTCCTCGAATTACCTGATAAAATTGTAAATAGTGCGGCATTTAAAGATAACATAGATTTTGTACAGGGAATTTATGAAAATATCGTAGAAGAAAGAAAGACTCTTGAGGAAGAGAAACGTTTAGCCGAAGAAAGAGAATTTGAGCTACAGAAGCTCAGGTTAGAAGCAGGAACAAGAGATGTTGTTGCAAATACAAGCAACCCTCTAGAAACTTCTTCAATACGCGTTGACTTGAAAAAGGTTTTACCCGATTTCAATCCTGAAAAGCATGATATGAATTTATTTTTAATAACTTTTGAGAGGCAAATGAAACTTTTAAAGGTTTCTAAAGAACTGTGGATCACGTATTTAATTGGAGTCCTTCCAAATGAAATAGGTAAATTAATAGCGCGTGAACCGGAAGAAAAATTTGAGGATTATTCTTATATTAAAGATATATTGTTGCAGAGGTTCAAGTTAACAGCTGAAAGGTTTAGAGTTTTGTTTAGTCGACATACAAAGCGAACCGATATTAGCTGGAAAGAATATTATTTTGAAATCAGAAGCTATTTTGAGGGATGGCTATCCGAATTAAATATAAATTCCTTTGAAAAATTATCGGAATTAATTATTGCTGACCAATTAAAGAAAAAGGTTTCCCCTGATTGCAAAGAACATTATTTAGACCAATGGGAGAATTTAACAGATTCTGTTGAATTAGCTGAAAAGTTAGATTTATATGATAATTTGAGGTCACACAAAGTAGAAATAAAGAGATCAAATAAAATCAGTGAGGTCGGGAATTCTAATCGCTTTGAAAAAACGCCTTTAGATTTTAAAAGAAATGAGTTTGGTGATTGGCAATCAAAAGGAGTCCAACAGAAATAAAATTAACTATCCTTCGAATTTAAATCGACCAATTTTAAATTGCTATGGTTGTGGAAACCAGGGAGTTATTAAATCCAAGTGTCCAACCTGTTCTCCGAAAAATGTATCGATGCACTTTCAATCACTAGAATTTTGTACATGTAATATGCAAACATCACCAACATTATTGGTAAAAATAAGCATAAATGGTCTCTCTGGCACAGTTTGTGCTGACACTGGCGCAACACATTGCGTTGCGGGTGAAGGTTTGTATTCTTTATTAAAAGACCAAGGTGTGAAGTTTGAAAAAACTCAAATGATCGTAGTCTTAGCGGATGGGCTACAAAATACTACCGAAGTTTATAAAACAGAAGTTCATGTTAAAATTGAAGGTCGCGACATTAAAACAACACTTTATGCTCTGCCGAATGCCAGAAATAATCGTACAATTTTAGGAATCGATTTTTTAAGCAAAGCAAAAATTGTTTTGGATGTAGTAAATCAAGAATGGTTCTTCGCTGATAGATGTAAGTGGAAGTATAGATTCGCTGAAGATACATATAGACCTCCCAGTGAATTAGCGATAAAATCCGTTGAATTAGACACCGTTTTTCTTAGAGATGATGAAGGTATAGACATCTCACTTCAGAGCAACAAGTTAGGTTGAATGAACTGCTTGAAAAATTTACTAGTAGCTTCCAACTAGGGGAAGAGGCTACACCTAAAGTTAAACATTATATTGATACTGGATCACATCCTCCTGTAGCAGTACCCCCTTACCGCATGTCACCTGCGAGAAAGGAAATTTTGCGTAAAGAATTAGACGAATTACTCTCTAAGGGTATAATCGAAGAGTGCGAGTCTCCTTATGCCTCTCCTGTAGTATTGGTACCAAAACCAAATGGTAAAATTAGCCTTTGCATCGATTATCGAAAATTGAATGCCATCACAAAGACAGATAATTATCCATTACCGCGAATAGATGATTTGCTCCATGAAGCCAAACATACCCCTTATATGACCACTATTGTTCTGAAGTCTGGATACCACCAAATTGAAGTAAATGCTGCTGATAGAGACAAAACTGCATTTATTTGTCCATTCGGAGCTTTTCGGTACATTAGAATGCCTTTTGGATTGAAAAATGCCCCAGCAACCTTTCAGAGATTAATAGATAACTTTAGAAAGTCCCTCAAAGACATCTTTATATTGTCTTATTTAGATGATATTATAATTTTGTCGGAAAGTTTTGAGAAACATTTGTCTGACTTAGAAGCAGTTTTTAATAAACTATCAGAATTCAAATTGTATGTTAATCGTGAAAAATGCAATTTTGCTTGCCCCCGTGTTAAATATTTAGGACATTGGATAACAAGTTCTGGAATCGAAGTTGATCCTGGAAAAACCGCTGCAATTCAACAAATGCCTCCTCCTAACTCTGTAAAACAAGTTCAATCTTTTTTGCAGTCCTGCTCCTGGTACAGACGTTTTATTCCCAAATTTTCAGATATAGCTAAACCTCTAAGTAATCTTACGAAGAAAGATGCAACTTGGAAGTGGGAAGAAGCAGAACAAAGCGCTTTCGAAACATTGAAAAGTTCATTAATCAATCCTCCAGTACTAAAACAAAATGATCCGACCAAGCCCTATCTTCTTCGTACAGATGCCAGTGGATATGCTCTAGGTGCTGTCCTCCTCCAGGGTCAGGGAGAAGAAGAGCATCCAATAGAATATGCAAGTCGTTTGTTAACTGCACCAGAAAGAAACTATTCTACCACCGAGCGCGAAGCACTTGCTGTCATTTGGGCTTTAAATAAATTCCGTGGCTATATTGAAGGACATGAAATAACAGTTGCCTCCGATCATCAACCCCTAAAATGGCTGATGAGTTTAAAGTCACCGTCAGGCAGACTAGCCCGATGGGCTTTGCAGTTACAATCTTTCAACCTCAAGATTGAATATATTACTGGAAAAGCAAACGTTGTTGCTGATATGTTGTCTCGACCTATTTGCAGTCATGAAGAACCTTCTTGTGAAATTTGCACAATTTCGATTGATATGCCTATTAGATCTCCTAAAGATATC
The DNA here is from genome assembly GCA_963932465.1 of Maratus speciosus. NCBI lineage: Eukaryota > Metazoa > Arthropoda > Arachnida > Araneae > Salticidae > Maratus > Maratus speciosus. The sequence goes on along the minus strand of OZ010797.1, from coordinate 249,653,693 downwards.
CGAGAAGAGCAATTAAAGGATGAAGATTTAAAGAAAATTATCGTAGCGTTTGAATCTAAAGAAAATAATACAGATTTTGCTAATTGGACTGAACGTGGTTACCTCTTAAACCAAGGAGTCTTATATCGTTACTCTCCAGAATCAGATTCAGAAGAAGCACAATTGGTTGTTCCTGTTCAAGAACGGAAAGAAGTCTTGAAGAATTACCATGATTCACAGACCGCAGGCCATTATGGAGCCGAGGGAACCTATTACAGAGTATCCCAGAGATATTACTGGACCGGAATGAGAAAAGATATCGCAGATTATGTTAAACATTGTGTAGACTGTATTCGTTATAAAACGAGTAACCAAAAACCTGCTGGACTTTTACAAACACCTGTTCATAGTCAAAGATTTGAGACCCTCTCAATAGACTTATTTGGACCCTTGCCAGAAACAGCAGATGGGAAAAAGTGGATTTTTATAATTGAAGACTGTAGCACAAAATGGGTAGAACTTTTTGCATTAAATAACGCAACAGCCACGGAATGTGCTGTTACCTTAATTGAGGAAGTGTATTTAAGATATGGTTTTCCAAGAAAAATCATTAGCGACAATGGTCCGCAATTCATCAGTGCTGTAATGCAACAAGTTTGTTTTCTTTTAAAGATAGATCAAAGTTTAACTCCGGTGTACCACCCTCAAGCAAATCCGGTTGAAAGAAAAAACCGAGATCTAAAACCCCGCTTAGCGATGCTAGTTGGAGATGATCATACAACTTGGAGTGAAAAATTACCAGTAATCCGTTTTGCCCTTAATACTGCAAGATGTAGTTCCACAGGTCACACAACTGCATATTTAATGTTCGGTCGTGAATTACGTACCTCCGGTGATGTTGCTCATGACTTACGCCCTGTAATTGCGAATGATAATTTCATACCCGAAATAACTCCTTATTTAAAAAACTTTGCTAAAATTACTATGCAGATAAGAGATCGCATAGAACAAAGCCAAGATAAGCATAAATATTATGCTGACAAACATTTAAAAGCTTCTGAACAATATAAACCAGGCGACCACGTCTGGGTTACTTTGCATCCGATTAGTCAAAAGAAAAATAACAAAACAACTAAATTTATGCCCCGTCGAGATGGCCCATATGTTATTTTAAAACAAAGATCTCCTACTTCTTATACCATTGCCACTAAAGAAAACCCCTTTTCTCCCTTAGGAAATTATCATATATCAGCTTTGTGTCCTTACACGCAAGATGATGGTGGATCTTCTAAAGGCTTTATTCGTCCTAGAGGCAGACCCGGGAAACATCAGACGCCCAGCCAGCAAATATTTACGAAAGGACCACAAAACACGAGAGCCATAGAGGATTTTAGGCACCAGAAAGCATCCCGAAGGAATCCACCCAGGAAATGCACACTGCATCTGAGGGACCAGTAATGCAGTGTGAGGGGAAGAGTGTAACGCTCAAACAATACGCACTCCATCACATTTGTTCTCCTTTTCTTTTTTTTCTTTTCCTTCAAAAGAACTGACAAGCTGAGTAAATTAGACTTTTCGAGAGGGAAGAATGTTTACAATGTGGTTGCCGACAAGGCATTTGTGCTATGCTGTATTTTAAATTAACTGAGTTATTTTGTAAATAGTAACATGTAAATAGGATGTAAATATTAAAACTTATTAATCTATGATAAGTTATCCAGTTTTATTTCGTAACATAAGAATAGTTTCCACCCCGGATTCTGAATAATATGTTACACATGGATGAAAAAAAAACCGTGTATAACAATACACGGTTTTTACAATACAAAATGCATCTGCATAACAATAGAGTTAAAAGAATTCTTTAAAACAACCGTGAATTATTAGACATATATTCAGATTTCATTTGAGATTTAAAACTTTCCACGCCCTTTTTGAATGTATTTCGTATGAAAAAGAAAATAATACATATATTTAGAAAATATATTTTAGACATTTTAGACATATTTTTTACATATTTTAGAAAGTGATTTTAATTTAAACTGTTGTCAACTGTATAAACAGCGCAAACAATAATGTTTGCTTCAAATGAAAAAATATTTATACCTGTAAATAACTTAAAAATTTATTTATTTACACGTGACTGTTATAAACAAAAAAGTAACATTTGGAATTAGAATCAAATAATTATGTACAAAAAGCAGGAACTTATTAAAAATTGCGTCATAAAAACTATATATACACATGGATTTTAAGAGAAAAATGAAAATGTAAAATAATAAAATCATTAACATTCTTTAGAAGTCTTAAATGGGAGAAATCACGTCATATTTTCGTCACATTACAGTTATTACATAAAATGAAGACAAAATAATCCCAACAAAAACTTTTCGGTAAAAAAAAAAGCGCCAAGTTCTCCTTAATGTTTCGGACAGAAAAAGTAGTGATATCTGAAGTTCGCACAAGTTAAAAGCCAAACATCCCAAATATTTCATTGAAAATGGCTTTCTGCGACTTGGCCGTTATTGCCTTCTACAGCATTTCAAAATTAATGATTGGAAATTACGCATTTATGAATTATTTACATATTAAAAGTAATATTAGAATGCAAAGAGGCAAATTCACATAAAGACATTATAGGTAAAAGATTTCTTATAACTACCATTCAGTTTCAACAAACATTAGTTTTGATTTCAGATCATTTAGTCCACTTGCGGTTTAATTGCCATTTTGTACGGTCTAAAGCTACAGACATTACCGTAAAACCCAAGAAATAAAACAAAATTTACTTACTTCAAATCTCACAATATGTTACATTATAAATGAAATCTTGTGTATTGGCGAAAGAGATTTTTTTCGTTTGAACATTTATTATAGTTTGTTTGCAAACATTAAGAGGTATTCGATTTATAAACTGTTAAAAGCTGATGCTAATTATGTTTTAGCAATTAGGTATATTATCTCCTGAATACAAGTATTTTGTTATTTTTAACTTCTAAGCACTTAAATAGACTGAAGTTGTTTAAATGCTTTTTTCAAATGTGTTTTTTATTTCTGTATTCTGTGTCACAAAATGCCTAAAATAATCAAAAAATGTAGTTGGCATGTAGCTCATTTGTACATATTTGAAAATTTGAAAATCTCTCACGAAGGCATTAACGGCCAAGTCACAGGAAGCCATTTTCAATGAAAGATTTGGGATGTTTAGCTTTTAACTTGTGCGAACTTCAGATATCACTACTTTTTCTGGCCGAAACATTAAGGAGAACTTGGCGCTTTTTTTTTTTTTTTTACCGAAAACTTTTTGTTGGGATATCACTACTTTTTGTATGTTTTTTCAAGTTTGTTATTCTAAACTATATTAATATGAAAAAACTTAAATTTCGGTACTTTTATGTTAGCCGGGAGCAAATCTCCTCATTAGCTTTTTGTTTTTTCGCCAATAGCAGTTTTTATTTTTCACATGTGTAAATTAGAAGCAATGCTTTGATTTTTAAATAAAATATTTTGCTTTATGTTATTATTACTTATTTATTTATTTATTTATTTCTATGTTAAATATTCTATTAAATAAAATGAGGGAAATGCATCTATTTCAAATGAGATGACTGAAAAGTATATATCTTTAAATGAAATTAATGCAATATGAACAATGGAGTTGGGAACAGTATTTGGCGATTTGCCACTTGCGCCCGGCTAACATAAAAATACACAAATTTATTTTATTCAGCTTTACAAATTTATACTTTATTTCTTTTTATATTAAAGTACTAGGCGCCTCTAGCAAGCAGCATTTACCGTATTACTTCCATGTTAAACGTTGCATCATGTTACTGTTATTCATAATTTAATTTACTTGCCCATTCATTCGCCAATTCGGAAGCTTTTGATAGAGAAATCAAGAACTCTTTACTATCATCGAAGCACATCATATATTTTGTGTTGTTATGTATTTGATCTTTTGTGACAAATATTTGTTAACTCACTTATGCATGTTTCCTTAGCAGTTACGATTCGTTCTCTAATACGGAAATTTTTAATCCTATTAAGTAATCTTTTCTAATTGGGCTCAATGCCAATTGTTGTATTTTAACCGATACCACTGGGTACAAGTGAAATGGTTCTTATGAAATCCTTTGACAATATCTGCATTTGCATTAAACCATACTGATGCTAATATCTTTTTGTTTCACGTTAACCTTTTCAATAGACTCGATAACGGAAGAATAGAAGGTCTACCGGCTCACTACCATGATCCATTTGAAAATCTAGCATTCTTCTCATCTGATCGTGTTGAAGAATTAGTCAATGTGCCATGGTTTTAATATTTTAGCTAATTTTACTCGAAACCTGAAAACTAAAATGTGAGGAACCGGATTATAGAAGATTTATTCTAACGTACATATCGATTAACAGGTTACATATTATAGAATTATAATAATCATAAGGATAACTGGCAGTTTCAATGCTTTAATAGTTTCCGTAAATTTTCTTTATATAATACAGAAGTTTTAGCGGTGTAAAGGTTAACAACATAATCACAGTAAGTATAATAACAGTACAGTATAATAACAATAGCAGAGGTTTTGGGCAGTGGCGAAACTATTAGCACTTTGGAAATACTAGTAAGTTATATCATTTAACTATTCAGATGATATGCGGAAAAATAAAAATAGATGGCTCGCATTAATAATTAACTCATTGAAAAATAGCCACTGGCGTCAAATATTCGCCAAGCTTGGCGACATTTAGCAAAGTTTCGCCAAATTTGGTAATATATCATGTCAATTCTCAAATTTGGAGACAAAAAATGTTTTGTTTATTCTGACGTCATAATGATGCATATATATTATGTATTATACACATACCTGTGATATGTATGATGCAAATGTATTACGTATTATATGCATATGTATAATATGTATGATGCATATGCATAAGTTCATTAACATCACTAAAACGCACTTAAAGGAATAGGGTTTCATAAATAGTAGAGATAATTGCCAGATTGACCAGAGTGCTATTGAGATTAGAAAACCGACATTTATAATAGATCGGGAGGCGTCTGTACACACCATCATCTCATTGAGTTTGCAGCTGAAATTTTAGGATTAGTTAAAACTAGATTAGCATATTTAAATGCAACTGGTCTGTTAAGTCATATCTTGGTAGAAACCACCTGAAGACCTAATTTATTGGTTAACTTATAGGTTTACTATTGTATTTTCCTGCATCCAAAAGTTTGGAAACATGGAGGAATGGGTGCAGGAAAACACGATGGAAAATCCACCAATTAAACCATAAAATCGGGTCTATAGGTGGTTTCCACAAAGATATGACTTGGCCGACCAGTTACATTTCAGTACGCTAATCGATATTTAAATAATCCTAAAATTTCAGCCGTCAACTCGATGAGGTGATGATCTGTGCAGGCGCCTCCCGGTCTTTAATAAAATTTGTTTTAAGGAAGTAAAAGATAGAAAGATGGACAGATAAACTGAAAGATTTGCCTTAAAAGCATATAAAAATTCATTCAGCTTGAAATCATGTAACACCTTTATAACTCAGGCTAATTCTCTGTAATCGGGTTTTGGCGATCAACATATCTCATCTATAACTATAATCTTTCTTTTACAGATTTAAAATTAACAATAAATTAACAGTATGTAGGCTAATAATACAATATAATAACATTAGCAGCGGACTTCGGACGCCGCATCTGTCGCACATCGTTAAAGACAGTTTATTAGTTACACATTTCATTTAATTAAAAGGAGATTTTTAAACTTTCATGTGGAATTAGGATATTTTTCCACTATAGGGACCTTGGCATTTTTTAAAAATCTTGGCCCAATTCGGACTTCAGAAACTGAGATATGTTGCCAAATGATATAAACAACTACGAAAACAAACCTGATGAACTTTTATGTTATTTATATGTATTTATATACATATAAACATTTTATTTATACATGTATAAAATATTATTTTTTATATAAAAATAAATATACGGGTTCCTTACATTAAATAAATTATATAGTGTATACATATGGAAAAAATTGCTTGTATATATGACTAAGTAAATGGGTTGCCAAAAAATACGTTATTATCAAATTTCTTTTCTCGTCATGGCTATTTTCTGTATTTCGCCAAGGCTACTATATCGGAAACTACCGAATTGCCGTTATATTTTGTTAAATGTTTTATTGTTTTAATATCGTAAATATATCATAACCTATACTGATTAAATTTTTTAGGTATATTCATTTTTTCTATTTAACAAACATCTTTGGAAAAGCATATATCTAAAATGTTGTTCTTCTTGAAATCACGTGACCGCCTTCAAAGCTCTGTAATCGAGTTTTGGCGACCAACATTGGCACAATTGAATGTGTAGGAACTGTTTACGGCCAAATGAACACCCCCTGTTTGAAGGGTTTAGAGGCGGAAATTCTGTGTTTTCAGATTTTTCTGGTTAATTGTGCTACAAACTCGACTTACTTCTGAAATTTCATGATTCTACGACTTTTAGAAGTACCTTAGTTATTTGATGATGCGAAGTGAGTCAGTGACAAAAAAGCGCTTTTTCGGAATTTAATATTTCGAAAACTATTAAATATAGAAACATGAAATCGTGGAACTTTAGCTCAGTTTGACCATACAAACATGTGTATAAAAGAAAAATTTCTATATCTCTCCCTAAAACGACGTTATGAGGGGGTGAAAAGTATGCCGAAATGGTTCAGGAAAAGGTAGCTTACGGCTTGTGCGAACTTGGCGGATGCACTGCCGTGCTCCTAGATATTGCAAAACAGTTTAAATTTAGAAATTGCGCTGGACATTTATTTGATATTTTGAGAGGATACTTTTCAACTATTTTTGTTAGGAAAGTGCAAATAATATTTCATTTCTAACAAAAGTATTTTCACGGGAATATTAAAAAGAGAAAGAATAGTTTGGTCAAAATCACGCCAGATTAAAAACGATTAATTTAAAATGTCTTATTTAAAAGAACTTTCTTTTCGCTTTCTTAAAATATACCGGCAGACAAAAACTTTGTTTACTTAAATCCTTTTGTATTAGCTTATTTTGAAATGTTTAACTTATTTTACTTAATCAAAGACGAAAACAGCGATTGTATCTTTAGTACTACTTAGTTATCCCGTCGACAAAAATTTATCATTCGCCAAACTATAAGATTAAATGCCAATAATGGTTGATCGTAAATGTCACATTAACTTGACTTTAAGCCAGTTACACGTGCCTACGTCATCAAGTTATTTTCATTTCGACGTTTCATTTGTATTTTTATTAATGTTGCACTAATTTATTTGTTATTTCGTTTCTTTAAATAAAAATTATGTCAATTTGTATAATTTGGCGAGTGGTTTGGCGTTTTGTATAATTTAGCGAAATTGGTCGACGGGATAATCAAGTAGTACCGCAGCGGATATGGCCTTAAAATTCCACAATCAAAGAGAAATGAATAGAAATTCGTTTATAGGGAAATCGCCAATGTTTTTTAAATTATAATTCAATCTTCCGAAATCTTTTTAAAGCCGATCAAATTAGCGTACTTTTAGAGTCTGCGGTGTCTGAACGGGGGTTGCGAGCGTAGCTCGTAGGGGGCAGAGCCCCCTATTTCTATAAAAAATAATTATTGGATTTTATCTAAATTAAAATATTTCTGACACGTTAGAATGTTGGGTACGTAATAATATTGAAATTTTTGGCACGCATACCTCAAAAGGTTCGCCATCCTTGCTCTAGGAAATAAGCAAATGTCCCAGCAAAGAAGGAAAAAAATATATTAAAACAGATTATGGAAAGTTAACATTTAAGGATATTAGTCAATCAGATTTCGTTCAGCCGTTTCTCAGACATGCATTTTAGAATTGTTTTTAAAATTTAAAATTTAGTGGCCCACTATAGGCGCATCTACCTTAATTCAGTGAAATATACAGGGTGTCCCACTTAAATTTAACGCCGGAAAATGATCGTGTTACAAAAAAAAAAAAAAAAAAAAAAAAAAAAAAAAAAAAAAAAAAGACCTAATTAACATAACATCATGCCTGAATGTATGATTCAATGATTCAACGTTAGACAATTTGTTTATTTAAGAAACGTTATTTTATGCCTCTGTTTCCTATACTACAAACTTAAATATGAATTGTGTGAAAATATGGGTTTTTTTCTACTGGAGATTATGTTTTAATTTTATTTTCTTACAACAAAGTAGCCAATGATTAAATTACATAGTAGTGAAGGGATAATCCTGGTGTACTTTGGTCTTTTTTTACCCGACTGCCGAGAAGGTTTATGTTTTTCATCCGTATCTGGGTATGTGGATTTCTTTATACCCTCGAAACATCCCAACGGCTGGATGGATTTTAATGAATGAGATCTCTATCGATTCGTCTTAACTGTCCGATGGTTACTGGCTAGTTTTGTTTTTATAAATTCAAAATGGCAGCCGTAAAATACAAAATGATGGTAGACACGAAAAAAAAAATTACGCACCCTTTTGAGTGGCTTATCATTGGATAGGTCTTTCAAAATGAAGACGATGTTTCATTGGCTATTTTACAGTCAGAAGCTCCGTTAAAATATTTAAGTTGTGTAGGTAGGATCTGTAGCTTTACTGCAACTCTAACCTTCATAAACATCTATAGGCCTCATCAAAACAGTGTTTATAGACAGGAACTAACAATTAAACACAATGTAAAAGTAATAAAACACACACACACTACAGTGTATACTAAAACACACATAAATAACGCCTGCATTCATCTGTTACCGACAACTTAAAAGTGATCAATACAAGTAAATACAAAAAATAGGTAAGTAATATAAAAAATAGTTTCACATTGATGGGAAATAATTAATTAGTACGCTTTGTACGCAGTCGGGTGTTTTTGATTTTTTAAATTTAATTTTTACTTGTTCTAATTGCTGCTTCACAAGCAAAATGTTTTTTCCTCTAACAAAACCTCAATCTGCATAATATTGAAAATATTTCCCGTGCGGCCAAATTTTAATGTAATTTGTATTGTGTATTCTAAAATTGTATTGTAAATCAAGTTTGAAATTTTCGTGGATTATACTGTTATAATTTTACTGTTAATAAGGCCTGAAAGAGTCTTTATTAGTCTTAGAGTTATAGGTGCTCTGGAATTGTTTTGCCTTGCATTACAACTTACTTTGCATACATTGATGGTATTTCGGTATTTTCACTTACATGAGAGTGTCAAATGATGGATATTCCTGAGGTACTGAAGTGTTTATTAGAGGCTGGCTTAAGGGGACTCTTCACTCCCTTGAAACACCCGCTCCGTAATGTTAAAGTAATGGGCAGGTTTTTTTTTCAAATTCCTCATTTAAATTTGAATATTAAACGATTTTTTTTCTTTGCATGGGATAGCTGAGCTAGATCTTTATATGACTATTTTTTACTTTTTTGATTTTGGTTGCAGATATTTTTTTTTTTTTTTTTTTTTTTTTTTTTTTTAAAGGTACTTTCCATTTTCGAAATCGGTTCTGAAATTGAAAGTATCTTTATTAGAAAAATCTGCAATTGAAATCAAAAAAGTAAAAAATAGCCATGTTAAAGATCAACCTCAGCTATCCTATGCAAAAAATATAGTTTAAAAAAAATTAAAATTTAAACGAGAAATTCGAAAACAACTCGCCCATTGATTTAACATTACGGAGTGTGTGTTTTCAAGTGAGTGAAGCGTCTCCTTAACAGTGAAACCTATAAAGTGTAAGTTTGCAAAGTGCAGTGTGAGGTTTTTTAGGTTATGAGGTAGGTTCGGGAAAGAAGCCACCCAGTGACCTAAAAGTGAAAGCTATTCAGATGTCCCCAACGCCTCCGACTAAGTACGAGTATTGTCAGATGGGCTACTTTTATTTAATTCAGATTCTTGATTGGCACCACTTTTTTGAAATGGTAAAATGCGCCTTATTTAATGACATATTAATTAAGGCGAAGGCAAAGGTAATTTTACCGTTTCAAAAAGTGGTGGCAATCAAGAAATCTCAATTTAAAAAAAAGTAGCCCGCTGGCAACACTGCTAAGTACGGTCCTTTCTGGGAAAGACAGATTGTTATTCTCGTTATATAAATGATTATGAGGGATTGTGAACATTGTGTTATTTAAGGCCAAAATTATTTTTTTTAATTTATATATTAATTGCTACATTTTACGAAAGCACTTATTAGAATTTTATATTGCATGTTTTACCTTAAATTAAATATATATATATATTATAAGAAATCACCAAATTATTATTATGAAAGAAAAAATATTATTATGTGAAAAAAATCAAAATAAGCATTTTTAAAATTAGAATTTTTATTATCCATAATAATAACAGCCATTGAATTAAAAAAATACTCTCCATTCCCTGCCTTCTTCTGCATTTTTTTTTTTTTTTTTTTTTTTTTTTTTTTTTTTTTTTTTTTTTTTTATAAAACCTGTAATCCTATTTTAATGTTAAAGGTATGTATATTCGTTCTAAAAAGTAAATTATTATTCTTTATGATTTCTAAAGTAAAATGAATATTTTATCCAATGAAATAAAATTTACATTTTTAAATATGTATACTTACAATGCAATTAATTTCTTTTACATCAAATGAGTACAGCTTCCTAAAATGCCAAAAGTTACTAAAAAAGCACTTGTAATTATTAAAATAAATGATCATTAAACAGAAGCTGTGAAAAAGTAAATAGGGAACGCCACATGTCATTTTTCCCTTTTTTCATTAAAGTTTTGTTTCATTAAATTAATAAAATGAAACAAGGGTTCTAGAGGAATAATTATATGTAATAACGTTTGATTTTTTTTTAGATATACATCTTTAACGTTTCATGAATGATTGCAAAAAGTAAGTTTGATAATTTAAGAAAATAATGAAGATGTATTTTTTCTGCGTGTAAATGAAAGGAATGGAGACAATAAATTATAAAATAGAGCTCTCTGCCATTAATTTAAATTGAAAAGTATAGAAAACTAGCCGCCTTAGGCAACCAGCTTGATCTCCGTTAAAATTTATGTTTTAGAAAGCATGCTAAATGTGTATTATGTTACTTTTATTCATAATTTAATTTACTTTGACTTTCTAAAATATCTATATATATATTTATCTTAAGTAGCGCGAAAAAAAGGCTGTACTTGTAGCTTGCTATTTGGCAACAGCCATCGCAACGATTCTTAGTGGTTAAGTTACGGTCACATGTCCCAACCAACTCAGCAAATCAAAATCCATACAGAATCTCTCTTTTAACACAAACCTTTTGAGGGATGCATGAATGACAATTGCTATTGGTCCGTTTTACGGTGACGTGAGGAATTCAGAGAATCAGCTTTTTGATCGAAGATTGTATTTAGACACAGGCGAAAACGTTTTGTTTACAGTTCCTTAGCGTTATACGTAGCATCTTTTATAGCTTTTTATTATAGTTTTAAATGAATTTAAGCCGAGATTTTCAATACTATAGGCAAAATGAAAGGAAAAGTACCCCATCTGACACTAACATGCCATTTAAATTTATACGGCGTCACTTTCTAGTTCGCTTAGCTTTTCAATGATGATCAACAAGTCACAGGACCAAACTTTTGATAAATGAATTTTTATTTACATTTTCAGCAAAATTTTCTATTACTTTTTTACGAATTGTTTTTCATTTCAAAGATTTGTAAATTTCATAATGTTAAAATGTTTAATACCCATTGGCAGCACCACCTAAATGCATTTTTATTTACATTTTCGACTAAGTTTTGCATGACTTTTTATACATTAAAAATATTTGTTAATTTCATATGTTGCTTGCTCGGATCGCATAGCGGCCCAACTAAAAATATTTTTTATTGCGTTTTCACTAAAGTTTTTAATTAATTCTGCTTCCAATGTTTTTAATACATTTTTATTTAGAATTTCAAGAAAGTTTTTAATTACTTTTTTATACATCAAAAATATTTGTGATATTAATACATTATAATGATTTACGATAGCACTCATTCTGGTTTGAGCTGATACAAATATTGGCGAGCGAGCGAAGCGAGCTGGGATCGCGTAGCGATTCCACTGTGAATTGCGTAGCAATTCACGCGGATTTGCGAGCTTTAGTGAGCAGGGGCTGAGCCCCCTAGTAATTAATATAATCTCTTAAGCTAATATTAGTTTTTTGCATTAAAATATCCCAATTTGTTGATTGTAAGCAAGTAAACTCTATTGGTTTACAATGGAAGTCTATGGGAGTTCGGCAAAATATTAGAGATATCGCCAAGTTGGCGTCAAACTTAGTGGAATTTGGCGACAGGACAGGGTCCATTCCCCTATGGTTACCCCCTTAAAGGTATGGTGATGCATATTAAATGCTGTTCAATAACCAATGAGATGCGTTTCATTCGAGCGTTTCCATTAAACAATCAATCAATTATCTTGATTAGCACGTACTGGACGACTGCACCATAAAATATAATAAATAAAGACAACTTTGCTTAATGGTACACAAAACACGAACTTTAATAAGCTAAAAGTTAAATTCTACGTTTCGAGCTGTTTCTACAATCGTCTTCAGGAAAAATATGATAGTTAAGTGGCTAAAAGCTCAGATGAAGCCTTCCTGTGCGAGAGATAATTTGTCGAACATTGAGTAAAGATATGAAAACTCAATATATGCTCAATATAACTTATACTCAATGCTCGACAAATTATCTCTCGCACAGGAAGCCTTCATCTGAACTTTTAGCCATTTAACCATCATATTTTTCCTGAAGACGGCTGTAGAAACAGCTCTAAACGTAGAACTTAAATTTTAGCTTATTGAAGTTCGTGTTTTGTGTACTATTAAGCAAAGTTGTGGTTTTATTTAAAATAATCTTGATTTCTGTGCCACGTACGATAGCGTAATATATACACTGCTCAAAACAATTAAAGGATATTTGAAGTTTTATATAAAATAAAGATATAAACGAATTTTTTTTTGCCGAAAATTGAAGAAGAGAATCACAAATGCAACTTTTTCTGGTTTTCAAACTGTGGAGTATGCAAATTTTGAGTTCGACGTCAAAAACGTCGCTTCAGCGGCAGCAAATGAAATTTGACTTTCAACTGGATAAAAGAGAATGAAGACAAGGATGATCGGCATTTAGTGATTGCTTTGTTTCGATGAGTACGATGTCTCAGCGAAGTCATTTGACAGATTCAGAAGCTTTGAGAATTGTGGGTAGGTTAGAAGGGGGCCAAACTCAAGCCGAAGTAGCGCAAGCCATTGGAGTGTCACAAAGTGTCATTTCCAGGATCTGGAACCGTTTTTTGGAGAGTGGATGTGCAGGCCGAAGACCAGGGCAAGGTCGGAGACGGGCAACAACGCCCAATGAAGATCGGTATTTAGCGTTAACAGCTCGGAGACACCGAACCATGAACGCTACTCTTCTCCAACAACACCTTCGCTCGGCTACAGGCACCACGATTTCAACTCAGACTGTCCGAAACCGGCTCCATGCTCGGTCTGTATGCTCGCCGACCGATGGTATGTGTTAGATTAACATCAAGGCATCGTCGCGACCGCAGGGAGTGGGCAACCGAGCATGTCAACTGGAGGAGAAATGAATGGAGCAATATTCTGTTTTCTGACGAGTCCCGTTTTTCTGTGCATCCGGATAATAGGCGTATTTTCATCTGGAGGGACCGTGGCAGTAGGAATAATCCTGCGTTCGTGCACGAAAGTGTCAGATTTGGCGGTGGAGGAGTGTTGGTGTATGGTGGCATCTCCATTGACGGGCGCACTGACCTCTACATCATTCGAGATGGAGCTCTGACTGGTCGCCGATATAGGTATGAGATCCTCAGACATATTGTAGTCCCTTAGGCTGCAGCAATCGGAGATAACTTTATTTTAATGGACGATAACTGCAGGCCACATCGTGCAAACCTGGTGGAGGATTTCCTTTTCGAGGAAGGAATCGTTCGAACGGAATGGCCAGCGTGTTATCCAGACATGAATCCAATCGAGCACGTTTGGGACGCTCTAGAAAGACGAGTTTCTGGTCGCCAACAACCCCCACAAACTCTCCAAGAACTGGAAAGAGCTCTTCTGGAAGAGTGGGGCAGAATACCCCAACTCGTCATTAATAGCCTCATTAAGTCCATGCCTCAAAGGTGTTCAACGTTGCTGGCCGCCCGTGGAAACCATACCCCCTACTGAAAATGATTTTCTTTGAAGAAAACACCTTTTCTTATTCTTTTTTTCTCATATGCACAAATTGTGTTTTTTTCCTTTAGTACACAAATGCGCAATAAAATGCATTTTTTTCTGCCAAACATGCGTAATTTATTCTCATATAACCTACTATGTCTGTCGACCATGTATCAATCAGCTAAACAGTTTACCAGATACAAAATCCACCTAAAACTGCAATATCCTTTAATTGTTTTGAGCAGTGTATATATATATATATATATATATATATATATATATATATATATATATATATATATATATATATATATAGAGAGAGAGAGAGAGAGAGAGAGAGAGAGAGAGATTATTAACTCTCAATAAGCCACAGAAACTATATAAACACACAATACAATGTGTCTAGAAAACATCTGACGGTTTTGATGTTTAATAATTCGTTTAATTAAAGTTATTAAAATGATGTTTAATTATAGATGTTTAATTAAAGTTATTAAAATTAATGTTTAAATTAATTTAAAAAGTTTTATGACCCTAGTCAATAAAATCTCACATGTGCGCTCTTCATCATATACTCTCAGAAATACTTTCTTCAATTCACGGAAATATTTCTGGCAGCACTGCTATCAGAATATTTACAATAATTGAAGAATATCCGTTTCTTTTTTCTCTGTGACAAGAAAAAAAATATTCGCCAATTGAAGTATTTTTCGTCAACTTTTCCATTCTGCGACTGAAAATTTCCGTAATAATGGTTGGTGTTTTAACATTTATAGAATAATTGAGGATAAAAATTATTACATATTAGACATATCTTTAATACATAATTTTATTGTTAGATGTAAAACATGAATATTATATTTTTAATTAAATTCGAGTCGAAATGTTCGCTTTTTGGAATAAAATCCATTTTATTATGTTGAATGAACTTCTATGTATTTTTGAAAGTGTTCGTTAAAAATATATTTTACATCGAAATATTTTTAATACTATAAAAGATATATTGCGAATAAGACTAAATTAATGAGAAAATTACTACCTTATTAAATTCGAAAGCATTATTATTATTTTTCTAAATAAATTCGAAATTGTAATTCATTGAATTTTCTGTTTTTAATTACAAAAATAATTGTTTTACTTTGCATTAATACAGCCAATACGCATAAGTACAAGGAATAAACAGAAGTTCCCACTTTTTTCAGACTTTCGTCAAGAAGTAACGGAAAAAGCATGTTTTTCAGGAGTAGGGGACACCGGGGTGGAATGGGGAACTTGAGGTTTGAAGCAAGGTTTTAGGTCTAAGACACTAAACAAACCTTATCTTATATTAAGAAACGGTTTCTTTAAACATATTAAAATAAACATTAGTATATAAAGTTGTAAAAAACAGTTAAGATATAATTTTTAAAAATTAAAAATTAAAGTAATGCAATCAACCCCATTCTACCCGAAGCAAGGGGTAGAATGGGGTACAATGGTTTTGGAATATTACGGATTATTTTATATTTAAATTGTTTCGAAGTTCACACATGAGTACTGAATGAAGTAAAAAAAATTTTTTTGGATTTTATGGACAATAACTTTAATCAATCAGAGTGATTAGAGACTCAGACAGCAGATAATAAAAGTTTTTTTTTTCTTTTTTAAGATTAAAACATTAAAAAAAATCCTTACTTTGAAGAATAAAATTGTGTTTACTCTCCACAAATTTACAAAGCAGTAACTTATACACTGCTTATGACTGGCAAAATTCACATATCAATATTGCATATAAATACACCAGGGATGAGAGCGCACCGACCCAAATGACCGATTACTACCACTAAATTTTAGTAGTATTTCTCGTATTACTTAATGACAGAGATGCTGAGATTTAATAAAGCAAAGAGTACTATTAAAATTTAGTGGTAGAAATCGGTCATTTGGGTCAGTGCACTCTCATCTCTGATGAACGTTCCCCGTCCCGCCTCATCCCGTTCTGCCCCGCTCGTTTAAATTTGAAAAAAGTCACGTGACTACTATTAAACATTGACGTTTCGATCATTGCATCCTGTAAAAAAATATTAA
This sequence comes from Maratus speciosus, assembly GCA_963932465.1. NCBI lineage: Eukaryota > Metazoa > Arthropoda > Arachnida > Araneae > Salticidae > Maratus > Maratus speciosus. The sequence continues at coordinate 249,637,441 of OZ010797.1, read as the reverse complement.
AAAACATGATTAATTCAATGGAATTAAAGTTGATTGGTAACAAAATACGGGAAGAAGGCTTATCTTGCTTCGAAAATTTCCAAATATTACAGTAAGACACACAATTTATAGCTAAAAGTTACCAAAGTGAATTAAGGAATTTGAGCAATAACACAGACGCAGCCCATCAACGTCCTGCATGCAATTGAGGCTCGTGAAGATTTGCCGTGCTAATTTAGCACCACTGGCGGGAAATAAATATCGTTTTTCCGTTCTTCCCCGGTACCCCATTCCGCTCCGGTCTCCCATACGGAAATTATTTGTTTAAAAATGGCGAATTTTTAAACAAATTAACAAATTATTTTTTAACTGGGGAACAATTTTTAACTCAATTTCTGTTGACTTCGATTTTTCAGCTGTTTTTAAGTCAAAAAAGCGTGCTGATTTCAAAACTGCAATTAGTTTTCTTCTATCACGTCAAGTGTTCCCTCTACTGTTTACATTAATGTTACCACTCGACGCTGAATTGGGCGTGAGTAATAGGAAAAAAAAAAGTTTCAGAACTCTTAGCATCAAGACTGCACAAGAAATTTTTGCTTGAAAAGGGAGCTAATGTATCCTGCTTTCGAACAAGAGAAAGTGAATTCCCTTAATACTTTCGAAATAACGGTGGATTTGTTTTTTGCCATAGCGTACAGGGTTTAATTGCGGAATTGAGAATTTCATCCTATACCGCAACTGAATGGCGACTGTTCATCGATGGCTCAAAGAGGAGCTTGAAATGGGCACTCCTTCATAACGGAAATTTTTTGGAGCAGTTCCAATAAGCCATTCAGTTTATTTGCGCGAAGAATATGAGGACATAAAGAAAGCCATTGGTTTATTGCACTATCATATTCAGGAGTGGATCATCTGTGTTTACCTCAAAATGGTGTGCTTCCTTCTTGGTCAGCAACGTGGATATACCAAGAATCCATGTTTTTGTGTATGTGGGACAGCAGAGGTCGTGAAAAGCATTCATTCCAGTCGAATTGGTCACCAAGATCTCCCCTCAGATCTGGAGATCCAAATATTTTGCATCAGCCACTTGCCGACAGAAAGAAAATCATATTTCCACCTGTGTATATAAAACTGGATCTAATGAAGCAGTTCGTGAATGAATTGTCATTTGAAGGAGGCTGTTTCACGTATCTCATTTCGAAAATTCCAAACCTGTCTTTTGAAAAAATAAAGGAAAGTGTATTTGGCGGCCCACAGATTTGTCAGCTCATTAGAGATGAACATTTCATCGGAGCAATTACAGAACTCCAAAAGAATGCTTAGTTGGCATTTAAAAACCTTGTCAATGTCTTTCTTGGAAATACGCGAGTAGAAAATTACACCGAAATTGTCCAGCAACTTTTAGAGAGCTTCAAAAGGCTTGGTTGTAACATGAGCATCAGACTTCATTTTCTGCATAGCCATCTTGATGACTTCTCGGAAAATCTTGGTGCAGTCAGTAATGAGCAGGGGGAGCGATTCCACCAAGATTTGAAGCTCATGGAAGAACGGTATCAAGTCAGATGGTATGAACATATGATGTCTGACTATTGTTCGAGCTTCAAGCAAGATTGTCCACAAATTGAACACTCCAGGAAAAGCTACAAGCGAAAATTTTTACCTTAATATGTACTTTTTTCGTTTTGTAAAAGTATTTTACTACTTGTATGAACACAATGTAGTTTACAGTAAGTATATACAGCCGTCGTATGAATAATATATTTGGTAATTATTTCTTTATTTTCCTTTGTTTCCACATTAAGTATGATTTTGGGGGTATCCTGTAGCTTAAAAAGTTGACGTGATAGAAATAAACTGGGGTCATTTTTGGATTCAGATGCCAATAATTAGCCAAAAACAAGTGTCATCTAAGTCAAAAAATGTCTGTTCCCCAGTGTAATTCAATGTATAAAGACGACTTTTTCTCACAGCGCACGGAGAAAATCAGGCCAATAATCGATTTCATGCCAGTTACGGCAACCATGTCACAGCCCACAGCGGCATTATGTTTTAAATGCTGACCTTTGGGTCATCAATGTTCGACACCTCCATCCAGTAAACGATTTCCTTTACAAATTTCCAAAAGAAAAATTTCAGAGGCATTATATCAGGCGATCTGGTCGGCCAAGAAATTGTACCCTCTTGAGTAAACCATCTTCCTATGATATGGTCATTCAAAAATCTACGAACGATGGTTCCCTAAATAGGTTGTCTGTGGCGACTTTCACATTATAAAATAAAATATATAACTTATTCTATGCACAAATGTCATTGGTTTGTTTATGTCTTCATTATTTTACGAATTATTAAACATTAAAACGTCTCATTTTATAGACACCCTGTATAATGAATATTAAAAACGACTTATTATAAATTGACATTACAGTACTTTTTAAGAATACTATAGAAATAAGTCATTTATTGATATTACACAAAAAATTATAACAATATATAAATACTTAAAATATAGTATAATATATATTTTTTAATACTAGGGGGTTCTGTGCTCACTGCTTCCTACACTCCCCCCCCCCCCCCCCTACGTAACCGTTTCGCGATTCCGTTCGGTATGGCGAAACAATAACTTTCTTCTCGCGAACCCCAGACGTAATTGTTTCGTGTTTCCATTCTAGATCGCTTCGCGATCCCTTATTTTCTATGCATTCAATTTTTAGATTCCAAACGCAGATGACTCCCCCCCCCACACACACACACACTTTCTCATTAGTTTATGTAAATTATCTTCTTTCTGTAAAATTCACTTTTGCCATCGACCCTTTAAAAAAAAAAACAGAAGTCTGTCGAAATGCAGAAGATTCTTCGCTTTCCATGCCCATCCTATCTAAATTCTCTAATTTCAAAGTTTTTGCCAAGCACAATTCCCGCTAAGAAAAGACAGAAAGATCTGACCAATCAGATGTGTTTCGCGGCATCTGCGCAGATTTTCATTGGTCAATTTCCAAATCATTGCTTATTTTTATATATAGAAAGAATACTTTTTTTCCCTTAATGATGAACGAATTCAGATTCCGATTTTATTTTAGCATTTATAAATCCCTATACAAGTAGCATAAATACCAAAACACCAGGTTACAATATAACGGTAGCTAAGGTAATCCATTCTGCCCCATGTAAGGGGCAGAATGAGTTTGATTGAGTTACTTTTATTTTTAATTTTTAAAAATTACATTTTGACTATTTTTCTTTACAACTTTGTATACTAAAGTATATTTTAAAATATATAAAGAAACTCTTTCTTAATATAAGACAAGGTTTTTTTAGTATCTTAGACCTAAAACCTTGTTTCAAACCTTAAGTACACCATTTGGACCCAATGTCTGCCACGTGAAAAATAGGATAATGGGCTTCATACACCGGGCAATTTTAGAATAATTTTATTTATTTGTTTTGAAAATAACTCGGGTAGAATAGAAACATTTAAACCGTCAAATAAACCTACTTTACAGTTTTAAAAGTTTTAATTTACACCTTTTAGCAATTAAAATTAGAATATTATTACAAGCTGATATTTTGTTATATAAAATACTCCATGTCAAATAAACAAAAAAAAAAAAAAAAAAAAAAAAAAAAAAATTAAACGCAACGGCATTATTTTCTAATTTTACAGCAGCATCTATTTCCAAAACAATGTATGTCTAAAACTTTCTTTTCGGAAATATATTTTCATAGAAAAGCTCAGAATGTGCTTTTCACTTCAGGAAATGTGAGAATTGGGAAAATATTTTTCTCACTTCCACAAAAATGCTAAGATTGAGCATTACTTTAGCATACGTACGTATAGTAGACAATGTGAAACATAGAAAATTCTGTTTGAAAGAAACAGTTTAGAATTTTCTACAGCTGTTTCCTTTGCGCATCGAAAAAAAAGATACATTTGTAGCTAAAAGTTGTTTTCATACTAGCACGAAAAATGTTTTACATAGGTGAAGATAAATATATTATTATGCCTTGCATTCTATTTTATTCAAAGAAAATTTATTCAACATTTCAGAAGACTGGCAGATATGATGTATTTTGAGTTCATTAATTTTCTTGCATAAAAAATTTTCAAAACATTCAAATGCAATTAAAAAATGTCTACGATAAATTATCAATAATAAAATAATAATGACATTTAATATATTTACTTAATTTTTTAAATGTGTTAAATAAAATTATATTCACATCGAAATATGATACATTTGTTGCTAAAAGCTGATGTCATACAGCCCAAATATTGTTTTTACATAGGTAAAGCAAACTTATCAGTTTGGAATTTTTTTTCCCATATGGGGAGATTCTCAAAAGGTGGGACCATTAAACGTTAACTGTACGTAATTTTTAAAATTTTCAAATTTATGGCGAAATTTTTTTAATAGTATAGTACTTTGTCTATAAATATAATATATAAATATTTTAATAGTATGTCTACAAAATTATACACAAACATTAAAAGACAGCAACTATTCTGGAAAATTAATAATAAAAGCATTTAATTAGCAGTTGTGTACGTTACAAATTTTGGACATTTGCAGATTTTTTACTTTTGGACGTTGCTCATAGTATTCAAAAAATTCTTAAGACTAAAAATGTAGTAAATGTGTCTGTATACATATATATATATATATATGTATAATTAACTTTTTGTTATCCAGTAATAATAATAATAAAATCAAATGCTTTGTTACGTACGTTACTTTCGGACATAACAAAATACAGAAAAATGCTTTATAGAAAAGTCCTCCTATCTTCAAAAATCAATAAATCAACCTGCCATCTTTTAACGAAATTATCAAAAAATCATCCGCTTCCTTTATGAATTCGTTGTTTACCATTAGAAACACCTGGAAAAAAGTTAAAACTCTTTTTCTTGGTGGTACATTGGAGCAGTTAATGTTATGAATGTCCGAAATTGGCCTCTTTAGCATAGAATAATAAAATTTTAAGATATTTATACAAAGCTTTTACAATAAATTGTGTCATTTTCTATCTCTGAATAGAATTAAAAACTCAGTGTAAAAAAAAAAAAAATAAAGTCAATGATAATTAAAGTTATGTTTGAAAGGCTTAAAGTTATGACTTGTGTCCAGTGCCCACCCTTTGAGAATCGCCCTATAATAATTTTTTTTTCAGAATTTCCGCTATGAATTTGAAATTTTTCAATTTTAATTAAAAAATTTCAAATTCATACCGAAAATTTTGAAACGAGAATATTTCATTAAGAAATCGTGGATTGTTTGTCATTAAATAAAGAAATGAATATTAAATGAAAGTTTTGGTATGAATGGTGAAATGTCAAAAATTTAAAAAAAGGCCAAACTTGCAAACCCGCAAACCAAATTCCAGTTCTAATTAAAACAGTATTGTTTATTTTCGCTTTATGCTAAATGTTTAAAATTGTTTATTTGATTTCAGTAATATTTATTTTATTACAGTATTTTATTCATATTCAATTTTGTTAGGTCTTTCACGATTTCATACCAATTTTTATTTATATTATAATGCAAACTATCATGCTTCATTAAACATAAGTATAATATTTACGGTCTTTTTTTGACAAATGTGGAAAAATTTGAGTCTATATTTTCTTTAAAAATTCATAGATAAGCATTTCATTTGCTACTATACAACATGCAAATAAAATGTAGAAAATTAATTTCCAACTGAAATCTAAAGTATGATCCCTTATAAATGTGTATAATATACATTAGTTAATAAATTAATAACTAATGGGCAAAATGAAAGGGAAAAACGTTTATTGAATTTACCTGTTATTATAATTGACCATCATGATTTAAAAAGGTAAAAAGCATCAGTATTACGTAATGATCTTTACATTTCAGGCAATAACCCTTCAGACAAACAATTTAAAAGATATTAGGTTATTAAGTATGAAATGTCCGATTGCGAAAGGGCCAGATTAGCAACAGAGCAAATTTCAACTTGTAAATTTTAATAGAAGTTTTTGTCTTATATAAACGGCGCCTTAATGAAAAGTTAGTATAATGAATAAGGCAAAAATGTGTATTCTTTTTCCCTGATGGAATTTTTCCCGTTGGTAATCTGGCCTTTTTGTAATATTTCATAATTAATGATCTAATAACTAATGTGATTTTTTAGCTGCATATAACATATTTAAATCTGCGTAATGTAAACTCGTTTGTATAGCAATGTAGTGTTGAAACCGAGTATTTCAGTATTTTTTTAAAAAGTGCTAAAATATTGTATCCCATAAATGTTGAAAGATACTGAAGGACAAATATCAATTACAACGACATCTGCTAGTTCTTCTCTGGCCGAAACGCTTTCTCAATTGAATCCTTATGCAATGTTTACGTTTGAACTACCAGATGTCTCTGCGATTGCCATTTGAAGTCCTGTAACGTTCAGTATTGAGGGGGTACAATTTTCAGCACTTTTTGATTGGCCGATTTCCACAGTTATCTTCTAGCACTATATCATTTGAAAATTTTCACGTGAAATCTCTATTTAAGATTTGTGTTTAGGTGTATAGACAAGAAAAAAAGGATGCACGTCTAAACATGAGCCTGATATGAAAAACATGCGTTACCTCATCTAGCTTCAGATTAAAATCTCCTAAAAAGTGTCAATGATTGGTATCAATAAGATCATCTGTTGCTCAAACTTGTGGAGTATTAGCCATTAAGTTTTGAAGTGATACCAACTTAATTTTTTAGAATGTCTTGCATAACAAAAGTCTCTTAAGTTGTTGAAATAAAAATAATTTCGAAATATTTTTTGTTATAGATCACTATTTCAAAATGTGGAGTCATTGATAAATCAGTTTAATGTACTTTATTTTGGCTAGTTAATCTTTATATGATGGATGACAAAAATTTTGGGCAGATGTGAACTACAGTAGAAACGTTCGATTTGAAAGTTAATATAATGTTTAAGAAAGGGCCAAAATTTCATATGATGGACGATTAGCAATACCTTAACTTCTATGGGCATCTTTAAGTTTTATGTAAGGAAATTGTTTACCTATCAACCGGAGATCCTTCTACAAAAATATCGCTGGGAAATTTCTAAATTACAGTATGAATTCACTCATAAAAATGCAAAATAGATAGCTTATAATTAAACTAAATATTTCAAATGATCATACCCAGCGCCATATAAAAATAATGTACTGCTAAATTTGCAATGCACAATTTTCAACTTCAAAACGCAAAAAAATCTTATTGGGGAAAGCCGAAAATACGAATTGAAAGAGGCAATTAGTATTTAGAAAAAAAAATCAGTGAAGTGAAATTATAAAATGTGCTTACTAAATGAAGTACTTTCAGAAAATTTCAACCTTGAGAATTCAGTAAAGCGGAGGATGTGGCCTTAATTTATATTGTGATGTATTTATTATTATTATTGTGATTAGGATAAAACATGAACTTAAACATAAATTACTGACCAAATTTAATAATCTCTTTTCTCATGTTGAAATGTAAATACAAACTGTTAGTTTGGGAAAGACACTGTAAATGTGTATTGTTTGAAAAGGGAAGTGTCTCAATGAATTATGTATAACACGCGTGCAATTGCAAAGAACTTACTGTAAATAATAAAAGATGTTTTATCTGAAATTTTTTTAAAATATTCTTTGTTTAGCTTACCCTATCTTGTACTCTTTCTCCGAAATTTAAGTTGCAGTGTGTATTTTGAAACATCATTTTCAAAACACAAATTTCTTGCCTTAAAACATAAATGTACGTTTCTATTCTCGTGGAAAGATACCGCTGAATATAGAAATGCAAATTTTGATAGTAGTTGAATTGAAGGCAAAAACGTTTTTAAATCAAGTACCTAACAAATCGAAGACATTCTTGAAAAAACTTCTTTAAAAGCTTTTTACTTATTTTATTATTATTATTATTATTATTTTATGTCGATAAAAGTAAAATTACAACAATTGTATACAAAAATGCTTAATTTTTTTAATGTAAAAAATAACACAATTTTATGTGAATTCATATCTTTTATCGCTCACTCGCAATAAAAGTGACACTAAAAAATGTTAAATTTCAGAGAAATGAATAAAGACGTAAAATAGATAGGGAGGAGAGGGTAAATTTCACCTCCCTCACAATTTACCCCCATTCAGTATTGGCAAAATACACAAAAATAATTTTTTTTTTTTCTGTTGTGTCACTTTTTTGCGAGTAAGTGATATTTAAATTCTAAAATGGATGTGACATGTCTGTTGTAGAGAAAACTATACAACAACGCTTGTTCTATAATTTTTAATATTTATACAATTAGCACAATCCAATAATATTGAAAAAAATTAGTTAAATTTTGAAAGTTAATTCTTTCCTAAATAATAAATAAAATAAGTAGGGAAAAAAGACCCAATAATAACTGTAAATTAAGGACAATAATTAATATAATGTGTATAAAGATAATTAAATATCCCAACAAAAAGTTTTCGGTAAAAAAAAAAAAAAAAAAAAAAACCGCCAAGTTCTCCTTAATGTTTCGGCCAGAAAAAGTAGTGATATCTGTCTGAAGTTCGCAAAAGTTAAAAGCCAAACATCCCAAATCTTTCATTGAAAATGGCTTCCTGCGACTTGGCCGTTAATGCCTTCTATAGCATTTTCAATTTAATGTAAATTACGCATTTATGATTTATTTAAATATTAAAAGTAATATTAGAATGCAAAGTGGCGAATTCACATGAAGACATTACAAATAAAGGATTTCTCAAAAATATTACTGAGTTTCAACAAACATTAGTTTTGCTTACAAATCATTTAGTTCATTTCTGGTTTAATTGAAATTTATTTTGTACGGTCTAAACCTAAAGTCATTAACATGAAACCTAAGATATAAAACAAAATTTACTTTCTTCAAGTCTCATAATGTGTTACATTATATTTTAATGTATAATATTGAAATCTTGTACATTGACGAAAGAGATTTTTCATTTGAACATATATTATAGTTTGTTTGCATATATTAAGAGGTATTGCAATAACCTTAGAATGCATTTATTCGCTTTAACCCTTTCAGGGGCAAAACACTTCTATTAATAAAATACTGAAATGAATGAATGACACCGGAATTTACAAACAAATGTATTTGAAAATAAGTTGACTCTTCTGCACGTACAAACTAAAACGACAATTTCCAAATCAAAATTCTGGTGTCAATGTCCCATTTAGGGATTAAATTTAAATGATCCAAAAATAAACCACCTCCCTTGAGGGGGTTAAACTGTTAAAAGCGGATACTAATTGTGTTTTAGCAATTAGTCCTGTTGGAATATTATCTTCTGAATACAGTTATTTTCTTATTTTTAACTTCTAAGCATTTAAATAGACTGAAGTGGTTTATATATGCTTTCTTTAAATGTGTATTTTATTTCTCTACTTTGTGTCACTAAATGCCTAAAATCCTCAAAATATGGATTTCGCATAAAGTTCATTTGTACATACTTTAGAATTTGAAAAACCCTCTTGAAGGCATTAACGCCAAGTCGAAGGAAGCCATTTTCAATGAAAGATTTGGGATGTTTGGCTTTTAACTTTTGCGAACTTCAGACAGATATCACTACTTTTTCTGGCCGAAACATTAAGGAGAACTTGGCGCTTTTTTTTTTTTACCGAAAACTTTTTGTTGGGATATCAGTACTTTTTGTATGTTTTTTCAAGTTTGTTTGTCTAAACTATATTAATATTTAAAAAAAAATTAAATTTCGGTACTTTTATGTTAGCAGGGAGCAAATCTCCTCATTAGCATTTTGTTTTTTTGCCAATAGCAGTTTTCATTTTTCACATGTGTAATTAGAAATTATACATGAATAATTAAAGAACAATAAGAAATAATAACGTAATATTATGTTATTATTTCTTATTTATTTATTTCTATGTTAAATATTCTTTTAAATAAAATGAGGGAAATGCATCTATTTTAAATGAGATGACTGAAAAGTTTATATTTTTAAATACAATGAATGCAGTATGAACAATGGAGTTGGGAACAGTATTTGGCGATTTGCCACTTGCACCCAGTTAACATGAAAATACCTAAATTTATTTTATTGAGCTTTACAAATTTATACTCTATTTCTTTTCATATTAAAATACTAGCCGCCTCTAGCAAGCAGTATTTACTCTATTAATTGCATGTTAAACGTTGCATCATGTTACTGTTATTCATAATTTAATTTACTTGCCCATTCTTTCGCCAAGTCGGAAGATTTTCACAGAGAAATCAAGAACTCTTTACGATCGTGGAAGCACATCATATATTTTGTGTTGTTATGTATTTCATCTTTCGCGACAAATGTCTCTTAACTCACTTATGGATGTTTCCTTATCAGTTATGATTCGTTCTCTAATGCGAAAAGTTTTAATCCTATTAAGTAATCTTTTCTAATTGGACTCACTGCCAATTGTTGTATTTTAACTGATACGATTGGGTACAAGTGAAATGGTTGTTATGAAATCCTTTGAAAAATATTTGCATTTGCATTAAACCATATTGATGCTAATATCTTTTTGTTTCATGTTAACCTTTTCAATAGACTCGATTACGGAAGAATAGAAGGTCTACGAGATCACTGCCATGATCCATTTGAAAATCTACCATTCTTTTCATCTGATCGTGTTGAAGAGTTAGCTAATGTGCCATGGTTTTAAGATTTAAGCTAATTTTATTGAAACCTGAAAACTAACATACGAGGAACCGGATTATAGAAGATTCATTCTAACGTACACATCGATTAACAGGTTACATATTATAGAATAATAATAATAATAAGCAGAACTGGCAGTTTCGGTGCTTTAACAGTTTCCGTAAATTCTCTTTATATAATACAGAAGTTTTAGCAGAGTAAAAATTAACAACATAATCACAGTAAGTATAATAACAGTACAATATAATAACAATAGCAGTGACAAAACTATTGGCACTTTGGAAATATTTGTACGTTATACCATTTAACTATTCAGATGATATGCGGAAAAATATAAGTAGATGACTCGCATTAATAATTAACTCATTGAAAAATAGCCAATAGCGTCAAATACTCGCCAAGCTTGTCGACATTTAGAGAAGTGTAGCCAAATTTGGTAATATATCATGTCAATTCTCAAATTTAGTGACAAAAAATATTTTGTTTATTCTGACGTCATAATGATGCATATGTATTATGTATTATACACATACCTATAATACGTATGATGCAAATGTATTACGTATTATATGCATATGTATAATATGTATGATGCATATGCAGGGGTCGCAGCATGTAGGACAAATTGTACTGTCCCTATCAGTATATTTTATCAATAATCGTCAAGAGACATTTTTATAAGATATGCAATAGGACTATACCATGAAGATTATTGATAAAAGTTACTGGTAAGAACAATAAAATTTGTCCTGTATGCTGCGACCCCTGCATATGCATAAAGTTCATTAACATCACTAAACCGCACTTAAAGGAATAGTGTTCCATAAATAGTAAGGATATTTGCCAGCTTGAACAGAGTGCTATTGAGATTAGAATTTCGACATTTATAATAGACCGGGAGGCGTCTGCACATCGCCTCATCGAGTTTACAGCTCAAATTTTAGGATTAGTTAAAACTAGATTTGCATATTAAAGTGCAACTGGTCTGTTAAGTCATATCTTGGTAGAAACCACCTGAAGACCTAGTGATTGACTGATAGGTTTACTATTGTATTTTCCTGCATCCAAAAGTATGGAAACATAGAGGAATGGGTGCAGGAAAACACAATGGAAAATCCACCAATTAACCGGTAAAATCGGGTCTGTAGGTGATTTCCACAAAGATATGACTCGGGAGACCAGTTACATTTTAATACGCTAATCGATTTTTAACTAAACCTAAAATTTCAGCCGTCAACTCAATGAGGTGATGATCTGTGCAGACGCCTCCCTGTCTTTAATAAAATTTGTTTTAAGGAAGTAAAAGATAGAAAGATGGACGGATAAACTGAAAGATTTGCCTTATTAAGATTTTTATAAAAGCACATAAAAATTCATTCAGCTTCAGATCATGTAACACCTTTATAACTCAGGCTAATTTTCTGTAATCGGGTTTTGGCGACCAACATATATTATCTATAACTATAATCTTTCTTTTACAGATTTAAAATTAACAGTAAGTTGGATAATAATGCAATATAATAACATTAGCAGCGGTCTTCAGACGCTGTCGCGCATTATTAAAAACAGCTTTATTAGTTACACATTACATTTAATTAAAAGGAGGTTTTTAGACTTTCATGTGAGAATTAGGATATTTTTCCACTATAGGGACCTTGGCTTTTTTAAAAAAATCTTGGCGCAATTCGGACTTCAGAAACTGAGCGAACTGAAAGCGAACCTGATGAACTTTTATGTTTTTTATATACATATAAACATTTTATTTATACATGTATAAAATATTGTTTTTTATATACAAATTATGGCACAGATGTCATATTCGCCACATATTGGCGCGATTTTTTTCCGACGCCGATTTGGCGAAAACATCAACAGCATAAACAACAACATCCGGGTTACCATATCAAGCAAAATAACGACACTTTGGCGCCGCTTAAGTATACATTGCGTATATGACATTGGAGTCAGAAAAAAAACGTGCCAATATGGGGCAAATATGACATCTGTGCCCAAATTATTTATGTTGGTATATAAATTTAAATAAACGTTAATAAGTTATTCACAGATAAATCTATTTATTTAAAATCTGTATTTTACATATAATCCATAACTTTAAGTTATTTACCTTATTATCAGGTTTTACTTTATTTTCCATGTGCAGCAATACTTTATTTTGTATACATCCTTCATATATTTAAAAGCATTTTCATTTTGTTAATGTTTTCTTTATTTATATTAAAAAAGGCCACATCATTTTAAATTGTTTTTAAAAAATATATATTATTTTACAGTTCTATATAAAAAAAACATTACATTTAACTTCACTTAGTATTCCCTTTTACTATCCATTTATATACTTTGTATTTCGTCCGTTCACAAATATTTCATAAATTTACAGTTCAATTCTTTCCAAATTGTGGATATAGTTTTAAGTCTCTAAAATCTCTTCAATTTTCCATAATAAAAATTTTTAATTCTTCTAAGTATCATTTTATAAAAGTTCGTTCCTTTACAAGTTATTTTTAACATATTATCCCATTTTCCATTCTTGTCTATTTAAAAGTTTCAATTTTATTTAATCCTTAAAAACATAAAAAGTTCTAAAATTCATATATAACTTACTATATTATTTTCCAACATTCATAGTTCTTTCGTCTTATCCTAATGTTTTTCTAGTTAACTAAATTCATCATAAGTTCAGATGTATACTATTATGCTTTCTGCATTATATATAGAGAAATAACGTTTTCACCCTTCACCAGGGCGTCCTCAGTTTCAACTAAAGATTCGAAGTTTTTCTGGCCTGAGATCATTTCCATTTTCCTTTCTTTTCCTCCTTATTTTCAAAATTTCCCCTTCATGTAAATTTTTTTCCCATCTGTTATCTAGCGTAGCATGTGTCATATCGTTACACAAGTTCTCATCCTCCAAATCGATTTAAACACAATAACAGTGGAAAAGTTAGCTAATTATAACAATTTCCAGAGCGCATTGCTACGTGAGGCAATAGAAATCGATTTGGAGGATGAGAACTTGTGTAACGATATGACACATGCTACGCTAGATAACAGATGGAAAAAAATTTTACATGAAGGGGAAATTTTGAAAATAAGGGGGAAAAGAAAGGAAAAATGGAAATGATCTCAGGCCAGAAAAACTTCGAATCTTTAGTTGAAACTGAGGACGCCCTGGTGAAGGGGAAAACGTTATTTCTCTTTATATTATCCAGCAAGCATAATAGTATGCATCTGAACTTATGATGAATTTAGTTAACTAGAAAAACATTAGGATAAGTCGAAAGAACTATGAATGTTGTAAAATAATATAGTAAGTTATATATGAATTTTAGAACTTTTTATGTTTTTAAGGATTAAATAAAATTGAAACTTTTAAGTAGACAAGAATGGAAAATGGGATAATGTGTTAAAAATAACTTGTAAAGGAACGAACTTTTATAAAATGATACTTAGAAGAATTGAAAATTTTTATTATGGAAAATTGAAGAGATTTTATAGACTTAGAACTATATCCACAATTTGGAATGAATTGAACTGTAAATTTATGAAATGTTTGTGAACGGACGAAATACAAAGTATATAAATGGATAGTAAAGGGGAATATTAAGTGAAGTTAAATGTAATGTTTTTTTTAAATATAGAACTGTAAAATAATATATATATTTTTAAAAACAATTTAAAATGACGTGGCCTTTTTTCATATAAATAAAGAAAACATTAACAAAATGAAAATGCTTTCAAATATATGAAGGATGTATACAAAATAAAGTATTGCTGCACATGGAAAATAAAGTAAAACCTGATAATAAGGTAAATAACTTAAAGTTATGGATTATATATATAAATAAACGGGTTCCTTACATTAAATAAATTGTATACATATGGAAAAAATTACTTGTGTACATGACACAATAAATAGGTTGCCAGAAAATACGTTATTTATCAAATTTCTTTTCTCGTCAAGGCTATTTTTTCTATTTCGCCATGGCTACTATATCGGAAACGTACCGAATTGCGATTATATTTGTTAAATGTTTTATTATCGTAAATATATCATAACCTATACTGATTAAAATTTTTAGGTTATATTCATTTTTTCTATTTAACAAACATCTTTGGAAAAGCATATATATAAAATTTTATTCTGCTTGAAATTACGTGACCCCTTCAAAACTCTGTAATCGAGTTTTGGCGACCAACATTGGCACAATTGAATGTGTTAGGACCTGTTTACGGCCAAATCAACAACCTCTGTTTGAAGGGTTTAAAGGCGGAAATTCTGTGTTTTCAGATTTTTCTGGTTAATTGTGCTGCAAAACCGACTTACTTGTGAGATTTCATCATTCTACGACTTCTAGAAGTACCTTAGTTATTTGATGATGCGAAGTGAGTCAGTGACAAAAAAGCGCTTTTTCGGAATTTAATATTTCGAAAACTACTAAATATAGAAACATGAAACCGTGGAACCTTAGTTCAGTTTGATCATACGAACATGTGTATAAAAGAAAAAATTCTATATCTCTCCCTAAAACGACGTTATGAGGTGGTGAAAAGTATGCTGAAATGGTTTAGGAAAAGGTAGCTTACGGCTTGTGCGAACTTGGCGGACGCACTGCCGCGCTCCCAGATATGTTCATGAGTATCGTTATGTTGGTAAAAAAATAAGGAATAATAATATCAAGTTTATTTTGCAATAATATTAATAATTTGAATTTTAATAATATTTTATATATGTATAAACGGTGTAAAAGTTTTCTCACAGGAACCAGACAAAAATAGGGCAATTAGAGATCATAAAAGCGCCATTGACGCCATTTGCTGACTAGGACTGAATAAGTAGACTGAGAAAAATTTATGATGCTTTTAAGTAAAGATTTCCGACTGATAGAGGAAAATTTTCATACTTCATTGTGTGTGTCATCATCCCACGAGGGGCCAGAACCCCGAAGTCGTAAAAAAATTAGCTATGCAAAGGGGAGAAGGAGAAGCACGCCCAGGTGTAGGGGAGACGTGAGAATCAGCATCCAGAATGAAACTTACCAATAAGGAGGCGGAATGAAGGGGCCAATTAGAAAATTAATATTTTTCAGAATAAGCTCTCCCTAAATTTGGTATATAGAGAGAGGATTTAGAAAATTATTAAGTTTCTAATCTGTTTCTCAATCAGGTTGTTTCACTTAAGACTACAAGCTCTCTCTCAATATGTCAGTTATTTTCAAGACTAAGTTCTTACAAGAAAATGTCGTTTACCATATGCATCACTTAGAATCTATACTATGATTCAGAAATATCGTCATGCACGAAGACTAGAGATTGATATACCGTTTATTAGATTAAGCTATAATTAGAACTCTGATACATAAGAAGATCTCCTAGCTCGATTCGACAACAAACAATAGTAAACAAAATTTTATTTTGAACAACGAAGACTTCAACTATGATTTCTGAAAACAGGAAAAGATTCTGCAGAATACATAAGAAACTACACTGAAGAGAATTTCTACCGAAGGGGCACTCATGGAAGGAATTCACTTCCACCAAGAAGAAAGCTCGATGAGAGATCATTTGTGCACTGTTAAAAATCTGCAGCATTTGCTGCATAGTCACTCCGCCACTATTATAGAGTATCTTTACTCTGACCAACGAGAATGCTCCATAATATAATCAAGTAACTATAAAAGATGAATTTTCTATAAAAGCGGTGGAGTGACTATGCAGCAAATGCTGCAGATTTTTAACAGTGTATGCAAAAAATGTGACCCCTGCCTGGTCAAAGTCTGGTTTTGGTGAGATACATTTTAATAATTCCTTCCAATAATATTTGTGGCTATTATTTATTTCTGTGTATCAAAATGTACATATTTAATATTGTTTACAGAATTTAATTTTATATTCCAAATTTAACTGATATGTATTCTTAACCTCACTTGTAAAAAAAATAAAGGAAAATAATAATAATGAGAAGAAGAACCAATTAGAAATTTATCAATATTTTGGCCATGAAACCCGTTTTATTGGAACTGTGCAGCGACTACACTAAAATAGGGATTATAATTAAAATCTAAAATTTTACTTTTGTTCTGTGCACTGGAATTTCATTATAAAATTAACGATATAAATTTTGATACGAAAGAAAATATTGAAACAACAATATATTTATTAGAAATAAGTATATTAAATAAGTATATTAGATGTTTGAAAATAAAATTGATTGAATGTGTATATTTTCTGTCTTTTCTTTCGAACTACTCTTTTATTTTTTTTAGATCATAATTGATTATATGAATATTAAAATTTGAGAATTAATTAATTTCAAGAATTGTTTTTATATAATATTCCTATCCTAATAGCAAGTTATAATGTTAAATAATTCGACGCCCAAGTTATTGTCAAAGTTTACCTCCTACAACCTCTTTCCTCTTTCTAAAATTAACTTATATTACTTCATTATGTCCTTTCACAACGCGGGACGAAGTAATACTTTCTAATTCTATCCTTTGTACTAACCACTGCATTTTCACGTGACCTGCATGTGTTGTCTGATTTTTGGCACCATAATGGCGTAAATTATTATTTTTAGACCAGAATTCTGTGATCAGCAAGATATTTTTACAATTATAAATATAGCACTGTAAATTAGATTGTCTTCTTTTAAATGCGATGAATAGTGTTAAATGTTTTAATTGTTAAATTTTCATCGTTCTATATTTACGCAGAGCATGCAAATTCAAACAAATTGTTAACATACTTTTAAATAGCTCTCCATGATTTTAAAAAAAATTATATTAAAATATGTGACGACATGCGTATTAATTTTTTTCATAAAATCAAGACTGTTGAAAAAATTTTCACGAATTTGCTTTTTTCTCAAAAACAAAGTTTAAACTATGAAATGCATGAAGCTTGCTGTTTTACGCTATTTTTAGAATAGTTACAACAATTACTTTTAGAATATATCAAAATCGTCTTCAAAAATATGATGTAAAGTTCTTTGTCTTGTTTTCGGTTTTGTAAATGAGAATCTGTTTTCTTTTTTACTAATCTTATAATATTTTCAAATATTGGATTTAAATTACTTCGGTTAAATCCATTTTCTTCTTTTTAAAAAACTTAAAAGAAATGGTTATTATAAAAAAATAATGGTTTCCGTGCAGTCAATTCTCTAGTAATATTGTATTCGCCTAACGAATTGTGATGCTTGAACAATAGAACTTTTTTTGAAGAACAGTTCGGTTCATAAAAATGAAATTCCAGTAATATTGAATTTGTTTTCAGGGATGAGAGTGCTCCGACCCAAATGATTCATTTTCACAGCTGCATTTTAATGGTATTTCTTGCCATATTTTATAACAAAATTTCTGAGATTTAGTAAAACAAAAAATACTATTAAAATTTAGCAATGAAAATCAACCATTTAGGTCGGAGCACTCTCATCCCTGTGTTCTCCAACAGATAATCTGTTTTTGTACAGATTGTTGTTGCGAAATCGACCGAATAAAAAAGTAACAAAAGTGATCGAATTATGTTTTAGACGCAAAGCACACATACACGATTCCTTGTATTTGATATTCCTCAACTAAAACGAGGTTGCTACCTTTTTTTCGTATTATTTTCTTTTATATTTGTTTTTATCCATATTTAACACACAAGCGTATTTCCTATCTTCGTAGAATACAAAGTTATAAAGGAAATTTTATAATCCTGATGTATATTTCTGAAGTTTAAAAAAATGTATTTTTCGGTAGATTTCGTTAGGAATACTACCTACCATAATCTCCCCTATGTTGGAATTTCTGAAACATTTTCTCAGATCTACGCCGATCATGACACCTAGAACTCAAAACCACCGCCAGTTCAAAACTTTATGCAATAGATATATCTATCTATCCCTCTAACTATATATATATATATATATATATATCACTGTTTTAAGGACACGATAACTTCCATCATTCTGTACAAATCTCTCCCAAACTGATACACAAAATCAAGAGGCAGAAAATCTCAGTCAAGTTCATTAATGGGCAAAATCGGACAAGTGGGTGGAATTAAAGGGGGGTTTCCCGAAAACGGAAAAAAGACCCTTAATAATAATACATGTTAAATCAGTTTAAAGTTATTATTACTTCTAGGAAAAGGGACGAAAATGTATGTATGACAGATTTTTCATATCATTAAAAATGTGCTCAAGAGACGAAAAAAGTTGAGAAAAAAAGAAGAAAAAATTCATGATTTCGTCAATTCACCATATATGAAATCCACTTAAATTTATCATAAATCTTCTTATTTTTATCTACAACTTTTATATTAACAAGTTTTTGATTGTACCAACTATTACAGTAACGAAAATAAAATAAATAAATAAATAAATAAATAAATAAATAAAAACAAAAAAAGTGTTGTGGGTGAAGAAAAAAATTCATAACTTCGTCAATTCACAAGATGTCAAACCCGCTTAGTTTATTATAAATCGTCTTAATATTATCTACAACGTTTATGTTGACAAAGTATCAACTCTTACAGCAAAAACAAATAAAAAAAAATAGGAATAGAAAAATAAATAATCATTTTTATATGATTCTGATAAAAACAGTTCTTACAGAAAAATGGAATTCAAAATTTGTCAAAAGTGGACAGATAAAATTGTTGAATTGTGCTTATCTCTAATTTTTATTTAGTTTTTATTTGTGAAATTAGTACTTAACTTCAAAATCTACTTGTGCCTGTATGTCAAGCGGGTAGGGATTTTTATTATTTCTTATAGGAAAATTCAATTTGGTTCTCGAAAATGTTTTTGGAACGAATTGTGTTCCAGAACCGAGCTAAAAGTTTATGTATACTATTCGTACAACGTTAAGTCAAAAAGGAAATTTTATAACCCTCATGCATACTAAACTTAAAATGAATTTCAGCAATATTTTGACTACATTTTTTTCTCTAAATTAATGTTACAGGCTTGAAAAACTTTTCACCCTTTTAAACGATACATTGATAAAAATAACATTTTGTGATCTTCAAGAATATTTCTTCAGGTGTGTAGAAATAATTTTCACTACTTTTTAAGTTCTAAATATAAATATCTTTATTAACCCATTAATGCCTGAGTTTTTGTTTTCTCAAATTTCTTGGTAAAACCTCATTCAAATGTTGAGAAATAAAATGTAAACGTCCTAAATATGCAAATATGCTTAGTATTTATAATAGTATAATATGCATAATTATGTGTTTTGTCCAAATTTATATAAAATAAGCTTTTGAATCGTATATTATATACTATAATTAGTATTTTTAAAAATTGCTAAAAAAATATATTTTTTTCTTTACAGAGATTAATAACTTTATAAATATTATCTATACTAATAAAATAACGAAACGATGTGTGTGTGTGTGTGTGTGTGTGTCTGTCTGTCTGTGTGTCTATGCGCGATGTTTAGGAAAAACTACTGCACGTAGATGTCTGAAAATTTAGATGTGAATAGTACAAGACAGGTCCTGATGCCCTTCAGGCTCAGATTTTAATTCTTCAAGGGCCGGGGCCCCTTTAAGTTTTTATGCACTAAATTGTTAATAACTTGCCCCCATATCATTCAATCTTCTTCGTTTTTGGGGATCTATCTCCATTTACTGATTTTCGGCTTTCTACACTTTAGTTAAGACCCTGGCTCCTTGGGGCCCGATACATGGCTACTTCAAGTTTTTCTGCAAATAAATTGTTAATAAATTGCTTCCTTATAATATGATCTTTATTTTTTTTATCCCTTTTGCATTTAGTTATTCTCACGTTTCTACAATCCAGTTAAAATCCTGGGCACTCCCGGGGTGCGTAGGGCTGGTCTAGGGCCCTTTGGACTTTTTGTGCGCCAGTCATTTTTAATGCCCTGTTTTTGTCATTTTCTCTGTGAATAATTTTAAAGTTGAGTCTGAGACTCTTCTTCCCGGACCAATACCCTTATAATTTTATTAGGGCCCGGCCCTAGGGCCCTTTTTTAAATATTTAGCGCCCCCCCCCCCTTTTTGCGCATTTATTTAAAATATTATTTTAACGAGTAATTCATATTATTCCATATGCTTTATTTTGACTAATTGAAGATCTAAAGCGCTAAGTACTAAGACATTTTAACATGTCTTCGTATTAGGGCCCTGTTTTTAACTACCAGTTGGCCCCTTCTTTATAGCTCCTTTAAAAATGGTCCGATTCAGGTGCTTTTTTTCTAACAACTTCTTAGGTCCTCCAGCTACTACATGAGCAACAAAAAAATTTCTCAGGCTTCAGCTGCCACCAATTTTGAATATTAATCGCCTTCTTGAGGCCGTTGGTGCAGCTTCTTTAAAAATGATCGGAATTTTTTGCAGTTTTCTTTAACATAGTTGTAGCGTCCGGCGATTTCTTTAAAAGCTACTAAAATATATTTATGCCCAACTACAGGCTAGTTATGTCACTGGCCCGTTGGGGCCCAGTACAGGGTCCCAAGGGGGAAGTTTTTGCACCATAAATTGTTAATAAATTGTCCCCTATTAATCCGATCCTCATTTTTTAAACCCTTTTTCCATTTGGTTATTCTTACGTTTCTACATTCCAATTAAGACCCTGGGAATCCATATGGCCCCGTAGGGTCCGGTCCAGGTCCCTTGAACTTTTTGTGTGCCATTCATTTTTCACTCCCTAATTTTCTCCCCTGCTCAGTGCATAATTTTAAAGTAGATTCTTGGACTCTTCTTCCAGGACCAACACCCTCATATTTTTATAGGGACCCTAAGGTCTTTTTTGAAGCCTTTACCCAATTTTTTGTGTATTTCTTTAAAATATTATTCGAACGACAAATTCATACCCTTTGCTTAGTTTTGATTAATTATAGATCTAAAGTTTTTAGTACTAAGACGTTGTAACATGTTTCCATGTTAGGGCCCTGTTTTTAACTATCAGTTGGCCTCTGTTGTGCCCCAAACTGTAGCTCCCTTAAAAATGATCCAATTCAGAAGCTTTTTTTTTCCTAATACCTTCTTAGATCCACTAGCTACTACATGAAGGACAATATAAAAATTCAGACTTCAGCTACCACCAATTTTGAATATTAATCGCCTTCTTGGTCCACTTGGCGCAGCTTCTTTAAAAATGATCGGAATTGCTTGCAATTTTCTTTAACACATTTCTAGCACCCTCTGACTACTTTAAAAACTACTAAAAAGTATCTTTAAATGCAACTACATGCCAAGTAAGTCCCTGGCCACTTGGGGCCCGGTACAGTGCGCCTTAAAGTTTTTGGACCATAAATTGTTAATAAATTGCCTCCTCTTAATCCGATTTTCATTTATGGAAGCCTTTTTCCATTTAGTTATTCTCCCGTTTCTTTCTTCCAGTTAAAATCCTTGGGCATTCTAGGGTTCCATTGGGCCCGATCCGAAGCCCCTTGAACTTTTTGTGCGGCATGCATTTTTCACCACCTAATTTTCTCGCATTATCAATGCAAAATTTTAAAATTGAGTGTTGCACTCTTCACCCTGGACCAACACCCACTTATTTTTACTGGACTTGATGGTCCTATTTTAAGCATTTCCCCCCATTTTTTGAGCATTTCTTTAAAATTTTATTCTGATGATTAATTAATATCCTATGCATAATTTTAACTAATTGAAAATCTGAAATGCTAGAACTTAGACCTTTTAGCAAGTTTTCATGTTAGGGCCATGCTCATTACTATCAGTTAGCCCTCTTTGGGTCCTTTGTTATAAGTCACTTAAAAACGGTGCGCTTCACTAGCTTTTTTTTAACAACTTCTTAAGTCCGCCAACTACTACATGAATGACAAATAAATTTCTCATACTTCAGCTACCATTAATTTTGAATATTAATCTCCTTCCTGTGACCTTTGTTGCAGCTTCTTTAAAAACTATCCGATTCTATTACATTTTTTTTTAAACAAAGTTTCAGCATCCTCCAGCTAATTTAAATATAATAATTTTTTTTATTTTATATCCAACTACATTCTAGTTAAGACCCTGACCAACAGGGCCCGGTCTTTCTTTATAACACTGCTACCTATTTTTTCGAGCATTAATCTCCTTTTTCAAAATCAACTTACGTTTACTCACTACAGCTGTAAATTAAAAGTGGCGTTAATTTAAAGGTAACTTTAGATAATGGATTTTATCCGTTTATTTAATATGGTGTTAATATTAAAAGTAATTCATGAAATTTACAAGGGGAGAGGGCATCTTCCACTGCTTGGGGGCGCTTTCTATCCTCGGATTCAAAGGACATAATTTCAACGGGATTTAGTTCATTCAACTTACATTACAATTCAGCTACTTTCTGTATTATGAAATTTTATATTAGATTTCAGTTACCAACATTTTCTAACATTAAAGATGCATTCCTTTTTTTTTATTCTATGGGCTTGATTACTACGAGGTTTGGCTCACTCAACTTGGTTTTCGATTGTCTCCGGGTAGTGCGGACCACATCCGATACATGCTGCCTTAGGTAGCGTGGACCCAGGTTACAGGTTCGTTCGGAAAGAACTTTGTTGGGCGCTGCGGAAGGCAATGGGTGCCTCCGAAATTAGGTTTATTTAAAAGAATTCCAAAAGATACAAAATCTTCAAAACTTGAGATTTGTTTAAGGTTATTATTTACGGACTCCGGGCAACACTGCGCGGGTCTGCTAGTTAATAATAATTTAAGAAAAATTGTATTTGGTACTAAAAAACAATTGGTTTCATAATCATCTGGAAAAGAATTTTACATAAATAACTGCCCTCCCCCCTAAATGGCTAATAAAAATATGTACCCATTCGTGCATATCGCCCTATATTTTGTGCGTTACAAAAATGCGCAAAAAATGGGCATATAACTTCGCAATTTATATATATTTGTATTTCAAAGAAATCTAAGAGCTAAAATTATGATTTATTTATTTGGATCCTTGGTCGAAAAAACACAAATAAACTTACTTTTTACATTTCGCCATCTTGAAAAGCGAAAAATCTATAAACACCGAAAAAAGCCTTCCTTTACGCAAATAAAAATCCATCTTATGCTGTCATCTCTCGATAACAGATAAAAAGACATTTATAGATAACTATTTGATACAGTTTTCATGTTATAAAGAAGAAAAAAATTATACACATTTATTGTAATTTGAAGAGTCCATAGGCTATGAATAGGACACTAGGCATAAATGGGTTAATAAAGAAATATTTAAATTAATTAGAAACGAAATAGATTTTTTAAATTTATCATTATGATTAATCAAAGTAAACACAGTGATTAGAATGAATGAAAAACTGCTCGCTCTGTTAAATATCAAAAACAAAAAAATGAAAATGAAAGGAAAGGTAAAAGAAAAGGAAAATTCCCTATTCTTCTATTTTTAACTATACAAAACAAAAAACATTTTTAATAAAATATATATTATAGCCATTTGTAACAATAAAAGAACATTTTATTTTATCTATTTTTAAATGCAAGAAAACTTTTATGAAAAAAAAAATTCAATTACATTTTTCAAAATGTAGATACTTATAATGATATTAAATATCTTTTCTCATCAATTGATTTTTTAAACACATTTCTAATAATAAAAAAATTAGAAAAAAACACTTATAATTATAATAATAATTATTATGTTGTATGTTAGAGTAATTAAAAAGAACTCCAAAAAAGAAAAAGAAAAAAAGCTACGTGCTCCATTTTTCCTTTAACAAAATGTTTTATGAAAGACAATAAAAAAGTTTCCCCAGGCGTAATTATCCAAGAGCATTTAAAAAGTTTCTTGTTAAAAAAAATATCCCCGAATAATTTCTTTAATGATGTTTTTCTAAAAATAAGAAACCATACTTTTTGTACATTAATTTAATGAATATATAAGATTATATCAGAAAAGTAAAGCTTTCCTATATTACAAAAAACGTTTTATCTTTTGTGAATTCTCATAACTTTTAAGATATAATATACTAATAAATCTTTATGCAACCTGTAATTGAAATATTACATTTCTGAAAGCTCAGCTATGTAATTAGTAACAATATTTTTAATTAAAAATATTTTTTATTAAAAAAATAGCCTGAAAATTCTTGAAAACAATAATTCTATTATTCTTTATATAATATTTAGTAATAGTAATAATAATAAATGTAATTTAATATGGTAATTAATTTAATGTAATTAGAATTATAATACAAGTATTGTTAAATGCAATGTGTTGCATGAATTAATATTTAGTATTAGAAAATTTGCAAAATATGTTTAATTTTCGGTTGAATATGAATATTATTTTTTTAAGTAAAAAGAATATTCCATGTCAAATGAAGAAAATATAAAGTATCAATACAACCTGAGCGTTTTTTTCAATTTCACGTCATTATCTGCTGCTAAAATGGATTTCTGAAAGCATGAATATTTTTAGCAGCGTTTTAACCCCCTCACTGACAAGCCCGTGTTAATACGTTTATTAAGCTCCATGTTTCACTGCAATACAAGCAATAGTTAAAGTAATATAATTCTATTGATTTAATGCATTTTTAATAATTTGAACAATGATTAATACTTCCAAGGATTGCATTCATATTCGTTATTAAGTTTTTCTATAAAATGTTCAAAGAATCATTTTTTTAGCATTAAAAAAAATGCAGAGAAAACAACATTACAATTTTGCCCTTTTCCAAGACAGTTGGAAGGTTAAAACTTTCAGCTTTTTAAGGGGACGGTGGAGTTTAAAATCCTTAAAAATATTTTTTTTTTTTGTAAATTTCAACTTAAATATTATTCAAGGGTACATTATATACATTATAACATGCATTTGTCACAAAAAAATTTATTTTTGAGAAAAAAATGGAATTTTACGCGTCGTGTTAGAAATCTTTGAAATGCCCCATGCGTCTTCCATATCAATGAAAATCCCCAATATTTTTTATAAAAGTTTGGTTTATATATAGAAATAAAATAGAGCATCGAATTTTACATATTTGAATTTAAAGGTTAAAAAAAAAAAGTTGAAAAAAATTGAAATTTTTTCGAAACTTTTTTCCTTTTTTTTTTTATTTTTTGTAAATTTCATCTTAAATATTATTCAAGTGTACATTATATGCATTATGGCATGCATTTATCACAAAAAAAGATTTAAAAAAATTTTATTTTTGACAAAAAAATGGAATTTTATGCGTCGTCTTAGAAATCTTCGAAGTGCCCCCTGCGTGTTCCATATCAATGAAAACCCCCAATATTTTTTATAAAAGTTTGATATATATATAGAAATAAAATAGAGCATCGAATTTTATATATTTGAATTTAAAGGTTAAAAAAAAAATTTTTTTGAAGAATTTTGAAATTTTTTCGAAAACTTTTCGAAATTTTGATTTTTTTTTTTTTTTACCTTTAAATTCAAATATATAAAATTCGATGCTTGATTTTATTTATATATATAAACCAAACTTTTATAAAAAATATTGGGGATTTTCATTGATATTGAAGACGCATGGGGCATTTCGAAGATTTCTAAGACGACACGTAAAATTCCATTTTTTTCTCAAAAATATTTTTTTTTTAATTTTTTTGTGATAAATGCATGCCATAATGTATATAATGTACCCTTGAATAATATTTAAGTTGAAATTTACAAAAATAAAAAAAAATATTTTTAAGGATTTTAAGCTCCACCGTCCCCTTAAATATATGTATACCTTTGTAACTAGTAAATCTGCAGATCAGGAGCCTCAACGTCAGCTCTACAATTCATTGTGTTTAGCACTCTTTGAGTAATATTAATCTTTCTACAAAAAACGAAATTTAAAGTTTTGAAATTACATAAACATTTATAAAACGAAAAAATATTTCGAAGGTTTCTGACATTAGAAACGTTAAATTAAACCCCTTGTTATGTAATGGTATTCTGAAAATCTCATGCCCCCTGAACTCCTTCGTAGTGTAATTTAATTTACATTTGTAATTATCAATTAATTGTGTTAATGTCCTTTAGTAAATTCTACCAATAGACGGAAACGTACATGAATTCTTTTCTACAGCCCTGTATATTACGTGAAGATTTTTACGCATCGTCTATAACATTTAAATTTAATGCAGACAAAAAACCCTCTTAAAACTGCTCATATCACATTTCCGGGGATTAGTATGCATAGTGTGCACCATATATCCAGTTTCTGCGGAGTCCTGTATATGGTTCTATTTAAATTCTGCAAACATTTGTTAGTATACTAAATGTAATTGGGCTGGGAAATACATAACTCAAAAAAAAAAAAAAAAAAAAAAAAAAAAAAAAAAAAAAAAAATCACACTGAAGCAATTTGCGCTCATTTTCATTTATACTTACGAATTCATTTGTGTATCCCTGTACATGGTCTATACAAAATTTAAACACTACTTATTAAGCACAAATTTACTTAACGTTAAAACGCACACCATAATCGAAAATTCTCTTCAGCAAACATCCCTAATAGACCAGAACTGTATCCGAAATTTTTTATGTGACCCTATAAATGAACGATAAATACGATACAAATCATATTCAAGCTTCTTGTAGTCAACCACAGTAATGTAATTTAATTTCATAATGTTTGAATTAGTGCAACACAATTAACACACTGACGACAGGCAATTTAATTAAATCTGGGTTTAATAACAGTAGAAGCTCCTCCCTCTTCTGAAAGTGTCTCGGAAATTGGTTTCTGAGATATGTTTTTCATGTTTATGCAGCAGTAAATATCTTTCAATGTACGGATGTAATATATAATGTCTTACAATCTATAAAAAATATGGACAACACAATATAAATGTCTTTTCTGTAAGTCACTCCCTTAGCCAATGATGTATTCTGAATAAAAACGAGAATTCTCGTTTCCCGTCGCTAATGTGTTAAAATAAGCTGTGAAGAGTTTTTTTTTCCCCCGTAGACCACATTTTAATTGACCACTTTTGTGTGACCCTGAAAAAAACATATGCTTTGCACCCCATATACTACAAAAATGTTTCAAAAATACATATCAATTTTATTATTTTGTAAGCGAGTAACATCATTAAAAAACGTCACAAAAGGATTTTCTTCAAAGATTGTAATATTATGAATACTTTTGAGTTCCCTGTACGCATGCTGTAAGTGCTACACATAACATATTTTATAGTAACCAGGTTCTCGGGCACCTTAATAAAGTATATAAATTTCATTACGTTTAAAATTGTGTAACATTATTAAAATACACCGCAGACGATTTTTCCCAAAGACTATAATGTAACGGAATAGTTTTGAGTGCCCCTGTAATTAAGCTATGAATGCTACACTCTTCATTTTTAATACCAAACATACTTTGGCAAACCTCGATAACGTATATCAATTACATGTAATCCCGACTATATTTACGCGAGTTAGAGCACGTAGAGAAACACGGCAGGCGACAGATAGAAAAACTGAAGTCATAAATACTTTTCATCCATGTTGGAAAGTGTTAAAAAGGATTTACATGCCTTTAACTGTACTTTTTTTTCAGCATGGTTAAACATTAGTTTAAACATCCTAATCCATGCGATAGCAATAACATATTAAAAGCCCCCCAAAATATACATATCTGGAGATCTATAAATCTACTGGAAAATAATTCATTATCGTGTCCACTGTTAATTGCATAAATTGCATCGATTTGGCGCGATAAAATATTTTTTGTGATAGCCTTTTAATAGTACCTGCAACAAAATTAACGTAATTTACTAACTTCATTCATATTTGACGCAATGATAGGCTACGAATAACAGTCGCTAGGCAACGAAGAAAAGGAAAAAAAAAGAAATATGTATCATGTAAAACAAGAAAATTAATTTAAAAATTCTTTATATTATTGGAATACATGTATAAATGTCCTCAAAACATTATACACGTAAATAAAAAAATCTGATAGATATATTGATAAAACTTCAATATAATAGGAATAATTTAAAACCCTTATTTGGAATTTTAGTATCCATAATTTGACATTTAAATCCATTAATCAAACGTGCCATTTTCTTTCAACTAATCGAAATTTGAAAATCGTCTGACTTGCCGTAGAAAAGCATTATAAAGAAAAATAAAATCTTCCATATTTTCCGAACGAATGAACCAAATTTAACCAAAAACTATACAGCTACGTTCGGGTATCTCACGAATATGCCCAATTAATTTCAAGCTGATCGGGTGCTTTTTGCGGCAGTTATCGCGGAACAGACAGACAGACAGACAGACAGACGGACAGACAGACAAACGGAAATCAAAACTTTTCGTGTCTCCACAGTAAGCCTTCACTGACGTTTCGGCAACTAGCAGTAGTTCTTCAGGTATGACTATCGCTAAAATTGTGTAAATCATGCAAAATGCAGCACAGTAGCGCTACCTGTTGGGTGGTTTACACTAAAACCTAACTAGTAAATCTGCAGATCAGGAGCCTCAACGTCAGCTCTACAATTCGTTGTGTTTAGCACCCTTTGAGTAATATTAATCTTCTACAAAAAACGAAATTTAAAGTTTTGAAATTACATAAACATTTACAAAACGAAAAAATATTTCGAAGGTTTCTGACATTAGAAGCGTTAAATTAAGCCCCTTGTTATGTAGTGGTATTCTGAAAATCTCATGAGCTACTTATTCTGGTAATTTTTAGATAATAAAGTAGATTTCTTCAGGGGGGCAGAGCCCCCCCTGAACCCCTTCGTAGTGTAATTTAATTTACATTTGTAATTATCAATTAATTGTGTTAATGTCCTTTAGTAAATTCTACCAATAGACGGAAATGTACATGAATTCTTTTCTACAGCCCTGTATATTACGTGAAGATTTTTACGCGTCGTCTATAACATTTAAATTTAATGCAGACAAAAAACCCTCTTAAAATTGCTCATATCACATTTCCGGGGATTAGTATGCATAGTGTGCACCATATATCCAGTTTCTGTGGAGTCCTGTATATGGTTCTATTTAAATTCTGCAAACATTAGTTAGTATACTAAATGTAATTGGACTGGGAAATACATAACTCAAAAAAAAAAAAAAAAACATTGAAGCAATTCGCGCTCATTTTCATTTATACTTACGAATTCATTTGTGTATCCCTGTGCATGGTCTATACAATATTTAAGCACTACTTATTAAGCACAAATTTACTTAACGTTAAAACGCACACCATAATCGAAAATGCTCTTCAGCAATCATCCCTAATAGACCAGAACTGTATCCGAAATTTTTTATGTGACCCTATAAATGAACGATAAATAAGATACAAATCATATTCAAGCTTCTTGTAGTCAACCACAGTAATGTAATTTAATTTCATAATGTTTGAATTAGTGCAACACAATTAACACACTGACGACAGGCAATTTAATTAAATTTGGGTTTAAAAACAGTAGAAGCTCCTCCCTCTTCTGAAAGTGTCTCGGAAATTGGTTTCTGAGATATGTTTTTCATGTTTATGCAGCAGTAAATATCTTTCAATGTACGGATGTAATATATAATGTCTTACAATCTATAAAAAATATGGACAACGCAATATAAATGTCTTTTCTGTAAGGTAGAAGTCACTCCCTTAGCCAATGATGTATTCTGAATAAAAACGAGAATTCTCGTTTCCAGTCGCTAATGTGTTAAAATAAGCTGTGAGGAGTTAGTTTTTTTCCCCCGTAGACCATATTTTAATCGACCACTTTTGTGTGACCCTGAAAAAACATATGCTTTGCACCCTATATACTACAAAAATGTTTCAAAAATACATATCAATTTTATTATTTTGTAACAGAGTAACATCATTAAAAAACGCCACAAAAGGATTTTCTTCAAAGATTGTAATATTATGAATACTTTTGAGTTCCCTGTACGCATGCTGTAAGTGCTACACATAACATATTTTATAGTAACCAGGTTCTAGTGCACCTTAATAAAGTATATAAATTTCATTACGTTTAAAATTGGGTAACATTATTAAAATACACCGCAGACGATTTTTCCCAAAGACTATAATGTAACGGAATAGTTTTGAGTGCCCCTGTAATTAAGCTATGAATGCTACACTCTTCATTTTTAATACCAAACATACTTTGGCAAACCTCAATAACGTATATCAATTACATGTATCCCGACTATAATTACGCGAGTTAGAGCACGTAGAGAAACTCGGCAATCGACAGATAGAAAAACTGAAGTCATAAATATTTTTCATCCATGTTGGAAAGTGTTAAAAAAGATTTACATGCCTTTAACTGTACTTTTTTTTCACTTATAGCATGGTTAAACATTAGTTTAAACATCCTAATCCATGCGATAGCAATAACATATTAAACCCCCCCCCCCAAAATATGCATATCTGGAGATCTATATATCTACTGGAAAATAATTCATTATCGTGCCCACTGTTAATTGCATAAATTGCATCGATTTGGCGCGATAAAATATTTTTTGTGATAGCCTTTTAATAGTACCTGCAACAAAATTAACGTAATTTACTAACTTCATTCATATTTGACTCAATGATAGGCTACGAATAACAGTCGCTAGGCAACGAAGAAAAGGAAAAAAAAGAAATATGTATCATATAAAACAAGAAAATTAATTTAAAAATTCTTTATATTATTGGAATACATGTATAAATGTCCTCAAAACATTATACACGTAAATAAAAAAATCTGATAGATATATTGATAAAACTTCAATATAATAGGAATAATTTAAAACCCTTATTTGGAATTTTAGTATCCATAATTTGACATTTAAATCCATTAATCAAACGTGCCATTTTCTTTCAACAAATGGAAATTTGAAAATCGTCTGACTTGCCGTAGAAAAGCATTATAAAGAAAAATAAAATCTTCCATATTTTCCGAACGAATGAACCAAATTTAACCAAAAACTATACAGCTACGTCCGCGTATCTCACGAATATGCCCAATTAATTACAAGCTGATCGGGTGCTTTTTGCGGCAGTTATCGCGGAACAGACAGACAGACAAACGGAAATCAAAACTTTTCGTGTCTCCACAGTAAGCCTTCAGTGACGTTTCGGCAAAAATAGTTGAATACATAAATAAAAATATTATTCTATATAGTATATAAATACCATTTTCATTTCTGCGTTTAAATCAATCTATATGCAAATATCTATACAAAGGCATTCATTAATTCATTCCTTTTAACTTTGATTTGACTTAAAAAACCATACGTACTTTCACATTTATGATATTTTTAGATGAGATATAGTTGCTACGCAACGGTTAAATGAAAAAAAAATGAAATATAAGTAAATTCATAAAATAAAATGTTTTATATTATTCGAACACATGTATAAAATTCCATCATAAGTTATACACCTAATTTAAAAGCTCTGACAAATGTTTTGACAAAATTGCAAACTAATAGGAATAATTTACTACTCTTATTTAAAAATTTCAGCATCCAAAATTTACCATTTAAATCCATTTTTTATATGAGCCATTTCATTCAACAAATGAAAATTTGAAAATCGTCTGACTTGCCATTGAAAAGCATTACAGAGCAAAATAAAATGTTCTATATTTCCCGAACGAATGAACCAAATTTAACCAAATACCATACAGCTAAGTCCGAATACCTCATCAACATGCCAAATTAATTTCAAGCCGATCGGATGCTTTTTGCGGCAGTTATCGCGGAACAGACAGACAGACAGACAGACAAACGGAAATCAAAACTTTTCGTGTCTCCACAGTAAGCCTTCACTGACGTTTCGGCAATAAGCAACAACGTATGTCAACGTCTAACAGAATCTGAAGTTCAAGGAAAATTCCTGCATTAGTTCTTGAGTTATATCTCACTCTTTAAAAATATTCCATACCAGCGGTTCCTGTTGGGAAATTTACACCGAAACCTTATCAGCAACAATTTGTGTCAACGTCTAACTGAATGTAAAGTTTGATGAAAATTCGTGCATTAGTTCTTGAGATAGAGCTTTTGAGGGAATTGTGAAAACTTCTGCATAGCAGCGCCACCTGTTGGGAGATTTACGCGAAAACATAATCAGCACCAATATTTATCAAGGTATACCTGAATCTGCTGTTTTCTGAAAATTCGTGCATTAGTTCTTGAGGTATAGAGCTTTTTCGGAAATCGTGAAAAATGTAGTATAGCAGCGCCACCTGTTATGTGATTTACACCGAAACATAATCAGTACTAACTCGTATCAAAGACTAACGGAATCTGAAGTTTGATGAAAATCCGTGAAATAGTTCTTGAGATAGGCCTATTGCGTAAATCGTGAAAAAAGCAGTATAGCATAGCCCCCTGTTTGGCGATTTACACCAAAGACTTATGAGCAACAATTCATATCAGGGACCACCTGAATATAAATTTTTATTAAATTCAGTACGTTAGTTCTTAAGATAGAGCGCTCACAAAATTTCTTTAACATAAAAACAGACAAGAGTCACAGACTTACTGACTCACAGACATACAATTTGTAAAAACATGTGTTAAGGGATCTCAAACTCCTAAAACGTGTAAATCCGTCAAAAACCGGAAGTCGAAAATTTTCACGAATCCAATACTTTCTTTTTGTAAAGATATAAGAAATTAAAAAGGAATTTATTAAAAGGTGTCTAAATTAACAAAATAATAAAATGGTATTTCAATTTAACACTAGACATTTAACATAACACTCCGATTTTTTCATTTAATTAGGAACATAATTTGAAATAATTACATAAGACATTTTATATCAAACGAAAAAATATAATTTTAAAGTCAACATAAGGATTTTACACTGGTTATCAAAAATTAAGGAAAAGTCACAAAATACTAATTTTCAAATACGCGAACACTCAAAAGGAAATAATATAATTCGAGTAATTACTATCTCTACAACACAGCTAGCCCATATAACATCTCATTCATGTCACACATGGTTTAATATGAACGTGGATCTCACACATCAATATATCAGTTCAACGGTCCTCCTCCGAGTTATGGGCAGTGAGCAGGAGTGCGGGACATACAAATTCATTACTACAGCTATTGTTTTGGCCTTTAAGTTATACATTATTGTAATTTTATCTTTAAATATTTTTAGTAATGTTTACCTCATATTCTAGAGGGGCCAGCAGCTGACTAAAAAAAAAAAAAAAAAAAAAAAAAAAAAAAAAAAAAAAAAAATTAATTTAATTTAATTTTTTCATTTTTTTTAAAATTCTATTGAGGGTTTTACAGGTAATAGTACTTTTCCCTGCCCTGGGCTCGGGGTTCAAACCTAACCATAAGCCAAAAGCGGGTTCCCAGGGTGGGTGCTTACTTACTTACTTACTTACATGGTCACAAGTGTCACAGTCACTACGGTGAAGCAAAAAAATACGAAATTCCATGCATCTCATTATGAGTCTCAAATGATCACTATATGTGACTCCATTGAGAAGTCATTGTGACTGCTGCTTTGTGCCGAGTCACCAGGTGACTTTAGAATGTAGTTAAATTGTGACTCTCATGTGACTGTCATTTTGAGACTCAATTTCATAGTCATCATGAACGTTGTATTATGATAAGTCACCAAATAATATCATATCATAGTCACATGGAGACTTTTCCCAAAAGTGTACAATGGTGACTTCACAGTAGTCTCTCTGTCACCTGAAAGTCATCATGTCGCTTTAATGTGACATTATTTGGTAACTTATCACAATGCAGCGTTCACGATTACTTTGAAATTTAGTCTACAAATGACAGTCACATGAGGGTCACAATGTAACTACATTGTAAAATCACACGGTGACTCGTCACAAAGCAGCAGTCACAGTGACGTCTCAGTGGAGTCACATATAGTGACCATTTGAGACTCATAGTAAGATGTATAGAATTTCCTATTTTTTTGCTTCACCGTAGTGACTGTGACACTTGTGACCATGTGTGACATAAATGAGATGTTATATGGACTAGCTGTGTTGAGGAGATAGTAATTACTTGAATTATATTATTTCCTTTTGAGTGTTCGCGTATTTGAAAATTAGCATTTTGTGACTTTTCGTTAATTTTTGATAACCAGTGTATTTTCCAATGCTTCATAAGCGTCTAGCACCAAAATATTCTATAATATGCAATATTTTGGTGCTAGATATATCATCTGCATATATCATCTTTTAAGAGCTATTTTCTAGCCAGAAATATTTTTTCATACAAAATCGCAGAATATGATTTTTTCAGTTCAATAAATACTAAATTTCGAGGATACTTTTCTTGCCTGTGTTAAAATTCTAACGTTTAGTGTAGTTTAGTGTACTTTAACATTAACATCACTTTAGTGCATGTAGAATAGTACTAGAAAATTGAAAAGTATAATCAATTCCATTTGAAACAAGAACGAAAAATCATGCGTACAGATAGATTATGAAACACTTTGCAGCACATTCTCAATACTGTAACGAAACTTCACAGATGAAAGATGATGTCTAAATTAATTCTTTATCTACTGACGGTTCTTATAAGTACCATTAAAATAACTTCTTTTAAAATTCATTTAATACATCGATTAGTAGTAATACAGTTTAGAATGAGTTATAGATGCATTACTTTATCTTGTTCCAAAAGCATTATTGGTTACATAAAACAAAAATATTTTTAAAAGGAGGATATATTTTGCCTTTGCATCTTTTCAGCTTTCTTGGCATTGGACGGGGTGGGGGGGGGGGATAGGGATTTTTTAATTAGAAAATATTTCTATTGTAAGAAAATTATATATATTGGTACATTTCCAAATTCTACAAAAATAAAAAATATATTCAAACAAGAACAAAAATCATGCGTACAGATAGATTATGAATCACTTTACAGCGCATTCTCTTTACTGTAACAAACCTCCACAGTTTACTATTAAGAATTTTGATAACAAGTTATTTTAATGGTACTTATAAGTACCGTCAGTAGAAAAAGAATTAATTTAGACATCGTCTTTCACCTTAGTAAACTGTGAAGTTTTGTTACAGTATTCAGTATGTGCTGTAAAGTGTTTAATAATCTATCTGTACGCATGATTTTTCGTTCTTGTTTCAAATGGAATTGGTTATACTTGTTGAAAATAATCACAGCATTACATTAAATTCTTATTAATTTCTTTTTGTACAACTATATTTCTTGTGATTGGTTGTTTAATGTAGCTTTCTTTCACGGCCGCCAATTCTCTGCCATGGGCCTTGCAAAATCTATAAATACCTGTAAATTTTCTGTTTTCTTTCAGTATGTTTGTGTAATTGTTCTTGTTAATATCAAATATACTCACTTCGATCCACGTCTTTATGTCTGCCTTTTTATTTATTTTAACAGCAGAGCGTTGGTTCTAACAAGTGTTGAAATGAGCTGCGAGACATACTGACGCCGTTATCTTTCTGTTTTTCATTTCTGCTGGGATTTTGAGTGAAAAAGATTTTATTTTACTTTTTATATATTTTATTGAGCAGAATGGATTCTTCAAAAGATGTTTACGGTGTCCCTCTTTTTGAAGGTGATGGAAAAGTTTTTTCGGTATGGAAACGAAGAGTAACGGCAATTTTTGCTGCTAAAGAATTGGAAAAATTCCTGGAAAATGAAGCAGCTCTAGACAATGCCGCCGATGTCGTGAAAGCAAAAAAGGCTTACGCTTTATTATTATCATTATTAAGTGATAATGTTCTTGCATCACTTCAAGATGAAAATACAGCTCATAAAATTTTGAATAAATTAGAACGCACTTATGATACAAAGCGTGCAGTGAATCAAATTTTAATTCGGAAGAGATTGGCAACGATTAAGAAAGATCGTACAGTTTCTATGAGAAATCACATTGATGAAATAAATAAATTAATTTCGGATCTTAAGCTGTCTGGGGCAGAAGTTAATGAAACGGATACTATTGTTTATATTTTGATGTCATTGCCTCAGGAATTTGAAAATGTTAAGATTGCTTTAGAAAACCAACCGAATTCTGTTTTGACATTAGATTTCGTGACACAAAGATTATTAGATGCTGAAGCACTTCTTTTGGATTCAAAGAAAGAAAAAGTATATACTAAGGCTGCTCATGATAATACTGCATTTGTGTCGACTCGCAAAGAATTCTTTTGTAAAATTTGCAACTCTAAAGGGCATACAGCGAAATATTGTAGAAAGAAAATTACTTGCCATTCTTGTGGAAAATTCGGACACATAAAACGTAACTGTAAAGCTGTTAAAAATTCAAATGAAGAAAAATTTGCCTCTTCAGCTGTTTCTTTCGTTGCTGGAAATGCTTCCAGGAAAAGGAATGAATTTATAGTAGATTCCGGAGCAACTTCCCATATGTGTTCTAATGAGAATTATTTCGCATCCTTAGTACCTTCTTCAGGAACTATTAAATGCGCATCAAAAACAACGAATCTAGAAATCAAAGGTATTGGAAATATTAATGGAAAACTGTCGAATGGAATGGAAATTACTTTAAAGGATGTCCTTTATGTTCCAGACTTAAACGGGCAACTCATTTCCGTTAGGAAAATTGAAAGTGCAAATTATACAGTTATTTTCAAGAACCAAAAAGTATTTATCGAAAAAGGGACAAACCGTTTTTACTTCGGTGAACGGGATTTGAATGGACAATACGTAAGTGACTTTGTCCCTGTTTACGAAACCGTTCTTACTTCAAAGAAAAATCATTGTGATATCTGGCATCGCAGACTTGGTCATCCGAGTGACAAAGTATTGAAAGATATGAAGCTTCCGATACCTGACTCTTTTTGTGATATTTGTGCTCGGGCAAAACAGAGTGCAACACCAATGGGAAGAGGACCAAGAAAAAGAGAAACCAAGCCAATGACTTTGATTCATAGTGACATTTGTGGACCTATTTTTTCGACAACCTTTTCTGGCGAGTGCTATTTTATGACTCTTATCGATGATTTTTCTCGTTTTACTGAAGTACGTTTACTGAAACATAAAAGTGAAGTCTCAGAAGAATTAAAAATGTTCTTAAAATCCAACCCTACAGTGAAGAAAATTAGATGTGATAACGGGAAGGAATATTTTTCTAATGATTTAGTGAATTTTACTAGAGATCTTGGTATAGTGATAGATCCCGCTCCTCCATACACGCAATCTTTGAATGGAGTAGCTGAACGCTGCAATA
This sequence comes from Maratus speciosus, assembly GCA_963932465.1. Taxonomy (NCBI): domain Eukaryota; kingdom Metazoa; phylum Arthropoda; class Arachnida; order Araneae; family Salticidae; genus Maratus; species Maratus speciosus. The sequence goes on along the minus strand of OZ010797.1, from coordinate 249,599,636 downwards.
GGTCGCTTCTGAATATAGGACGTGCTTTGATTGCTGAATCAAATTTACCAAAGACTTTTTGGGGTCAAGCTATCCTTTCAGCAGCTTACTTGAAAAACCGAATGCCAAGCAGCACTATTGAGAACAAAACTCCGTACTTCCTGAAATATGGAGAAGAAGCCGATTTCAAGCACATACGTGTTTTTGGATGCAGTGCTTACATGTTAATTCCTTCCATTCATCGAAAGAAGCTTGACGATAGGGCTAAACAAATGATCTTCATTGGTTATTCTTCAATGGGATATAGATTACTAGATCCTGAAACGAAACGCATAACTGTATCAAGAAATGTGAAATTCGACGAAGAGAAAATGGAAAATGTTCAGTCGAAGCAATACATTCTAGAAAATTCAGAACCAGTCGATAATGAAATTGATCCAGATGTTCTAGAAAATACGAGTGATGAATTAGATGATCCTGAAGAGAAAGAAGACAAAACAAGAAAATCTGAAAGATTTAAAAAGCAACCTGTACGGTATCCAGATCCTGAAGTTTACGAAGCATTACTTTGCCAACAAGAAACATTAACGTTTGATGATATCAAATCCCTCCCTAGTGATGAACAACGCTTGTGGAAAGAAGCTATGGATGCGGAGATTGAAAGTATGAAAATCAACGATGTCTGGGATCTTGAAAAATTACCACCTGACAAACGACCTATTTCCTGCAAATGGGTATTTACCATCAAAAGAGATGGTCGACATAAGGCGAGACTCGTAGCTCGTGGATTTATGCAAAAAGAAGGGCTAGACTATAATGAAACCTTTTCCCCTGTAATAAGTATGCCAGCTTTACGTTTGGTTCTTATTTTGATTTTAAATGAAGACTTATATGCATTTGTGTTAGATGTTAAAACAGCGTTCCTGAATGGTAAGTTAAATGAACTTGTTTTTATGGATCAGCCGCAAGGCTATGATGATAAAAGTGGGCGAAAGTGTAAACTTAAAAGAAGTTTATATGGTTTAAAACAAGCCCCACGACAATGGTTTGAAAGGTTTCATGAATTTATTTCAAAGTTAAATTTTAAATCTTGTGATAATGAACCTTGTATTTTTATTCGGTATAATAATGATCATAAAATAATTATTGCTTTGTATGTAGATGATATGTTAATTGCAGGTTCAGATGTAAATGAAACTAATGTAGTTATTTCCCTATTACATAACGAGTTTCACATGTCAAAATCGCAAAGTGTTTCAGAATTTCTAGGTATTCAAATGAAATTCAATTCTGATAGTTTAATAATGGATCAAGAGTCTTACATAATTAAATTGTTAAGTAAGTTTAATATGCTAGATTGTAAACCCAGTGACATTCCTATTTCTCCTAAGTCCACCCCATCTGATTTCAAAAATGGTAAACCTTTTAATGGCCCATATCGTGAACTTGTAGGTTGTTTATTATATTTAGCTTATATTTCTCGACCTGATATTTTGTATGCTATTAACTGTTTAAGTCAATTGCAAGAAAATCTTACTGAAATTGCATGGAAAGCATTTAAGAAAATCTTAAGATATTTAAAAGAAACATTGTCTTTAAAACTTGTGTATAAAAAGCAAAATTCTGATCCTAAATTATCCATGTATGTTGATGCTGATTGGGGGGCTAACACAAATGACCGCAAATCAGTAACAGGTTATATTTTAATGTTTTGTAACATGCCTGTTCTGTGGTGTTGTAATAAACAAAAATCAGTTGCTTTATCGTCAACTGAAGCTGAAGTCATTGCTTTAACTAAAAGTTTGCAAGACTTGTTATGGTTTAAAAATATTGCTAGTGAAATTGTAAATATTAAGGATTTAGTAATTTTTGAGGATAATCAATCATGTATAAAATGTATCAGTAATGAGAGTAATTATGGTAGAATGAAACACATTGATATTAAATTGAAATTTGTTCGCAATATTATAAAAGAAAATAACATCAAAATTGAATATGTTCCTACGAATATGCAAATTGCTGATTTATTTACAAAGGCATTACCTAAAGTTAAATTTTATGAACTATTATTTCTTTGTTGTTTGTACAAGTAATGTTTAAATTGTGTCATATTATTATTAATGATTGATTTCAAGAAATTTCTTTGTTTTCTGATGTAATGCTAGATTATGGGCGGGTGTTGAAAATAATCACAGCATTACATTAAATTCTTATTAATTTCTTTTTGTACAACTATATTTCTTGTGATTGGTTGTTTAATGTAGCTTTCTTTCACGGCCGCCAATTCTCTGCCATGGGCCTTGCAAAATCTATAAATACCTGTAAATTTTCTGTTTTCTTTCAGTATGTTTGTGTAATTGTTCTTGTTAATATCAAATATACTCACTTCGATCCACGTCTTTATGTCTGCCTTTTTATTTATTTTAACAATACTTTTCAATTTTCTAGTACAAGAAAAATGTTTAAAATAAAAGATATGACTGTGGTCATAAATATTTCACAAAATCTCTATAAATTCAAATTTTACAGTCCTCCATGTTTTCATGCCATTGGGTGCAGGAAAACATAATGGTAAACCTACGAGTCAACCGCTAAATTCGGGTTTTTAGGTGATTTTCTCAAATATATGACTTGGCAGACCGATTGCGTTTTAATGCTTTATGTAGGGGAAGACGGGGTACAATGAAACACGGGGTACAATGAAACATTACTTGTAAAATCAATCAAATTTTTCATAGAGAGTTGCAGTTTATATATATGTTATACAACTATATGTTCCAATTACTGATGTGATTTGGATACATTCACACTTCTACAACAGTAGCAATAGAAGATTATTGCTTTTACACCATTGAAAGTAACTTTCTTTACTAAAAGTAATTTTGTTTCTTTTTCCTTGTTTTTATATGTAATAATTATTTTTTCTGTGCATTGTTATCTTTGGGTTGTTGTCTTCATACCTCCAAAACCAAACTAAAAAAAAATAAATATTAGAAGTTTGAAAATAAATTTTTATTTAGTAACCTCAGTGCGGGGTACAATGAAACACTTGCAGACGGGGTACAATGAAACATGTTTTATTATAGTAATAAAAGTAGTAAATATAATATATTAGAAGTAAGAGTAGGAAAACAGAAAAAAAAAGAGTTTTGTTCTAACCAGGTCAGTAAAAAATGGTCTTGTTAAGCAATTAAAAAACAGAAAGAGAAAAAAAGCTAAGAAGCGATTGTTTTGAAAACAAACTCTGCCTGCTACAGACTCTAATGATGATCCAGATTTTTTTTCTAGGTCCAGCTGGTCAAAGAGGTACTAAGAATGAGATATCCACACACAACATGTATGACACAAGCAGTATCCATATAAATGGAAACATAAGGAAATATATACCGTTGGCGAAATCATACATTTAAATGAAGTCAAATGTAAAATACTTGATATAAAAAGTCTCCAATCCAGTTTTATTTATTTTATTTTATTTTTTTTAGAAACTTACATTAAAAAAAACTCATTGTGTTGAAACTACCACCCCATATTCCTTCATGAGCAACTGAAATATAAGCAGAAACGCTAATTTTTGAAACTGACTTGAGCCAATTTAATATAAAATGAAAGGTATTTCTTAAACTAATAGAATTATCTTATTTTTCATCTTAGACTATAATATTTTTATCATGTTCCATATTAATAAAGTTTTGTTTTTGTATTTATCTCATTTTTAATAAAATAAACTATACCGGGTGAAAATTGCTTCCATCATTTGGAGTGTTTCATTGTACCCCAGTATGTGTTTCATTGTACCCCGGCATACGGGGTACAATGAAACACTGTAAGACATTTATTTTTTGTTATTTTTCAAGCATAAAGATATTGTTTAGAACCTAATAAAAATTTATTTAGATGTGGAAAGTACAAGATTAAAAATATGCATTAATTATATTTTTGTGCATGCAAAATGTTGGATAGGAAAAAAAAATTAGTAAATTTTGTTTCATTGTACCCCGTCTTCCCCTACTCAAATATGAATTCATGAAAATTTTATCTTCTAAAGCATTTTTCGGGAATTGTTTAAACTACATTAGAAGATTTAAATAATCATTTAATAAATCTTAGAAGAATTTTAGAATGATTGAAGGATTTAGAAGGATTCATTAAATTTGCATTTATAGGGATTTTGTGCAATATTTATAACCCCCACTCAAATCTTTTATTTTAAATATTTTTCTTAGTATTTTGTAGAATTAGGAAATGTACAAATAAAATGTTCTTACAATATAAATATAGAAATATTTCCGAATTGAAAAATTCCCCCTCCTTCTCCCAACGCCAAGAAAGCTGAAAATATGCAAAGGCAAAAGAAATAATCCTTTAAAAAATATTTTGATTTTGCGTAACCCATAATGCTTTTGGAATGAGATAAAGTAATGTATCTATAACTCATTCTAAACTATATTACAACTAACCGATGTATTAAATGAGTTCTATAACAAGTTATTTTAATGGTACTTATAAGTACCGTCAGTATCTAAAGGGTTAATATGCGAATCGAGTTTTAACTAATTCTGGAATTTCAGCCATGACTTTGATGAGGTGATTGTCTGGGCTGCCGCATACTGGCCATCATACATTCTTACTTTCATTTATAAGACTTCCGACATCCCTTCAAGTTCTCTTGGGTGACAGACGGTTTTATTGTAGATATAATTATAGTTATTGCTCAGAAAGAACACTGTTAGATAAGAAAATGAATTCGTTCATAATTCTATATTATTTTTCGTCGAAATTGACTCTGAATTGGACAGATATTTTGCTCATTTTAGCTGTGATCTTTCCTTTGTGGATCATTAAAAGTGTAAAAATCGTAATATAGTTTAGATAATGAACCATTCTAAGCGTGAAAATTGTTCGTTTTAACCGTGTCCTTGTTTTATCCATACTCGCATTAAACAAAGTCGATTGTATTTCTCTTCTCGGTAGTATTTAGTAATTAAATGAAACTGGGGTAAAGGAATTTACAACCAAAATCTGAAGAATGTTTTTTTTCTTAAGTTGACGGTTTTTATATTAGCTCATATTTTGACAGAAGTGAATAAGCATTACTTTCATGCAAATAAAATCTATCCCAATTCAAGCATGGTAAAAAGTATGAGTACCTAGTTGGAAATTTTTTTTAATTGAAAAGTTAAAAAATGATTAATACTTCTTAACCATTTCAATCGTAAGTTAGTGCGTATGTTAAGTCTGGATTTACGAAAATGTAGTAGTAGCCCCTAGGTAATTCAAAGATTTATATATATCATTTTCCCCCAAGTCTCCTAAAGGAAAAAATAATAAATTCTGCCCATTTTTATGGATTTGCATGTCGATAACAAGACCAATAACAACTGATATGCAAATAATAGAAGTAAGTGCCATTCTTCTATTAATTTTATTTAGAAAATTCTAATATAGAAAAGATTTTTGAAAGAAATATAAAGAATTTTTTTGAGTTAGAGGCCTACTTAATTTTCTCAATAACATTGATTATGTCGGGCATTCGGTCATGTTTCTTCTTGTCTGCCTTGTAAAATGGAAAGACTATTTGGAAAGAAATATTTACTTGAAAAGTAGAGTCTTACTCAATTTTGTCAATAGCAAACATTGTGTCGGGCATTCGGATATATATATATATATATATATTTTTGTCTGCCAAGAACTCTAATGCAATAAGGGCTGCTATATAATTAAAATTAATAAAATAGTGAAGTATTGTAATGTAAATCACTAAATAACCAAAACATATTTGTAATATTAATTTTCATTATTTTTTTTCACTATTTACTGGTTAAAAAACTCTTTTGAAGCTATTAAAAAAGAACTCAACCTTGAGGATTTCAAGCTTTAATCCAGTATAATAGCTAAGTTACGTGACCGAGTTCCTTTCTGCTTGGTTTCCGATAATATATTTTACAAAAAAATTCAAATATGCTCTTACAACTAGATGCTATTATTCAAAAGTTTTACGTTTGGTACAGTTTTTATCTTTAGAGACACTATAAACAATTTTTTATTATAGCATTAATTAGTAGGCATTATTGCTCAACGATTGGACGTTGTCACGTTTTTATATGATGATTTGCAAATTTACAACAAACGTGTAGGGAATACAGGCATCCCACGACTTACGTATTATGCGACTTACGCAAATTCGCAATTACGTAATAAATCTCGAAAATTACATTTATGAACACATTAGCGCATTCGATAGGCATTTGCATACTTTTGGTAATTAATTTATAAATAAAATTTGCAGATAAAAAACGCAGAATATAGTTTTATATTTAAGAGAGAGTTAATTTTGTTATTCGGACATACAATTAAATTATTAAATCAAACCACCAGCCTTCAATATCGAGAGTGGTAGGAGTTGTTAGAGAACAGCATTTCCCTTTGCAACCATTCACCTCAAGCGCTGATTCGGAGAACCACATTAGCTGTCAATTCCTTTTTATTAGTAGTATTGTCATAACAACTTAATATTTAGCCTCTTTACTACTGAGTATTAATGCAATATTATTAATTGAAGAGCTGAGTGGAAGAACATGTTATGCTACATTTTCTAAAAAAAAATTTTATCTTTTGGATGAAAGTGTTATGAGGTATCCTATCACATGGTGAAGCTAAAATATTAAGATTCCATTTAGTCTTGAAGATTTAAAACATTATTCATTAATATTTAATATTTTAATATTTAATAATGTCAATAATATTAATAATTTTTCATATTTGAAAATTAAATATGAATAAGTTTTTCTGAGGGAGTTTAGTACAACACCTGTTAATATTTTAAAAACATGGTGGGGCGACCGGTTCTGGTTCAGTGGATTTCTTAATTAACTAACGCTATCTTAAAATAAATCAATTGGCACTTACCCACTGAATCCAAGGGATATCATTTTCTCTGTTTCTTTTTATTGGAAGACACATATTTACAGCTATAATACACTATGATACATTTTATTTACAGTAAAAACAAAAACGTGTTCTTAAAAACATTGCTTCAACATTCACCACCTCGTACAGTACAGAGGCCAGGTGGCGAGCAACCAAACGTAAACAATAGACATAGAGCCCCCGCCATTATTTTATCGCTCAATTGGCGTCAAAACATATAATTCTCCACATATGGTATCAAACGGAAAATAAATCATTAAAATTTACAGCAAAAACTTTCACTTCATATTTCTTCAAATGAAATTTTTGTTACTTAACATGTTCTTCCACTTAGCTCTTCAATTGTTACTGAATCCTTTCTTATCACATTTGACTTCAGAGCAAGATTTTAATTTTATTTTCATTAGTTCGAACCTTAGACTCTGAAACATATCATTCTGATACCGAAATGTTAATTATGTTCCAGCACCATTAATAATATGGGACAAAATGGAGGTCCCCATATTGGGACCCAGGTAGAGAAGAGGTTATTGTTAGTTATTCATAGCAGTCATCTAATTTATAATAAATATTATGCTTATCAAGGATTATTTTATTTTGAAAAACCTATTTATTTGTCTTGCCATCAGAAATTCATGGAGAAGAGGATTTATTAATCTTTAACTGTTTCTTATTTTTATAGTCGTTTGTTGTAGATTAAAAATTGTTATAAATCAGTTCTTCAATATTAAATTTAGAAAATACCGTAATCCACAAAATATTTTTTTTTACTAGAAAAGTGTTTTTTCAGTTTGTTTTTATATTTTTCATATTTATATATTTTATATCTGAGTAAATACTTCTGCATGATGTAATATTTATAAAATAATACATCATGCAGATTATTTATAAAACTAGAAAGGTAGCCCGTCAAAAATGACGGAAATTTAGATATAAATGTATATACAACTCATGTGCAAGAATATGAGTTTTCTCGTTTGTTCCGCAGTGATAGATGAAAATAACGCATTTTAAGAACGAAATACATTTATGAAAAACTGTGTACAGTAGAAGACCAGTAATCTACACAGTTTGGTTCCAAGTGTTATGCAGATTTGGGGCTCTTTGCGGTCATGTCTATTCAAGCTTTGCTTACATTTTTTTTAAATTCATATATTGGACAATTTAGATTGTTAAGCCTTAAACATAAATAAATTACACACTTGAAGTAAGGTAAAAACTATTAAATTATCGTATACGATTTCATGAAACGGTATTATATGGTATTACATGTGTGTGCTTCACGATCTTGGTTACGACTTTGGCGAAATTGGCTGCAACTTGCCATAATTCTAATAGTGTGGGCCTCTATAACAAAAAAGTAACCGTTTTTAGTAAAATTTCTGATATAAAGTAGTTTTCAAAAACTTGTGTAAAATTTCAGGTCGTTCTCATGTTATGCCAGTCCTAACACTGAAGAGTTTCCATGTATATGTGGAATTTAGAAAAGCTTCTCCAAAAGAAAGGTCCTGAGATGACATTGTAAGTCCTTTAACTTCAAAGTTTAATCGGGCCCTGATGTTGTTTACTGAAATCTAATAAATGCAGTTATTTTGAATATTACAACAGAATTAAACAGCTAAACTTATTTAACTCGCTGTTACTTCCCGATGTTATTTTTTAGTATTAAGAAAGAAAATTATTTAAATTTTTCAAATCATGCATATTTATAATTTTTTTCCGTCTTTAATAACTAAATAATGAAAAAATATGCTTTGGTTCTGAGCTCATAAACATGACAATAAAATAATGTAATTAAGAGACATTGCAAAATTAAATCTTTGTGATTTCAAACCATAAACAAATGATACCGCCACCATTTTATCTACTATGACGTCATTAGAATATTGTCCATTGATTGTTGGAGAACTTACTTGGTGAATGATTACCTCAAGGATTTAATATTTTTTACGGTTCATGATGAATGAATCACTTGTGTTTGTTTAGGTTTATGGAATGAGATATTAAGTTGTGAACCTAATTTCAACAAAAGTTATCCAAGGGTATATGTATTTTTAATCGAAATTAAAAACAATGCTTTGATCTCGAAATAAAAAGTTTTAGTTTGTATAATTGGTTATTTCTGTTAATTATTTATTTAGGTACTTTTCCATTATAGCGCATTTTTAAAAAAAGCTTGGCGTAATTCGAGCATCAGAAAGTGAGGTATGTTGCCAAAATATATAAACAACTATAAAAACAAATCTAATGAACTTTTATTTTTGTTTATATATGCACTTATATACATAAAAAAATCGTTTCTAAATATATATAATATATTTTTATATACAAATTAAGGCGCAGATTTCAGATATGAACCGGGTTACCTAACTGGCGCTAAAATGGTGTTTATTTGCCTGCTATGGTAACCCGGCTATTGTTTTTTATTTATTAATAAATTGTTTATTTACTTTTATTTTCTGTTTTTAAATTATATAAACTGTTTTGTTCTATAGTTATTATTCAAACTTTTATTTATTTATAGTTATTTCCTTTTCAAAATGATAGCAAATAATTTAAAAATATATAAGTAACTGGTATTCGAAAGCGAGATTTCTGCCGAATTGGCGTCAGAGAAAAATCACGCCAACCCCGATGCGTATATGACATCTGTGCAAAAATTACATCTGTTTCTTTATAAAAATGGGTAAATAGATTTTTTACATTAAATAAATTGTATAAATATGCAAAAAAATTGCTTGTGAGTATGAAGCAGTAAATAGGTTGTCAGAAAATACGTTGGCAAACTTCTTTCTCGCCAAGAAACTTTTCTCCGAAGTATTGTACATAAGCAATGATTGTTAGAAATGCATTTTTAATTATGATATGCGCTTTTATGTTTCATTACATTTATGCATACTATACCGTGTGTATAAATGCTACAGTTCATATGCAGGGCTACACAAAAGAATTCGTAAGGGCTACTGAGTATGAGAATAAATTGCTTAAAGGTGGTTCTTAAAGGAGTTATGCAGTTTTTCGCTGAACTGCATTTAGTTTACTAAGAAATGTTTGTAGAATATAGATAAAATGATACACGCAAAGAATTGGATACATAACCGTCTATGGATGATAATATCTGGAAATGTGATTTCAGTAGCTTTAAGAGTAGTTTAAATTAAATTTTAGCTAAATAGTGGCATGTAATAACGGTACTATTGGCTATGGACGGTAGCTGCTGAAATCAATTTTTAAAAATTTTTATGCGTTTTCTAAAATGTTTACCTAGTTATCTTATTTACCTTATTTCCCTAAATAACGAAGTTTTGTTAAAGCATTCAGGATGTGTTGGAAAGTGTTTCATATTCTATGCTTAACGCATGATTTTTCTTTCTTCTTTAGTCTTATTTTGCATTTATTTTGTTCTTAATTTTTTAGTCTTATACTGCTTTATAGAAACTTTCACACAGTTGTCATATATATATACCCCATATTGGAGCGATTTTTTTCCGACGCCAATTTGGCGAAAATATCAACAGCATAAACGACAACATCCGGATTACCATATCAAGCAAAATAACGACACTTTGGCGACAGTTAAGTACCCGTTGTGTATATGGCATTGGCGTCAGAAAAAAATCGCGCCGACATGGGGCGTATATGACACCTGTGCCGAAACTTTAATATTTAATATTTAAACTCTTCGTTCCACTCACCTTGCATATAGTATAAACTATAACACAGATAGCGCAAAATAATAGACAGTTTAATACTTTTCCACTGTAGGGGTTTTGGTGTGTTTTTAAAAATGCTTGGTGTAATTTGGGCATCAGAAAGTGAGATTTGGGTACTTTTCCGTTATACGGATACCATTGTCGCCAAGCGTAATAGTTGGCGCAAAATGAAAATCACGTGAATTGAGGCATTTTAAAAATAAAAGAAAAAACATTGTCGATACTAAAGTGAGCATTTAAAAAATATAACATTTGAAAATTCCAGACTTTTACGAACTATTTCATTAAATCACAAATATATACTTAAAATAACTGAACAAATGACTGCTTTAAAATAAAGCAATAAGATAAAACTCATATTAAACTGATGGCATAAAATTACAAATATCTTTTAGCATTTTGAAATAATTGGCGCATTAGCATACATTTTGGCATGGTGTCCGTATAACAGAAAAATATTGAGATTTGTCAAATCATATAAACAGCTATTAAAACAAACTTGATGAGCGTTTTTTTTTTTATATGTTTATTTTATATGTATATTATTCATGTTTTTATGTACAAATTATATCTGTTTCTATATAAAATTAGAGAAACGGCTTTTTTATGTTAAATAAATCATATAAATATCGAAAACAAAATGCATTTGCATAAAAAATGAAACAGTGGATAGGTTTCCGGAAAATATGTTGTCAAATTTCCTTTTTCGCCAAGGCACCTATTCTGGAAAAGTACTTAAAGCACATTAAAATCGCGCAGTTAGGAGCTCATACAGTACAGCGTCGTCTATTGACGGTTATTTTATTAGTAGTATCGGGAGGAAGATGTAAAGATGTACTTTAAATTCTCACTCATAGATTTCGAAAAAATATCTTAAAAGAGTGGAGTTTAAATTAAATTTCGGTGACCTCCATTATGAAATATTAATGGTTTTAAATGGTAACCCTTCATTCATATTTTTCAACAATTACTCATTTCAATGAGGCGGTCATACCGGAATAGTGAGGGACACACAGAGACTTGGATTTTATATAAATAGATAGATAATAGAATAGATAATAGATTATATATATATATATATAATAGAATACATAATAGATTATGTGTTATGAACTATCTCAAAGTTTAAAACAGATCGCATTGTTAGATTTCCTAATTTTAACAATATCGCGTTATGTTAGTTCCACATTCCACCACCAGGGAGCGCACTCTATTCTTAACGAAAGCGTATCTGAACGAAACTCCTTCATGCAACCTTTCCGTAGATACATGAATCGGGAGGGTGGCGGTCTTAACCAATAATTTAAGATAATTGCTGAAATTACTACGAAAAATATTTTAAAGGGGCCCTACGCGGGCCCCTAATAGAGTTAGAGGAAATCGGAAGACGGCAAAATAATCGCGGGGAAAAGTTTGCTTGGGTGCTCCGGAGCTACTTTTGGCGCGAGATATAAGCTCTACGACCAATAGGAGCCCAGATATTTAAGGAAATATGAAGTAACAAAATCCAAAATAACAGAATTTTCCATAATAATTCTATAACTAATCTAGGTAGAATGATGTGTTATAGCTTAAAACCTTCCCTGAAACGATACCTATCTAACGGTATAAGTTCTGTACAAATCCATGCGGTAGAACTCGAAATCTCGGCGTTCGGAACGAAATTTCCGTTTGGATTTTATATATATACTAGCAGGCTATGCCCGCTGCGCTGGTCAATATTTCCAAATGAACCTTGGATTAAACTAAATGGTGAATTTGAACTTGTATTTTAAACAATATGGATCTTCAGCTTGACCTTGCACATTACTGAAAACAATGCGAACGCCATTGCGATATAATGTTATCTTAAGCGTTGTACAAAATTTAGCAATTAAGAAGTAATTGTTTTAGTTGATTATAAACAGCGCACTTATGATCGGGTAATGAGACCGTTATGACAACAGGAATTAATACCTCTGTAACTAATCAACATATAATGAAATCGTATATACTAACACCATTCCTAAAAGTCATGCAACAGGGCTACTTGTAACAAAATATGTTCTATAGATTTTTTTAAAAAGGCTAAACTTTCATAATCAGGTTCACTTAATTTTTGAACTTTTACTGTTGCTCTATAACTAAGTACCCTTGAACAATATGTATACACTAAAACCTTTCCAAAATTATTACCTAACTAATTATGGTATATCCTACGAAAGTATTATAAACAATCGGAATGAAATACAAATTTCCGTTGTAAATATATAGTAGATGATGATGATGCGATTTTGTGTAATATAATTCATAGTAAAGTTTTCGCTTCAAACAAAAACATGCTTTCAACATTAAAGCTAATACACCAATATGTGAAGTATCCGATTACGGAAGGTTAACTTGAATTCTCATGAGCAACAACTCAAAGAAAAGTGAATTTGTGGCTTTTGTGATACTTTTATGTCAGCCGGGCGCAGATAATAAATCAATAAAGATTGTTTTCATGGCATATTCTTATTTTATAATTTTTATTTAAAACACAAACCTTTCACTCATTTAATTTAAAATGCATGCCTTATACTAATTTCATGTAAAAAACTGAAAAGATAAACAATAACAGGAAATAATGCCATAATTAAAAGCAAAAAAATATTTTTAATTTACATACGCAAAATGTAATTACTGCTACTGGGAATTTTAAAAATGCTATCAGCGAGATGTGCGCACGGTTGTTATAAATGGACCCATTTTTTCTTCTTATCGAGGAGCAATTTATAAATCGCGCAATATTATTCCAATTCCAATTTCTTTCATTGAGGAACCTATGACCGGAAAAAATGGAAAAAGACTCTTGTAGATTCTTCGGATGGCGGCATCTGACGCCATAAACCGAGTTTATATATATGAAAATAATTTTTAAGTCGTTACAAACATTGCTTTCATACTTAAATATTTTCATTGGTACTACTTGTTATCCCGTCGATCAATTTCGCCAAATTATATAAATCGCCAAACCATTCGCCAAATTATATAAATTGACATAATCTTTATTTTAAATAACGAAATAACAAATAAATTAGTATAACATTAATAAAAATACAAATAAAACGTCGAAATTAAAATCACTTGATGACGTAAACACGTGTAGTTTGTTTAAATTCAAGTGAATTTGATATTTACGATCAACGATTATTGGCATTTAATCTTATAGTTTGACGATAGATTTTTGGTCGACGGAATATCTAAGTAGTACCTTTTCCATTTTTGTTTTATAACGCTAAATTCTCAGTAATTTTTTCCCTTTTATTTTACTTAAAATCACTATTTTTTAAAAAATTAAGATGCTTGCATTTTTATTTCAAACTCACAGCGCCGTTTTTATTTTTTAGCCAAAAGGGTTGATTTGAATTTTTTCCGTTGCTAGAGTAACGGATGTAATGATAGATATTTTGAGGTTTAGATGCCAAAGACACCGCCAAATTAAAAAAAATATGAAATGTGTCATGAACTGTTGGACTTATAAAAATTTATTTGGTAGCATTCGATTCAGCATACAAAACTACATTAAAATATTCTATCATTTGACTCATAATTTTGATATTCGATTTTTTCCCCTCCCCGTGCAAAAACCATTAGGGGTGACACTTTAGAAAATCCTTTCTTAGCAGAAGTTTATGTCATAAGAAGTATTTTTACCACGATTTTAAAGATTTTAGGTTCAGTAGTTTGCGCTGTGCGTTAATTAGTCCCCTAATCCAGACTTTATTTTATATACTATATTAGATATGCGATTTTGCGGTGAATCGATGATCGAAAATTAGTCCAATATCATTTGAAATATTACATAACAGAGGAGAAAGTACGAAGAAAGACGAAGAAGAAATGACGAATTGCAAAACACTTGTAATTTTTTTTTTTCAAAATGTTGAATTTTTCCATAGTAATAACGTATTAAAACATAAATTTCCTTAAAAATTATCTTTATTTCCTAGATTTCGAATCTGTGAATTTTCCTATAAATGATATTGGCAATATGGCTTGAGAAAATAGATAATATTTGCTTAAATAAAATGGGTAATATTCGTTGATCTGAGTTCGAGTTTATAAATATCACATGCTTTCGGAATTACGGCGAAAAACATTTTAAAAAGTATGAAATTATTTTACAATATGTATGTGTGGCAGAAATTCACAATGAAATTTAAGTATTCGATTCCATTTTTAAAATATTAACTGATATCTATATAAGTTACAATTAAATATGAAAATGTACTCAAAAAATGATCTCTTTCACCTAAAAAAACACCATTTGTGAGAATATCCTCAAGCTAATGTCACGCTTATGCATTTTTGGCTTAAAATCACATTGTTTGGCGACAAAAGAAAAATAAAAAATTGTAAAGAAACAAATACTAATTACACATGTGACTCACAATTACATCTGCTTGTTTCTTCTATAAGTCACGTGATGGGACAATTAGATATAAAAAAAAAAAAAAAAGAACAGAACAGAAAGAAAATGTCGTTAAAATTTCATCTAATCAAATTTTCAGATTCGTTTCCATATCTAACGCAAGCGATAAAGAGCCAAATATTGCGTATCAAGTGTAATATTTCTTATTAAATTAATTTTTAAGCATTACAAATATTTCTTTTAGGTTTTGATTAAATGTTTCCGTTTTTTAATATTATCACTCATTAAAACGGATTTTCTTCTTCTTTTTTTCTTTTTTTTTCATTTAAATAAAATTAGTAACAATTTTTCTTTTATTTTTCGAGGTTTAATAGCCGTTTCAATTTTTTTTATCAACGATGAATTTCGCCAAGAAATAAAATGGTAACCTTATCGCCCAAAATAACAGAATTTTCCATCATAATTCTAAAACTAATATAGGTAGAATAATGTGTTATAGATTGAAACCTTCCCTGAAACAATACCTATCTAACGGTATAGGTTCCGTAAAAATCCATGCAGTAGAACTCGAAATCTAGGCGTTCGGAACGAAATTTCCGTTTGGATTTTATATATATAATAGATAACAGAATAGATAATAGATTTTATATATATATAATAGAATAGATAATAGATTATGTGTTATAAACTATCTCAAAGTTTAAAACAGATCGCATTGTTAAATTTCCTAATTTTAACAATATCGCGTTATGTTAGTTCCACATTCCACCACCAGGGAGCGCCCTCTATTCTTAACGAAAGCGTATCTGAACGAAACTCCTTCATGCAACCTTTCCGTAGATACATGAATCGGGAGGGTGGCGGTCTTAACCAATAATTTAAGATAATTGCTGAAATTACTACGAAAAATATTTTAAAGGGGCTCTACGCGGGCCTCTAATAGAGCTAGAGGAAATCGGAAGACGGCAAAATAATCGCGGGGAAAAGTTTGTTTGGGTGCTTCGGAGCTACTTCTGGCGCGAGATCTAAGCTCTACGACCAATAGGTGCCCAGATATTTAAGGAAATATGAAGTAAAAAATTCCAATATAACAGAATTTTCCGTAATAATTCTATAACTCATCTAGGTAGAATGATGTGTTATAGCTTAAAACCTTCCCTGGAACGATACCTATCTAACGGTATAAGTTCCGTAAAAATCCATGCGGTAGAACTCGAAATCTCGGCGTTCGGAACGAAATTTTCGTTTGGATTTTATATATATAACTAGCAGGCTATGCCCGCTGCGCTGGTCAATATTTCCAAATGAACCTTGGATTAAACTAAATGGTGAATTTGAACTTGTATTTTAAACAATATGGATCTTCAGCTTGACCTTGCACATTACTGAAAACGATGCGAACGCCATTGCGATATAATGTTATCTTAAGCGTTGGACAAAATTTAGCAATTAAGAAGTAATTGTTTTAGTTGATTATAAACAGCGCACTTATGGTCGGGTAATGAGACCGTTATGACAACAGGAATTAATACCTCTGTAACTAATCAACATATAATGAAATCGTATATACTAACACCATTCCTAAAAGTCATGCAACAGGGTCACTTGTAACAAAATATGTTCTGTAGATTTTTTTAAAAAGGCTGAACTTTCATAATCAGGTTCACTTAATTTTTGAACTTTTACTGTTGCTCTATAACTAAGTACCCTTGAACAATATGTATACAATAAAACCTTTCCAAAATTATTACCTAACTAATTGTGGTATATCCTACGAAAGTATTATAAACAATCGGAATGAAATACAAATTTCCGTTGTAAATATATAGTAGATGATGATGATGCGATATTGTGTAATAGAATTCATAGTAAAGTTTTCGCTTCAAACAAAAACGATGCTTTCAACATTAAAGCTAATACACCAATATGTGAAGTATCCGATTACGGAAGGTTAACTTGAATTCTCATGAGCAACTACTCAAAGAAAAGTGAATATGTGGCTTTTGTGATACTTTTATGTCAGCCGGGCGCAGGTAATAAATCAATAAAGATTGTTTTCATAGCATATTCTTATTTTATTATTTTCATTTAAAACACAAACCTTTCACTCATTTAATTTAAAATGCATGCCTTATACTAATTTCATTTAAAAAACTGAAAAGATGAACAATAACAAAAAATAATGCCATAATTAAAAGCAAAAAAATATTTTTAATTTACATACGCAAAATGTAACTACTGCTACTGGGAATTTAAAAAATGCTATCAGCGAGATGTGCGCACGGTTGTTTTAAATGTATCCATTTTTTTCTTCTTATCGAGGAGCAATTTATAAATCGCACAATATTATTCCAATTCCAATTTCTTTCAATGAGGAACCTATGACCGGAAAAAATGGAAAAAGACTCTTGTAGATTCTTCGGATGACGGCATCTGACGCCATAAACCGAGTTGATATATATGAAAATAATTTTTAAGTCGTTACAAACATTGCTTTCATACTTAAATATTTTCATTGGTACTACTTGTTATCCCGTCGACCAATTTCGCCAAATTATATAAATCGCCAAACCATTCGCCAAATTATATAAATTGACATAATCTTTATTTTAAATAACGAAATAACAAATAAATTAGTATAGCATTAATAAAAATAGAAATAAAACGTCGAAATTAAAATCACATGATGACGTAAACACGTGTAGTTTGTTTAAATTCAAGTGAATTTGATATTTACGATCAACCATTATTGGCACTTAATCTTATAGTTTGACGATAGATATTTGGTCGACGGAATATCTAAGTAGTACCTTTCCCACTTTTGTTTTATAACGCTAAATTCTCAGAAATTTTTTTCTCTTTTATTTTACATAAAATCACTATTTTTTTAAAATATTAAGATGCTTGCATTTTTATTTCAAACTCATAGAGCCGTTTCTATTTTTTAGCCAAAAGGGTTGATTTGAATTTTTTCCGTTGCTAGAGTAACGGATGTAATGATAGATATTTTGAGGTTTAGATGCCAAAGACACCGCCAGATTAGAAAAATATGAAATGTGTCATGAACTGTTGGACTTATAAAAATTTATTTGGTAGCATTCGATTCAGCATACAAAACTACATTAAAATATGCTATCATTTGACGCATAATTTTGATATTCGATTTTTTTCCCCTCCCCGTGCAAAAAACATTAGGGGTGACACTTTAGAAAATCCTTTCTTAGCAGAAGTTTATGTCATAAGAAGTATTTTTACCACGATTTTAAAGATTTTAGGTTCAGTAGTTTGCGCTGTGCGTTAATTAGTCCCCTAATCCAGACTTTATTTTATATACTATATTAGATATGCGATTTTGCGGTGAATCGATGATCGAAAATTAGTCCAATATCATTTGAAATATTACATAACAGAGGAGAAAGTACGAAGAAAGACGAAGAAGAAATGACGAATTACAAAAGACTTGTAATTTTTTTTTTTTCAAAATGTTTAATTTTTCCATAGTAATAACGTATTAAAACATAAGTTTCCTTAAAAATTATCTTTATTTCCTAGATTTCGAATCTGTGAATTTTCCTGTAAATAAAATTGGCGATATGACTTGAGAAAATAGATAATATTTGCTTAAATAAAATGGGTAATATTCGTTGATCTGAGCTCGAGTTTATAAATATCACATGCTTTCGGAATTACGGCGAAAAACATTTTAAAAAGTATGAAATTATTTTACAATATGTATGTGTGGCAGAAATTCACACTGAAATTTAAGTATTCGATTCCATTTTTAAAATATTAACTGATATCTATATAAGTTACAATTGAATATGAAAATGTACTCAAAAAATGATCTCTTTCACCTAAAAAAACACCATTTGTGAGAACATCCTCAAGCTAATGTCACGCTTATGCATTTTTGGCTTAAAATCACATTGTTTGGCGGCAAAAGAAAAATAAAAAATTGTAAAGAAACAAATAGTAATTACACATGTGACTCACAATTACATCTGCTTGTTTCTTCTATAAGTCACGTGATGGGACAATTAGATATAAAAAAAAGAAAAGAACAGAACAGAAAGAAAATGTCGTTAAAATTTCATCTAATCAAATTTTCAGATTCGTTTCCATATCTAACGCAAGCGATAAAGAGCCAAATATTGCGTATCAAGTGTAATATTTCTTATTAAATTAATTTTTAAGCATTACGAATATTTCTTTCAAGTATTGATTAAATGTTTCCGTTTTTTAATATTATCACTCATTAAAACGGATTTTCTTCTTCTTTTTTTCTTTTTTTTTTTCATTTAAATAAAATTAGTAACAGTTTTTCTTTTATTTTTCGAGGTTTAATAGCCGTTTCAATTTTTTTTTTATCAACGATGAATTTCGCCATGAAATAAAATGTTAACCTTATCCCCCAAAATAACAGAATTTTCCGTCATAATTCTAAAACTAATATAGGTAGAATAATGTGTTATAGATTAAAACCTTCCCTGAAACAATACCTATCTAACGGTATAGATTACGTAAAAATCCGTGCAGTAGAACTCGAAATCTAGACGTTCGGAACGAAATTTCCGTTTGGATTATATATATATAATAGATAATAGAATAGATAATAGATTTTATATATATATAATAGAATAGATAATAGATTATGTGTTATGAACTATCTCAAAGTTTAAAACAGATCGCATTGTTAGATTTCCTAATTTTAACAATATCGCGTTATGTTAGTTCCACATTCCACCACCAGAGAGCGCACTCTATTCTTAACGAAAGCGTATCTGAACGAAACTCCTTCATGCAACCTTTCCGTAGATACATGAATCGGGAGGGTGGCGGTCTTAACCAATAATTTAAGATAATTGCTGAAATTACTACGAAAAATATTTTAAAGGGGCTCTACGCGGGCATCTAATAGAGTTAGAGGAAATCGGAAGACGTCAAAATAATCGCGGGGAAAAGTTTGCTTGGGTGCTTCGGAGCTACTTTTGGCGCGAGATCTAAGCTCTACAACCAATAGGAGCACAGATATTTAAGGAAATATGAAGTAAGAAAGTCCAAAATAATAGCATTTTCCGTAATAATTCTTAACTAATCTAGGTAGAATGATGTGTTATAGCTTAAAACCTTCCCTGGAACGATACCTATCTAACGGTATAAGTTCCGTAAAAATCCATGCGGTAGAACTCGAAATCTCGGCGTTCGGAACGAAATTTCCGTTTGGATTATATATATATAATAGATAGAATAGATTTTACGTCAGTTACAGAATTTTGAATTGCAGTTTTTGGGACTGAAAGAGAGATTGAAATAATCTGCAGGTATTTCGGTATTAAGTCCTTAGTAAGAAATATTTTAAATTGTAAAAAAACAAAATTCTAGCTTTATTAGTAAATTTTCTACATAGTTTTGAAAGCAAAATTCGATGATAAAATGTTACGTCAGTTACGATGGAATTGCCCATAAAGGACTATGAAGAGTAAATATATTTAAAAAATAAACAGGATTTTATATCCTGAAGAAGTAATGTTTTTGCAGTAATGATATTATAATTAACGTAATGAAATAATTAGAAGACGTTAAAAAAAAGGAAACTGAATCGAATTTGTAAAAAGGAAAAATATATGTAAAAATAGAATTCGTACCCATGGATTTTGAGAAAATATCTTAAAAGAGCGGAGTTTAAATTAAATTTTGGCGACCTCCTTTATGAAAGATTAATGGTTTTAAATGGGAATTTCGCCAAATCAGCAGCTATCGCCAAGTTGGCCAACATTTGGCGCTACTGTGGTAACCCTGCATTAGTATTTTTCAACAATTACTCATTTCAATGAGGTGGTCCTACCGGAATCGTGAGGGACACACAGAGACTTGGATTTTATATAAATAGATAATACTGTATAAATTATATATATATATTTCGGTTTCTTATGAAATTTTACTTAAATAATTTACAAATTTGACTTATGTAAAATTCAAGTTATGCAAAGGTTTACGGAACGCATTACCTACATATGTCGAGGGGTGATTTTTTCCGAAAGGCAGTACATTATGTGAAATTATGTTACGTAAAAGTCCTTCGAAATTTATTCATAGCAATGTGTTAATATGCATAGATACTTTTAAAAAAATGATGTAAATAATTATTGAGCATTTAAACTGTCAAAAGAAAATGCGTATATCTTGTCTGCTACTTTAATAACTGAAAAATGTTTCTGTGTATAATAAAAGATGTTTCTGACTATTTTTTAACACAATTCTTTGTTCGGCTAAGCTTATTTTTTATTTGTTCACTCTAATTTCAAGATGCGATTTGCGCTTTTCAACTTTATTTGCAAAAGAGAAAAGTTTTTGAACTACAAAAAACGTGTGTTTCTTATTCATCGTATAAAAAACAAAGAACTCTGCGAATGAAAATTCAAATGTGAGCTGGCAAACTGCTGTATAATAAGCATGACTTCAAACCAGACACGTAGCATATATACGAAATTGTTGGAAAGTATCTTCAATTGTTTTTTGCTAGGAGAGAAGCAAAAACTATTAGAAATATGTTAAGAAATGCTCATTAAAATAGTCTTGGATAAAATTAAATAAAACAAACTGAAAGACATCATATTTGTTCTGTCGATGTATACACTTAAATGCTGAAATGCATGTAATCTATCTATCTATATATATATATATATATATTACGCTATCGTATGTGGCACAGAAATCGTGATTATTTGTAAATTGTTTAATGGCAACGCCCGAATGAAACGCATCTCATTGTTTGTTGAACAGCATTTAATGCATCCCCATACCCATAAGATGGTTACCAGGGGGAGGGGGGACCTGTTCTGTTACCAACTTCCGCCAAGTTCATCACCAACTTGGCGATATATCGCCAAATTTGGCGTCAAACATTACTCGCGAAAAGTGACGCTAACTTGGTGATATCTCTAATATTTCGCCAAATTACCACAGACTTCTATAGTAAGCCAATAGGATTTACTTGCTTACAGAAAATCAACAAATTGAGATTTTTTGATGCAACAAACACTAATCTTAGCTTAAGGGATTATATTAATTATATTTAAGGGAGTCCAAGTAAATTAAATTATGAATAAAAGTAACATGAGGGATGAAAGTGCACTAAAGCCATTTTGGAGAACCTTTGGAGCAGCAAAAATTTGATTTTTGAGCAGTAAAATCCATTTTTGGAGCAGCAAAAATCTGATTTTGGAGCAGTAAAATCTATTTTTGGAGCATCAAAAGTCTGATTTTGGAGCAATAAAATCCATTTTTGTAGCAGCAAATATTTCATTTTGTAGCAATAAAAGCTGTTTTTTGCACAGATTAAAATTCTAATGCTAATAAACTCCTAAAAACTCCTATCTTGAAAATATTTTGATATTTGAAAGAATAATTACAGAGATAAAATTTTTCCACACATTTTGCTAACTCTGGACGTTATAAATGACAATTGGGTACAGATTGCAATAATGAAAAATTAGCAGCAGGGAGAAAAGAAATCTGTTTATTTGGCTTTAAAAAATATTAATTTAGAGCAGTAATTTTATATAATAAAAAAAAGCATATGGATACAACATACAGGACTCCCACTCAACTTTTGTAGTAAAAAATGGTAAAAAGGGACAATTTTTTTCAAAAAAAAAAAAAAAAAAAAAAAAAAAAAAGGACCAGAAAAGACCATATATTTCGTATAAAAAGAAACTTTTAGGGACCTATTTCAGTAAATCAAAAAAAAAAATAAATAAACACAAAATCTCCGCAACCATTTCAGAAAATTAGCGTGTTTTTGCGATTATTTGACGGATTCGCGTTATTTCACGATCTCTTACCAAAATCTGAGTGTTTTTTAAGGTCTCTTACCAAAAGTTGAGTGTTTTTGCAACCTTTTACAGAAATTCGAGTACTTTTCGCTACCTTCTGATGAAATTTGTTTATTTTTAGCGATCTTTTGACTAAGTTCACATATTTTTAAGATCTTTTGACGAATTTCGTGTATTTTTGGGATTTTTTGATGAAATTTGTGTTTTTCGCGATTTTCTGACCCAACTTACGCTTTTTAAAAATTATTTACGGTTTTTTTAACCGCGTGTTATTCGTTTTTTAAGAAAGTAGCGATCCTTTGACAAAATTCGCCTATTTGTCGCGATCTTTTGATAGATTTCGTGTATTTTTCGCGATCTTTCGACGAAATTTGCGTGTTTTTAGAAGTATTTAGACAAAATGTGCATGTTTTTAGCGGTGTTTTGAAGAAACGTGCTGTTTCTTTGCGATCTTTTGACAAAATTCGAATTTTTTTCGCAATCTTTTGACGAAATTCGCGTTTTTTGAAGATCTTTTAACCGCATTTTGATTGTTTTTTGATGAAGTTAACGGTTTTGTGACACAATTTCCATTTCATTGCGATCCTTTGTGGAACATGGCTTGTTTTTTGCGATCTTTTTATAAAATTCACATGTTTTTCGCGATTTTTTGACAAAATTTGCGTATTTTTGGGATTTTTTGATAAGATTTGCGTTTTTTCGCCATCTTTTGATTAAATTCGCATATTTTTCGGATATTTTGGCGAAAATGGCGTTTTTTGCGATTTTCTGATAAAACTTGCGCTTTTTTGCGATCTTTTGAAGAAATTTACGGGGTGTTTTTAACGGCATTTTCTTCTTTTTTTCAATAAACTAGCAATCCTTTGGCAAAAATCACGTTTTTTTTCGCGATCTTTTGACAGAATTCGTGTATTTTTTGCGATCTTTCGACGCAATTTGCGTATTTTTAGCGGTATTTGTACGATATTTACTGTTTGTTTCGTAATTGTTTGACGTAATTCGTGTTTTTATTGCGATTTTTTGACCGCGTTTAGTTTGTTTTTTGACGAAATTAACGATTTTGTGACAGAATTCCTATTTTTTTCGTGATCCTTTGACAAACATGGCGTGTTTTTCGCGATCTTTTGATAAAATTAGCAAGTTTTTCGCGTTTTTGTGAGAAACTTCTCGTGTTTTTCAAATCTTTTGACGAAATTCTCCATAATTTGATCGCTGTTTTTTTTCATTTTTTGACGAAATTAGTGGTCTGAAAAAAGTTAAATATGGAATTTTTCTTTGTTTCTCGTATCGACGAAATCGTACTAAGTACGTTTTGGCGCAGGTTTGGCGCAAATTTAAGGAAAAACGCGATTTCTGCATAGATATACGCAGCAATTGGATTTCTGCGCAGATATATGCAAAATTCTCCGCACTTACACCCCTGCATGATACGATTCTCAGCATGCTTCCCCAAACATAAATTTTAAGGGAGAACTAATCTGGTCGCTAAGGGTGACTATTACGTTATATAATACTTTAAAACTAGATTCCAATCATTAGCAGTATATTTTTATAGCTAATAAGAAATTTACATTAAATAATAAAATGCTTTCTGTAATTTTTGTATGTAACATCGTACTTTCCAAAACGTTAATCTTTTGTGATTTTTTAACAGTAATATTCAAATCATAATCAGAAATTTATCATATAATTTAAAACACAATAAAAATATACAACATTTTTAGACATATTTTCAAAAAGATATTTTCTAGAGTAAATAGAAAAATAGTATAATTCCTAAAGAAACGCTCATTAAGACTGTCATGTTAAAAAAAAAAAAGAAAATGATTAAAAAAGTTGAAGTAACTATCCATTGTATGAATGAAAAAGAAAAACAAATTCAGAAATGCAGATCGCAAATAGTTTCATGTTATATTTAAACTAGAGTCAAACTAAAAATTTTAGGAAGTATTAAAATCTTCATTAAAAATGTTACATTGTAAATTACTTTATCTTTTTTTATGTTTTATGAGTAACATTCTACTCTTTTATTTCGTAATCGTGTATTAATTGTCAACCATTAGATTTAAAAGCAAAAGATAATTACACCATTGAAGATCATTTTCGTTTTCTTAAAATATGTAAATAAGGGACTACAAAAAAAAAATAGCATTTTACTGCATAGTCAACTTACTGCTAAAATGTTATTTTCCTCTTGAAGAATTTATGTTTGTTATATTTCAAAATTTACTACAAAGTAAGATGAAAAGAAAAATATAATCTACATATAGGGTGGTCATAAAATGAGTATACATTTGAAAAATTAATAATTAACGGAATAATGTAGGTAGAGCAGTAAAAAGTGACACACATGCTTGGAATGACATGGGGTGTTATCGTAACCCCCAAAAAGTTTAAAAAATAGTCGACAGATGGCACTTCATGTGATAAGGAGAACAATAATTGGCATAATAAATTATGACAAAGCAAAGACAATGTTCTTCAAAACAAATTCTCAACATATCCACCGTCATCACTCAACAATACGTGTAGTTAATGGAAAATGTTGTGCACAGCAGTGTACAACATACCTGTAAAAAAGGACCGATAACGATAGATGTGGTAAATACACACCATACCGTGACTTTCTCGTCGTGCAATGGAGTTTGCACGAAAGTTCAAGGATTTCCGATAGCCCAAATCTTGTAGTTGTGGGTGTTGACAGACCCCCGGAGTGTGAAATGGACTTCGTCGGTCCACAACACGATAGACAACAAATCGTCACTTTCCGCCATCTTTTGAACCGCAAATGCTCTCCGCTTCACACCGCAAATGCTCTGCGCTTTACTCCGCAAACTCTCCGCTTCACAAAATCGCCAGGTAACAGTTCATGATGAAGCTGAATTTTGTACTGATAGCATTGGAGGGTACGTCTTAGTGCTACCCAAACAATACTGTATGGAATGCCAGTGCGACGGGTGAATTCACGAGCGCTCACTTTCCCATGCGTAGACGAACCCGCTACAATTTCCATTTCTTCCTGATCAGTCTGAGCAACATTAGTATTTGTGCTCGGTCGGTCACTACGGAGCCCATCCTCTAACCCTCTCGACACTGAATTTTTTTTTTCAATTTTGGGAAAAATTACTTTTACGCTAACCAAATTAAAAGTAGCTATCGAAATCACAGAAGTTACAGTTTACTGAAATTTAATGAATGTGTTCTTTACAGAACCCAACGAATGTTGTTATGTTGCGTGTTTTTCATATAAAAATATTCTAAGTAATAATTTTTTAAGACGTTTGGAAAATGTCTTATTAGGGTAGAGTAGCCGAATTTGGACCACTTCATTTATTTTCAGGTGTAACTCTTTTAATTTTTGGAATATCTGCAAAAAATCATTACACAGGGTCAATCTATTCATCTACTAAATAAATAAATATTTAGATCAATTTCTTATTGGAAATCTTAAATTTTATTTTAATTTGAAGACATTGTCAAAAGTGGTCCAAATTCAGCAACTGGTCGCCTAAGTTGGACCTCCAGTCTCCTAAATTGGACCAAATAATATCAGGTTGTTTTAATGACTAGGGAATATAACTAATTTTATTAAAAGCAAAGTTTGCGATTAGTGAAACAATCAAAGAAAATAACAGCAATGAAATGTAATGAAATCAAATATCTGAAAATAAGAGTAATTGTTTTAAATCAAAATGCATTCAAAATATAAGTCAAAGTTATCAGTAATTAAGAATAGAAATTGAGGAACTAATTGTCAGTTACTTGAATATCATGTACGGAGTGATGCAAAGCTTATACATGAATTTTGTTTATTGTTTTTGTTTTCCAGCGCACACAACATGGAACCATTTATGACAATCTGAATACTGAATCATTTCTGCTATTTTATTTTTCTTACAAATTAGCCAAAACCAATCATCACTGTCTGGATTTTTCTTTTTAGATTCTGAATTATCAGACTTTATTTTTTTGCAACAGAAGTTTTCTTTACATTATGTTTGTAGTTCTTCTCTTCCATCATTCTCTTGCTAATTGCATTACGGCTATTTTTTAAAACTTGATGTCCCAATTGCTTTTGTGCTGTGAAAGCTTCCTTTTTGTCTTTTTTTTTTTTTTTTTTTTTCATTTCAAGGTTTAGTATATATGGCGATTATGTTAACACAACTGTTTGTTGGCTCCCTCTGTACTTTGATTTAACTGAATTTAGCAGGGGAAATAATATTTCCAAGGATTTTTTTTTTGGCTTTTGGGGAAGATTTGTATTTGCAGCCTTGTTGCATGTCAATTTCTTCACAACTTACTGTCTGCTTTTTGTTTCCTATACCTTTAACAGCTTTTCCTGTCATGGGTGTTTTTCTTCCAGATAGTTTGTCTTTGTCTTTTTCAACATTTTCATAAAGTTTTGAGATTTTATGCATTTTAATGGCAAAAAAAGTATCATTCCACCCTCCAAAACACTTCACATGCATCACAAATATCCTGAAGGAGGAAAATGTTTGAATTCAACTCTGTAAATCAAATATGCCGTAGAAATAAAGAATTCAAAGAAAATAATTACAATTACATACAAGATAAAAAATATAGCAAACAAAATTTATTGCATAGGCATGTAAAAATATTTTTATGTTTATATAGGCCTAAACTGTATAAAAAATTAATCCAGATATACAAAAAAAAAAAAAAAACTTGCATGGAGATAGTAATCCATTATAAAATATTTAAAAAAGTAGTGTACAAAGCGTACCGTCCTCGAAAGTCATTACTTACTTTTCAAATTTATGATTGCATATCTGGTCCAATTTAAGCAAATTAAATTGGCCCAATTACGGCAACTGTGCCATTTTTTAAAACAGTTAATTTCAAGACTAAGAACAAAAACGAAATCAAACAAATCCGCGTGAAAAATATGCGCAATGAACAGATGAAGTCATGTATGTATATGAAAACATAACAACTTACCTTAGTTTTAAAATATTCACTTACGTTTAGTAGGAAAAAATTAGATCAAAACAGCTAACTTTAGGGTATTTTTAAATTGTCTGAAAACAGCCCGTGGTAGGCGGCTGCATCCTCTAATCGTGAGTGACGTCATTCTGATGAGTAGGATTTCAGCAGTAGATGGAGTCTGTTCCTGTAATTAACGGCAGAATGGCAACGGTCCAGTTAAAGCGGCGGTCCAAATATGGCTACTCTCCCCTACAACCAGATTAAACAACATAAAAAAAATACCAGTATTTTTTATCTTTTATCACAAATTACTAATTCAGTAAAGGAGTCACTAATTTAAATTTAAAGAGTGAAACCTATGTTTGAATTAAATGAAACGCCAACTGTTTACTAATAATTAATAAAACTTTTATTAATATTATTATTATTAAATGCTGAAACATAAGTAAAGTCATAATAGTAAATGTACCGACATAGCTATCACTATTAGATGCTGTAATTAACAAAAATATTTTTTTTTCTTTCAAATGTTGCAATTCGAAGTAGGAGCCTCATATGAGGCTCAGAGTGACGAGAGGGTTAACAATCCGTGGATTCGAACTTCGAAATCCTTATCTCCACAGCTGCAATTGTCATAGAAACTTTACTCTTTCGGGTATTCTTCCTATGGCGATAGGATCGTAAAGTTGCAGTAGCAGATTCCCAATTTCGATAGTAGAGTACTAACATTGCCTCTTCTGGTAACGTCAACTTGTTGCGATTGCTGGTGCATCTGATTCACTCTCTCATTACAGCTCCTTTTATATACGGTTGTCCGGCAACGTCACTGTCGTTTTGTCGTACAGCACCATCTGACGGCCAGTTTTTCAACTTTTTTGTGTGATTACAATAAAACTCCATGTCATTCAAAGCACGTGTATTAATTTTTTCCTCTCTACCTACATTATTCCGTGAATTAATTTTTGAAATGTATACTCATTTTCTGATCACCCTACATATATTGCTAAAATTCAAACATGATCCAAAAATATTTCTCACTACATATTCTGTTCTAGATGAACGCTATAAATACGAAAAACGCCCCACCAGTGGCCGAGAGGTTCTGCTCTCGAAGCTGGTAGAAAGAAGATGCTGGGTTCGAACAAAATCGCGCCCGTCGCCTTAATCGTTCGGATTTTTCCGTGGTTTTCTTCAAACCTTGGATTTCCTTGCCTAAATACGGTTAGGTCCCTTTATATAGACCCCCACGGAGGGCATCTCCCCGGGCCTATATCCCTAGGGTAGATAATTGGCTGTCATAAAATAACACCAACACCAATACGAAAAACATTTCATATGTTTAACCAATTACCTACTTCATATATATAGCGGTCTGTTCAATTCGCCAAAAACCACCTAAAAAGTGTAGCCGCTTTAACTTCGTGGTATAGCACAAACTCTGCCTAAATTATCATTGAATATGCTGATTTTTATTCTATCACAAGGTCGGTGTACTTTGGCAAGAAATCAGCGTCTTCTGGCGAATAATTTCATGCATTAAACACAAATGCCTTATAGATATAGTATGCCTTACTTTAAACTATATGGAGCATTCTCACAATCTTTTGACTTTTATGTCCCTGAATAATAATTTTTATTTTAATACATTATTTTGTGTTTTTTTTTTCATATACTGGAGAGCATCCCATTGCATGATTGCATAACAATATTAACGAGATAAATAAGATTTGGACGACGTTGGGGGTCCAAATACCTGGAAAACTCCTATACCGTCCCGTGTCCCTGATGCTGATTTTTAAGTTTGGTGCTGTCTGTATAAAATTGTTTCAATAAAAGAAATTCGATGTAATTTTTTTCCGAAACTGGAATAATTGTTTTATATAAATATGTAGCAAAAAATTAACCTGCACACATGTTTACGGTTGATATTATTTTTTGAACTCTGTCCCTGGGTTTTTCATCCTTACCGTCCCTCTTGCCAAACTTATACAGAAAATCACTTCAGATGCAGCCATAGAATTTTTTTCAAGTTTTTCTCATGCAGAAGTATGCTAGACAGAGAATTTCTAAAATTCTTTGAAAGGAAATTTACTGCAGAATATAAATCAGCATTTGAATATCAATTTCAAGATCGTGGCTTTAATGGTAGTCTTACCGTCCCCAAAGTTTATTCCTGCACTTTTCGAGGTAAAAAAAAAATAATCCAATGTTAACAACTGTTTCTAAAAATCAATGAACATTGTGGCTATCACTTAGTTTTAACATGAATTGCCTAAAAATAGGTGGTAATATTCCTTACCGTTCCATCCTTACCGTCCCTGTTTTTTCTTATTTCGTCCATTTTTTCCTATACCGTCGCCTTTTTTCACCTTACTGTGCCTTCTTTAACACCCCTTTAAGACAATGTTATACAAAAATTCTGAATTAAAAATACTACATTTTTATTACTTCTTATTTGAATGTCCTGTGGCTATTATGCAAATTCATTATAAGTAAAAAATTAGAAGAAAATAAAAAGTTATATTGGTAAAATGGTAAAGAAAATTAAACTCGCGAGTTTAACTTAAACCTCAGTTAAATAAAAAAATTTTCGCTGCTGACCATTTTTTCTTTATTTTGAATCATTAAGGCATTCGTCTATCAGATTAAAATGTTATTTTAGCAAGTTTAATTTCACCAGATTTTTATTCCCGAAAATCAAAAGACTGTGAGAATGCCCACATATATACACTATATGGCCAAAGGTGAACGATCACGTACGATTTTTGACGTTTTGTTAAATATCTAGAAAAATACATGAGGAATTAACCTGAAAGTGCAGGTGTGTAACAGTATCGGTCATATATTTCCGCGAAGATTTTTTTTTTCCTGAAACCCCATAGGGGACCGTCAAAAAAATGAAAAAAATGAATATCTTTTGGATAACCCTGTAAAAACTAATGGAGCAAAAGCGTTTAAACTCGAGATTATTAATAAGTGTCTTATTGTAATATACTGTGTTCATTTTTATGAGGTAGCATGTATACTCGTAGAGAAATTAAGGTTTTTATAAAAATACACAGTCCCAAATTTCGCCAAGTTTTTTGCTTATAATTTGCAGAGTTCTTAATATACAAAAATGTTCTTTTCAGAAAATATGACGAACAACATTGTACACAATACCCTGCAGTCAGAATTAAAAAATACGAAAAATTTGATGAAACATGAGCAGGTTTACTGAAGAATGTTTCACTGCGCATGCGCGAATGTCATAATATACAATGTGCATAATGTGTTAGCTAAATGTATAGAGCAACTTTTGTAAAAGTCACAAAAGCTTAGTTTGAAAAGTCTGATAATAATCGTTTATAGAATAAGCTCAAAATCCGTTGTTCCAAAAATGAAGCAAAAAGATGAGGGATTGTATCCAAATACAGTAGTACGTGCAATATTGTGTGTGCTAAATTGGCACTAATCAATGGATACAACCCCTCATGTATTTGCTTCATTTTGGGAACAACGGATTTTGAGCTTATTCTATAAACGATTATTACCAGACTTTTCAAACTATGTTTTTGAGACTTTTGCAAAAGTTGCTCAATATATGTAGCTAACTTATTATGCACATTATATTTTGATTGCATTCGGTTATTATTTCTTAATTCTGACTGTAGAGTATTGTGTACAATGTAGTTCGTCATATTTTCTGAAAAGAACCTTTTTTTTTTACATTAAGAACTCTGCAAATTATCAGCAAAAAACTTGGGATATTTAGGACTGTTTTTATAAAAACCTTAATTTCTCTACGAGTATACATGCTATCCTCATAAAAATAAACACTATATTACAATAAGCAACTTATTAATAATCTCGAGTTTAAACCCTTTTGCTCCGTTAGTTTTTACAGGGTTATCCAAAAGATATTCGTTATTTTTCAATTTTTTGATGGTCCCCTATGGGGTTTCGAGAAAAAAAAATCTTCGCGGAAATATGTGACCTATACTATACCTTTTATACACCTGCAGTTTCAGGTTAATTCCTCATGTATTTTCCTAGATATTTAACAAAATGTCAAAAATAACATGTGATCGGTCACCTTTGGCCATATAGTGTACATATACAGGGTGATTCATAAATATCGAAACAATAGCGGCTATCTCCTTAACCTTTTACCCGCCAACGTTCCACAAGTGGAACATAAGCTATGTGGTGCTGTATCTTTTTAAGTATTTGTTTAATCTGTTTGAAATTTTTAATATATCTTTTTAAAGATGTGTTTTAATAGATTAAAAATTATTTTTTTATAATTTATTGTGGTTTCTATTTTGGAACTTGAAATGTAACAAAAAACGTTACTGTAGTAGGCTGTGCTTTTTACTCTATCTATAACTTTAGAATTCAAATGTGAGTGCTGTGAGGATTATTATTGTATTGCTTAGTGTTGTTTATTACGTTTTATGCGTAAATGTATGTTTTACCTTATTTCGTTTTTGTTTTATGATCATTTGAACGCCAATGTTCCACATGTGGAACGTTGGCGGTTCAGAGTACAAAGTTATCTTATTGTTACTTTTTTGAGGATCTTGATCGTTTGCACTGGGCTCCCTCGGTCGATTGTTTTTTTTTTTTATTATTTTTATATCAGTATTATTAAAGAATAGATTTTATGATATTTGTCTCTTGCACCTGTTTCCAAAGTGTCTGTGAAATATTTTTGAACCAATAAATGCCACAAAATCTACAAAAGAATTGCAAAAACAAGAAGGAGGAGATTTTGATTATTGTAGTTATGGCAAAGTTGTTTGTGTACAAAGGAGTGATAACAGTGTCGTTACTGTTATATCAAATTGGGAAGCTAACACATCGCTAACTCGAAGTGGAACATGATATTCTTGAAAATTGAAACGAGAAGTTTCAATCAAATAACCTCGATTGATTAGATTGCATAATTAGAATATGGGTAGAGTAGAATTTCTGTACTTGGAACATATTGTCGAGTACTTCGATGATAAAAAAGATGAGGAAATCTGTTTGAAAATGATCTAAATATGGCTGTTGTTACTTGTCATGCAGTAGGCAAAAGAAACCCTAAGCCATTTGGAGTTTCATCGTGAAATTGAAACCGTTGCCATAAAAATTAGATTTGATGTTTAAGAAAGGGAATAGAAAGTTCTACTGCTCCAGTAAGAATGGACATTATCACCTCATTCAGTACCTATTGTTTTTCGTCTACTACTCAAGAAAATTCTCAAATCGGCAGAAAAGCATGAAGAAATGGTGTGAATATTATGAAAAGCGTATGCATGAAAAATGTTTTCAGGCTCATAAACATTTTGCTGCTAGTGACTAGTTAGTGACTAGTCCCTAAAATAGAAACATTTCTTACTTTACCTTGTTTTCTTTGTTTTGTTATGTGTGTAGTGCTGGATGATTTCGAAAGAAAAAATCGCCAAAATGTTCAAATGTTATTCGTACCGCCAACGTTCCACAAGTGGAACATACTTGTAACTCCAATTCTATTGTTCATAACATCATAAAAGTCCTTCCGGCCAGTGGCGGGAGGAAGAGGTAGCTTTCATAATCATTATTTAAAAAAAGCCAAATTATATCATTCAAACACACGAAGCTCAATTTAGTGGAAACCGAATATAGGAGATTCAATACTAATTTTTATCAATATAATGAATGAGAATTTCGCGAAATTAGTCAGCTTTATCCAAGCTGCTTTTCTTTAAAGTAACATATATTTGGCTGCCAAATTCGGCAATTTCTTAAAGTGCCTGTCATTTTAAGACAACATGGTGGATGAGGCTAAGCAGTGAACTTGGTCGAGACCTTAGTAATTGCTGTGCACATGCTCACTCACATCGGAATCGGTTAATATATAGGAGTGCTGTCGCATGCAAAAAATCAGATTTTTCAAAATGTCACCCACATTAGATATTGAAACTGCTATATCTAAGCCATTTTTTAAGGCAAACACAAACAAAAAATGCTCCTGAATCCTTATATCAAGGTCAAATACTTAAGAAAGAAACCTTTTTCAATTTCTAATTTTTTTGCACCTCACTTTAAATATATATATATTTTTTAATTTAATGGTCGCCATTTTGAAACAAGATGGCTGATGAATCTGGCCAGCGAACTTGGTCGAGGTGTTGATTTATACTATCCACATGCCTTCTTACATCGAAATAGGCGAATACGTGTGTTATCGCGTGACAAATACAAGATCGTTTCAAAATGTTAGCCATGCTAGAAATTCAAAGTGCTATAAATCAACCATTTTTTAAGATATAAACAAAAGAACAAATTTTCAGAAACAAAAACTGCTCCGGAATCTTTGTATCAAGGCCAAACACATAAAAAAATCTTTTTCATTTTCCAATTGTTTAATAGCTCATTTTGAATTTTAAATTTAATTTTTTTTAAATGGCAACCCTTTTGAAACAAGATGGCGGATGAAGCTGGCCAACTAACTCGGTCGAGACATTGGTATGTACTATGTACAGACCAAGTTACATCCAAATAGGTTCATAATTACGCCTGTTATCGCGTGACAAAAATCAGGTCGTTTTAAAATGTCAGCCACAAGAGAAATTCAAAATGCTATTACTCAGCCATTTTTTTAGATATAGACGAAAAAAAAACTGTTCCGGAATCTTTGTATTAAGGTCAAACACATACAAAAAAAAATCTTTTTCACTTTCCAATTTTTTGGTATCTCATTTAATATTTTTTATTTTTTAATTTTTTTAAATGGCCGCCATTTTGAAGCAAGATGGCGGATGAAGCCGGCCAACGAACTCGGTCGAGATATTTGTATGTACTATATACATACCAAGGTACATCCAAGTCGGTTTATTAATACGCCTGTTATTACGTGAGAAAAATCAGGACGTTTCAAAATGTCAGCCACGCTAGAAATTCAAAATGCTATAACTCAGCCATTTCTTAAGATATAGACGAAACAAAAACTGCTCCCGAATCTTTTTATCAAGGTCAAACACATAAGAAGAAAATATTTTTTCAATTTTTAATTTTTTGGTACCACATTTCAAATTTAAATTTTTCTTAAAAATTTAAATGGCCACCATTTTTAAACAAGATGGCGGATGAAGCTGACCAACGAACCCGGTCGAGACATTGGTATGTACTATGTATAAACGAAGTTACATCCAAATCGGTTCATAAATACGCCTTTTATCGCGTGACAAAATTCAGGACGTTTCAAAATGTCAGCAACGCTAGAAATTCAAAATGCTATAACTCAGCCATTTTTTAAGATATAGACGAAAAAAAAACTGCTCCGGAATCTTTGTATAAAGGTCAAATACATAAGAAAAAAATATTTTTCTATTTTTAATTTTTTGGTACCACATTTCAAGTTTTAATTTTTTTTTTAAATTTTAAATGGCCGCCATTTTGAAACAAAACGGCGGATGAAGCTGGCCAACGAACTCGGTCGAGACATTGGTATGTACTATGTACACACCGAATTACATCGAAATCGGTTCATAATTACGAGAGTTACAGTGTGACATAGGTCAGATATATATATATATATATATAACCATTAATTAAACATAACCTACCACCGTCAATTAATATGAATTAAAGCTGTAAGTATAAAAAAAAATTATTATAAGAAATATCATGGAAGAAAAAGAAAAAAGTGGACACCGACAAAAATTGAAAAGCTTATACATTGAATTACGTTATCAAGGGCACAGAATTCAATGATATAAGCAAAATGGGTGTTTTCTGTGGGAAAAATAAGCTAAAGCTAAAAATTATTTTCCCCTGTGCCCAAACAACCATTAAAATCAAGTGAATTGATTAAAAATGAAAGCAGAATAGAAACGAATAATATGAAATGGAAGAATCAATAAAACGTATTTAAATATTTATAGGATATAAAATATAAATAATAAACACCATACCGATTAATATTTCAGTATTTTACAAAAATCCACGCGCACATGGCTTCCAGAATATCATAAAGATTAAGGTGAATAAAACAGTTAAGAAATCACAGTAAATGATACCAAAGGATGCAGTTAATACATTTTGAAATAAAATTTGAAATACCTTGTTAAACACATTTAATCTAATATGAAATAAATAGATAGTAATTACATTATTTAAAATGCACTATTAAATTAACTAATAACTGTATAACAATATCGTAAATATTTAGCTAAAAATACCCCCTGGTGTATTAAATTATAACTGAAATGGAGCTAGAAAAATTAAAAATTTAGAGCTATCTTAAAGAGACAAATTTGGTGCTGCCATCTAGTATTACTTTTATTAAACAACTGTCGCAAGATAAATATTTGTAAGCATTTGAATGTAAATAACTGTTTAAACAGCAAAACCAAACATATCCTTATATATAGAGAATTATAAACCTAATATAAACCACACAATGTAATTAAAAACTATTGTTAATAAAATTTAAAAGCATACAATATATTCTATTAGCTAACTTATTTAAACTAAACTAAGAATTTAAATAATTCTAGAACTTTGATAATATATAGCATATAGCTATATGCTATAAAACAAAATAAATTCAGTAATAATTAATATAAAAAATTATTAAAAATAATATAAAAATTATTTTTTAATCAATTATATATAAGATATTTATAAAATGAACAGGAAATAAAAAACATGTGGAAGTATATAGAAGGTTAAATGATACTTAAATTCCCATTACTTAAAAAGCACAAATATAGAGTGTGGATTATTTTCAGATATCCATAAAAATCCAAAAGTATGAATGTGGGACATTCAAAAACATTAACCCGATAATAAATATTAAAAAGAATAGAGGTATAATAATAAAAATAATTACCCAATTTTAATGCATACAGTATAACTATATTTATATTAAACATACTTATATGTATATTATTCACTATAAGAATGTCATACTATTAGTAATTAATATGATATTGTCCTAAGTAAATTAAAATTTAATAACAAATAATTGTAAATTAGATTAATCAGTAATTAAGCTAATTATAATATTAATGAAATTCTCCAATTACATATAAAATATCAAATCAACATCCATATAAAATACGTAACAAAAATATATTAATAATACAAAAGCCCCCATATATATATATTTTTTAATAATTAACCATTGCGTATTATCCAGACAACACCACCCTCCTCCGTACTCTAACATCTACCCACCCAACGAACCTATAATAATTTTTTTATATTATTTTGCAATTTTTAATTTTTTATAGATATATTTTTATTTTATAATTTTTTTGTAATTTTGTTTACGCATGTGTTAATTTGTTTTAATAGATCATGTAAGAAAAGTACTAATTGTATATTAATGAATATATGAATTTTTTTGGAAAACCATGATTTAATGCATCATAAATTAGTTTTTTAATATTATTGTTAATTAGAGGAGAAGAACATAAACTTTTTATTCTATATAAATGATTAAGTATTATATTCCGAAATACAGAATGATGTAGACAAGATTTAAAATTTGTAAATGTATTAACTGTGAATTTAAATTCTTTACGTTTGTCATATAAATCTGTGATTGCTTTATTGTCTTTTATTGTAATTTTAAGATCTAAGAAGTTAATTGTATTGTTAGATAAAAGGTTTTCCGTTAATTCCAAATTAGTGGGATAATCAACTGGAAATCGAGTAATTGCAGATTGATCAGTATCAATTAAAATGATGTCATCAATATAACGATATAAATGTAGATTATTATTAGTAAAATTACGTTCATAATGATATAAGTATAAGTCTGAGAGTAAACTGGAAGTACAACCGCCTTGTGGTATACCGACATGCTGTAAATATAAAGTATTATCTTGCAATATATAATTATTATAGATAATGAAGTTAGTTAAAGATTTAAAATATGCAATATCTATATTAGATGGTAATTCCAGTTTTTTATAATACTTTTTAAATAATGCATTTATAATTTTATGTAAATCAAATAGGTCTATATTATTAAAAAGATCTTTGAAGTCATATGTCGTTATATTATAAACACAATGAAGATTTTTTAAAATATTGACAAGTTGATAGCTATTTTTTATACAATGTGTATTATCATTGTTTGTAGTAAGTACATATAATTGATTAAGAATTTTTAAGAGAAGTGTATTGGCTTTATTATTATATGTATTGCAAGCAATAGTAACAGTCCTAAATTTAATAGGAGTTTTATGAAATTTGGAAATAAGAACTAAATATGGATAATTAAAATTAGTAGATAAAATATTTAATAGTTTATAATAACTTCGAATTTTACGATTATTTACAATTACATTTTCATTAGTTTTTTGAAATGACTTATTAGAAGAAATAGAATTTGTAAGAAGTTGGTGATAATATGATTTACATATAATAGCATAATTGTTAGGAGATTTGTCTACATATGTAATAACATAGTTTTTTTGTAATTTAGTAATTTGTTGGAAATAATGCTTTGTATTAATAGAAACCAAATCAGCAATATTATTTTTTAAAGCCATAGTTAATTTTTCAATTACTAATATTTTCCATTGATTAAAATATTCAATAGGCTTATTGTAAGAGATAGAAATTTTATAAATAATAATATCAATATCATATGTAAACTGTTTGATAATAGATTTAACATTAAAATTAGATGGAAGTCCATATTTAGTACCATAACCCATTAGTTGTTTCAATTTAAAATCATGAACAATATCAAGATTTCCAGTGATTATATGTCCATGATCATTGTTTATGTATTTTTTTAGAGTGGGGTCTTTGCAGTTACACGGAAAATTACTTGCAGCAGATGTATTTTTTGAAAATGTATTGTAGTTAAAAATCTTTCTTCCAATTGTATTCGGATATTTAAAGGTTTTTGATATATGAAGATTATTGATAGGAAAAAAAAACAATTTTTATCATTAATTATAGAATTGATATTAATTTTATTAAATATGTGATTTGAAAAAGTAATTATCATTTGAGTATTCATGTTCTGAATTTTGTGTTTTTCTTTTTGTAAATTAATATTTAAAAGATTAACCCTACTCATATACATATATATATATATATATATATATATATATTGATATATATATATATATATATATCAATTTTGAACGGAGGGTGGTTTCGGTGTCTGGGGTCATGATCGATGAAAATATACCAAATTTTTTTGAAATCGCTTTCCTCCGAACGGCTGCAATAGGTAGCTTTTTTGTAAAGAAAGCTACCTAAAATTCGGCACGCAACCTTAGAATTAATCTAAATCGTCACAAAATTTTTTTCAAATTAATTTGACAAGCAGTTCATGGTGCGGCGGGTAAAAGGTTAAATATTGCCCCTAGGCACATACTTCCAATTACAAAGTTTCATTAAAAAAGGTGCAAATTTTGATGAGATAAGTTTCAACTCCATGGGGGGTCCATATGAGAAAATACAAAAATTAAATTTTTATACGGCCCCCGTAGAGTAAAATTCCCAATTAGGAATTTTTTCCTTATCCATTCCTGAATTAAACACAAAAAAATTCATCTCGATATGGTCAAAATTCACAGAGATATTAAAATCCAAAATTCGTGACTTACACCATTTATCCATGCCTCTGACCGATGAGTTTTTAACTCATTTTGAATGCAAGATAGGGATCATCCACAAATTGTACATTATTAAAAGTCGATATAAGACAGTGCCTCTCCTTTTCACATGAAATAGGCAGCGTATAGATTTTACATTAAACCTGTTTTCAAAGCATGCTGGTGGTCTGCACTAGAGGACTTTACGGGTCGAAATATCTAGGTCCAGTCCCGAACCGACCCATAGGACAAAAAGTTCGGTCCTGCCTGGAAAAAAGTTCAAATCGCAGCCTGACCCGGCCTGACTCAATTTCTACGTAGTTTTTTTTTTTTTTTTTTTTCCATTGATATGGTTAAAAGTTGTTTCGTATGGAGGAATTCTGACCAAAAATACTTATTATATATATATTTTTTTTCATGTTTATAATTATTATTTTTAAAGAAGTGCAAAAGCTGTGATTATTTGTTTTATTAATGAATCTTTATTTATATGTAAATGATTCAGTTCTCCTTTAATATCGTCAATCCATATTCCATGCGTTGGACAGAATGAAAAATGCTATAAAGTAAAATCTTTTAAGATGGAATCACATAGGAAAGAAAAAAAAGCGTTATAGACAAGTTCTCTGCTTAGGAGTTGTAAATGTATTCTATTTTTTCTCAGGTATTATATAATTTTCCGTGGATCAACAAATTTTTCCGTTTAAGAAAGGATTCCGTCATAGGCAGATTTTTTTTTGCACTAGTTTTACTGTATTTTAATTTTTTTGCCTTAAAATCTACTATCCTTTAAAAATATGAACTGCACATGAAATAGGCAGCGTATACATTTTACGTTAAACCTGCTTTCAAAATACGCTGGTGGTCTGCACGGGTCGTAATATCTAGATCCGGTCCCGAACCGACACGTAGGAAAAACAGTTTGGCCCTGCCTGGAAAAAAGTTCAAATCGTAGCCTGACCCGGCCTGGCTGAATTTCTGCATAGTCTTTTTTTACATCGATATGGTTAAAAGTTTTTTCCTATGGAAGAGTTCTGACCAAAAATACTTATTATATCTTTTCTTTTTTCATGTTAATAATTATTATTTTTAAAGAAGCATCAAAAACTATGATTATTCGTTTTATTAATGTATCTCTATTGATGTGTAAACAATTCACTTTTCTTTAATATTGTTAATCCATATTCCATGTGTTGGAGACATTGAAAATTGCTATAAAGTAAAATCTTTTAAAACGGAATCACATTGGAAAGAAAAAAAAAAAACGTTATAGACAAGTTCCCTTCTTAGGAGGT
Organism: Maratus speciosus; assembly: GCA_963932465.1. Classification (NCBI taxonomy): domain Eukaryota; kingdom Metazoa; phylum Arthropoda; class Arachnida; order Araneae; family Salticidae; genus Maratus; species Maratus speciosus. The sequence goes on along the minus strand of OZ010797.1, from coordinate 249,558,968 downwards.
GTAAATGTAGTCTATTTTTTTCTCAGGTATTATATTAATTTTCCGTGGATCAACAGATTTTTCCGTTTAAGAAAGGATTCCGTCATAGGCAGATTTTTTTCCCTAGTTTTACTGTATTAATTTTTTTTTTGCCTTAAAATCTACTATCCTTTAAAAATATGAATTTTAAAGTTTTAATTAAAATAATGGGCATTTAAAAATATATGCATTAGGGTGGGCCGAAAAAAACTTTTTTTTGATTTTCGATGATGGGTAGTGCGGAAAAGTGGCCACTAGTGGCACCAAGTTCACACAAAAAATTTGAGATTTTTAGGACAATTCCTATATTTGCCGCTTTTGGCTTGAAGTTTTGCTAAAATGCTGATTTTTGAACTTTTTTAGCAAAAATTTTAAAAATGTTAAATTAAACTTATTTTAATCGTATTTACTTGAAAAGGCATATTTAATGTTCCAAATGTATAAATAAGCTCTGATAATGTATTATTTAATTGCTATGTGTATTCTAAATTAGACGATTTTTATAGCCTTTTCGCTTTTAAGTGAACAAAAATTGCATGTATTGTTTGAATCTTTCAACGGTTTCTCTCTTTTGTCCTGTTTATGTCCCTTGGTCTTCATTATTTTTTTCGATGCTTTAAGGGTCATATATTTGGGTGACGGACAGCAGAATCCCTCAGAAGTAGATCTGGAAGAAGAGACGGAAGTGAGGCGAGAACATAAGCGAACGCTGTGACTCATTGGGGGGACTCACGATGTTGGGGGAGTGAAGGAGGAAATACAAGAGGGGAGAAAGTGCGACAAGGGATGCTTATTATTTTTCAGTGCTAGATTTCCCTGTGACATTTGTTCAGTGCAAAAGTAAAACCTTTTTCTCGTGCAATACATTGCTTTTTGGATAGAAGAAAATCGAGATATTTATCTTCAACCAGTGGATGATATTATTAAAATGGTAGGTCAAAAAAATTCCGAAATCTGGATAAAATCTTTCATACCAGTGGTTTCCCAACGAACAATTAACGGAAAGATTAAAAACTATTACAATGAGTGTAGATCATTGGAGAAATCTTGTAATCATACGAGCGTTAAAGGCAAGGCGATTCGCGAAGATTTCGTACGAAATGCGGAAACCTCTCTCTTTGACATTGCAGCTTGTAAGTGAGGCTCTGGATAAAATCTTCCATACCAGTGGTTTCCCAACGAACAATTAACGGAAAGATTAAAAACTATTACAATGAGTGTAGATCATTGGAGAAATCTTGTAATCATACGGGCGTTAAAGGCAAAGCGATCCGCGAAGATTTCATACGAAATGCGGAAACCTCTCTCTTTGACATTGCAGCTTGTAAGTGAGGCTCTGGATAAAATCTTCCATACCAGTGGTTTCCCAACGAACAATTAACGGAAAGATTAAAAACTATTACAATGAGTGTAGATCATTGGAGAAATCTTGTAATCATACGCGCGTTAAAGGCAAGGCTATCCGCGAAGATTTCATACAAAATGCGGAAACCTCTCTGACATTGCAGCTTGTAAGTGAGGCTTGAACAATTGTAGCTGCGACATCAGACGTAAAGTTCCACATCGGGAGGTGAACTTCTTGAAGGACCAAAGAACTGTTCGAAAAATGTTTATCGGAAATATTGATTTAAAAACAAGCAAAACTCTTGCAAAGAAAATATCGCGGAAACTGAAAAGGGATACAATTTCAACGAGGAATAGTGGTTCTGCGACAAAGCCTTCAACGAGTGGAGTTAGATCCAGATGGAAGACAGTTATATTGTTGGAAGATTCAAGTAGTGGGAGCTTTCAAGCAAGCAGCTCGACTGAATCTGAATTTGAACCAGGCCCTTTAAAGCCAAACACTCCTAAATGCATATTCCTGTCTAACACAGCGTCTGCCATGTCTCAGGGAAACTGAGCACTGAAAATAATAAGCATCCCTTATCGCACTTTCTCCCCTCTTGTATTTCCTGCTTCACTCCCTCCAACATCGCGATGAGTCACTGCGTTCGCTTAAGTTCTTGCCTCACCCCCTTCTCTCCCTCCAGATTTGTTTCTGAGGGATTCTGCTGCCCGTCATCCAAATATATGACCCTTAAAGCATCGAAAAAAATAATGAAGACCAAGGGACATAAACAGGACAAAAGAGAGAAACCGTTGAAAGATTTAAACAATACATGCAATTTTTGTTCACTTAAAAGCGAAAAGGCTATAAAAATCGTCTAATTTAGAATACACATAGCAATTAAATAATACATTATCAGAGCTTATTTATACATTTGGAACATTAAATATGCCTTTTCAAGTAAATACGATTAAAATAAGTTTAATTTAACATTTTTAAAATTTTTGCTAAAAAAGTTCAAAAATCAGCATTTTAGCAAAACTTCAAGCCAAAAGCGGCAAATATAGGAATAGGCCTAAAAATCTCAAATTTTTTGTGTGAACTTGGTGCCACTAGTGGCCACTTTTCCGCACTACCCATCATCGAACATAAAAAAAAAAGTTTTTTCGGCCCACCCTAATATGCATTTGTTGTAAAAGTTTTGGGGCTGAGCCAAATTTTAGTTATTTTTGCACGGATTAGGTCAGTCATAGATAATGATTTTAATACGGGTTGTCTCGAGACCGGGACTGAAAATTTCGTCCAAGGGAGACATAGGAATAAGGAAGCCAGTCCCAGTTCTTTATAACCAGTGGCCGAGAGGTTCTGCTTTCAAAGCTGGTAGATGGGAGGTGCTGGGTTCGAACCCAATCGTACCCTTCGGACCTATCTTTCGGAGTTTTCAGTGGTTTTCTGCGAAACTTGGATATCCTTGCATAAATACGAATTAAGTTCCCTTAGAAAGATCTCCACGGAAGGCACTTCCTCTTCGGGCCCATATCCCTCGTGTAGATAATTGGCCGTCAGAAATCGCACAACACCCGGTTCGGTATGAAAAATTACGTTAGGCCCGGCTTGGCCGAGTCTTCAGAAAAAAGTCGCCAATCCCGGGTCTGGCCCGGCCATTGAATACAAATTCTTTTAACGGCTTCGTCGGGACGATGAAAAGCCTGAATTAGTGATGACGAAAATTAAGAAAAACTCTAAATCGGCATGTTAGAAAAAGCTTTCTTTCAAATTTACACGTTTAACATTTATTTATGGACGTTTAAATAGTGCAAAATGGAGGTGGAAACGGAACGTTAAACTGAAAAACGGAAAAAGTTAAACTGTATCGAAAGTTTAAGCTACAGAAAAAAAGTTACTTTTTCACGTGCATTTTTAAAAAATGCATTTAAACATTTTATTAGAAGCCAATCAATTTTTAAAACTTTAAATGCTTTTTTCATTTTTTTCATTTTTTTTTTTAAATACCATTTCTTGTCCTTAAATTATTATAAGTCAGGAATCGCAAATGAAAAAGGTTCAAACTTGGAACATGTTTTTTTTTTTTTTTTTTTTTTTTTTTTTTTTTTTTTTTTTTTTAATCATTTTACATTAATTTTGTTTCGGCAAATTTGAAAAAAAATTTACTTTTCAAAATATGATTAAAAAAAAAATAATAAGTTACATAATTTTTTAAATAAATATTTTTTATATTTTTAAAATTAATATTTAAAAAAAATCTAAAACAAAACTAAAATTATACTTTCCCCTTAATTAAATGAAAAAAAATTGAAATCCGATGAATAATGTTTCGAGTTATAAAGATTCTAAATTAAATCCGGTTAAAAAATACTAAATATTTAAATTTTTTTAAAACTTCATTAGAAATATTAGGATGTGATTTTCTTTGAAAATTATATGGTTAACCCTCACAAAAAAAAAAAAAAAAAAAAAAAAAAAAAATCAAAATTCTAACTCAACAAATATATTTTTTACATGTTTCCTGGAACTCTTAAAGTAACATTGTTTCTTGGATTCCACGCATTTCAATTTGTGTCTAATCTCTTAAAACCTGATGAATTCTTTAAACGGCCGTAACTCTCCGAGTTTTTTAGATATGAAGATGCAATTTTTTTGTGTTTAATTCAAGAATGGATAAGGAAAGTTTTCCGGATTGGAATTTTTACACTACGGGGACCGTATAAAAATTTAATTTTCGTATTTTTTCAAATAGACGCCCCATGGAGTTTTAACTTATGTCATTAAATTTTGCACCTTTTTTATGAAACTTTGCAATTGGAAGTATGGGTCTAGGGGCAATATTTAAGGAAATAGCCTATTGTTTCGATATTTATGAATCACCCTTTATATATACATAATCGACAAGTACGTTGTAGATGTTAAGCACAAATTATTTTAACTACATTTCCTTTTATAAATTAAAATTATCTTTATCAGTATATAAAAACACAAATAAATTAAATAGAATCTAAAATGTTTTATTAATAATTAATCATAATAAAAATATTAAGTTTTCCCCCCTATAAACACAAAAAAGTAAAATTTTGTATCTTTTTAGTTGAAATTAAGCAAAATAAACTCTAGTTTTAATATTATATTTAATGTATAATAGATGCAGTGTCATGAAAAAAAAAATGTTCATCATATTTTAGTATTTTTTAAATCGTTAGAAAATCTTCATCCAATTTACATTTTAGAAAATTCTGATACATAAAATTATATTAAACAGTTTTTAAGAATAAAGAACTTTAAAAACAAATTTTTAATAATCAAAATTTTGAAAAAAGTATTTGAAATTATTATGATAATTATTAGGCATTACGCTAGAGTCATTAAATAAAGAACGCTGAAATGGGTAGAAAAAAAAAAAAACTACCTGACTTTGCTCCTTTTTCGTTAAATTAATTTTACATGAAAGTAAAAAAAAAAAAAAAAAAAAAAAAAAGCATGATTATTTCTAATAGCATTAGAAAAGTTTTAGTGCAAAAAATTTTCCAAAAACTCTTTTTAATAATTTCTAAAATTTGAAAAAAAAAATGTATTTTTTTAGCATGCATTTAAATGAAATTTTAAGAGAGTTTAAGACAAGCATTAATTTTCAAAGAAAATTTTATTTTTTAAATGAGCATTATCTTGAAGATATACCATATAAATATCATTTACAGAACTTCATATAAAATGCTGCAGTTATAGAATGTCTGTTGTATTACTATAGAGGAATTAATACATGGAAATTATTCCAGAGAGAAACATTCGTCTTGCATACAATATTTCAAATGAAACTCAAATTTCTATCTTTGAAATTTGATTTTCATTTGAAATATTGTATGCAAGGCAAATGTTTCTCTGTGGAATAATTTCCATGTATTAATATAGTTTCTATCGATGCTGGATTTAATTAGGTTTCGTGTTCGCCCCAGGTCTGTGGCTCACGAAAAATATTCCATTTTGTGCTGCGTGAAAAACATATTATAGTGGCATAGTATTATAGTGACCTTGCCAACATATAATAGTGAGAAATTTTCCAGGCTGGGTATCGTTCCATGTGGTTTAGTCGGTAGAACGTCAGTGCGCTATACTGATGGCCCGGGTTCGAGTCCCGGCATGGAATCTTTTTCACTATGTTGGCCTTTGCGCCTCTTAAGCAATTTTTTTGAAATTTGATTTTCATTTGAAATACTATAGAGTGACCCAAAATAAGCGCCAGTAGAAATTAAAATACTCCATACTCCAGTTAGACAAGCGCAAGATACGTTTGATTTTCGCCAGATATAAACTTATGTAAATTACTTTACCGATCAGTGTTGAAGTAAAGGGATGTACGCTAATGGTGCCTGATGAATGTAAAATCCGTGTGCGTGCAAAATCATCTAAGTTACCTGTGAACTATACCTCTGGAGGTGCCTTACCAGGTGAAGGTCTCTTCATCCGATCAAGGTTATAAATTACGTGACCAACTTGAGTAGCAGTGTGCGGATGCCAATCAACAAGTTCTCAAAGTTAAGTAACAGGGATAACAAAGTTCACATCTCAACAGTAGGCATTGCAGAAAAGACGAATATCTATCTCCTTGATACCAGGTTTCAAACACGTTTAGCTGGGGCAACCCGACATGTAGGGGCCTGGTCATCGGTTAGAAAGAAAGGGATAGCCCTAGAGTGTGGCGGCTTTTCCTCGAGACAAAAAGTGGATCCGCCTTCTAAAATATTTGGGATTTTATGCTAACTCAAAAATATTCATTCCAGAAATGCTGGAATTTCTCACAGAGTTAAAATTTCTGAATTCTGCACTGTTACCAGCTGTAACAGCTTTGTGAGCCAAATGCAGACAAATGTCGACATATAGACATGCACGTGTGTAGTACGAGAATACTGTGTTTTTCCCGAAAGTGTTGTTGTTACATTATTAAAGTTTTTTTTTTCTTTTTTTTCACAAGAAATTGTTTAACCCCTTCGCGACGGGAGCCTTTTACGAAATGTTTATTACTTTGCTACCGGTTTTAAAAAACAGAAGTTTGTGCCTATTCAAATCGGGAAAATGCTCGGATTAAATAAGGCAAATTTTACAGTAAAATTTACAGGTGAGGATGAACGAGGATCCTTAGGCCTATTTCCGGCACGTATACGTGTCACTCGTCCCCAAGGGGTTAAAGAAGAGAGATGCTTGATGAACTGTACTGCTGTATGCACTATCTGACTAAACAATTATACGCCTAATGCAGCACAGTTTTACATAATTTTTTTAATGACTATACAGGAACCGTACATTCTGAAACGAGCCACCATGTATGCGATTACATGCGTGTGGGGGGGGGAGACATAATTTTTAGTTTAGAACCAATAAATGCGTTTCCGGACTTTTTTTTTGTAATTTTATCAAAATTTCACAGTGGTTTCACCTTTTCGGGTGAGAAACCTGCACTAAGTATACTTTTTATGACTAATTTTTCTTTTAAAAAGTGTCTGAAATATCTGTAAAATTTTCATGACTTGCTATTACATGTTAGATATTTAATAAATTACGTTTGGTGTCTATATTACAAAGGACAAAGTATCTGTGCATAACGCTGACGTCATTTTTACGGCAGCAACAGAAGAGGATTAAATTTATCTTTTATTAATTTTTATTGCAATTTTTTTAATTTCTAAATACCGCACATTTTCAAATTTTACACCGTTGAATAAAGAAAAAAATGTACTTTCAAATGCATTTTGTTTGAAAACGTGTCGTCATTTGCTGTAAACCTGTATCACAATTTATTAATTTTTTATTGTTTTTAAAATAATTTTCAGGCACAATTTATTTTTAAATCTGTCTCTGTTACTTGCAGACAGACGATTACAAAAAACATATCGGTTTGCACTTAACTGCATATAAATGAAATAGTTCTGCATTTGTTTCCGTCTTATAATCTATAATGAAATTAAAACTTAATCAATCCATAAATAAAATAATAAAATATAAATAAAACACAAATTTAAGACATGTAATAGAACCACGCTGAACCACTGAAATGAACAGAATCAAAAACGCTGATTTTAGGAGTGGTCTTTGGATATTTCTGCGATTGTTAACCGCTTAACTGTCGGTGGGATATATTATATCGCGCCTACGAATAATGAAGATTTGCACCAGAAAAATTTTATTAAATTTTAATTTTCTAACTTTAGCGAAAATAAGCGAGAAATTGTTCTTCCTTATTTTGCAATAAATTTTTTGAAAAATTCCGGTGTGAATTTGACATTAAAGTAACGGAATTACTTGCCACTGAAAGGCTTAATTCCCGGCATGAAGCCAATACGAAAGTATTGCTTTTATTAAATGAAAAAAAAATTTATTTGAAAGCATAATTGCTATTTTTCATATAAAAATAATTGTTGGTATTGTTAGTGAAAAATCTGAAACATATATATTAAATAAAAAAATCTATTAGAGTTTTCAATTAAAAAATATATAAATGGTTTCATCTATATTCTGTAACCCGTGAAGCTAGGGTTGGGACTCCTTGTTTATTTAATTATAACGTTTCTTTTTAAATAAGTAAGAGTTTATTCCGCACCTCATGAAATAAATACATATTTAACGGCTATTTAACTTCAAAATAAAAATGATATGTTCCAATTTCACGCCACCACCGACTACCGAAAGCAATGTGTCAGGTACTTTTGTTGTAGAACAAGTTTCTCATCGAAAAACACATAATGTGCCTTTCGCTTAAACAAATATACGAATTGGGAAAACATTTTTCTTTCTTCTTTAAAGTTTGAACCTTACTTTTGTATTTGTAATATACCAGACAAAGTGAAATATAACCAATTTCGTTTCAAGAAAACTGAACAGCTTTTTTTTGGCACAGCTGTTTTCTTACTGCATTGGACAAATGTACATTTGTACCTACGTTTTTTTCCAACTAGCTCGGAAAATGTATCTACATACTCGAAGGCAAACAAAATATATTATGTTACATTCCGTTTCATTCAAGTAGAATATTTCATATATTTGAAGGTTATAATGTTTAAATTTGTTAGTTAATCCAAGTATATAATAATTGCTGTTTTTGTTTTATAAATCTCAGATTATTTACATTGAATTACATAAAAGTTAATGATGCTCTAAATACACACAAACACTCGTACTTATAAACAAAAGAAGTACAACGTTTCAATTGCACCAATCTTAATATTTATTATTACATATTTTTGCAAAAATATTATTAATTATTATTCACATAGAGGAGACCGGGGCAAGATGACTATGTTAACAATTTTTGTTGTTTATTAATTTATTTTTTAGTATAGTAAAACTAATTTTACATGATCTGTTAGAGTATTCCTTTATAGTATTAAATATGTCACCATTTAATTTTTCAAATAAAAAAAAATAAAGGGTAATTTTATTTTTTCATAACATTAACAAATCGTCATCTTGCCCCAGTACTGGGGCAAGATGACTTTTGCCTTGGGGCAAGATGACAACACTGAAAAAGGTTCCACATATTTTATCTTTTGAATATGCTACATGGTTTAACAAATAACTGTGTTTTTGCATCTTACAAAGTAACAAACAAAGCATAACGCATTGTAACGTAATGTTGAAGTGTTTAGTTGTGCAGCTAACAATAGTCACCAATAAAAATGCCATTTTCATAATAGGAACATTCCTCATACCACCAATCTTGGCATTTACAGCACTGGATCATTCTTCAGTTGGTGGGTCACAATATTTCTCGTCACAAGCTGGACATCTGAAAACACCATCCTTTGAAGTTGATGCAACTGGACTGTTTGGCCTGGATTTAATAGAATTGGGCCTACAGGAACTTAGTTTGAGTTTTTTTACTCCCTTTTTAGCTTCAAGAGCTTCTTTTCTCTGTTTTTTCAATGTTCCTGTTCTTCCTTCTGCTTTTCCCTTTGTTCTAACATTTCTTTGATGGCTGTACTTGTAAGAAGGCTTGAGCCTAGTGTTTTTTTTTTTCTCGCATCGTGTTGCTTTAGGCAATGGTTCGAAATGAAAAACATTAACATGCTTCTTTGGTGCATCGGAATCAGCATTTTCCATAAGTTCTGGTTCTTCTGGAGGGTTTATACGTTGGTTTTCAACTATTAGGATCTGAGGATGACAAGCTCGTCATCTTACACCAGACTGCCTGTTTAAAAAATATTCCTTTTCATTGCCATGAAGGAAGGCGATTAATTGACATTTATTCATGGTAATAGGTAGTATTTAAACTAAATTACTCATAAATATTAAAGATAAACTATATATCTTACCTGCATCTGTAGCAGAGCTTATTTACACATGCATAAAAGTTATAACGTGGCAGCGGTAAACAATCAAAGCTTCACAACTAACACAAAAATGGCGATTTCTGCGTCTCTATACTATTGTTTAACAAACGGCTGATAGCAGAGCCAGTAGTGTCCGGTTGATGCTGCCACCTAGTGAAAAACGGAAAAATTAATACATTCGCCATCTTGCCCCGCTCTTCATCTTTCCTCGGACTCCCCTAATTATCCTAAATTACAATCTCATAAACAATGTAAAAAATCATATAAATACTCATTTAAACACAAGGTGGCCATAGTTATTCTAACATTACTCAGAGTGTTCTGCAGCGCAATCTAATTTAGAGAATGCTGCCAAATTTTGTGGGAAGATTACACAAGACGGGGGATGAAGAATTCTGCTAAAAAATAGTTCCAAAGTAGTGGCTGGGGGGAATATTTGGCTCCGTGTAATAGAAAGAGGGTTTTTAAAAATGAATAATCGATGCTGAAATAAAAATACCTTTTCTTTAGCAGATTCAAATCAGGTTCAATATGGCCGCTATTTTGGTGGACCACATGCTGCATTCTGTGAACAGCATGCACAACAGCAGAAAATAAGAATTCTGCAGGAATCTTCCGTGCACTCCTTGTTATGTTATCCTTTAACATAGTCAGATCGTGGTCAACTCCATGATAGACATCGGACTTTAGGCAACCCCATAGCCATAAGTCGCCTGGGGTAAAATCAGGGAACCTAGGTGGCCATGAAGATGGTAAGTAGCGGCTAATGACTCTTTCTGTTGTGAATTTTTGTCGTAACATCTGCTGTACCAGTAAATAGATGCCTGGAGGGGCTCCATCTTGCATGAAATTATTTTATCCACGCATTATCGATGCTGAAGTGCCGGAATGACAATGTTGTTTAACGTCTAGCTATATTTCTCTCCGGTAACAGAGCGGTTTACCGATCCTTTCGGGAAATGTTCTCATAGAAGAATGAACCTATGATAATTTACGATGTGAAAACACACTAATCAGATGCCTTTGGTGGATGTAAGGGGACTTCTTTGAATGCCTTTTGTCATTCGTCATCCAAATTTAGCAGTTTTGGGTATTTACAGTTCCATTCATGTAAAAGTGGGCCTCGTCTGCTCATAAAATTTTTCACGGACAAGCATCATTCACCTCCATTCTGACAAGAAAGGTGAGAGCAAATGTCAATCGCTTGTCATTGTCTGTGGAACGTAATTCATGTACTCGGCTGATCATTTGCGGATAGATGTAGATAATATTTCGTAACAGTTTCCATACCGTAATATAAGGCTTATCCAGATTCCAAGCTACACCACGAGCGTTGGAATTGGCAGCAATATTGTCTTGTGCTGTGTCGACAATCACCGTTGCAATTTCTTGGATTGTATCCTGTGGTACGAGTTTTTATCCTCTACCTTACTGAAACTTTAGAGAACCTATTTTCATAAACTTCGCATACATTTCTTTTAAATCATTAACTGACAAAGGACCGTTACCTTTACGCATTTTTTATGTGTTATAAAAGCACGAAGAGCGGCTGATGCGTTGCACTGGTTGAGGTAAAAGGATCTGACAAGTAACGCAGGATCGACTAAAGAAGGCGACATTATTGCACACAACATTCAATCAAATGGTTTCTAAAAGTAACACATTGCTTTTAAAAGTCCAACAAGATGGGACTGTGCCAAACAGTGTTGCCAGATTGGGGACTTTTATGTCCCCAGATTTTTGATTGTTACCACTTTTTTGAAATAGAAATATTCGGCATATTTAAAAATAGATTAAAAATTCTGAAAAATAAGGCGAATTATACTATTTCTAAAAAGTGGTGACGGTCAAATAATCTGAATTTAAAAAGTCTCCAATCTGGCAACACCGGTTCCAATGGATGTAACGTGAAATTGTAATAAAGAACTTCTCCTGCTGCTGCTGCTTTCTTTACGACTCAGGAAGTGAAATTGCAGATAAAGACCCTTCATCAGAGGTTATATAAAATTTCAGTTTTTTTTAAACTGGTGCACATATTGAACTTGAATTAAATTGCTAAATTTTAAAAGTGTTGCCATATTGAACTTGAATTAAATCGCTAAATATTCTAAATAAAAGGTAAGTTTATTACAGTATTGATTATCCATTTATTAAAACTCTTTTTCTATTACACAGCGCCACATATTCCTCTAGCGCTGACTTTTAAAACTTTTTTCACGGAATCATTCGTCCTCAGTCTTCTTTAATCTTCCCACAAAATTTGGTGCCATTGTCGCAATTAGATCGCTATAAAGAACACTCTGAATACTGTCATTTTAATTATGGCCTTTTTTATAAGAGTGTGTATCAGTAAGTTTTTGCCCCTCACCTAGAAATAATTGATTGAAATTTATGAAATTGCTGCATTTTATGAGTCCTTTTATGCATTGTCAGTGTGCACAGTAACACATTTGTGCAACCAGTATTTCAAAGAGAGGGGGTAGGATGTATTCCAGGAGGCGCAGTAGTAGACCCAAAGGGGGGGCATTTTTATAACTTTTACTGACCCCCACATGTGACATATTGTTGGAAAGGCCTATGACCAATTATTAATGCTATGCACCTCCCGACCCACTCTCCACAAATTTCCCCTATGAGGGGCACTTTTCTAATTTTTGGGGACATCATTCACGCACCCAGGAAGACAAATTTGGGGGAGGCGCTCAAGTGGTGCATAGCATGAATAAGTGGTCACGGGCCTTTCCAACAATATGTCACATGTGAGGGTAAGTAAAGGTTTAAAAAATGACGCCTTTTGGGTCTTTTATCGCGCCTCCTGGAATACATACTCTCCCCCTTTCTTTGAAATACCGTTTGCAGAAATATGTTACTGTGCACGGTGCCTATATACAAAAGGGCTAACACAATGTAGCAATTTCATAAATTTTACTCAATTATTTCTATGGGAGGGCCAACACTTATTGATACACCTTCGTATATTTATCTATATAAATTTTATTAATAGGTTTTGCAAAGCGTTTTAATGTGATTTAAAAATATATTTATCGCATAACATACACAAAGCTGATCCTGTATATGGGGCATTCTCACAATCTTTTGACTTTCATGTCCCTGAATAATAGTTTTTATTTTAATACACTTTTTTGTGTTTTTTTTTTATTTCATATACAGGGGAAGATACCATTGCATGATTGCACAATAATATTAACGAGATAAATAAGTGTTGGACGATGTTGGGGGTCCACACACCTGGAAAACTCCCATACCGTCCCGTGTCCCTGATGCTGATTTTTAAGTTTGGATCTGTCTGGATAAAACTGTTTCAATAAAAATAATTCGATGTAATTTTTTTCTGAAACTGGAGCTATCGTTTTTATATAAATATGTAGCTAAAAATTAACCTGCACACATTTTTAGGGTTGTTATTATTTTTTAAACTCTGTCACTGGGTTTTAGATTCCTCACCATCCCTCTCCTAAAATTATACAGAAAATCATTTCAGATGCAGCCACAGAATTTTTTTCAAGTTTTTTCTCATGCAGAAGTATGCTAGAGAAATAATATCTAAAATTCTTTGGCAGGAAATTTACTGTAGAATTTAAATCAGCATTTAAATATCAATTTCAAGCATCGTGGCTTTATTGGTAGTCTCACCGGCCCCAAGGTTTATTCCTGCACTTTTCGAGGTAAATTAAAAAAATAATAATAATAATCCAATGTTAACAGTTGTTTCTAAAAATCAATGAACATTGTGGCTATCGCTTAGTCTTAACATTATTTTCCTAAAAATAGGTGGTAATTTTCTTTACCGTTCCATCCTTACTGTCCTTTTTTTACCATTTCGTCCCTTTTTTCAATACCATCCCCTTTTTTTACCTTACTGTCCCCTCTTTAACACCCCTTTAAGACAATGTTATATAAAAATTCTGTATTAAAAGTACTATATTGTTATTATTTGTTATTTGAATGTCCTCTGGGTACTATGCAAATTTATTAAAAGTAAAAATTTAGAAGAAAATAAAAAGTTATAGAGGTAAAATGGTAAGAAAAAATTAAACTCGCAAGTTTAACTCGAACCTCAGTTAAATAAAAAAAATTTCGCTCCTGACCATTTATTTTTTATTTTGAATCATTAAGGCATTCGTCTATCAGATTAAAATGTTATTTTAGCAAGTTTAATTTTGTCAGATTTTTTTCCCTAAAAGTCAAAAGATTGTGAAAATGATATAACTGACAAATAACTGAACTCATATAACTGAAATGAGAAAATGCATGAATTAAAAAAATTCTGTCTGGACAACAATAATTTAATTATATTAATAATAGAAACATTATTAATAAAAAAAATTAACTGTAGAAACACTTGTCACTTCTTGTTAGAGGATTTTGCAGGCCTTCAGGCTGTTAAAAATAAAACATGAAATTAAACATGTATTTAAGATAGTAACACTCGATGGATCAAATTAGAAAACATAATTCGATGGTCTTTTCTTTTAAATAATTATAACAGCATACACTCGATGCTAACCTTAGTTATGTAAAATATTTTGAAACTTTTTACAAGAAAACACTCTTTATCTTTGAGTAAACAGCGATGTAAAAAATTACTAACTATTTAAACTGTTGAAAAAAGTACTTATAATACGCCTGCTATTAAAAAGAAACAGAAGTTTTTGCACGGAACAAAAAATAGTTTCTTGAAAAATTTTTATTTTTATTTTTATTTATTTTTATTTATTTTTATTTTTTGCTTAGCTGAGTTTTTTTTCTTTATTCTTTCTCCAGAATTTCAAGATACTATGTGCATTTTGAAATGTTATTTTCAAAAAAGAAATTCCTGAACTAAAAAAAGATCTATACTTTTTATTCATTTCTTAATAAAACAAAACTCTGACAATAGAAATGCAAATACTTGTATTAGCTGGATTTAAGGCACGAGAAGCTACAAATCTGACAAGTAACAAATATACGACATGATTGAAATATTTCTAAGTATTTTTTTTTTCCTAGAAAAATGCAAAAATGAGCTAAGCTAAGAATTGCTCATTAAAATATTTTAGAAGTGAAAAGTTACAAAACAAATAAACAATATCTTCTGACAACGGAAGAGATTCACAGTCTGAAATGCTTGTACCATATTATTCTTACTCTAGAGTCAGCAGAAGATTTTTGTTTAAAAAACAAGGTTAGTTTGTCTTAAATGGAATTTACTAAATTTTTCTAATCAACATAAAATTAATGAAAAATTTCTTCATTTAAATTATTTCATTTTCATTAAAACTAGTTGAAAGAAATAATTATTATGCAAAATATTTATTTTACAACCAACACTGTTGAATAATTCTGCGTCTTCTCTATAGATTTAACAATGATCTAATGAATAAACAAATCATCGATTGTATTAAGATTACATAAAATAACAAATAATAAATTTTCAAACAACTTTAAATAACATAAATTTAAAAAAAGTTCTTTTGTAGCATACGAATAATTTTCAGGAAAATATTATGAAGAGAAAAATACTGCAAACTAATTATATACAATCTAATATCATACCCTAATTTCGCTTCGTTTATACACTACTTACATAAATACATTTCTCATTTTTTTTTATTATGTCTGAACTTATACTACTAATAATAAAGACTAAAAGACGGACATGTAGGAAATGTACATCATTGTTGAAAATATTTTAAAGTAGTTTTAACATTTTCCAACTTAGTTATGAATTTGTCCGTAATATACCTGGATTGACTTTATTTGTGTTAATGAGGTTCACAATAGAACGTTCTCTAAAGAAAATGAATGGCGTAGAAAGTATACGAGGGTCATCAAGAAAGTAAGTCTCTCACGACCGAAAAAAAAAACATATTTACCTGGAAACATATACCGCAAAAGATACTGAAATATTTCAGCTACTTCTCAACCGAAGAACCACCGCAATTGTAATTGTAACTCTTGTCATAGCCACAGAGAAGAAATAGGGTGGAGTGTGCTTTCCGTAGAGAATTCCCTTGAAAAGCGGCATCAACATGACCGTCCCTATTCATGTAAAGGTTTCCAGATTTCGCTCGTTATCGCTTGCTTGGCAATTTAAAAAATGTTGCCGGTCGTGAAAGAAAAAAATATAAAAATACTCAGCATAAATATTATGCATGTAAGTAGTGCAAAAATATAAACGAAGTAAACAAAGCAACTTAAAATCTGTATTAAATTAGTAAAAGAAGATTCTCACTTTAATTTAACGATACGGTAATTTGTTTATTTTCCTTTCGCAAACATATGCTAGCCATTGGCGGTAAAATTCACGTGACAATTGTAAACACGTGACTATTATGTTGGTTTCACTTTAGGATTAAAAAAGCACTCTCCACCCCTATCTCTTCTCTATGGTCATAGCATGGGATACGTTTTTTACTACGGTGTCATAGAAGACTGCCGCCCGGGAATGGAGCCAGCCTGTCACAGCTTCCAACCTGCGTCTCATCAATCGTAATGATTCTCTTGAGGTACAGTCGTGGAAAAAAAAAAGTAAACACCCACTACTAACTCCGCAACAAGTTATCGTAGAAGAAAGTTACTGATACCGAACGATTTTAAATAAAGTCTACTTTTAAATGATGCATATAAAATTCGCTTAGGGGGCCATCTACATATTAAAACGAACCATAACTTCATTTTTTTCAAAAGCAATACCCAATTCTGACAGCAGAAATGAACTCTACACCCTTCAAATAGCCTAAAAACAAATTTTTATGCAATTCATACCATAAGTTTCCGAGAAATTAATTATTTTAAAAAGAGCGTATTTTAAGGGCTGTATCCAAATTGAAGTTTGGTTCTCGATTGCTAAACGAGAGAGCCGCCTTCTTGATCAAGGCACCTTAAGCAGTCAATGAAGTCTGTTAGATAATAAGGTAGCAGAAGAAATTTCAAAATATCTACTCACTTCAATCATAGACGGCCCCTTAAACCATCATTTTGTCGTTTTTTAAGCATAATTTGAAAACTACTTGGAAGAAAAATGTGAAATTTTGGATTTTCATAAAGCAGGACTTAATAAATCTAAATCCATCAAAAAAATTGTAGGTTGCAATTCATAATTTTTTCGAATATTAATTTCATAATTCATAATTCATATCATAAAATTATAAAAATTGCAAATTCAGCGTATTTATGTTTGGGCACATTAGTTTTATTTCTAAACAAAAAATTAGCACATTAGGAGCATAATTTCAGAAGATATAAATAAAAATATGAAAATGTAATTTAACATTAGAAGCACTAAATTTTGAATGTTTATAATTCAAAAACTTATCATTCAAATGACTTGAAATTTGGTGTCTAGGCATAGTTTGAACCGAAGATTTGAAATATCTCGTTAAAATTGGGTATTGTTATTGAAAGAAATGACGTTTGGGTTCGTTTTAATATATAGATGACCACTTAGCAAATTTTATATGCGTCATTTAAAAGTAGACTTTATTTCAAATCGTTCGGTACCAGTAACTTCCGTCTACGATAATTTGTTGAAGAGTCAGTAGGGGGTGTTTACTTTTTTTTCCACGACTGTACTTGTTGCCCTGGTCATCGTATTGCTTCAGAAAATTCAACGCTGCTACCATGCGATTGATTTTGTGTTCGGGTGTAAGATACTTCGGCATCCACTTGGGGCACAATTTCTGGAACAACAGGTGTTTCGTGGTGATATCATGCATCGCCGATCTTTTCTGCCTTTTTCTGCAGCAATACCAGGATGAGGGCAACGATGAAAAAAAAATCTATCAAGGTCGGATCAAAATTCTAAATCTCATATCTTGATCATATCTATAAATCATGCTTCAAGTAAAGTTCGAATCGTAAATAATATAGCAAATGTATTTCAATATAATTAATTATCTGGAGAAAATATAAAAATGTTACTGGTGTCAAAAACGAAAGTCAGTAAATCGTAGCGCCGAACATTTCTTTTTCAACTAAACATTTAATTGAAGTAGAAATACTATTTACAAGCTATGATACATATTTACACAAGTTCAAAACAATATTATTGGTAGATACAATGCTCCACGTTCATATTTCAATTATTGACGATAATACGTTACATTTTTATATCATGATAAATCATTCCATACTTTCCGTTGCGTTCTGTTTACAAAACAGAAAGGCATTCTAGGAGTGCTGTAGGAGTGAATGATAAGTGGAAATTACATAGCGCGTAACGCCAATCAAACTGTAATTCTTCTTTCAACAAAGAGTACCTGAACAAGATCGTCACGGGTGATAAGACGTGGGTTGACAACTGTTACAAGCTGTCTCCATTCCCAGGTGGTGCACTTCTAAGTGACCTGAAAACAAAAACTTATCCCACGCTATGACAATTGTTACAATTTCTGTGGTTTTTATATAGAGAAGTTTCTACAGCCTTGCTGCACCATTTTCAAGAGATATCTCACGCTTATTGTGTTTTGTTGCATCTTAAGCTACGTTCTGACTTGTATTTTGCCTCCTTCTCTAGTATTCTTGGAAAATATTTTATTCTGAAATCATCTGCGGTTTATTCACAAAAGAATGAGGGGAATCAACAATGTGTCAGGAGATAAGAAGCTCGACTCTACTTGAAGGAAAGGTTCCTCTTTTGCCGGACATCAGTCCCTTTCCTGCTAATGTCGTTAAAAATCAAAGACACCGAAAAGCCACAAAAAACGAAGCCGACACTGAAATCAGTTAGAAGGATAGTGGGTACGCAGCCTTAAGATAAGTGAGAAATTTACTTTCTGGATGACCCTCGTAGTTCATACATGGGACATACAAAAACAATTCCGTTACACTATGGCTTAGAGGGAAAAATTATTTGTGGTGCATTTTATTTAAATTTCATATTTAAAGTAAAATTTCTTAGTAATATTCTGTTACTTTTAGAAAATGTTTCATAATATATACCTGATGCATGATTTTTCGTTCTTGTTTTTATTTTAATTTCGAAATGATTTCGAAATATCATAAAAAAATCATTCTTAGAGACTTCGACTTGATCAGTATCAGCAGAAATATTTGAAACAAAAAGTAGAAAAGGTAATTTAACACGTTCGCTGCCATCAACAAGAATACTCGTAGTTGGCAAACTGGGTTTCGTTGCCAGCTACGAGATAACTCGTTATTGATCTTCTTATCTAAATCACCGATTACGAGCTATGCCATAGAAAGTACCTGCAATGTTTCATATGCCAATAACGAGCATATTCATGTGAATTTATTTGTTGCTAAAAATAGTTCGTCATATATATCGTACTTAAATAATAAAACAGAAAATAATTTAAAAGTACTAAATAGCAGATATGCTCTTGGCGTGTATGAACAGATGCACCATCTCAGCTTTGGCAGCGAACGTGTTAAGTAATGTTTTCTTATTTTACGTATTGTAAATAATGCTTTCTTCCCCAACAGAATGGCATATACGATTTTTTTAATATTTCGATAAAAACTTTACAACAAATATTTTCATATAAATATAAATTGATTTATTAAATTAAAAAAAATAATGTCGATCATTACATTGTTTGTAAATTTTTACTAAATGTTATTAACTCAAATTTACTGATAAAAATATTCGCATTTTTTTTAAAAATTCATATAACTGCAATATATAATAGGGTTTTCAAAATATTTCCATTATAAAAATGTAAGTAAACTTTACAGATTATGCAAGTTAAAAAGGTACAAATTATAAACAAAATTTTGAATCAAAATATAGTTTTCTAAGTAAATATGTCAGCTACATGTTTTTACTCTTTATTTATTTATTCCAATATTTATTAGAATTATATAGCCATATATATATATAGGTCATTCGAGGAACAGGCGGCACAAGCGCACCTTCGGAAGTCCTTTTCTTTCAACAAAACACTGACCTGAACACTGGAAAAGTTTAAAAGCGAAATTCCACAAGTGTAATGCATTGCCCGTGCTAACAAGGTAGGACCGAAGCATTTAATACGTCGCGGACGACGGCTCCGGCTTCTTTGCGTAGCAGGTGGTCACTGGCCAGCATGCTCGCCCGATGACGCTTTCCTTTCTAAACATGGACCAGTACACCGAAAAATTTTAAAAGGTAAATCTACATGTTTAATGCATCGTCCGAGAGGCTTGGGCCGTTCAGGGGCATTTAATACGTCAGGCAACCGCTGCTGCTACTTAATTATCAGATTATTAAAAAAAAATGTCTACATATTTAGATGTATAATAATTTAAATACCAATGGAAAAAGGTTTTATAAGAAAAAAATTTATCTTAGTTATCCAAAATCATAATCCTTAAATAAGAAATATACATACTCTCATTGACTTTGTGAAGTAAAAGTCGAATTGAGGTAGTTTTAAAAATGTAAATGGATTTTCAATCACAATTTTGAAATAAAATAACTGTAAATGTCAAAATAAATACTAGCGTAAAACAGTTCGGAAACATAAATTTCAAACTTTATTAACAATAATAACTTTACAAAATATATTAGAACTTCCAACAGTGCCTTAATAAATGAAATTATTTATATACATTTTTTTTATTATTTGGGAGTTTTCAAAACCAATTTTAAGATAAACGCATTAGGTAAATTGAATCTAAAATCAGAAAATAGCTGCCAGTACTGATTCCTTATGCAAGTGAAAATACAAAAATGTTCGACTGACTTGAAGTCAAATATTTCGAAGACTTAACTTTAATTCAAACAAAATATTCTTCTTTTCTGTCAAATCCGGGTTGGATTTTTTTTTTTTTTTTTTTTTTTTTTTTTTTTTTTTTGAGAAGTTTTAAAGATGTTTATTTTCTCTTTGAAAAACCAAATATTTGCAAAGAACTGATAAATGTTTATTCAAATCAAGAAGGTTCATTTTCACTCTTTTCAGTGTGATAAAACAAATTCAACTTATGGATTTATTATAAATAAAGAGCTAAACTACATTAAACTATCAAAAGCCATGCTTTGTTTGGATTCGCGAAGCATTGTTTAATAAGATAAATATTTGAAAGTAACAATATTTTTTTTTACATCTTTATTAAGCAAAAACGTTATTTTATGTTTTGGCGCATTTTAATTTTAAAAATATAAATTCAGCCAAATAACTAAGAACTACGGAACTTTTTATTTTTGATATAAAGAATGTAACAATTAATTTTATTTGTTTGCAATTCTTTTGTTGCTACATTACAAAAAAAAAAAAAAAAAAAAAAAAAAAAAAAATCATGATATAATTCTTTTAAAATGCGTGAGTATCGTCTGCGCAAATGATTTCACGTAGTAAGAATAAATCGTGTATTTGAATTCTTAACACTGAAAAATACTTTTATAACTGAATGTAAATAATTGAATTGTCACAAATTTTAATTCATTAAAAATATGCTATAATTTTCATAAAAAAGGTATATTAAAATTTTTATAAAGGAAATCGTAAACTATTTAATCACGATTCTATCTATAATGACCAAATCCATGATTTATTTTTTCTTCTGAAAATATACGTGTTTCATTTTTAGGGCTTCGTACTTAAAAAGTAAAAACGGAACCATTATAAGATCACTCCTGTGTCTGTCCGTCTGTCTGTCTGTCTGTCACAGCCATTTTACTCGTAAACTATGGAACATGGAAAGTTCAAATTCGGGGAAGTAATAAATACCATTGACCCACATATTTTCAGATTAATAAACATTCATAAATATATTTAGTAAAAATGTAGAGGGGCTAATTATGCTACTTGAAAAAAATATTTTCTTTGTATATCATGTGGGTATCCTGTGAAAGCTTTTGTAACGCTGAACTCAAAAATATATTCCTTTTAATTTTAGGTATTATATTCTCAAAGATATTGTTGAAAATGTAGCGCAAAAATATGCCCCCCCCCCCCCATCTAATTCCGAATCTACGGAAACTAAAATTATGACAAAATTAGAGGTAGTAGACGTTAATATAAACCTTGCCGGAAAATTATAGCGATTACCCTAGGTTACATAGTTTTTGAGTAATTAGCATTTTTCTGTTATACACAAATTTCGATTTACGGGCATTCAGAAAAATTGTTGAACATCGCTGAATATACCTATCGTTGCAAAAGAATAAAAGCATTGTTTATGATGATTTTCGGAAAAAATCTTCGGTAATTAGCCGAGATATTAACCCTTAAACGTACGGTCAGTTTCGACATACACATGGACAGGTTCGGCGTACTCTATGCCTAGTTAACAAATTTTAATGATATATATATGTAATGTAATGTCCAGTAACAGTATAAAAGCAATAAACGTCGAATTGTTAAAAACATACTAATTTAAGGGGTGTCGGGTCTCTAAAAAGTGGAAAAAATGAAAAAAAAAGACCATTTTCAACATTTAATGCCTTAAAATGTATATGATTTTAAAACACAATTTTAATTGGGATGAAAGATATATGTTCTTTCGTTTCATGTATTTAAAAAATTGCGAGATACAGAATTAGTATTTATAGGGGGCTTGAAACTGTTAGACATTTGTCGAAGAAAAAATTGGCATAACAGTTTACGCGCAGGATTACAAAATAAATATTGCAACTAGAATGAGAATTTTGGTTCTTACTTCAGATTGTAATAATTTCCCTGAACTTAAATAAATTTGTATTAAAAGCATTTTTATATTTTTAATGCAATGTTTCATTTAGCTAATGTACAAAATTTTGAAAATTTCAACAGTAAAATCACTTAAAAAGATATTTTTTGGACAATAAAAAGGAAATTTTCAGTTCATACAGACTACTTTGAAAATTTCATGAAAAAATATTCAGACGTTTTTGATGTATCCTTTGCGTTATGCCGCAAAAACGCCATTTGGAAAATAATGACTTTAAAGTTTCGGAAACGCCGCTTCAGCTATTGAGCGTGTATAATTCTAAAAGCCAAAACTTCTGTTCTAATGGGAATTTCAAGGAAACAAATATATCAAAATATTCAGAAAAGATAGGAGCTTAGCATCTAAAAAAAATTAAAATTTCTTAAATTTTGAAGCTTTAAAAGTCCTGCGACCACTTAATCCTCTCCGGCATGGAGTAATTCTATTTATAAACTTATGAAATAATGAACTGACACCAGAATTTATAAACGAATTTATTAGAAAATGCGGACTTCCTTATTTTCACGTACATGATAAAAGGAAAATTTTAATTAAATATTTCTGGTGCCGGTTGTCTGTTTTAGAATTAAAATTAGGTGTCCGTTTTTTAAGGGCATCGCCCTCGAAAGATTTAATTAGAATGAATCGCATAAATACTGTGGGATTCGCGATAGTTTGCATTTATTGTATCTCTCAATGCGCCTCTTGTGACTTTAAAAGTTAATTAAACACCTATCTGGAAAAACGCAGCACTGACCAAGGCGGCGTTGTAACTTTGAGACCTCAATTCGAAGCGCACTCAACACAATGCCAAATTTAAACTTTGAACAAAGGTTTTGTTTTAGCTACACTGTAGAAATAAAGGTTATTACTACGCTGAATTTAGTTTCATGAAATGCCAAATGAAGTTTAATTATGCACTGCTTTTATTGTCAGTACCGAATTAAGTTCATCATAAACAGATTAGGGTAATATTAAAAAAAGAGTTATACGAATAGCTATATATGATATTATTTAGGTTCCATATCTCTTTGAACTTTCATGGTATACCCATTTATACTTTTCTAATATATACAGTTATACCCAACCCTACGTTGTATAGTTTTTTACAAAGTTTTAGTATTATTTAGCAACTTTTTTTTTTTTTTAAATAATACAATTACAAATTCATATATTTATTCTACGGAACCCTCTGTGCGCGAGTAATGATGCTCGCACTTGACCGTTTATTTATTTGAAAAAATGCGTCCGTAATGGAAAAACATGTAAAATAATTTAATTAACATAAAAAATTAACAAAATAAACCAACTCCCACCCTCCTAAAAAAAAAATGTTAGTGGCACCTTCACTTTAAGGATCAAAGTTTCATTCCCTATTTGACATTAACATCACATAATGTACATTGGAGAAGAATGTTTAAATTTAGCTTATTAAATGTAATTGAATGGATATTAGCTAATTATGTGAGTATCTAAAATATTTAAAATTTGATCGAAATGAAATCAACAATTTAAACGAAGTGAATGGAATAGGTCGATTTCTAAAGAAATTAACACAATACTCTCCATACCTCGAGAAAGAGAAAGAAAAAAAAATGTTAGTGGCATCTTCACTTGAATGATGAAATTTCCATTCCCTATTTAACATTAACTTCACATAATGTAATTTGGAGATAAATTTTAATTTAGCTTATCTACGTATAATAAATCTAAGTCCAGGAAACTGTCGGAACCATGCAGGTGCGAATCACTCAGATCTGCGAATCGACCGTAGCTAGGCTTAATGTGTTATTGTGTTATTAGCGTTAGGCTTAATGAAAAACATATCCTAACATATGACGCTAAATGATATTTTTTTTTCTACTTAAAATCATGTCTGTTCAGCATATTTTCACATGAAACATATGTATCATATACATTTATAATGTATTAAGTTCTAAATTAAAATTAAGCTGTTATAAACATAGAAATAAGATCTAATCAAACGATATTGTTGCCATTAAGATTCAAATTCCAGCAAATCTACAAACAAATCAATGACTCTTTGAACGCTTCATTAAAAAAAATACAGGTTAACGCCGATGCTGGTTCTAAAATATTTATAATAGTATATTAAAACCTTTAAATATTTTAACTTTGTTTAAAACCTTCAATAACTATACAATTAGGTTCTACATTTAAGGGCCACATCATCATTAACAACAACAACACGTTCTAAATAAAAAATAACGGATAACTATCGGCATCTGGTGGAGAAAAGATATAACTTTCGATTCAGGAAAGTGCCGTGCAAGCACATTGCATTACATGTATTACTAATTTGTTCAGAATGATTATTCGTTTGCACAATTTCAGATTTTCTGTGACATTTGTCTTCTGACAAAGTAAAAATTATCCGAAATTGAATATCTAAAACTTTCAAATGCATTTACAATAAAGAATTATTTCAGTGGCACTTTAGCATTATTTAAAGGGAAATTAACCCTTTATGTACTGAATTATGAATTCATGAAAATTTCATCTTCTAAAGCATTTTTCGTGAAATTTTGAAACTAAATTAGAAGATTTGGATAATCATTTAATAAAACTTAGAAGGATTTTAGAAGGACCGAAGGTTTTAGAAGGATTCATTAAATCTGAATTTATAGGGATTTTGTGTAATATTTATAACCCCACTCAAATCTTTTATTTTATATATTTTTCTTATTATTTTGAAGAATTAGGGAATCTACAAATATAATGTTCTTACAATAGGAATATAGAAATATTTCTGAATTGAAAACCCCCTCCCCCTCCCTCCAACGCCAAGAAAGCTGAAAAGATGCAAAGGTCAAAGAAATCATCCTTTAAAAAATATTTTCGTTTTGTGTAACCCATGATGCTTTTGGAACATGATAAAGTAATGCATCTATAACTCATTCTAAACTGTATTACTACTAATCGATGCAGTAAATAAATTTTATAACAAGTTATTTTAATGGTACTTATAAGTATCGTCAGTAGATAAAGGGTTAAAGGGACAATTTTTTCTGTACCGAAAGCAGCGAGCAGTGCCTCTGTAGGCCGTGTTAATTCCCAATAAATTAGGAGCTTATGTTTCTTGCTAATTCTTTTGGCGCCAACTTTCTGTTGTAATCGTACTTTTTTTTTACAATGCATTTTATCAGATTTGAAGACATTGCAAATAAAATGATTATTTATTATCGGTACAACATATTTTAATTATCTTGCAGATAAAATTATGAATTTTAACACAGTTTGTAGTGAAAAAAAGTCCCCCTAAACAACAAATTTTTAATGTAGAGGGAACCTAACAAGCATTTTCGTCATAGAATGTGCAGCTGGAAATGGCACGTTTAAGCTCTGATGACTAAATTGTAGTTTACATAATTTTTTTGTTCTAATCATAAAAAATCAAAGGATAATACTTTTGATTAACAAAATGTATGAGGCATCTTCTTTTTTTTTTAGTCAGAAAAATATTTTTTAAACTATTGTTTTGAAGATTTATTCACTTTCCGTCATTTTTGACAGGGATTATATACTAGTTAAATTTAATTTAATGAATAGGAGATATTTATATCTAAAATGTTTAAAATTTGATCGAAATGAATGCGACAATTAAAACGAATGGAACGCAATAGGTCGATTTCTAAAGAAATTAGCATAATTCCGCCTCCACCCATATTCCTCAAAAATCATTTTGCATGGAATCTTCACTTGAAGGATAAAAATTTCATTCCCTCTTTGACATTAACATTGCGTTCGTTAGGTAATTTGAAGAGAAATTTTAAATTAGCTTATTAAATGTCAATGAATTGATAGGATATAATTATATCTGAAAAGTTAAAAATTTAAACGACGTGAATGCAACAGTTAAAACAAAGTCAATGCAGTAAGTCGATTTCTAAAGAAATTATCCTAATATTTACACCACCCCCCAACCTCCACCTTCCGAAAATAAAATAAAATAAAAACTTGTTAGTGGCACCTTCCATTGAAGGATGAAAATTACGCTCACTATTTATAATTAACAGCAATAATTAAAGGCAAAATTAAAAGAAAGTACTATACCACACCTTTGTCAAAAAGTGTTTCATTTTATGAATGAAAGTATTATGAGTTGTCTATCATTATCTGTCGTACTAAGAACCTATTTATTGCTGAAGATATGGGACATTATTGTCAGTATTTTCTATTTTACTATTTGCTAATTTATCTAATAATATTTTTAACCCTTAATTGTCTGATTTTTCAAAAATCTTTGTAATAATGTTTTTCGGCTTTCATTCTTTAAATAAATCATGGGAAAAATACTTTAAAAAAAAACATATTTTGTTTTAAGTATGGTTTACGGCTGAAAAACAGTTTGTTACTAATCGGCAATGCTGGTCTGTAATTGAAAAAAAAATCCTTAATAAAATTCTATAATATTAAACACACAAGAATTTTAGGAACTATAATAAGAAATAAATTTTACTTGCTCACTGCAAAACAAAACAAAAAGAACCTTTAGCAACAATTGAAAAATTGAATCTATCTTTATTCTTAAGCAGCACATGTGTTGCCATCTATATGTTGAAAATCGATTTAATAATATTTTCAGAATGTGTTTTATTGGCAACATTCGGCATTATAGCTTCAATATTATTCTAATAGTATTTTAGAAGCCTAAATTGGGTATGTTGCCGAAAAGCAACACCCGACATTTAAGGGTTCAATATATGACATTTATATTTCAATACATTTTAAAGAGATTTTAATGTCCATCCGTTAAAATTTTATATACATGCTACTTACAAGAATCAACTGAAACATATTTAGAATTATAAATGTAACAGTAATTTTCTCTGAATTTTATTTTTGTTACGTAAAGTCTGTTTTCACTGATATATTCAACTGGTCATAATACGTAATTTGTACAAAATTATGATTTTTAACATTGAAAATAATCTTAGACTTACAGGTCATAAATGAATAACATAAATTCTCGGAATTCCTTCAAGGGAAATTGTTGACTACGATATTATCGTCAACTGTTATAAGTTAATAAATGTTAATCAAATTTGTCGAAATCTTGTGGTATGTTAAGACTTTTTTTTAAAGTCTTTTTTTCATCACTGCCTTAAAAAAAAGTCTGTTTTGATCACCGCCTTAAACAAAATCTGTTTTGATCACATATTAGTAAACTATATCACTAATAACTACATATTTCTGTATTTTAAACATCCAAATGTTTGTATCTTTATATGGTGTGAATTTAAAAATTGTGGATTAAATCTAGTATAATACTTACTTCGTAATATTATATGTTTAAGATAATATCTGTTCCTCCATCTAAACTAATAAATTATAATTAAAGTATATTATCAGCCATTGTAAGCTACATTTTGCGAATGTTTATGAAAAAAACCTCGTTTATTGTGAATTTTATCATTTAGAATGTACATCTTAGAGTTATTGATTAACAGATATACTCATAAAAACACCTTTAAATCAGATTTTTGAAAAATAAGAAATGCGCAAAATTCACAGTAAATTGTAAGTTATTAAGGCAAACGAAATAATTTTTATTTTTTAACAATACTCTTAAACTTTTTAACTTTTTATTCGGAATCTCAAGATGCTGTACGTATTTTAAAAAAGTTGTTTTAAAAACAAATTTCCAAACTGAAATTTTCTGTTCTTTTTTTTTTTTTTTTTTTTTTTTTTTTTTTTTTTTTTTTTTTTGAAATAAAAATAAAAAAACAGCAAACAGAAATGCAAATTTATATACATGCTAAAGACACATTTTTCTTTTTTTAAATACGTAAAAGTATTAGTAACATATTGAATGTATTGTCAAACAGTTTTAATGCAGAAAATAGTAAAAAACAGTTTAAAAAGTCACCGAATAGTTCTTTAATTTTTAGAAGCAAAAAGTGACTGAATAAATTCAAATGATTTGACTTTTGTGTACACAGAATATATTTCATTGTTGACAAGTATAATTTTTTATGATTTTGTTTTGAAGAAACAAATTTTCAAAACAAAAAGCAGTTTCGAGTAATTATTTTTTTACCCTGTAGCACTGGCATTTACTTTTCCTATGCTACTTTGCCTCTTTTAACTATAGATTGTTTATGGCAATCCTTTATTAATTTTTCCATATCCAAATAAATTACTTTTGAAATTATTGTTCATTTTCATGTGAATTAAGCGATCTTACATTAAAAATTTGAATTGCCTCTGTAAAAAAACTTTTACATGTTACGTCCACAATTTCTTCTCATCATTTGAGCAGTTTCAGGTCGATATTGTTAAAATTAACTTTGTAAATTTTGTGAAATTAAACTAGTTAGATGTGCCAATCCCAAAACTTTCATCTATTTCATATATCTTAACATCAGCTTGTAACGAAAGTTTCCCGCCACATAGTAATACGGTCTGTGCAAACAGTTCGCGTTGACGTGTTTGCTCATATTTTTTCAAACGATTTTTGGCATTTGAAAGAAAGAGGCTTGCTTTTTAACAATGTCTTGTGAAATTTATAAAAAAATATCGCTTTCATTAAATTCAAGGTGTCTGAAATGGAACTATCACTCTACCAGATTAGAACCATCATTTACTTCCAGTTCTGTTGCAAAAAGTCTGCTACAGAACGTCACCGACGTTCAGCTTTAGGTACTAGTGTACAGCTTTAGGTACTAGTGCTGTATCATATGACACTGTGAAGGTTTGGCGGAATAGTGGTTATATATAAAATTACAGTTAATTATACATAATATAATTAGTATTATGTAATGGTGATCTGACGGAAAACTTTCGTTGAAACCTAATATTTCAAAAAGTAGTTGCAGATGTTAATACAGTATTATTAGTTCGATACTATATCAATTAAATTTCTGCTTCAGTCAATTAAGGGGTCTTATACCTTTTAAACGCGTCGAAAATTAACGAAAAACTTCAAACTTTGAATTAGTCTATCTTCAAAGCCTTTTTATGTATAAACATGAAATTTTGGATATTGATAAAACAGATCGTGCTTTGTAATATGCTACCATTTGAAATTTATTAACCCTTTACAGAATTGGTGTATTGTTGAAATCAAAATAGCTCTTTTTTACGCCATAAGTCATTGCGCGCATGATATCTTGAGAAAGTATGTATGGATTGGCATGAAATTTGGTAAAGATACTAAAAATATATGTGTGTTATAATGATCTACTCTTAGGCTAAAATTATTTCATTAACTATATAAAAAAAAAATATTTTCTTAAAAAATAATAAAAATTTTGTATTTTTAATGAATAAAAATAGTCATAACTAAAAATATTACCATTGTAAATACTTAAAAGTAGATCATTTTAAACACACATATTTGTTTAGTATATTTACCAAATTTCATGACAATCCATACATACCTTTTCAAGGTATCATGCGCGCAATGACTTATGGGGGAAAAAAAGAGCTATTTTGATTTCAACAGTACACAAATTCTGTATAGGGTTAATAAATTTCTGTTGGTAGTATATTACAAAGCATAATCTGTTTAATCAATATCCAAAATTTCATGTTTATACATAAAAAGATTTTGAAGATAGACTAATTCACACTTTGAAGTTTTTCGTTAAATTCCGTCGGGTTTAAAAGGTACAAGACCCCTTAAGTCAATTAATCGGAGTAAAAAGAGTGACTCTGGATCACGATGTTTGTTAAAATTAATAGTTTTACGTCATTATGTTGTACACCATCTGTTTGCGAGTAGCCGGCTTAGCAGAAAGCAAGTTCCCGTCGCTGCACGAGCAACCGATGTACAACAGAACTACAAAAAAATGAGTAAATTACATAAATATTTACTATTACAAGGCCCCTTTCCGCGAATATTTCCAAATTCAAGGAGGACCAGCTGGTCATAGCCAAAAACATTCACAAAACATTTGGTTCAATTCTATGCATAGCTTTATACACTTTTCGATCTTACAATAACTAAAATGGCACAAAAATCGCTATTACAGCGTCCCATTCCGGCAGATTTTTTTCAAATTGAGAGAAGACCTGCATGTCATAGGCGAAAACAAAATTTGGCTCATAAAAAATTTGGCTCAATTCTATGGATCACTTCATACACTCTCTCGTGGTATAATGGCGACACATGCACAGGCGCATAAACGGACAGACAGACATTTTGTAAAAACATGTTTTGGGATATCTCTGAGCCCTATAACGTGTAAATCTTGAAAACCGTACGTCGTAAAAATTTTCGATTACAACATATTCTTCCATTGAAAATAGAAGAAAGTAAAAAGGTGTAGACGTCCGAAAAAAGACTTTTTTTGAAAAGTAAAGTAATTTGCCCCACCAGTGGCTGAGAAGTTCTGCTCTTGAAGCTGGTAGACGGGAGGTGCTGGGTTCAAACCCAATCGTGCCTGTCGACCTAATCGTTTGGAGTTTTCGTGGTTTTCTTCGAGCCATGGATTTTCATGCGCAAATACGGGTTAGGTTCCCTTAGAAAGACCCCCCACGGAGGGCACTCCCCCTCGGGCCTATATCCCTAGCGCAAATAATCGGCCGTCAAGAAATCAACCAACCTTGAAAAGTAATTTTGTATATTTTACAATTTCGTATTAGAAAATGGACAATATTA
Source organism: Maratus speciosus (assembly GCA_963932465.1). Classification (NCBI taxonomy): domain Eukaryota; kingdom Metazoa; phylum Arthropoda; class Arachnida; order Araneae; family Salticidae; genus Maratus; species Maratus speciosus. The sequence goes on along the minus strand of OZ010797.1, from coordinate 249,528,031 downwards.
TGAAAAGTATGCAAATTTCTGTTTATTGTAGGTGTAAAAAAAGTACTACCACTTAGTTAATATATTTTTTTCAGTTTTATGTTCTAAATTTTTTTATTATTTTTTACATGCTTAAATTAATGTATTCTCATATGTGATTAATGACAGTGTCCCAACAGTTCCTGACACATTTTAAAATTCAGTATAAAATCAAGTAAATGTTGTACAGGACTGCGGTTTGAACTAAAATTCTTCTCACGATGAAATGTTTTCTTGAGGCAAATGAAAATAATTAGATCCATTCTTCGATCATAGATGGCGCCACTAGTCCGTATGTTTGGTTTCAAACATATGTTTTTCCTGATTTTAAGTTTAGTTTTAACGCTGTGACACAGAAATGACGAATATTAGCGAGAAAGCTTATTGCGCGGATTGGAACATCGAAACCAAATCGAAACTGATTTGAAAATCAGAAAAAAACGCATGTTTGTAAACAAACATACGGATAAGTTGCGTCATCTATGATCGCAGTTTGGAACTAACTTTTTTACTCACTTGTTTAAAAGAAAAAGAAAAACTTTTCATCATGAGAAATACTGTTGTCCAATAGCGTCAAAACACTGTTTTAAACACTAGTGTCGTGAAGGAAATTTTCATAAGCTTTTTTTGCATAAGCCGGAATAGTGTCTACCACGGAAAATTTTCTCAGTCCCGATCGATTCCGCCTTAGACAGAATTTACTGTATTTTTTGTTCCTGAAGAAGCGAGATAAACACCAGAACAACAACTCCTCCAACTTCACTTCGCAAAAAATTAAAATTAAGAGAAACAGAAAAGAATTATGAAGATAATTCTTTTTTATTATATGCGGATATTTATTTAATGATGCATCGTCACACATTTTTTTTAAATGTAAAAAATTGTGTAGCTTCAAATGAAATAGGTTAAAAAATTTTATAATTATAGTTTGTTATTATTAAAACCCTCCTAAGAACAAATTTTGTTATATCTATACATAACCTTTTTTTTTATTTAAACTATACAAGTTTAGTTTTAAATATAATATTTTGGAACTTTGTATATGTACATACTGTTTTAAGTTAGAAGAGATAGTTTGCTATATTTCAGAAAATGTACCTTTATTTATGAAATTTAAAAGGAAAGAATAACATTTTTTTTGCTGTTGCCAATTAAACTTAGACAATTTTTATTAAAAAATTATAATTTTTACTTTATCTATGTCTGCACCGTTAATTAAGAATTTACAATGTAATATTACTGTTAACAGCTTAACAAAATAATTTTAATAGGGATTGCTGAAAAAACGAAATAGACATGCTAATTTGTTACATATCTCGGAATTTTTTTTAATCAAAGATGTTTTTTATTTAAAGAATTTTTAAACAGTATTTTTCATTAAAAAATGCTCACTTTTTTTCTTTTTTTCTTAATTTCAAGATGTGAAAATTTATATCAGAAAAAAAAAATCGAAAGTTTATCATTCTTTTATTCATTTTTAAATAACAAGAATAAATAAGTAATTATACAGCATGAATATAAATGAAAATGTCCGAACCCCTATAGCGGAATTCTCAACACAAAAGTCTTCTCACCATCAAAATAAAAAGACTTGATCATATGGAAGCAAGTCTTGTCAAATAGTTCAGGTGGAAAAAGAAAAAGGTTTTATAAAAGGCACGAGATGCTCATTAAAATTTTTTGGAAGTAAAAGGTGACTGTTTAAATTCTTTTGATTCAACGTCTTTTGTTAGCAGAATAGGTTTTACTGTTAAAATGAATGATTTGTTTTCACGAGATTTTTTTAAACACCTGTTATCTGGCTTCTTATTTTTTTACAATTGTTTTCAGCGTCTCAATATGCAGCATGCTTTAACAAGTTTTTTCACAAAGCTCAAGTTTCTGAACTTTTTAATGACTAAATTGAAAGAGCAAAAACTTTTATACCTTAAATCTACCTAACAAACTTGCATTCTATTTAAACACTATTTTTCTTGTGTGGAGAGAGGAGAAAATTATATTAAAAATTTCTCTATTTTTTTTCGAGGTGGGGATTGATTGCAAAGAGAACTAATTAATTTTTTTGATTTACATTTTCTTTCTTTACAAAGTAACAGACCTAACTCTGTTATTTATGTATTATGTACTACAATGATTCCAGCTTGACGGATTGATAAAACCTCTCAATTCTGTTTCTACGTGCATATTTCAATTCTAGCGTGTTCTTTCGAAGAATTCTCTACTGTACCTCTATTAGTTTGTACTAGTAAATTATTTTGTGTTCTATCTGTCTAAATTGATGGCGCGCACACGACATGTAATAATAATCTAGGCCGACAAAAATAAAGACTCCGCGAATGTTTAAATTATTAAATAAATTTATTCATAAAGACTTTTATTACACTGTTTTGAGGACCACTAAAACATATGTAAACTAAAAAAAAGGAGAAATTAAAAAAGTTTAAAAGCAATAAAAAAACTTTATTCAAATAAATATCACATTTTGATGTTATCGGTTATTTTTTCTAGTTAAATGAATTAAATGGATTGTTTGTTAGCTGTTAAGTTAGTAAAATTTATTCAGAAAGTTATAAATAATAAAACAACAAATTTTAAGACAACATTCTAAAAAAAAGTAGCCATTCGATTAAAAAAAAAATATTTCTATACTCTGAAATAATTTTTCCTAGTTTTCCGCGGAATTATTATTGTGTTTTTATTTTATTATATTTATTTACATTAACTATACCAACAACCGCTAATTTCCACTCTGTCAATTGGATATATTTCGACTTGAACCAGAAATTTTCTCATAAAATAAATAAAATGGAAATCACTCAGAAATAATGTCGACATAAAAGTTAAATGCCGTTAAATACAAATTCTGGTGTGAAATGTTTTTATAAAACTTAAGTAAAATCCCCGGTATGTTTAGTATTAAAAAATCGCAAAAAAATAGACTTAACCTTTTAGTGCGCAGCTTTGCATATATGCAAACAACAGTGTTTGAATTTAATAGATTTTTTTATTCGTATATACCTAATTCACACTAGAAAATAAAAAAAAAACAATATTTGCTTCAAATAACAACACACTTTCCTTATTTAAATAAAGCGAAATTAACCATTGAAACTTTCGGGCGTAAAGTCAGATTCTCTGGACTACGTAATTTATAGAACGTAGTATATCATATGAATTTAAGGGTTAAGAGATAATAATTCATAGATAAATTAATTGTTTTTAAATTAAGAACATTCTGGTTATTAGTCACTGTACAACAGAAAATTAATTGAAACACATGTCAACTCCTATACCGCCAGCTATACAGAGTAATTGGGTGTCGACGAGTGCGGTTTAATTATACTTTAAATTCTGGAAATTCCGTGGGATATTGTGGGATACACAGTGAGTAATGCTATGATCTAACTATTACTTTTCCTCCGCTCGATTAATTTTGTGAGCTCATCTTCGATAGCAAATTTTTATATTATAATGATTAAATTTTGCTTTTGTCCAGGTAAAGTATAATTTTTCCATATGTATTGAACAGAACATTTACACAACTTTTTGAAAATCTTTTGTTTTGTTCTTTACCAAGATAAAAGAAACACAACACTTTGTAACAAATACATTACAACTCTGTCCCAAACGTTATCAGCGACGTGAACTGATATATCCGTTCACTGAGCTTGTAGGTTTCAATGCAATAGAAGCATTATTTAAATTAATGTAATTCTTCAAAGAAAATGCAATATTAAACTTTTGAAGGGCAATCAATAATGTCTGTGTAATATTGCATTCTCACCGGAATAATCGAAAAACTTTATTTTAAATTAAGGAAAAGCAATTTTTCAACACTATTTCGACTTCGGATTCACTTTAAACCGAGGCCTCTGTGGACAGGTCCACACATCCCCAGGATCAGAACTGGTGAAAAAAGGCAGGAGAGCAACCTAAGATCTGGATGGTAGCAATTAAAACAAGTTGGAAATTGCTCGTCAAACGTGGCAAATGAGGTGCGTTCGTACTATAACTAGTTTTATAATTATTTTTTGCACCCCATATTGTACTGAATGTATATTTTTTTGCGCTTCATAAGTGCATAGTCTTTAACATCATTAAAATGCACTTACAATAATTTTTACCCCATTCCCCGTAATGTAACAGAAAACTTTTGACTGTCCCTGTAATTAAACTATACATTCGATTTTCATAAAATTTGAAATGGCTCGAAAAAATTTTGCAGCAATTATGTATTTAAAATTTCAGACCATTCGGTGGCTGTAAAATCATTAAAATGCATTTGCAATAATTTTTTCCCATTGGCCATAATGTAACGGAAAACTTTTGGGTGTCCCTGTAATTAAACTATACATACGATTTTCATAAAATTGCAAATGGCTCAACAAAATTTTGCAGCAATTATATATTAAAAATTTCAGACCATTCGGAAGGCTGTAAAATCATTAAAATGCATTTGCTATAATTTTTTCCCATTGGCCGTAATGTAACGGAGAACTTTTGGGTGTCCCTGTAATTAAACTATACATACGATTTTCATAAAATTGGAAATGGCTCAACAAAATTTTGCAGCAATTATATATTAAAAATTTAAGACCATTCGGAAGGCTGTAAAATCATTAAAATGCATTTGCTATAATTTTTTCCCATTGGCCGTAATGTAACGGAGAACTTTTGGGTGTCCCTGTAATTAAACTATACATCCGATTTTCATAAAATTGGAAATGGCTAAACAAAATTTTGCAGCAATTATATATTAAGAATTTCAGACCATTCGGAAGTCTGTAACATCATTAAAATTCACTTGCAATAATTTTTCACATTGGCCGTAATGTAAAGAAAAACTTTTGACTGTCCCTGTAATTAAACTATACATCCGATTTTCATAAAATTGGAAATGGCTCGACAACATTTTGCAGCAATTATATATTAAAAATTTCAGATCATTCGGTCGGGTAGTTTTTGCTCTGTTATATGCGGACGGACGGACAGACAGACGGACTGAACGACGACTATAGGTGCTACGTATTTATATAATTACGAACGCACCTAAAAAGGGGGTGTGAGTAAAAAATAAAAATAAAATGAAGGCCTGAACAGGTGGAAAAAATGAGCTACTTGAAGTAAAAAATATATATATATATAAAATGATAAAAATAGTAAGAGCAGAAAGAAATGTCTAGAAGAAAGTTTAAGTATAGCATTACAACAACTAGATATATTTTTGTATTTTTATAAAATTTTTAAATTTTTATAAGATTTTTTCATAACTTTTTTTATGTTTTTGGAGATTTTTTGTAATTTTATAAATAATGAGTAGTAAACTCAAATAAAAAGTAAGTAAAATTCGTATGGAAAGAGGGTAGCCTAGACCTAATGGCCGCTGAAAGTGTGGACTGGATCCGCTGGTCTGACAAGCCGAACTTCCTGAGAAGTTGCTATTTGGATCCGCTGGTCTGACAAGCCTAACTTCGTGAGAAGTTGCTATTTGGATCCGCTCAGGGATGCCGTCAGAATCATGAGTCAGTGCCGCTCGAGCGTCGTGGCAATGCCGGTAACGACCATGCGCCTAAGCGTAGCCCTGAAGATGGTACTACCGGATTTATATCGGCTGACAATGGGGGAAAGACGTCATGGAAGTATGCTGGAGAAAGTTGCAGCAGTGCCGGGTGCAATTCTTGAAAAATTGTGGAATATTTCAAATTTCGCGACCAAAGTTAAAAATATAAAATTTTGTCAAATGTTTCTGGTGCGAATCTTGTTTAAATTAGGTGCGATATAATATGTCCCTCAAGGGGTTTTAACATTAGAATGATGGAAAAGGGCCATTATGGCCCCAGCAATACGGATATATTTTGGTTCGAGCCAGAAATTTCATTATAAAATAAGTTTAAAAGAAACAAACGAAAAAAGGGGTGATTCCATAAGCTAAACAGTTTTAAATAAATATTCTGGCATCAAATATTTTTTATAAAACTTGAGCAAATTTTCCCGCCTTTCTAATGTTAATACACTATATAATATTTCATGCTCTCATAGCAGGGTTTGTACGGGTTAAGAAATTTCGAGGCTAGAAATTTTTTCGGTAATGGTATTTTCTTTTAGAGAATCTCTCTTTGAATAAGGCGAAATTTTGCGCGTTCATCCAAACGCCTCATAGATAAGGGAGAAAGCCTTGGTAAACTTTCTTGTGACATCATGAAACATCGCACGAAGAGGGAAAACATGGCAAAAAAAAAATCGAACAACTTGCATCTTTCGATTTCGTTGGCGCGTAAAATTATTATTTATTTTTAACTAATAACGATTATATTAAAAAAAAAATACAATAAAAATTTTAGAAAAAAAATTAATAGAAATAAAATTACAACTAATTAATAGAAAAAATAGAAAAAAAATGACCAACTATAGAAGGGGCCAACTTAATAGCCTTATCGATCCTAGTCCTCTTAATTCGCATAAAGCAAAATGAAAATATATTTTGTAAAGATAATGCATATACTTCGTAAGAAATAAATTAAACCAAAAATGTAAAATCATCTTTCTTTACCAATTTAACAAGCAGAAAAATTAACAAATAAAAAAAGGCAAAATTTGGGGTTGAAATCAAATTCAAGCAATACGAAAACGTAACCTACATTCAAATAAAACGATCCGTTTCCTGTCAAATTCAGATATGGATACGTTTGATATTTTTAATAGAATATTTTCTAATGGGGGGGGATTCTGTGGTATTTTAACAAATTTCATATGGGTATTTTATAAATTTTTGACAGATTATTAAATAATTTTATGAAGGTATATTATTTAAACAAGAAAAATGCTATTTTTATAATTAAAAATTAATAATAATAATAAACATTAAAAAATTGGGAAATTTTTAAAACTACACTTCTTCTACACTTTTGACATTTTTTAAACTTTTGTTTCATATACATTTCTCATAAGTGCGCTCTATATCTATTAGGACCATACATCTAAAACATTTCGAAAAAATAATTAAAATGCTATACCATATGTTAAAAAAAAAAAAAAAAAAAAAAAAAAAAAAAGACTATTTACTTAGCATTTTTATTTTTGAAAATGCACTTTTACTTAAAATCTCATGATAATTTTTGTCACATGCAGTTTTCGGCCCGTCCGTACAAATGGCGTGTTACTTGTAATGTATGTCTTTGAAGATACTGATCTATTGGGGAACTGAGGAATAAATTTAAAGATGCAATATTGGATAATTTAAAAAGAAATAAATATAGAAAAGATCTTTTTTCGTATATTTTCAATTATAGGATCATTACAGCATTCGTGAGAATATACTACGGAAGTTTAAATTTATTTCAATCGTTAACGGATGATCCTTATTTACACATGATTCTAATTGAAACTCTATACTTTAAAAGTAAATTTTGTAGGAGTTTTTTTGCATATGTTATTGAAGTACAAGTAAAAGAATTTCTTATAAAAAAATAAAGGTGGCGCCAACAGAATAACATTCGTGTGAGAGGTGCTACTCCACTGCCATCGAAACACTCAAGGACAAAGGACACGACTTGTGACGTCATCACTAATGGACCGAGTTCTTACTAGTGTTGGAACTCACACCGAAAAATTTTGCATAGCAATTTTCATTTATCTTATTTGTGGAATATCTATCATCTTATAAAACAATAATAACTATTTAAAATCACTGGTGAGAATTCGAAATTCCTAAATAAAAATTCAGCCAAATGCGGAATGCCACAGGGTTGCTGCATCTCCCTGATTTTTATTGTGCAATTCTAGATTATCACCAGTAAGTTTAAGTAGTTATTATTGTTTTATAAGACGATAGATATTCCGCAAATAAAATAAAAGAAAATCGCATTTCAAAACTCTCTTGTGTGAATTCCAACATTAGCGAGAAGTCGGTCGATTAGTGATGACGTCACAACTCGTGTCCCCTGGTCTTGAGTGTTTCGATGGCAGCGGCTAGTCCCGATATCACTTGGGAAATGATATGGGACCAGTAAGGTAAATTAAACAACTATGGTAGTAAAACATAGATGATTAAATTGTATTTGATTTTTATTTCAATTTGGCATTTTAGTAAAATAAAAATTTTTTGTCATGACTTAAGCGTACTGAGATGTCTGCGATAACTAAGAATATAGAAATTCCGGATTTTATTTTAAGTGCACTGTATTCAGTAATGCCTTTAGTAAGAATAAATATATTACGACACAAAAATTACTATTTGGGTTTAAATATAAATTTAAAATAACAATACAATCAAACATATTTTTTCCTTGTAAATGTTTAGGTATTCACGTTGATATTCTAAATAATAATAAAAAAAAACTGATGAAAATCTTATCTTGAAATCTTGCGTGATTATCAAAATTACTTGATTTTATATATGGAACTCATTGTAACCTTTAATGCTTATTCTCAAAAAGAAAAATTACTTATAAAAAATCTGCATATTTTTGTCATACATATTCCCCATTTACAAAAATATCCCAATGTTTAAATAAACTAGTATGTTGTGGCCATCACAAAACTTTCTTCTACATAAATCACGTCAATTAAATCATTTAAACAGTACAAAAATTACACAAAACTTACATCAATATAGCACCAATTCATATCAAATTATATCTGAATAGGAAGTTTCATGGAAATTCGTGCATTAGTTCTTGAGATAGAACTATAGCGGAAATTTTGAAAAATGTAGCACAGAAGCGCCACCTGTATAGCGATTTACACCAAAACATAGGCAGCGCTAAGTGATATCAAGGTATACCTGAATCTGAAATTTGATGAAAATTTGTGAATTAGTTATTGAGATAGAGCTATAGTGGAAATTCTAAAAAATGCAGTATAGCAGCGCCATCTGTTGAGCTATTTGCACCAAAACATAAGCAGCATTAATTCATATCAAGGTATACCTGAATCTGAAGTTTGTTGAAAATCCAAGCATTAGTTGTTAAGATAGAGCTATTGCGGAATCTCAAAAAATGCAACATAGCAGCGCCATCTGTTGAGCGATTTACTCCAAAATGTATGAAACGTCAATTCAATCAAGGAGCAACTGAATCTGAAGTTTATTGAAAGTCCGTACATTGGTTCTGGGGATTGAGCTATTGTGGGAATCGTGAAAAATGTTGCATAGCAGCACCACCTATTGAGCGATTTACACCAAAAACTAATTAGCATCAATTTATATCACGGACTAACTGAATATAACTTTTTATTAAATTCCGTGCGTTAGTTCATGAGATAGAGCGCCCACAAAATTAGTGTCGTAGACAGTTACATATAGACAGACAGGGGCTGTTCAAATATTACGTAAGCATGTTATTGACAATTTTTGACCCTCCCTCCCCACTTGTCAGCAAAAATAAGCAAATCGCAACCCCCCCCCCCCCCCTTAATAATTACGTAAGAAAATTGCAACCCCACCCCCCTCCACTTAAAAAAATTAGGATACAATGCAAATATAAAAAAAACTCTACTCGACTTAAAAAAATAATAATAAATGCTTGTTTTATTTCCTTACAATTCTATTTAAGAAAATTTCTTAGATCACAATTTTAGAAGAACTTAGCCATTTGAAAAATTTAAATTTGAACATACCCATATCTATTCCGATGCTGACCACGGCTGCTCAAGACATGTTTCGATATCTGTTATGACATTGGTTTCCAGTTTTACTTGATTATCTTCATCGCTTTCTTTTCGGATGCAATCGTGATCAACTTCATCTTCCTTGATACACTCGACATCTTCTGTATCTTTCACGAATTTTACGAAGTACATAAGTTCATTTGCTCGACGAGCAGCAATTTTCAATGGTCGTATAAGGCAGGCCTTCTCGCTTTTTTCACTGTGCTGAATTTTTTTGTGTCTGTTTGCTGATTTCTGAGATGCATGATATTGGCCACAACTTCCACAAGTTCTTGGGGATAATTGCAATTTTATGGAAGGGCAAAAACAATCATACAGCATTAAAAAGCAGTAAACCAACGTTTAAAATGCACAAATAATGGATGAAAGAAACAGCTGTTTGCTGCTTTTCATCCATTATTTGTGCATTTTAAGCGTTGGTTTACTGCTTTTTAATATTCCTGCACAAAGGCTATAATTGCTATTTAAATCATACAGCATCTTTAAAAGTCCCTTTGCTGTAATATTGAGATTTAAGGCCAGACGGAGACTTAAATCTATAAATTCCCCCTCCTCACTTGTAATGATGTCATTTGACGATTGTATCATTTTAATTGGAGGAGGAATAAATCGTCCTTTTAATATACGAAATAATCCACTACGTGCAGGAGAGCAACAATTCTTTTCTTCGCATTTTATAATTTGCAGCAAGTACGGATTTTCTTGTAAATGCTTCGAATACCAATCCAAGTCATAACCAAGAGAGTCTGGCTCGCCTGAATAAACATATGTCGCAATAACATGAGAACCGTCAATGTTTAATGAGTTCCAGATATCTGCGAGAGTTTTACCAGCATATGCAAAGTTATTTTGCTCTATTTTTTCGTCAATAGTGCTACCGTTCTCATCGAGATGGGAACCATAATGGTCATAAGTGTGTATAAGACCAGACAGTTTGCGACTGAGAGGTGTCATTCGCCTTTCTACTCAGTTATATGCACTTCTTCCAGGAGCATTGCACGCAATGAAATTTCCATCCAAATCATGCTTTTTGAAATGGTTAATAGCAAACGATATAACTTTCTGGTAGCGGGGATTCTCGTCTGGAGCTCCATCAACAGTAACTATGATTACAGGTTTGATGAAATCCTCTTCTGTTTTCATTAATTTTTCAAAGTCTTTGAGTATTAATAGAGTTTCAAAATCCTGAACATGAGTATTTGCTGTGGAAGAACTGTGTTTCCCACTTCTTACGTTGGACCAGAAAAACCTATGGCTTTACTTTGACCTGCCATGCCAGGAGCAATCACAATACCAGAATAAATAGATGGGATAAGTTTGTGGCGTTCAGCGATGACCCACTCGTGGTCGGGTAAGGATACACGATACTCCATATGCATCAGTATCGGGGACTGCTTATTGGCTGCTGTAATTCCCAAAGGTACACGCACTATGTCATCCCGTGAAAGAAGAAACGCTTGCATGGGTCCAAGAATTGAAGCTAAAGTTTCTAAATAGCGGATGGATGTTACTGCGAATTGGTTATCAATGTGAGATCGGTAATAATCAGTCTGAACCCAAGAAAGTTTTATTGGCACTGTAGTGACATGTCTTCGACCCTCGATGGTTGAGGAATTTTTTGGAAGCAAACGAAGATATGTTCCACTCATGCTTATTGCAAAAACCAACCTTTTTCAGTTCTACAGTCAAGTTATCGAGAGTTTTGACACTTCGTATTGACTCGCTTCTTCTTTTTGCATCTGCAGCGCTTCCAATAATAGCTATGTCTGTTATTGCCTTAAGCAATAATGGTTAATCTACATTTAAACTTGGTCTTCCTAATGAATCCCTCAAAGCTATTTTTTTTTAATGTCTGGATTATCATGGCAGATTTCTTCAAGCTTTGTCCGTTTGGTGGTTCGATGTTTTCTTTGGTATTCATAATTTTGTCGTTTCCTTTTTAAGGATTGTTTTTCTTTTTTTAGATCACTGGAAACCTTATTTATCTGTTTTTGAATTTGAGATACACTGGTTTCAATTCAAATGGATTACATTTCATTTTTAGTAAGGTACAAAATTTGAAAACAGTTAGAAGATTATCTGCTACAAAACTTACGTATTTTTTAATTTTTTCCCCCCTGGATACATTAATTTTCGAGTTATTTGAAAAGAAAAAATAAGGTTTAGCTTGGCTACGCCATATTTAAAAAGTAATAACTCATTTTTTGACATTTCTTTGGTCTTTATTTATTCCCATTCTGACCATGTTTCGCCAAGCATACACGGTCATTTTATCTTATCTAACTTTTTTTCAATTTTTACAAGTAATAATGTAAACTAAAAGTTATGATAAAATATATTTAAAATTTTAAAAATAAATTGATTATAATTACCTTTATAAAATAATCAAGAAAGACTGGTTTCTTTTTGGTTGCCTTACGCAGTTCGTCCTCAATTATTTTTAGCACCAATACCTCTAACTCTTTGTCAGTTTTAGAAGACTTTTTGTACTGCCGCCACACATCATTAGTTTTACATTGGGTATCCTTCAAAGGTTTATCTGATGTAGACTTTTTGAAACTTTCAAAAAGTTTTTTACACAAGATTTCTCGAAATGAAGACATATTTCTGATTTATTTATTTTAAACACCACTACACTACAGTACTGAGAGGTTTTCAAAACTCAAGAGACACCAGACAGTAGAGTAGTCGGTCATTATGGTTATGGGGTTCAACCACTTGACAGAGTAGGGGTGGAAACAAAAAAGATGGAATTTTACTTACGTTTTGGAAGCTTTCCCGGAAGACACATATTGTCACAATACAACATATCGCATCCGTCTATTAAATTCTATTCTATTCTATTCTCACAATTGGGAGTAGTAGTAAGTTCTCAGAGATAATAAGCCCTCATGCACAGGGCTTAATTTGCACCGGAGCCGACCGGATCTCAGCTCCGCTACTTCTCCGTTCTTAGTAAATATTTAAATATTGGTCAGAATTCAGCGGAGCTCATAAATACAGGGCTCTGGAGCCCAGTGTAGCAACGCTTCCGAAAAAACGAAGCCTAAATTACACTTTCATTCCTTCCCATCTCCAAGTTTTGCATTCTTTTTTACCAAAACAATTATATGTGACGTAATGTGTCGCACACGTAGGAGATGGAGATGAAACGGATTCAATTTTTATATCAGTTTGTGGTCTTGGCTAGAAAGCAGCCGAGCAGGGTTTCCCTTTTTTCTATAAAAGCATCGAATCTTTCCAATAACGGTGTTAAATTTTTAATTTAATCTGATTTTCAGGGGCTCACCACAAAAGATCGTTATACGGAAGGAATCGATTGTAGTTTAAGATATGCACCTTTTATAGGAAATTGAAAAACGTTGTTCCATTCTTCAGCATATAAATATAAATCTCTGTAAATTTGATTCATTTTTTCATAAAAAGGCATAGCTGCGAATTATTCCTTTTTGATGTTAACACTATTTCCGAATCATAATCCTTACCACATTTAATCGCAGAATTCTGCAATTAACAACATTAAAATTAGGCAAAGAATTCTATTCGGAAGGAGTGATAGCTAAAAAGTGGAATAGTTCACAACTAAGTATATGCTGATAGATACATTTAAATATTTTATTTTTCTATAGAATAAAATACTTTACATTTTGGCAAATAATGTATGAAATATAAATATGCAGATTGCAGTGGCAGGAGGGGAGGGCGACGGTATGGCTGTTAGTACCGGTACCGCAGAATAGTAGGGCTCGGCTCCGGTACTTTTTTTGTTAGAAATTAAGCCCTGCTCATGCATCAAACATGAACAGTCACCTCTAGATAAAAGAGATTGTTTATGTTTTCCTTGTGCGGTCAAAATAGCTGACATCAGAACTTCAAGTTAAGTATTCTTTTGCTATTTCTTTTTTTCAATTTGAAATTTTTAATATTTTTTTTTTTTTTTTTTTTTTTACAAGTTAAGAGATTTTGAAAATGTCTTACGTAAGCATCATTCAAACTCCCCCTCCCCCCTTGTCAGCAAAAATAAGCAAATCGCTACCCCCTCCCCCCCCCTTAGGTGCTTACGTAATATTTGAACGGCCCCACAGACAGAGTCACAGAGTCACAAACTCACAGAGAGACATTTTGTAAAAACATGTTTTTGGAACCTCTGACCCCTAAAACATGTAAATCCGTCAAAAACCTGAATTCGAAAATTTTCATGAATCCAATACTTTCTTCTTGTAAAGATAGAAGAAAGTAAAAATAACAATGTTTCACAAGATGCAGTTCAGTCAATCAGGGTAACTTTGAACCACGGTGTGTAACTTTGCACCACCTCCTATTTTTCAATATATTTTACTCTAAAAGACTAAATAACCGCCAAAACTGTGCTCTGTTGGCAAGGTTCTAAACTGGGGTTTCTACTCTTTATTTTAGAAAATAAGTTAGCAACATTATGCGCAATTAATTGCATCATCTAACTATTTTTGTAAAGTACTGTTTTCAAGTTAATTTTGAATGCTGTTTTGAAGTTGTTGTAATCCAATTAAATTTTCATAGTAAGTAACAATATACTCACTTATAAGACATATTATTACCTAAATGTGGTAAATGTGTTACCATTTTGTGATTATTCATTTATTAATAGTTAGTAAAATGTAAAATAAGAAGGCACTAGCATTTTACCACATTTTCAATGTAACTTTGAGCCGGCTCAAAGTTATACTGATGCTTATAATTTACTAATTATAGGTGCTAGTGTTAAAAATTTCCCATATTTGCACATATATCTTATATAAATGCCGAAAATGAACATTAGATATAACATGTAAATATTTTCACAAATATGTGTAAAATACATAAAATACATTTAAAGGCGTTTTTCGGGGCGGAGCTACTCAAATTTGACAGTTCATACATTCGACAATTTTTATTCTTCTTTGAATAATACTAGTACTAGTATGTATTACTGTAACTATGGATATATTATTGAGTTAAAACATTGAAAATTGTTTTCCTCTGCTATTTTATGTTTTATATGAACAATAAACAGGTTTTTTTTTTTTTCTAAATGTTCACGGTTCTCTTCTTCCACTTTTCGCATGCCTGATATTTGTTGTAATATCATAAATAATACAAATATTGTGATGTTGGGAAATGTAAATTCGCAGACTTTACATATCTGAAAACATTTTTTGGTGTTTAAAGTTGTCCTGACTACAATAGTTTTTTTTATAATGAATTATTTTATATAAAAATTTATCGTATGGTGCAAAGTTACCCTAAATGGCTGGGTAACTTTGAACCAGGAGAAAATTCCATTTTTTATTGCTTTTATCCTTATT
The DNA here is from genome assembly GCA_963932465.1 of Maratus speciosus. Taxonomy (NCBI): domain Eukaryota; kingdom Metazoa; phylum Arthropoda; class Arachnida; order Araneae; family Salticidae; genus Maratus; species Maratus speciosus. Next base: position 249,513,023 of record OZ010797.1, on the reverse strand, counting down.
ATTCCTTAATTTTTGATAGTCAAACGATAAGTTAGGATCATTTCTTCCCTTTTATGCCCCTAGTTGAGACAATATTCTTCTAATAAGAGTGTGGCATATGAAAATAGAGAAAATGCGGATCAAAGTTACCCTGAATGACTGTAATACTTATTCTATCCGAATTTTAATTGACAGAGATGTACTTGGAACAGATTTTGCACGAACTGTACCATTACATGAAAAAAATCTCGTTTTGAGAATATTGCGAAAAACACTTGACCCTTTAATCTTTGGCACGCAGATTTTGTAGTGTATATTTTATGCAAATGTTCTCGAACAGTATGCCAGCAATTTTTGTTTTGAGAAAGTGGTGTGAGTTAGAATTAAATATTAGTCCCCAATGGCTGCCTTGAACAAAGTATAGGGTGTTTATAAAGTCCCGGAACCATTTTGATGTTTAATAACTCATAAAATAATAAAGATAGAATAAAATTAATAACATAAATGGTTAGATACTCAAAAAGTTTCATGACCCTTATCAATAAACTTCCACGTGTGCCCCCTTCGTCGCACGGAGAATATCAAGTCGATAGTCAATTTCACGCCAGGTAGCGGCAAGCATGTCGGCATCCACAGAGGCTATTGCGGTTGTAATTCTGGCTTTTAAGTCATCAATTAGACATGTTGGAAAACTTCGTATTTCCACAACTAGAAGAGCTTCAGCCACATGTCATATTACAACAAGATGGTGCACCACCTCATTGGGGTACCATCGTTCGTACTTCTTTGAATGGCCATTTTCCAGGAAGATGGATTGGGCGAGGAAGTCCAATTCCTTGGCCACCCAGATCACCTGATATAACGCCGCTGGACTTTTTACTTTGGCGATTTGTAAAGGACAATGTTTACAGGTGGAGAGTGTCGAACATTGATGACTTAAAAGTCAGAATTACAACCGCAATAGACTCTGTGGATGCCGACATGCTTGCCGCTACCTGGCGTGAAATTGACTATCGACTTGATATTATTCTCCGTGCGACGAATGGGGGCACAAGTGGAAGTTAATTGACATAGGTCATGAAACTTTTTGAGTCTATCTAACCATATATGTTATTAATTTTAATCTATCGTTGTTACTTTATGAGTTGTTAAACATCAAAATGGGTCCGGGACTTTATAAACACCCTGTATATCACCGTATAGGTGTCAGTCGGGTGCAAAAAGTTAAATGAGATTTAAATATTTGTTTACATTTTTAAGTTGGTAATAATCAGTGTTAGAGAATTAAAATGTACATAAATTATATATATTTGCAATCTGCAGAATCTGCTGCGTGTTTTAAGTCACAATTTTAAAAATCGATTTTTTGAAGTTATTTGACGTCCCAGTCCCTTTAAGTGTACTTATAGAAGTTTCAAAAATAATAACAGAGAGACAAATTGAAATTGTATACATGATTTATACCGGGTGATCCTGAAGTTCCGTGAGTTTTGAAATGATAATATTTAGTAAACTATGTACAAGAGAAATATCCGGTTGTCATAGAAATGCTTAGAAACGTGCGGGATTTGTTTATTTTAAGAATTTTTTAAAATATTAGTTACACTTTTTACCAACATGTGGCGCTGAAATTGATAAAATAGTTTTGATATGGAATAATAAAGCGCATTGAGTATTGACATCGCGTTCTATCTCGTTTACGACTGCAACTGATGTTGAGGGTATCTCGTTTCTTTGACGATCTTCCAATGAGTCCATTTCCTCAAAACTTTTTATCATAGCCTTCAGATTAGTAATGGTCATCGGTCTTTTTCCAGTTTTAACTCCACGCATTGTATGATAAGAAAGCAAAGTTAACTTGCCAATTCATCCTTCTTGTAAAACAGCTTAACACAGCTTTGTCAAGCAAAGAAAAAATGTCTAAAGATAGCAGTTGCTCTTCAAATTTTGTATCAAAATTCCTTTTAAATGCAATGCAATTTCTTTAATCTTCGAAAAAGCGTTTGTACATAAACGGCCCTTAAAGCGAATGTGAGGAATATCTTAGAAAATATGTTGCGTTTTTCGATGTTTTACAACACCGCCATGTGTTGATGAAAATTTTAACTTTTTATTTAAAATTTTCATTATAAACAAAAAGCCCACACGTTTCTGAACATATATCTGAAAACAGCACCTTTCTATTGTACATAGTTTTCTAATTATTAACATTTCAAAACTCCCGGAACTTCTGGATCACCCGGTATTTATTTGAAAATATTAAATGGATTAAAAAAAACTGCTTAAAATACTACCAAGAAGTTTTTCTCTGATAAATACTATATCTGTACCATTGAGTTTAATTATCGAATCATTGAATAATATAAACTGTTTAAATATTTATGTTCATGGACGTTATACAACTTCTGTTATTGTTGAAAGCGTTTTAGTAATGACTTTTAGTAAGTCATGAATTTGGTGTACATTTGGAAGTTACAGAAACACAGCTAGAGAAAAAGTGAAACTGTACACATGCTTCATATTTTTGTAAAAATTTTAAATACGTTTAAAAACATATATAAGTACTACCGATTTTTTTTCTCTGGTAATTAAGCGTCAGTGCATCAATTTTAATTGTGCTATATTCGAATAACGTAATCTGTTTAAATAATTACGTTATTCTTCAAAGTATTTTAGTAATGACTTTGGTACGTCGTGATGACTTGGGTGGTCTTATGTAAAAAAAAAGAAAAGAAAAAAAAAACACCGAGAGAGAAAATGTTAAATGGTACAAATACTTCATATTTCTTATAAAATATTAAATGTGCTTAAAAAATATATATATCAAGTACTACCGGAATTTTTTTTTCGGTTTATTAAGCATCAGTGTTGTTCATTTTTATTATCCAAAACTACATTTATATATACTGTTTAAATAATTTTGTGCAGTCAAGTTATACATGTTCAGTTCTTCTTGGATGTATATTATTAAAATATTTAAAATAATTTATGGAACACAATTAAAATAAACCAAAACGCTTTAAATGTAATATTATGTAACTATGAAATTGTAAATTCATTAAAAATAAAAAATTAATATTGTTTGTGGTTTTAATATTTATTTATGTAAAATATTATTGTTTTATATTTTTCTTTTAGCTTGTGAATATTGAAAACAATTTGAAAATGAAAAACAATTATGCAAATTGATTCTATAATCTTAAAACATCTCCCTATGTATATTTGGTTTGACAGACACAGGGAACAAAAGAACTTTTTCGCTAAACTGAAATTTAAATAATTTGAAGAAGTAACGAATGTTCAAAGAAAATATATTCCCTCTTCCTGTCAGATAGAAATTGGTTTAGAAGTTTTAAATGCTGATTTTTTTATTTAAAAAAAAGTAAAATAATGAAAAATGTAAAATGAGAAAGCTTTGCCTTTATTCTTTTCCTGTGTTTAAAGAAAACTTTTTAGCGTTAAGAGAAATAAACTGATTCTAAAACAAAAATCCTGTTTTGTATTTTATATTTTTAAACAGGAGAGAAAAAAAAGAAAATTCTTCTCTTTAAAATAAATTCAAACAATACGAGGATATAGCTGAATATCAAATAAAAATATTTTCCCTTCTTGTCAAATTCAGATAGGAATTCGCATTAGAATTTTCAAAGTGCTTAAAAAAAATTAAAACAATGAAAATGTCAGCTTATCATAATTCGCTCTATCAACTTAGTATGTGCGGAGAAAATTGGATGTTAACATAAGAAAAAATATATATGATAGTTTTCACCTATATTCTGTAATCCGTGAAGACCGGGTTTATCTCCTTGTATTATAGAAAGATTTAACAGGGGTTTTGGAACAGAATTAAAATAAATCCATAGATTTTATAGGACATATTTTACAACTATAAAATTGTAAATTTAATAAAAATAATAGATTTAAAAAACGTGTTTATGGTACTAATATTTATTTCTTTAAAAAATATGCTTATTTTGTTTTCCTTTTTGTTTGTGAATATTGAGAACAATTTGAAAGTGAAAAACAATTATGAAAATTAATCTAAAACCTTCAAACTTATTTCAATTCTTATTTGATTTGACAGTCATAAGGAAAAAAACTGTTTCTCTAAATTGAAATTTAAATAATTTTAAAAGGTAACCTAATTTCCAAGAAAATATATTTTCTCTTCCTGTCAGATAGAAATTTGTTTAGTTGTTTTAAATGCAGAATGTTTTAATAAAAAAATAAAATAATATAAAAGGTAAAATATGAAAGCCTTGCCTTTAGTCTTTTCCTGTGTTTAAAGAAAACGTTTTAGCGTTAAGAGAAATATACTGATTCTAAAACAAAATTTGTTTTGTATTTTATATATTTAATTAGGAGAAAAAAGAAAATACTTCTCTTCAATTTAAATTCAAACAATACGAGGATATAGCTGAATATCAAGTAAAAATATTTTCCCTTCTTGTCAAATTCAGAAAGGAATTCGCATTAGAATTTTTAAAGTGCTTAAAAAATGTAAACAATGAAAATGACAGCTTATCATCAGACACAATATATGTGATCGTTTTCACCTATATTCTGTAATCCTTTAAGTTTGGGTTTATCCCCTTGTATTATTAAAAGATTTAACAGGAGTTTTGGGAACAGAATTAAGATAAACCCATAGATTCTATATGAAATATTTTACAACTATGAAATTGAAAATTTATTTAAAAGAATAGATTTAAAGAAACTTGTGTGTGGAATTATTAAGAGTCCTGGACAAAAACTCGATCGCCTAGTCTAGACTCTTTGATTAATTTACTGCCGCCGAACATTTAGGCAAAAAAAAGAGGATAGAAAAAGAAAAAGATGTGTGTAAAATGTCGCATTTTTTTACCTTGTGAAATGAAATTAATATTGTATCGTGTAAAATGTTATTTGTGTTGTGCTATCAGTGCTAATAAATGTATAAAGTGTTACCGGCCAAGTTATTATTGAAAATCTACACGCATCGTTCAAGTAATATGAAGCACGGTTGGCTTCATGAAGTTGATTGGTATTAGAACCTGCGAATGGCGGAAAATTTAAATGACGTAGTCGGCAGGATCCGATCACATCGGAATATATATATATGCAAGGTGAGAGTTATATTTTTCGCAAGTGGCTTCCCATTAAAGGATTGTTATTAATTATTTGAATAACGTTGTGATAAGTTTGAATTACATTATCCAACGATATGCTTTGTTTATTGTTACGAAAAGGGAAATTATATGTGACAAATAGTGAAATTGAACAGTACGACAGTACTACTGTAAAATATTGTACGACAGAACAGGTATAAAGGAGGGAGGCCTATAAATGTTTTATTTTTTTCGAAACGTTATGCAATGTGGCACGCCAGTGCTGAATTGAATAGTTATTTAATAAGTATAATATTGTAGTTGTATGATAGTGCAAACGAAGTGTATTTTTTTTTTCGAAACGTTATTTAATTTGGCACGCCAGCGCTGAATCGAATAAAGTGTTTTTTCTTTAATAAGTATAACATTGTAGTTGTACGACAGTGCAAACGAAGTGCATTTTTATATTTGCATAAATTAAGAGTATTGTCTTGTTCAGAGTATGATCGTTGATGTTTATAAATTTAGTTATATATATATATATATATATATATATATAATAGTGTATATTGAGATATAAGATTATGATATATAATTCAGGTAATTTGAAAGTGTATAGGTTGTGAAATAATCATACACAGAGGGTGCATAGTAATATATGAGTTTACATGTAGTGGCATACTTGCTTTTCGAGTTGTCACTTGTCCTTGTGATGAATGAGTGGTGGATTAGTGATATTGAAGTAAATAGTGGTCTTTTACGAATGGGATGAATAATTAAAATTTGGGTCAGGCTGTTGAAAAAAAATTTCATTTTTCGGAAAGGGTCGTAAGAAAGATTTGCGATGTTTGGCAGAGGAGTTGGGAGAACAGCCGAGTCCGGATGCAGGAATAGTTGATCTAAAGGAATTGATTATGGGTAGTAAGAATTATGAAGTCGAATTTGTGAAGTTGTTATTGGATGCGATTATAGAAGAGAGACAGGAAAATGAGGGGAAGCGTTTGGAAAGTGAAAAACTTGCATCAGAAAGAGAGTTTGAATTGGAGAAATTAAGAATGGCAAAGAGTAATGAAATGAGGGAATCTAAGACTGGAGTAGACATGACAGTTTATAACCATGGAATAGAATTTACAAAACTCATGCCGAAATTTAATACCAGTGGTTTAGAGAATGAAAATGATACACGAACGGACAATCAGGTTAGTGGAAAGCAGAACTGTAATTCTGAGATAGAGAGGGGGGTGAATTTGCAGGAGGATCTTGTGTGCTTGGTTAAAGAGGTTCCTGAGAAAAGAATAACACTATCAAGCATTGATGTTATTTATAAAACAGTAGAAGAAGCAGAGTGTTATGCTGATGAAAGTTTGTTGGACCTTGTGCACTTGTTTGAAGAAGTTTCTGAGAAAGGAAAAATAATATCAAGCATTGATGATATTGATAAAGCACTAGAGGATGGAGAATGTAATAATGATGAAACTTTCTGCAGCAATTCGAGAGCTTCTGAATTGGCGTTAGCTGAAAATCAGTGACTGGCTAAGAAACTAAGTGAATATTTTGAGATTGAAATTAGTGATACTGAAAACCTAGTTGAAGTGCTTGAATTGTCTGAACTTCAAGATGTGAAAAGAGAAGAAGGAAGAATGATGAAGGAGAAAAGTAAAGCTCATGAAAAGTTGAACTTAGTACTGATTAGTGGAAATGATGATACTGAAAACGCTATGACCGAGATGGCGAGGGAAATCGCGGAAGGCAAGCAAACCCCCCTTACGGTTGATTTGGTTAGGAGGGCAATTAGAGTGGAAGGTAAACCTTATCTTGAACTTGATTGGTTATTTGATCGATGTGAAAGAAGTCTAGAAGGGAAACCAGGTAGGGAAAGAATGCTGAGGAATCACAAAAAGAGGAAGAAATTCCAAAAGCGCCGACACTTTATCCCGGCACCCATACTTTGATTAGTAGTTAAGTTTTACAAATTCTATACAGTTATGTTAAAATGGTATTAATTATACGCATTGAAATTGTGTTAATTGTGCGAAAAAAGGGTATATTTTGTTTAATAATAATAAAAAAAAAATGTTAGATATTTATTTGGTATTGTGTGTTGTAATAAACTAATGTACATGTTGCAGGCGACATATTTTAAAATGCATGTTCTGTGCCATTTTAATGTTTTATTTTGCTATTGTCTCATGAAAATTATTTCAATAATGTTGCATATATATAATATATATTGTGTGTTATGGTTCTTAGTTTAAGTATTTACAAAATAGGAAGTTCCACATCACTCTCACCGTTGCTAATAAATGTGTTTTTCATAAGTGTGATTTTAAAGCTTCATTGTGACAAAAGCCACTAATGAGCTCTTTTTGGAGGGAGTAGTAAGAGTCCTGGACAAAAACTTGATCGCCTAGTCTAGACTCTTTCATTAATCGACTGCCGCCGAACATTTAGGCAACAAAAAGTGGCAACAAAAAGAGGATGGAAAAAGAAAAAGATGTGTGTAAAATGTCAATTTTTTTTACCTTGTGAAATGAAATTAATATTGTATCGTGTAAAATTTTATTTGCGTTGTGCTATCAGTGCTAATAAATGTATAAAACGTTACAGGCAAAATTATTATTGGAAATCTACACGCATATCATTCAAGTAATATGAAGCACGGTTCGCTTCATGAAGTTGATTGTTATTAGAACCTGCAATGGCGTATTCATATTTATTTCTGGAACTGTATTCATATTTATTTCTTTAAAAAATATATTTATTTTGCGTTTTCCTTTTTGCTTGTGAATATCGGGCAAAATTTGAAAATGGAAAACAATTATGAAAATTGATTCTAAAATCTTCAAAATATTTCAATGCTTATTTGTTTTGACAGAATTAAAGACAAAATACATTTTTCGCTAAATTGAAAATGAAATATTTTGAAGAAGTAACCTAAATTCGAAGAAAATATATTCTCTCTTCCTGTCAGATAGAAATTCGTTTAGTGGTTTAAATGCAGAATTTTTAAATTAAAAAAAGTTAAAAAATGTAAAATGTAAAATGAGAAAGCTTTGCTTTTATTCTTTTCCTGTGTTTAAAGAAAATGTTTTTAGCGTTAAGAGAAATAAACTGATTCTAAAACAAAAATCTTGTTTTGTATTTTATATGTTTAAACAGGAGAGAAAAAAAAGAAAATTCTTCTCCTTAAAATAAATTCAAACAATACGAGGATATAGCTGAATATCAAATAAAAATATTTTTCCTTCTTGTCAAATTCAGGTAGGAATTCGCATTAGAATTTTCAAAGTGCTTTAAAAAAATAAAAACAATGAAAATGACAGCTTATAATAACTAGCTCTATCCGTAGTATGTGCAGAGAAAAGAAGATGTTAACATCAGAAATAATATATATGGTCGTTTTCACCTATATTCTGTAATCCGTGAAGCCCGGTTTTATCCACTTGTATAATTAAAAGATTTAACAGTTAGAGAAAGATTTAACAGAGTTTTTGAACAGAATTAAAATAAATCCATATATTTTAGATGAAATATTTTACAGCTACGAAATTGTAAATTTAATAAAAATAATAGTTTTAAAAAATGTGTTTGTGGTATTCATATTTCTTTAAAGAATATATTTATTTTTGTTTTATTTTTTGCTTGTGAATATTGAGAACAATTTCAAAATGAAAAACAATTATGAAAATTTATGAAAATTGATTCTAAAACCTTCAGACGTCAGACAAAAAGTCAATGCTTATTTGGTTTGGCAGACATAAGGGAAAAAAACTTTTTTCTCTAAATTGAAATTTAAATAATTTGAAGAAGTAACGTAAATTCAGAGAAAATATATTTTCTCTTCCTGTCAGATAAAAATTCCTTTAGTAGTTTTAAATGCAGAATTTTTTAATTAAAAAAAAAGTAAAATAATGTAAAAGGTAAAATGAGAAAGCTTTGCCTTTACTCTTTTCCTGTGTTTAAAGAAAACGTTTTAGCGTTAAGAGAAATAAACGGATTCTAAAACTAAAATTTGTTTTGCATTTTATATATTTAAATAGGGGAAAAAAGCAAATATTTATCTTCGAATTAAATTCAAACAATACGAGGATATAGCTGAATATCAAATAAAAATATTTTCCCTTCTTGTCAAATTCAGATAGGAATTCGCATTAGATTTTTAAAGTGCTTAATAAAATGAAAACAATGAAAATGACAGCTTATCATAATTAGCTCTATCCGTAGCATGCGCAGAGAAAAGTGGATGTTAGCATCAGACGCAATATATATGATCGTTTTCACCTATGTTCTGTAATCCTGGAAGCCCGGCTTTATCCCCTTGCATTATTAAAAGATGTAACAGGAGTGTTGGAACAGAATTAAGATAAATCCATAGATTTTATATGTAATATTTTACAACTATGAAATTTTAAATTTAACAAAATTAATAGATTTAAAAAAAGTGTTTGTGATATTCATGTTTATTTCTTTAAAAATAATATATTTATTTTGTGTTTTCCTTTTTGATTGTGAATATTGAGAACAATTTGAAAATGAAAAACAATTATGTAAATTGATTCTTAAACTTTCAAACGTATTTCAGTGCTTATTTGTTTTAACAGATATAAGGAAATTTTTTTTTCACTAAATTGAAATTTAAATAATTTGAAGAAGTAACCTAAATTAAAAGAAAGTATATATTCTCTTCCTGTCAGATAGAAATTCTTTTAGTAGCTTTAAATGTAGAATTTTTTAATTAAAAAAAAGTAAAATAATGTGAAAGGTAAAATGAGAAAGCTTTTCCTTTATTCTTTTCCTGTGTGTAAAGAAAACTTAAACTGATTCTAAAACCAAAATCTTGTTTTGTATTTTATATATTTAACCAGGAAAGAAAAAAAAATACTTCAGTTTAAATTAAATTCAAATAATACGAGAATCCAGCTGAAAATCAAGTAAAAATATTTCCCATTCTTGTCAAATTCAGATAGGAATTCGCATAAGAATTTATAAAGTGATTGAAAAAAACGAAAACAACGAAAATGACAGTCTATCATAATTCGGTTTTGTCTGAATTCCTTTTCAGAATATAATATTTAAAAAAGTCTTAATAAATTGCTTGTGTTATTAAAATTAGGAATGTGGCGAATTTGACAATTTAAAAAACATTTCTTATAAATTTTGCATTATCACATTTTTTGGTGTTATATTTATTCAAATTTACATTATATTAAGGTCCATTGCATTCACTTAAATTAATATTTGTAGATGGCGAACATTGCAATTAAACACACATTTACTATTTTTGTTTATTAATTGTTATTTAATTTCGATTTATTAACATATAGAGAGGGCAAATAAAGGTTGTTTTGATTTTTTCATATATTTATGTTGTCAAAAGATGGATTTATATAAAATAAAGACACTTGTACAATTATTGGATGACAATCAGATAATTAAGACGCAAGATAAATCAGATTTTTTTACCCATATTCATTCCATTAAAGAGTTAATGAATAAATTTATTTTTACAGACAAGATCGCATATAATTTCTTAATACAGGGTATATATAATTATATATATATAAAGTCTGCGTCGTGAAAATTAGAAATGTGGCAATTTGACAATTCAAAAAATATTTCTTCTAAATTTTGTATCATCACATTTTTTTTTTCTTTTAGCGTTGTATTTATTCAAATTTATATGATATTTAAGTCCAGCGCATTTTCTTAAAAAGATATTTCTAGGTGAAAAACTTTGCACTTAAACACACATTTGCTATTTTTGTTTATTAATTGTTACTTAACTTTGAGTTATTAATCTATTCATAGGGTAGATAAAGGTATTGTTTTAATTTTTGCATACGTTTATGTAGTGACAAAAAAAAGGATTTATAAAATATTAAAACTGGTACAAGAATTCGATGATAAGTGAAAAAATTTCGTTTACATAATAAATAAGTTATATATATATATGTACAGTGAAACCTCCTTGAGCGGCCACCTCTAAACAACGAAAACCTCTGAATGCCGACCACATGTTGATTGAACCAAACACGTTCTATAAAATTAACATTAGTACGGACCTTTAAATAAGGAATTCTGAACAGCGGCCACTCTAAAGTCCCGAGAATTATTTTTTACAGATGCTGGTACAATTTCATATTTATTTTTAAACAGAAATGTGAAGCAGATCAAACAAAATTTACTTGATATCTGAACAAACAGAAAATGAAGACATTGGTAACAATGGGGAAATTTTATATAACATTCTTAGGACTTCAGTCATGACTAACATAAAGGCCAGCTTATTTGTAAGTCTGGTCAAAAATTTGGCAGTTATTGCCACATTTGATTCCATACAGAAAATGGTAGAAGATAGAATAGAGGAAAATAAAATAGATTACAGAATCACCCCAAATTTCCAGTATTAACACATATATCGAAGATTTGAAGAATCTTCGTGACATCCAAAATTTCTCATTAAATCATAATGATGGTGAGTTGTATAGCGAATCAAGTCACATGTTTTTCTTTGGAAAAAGTCTTTTGCAGAAAATAAAAAAAAAAAAAAAAAACAGAAAATCACTGATTTTCTTATTATATTAAAACAATGAGGATTAATTAAAATGACTGTGTGTATTTCTATTTAAATTTATGTAATTTTTTTTTTCTTTAAATGAAACCTTTGAACAACACTCACCTCTGAAGACATGTCACTTTTCACCGGTCCCACGGGTAATCGTTATTCAGAGGTTACACATTATATTATAATTATTTACCCATATTATTTTACTTAAAGAGTCAACGAATAAATGCCTTTATACAGACCAAATCAAATACTACTTCTAGGGCTGCCACAGGCGGCTATTTTTTAGGTGCGTTCGTAATTATATAAATACGTAGCACCTATAGTCGTCGTTCAGTCCGTCTGTCTGTCTGTCCGCATATAACAGAGCAAAAACTACCCAACCGAATGGTCTGAGATTTTAAATATATGATTGTTGCAAAATTTTGTCGAGCCATTTCAAATTTTATGAAAATCGGGTGTATAGTTTAATTACAGGGACAGTCAAAAAATTTTCTTTACATTACGGCCAATGGGAAAAATTATTGCAAGTGCATTTTAATGATGTTAAAGCCTTCTAAATGGTCTGCAATTTTAAATCCGTAATTGTGCAATATTTTGTCGAGTCATTAGTTTAATTACAGGGACAGCCAAAAGTGTTCCGCTACATTACGGGGAATAGGAAAAGAATTATTGCAAGTGAATTTTAAAGATGTTACAGACATGCACTTATGAAGTGCAAAAAAATATACATTCAGTACAATATGGGGTGCAAAAAGTAATTACAAAACTAGTTATAGTACGAACGCACCACATTTGCCACGTTTGACGAGCAATTTCCAACTTGTTAATTCTACCGCACACCATTTTCTCAAAACAAAAATTACTGACACACTGTTCAAGAACATCTGCAATAGAAATACGCTACAACATCTGTTTATTTTAAATAGTGGTGCGAATAGAAGAGAAAAATAGTCGCCTATGGCAGCACTGGATTTCTCAATATATCTTTATGAAGGAACTACGTTGAAAATGCAATTTTCGACCAAAATTGTCAAATTTATATTATTTTATTTTATTAAAGACCAACTTTTTACCTTTCCAAAACTGTATTTGTTTTTATTGTACGATAAATAGATCCGGAGTTATAGAAGGGTTTTAAACTACTCAACAGCAGTTACTCAAACCGGAAGCGCTGTTTAAAGGGCTTTAAAATTTAAAATTTTTAAATTTTTAAATTGCTTTTAAAGTGTCGTATGTTTGGAAAAATTTCGCAATTTCGGATGCACTTGTTTAATAATAAGAAATGTAAATAATATGCTCCATGAAATTTAGATGTATATTACTGTAAATTCTTGTAGTAAAACATAAATCTAAACTTTAAATGCATTTTTTGGAAAATGTAATTTTCGGTGAAAATTCCATACGCAAAACATGATTTCTCAAAAAGTTATTGGAATATCACTATGAAATTTAAAATATATGTTATTTACACTATTGTGAAGGAAATGAACTAAAGATTTAAATTTAGAATAAATATTTTTTGTATTCAAGGATGGAGTAGCACAGTTGACGTTTATTCCAACAGAGCGAAAAATGTCCAGACCAGGAATCGAACCTGGATACTTGGCGTGCCGTGCCAATGCCTTAACTGTTAGGCTATCCGGACGATAACTGGCTGACATAATTCACTCTTATTATTTCAGCCAGTTATCGTCCGGATAGCCTAACAGGTAAGGCATTGGCACGGCACGCCAAGTATCCAGGTTCGATTCCTGCTCTGGACATTTTTCGCTCTGTTGGAATAAACGTCAACTGTGCTACTCCATCCTCGAATATGATTTAATCCAGTTGGAAAAAATATTCGTCCCCTTCATTATGAAATATTTTTTGTTTTATGGATCTTTTTGTGGAATGACATCGATGAATTTTATGAAAATTAACATGTAAACAGGTGCGATATGCTATAAGTTTTAAAAAAATTAAAGATTATTCTCTAAGATTTTAGTTCATTGCCTTCACCAATGTCATAAATATGAAGTGTAAAAAGGAAATTAAGATACATACAGTAGAATTTCCTTTAGACCGTTTTGCGTTTCGGGCCAAATTTCACTAAATTTTACTATAAATTCCTCCATTTACCAAAATTTTATCAATGAATGAAATATTTTTTACTTTTTCATATTTTCTAGTCCTAATCTTAATAAAAATAAGTTAAAAAAATAATTAAATAGCTTTTTTGGAAAATATTGCTCGTACGTAGGCAGGCACCTGAAGTGCAGTATAACTTCAAATTTCCGACATTCAGAAAACCGGCAACTTCAAAATTCCGACAGAGAAATCAACTTTTCCCTTTCTTTTTCTTTTACACTTTCAAGTTATGATATAAGAAGAATAGCAGTTGTATATGAATTAAAAACTTCAAGATCGAAAGTAAAAATGCAAATATATATATATATATTTGATATTTTTTTAATTTTTCAGAGGCGATTATTTTCTGAACAAATTTTCATGGAGCTACACTGTTGCGAAATGGAACAGCCGATAACGCTAGTAAAAGCTCGAAGATGAGGATGAACAACAGGCAGAAGAAAGGGTGTCAACAGAAAAATGCATAAATTTGACTGGAGAATTAATATCTGCGCTAAAGAAAAAGATTGTATTTCTGAAATAGGGATTCTTCATTTGTGTAAAATATAAGAAAAACTTCTTAAAGAGCGGCTAAAAAAAATAAAGCAAACAAAACTGGCATCGATGTTTCCGAAATTACACGAAAAGAAATAATTTCACTCTTTATTAGATTTTTTTTCTGTAACACAGAAAATATTAATTAATGCAAGGTTTTACATTTAATTTTCTCTTTTTCTTACATAACTAGATGGTACACGTCAAGATTTGACGGTAAATAACTTGAATGTTTGATTAGAAAAATTCTTGAATTTTTAATGAATTGCTTTTAAATTAATTATTGAACTAGTGACAAATTTCTATATTACATAAATGATTAATATTTCTTTAAAGCGATAGAGTAGGCAGTCAGCCAAACCTATTCAATGAAGTCACGGAATTTTAACTCTATAATTTACAACCAATTAGGCTTCTTTTTACCAGAAATTTAACTAAAAATAGTAGGTAGAGCATTTATTTTTATTTTCTATGGTCTCATTTTTTTCGAAAAAATAACAGTATTTATTTTTATTTATTTATTATGATTTTTTAACTACATGACCATTAAAAGCTGCCATGAATTTTATTTTTATCAGTCTCATTCTCTAAAAGCCCGACTTTAAAACTTGGTGCAGCATATAATTTTTATTACTTGAATTTTATTTTACAATTTTATACATTTTAAAAATATTTAACAATGAATATCAAGGTAATTTTTTTAATAGTTCTTATATGAATATCTTTCCTTCTTTCCGTTTTCTTTTTTTAAGGAAAAGAAAGGCAACTTTTCTTTCTGGCACAAGCACATATATATTCTTGATAATGGTCAGAAGATATAACAAAAATTGTAGATCAGCTCAATTTATTTAATTGATAATTATATTAAAAATATTTTGCGTAAATATTTTAAATATAAAATTATTATTATTATTATTTTAAATATTGTTCCGCGTTAAATTTTATTTAATTATAAAACATTTAAATAATAATAATAATAAAATAAAAATCATATAACTTCTCCTCATAATAAAATATGTCATTATTGAAATAACTTATAGCGAAAAATATTACAGAAATCAATTTGCTGGGTGCTGGGTTCGAACGTGCTATCCACTACAAAATATCGGCGCTTTAAACTGCTGGTTTAGTCCGTTCAGCCACCGAGAACTCGTTCTCAGTCCCTCTAAATTGAACAGGATTGATGCATGTGCAGATGTCCCGAAATAGGTCTGCTTAAAATTTTACCTTTGCGTTTTAATATATATGATGATTTTATAGTTTTTGAAGGTTTTAAAAAACTGAAGGATATATGTAATACAACGTAGATTAAATAAGGCAGTTGTTTGACTTATAATACGGCATCGGAATGCTTAAGCCTAACATGGCCAAAATAAAATGGCTGATTTTAACGAAAGATTATCAAGATCCGGATGAGTTCACTCCGGAAGCGTTATACACTTTGCGCCATTATATATATAATTATCCCTTAATAATGAATTAAATTATGGCTAAAGGTATTATTAAAAATATATTAGTACTTTTGATAATCCTAGTTGCTACTTATGACATTCCTTCAAAAATCCGGCATAGTCTTGGTACCGATTATGTCGGATTTTTGAAAGAACGTCAAAAGTAGTAAATATGATTATCAAAAGTACTACGGTATTCTTAATGATACATTTAGCCTTAATTTAATTCATTATTAAGTGATAATGATGTAAGAAAAAAAGAAAATCAAATACAAAACCGTACATTAGTTGATATTTTCTGTATTATAGGAATAGAAAATCTAATAATGTGTGAAATTATTTCTTCTCGTGTAATTTCGGAAACATCGATGTTAATTTTGTCTGCTTCAATTTTTTTAGTTGACACCTTTTCTTCTGCCTGTTGCTCATCATCGTCTTGGGAACTCTTATTAGCGTTATCAGCTGTTCTGTTTCCCACAGCGTCAGGAGAGAGACTCCAAAGAACTTGTGTACTAGTCTCCACGCTGTTGCTGAGCAACGGTGCAGCCCCATGAAAATTTGTTCAGAAAATAACCGCCTCTGACAAATGAAACAAAATGTCAAATATATATATATATATATATATATATATATATATTGCATTTTTACTTTCGATCTTGAAATTTTTAATTCGAAAACAAATGCTATTTGTCTTCTACCATAACTTGAAAGTGTAAAAGAGAAAGGAAGGGAAAAGATGGCTTTACTGTCGGATTTTAGAAGTTGCGGGATTTCTGAATGCCGGATTTTTCAAGTCATACTGTATACATTAAAACGTGAAAATTACCAAAATAACCAAATTTGACCAACCAGAAAGAATTGTTTAACAATTACTGGTAGACTATGTATATATTATATAATACTGAATGTATAAAATAAACAATGGGAAAACCATAATTAATAAAAATAAATTTGATGAGACTCCACTCGACATTCTGAACACGGCTAGATGTATACAAAACTAAAAGATAATACAGTGAAACCCGGTTAAGACGCGTTTCAAGGGAGTGGACAAAAGTCGCGTATTAAGCGGGATCGCGTATTAAACGTGATTTGTTTAATGTTGCAGAAACTGTGCTTATTTACACATCTAATCGTCTAAATGAACTTTAGGGCTTTCGGTTAGATGTTTCCGGTTGAAAATTTTATCTTTTAGGTATATTTAGATTGAAATTTAATTGTATTCAACTTTAACTCATTATTATTATTTTAGGAGCGACTAAGAATAACTGCTGAAAATAAAAAAATGAATTTAAACGGCTTTAATGTAGATTAATACGTTACAACCAAAAATAAAAAAAATTATTTCAAGCTAGACTAATTTACAACCAAAAATAAAAAAATTAATTTCAAGCTAGCCTTTTTTTTTTTTTTTTATAGCAGAGGTAAAAAATTTAAAATATTAAACTTTTGAAAGCACAACCCAGTTGTTAAAATCATATTTAGTACTACTTGTGATAATGAGTGCCATTATAATCTATCCTTTTCATTATAAAAGAAAATTATCCTTATTAATCTTTTTGTAAAATATATTGTTAGCATAGCAAAAAGAAAAGAAAACATAAAAGAATTAAACAACCTCAGTCGTAAAGGTACATATAAATATTCTACAGACATACATACAATAAATACAATAAATACCTCAGTCGTATTTATTTAATCTTTACGAGTTTCTTTTTTCTTACCCGACTGCCAAGAAAGGTTATGTGTTCCACGCGTATATCTGGGTAAGTGGATTTCTTTATACCCTCGAATCATCCGAACGGCTGGATGGATTTTAATGAATGAGTTCTCTATCGATTCGCCTTAACCGTCTGATGGTTATAGGCTAGGTTTTGTTTTTATAAAATAAAAAATGGCGGTAGAGACGAAAAAAGATTTTTACGCTCCATATTGAGTGGCATAACATTGGATAGGTCTTTCAAAATGAAGACGATGTTTCATTGACTATTTTACAGTCATAAGCTCCGTTTAAATATTACACAACCTCGAAGTTGTGTAGGTAGGATCTCTAGCTTTACTGCAACTCTAACCTTCATAGACATCTATAGGCCTCATCAAAACAGTGTTTATAGATAGGAACTAACAATTAAACACAACTTAAAAGTAATCAATACAAGTAAATAAAAAAATAGGTAAGTGATATAAAAAATAGCTTCACATTGATGAGAAATAATTAATTAGTTCGCTTTTTACGCAGTCGGGTTTTTTGAATTTAATTATTTTTATTTACCTTTAATATGCATTATAAAACACATTAGGTATATAACTTACATTTAAAACCTCACTAACAATAGGTATAATCATCTTTAATCCTAATTTTATGACATATCAGAGTACCCTGAATTCGTCTTTCTCTACAGTAAAAATATACACGAAGCGAAAAACACAGAAAGTTAGGACGCGGGATCAAAGAATTCCAGTGTTTCTAATTTAGCGGGTTTTTTAAAATTCAAATATCTACCGCTATTTCCGATTAGTAATGTTCGCCTTAGTTAATCTGTTATTAAATAAAGTAAATATTACTATTTGAATTCGCTGTTTTTCAATTTAATATAAAAAATCTGATAAATTGTCAATACTGGAAAGCAGGCAA
This sequence comes from Maratus speciosus, assembly GCA_963932465.1. Lineage (NCBI taxonomy): Eukaryota > Metazoa > Arthropoda > Arachnida > Araneae > Salticidae > Maratus > Maratus speciosus. The sequence goes on along the minus strand of OZ010797.1, from coordinate 249,494,642 downwards.
GGAATTCGCATCTTGATCAATGAATTAGCGTCTTAAGCGTGATTTTTTGCCTTAAAGAGTCAGAAATCTCTCGCGTATTAAGCGGGATCGCGTATTAACCGTTCGCGTATTAAAGGTGATATTTTTGCATTAGCCTTATAGGCGATGTTCAAGGGATCGGAAAAAATCCGCGTATTAAGCGGGATCGCGTATTAACCGTGAGCGTCTTAACCGGGTTCCACTGTATTTTAAAATTCCTGCTACAATGAAATAAGGGACCGTCCACAAATGGCGTCACGCTTTTGGGGGAAAGGTGGAGTTCGTGAAATTGTGGCAGTTTGTGTCAAAGGGGTGGGGAATGGGTAAGCAGAAATGTGACATCACACATTTTGGTTAAAATAAATGCATTAAAAATAAGCAGATTAAATTTTGAAGTTATTTTGAATTTAAAGCATTTTGTGTTCATAAAGTAAAGATAAAAATTATCGTCAAATGTATTAAATTCCATTTCAAATTCCAAAAAAATACTACTGTTTTCAATTGCTCTTTCATATTAATATTTTATAACTATTGTACATTAATTATGTTTTTTGTTTTAAACATTAATCTTATTTCATATAAAATAAATACACAATATTATTTTCATTGTTATGCTAACAAATGTCATTAAAATACATAGTTAAAGTTGAAAAATAAAATCTAAAATATGATCTATAACGTAGTGCTTTGCTTCTGATCTGCAAGTATATGTTTATGTAACATAGCGTGACATGTGACAAGAGGGAGGGAGTGGGTATGGTGAAGTGTGACACTTTGTGACAAAGAGAAGGAGAATGATCAAAAACATTGAAAAAAAGTATGACATCATTTATGGACAGCCCCTAATCTGGATTTGAAGGCTGAACATTACGCGATAAAACTGGAGACTGTACCTTCGCTCCGCTAATGCTTAAATACATCACCGTAATACAATGGTCTCCAAAAATTAAGGACATGTTACCGGATGTTTTCGATTGTACACGGTTTGTCGAAGATCTATAAAAAGTTTTCACTAATTGTCATTTGACTTCGAGTATGTAAAGAACATGTTTGAATTCATAGTTTTCGATGAAGATTTAGTCTCAGGTACAATTAGGTGGCCAAAAATGAATTTTTAATAAAATAATGTTTGCGATCATCCATGTAGTAAAAAACTCTCAAAATTGTGTGACACTGTAGCAGCAAATGATTACGAGGGTCAGGTTTAATGGTCGTGCGCGTTTTCATAAGCATAGCACACGCATTTGGTAACACGTTGAGTGCCACAATGACTCACACTGAAGCGCTGAAAAATTTACGATGTTTTAAGTAATTTTTAAGAAAGTATAATCCTGTAACAAATAAAAGGTTTTAAATTTTAAATAAATTTTCAGTAATTACTTAAAACAATTTATTTTTTTTAGTTTTATATCATATTTTAGACGTTAGTCATCGGTGAATGACGCGTTTTAAACGTAAAGTTCAGTGTCAGTCACCGGTGCTGTCGTGGCGCTTGACGTATTAAGGTGTTACCGTTTCGGTGAAAAATTCAAATGTATTTTGCTTAAAAAATACAGAGTTTTCAACCAAATTTAACACCACTGGAAAAGAACAGTAGAAATAGTACACTGTAATTAAAACATGAATATATCAAATATTTATGAGATATGGGCATTGAATGAAACAAGTTTTTTGTGGTCATGTGAGAAAGATTCCCAGATTTTTATTTCATTTGGTAGTCGGCTATTTATGGCAATTATAGGAAAAGTTGAGTCAAATATAGTAAAAATTCAGTTTTCATAGGCATAGAATGCATATTAGTGAAGGTGTTAACGTTTCTGCGACAATTGCAAATGTTTTTTGCTCATAAAATACAGAGTTTTCAACCAAATTTAACTCCACTTTCCGAAAACTTGAAAAAAAAAAACAGTACAAATAGTATACTGTAATTTAATTAAAACATGAATACTTTGAATATTTATGAAATATGGTTATAGCATGAACAAGTTGGAAATTGCTCGTCAAACGTGGCAAATGAGGTGCGTTCGTACTATAACTAGTTTTATAATTATTTTTTGCACCCCATATTGTACTGAATGTATATTTTTTTGCGCTTCATAAGTGCATAGTCTGTAACATCATTAAAATGCACTTACAATATTTTTTCCCCATTCCCCGTAATGTAACGGAAAACTTTTGACTGTCCCTGTAATTAAACTATACATTCGATTTTCATAAAATTTAAAATGGCTCGACAAAATTTTGCAGCAATTATATATTTAAAATTTCGGACCATTCGGAAGGCTGTAAAATCATTAAAATGCATTTGCAATAATTTTTTCCCGTTGGCCATAATGTAACGGAAAACTTTTGGATGCCCCTGTAATTAAACTATACATCCAAATTTCATAAAACTGGAAATGGCTCGACAAAATTTTGCAGTAATTATATATTAAAAATTTCAGACCATTCGGAAGGCTGTAAAATCATTAAAATGCATTTGCTATAATTTTTTCCCATTGGCCGTAATTTAACGGAAAAATTTCGGGTGTCCCTGTAATTAAACTATACATCCGATTTAAATAAAATTGGAAATGGCTCGACAAAATTTTGCAGCAATTATATATTAAAAATTTCAGACCATTCGGAAGTCTGTAACATCATTAAAATTCACTTGCAATAATTTTTCCCATTGGCCGTAATGTAAAGGAAAACTTTTGACTGTCCCTGTAATTAAACTATACATCCGATTTTCATAAAATTGGAAATGGCTCGACAAAATTTTACAGCAATTATATATTAAAAATTTCAGACCATTCGGAAGTCTGTAACATCATTAAAATTCACTTGCAATAATTTTTCCCATTGGCCGTAATGGAAAGAAAAACTTTTGACTGTCCCTGTAATTAAACTATACATCCGATTTTCATAAAATTGGAAATGGCTCGACAAAATTTTGCAGCAATTATATATTAAAAATTTCAGACCATTCGGTCGGGTAGTTTTTGCTTTGTTATATGCGGACGGACCGACAGACAGACGGACGAACAGACAGACGGGCTGAACGACGACTATAGGTGCTACGTATTTATATAATTACGAACGCACCTAAAAATGATTTAAGTGCGCATGAGAGAAAGATTCCATAATTTTTATTTCGTTTGGTAGTCGGCTATTCATGGTACCTTATACGAAATGTTCATAAAATACAGAGTTTTCAAACAAATTTAACTCCACTTTCTGAAAACTTGAAAAAAAAAAAAAACAGTAGAAATAGTATACTGTAATTAAAACATGATTATATCGAATATTTATGAGATATGGGCATTGAATGAAACAAGTTTTTAGTGCGCATGTGAGAAAGATTCCAAAATTTTTCTATTTATTGCAATTATAGGAAAAGTTCAGTCAAATATCGTAAAAATTCAGTTTTCCTATGAAAAGCATTCATATTAGTGAAGGTGTTAACATTTCTGTGAAAAACGCAAATGTTTTTTGCTTATAAAATACAATTTTCAACCAAATTTAACTCCACTTTCCGAAAACTTAAAAAAAAAAAAAATACAAATAGTATACTGTAATTTAATTAAAACATGAATACTTTGAATATTTATGAAATATGGTCACAGTATGAAAAATGTTTTAAGTGCGCATGAGAGAAAGATTCCATAATTTTTTATTTCGTTTGGTAGCCGGCTATTCATGGTATCTTATACGAAATGCTCAGTCAAATATCGGAAAAATTCAGAAAGAGGGGGACGATATAGTAAGTTGCATTCTAAATGTTCCTTTATTATAAGTTATTTTCCAAAATTTGTCAACCAGCTCACTGTATATTTTGAAGTAATCCCAATATTTGACTGAACTTTTTATACGAATTGTCCAAAATAGCTTTCTACCAAATTATGTGTTATTAAGTGTTAGAAAGTGTTTCATAATTCAATGTTGAACACATGAATTTTCTTTCTTGACATGGTAATAAATTAAATATGTTAGATTACGCTAACACTAATGTAAGAAAAAGTGTAGATAACATCTTGGTGACGTCAGAATCGTCTTAAATGCTTACAATCACAATACTGACTCAGAAGTAGGGTCTTCTTTTTATCGCATTATGACTCTCGGGTAATCGTCACTTCGGATCTACGTCTGCACTGTGAAGTCGCCATTTAAACCTCTTCACAAAATGGGATTTATCGACTTCATAGTGAGGTCGTGTTACAGCAATGTGGACAATAACTTGCTTCCCGGTGATTTCACAGTTTGGTTAAATTCAGCTCGCAGTTATACTTCATGACATTTGAAGGTGTGCCTGAGAGTTTAATAAAAGCAATCATATGAAGAACTTAAAAATTTCACTCGTAAAACCAAAATAATCTTCTAATATTGACATCCCCCCCCCATACGCACACACACACACAAAAAAAAAAAAAAATAAATAAAAGGGCAGAGAATTTTGAGAATGAACTGAAATGTTTGTTTCTTCAAAGAAATCCGAGCGCAGACACAGTAATCTTTCTTCCAGTCAGATCAATACAAGAATTCATTTGAGCTTTTTTAAGTTTGAAAACATTTAGAAAACACAATAAAAATAATTTAGCTTTTCTCAAACTGAAAAAACAACAACATATAATTGATAGTTTTTTTTTTCTTTTGAATACACTAAAATGATTTTATATTTTCCCATGCACAAAAAAGAAGATTTTAAGTCCATCAAACACTACGCATTAGCTGAATCTAATTCTCCACTGGTAAGCTCGCAAAACAATACTTTCCTGATAAGTTTATATAAACCTGTTCTAAAACTAAAATCTATCTTTAGGTACGAATAAACGTTAAGATAAAATATATTTTATAATTAAACAAACATGTTTAGCATTGAACTAAACTTAATGTAATGCAGAGACATAACATGTGTGTTAAAAAATAATTTTACATTTGACAAGTTCTAATGCTTTTATAAAATTTAAATGCCAAATTTTACATTTGACAAGTTCTAATGCTTTTATAAAATTTAAATGCCGAATTAATTTTCAAAATAAGAGCACGTATTTCAAATATTTTTGGATTGCAGACTAGAAGCATCACAATATTTATTAAGTAGATTTCGTATGAAATACAAACTATTACATTCTCTCCTATGTTGGAATTTCGGAAGAAATTTTGCAGATCTACACCGATCATGATGAACCCAAGAACTCAAAACCACCCACAGTAAAAAACTTCATCTATCTATCTATCTATATTACCTTTTTATGGACACGATAACATCCATAATTCTGCACAAATATTTTCCAAACTGATACATAAAATCAAGTGGTATAAAATCTCGGTCAAGTTCGTTAATGGGCAAAATCGGACAAAGGCGGTGGAAATAGGGAGGGGTTTTGTGAAAAAAAAATCCCCTTAACTTCTTAATTATAATACCTATCGACTCAGTTTAAAGTTTTTATTACTTTTAAAAAAAGGAACAAAAATTTATGTACGACATATTTTTGATAAAATTAAAAATGGGCTCAAGGGGAGAAAAAAATAGGGTTTTGCGGAGAAAACAATTCATAACTTCGTCAATTCTCAAGATACCAAATCTAATTAAATTTATTTTAAATTAGCTTACTATTATCTACAACATTTATATTGACAAGTTTTTGATAGGACCAATTCTTACCGCAAAAAAATAAAAAATAAATAAAAACGGAAACAAGAAGGAGGGGGTGGTTGAAGAAGAAAAAAAATCCATAACTTTGTCAATTACAAGATATCCAATCCGCTTAAATTTATTATATATCTTCTGAATGTTATCTACAACTTTTATTCTGACAAGTTTTTTATAGGACAATTCTTACAGGAAAAACAAATTAAAAATAAAAAGAGGTTGAAGAAAAAAATATCGTATTATTCAAATCCAAACTGCTTATCTTCTGACTCATTTTTAAATTCATTTTTGCTTTCAAACGCATCCAATTGGTAGGTTCTCTTATTCAGAAACTATATAATGTGCTATATTTATAATCTGTGTTAATGGTCTATGTTTTGATAGAGGAAGAATATATTTCAAAAAAGGATGTCAAAGTTGGTATTTTGAACCGAATTTCTCGAAGCGATTGTGTTGGAAACGAAAAATATTCTCCTACTGAGAAAATAATTGTTTATGAATCAAGTTCTAATTAATTGAACGAAAAATAAAAAAAATAGGTCGCTTATAAATCTCTTAAAAAATCACGTCAACAATTTTCATGTTTTTCCTTTTAAAATTGAATCTGAAAATGTGTCAGAAAATTTCGAGTTGTTGAGCATGGAAAAATGTTTTTTGAATATTGCCTTAACATGGTTCTGACAAAACCAGCGCTTATATGAAAATGAAATTAAGAACTCGTCAAAAGTGGCCAGATAAATCTCAAATCATGATTTAGTCTTTGTTGGTGAAATTAGTACTTAATTTCGAAATCTACTTGCGGCTGTAAGCCGAGCCGGCCGAGATTTTCAAGATAAATTATGTCTTTACAATGAGTATATTATTTATTTTTATATTTTATTACATTATCATATTTATTTATTATATTATAAGAACTCTTTTAAGTTGAAAATGTGTTATCACGATAGACAAAATGCATTTGTGTTTGCTTTATGAAAAATATATTTCTTTCAGTACAAACTGATTATATTTATTCATACCAACTTTTCATTTCTGAGATCTTAAAACAATTTTAAATGTCAAAACAATTGGGTAAATTGAATCAAAAACTAAAGGAAAAAATCTTTCAGAAATGTTTTGTTTTGACAGAAAGAAATAAAAGATATTTGGATTGAATTCAATTTAAATATTACGAGTACCTAATCTAAATGCAAAAAAACTATTCTCCCTTCCTGTCAAATCCAGGTAGGAACTCATTTAAAAAGTTTTAAAAGCTGGCTGTTTTATTAGAAATAAAAAGACATGTTAGGAAAAGGAGAAAAGATTTAAATAGTTTAAAATTATATGCATTTATTGCGGCAGTTTTGTCAGTATCTCAAATATTTGTAGTCTCGCTTCATCGAACGTTGTAGTATGAGATTATAAGAAAAATCGGGAGTGATAAAGCTGTTATCACATGAACAAAGTGAATTTTTTGTTATCCTACGATGAAATAATGATGCCCATAATAACAAACTATGTAAAAGTGAACCCACTAGTGCCTGTATTCATTTTTTCAACTCAAAATTTGGACTTAATTATAGTAAAAGGTTCAAAATGAAAGTAAAAATAATCTGTTTGAAAAATATTTATTTAAGTTATAAAAACCTAAAGGTCCTAATTTTGAGACACTAGGCACGAAAGGGTAGGGGGTTTCTCCGGTACCGTGTATGCATTAAATCTATAATTTAAGCAATTTATTTTGTTACAAAAAGATTATATATCATTCGGGTTATTATTTGACTATAAAATTTCTTTATCATTACTATAAGAGGGAGGTGGCTGGGGTCGGCTCGCGAACAAGACCCCCTTCCTTCCTTCCCTTAGTCTTTGGCATAGCAAAAATTTATAACATACCGTTATGTTTTGTACTAATTTAATATTTCACTTCCTGAACTTACTAATATACTTACTAATTTATATATATGCTATATAAGTAATTATTGATTACTAATATGTAAATATTTTTAATTATAAATTCAATAACAATAAATTTTGTCGTATTTCCTCCTTTACTGCCTGTGCATTAAATCAAAGTTATGTGCCATTTATTTTATTACAAAATGGCTATTTTACATTCGGATTATCATTTAACTATAAAAAATTCCTTGTTATTAATATGGGGACTAGGATCGACTCAAGCAAACTCGACACAAGAACCTCTTCTCACATATAGCCAATGGTATAGTACAAATTCATAATAATCAAGATTTACTAATAGAGTATATATACATTTATACACTCGCATATAAGTTGACTCCCTAACTCTCGTATGCAAATTCTGCAAAAAATCAAGAACTCGCGTAGAAGATCGAAATGATTGAAGATTGATTTACAATGAGTATATTATTTAATTTTATATTTTATTACATTATTATATTTATTTATTATATTTTAAGAACTCTTTTAAGTTGAAAATGTGTTATCATGTAAAACAAATGCATTTGTGTTTGCTTTATGAAAAATATATTTCCTTCAGTACATATTGATATTGGGCAAGAATATATTTTATATTCTTATTTATATTCTTTCTTTTCGCTTTGTTAAAAAATACCGGGAGACAAAGACTCTCAATAATTACTTATATAGCATATATATAAATTAGTAATTATATTAGTAATTTCAGGATGTGAAATATTAAGACGAAGATTGAATTATAATTTAAAAAATCAGTGGCGATCTCCTTATAAACGGGTTTCTATTCATTTCTATTTGATTGGGGAATTTTAAGGAAAAAAGCAGCTGCTGTTAAAAGATACTATGGCTGTTTTCCTCTTTGATTAAATAAAACCAGTTAAACATTTCAAAATAAGCTAATGTAAAATGAATTAAGTAAACAGAGTCTTTGTCTCCCGGTACTTTTTAACAAAGCTAAAAGAAAGTTCTTTTAAATAAGACATCTTAACTAACTTTTACTTTACCCCCCTAACTTCACCCCTAGAGAGGGCGTATCTATGCGCTCAAGGAGAAACTTTCCGCGAATCTCCTGGGCTCGCGAGTGGCACCTTCTCTCTTTAATTGGTTGTCCCTCATAAATGTCTTTGCCGGATAATGGTATTTGATCTTGAGGGGCCTCCGTACATCAACTCCGGCTCGGTAACATCGAATTGGTTCGTGGGCCCGACTCCTTTATAGGTGTTCGGTTCCTGTGGGCTGTCGGGGCGTCCCGGGTCGGGAACAAAGAGAAAGAACCATTTGGCTCCTTTAGCTAAGTGGTGGGATCTGTCGCGTGCAACCATTCATCCTCTTGGGAATAACCGGTGTGACGTGCGATGGGCAGTGCACCGGCTTGACCGGAGTGTGCGTGCGGATCGGCCCTAACGGGCCACTCCTGGCGGCGACCTTCGGGACGCGTCGCGGTGTTTGGCACGGGGGTCGTTCCGTGCGTAGACATATGGGCCTGCAAGGGCCTGGGACCGGGAGATGGGACCCCGTCTTACCCCCCTAATTTTTACTTTAATTTGGCCCAAAATCAAACCAAAGATTTCACTTACTGATTGCGAAAAAGTAGTAAATAAACGAAAAGAAATTATTCAATTAAAAAAAAAAGAAGTTAGTATTATTTGTATATTTTATTTATTATTTTATTATTTAAAGGCCAGAATTTTGTAGATTCTATTTTTATTTATTTATTTATTTATTTATTTTTTACTTTGGAAACGTACGCCGACCACCCTCCCCCCAATTTACTTGCAGAAAATTGTCAGAAATTCCTCGACTTATACAGGAGTATATATCGTATATATAATAGCAAGCATATTAGTAACTTCAGGATGTCAAATGTTAAGCTAGTACAAAACATAACGGTATGACATAAATTTTTACTAACACAGCACCTAAAGGTGGAGAGGGGTGGGTGTCTTCTTTTTGAACCGAGCCCAGCCTCCTCTCCTTTCCTTATAGTAATATCAAAATAGTTAAATAATAATCCGAATTATATGTTGTCCGAATGATGAATTTTAATGTCTTCGAAGCAGAGGTCGGTGAATAAAAGTGACCATCTGAGTTTTTTCGGAATGAATACGTAGTAGCTATTTGGCATGCTTCTTTCTCTAATAGTGTAGAAAGCCAGTTAGATTTCAATTAATATAGAATTTATATTATTCTATTTTCCTCTTTGATTAAATAAAACCAGTTAAACATTTCAAAATAAGCTAATATAAAATGAATTAAGTAAACAGAGTCTTTGTCTCCCGGTATTTTTTAACAAAGCTGAAAGAAAGAATATAAATAAGAATATAAAATAAATGGCACAGAACTTTGATTTAATGCACAGGCAGTGTAAACAAGAAATTACGACAAAATTTATTGTTATTGAATTTATAATTAAAAATATTTACATATTAGTAATCATTAATTACTTAAATAGCATATATATAAATTAGTAATTATATTAGCAATTTCAGGATGTGAAATTTTAAGACGAAGATTGAATTATAATTTAAAAAACAGTGGTGATCTCCCTATAAAAGGGTTTCTATTCATTTCTATTTGATTGGGGAATTTTAAGGAAAAATCAGCTGCTGTTAAAGATACTATGGCTGTTTTCCTCTTTGATTAAATAAAACCAGTTAAACATTTCAAAATAAGCTAATATAAAATGGATTAAGTAAACAGAGTCTTCGTCTCCCGGTATTTTTTAACAAAGCTAAAAGAAAGTTCTTTTAAATAAGACATTTTAACTAACTTTTACTTTAACCCCCTAACTTTTTACTTTATTTTGGCCCAAAATCAAACCAAAGGTTTCACTTACTAATGCGAAAAAGTAGTAAATAAACGAAAAGAAATCATTCAAAAATTTTTTAAAGAAATTAGTATTATTTGTATATTTTATTTATTATTTTATTATTCAAAGGCCAGAATTTTGCAGCATTCTTTTTTTTTTTTTTTTTTTTTTTTTTTTTTTTTTTTTTTTTTTTTTTACTTTGGAAAGAGACTTGCATATACGCCGACCCCCCTTCCCCTCAATTTACTTGCAGAAAATTGTCAGAAATTCCTCGACTTATGCAGGAGTACATATCGTATATGTAATAGTAAACACATTAGTAACCTCAGGAAAACAAATGTTAAGCTAGTACAAAACATAACGGTATGATATAAATTTTTACTAACCCAGCACCTAAAGGTGGGGAGGGGTGGGTGTCTTGTTTTTGAACCCAGCCCAGCCTCCTCTCCTTTCCTTAGAGTAATATCAAAATAGTTAAATAATAATCCGAATTATATGTTGTCCGAATGATGAATTTTAATGTCTTCGAAGCAGAGGTCGGTGAATAAAAGTGGCCATCTGAGTTTTTTCGGAGTGAATACATAGTACCTATTTGGCATGCTTCTTTTTCCAATAGTGTAGAAAGTCAGTTAGATTTCAGGCCTAGATGTTTAAAAACTTGGACATTTATATTTTACAATATTTAATTAAGTTAGTAAAATAATTTGAATAAAAAAATGAAAATTTCTATTTCCCAATATTGTATTAAGTTAGAAAAATAATTTCAAACAATATTAGCAATTTACTTAATGAAAGTTTTTTAATATTCGTTATACTGTTTGCTGTTTTAACGAATTTCATTCATATTTGCTATTTCTACACAACAAGGTTAATACATCCAGTTAATTATTTTTGTTTCTTTTCATGGGCATGACACAGTCATACATTCATTGGTGATCACGCCTGCAACGACTCTCATACATTTTGATATCTGTACATGGTAAGGTTGATGCATCTAATTAATTATTTATATTTTCATTTGCGCGAAGTGATCATATATGCATTGATGATCGCGGTTTTGACGAAAATCATGCATTTGCATAATGCTACACAACGAGGTCGATGCGAAGAGTTTTTTTCTGCAGAAGCGCAAAGTGCTCACACATGCGTTGGTGACCGCTGCTTTAACGAATTAGATATTGATACAGGACGAGGTTCATGCGAGGTTAAATATATATATATATATATATTGTTTTCATTCACCATTTCATTTCATTTCATGGGACCTTTATACAAAAAAAAAAAAAAAAAAAAAAAAAAAAAAACCACAACGTTTGCAAACATTCACACAAATAATACTAACATTATTAAAATCGTGCAAAGAGCACAATTTGCTTTATCTTGTTTCCAGAAATTGAAAAAATGTTTAATAAATGTAATTAAATTATTTATGTCCATATTTATACTTTTTTAAATATTCACAATCATCAATAAATTGTGTACATGAAAAATACGTGTTACATGATGCAATTAAGTGCCAGTTCCAACACATTAAAAATCAGTAATATCTGAATCTAGCGAGCTAGTCAGAACATCCACTCAGATCAGACGCATGCGCAATGTGAGGAATCATTACTCCCCTGACCATTTCGTGTCATTCGGTCGAGCAGTTTAAGAATTACAAGTGTTTTAAGCTTGGTATTTGTAATGATAAATTCAGTTGTAGTTTTTTCTAACAGAATGTAATGCAGACAGTTTTTCACAAGTAACTCCAAAACTACTTGACAAAATGAACACTTATGTTCAATTTGCGTATTTAACCACTTCGCCGTTCGCCCCGAGATAAGTCGGGGTAAAAGCACTGTTTCCCCATATCTGTAGCCGATGAAGTGGTTGAAATATATAAAAATCTATTTCTGTAAAAAACAAAAATTACATAAATTTAAAATTCATATTTTTTTCGAAAATTAATTAAAAAAACACATTTTCGATACAAATTTCAAAAAACTAAGAGGAATTACCAAATATAATTTTTTTACAGAAATCGAAATTCAGAAGCTAAAAATATGCGCAATCAAAATTAAAGAACATTCCGTCAAGTAATTTTTGAGTCATGTTTAAAAAACTATTCTATTTACAACATGTTTTCGAATGACAACAAATGAATTTAACGTTATGAGATACAAATTTTAAACATTCATAAAGTCTAAATTATTTGAGATAATCACTTCACGTTTATTAACCTATGATAAAACTTACCAAAACTGTCCCAAAAAAATGTCAAAATTTGGTTGTTCGAATTGGAAGTTTCAGAGTTTGATATAGTTTTACTATAAAGACGCCCCCTAAACTTTTTCTTTAAAAAATGAGTTGGTAGAAGGAATTATTTGTAGTCCAGAGATTACGGGGTAATTTCTTTGATAATTAGATGATTAAAATGCATAGGGTGTTCTATTGATTTGTCTGCGCGTAATGATGGAAGGCATTTATAGAAGAGTAGTGACATACCGGAAAGAAAAGTTAATTGGTCAAAAACATACCAAGCATCCTACTATGCCTCCCTTCGTCAGCCAGTTACACTTTATTGAATTTTGTCTAACTTAAATCGTTCAGGAAATGGAGGCTATTCCATCTACGTCATGATTACGTGGTCAAAGCAAAAACTTCTTGCGTAAAGAAGGGAAAGCTCCCTAGACACAATATAAATCCCACGCGCCTGCCAGTGAAACAGTTGATGAGGAAAGCAGTAGTAGCTGCCCTTCTTATCAGTTGGAAGTTCTTTGGGTAAATGGAGGCTATAGAGGATATTCCAAATCTGGGTTCGAGGCTGAAAAAAGTCACGTGATACCGGTAATTTACCCAAGGAACTTCTAACTGATAAGAAGGAAAGATACTACTGCTGTGCCTCATGAACAGTTTCATTGGCTAGCATTATATTACACTTCTACGGAGCCATCCCTTCTTTACGCTAGAAGTTTTTACCTTGACCACGTGATCAAAACGGAGATGGAATATCCTCCATTCCATCTCCGTTTTGATCACGTGGTCAAAGTAAAATCTTCTAGTGTAAAGAAGGGAAGGCTCCGTAGACGTGTAATGTAAATCCCCGCTAGCCAATGAAACAGTTCTTGAGGCAAAGCAGTAGTATCTTCCCTTCTTATCAGTTAGAAGTTATTTGGGTAAATTACCGGTATCACGTGACTTTTTTCAGCCTCGAACCCATATTTGGAATATCCTCCATTACCGGTATCACGTGACATTTTTCAGCCTCGAACCCATATTTGGAATATCCTCCATTCCCATTCAAAAGCATGTGGAATCATGGCAGCCATCTGAAGTAAATTGAAACACCTGAACCGCGAGGTTTGTACGTCAGCTGTGGTTATTTACCATTAAGTGCTATGGCTAGAATGAGCTTAAAAATTAATTTTTATCAATATATATGAAGTTTATAGCATATTGTTTTACATGAAGCTATTTTTTATACCTAAATATGCGTTATAAATATTGAATTTTCAGAAATAAAGTTAAAAAAGGCGATTTATTAATACTCTTATGGATGGTATGTTTAAAAAAGAGTATCTAGTTTTAACATGCCTTATAAACCTAAATAAAGGCGAAATTTATATGGAACCAGATTGTTAAAGATTATAATTCCACTTTTTTTTTAAGTTTGACTTACAAAAGTAACTGGAAAGGAGGTTTAGATTAAAGGTAGCAACTGTAAAATAATATAGTAATTTATAAAATTTTAAATTACTTGTAAAGAAATTTACGTTTTTTAAACTAATTTTTATCCAAAAAGGTAATTTAAAAAATGCATATTAACGAAAGTAACACTATAGTTTTAACCTTGGAGGATGTTTTTTGAAATACTTACTTGCTATACGGAAAAAAAAAGAAAAAAATTTGATGAATAATAAGGTATTTTTTTTTTAAAGGCCTAAATGAAATAGAGTAGACTAATACTTAATGAATCGCAATGAAAAAATACGCTAATAAAAGCATTTTCTTAGGTAAATTAAAATATAAAACATATAAAGTGCCGTACATCAGCTGTGATCAAAAATCCTCAGTTAAACTGACAGTTTTCCGGTCTATGTATCTTAAAAGTCTTTGGTACCAAGTGACTTTTTTCAACCTCGAACCCAGATTTTAAATATAGTTCATTCTATCGAAGTTCTCTTGATTGTAGGTTTTCATATATTGGACAAAACCTCCTCTCCGAGCATTCGCTTTTTTGTATGTCGCCACTCTTATATATAGGCACAAAAGCTGTTATAGTATTCTGGATTATTATCGTAGAATTATTATCTCTAAACTAAATATCAATTTACATAAATCGTATAGGTGGGAACTAAAATATTCAATAGTGCAGTTTCCTATAGTTCAGGGGAAAAAAACGACTAATATGATCAGTCGTACTATGCCTATGACCCCACTTTTTAAAAGCATTTTATACAAGCCCTTCTTCTAAACATAATTTACTTCTACTCGATTATGCATAATGCCTTAATCTGAGAGCTCTCTTTATATTTCCATATGGAAGAGAGTCATATTTTTTTCAACAATACTTATTCTACAGCATCTAGAATATATAGTGTGGAAATCGGCCAGCGCAGTAATACTTAAAAAAAGTGCTAAAACATTGGAACCCTTAAATGTCAAACTATGCTGAAATCCAATGAGTTGATCACAGCGACACCTGCAGTATATTTTCTAAAACTGCAAGACGATTAGGTCTCGATTCTCTAATGAAGGATATTCCATCTACGTTTTGTTCACGTGGTCAAGGTAAAAACTTCTAGCGTAAAGAAGGGAAGGCTCCGTAGACATAATGAAAATCCCTCGCCATCCAGTGAAACAGTTAATGCGGAAAGAAGTAGTATCCTCCCTTCTTATTAGTTAGAAGTTCTTTGGGTAAATTTCTGGTATCACGTGACTTTTTTCAGCCTCGAACCAAGATTTGGAATGAAATACATAATACGGTTACAGCGCCTAGAAGATACAGTGTGGAAAACGGCTACAAAATAGTGCTAAAAAATTGAATCCCATAAATGTACAACGATGCTGAATAACAAGATGTCGATCGTACCGCCATAGCAGTGATTTTAAAACGATAGACATTCTAAAAGAGACCCTTTAACCTATTTCACGTCATTCCTTAACTAAATTAGCTTATAACAGACCAAAATATCTTATATGTATAGTTTACGATATTTAACATTCTATAATTTTTGAAAACACAGTGTTTATATTGAAAAGAGTTACGAGATGGCGCTCGTATCAGCATATTGCCGCTGAGCATTGTTGGAGATTTATGGGATACAAGTTTTTAGCACTTTTTAAAGCATTATAGGAAAAGCCGTTTTCCACACTATCTTCTAGGCGCTGTAATACGGTGCTTACTTTGAAATTTGCATCGTCATATTATCGAACTAGCGTCATTAGTGACAAGGACGACAAATTAACAAACATCGGAAATTTACCTATGTCGTTGAAATATGTTTACGTTCTATGTTTTGCACATCTCTTCTTTCCAACATGAGGCAGAACAAGACGATCATCGGCGAATTTTTGAAGTATGATTTTAAACTATACTGTATTTACCTGATTTACAATATTAAAGATGATTTATTTAGCTTATTTTTTATTGTCCTTGTATCATTCATCTTTAACTTACAAAATAATATTAAAAATTTAAAGGAAAAAGCCTAGCAGACTCTGTTGAAAACGTAAACATGCAACTTTATGAGACTGAATTGAAAAATTGAAATGTAGGTATTGTATTAATTTATTCACATCAAATAAAATTTTATCAAGTGTAATATCAGTCTATCTCTATTTTTTCAGCTTTTAGATTTATATAATTCTAAAAATTTATAAAAAGGAATTTTTCCCTTTCAGTAATTTGATTCGTATTTCTTATATATTATTATTGTAAATATTCTTGAACTGGACGTATGTTATTTACGTTAAAAACAATATTTTTATTTTCTCTGGGATGAAGTGAAAATTCATTATTTTTAAAATATTGTTGTAACTGTTGTTTCAATACATTAAACTTCATAAATTAATATAACATCCTAGAAAAAAATTCGATACCAAATGGGAATATTTATGAAATTTTCTGGGTCTTGTAGAGTGCAGTATTTCGTATATTATTATATTATACCATTTCTTTATGTAGCTTTCAATCCAATTATATCGAATTTACTGGAAAAATAAAATTCATGACGGATTATTTATCTCGTTTTTCGTTGAACTTACATAGTTCACATTTCATGCACGATAAAAGAAAAATAATCCGCTTAAGATTGTGCTGAAAACAAACATGTAACTTTAAACACTTTGAGCTCTGATGGGTGAAATTCTGCCCACTTAATTTTAATTTCCACATGTCATATTGGCACCGGAATATTCAACCAAATTTATTTGAAAATGAATTAATGCATTTTTTGTGTATATTATAAGACAAATCTTTTGTTTACAAAATACTGGTGCCAAAGTGACATTTGGGCATTTTGAAGAATTTCACTCCCAGAGCTCAAAGTGTTACACTTTGAGCTGTGATGGGCGAATTTCTGCCCACTTAATTTTAATCTCAAATGTCAAATTGGCACCGGAATATTCAACAAAATTTATTTGAAAATAGATTAATGCATTTTGTCTTGTATATTATAAGCCGAATCTTTTGTCTACAAAACACTGGTGCCAATGTGACCTTTGGTCATTTTTAAGAAATTTTCCCCCATAGCTCAATGGGTTAAAAAATGAATGATCACAATAAGGTAGACGCTCGATAACAAAAATATTCCAAGGATGAGAAGTTTCTTCCCCATTGTCATTAATGTGCTGCAATCGTAATCGCATAACCATTACGCCCTATGAAAGTGTCCAATCTTGTATTTTTATCTCTGAGAATGGCGCGCTTACCAGGACGCCTTGGCGACTCTTTTTTTTCCAAAAGTATCTGAACTGATCACATGTTATATCCCGAACACTATTAAAAATCTTTAGCTTTTGCTGCATAGTCATTCCAGCGCTTTTATAGAAAAAGATTACCTGACATTATTACGGAGCATTCTCATTGGTAAGAATAGAGATATTCTATAAAAGCAATGTAGTGACTATGCAGCAAAAGCTGAAGATTTTTAACAGTTTATGTCGCCACTTTCCTATTTAGATAAACTAAAATGAAAGCTATTTTCGGAATGAAAATGACTAATTAGAGACCTGAATTTTGGTAAATTTTATCTCTTTTGAAAATTTTCAAAACGCGGGATTCTAATGCTCAATATCTTTTCGAAAATACCGAAAACTATCTGTATCCCCTTCCCATTTACTTAATATTAGGAGAAGAGATACCTACTTTAATTTACAAAAATCAGGAAACATGACGACTAGGACAGGTTGATTTGTTGCTATTTTTAAAAGATAACGACCAATCCAAAAAATGTATGCCAGTATTGTTAGATTTTTGAAAAAGGTGAAACTTTCTTAAAAATGAAAACTTTTGATTGACCAGTCTCGTTTCGAAAATATCGAAATGTCTATCTGGATATCTTAGGGTTTTCGGTCTTAAAGTATTAGCCCATAACCCTGTAGCGGACGGTGTCCACAAAAAACGACACCTCATTTTAAGAGTACTGGCACCAAGAATATTTAATTAAAATGTTCCTTTTACAAAGTACTGGAAAATAAGCAATTTTTATTTTCCAGTAAACTCGTTTGTAAATTCTGGTGTCAGTCCGTCATTTCGCCATTTTTAAACAGAATTACCTAGCTCCAAAAGAGGTTAAGACCGAATACACATGATCGTGTAAGTAAGATTTATTGCATTTTGTGACCTTAGTGTCAAATACAGCGTCTAGAATATATAGTGTGAAAATCGGCTGTTCCAGTAATACTTTAAAAAGTGCTAAAATATTGGATCCGTTAAATGGAAAACGATGCTGATATTCAGAGATAGGATATTTTCTAAAACTCCCAGTCTACAGCAAATACTTTTAAGATACATAGACCGACAAACTGTCAGTTTAACTGAGGATTTTTGTTCACAGCTGTTGTACGGCAGTTTATATGTTTTATATTTTAATTTACCTAAGAAAATGCTTTTATTAGCGTATTTTGTCATTGCGGTTCATTAAGTATTAGTCTACCCTATTTCATTTAGGCCTTTTAACCCGTTAATAGTCGCGCGTTGGTCTTTTCCCCGCCCGAAATTCGTTATCTTCCTTAACCCATTTCCTGTTAAAGTTACGATAGCCAAATTCCGTGTAGCTGACCTTGAGTGTTCACACTCTTGTGTAGTAAAATTGCAAGTCATTCCTGCTATTTCTTAGCATTTTATCGCATTCTTAAGTTTCAATCGGTCTAAATGACCGCGTTGCGACCACTTGTGTTAGTTGAATTTTTCCCCCTCGTGTTCATCCTTTCCCATTTCTGCGAAATCTGCGGGGGAAAGTTTCTTCCAAGTACGGACTCTCTGTCTGTTGTTATTTCGTCTTTCTTCTTTTACTTTTAGAATGTTACTTAAAATTGTTTTATTATTTTAGTTGTGAAGTCAGTTCGCACAAAAAACTGATTGATGGTCACTTGCATTTTTTTTTCATTGTCAAACATTGCGGGAATAAATTCTCAAATTGATAATCGTTTAAATATGGAAAAAAAGGGAAATTCATCATCATTATTTGAAAGAAGTTGCTTTCCATTTATTACCGGAACATATAAATGAAAAAAAAAAAAACAAAAAAAAAACAGACAATAACACAGCCAAACAATTTAAAAAAAGAGAAGAGAATTTTGTGGGAATCAGTAAAAAAATTGCCGTATCTCCAAAATCTGAAAAGTATCGTTTTTCACAATAAAACAAACTCGAAAGATAAAACAGTTTTCTCAGAAATGTAGTATGTATATCTGCGAAGAACATACATATAATTTATTTGCACAATAATGAGAATTTTATAATGTAGGTTAGAAATTACGCAAATAAAAATCTCTTTTGGATAATTCAGTGAATATTTATACTATGATTTAAAAAAATATTTTAAGTATTTTTCTAAAATTTATCTATTTTTAAATTTTCATACTGTAAGTAAAAACACATTTTTTTTTTTTTTTAACAATGCCGCAGAAAATGTTTTTTTTTATTATTATTGAAATCCAATAGAGGCTTGGGGACGGTATCTAACAAATTTAAATTTGTTGTCCTTCATCAATTGTGAAAACTATTTTTCAGAATAATGTTTTTCAGAATACGAGAGAAAATTCATTTAAATAAAATTATTGCTGCACATTTATAATTTCGGAGAAAATTTTCTTATTGTTTTTATTATTTTAATGAATATTATTATAAAACAATAAATTATAACAATAATACCTTATTATGAAATGTACAATTGAATATTTATTTTAATTAAATAGTTGCTGTAAAATACATCCCTATTAAGATGAACCATTCAGTGATTCTATTAATTAAAATAATTTATCCATCTTAGGATTTAAATCTACAATTGCAAATGTATTTAAATTAAATATATAATTTCAATAACTTATTATTTACTTTATATAAGCGAAGTTCGTATCCAGAGTTTTTACTCAGGGGTGCTGCTCCCACCCTGAAATAAGTAGAAAAACTACAAATCGTGCATTTTCATTTGAAAAATTGATTTAATCATAAAATCTCGAGAGCCATCCCCTCCTCTCCCCCCTCATACACACATAGATACCCCACAAAATAAATAAATAAAACGTAGTTACAACATTTACATTTATAATTTCGAAATTAAGTATTTTTTACCTTTTTCTTTATTATATATATATATATATATAATATGCTGGTGAATTAGTGGTATTGTATTTCATTTGCTGTTGCATGTCATAGGTTCCATTTTTATTTTCAGTTTAATTGTTCAATTTAATGTCTGTGTAATATATTGATGCTAAATTTATTAATTTTATTTTACTAAATGGATATAGAGTGCCGGAGTATCATAAAAATCTACCCGACTCTGATTCTGTCCTTCCAAAAATAAATAAATAAATAAATAAATAAAAATACCCCTATCACGAATTTAGATTCATATTCGTAAATGTTTTCCTACTAATTATTGATTCATAGTAACATCAGAAATTCAATCAAATCATTTACTATGTACTTTTAAGTATTTATGCAAAATGTAGAAAGAGTTATTAAAAACATTTAACTAGATGCCAACTGAATATATACTTCAGCAAAATAAATAATTTGCTGTAAAAGGTTGTAAAATGAATAATTGCTGTAATCTTTTAAAGTTCAGTCAATATTTTCACCCTACGTTATCCATTTTCGATCATCTGATAACACCGGCAAGTTTCCCCTTCGTTTTCGGCCTGCTGGTAACGGCGGCAAATGGACCGAACGCGACTACTAACGTTCTAAAAAATGTCACGACTACTCTCGGGTTAAAAAGAAATACCTTATTATTCATCAATTTTTTTGTTTCTTTCGTATAGCAAGTAACTATTTCAAAAAGCATCCTCCAAGGATAAAAATATAGTGTTACTTTCTTTAACATGTATTCTTTTAATTACCTTTTTGCTTAAAAGCTAGTTTAAAAAGCGTAAATTTCTTTACAAGTAATTTAAAATTTTGTATATTACTATATTATGTTACTGTTGCTACCTTTAATCTAAACTTCCTTTCCAGTTACTTTTGTAAGTCAAACTTAAAAAAAAGGTGGAATTATAATCTTTAACAATCTGGTTCCATATAAATTTCGCCTATAATTAGGTTTATAAGGCATGATAAAACTAGATACTATTTTTTAAACATACCACCCATAAAAGTATTAATAAATCGCCTTTTTTAACATTATTTCTTATTAGGCGCTGTACCTAGACTACAGCGTCTAGAATACCTAGTCTAGAAATATGCTATCCAAACAATGCTAAAAATTTGTATTCCTTAAATGTGCGACTATACTGCTAAAATTCCAAGTGTCGATCGCAGCGACATCTGCGGGATTTTCGTAAGAAAATATCCTGGAGATGTTGCTGCGATCTCCATTTCACCAGCATCGTTGCACATTTAAGGGATGCAATATTTTAGCGCTTTTTAAAGTATTCCTGGAACAGCCGATTTCCACACTATATATTCTTAGCGCTATACCTAGTCGATTTGGACTAGAAGCTGTAATAAAACAATGTTTACATTGAAATTTGAAAATATACCTCTGACGTTGCTGCGATCCGCTAAAAGATTTCAGCATCGTAGCACATTTTAGGGATACAAATATTTAGCATTGCTTGGAAAGTGAAAATGTTAAATTATGCAGAACGACAAATGTCAATCGCAGCGACATCTGGTAATTTCAACGGAAATATTGCTTAAGATTTCAATTCAGAAAACCTTTCGCCTGTAAAGAGCTAAAAAATATTGCTGCGATCGATATTTGTCATTCAGCATTATTCAATATTTATGGGTTTCCATTTTTTAGCACTTTTTAAAGTATTAATGGAATAGCCGGTTTCCGCAATGTATCTTCTAGGCGCTATACTTTGAGACAAAAAAGAACTCGGCACTGTTGCCATAATCGCTAAGCTAATGTTTTGTTGACTTATCTCAATAGGATGCCTCTATGTCAGAGTGGTAGCATACACATAATGCTTATGGTCAGATTGTGCTTATACATATCATTCTTACCAAACTATTGCAAATTTTCATTACAGAACTGGGCGATCCTCTACCGAACAAAAATGCCTCGAAATGAGAGTGGCCAGTGGCGGCTCCTGACTGAGTTTATTTTGTGCACTAAATGCAAGGCTGCCAAATTTGTTCTTTTCTTACCACTATTTCCTTAAAAAAATCTTTGCCTTCTTTCTTGATTGAAATTCTGCCATTAAATAAGAAAACTATTTTTCTGAAAAATAATGTTAAGAGAAGAATAAAAGTTTCAGCCACGCATTCAGCGCCCCCAAAAGAGGAAGTCAGGAGCCACCACTGAGAGTGGATATATAAAATACTTACACTGTGCTTAGGCAGATGTTTTTGCATAACTATGTCAGTTAAGAATTTAGTTTCATACTCACCATCTACTTGAACTCACAGTTAAGCGCAATAGGCTCGGTTGACTGCTAAAATCATATTCATCATTAACCTGACCTTAACTTGGTATGTCTTTACTTGAGATGCCCGGCCCTAATTTAATTTAAAATTTGTAACTAGAGATAAATTTGCAGGAATAAAATTGAAATTGCTAAACATTAGAATTTTTTAAATAATAGTATTTCCCAACTTATATAACACATTTTAAAACAAAATCAGATAATTTTAAAACAAAAATCAGACAGCCAGTAAATATAATCCAAAAATTATATTAAAATCATCAAAACAGCTTATTAGAAAAGGTAAACTCTGGAGACTACCGGCAGAAAAGCAGTTCTTTTATTATCATATTTTTTAGTATCGCTTATGCAAATACGAATTAAAACAGTTAAATAACTTATTTTTTAACGGGCTTTAAATACAATAAATTTTATTTTAATTATTTAAATGAATAAAACTATAAATGATCACAATTACACTGAATGATTGCTAAAAGAAAAACAATACTGCATGATTTTTTTTTTTATATTTGAGATTTTGGGTTTACCGAAATGGAGATTGCTTTACGGCTATTGCTACAATAGCCTCGAATGATCCTTTATTTTATACAGAAATAATTACACAAACTAGGTATACAATTTCGTCAACATACAAGGACGATATAGCATAAGGAAATTTACAACACCAGAGAATTACAGCCTGGAGCTCCACATAGAATGTGCAATGGAACAAACGGGAGTCGAACCCATAGGCCTCCTACGCTCTCCAGCGATTAGCGGCGTAGTGCCTTAACTACTCGGCCATGGGTGCCCTATGCATACAGTTTGATTAACATACCTGATGTAAACAAACACTGGCTTCGCGCTGTTGACCTGCTTTTTATAATCGTTACTGAGATAAAACTCCAAACATTAGTCTGGCAACAATGGCCATAGTTAACCATACACGATCGGACACGGACACTTACGGCAAAATCTGTAACCGCACAAGTACTAGCGTCACTAGTGACAAGGAGGACGAATTAACAAACCTCCAAAATTTACCTATGTCGTTGAAATATGTTTACGTTCTATGTTTTGCACATCTCTTCTTTCCAACATGAGGCAGAACAAGACGATCATTGACGAGTTTTTGAAGTATGATTTAAACTATACTGTATTTACCTGATTTACAATATTAAAGATGATTTATTTAGCTTATTTTTTATTGTCCTTGTATCATTCATCTTTAACTTACAACATAATATTAAAAATTTAAAGGAAAAAGCCTAGCAGACTGTTTAAAACGTAAACATGTAACTTTATGAGACTGAATTGAAAAATTCAAATGTAGGTATTGTATTAATTTATTCACATCAAATAAAATTTTATCAAATGTAATATCAGTCTCTCTCTATTTTTTCAGCTTTTAGATTTATATAATTCTAAAAATTTATAAAAAAGGAATTTTTCCCTTTCAGAAATTTGATTCGTATTTCTTATATATTATTATTGTAAATATTCTTGAACTGGATGTATGTCATTTACATTAAAAACAGTATTTTTATTTTCTCTGGGATGAAGTGAAAATTCATAATTTTAAAAATATTGTTGTAACTGTTGTTTTAATACATTAAACTTCATAAATTATTATAACATCTTAGAAAAAAAAAATTCGATACCAAATGGGAATATTTATGAAATTTTCTGTTGTCTTGTAGAGTACAGTATTTCGTATATTATTATATTATATCATTTCTTTATGTAGCTTTAAATCCAATTATATCGTATTTACTGAAAAAATAAAATTCATGTCGGATTATTTATCTCGTTTTTCGTTGAACTTACATAGTTCTCATTTCATTGCACGATAAAAGAAAAAAATCCGCTTAAGATTGTGCTGAATACAAACATGTAACATTAAACATTTTGAGCTCCGATGGTTGAATTTCTGCCCACTTAATTTTAAACTCCAAATGTCAAATTGGCACCGGAATATTCAACCAAATTTATTTGAAAATAGATTAATGCACTTTGTCTTGTATATTATAAGTCGAATCTTTTGTCTACAAAACACTGGTGCCAATGTGACATTTGGTCATTTTTAAGAAATTCTCCCCCATAGCTCAATGGGTTAAAATGAATGATCACAATAAGGTAGACGCTCGATAACAAAAATATTCCAAGGATGAGAAGTTTCTTCCCCATTGTCATTAATGTGGTAAATAACCACAACTGACGTACAAACCTCGCGGTTCAGGTGTTTCAATTTACTACAGATGGCTGCCATGTTTTCGCATGCTTTTGAATGGGAATTTCCGGCCTATGTATCTTAAAACTCTTTGGTCTACAGCGTCTAGAAAATACAGTGTGGAAATCTGCTATCCAAACAGCGCTAAAAAGTTGTATGGCTTAAATGTGCAATTATGCTGAAATCCAGGGAGCCAATCGCAGCGACATCTGCGATATATTTTCAAATTTCAAAGTAATCATCGTATTATCACAGCGTCTAAAAAAAAAAAAAAAAAAAAGTCTTGGAGTTTTAGAAAATATCCTGCAGATGTCGCTGTGATCGACACACTGGATTTCAGCATCGTTTGTGATTTAAGGGATTCAATATTTTAGCACTTTAAGTATTACTGGGATAGCCGATTTCTACACTATATATATTAGGCGCCGTATAAAGAGTTTTTTATCGACGTCATCCTTTCCCATCGAATCGTAATTTGTTCTATGTCCCATCCTCCCCCACCTCTCTTCTAGATTGGTCTTTTACTGTTCTGTAACCGTCCGCGCGCTGTTGTTCGGACTACAAATATCGTTACATCGGCGATGGAGAGAAGATTTTTACGTTTTTCTGGTTGTCTAATTAAGCTGCGTCGCTTGGAGTGAACATTCGAATGTGTAGATCCTATTCTTATAGCATCTAAAGTCTTATGAAGTGATGATCGATTTTTGTGAGTGGATGGGATAACTACTGGAAGTGTTTTACTATGTTTTTGTCAATAAAAACATTTTAAAAAGTGACGATGACTCTCTATATTCATTACGTAAGGGAAATTATCATTGTGTTTCGAGCCTGTCTTTCTCGCCACCCTGACTGCAATCAGGTATTTTCAATATAACGGATGGATGGTTTTGATTGCTCTACTACATTTTATGTCGAGGTGTACTGGTGTCGCCTAAATATCTGAAAGTCGGTAGCAAAATGCTACATATATATACAAATATATCAGTAATAAAATTATATAAATGTAATATTAGATGTTTCTAAAAATCCATGCTCAGTCTTCTGTAATGCACATTTGGAAAAAAAAAACATGGGCAAAAATATTAATAATTAAAAAAGTAGTAAAGATAAAAAGAAATATTTTTTTAATTAAATTTTTGATTAAATATGCAGTTAAAAACATTTTTTTTTTTTCAAAATATAAAATGCAGCGAGTACCACCATTTCAACCATATTTTTAAAAATAAACAAAATTTTTGAAAAGGTAAGCTGTACCCTTAAAAGCAAAAAGTAAACGTTAAATTTAAAAAATCAAAATACCCGACTGCGTAAAAAACGGACTAATTAAGTATTTCTCATCAAAGTGAAACTATTTTTCATATTTCTTTCCGATTTTTTTAATTCACTTCCATTGATAACTTTTAAGTTGTGTTTAATTGTTATTTCGTATCTATAAACACTGTTTTGATAAGGCCTATAGATGTCTACGATGGTTAGAGTTGCAGTAAAGATAGAGATCCTACCTACACAATTTCCAGGTTGTGTAATATTTAAACGGAGCTTCTGACTGTAAAATAGTCAAACATCGTCTTCATTTTGAAAGATATATCTAATGATATGCCACTCAATATGGTGCGTAATATTTTTTCGACTCTAGCCTATAACCATCGGACGGTTACGGCGAATCGATAGAGACTTCATTCATTAAAATTCACCCAGCCGTTTGGGTTGTATGTTTCGAGTGTATAAAGAAATCCACATACCCAGATACGCGTGAAACACATAACCCTTCTTGGCAATCGGGTAAAAATCTATTAAAAAATTATTTTGACTTGTATGTGAATCCCAACTTCGATACTGTAAATTTTTAAAACATAACTTGAATAACTGTAGCAGCAGATGAAATCCCTTATGAAGGTATCCAGATGGCATATAATACTCTTCAATTTATTTTGAAATACAATCGGACAATAATAATGAATGAAAATTTCAAAATGACGTTTTTTAATTTTTACTTTTGTAAGTTCATCATTAATAAATTCACTTCTTCACATGTAAAGGGATATGGAAGATATATCTATCACAAAGACTTATCTGAATGGGGAAAAATTACACTCATTAGAAAATTGAATATTTCAAAATAATATAAAATTTATTTTTTCCGCTTAATACTTGATATATAATAAATTGGTTTTTTAAAAAATTTTCTTTATTGCTCACTACAGGAATACAAATTGCATGCCACAAAAGTTATTCAAATAAAAATAATTTACGAGCATTCCGTATATGAGAATGAGATATCAGCGAAAATTTAATGATCTAATTTTGATGTCGATCGAGCTTTATTATCTTTTCTAAAGTTCATTCCTCAGATACGCATATACCATTGTAGTAGCAATATAACAACCAATTTATAGAAGGATAGAAAAAATGATATCTTATTTTCTCTTTTCACAAGTAGTAATTCTATATTAAATTTGTGGTCATGAATCTGCATCAGAAATGACATTTTTCAGTAATACGATGTAACTTTAAACTTTTTACATGGAACTACATACAAATATATTAAAATGTCCACTCATTCATAAAACCTTACACAGATGTAAAATAATTCTTCACAAACAATATATTTTTGAACAATAAAATATGTTCATTGTGACGAATTAAAACATTGTAATTTATAATTTTTCTTTCTCATTTCAATAAAATCCAAACGCAATGCAAATATTAAACATTTTAAAAAAATGCAATTAATACAAATATTTAAAATACCTATAACACCTGATTGTCATTCAATAACTTTATTATTTAACTTCATCCTTCTTTACACAAAATGTGCAACCACAGATCACTATGGGTAAAACATAAAACAGCCTCAACGGCTACACTTTGAGATCTTGAATGATATTGCATTTTTTTTTTTAAATTCCGAGTTGAACTCAAAATATGAATTTTACATATAGTATTCATAAAATACGCGTATACACAATATGTCAAACATACAGAAATATCACATTGATTTGTTTTGAAATAATCTTACATTCTTAATATATAAATACAATTAGTAATCATAGGAAATAAATGAACAAATATGACAATGCAGTTTCATGCTAAAAATTACTTTCACAATCCTACAATATAGTTGTAAAATGAGGTTTACACAATATAAGTTAAAATTTAATTTTTTGTTAAAATTTCTTAAAACCAGAGAAAGACTAAATCGAAACACGGCGAATAGAGTTACGAGTCAGGAATATGGGAACGTATAATGATTGTGTAGATTATGTTACAAAAAATGTCCATCATTTAATATTCGAAGTATATACACCCAAGAATTGCAGCGACGGATAACATTTTAAAAGTTGTCTTCAAAATGTTATTACAACCTAGAAGAAAAATATGCATTAGTTGATTCTACAAAGAAATAATATGAAAGACTATTATATTTCGTTTAAAATGCAAAATTTGAACATTACCTTTTGATACTTTCAAATATTCATAAGCTTTTAAATCACTTAAAAACTTCAAATCACTTAAAAATCACTTCACTTTTTTTAAAACGAATAATATTTGAAAGGTTTCTGGTGAACGCTTTGGTAATCAGTGTCTTAGCACAACAACAAACATTTGAAACTTTAAATGATTTAAATGGTATAGAAATTCAAAAGTACATTTAACCCCTTAATCTACAAATACGTTTGAGACACGCGGTCTTGTATTCGGGCCAAAACTGATTATCACGATCATAGCCCGTAGGAACATCGTTCGGGCCAAATGTAAATGTTACGATCATGTCCTCAGATATAATGATCGAGCCATATATAAATATCCCGTGCATGGCCCGTTGTGAGGCACTAAATTCTAACGGGATTACTAATAAACCTTTTGTGGTATATCTGCCACCAGTATTACATCAGGTTGTAATTACTTATCAAATATTACAGAAAAGGAAACCAGTTGTATCTTGCACATGCATTTACATTTCGTAAGTCGTGCGCGTTTGGTACAACATAGGACCGATTTGCCAAATCGTGGAATGGCTCGAAGGCTGTGCGATCGTGTTTACGTTTTGGGCCCAGGCTGTTGAAATGTAAATCGTAGGTTAAGGTGTTAAATAGTTTTGTAAAACTATTGTAAAAGAAATTGCATAACATATTACACTTTTTAAACTACATAGTATAAACACTCTATACACAAATAATAGGTCAAAAGAGAAATGAGTTTGTAATGACTCAATTAACAAAAGAACTAAATTATAGTACTTTTGCGCTTTTGATATTTAATTTTATTACGATATTAAATTTGTGTAATCATGAATCTGCATCAGAAATAACAAGAATGTCGAGTAATTCGACTGTAAAATTTTTTAAGAAATTATTCTGAGAAACATTTTAATATTTTTACACTGTGTATTAGTTGACGTTTAGAAAATATCGAAACACAGAAAGATTTATACTAATTTGAATTGTGAAAAGGTGTAAATTAAAACTTTAAAAACAGTAAAAATAGGTTTCTTTGACAGTTTACATATTTCAACTCCACCCAAGTCATTTTCAAAACAACTAAATACAAATATTCTAATATTGCACGGTCTATAAAACGCCATTATTCACTTTTCCACGCATTATTTAATATTGTACACGTTGAATTTTATCTGGATGTTTGATTTATTTGGATATTTATTTTATTTTCGTTACTACTGAGTAGCTCAAGTCATGATTTTGTAAGTTAAATGATGCTGCATCGTTGTATATTGAATTTGAGTGTTACATTTCTATGGTTTCTCTTATAATGAATGGATAGTACAGACTGGAGGGGAAAATTATATTAGTGTCATTGAAATTTATTGGGATGGTTTCTTCTTGATATAATTTTGCTAGGGCTGAAGCTCTTCTATTATATTTAAAATCAGAAACATGCTCCTTTAATTTTCTATATATTTATAAATGATTTATATTTGAAAATAAGATTACCTTTATAATGGTAACAGTGAAACATCAATTAAAATTTCTAACTAAACTTTTAAAATATCAATGTTTTGGAAAACCACATGAAAAATTGTAATATAATAGCAGGTAATAATTATGATATATATATATATTTGTTTCAAAGTTAAAAACAATGATATTTACGATCGCTCTCTAAATCGAAGTATAAAGTAAGAATCATCGAGATACTTTTAGTAAGCAATTGAAAATCAGCTCATAGTATAAGTGATATATTTCTAAATTTTCATGATATTCGACTATTTTGCATACGAGAATTTATATGCCTACCAAACCACGAAAAATAATATATCATTTGTTCATGCGCAGCTAAAACTTATTTCATACAAATGCTCATATATCAACAAATATTTAATATAAAATGAAACCTCTCTAAGGAGGCCACCTATTAGACCATAAAAAATCGGTCTTTCAGAGAGGTGGTCTCCGAATAGAGGTGATGGGTAAAGCAAAGTTTCATGAAATACATACTATAAAAAAAATAATATTGAATTAGTTTACTACATTTCATGCCTGTACAGCTTTAAAGAAGGAAATAATTCTAGTTTGCTTTGATTTTAACAATTTCCTATTAGCAATTTTTGTTTTTAAACATTCTTTGGTCTCTTTAAACAAATTATTTACTTTATTATCATCTCTAACAGGTATCGAGCTTTCTAACAATATATTAATTTCGGCAAGTGTTTCTTGACATGAAATAGAAGCTTTATCTGGCGGAAGCTCGTCGTCTGAATCAGAATGAGGTCCTAAAATAGATTTTAAAAAAATCTCGATTGTAGTATCATTCATTTTTATAAATGATAGAATTTATTTTTTAATATAAAAATTACTTTTTTCGATATTTTCTACAATATCGAAGTCTCCAAGTCTTCAGAAAAATCGTCCTTACACTCAACGGCTTTCTCATATTCATGTGATTTGGGCTCATAATAAAGTTTAGCAGCTTTTGATAGCTGAATCGCTTCATCTTCTAAGTCAAAGGCACTGATATTATCAATGGATTTTCATATGGGTACGTTGCTTAGTCCACAAGTACTGAAGCAATTGACAATTGTTTGTGTCTTTACGTTATCCCATACACATTTTATCCATCGAATAGCATGAAGTACATTGATAGTTTTCACAATGTAGGACACAATTTTAGTCTCATGTATTAGCGAAATGAGTTTAGTAAAAAAAGTCTTTATTCTAGGCTGAAACAATGAATAATTCCCTTATTTAACGACTGAATTTTGGATGTTATGTTATGAGGGAGAAATTGAAGTTTCGCACTTTTCAGCTATGCATCATACGGGTCAATATCTGAAAACAGGACAATTTCACTGCAGAATTTTTATTTGAATCAATGTACCAACTTCCAAATACAATTATATACTATGATACATGTTTTGTCATTTGAATGCTGTAGTGTTTTGAGATCAAGGGTGTATATTTTATACGTAGGTTAAACTTTTATGGAAGAAGGTGTCTTAACACTATAATCGGTGTCTAATAATTGGGACTGAGATAATGGGGACTGAGGTGATGTTTTTGTCTTAAAAGCTGCACAGCCATTTTGTTGAATCATTTTGCCGACATGTAAATTATTAAATATGCCATGTGACATTTGTATGTTACGTAAATAAAGTTGCAATAAACTTTTTCTTTATAAATAAAAAGTTAAATATGGGGACATGAATGATGCTATAAAAAATACTCATCCCTATTTAGAACAAAAACTAAATATTTCTAAATATGAAACAAAGAGAAGAACAACTTACCTTCATCCATGGTGGCTAGTTGATCTTGAGTTGCAATGGAAATGATTCTGCCAGCGCCACCTAGTATCTGTTAACCTCAATGTGTGTTTAGAGGGACTGAGATGATGATCAACCTCAGAGACAAATATATTTTCTACAATATTTTACTATGCAATCTATACTAATAAAGGATAATCATATTTTCCCAACCTGTATATTATATATATATATATATATAGGTATAAATATATAATAGCAAAAGTTAATATTTATAGAAATGTTTACAGCATACATTTAATATTGGATATTTGCACCTGGGGACAGGGACTGAAATGATGATTTCGCTTGTTTAAAGCTTAAAACTAATTATTTATACATCATTATATGTCCAATTATCATTGGTAATTATTATAACAAATGTTACAATATATTACATTTTTCAGTTTTTGGTTTTAGTATAATTAATGAAATATCAATGGCAGTGGACGCAAATTGTCCAATTTTCAGATATTGACCCATACAAGTGACATACGGAGCATTATCCAAAATAAGGGTAATGTTTCTACCCTGTTTGATCATATTTTTGTCAATGTCATGTAACCAGTTTTCAAAAATGGTTGATGTTTTCCACGCCTTTCTGTTAGATTTCCAAATCACTCCTATTTTTGTCACATCAACATTTTTAAAGCAATGAGGCTTTTGAGCATACCATATTATGATTGTTTTTTCTTTCTCTCCAACGGCATTCCCACAAAGTGGCGTAGCAAGTCGTTGTTTGCCCTGTGTCCTTCCTTTTGTTTCATCTGTTTTCTCCATAGTGGGCATGGCACGGAAAAATAATCCAGTTTCATCAAGATTATAAATGTCACTATCTGAATAACCTGCGCAAATCAATGGAAGACAAGATTTCCACTCCAATAACACCTCGTCATCTGCATCGGCCGATGTGCTCTTAAAATTTTCACTTTGGTCTTCCAAAGTTAACACAATTATCATTGTTATACTGAGCACACAGGAAGAAAACACGATATGCACTTCGATGTGATTATGCTTTGTGTAATAACTTCCACTGTTAAACAAAACTGAGGTGATAACAACAAGTGGCAATCTTTCCAAGAAAAGCAACAAAATTGAGAATAACTGGAATCTGGACAACTCCCCACTCTCCCTCCTGAAAAATACTCCTGCACTTTACAGGTGTCTGTTACTCGGCCAATTCCTGGAAAGGGAACAAAACCCCTTTCAACACCAACTATTCCTCCGTAACCATACTGACATTAAACACGGTAATGAACGAGAACCTGCTTCTTCCTTCTAAACATTGGGAAAGGGGAAAGATGACCTTGATTCGCCAGGTCTAAAGAAGTAGACATAGCTGAGCACATTTTCCGGAGAAAAATGGAATTTTGATATTTCCCTATGCAAAGGAAAATAATCCTACTCTTCGACTTAAAAGGTGAAAAGTGGTCTTTCAGGGAGGGAGACGGGAAATAGTGGTCCTTCAATGGAGGAAAATTAACATTGAGCATATAGGCAAAAATTACAGACCATAAAATACGCTGTATTTATGAGATGTGGTCTCCTTACAGAGGTGGTCTTTCAGGGAGGTTTAACTGTATTTATATTCAAATTGCATTAGTGTTTCTTTTCTTACTCTAGTTTGTCAAGTTTTGCGAAAGGGGTGATTATTTGCATACTATAGACAAGAAACATGCGAAATATTCTTGAACTTTTTGAAGAAAGTGATATGTTCTTATGAATATTCGTGATATTCTTAAAGAAATTAGTGCGAATGCTTGACAATGTTTACATGGTTACTTGTTGAAGCTACAGATCACTTAGAACATTTAATTTTACACAGTAATGGAAAAAAAATTCTTCAATTTGATTTTTTTCTCTATTAAGTGTTCTCGTGATCAAGGCAATGCCGAAAAATATCAGGTAAACCATATTACTTATATCCTTGGAGTTCTAAAAGATTCTGTCAAGAATTTATCTAGGTATTCCCCCAAACGTCTAAATTCGAAAGTTCCCGGTGATTTTTAGCCATCATTCGTAAGTATATCTGAAGTATTACTAAATGAATAATAAAAATAATAATAACTCAAAATAAATTTTTCGCTTGAGATACTGTCGTCTAATGTAAAATAACTTGTTCAGGATGTTAAAATTCATCTTAATATTATTATATAAAATTACATAATTGATTCGTTACTTAAAAGATAATTAAACAATTAAAAATATGTTAAAAATTGAGTACTTTCGGCTAATAATTTACCAGCATCAGTATTTAAAATTTAAGCAGTTGTTACGAACCGAGGTACGTACAATAAAGGTGTAGGGTCCATCCGCTGGTCTCCGTGCATTGGTTGATAAAAATTCTTTCCTGTGACGTCAGTGGTTTTCATTTCGGTTCACAAAGGGTCACTTCGCACAACTGACGATACAGCGGAGGATTTCTATCAACTAATACACAGATATCAGCGGATGAATCCACCTCTTTATTCTACGCATCTCAGTCATAACAAGCGTTTAAATTTTAAATCCTCATCATGGCTAAGTACTAGCAAAAAGTACTCGACTTTTATAACTCTTTTTTATTTGTTTAAGCATATTTGAAGTAACGAATCATTTATGTAATGATATATTGGTTTAAGGCAATTAGTAGATTTCCTTACCTCAATAAAAGTACTTACCTACAAAGGACCATCTTTAAATCTCCATATGTTTTCTGAAGTATATCAATAACTTCATCGGCTCTTTTACCAAGAACGCTCTCACCATTAACCTATAGGGGAAAAAAAAACAAGAAAAAAAATAATAAACTATCAGTTTTACCGAGTTTTGCGTTTTAAATGCGAGGAATTTTGCAATACAATTTTAAATAAATTCATTTTAATTTTAAGCAACAAATAATTTGACTAATATTCAACACACATAATATTTATATCAGCGATCTCTTGAAACCATCGCTATAAACTATATTTTTGATAGTAATGATTCGCTGAAAATCTAAATTAGAAAGCTAGAATACTAAGCGATAAGAAACATTCTAGTGGGAATATACAGTAGCTCGCAAATGCTTTGAGACGATATGATTTCCTGTCCTAAAAAATAAAGAAGAATTCCTTAATGATATAAATTAGTAATTTGTACACTTTTTAACCCTTGAGGGGCGGTGGTACGTTTATTAAACCCCTTAAATGCCACATTCGCACCAGAATTTTGGTAAAAAAAAAAAAAAATCTGTTTATTATGTGTGTGAAATATAGCTTTTTCTTATTTACAAATAAATTCATTTTCAAATTCCGGTGTCATTCCTTAATTTCAACACTTTAGCAATGGAAATGCTTTGCCCCTGAAAAGGCTAATGCTCAATAAAATAAACATCAGAACAATTCAGGCATATGCTTGAATTAAAAATTCTGAAATTGGAAAAATTACATGGGCCAAAGTTTTTAGACTATTCAAGTTTCTTAAACTTTTATTAAAATTAAACGTCTTAATGTAATGAGACACAGCAATATTTAATATTTAGTTGCATGTCCTTTTGCTTTGAAGACTAAGGCACATCGCCTGGGCATGGAATTAACAAAGTGGACCTAAGGAATTTCGCCCATTCTGATTAAAGATCTTGAAGGAGTTCTGCGTTTGAAGAAACCATCCGTGTCGCGACTTTTCTTCTGATATGTTTGTTCCCAAAGATGTTCAATTGAATTCTGGTTAGGTGACTGACTCGGTCAGTCCAAAACCTTAATTTTCTTAGCTGTAAAACTAATTAGTCACTATTTTGTGGGTGTACTTGGGAACATTATCCTGCTGAAACATCCACCGACGAGGCATCTTTTTACGAGCAGAAGGCAGCATGTGATCTTCTAAAATGTTTTGATAAAAATTTTGATCCATAATACCCTCGATGGGTTCGAGGAGGACGACGCCATCATAATGGAAAGCTTTTAAGATCATTACTGATACGTTTTCGTGCTTCACCGTTGGCCGTTGGTACTGGGGATCTATTTTGGTGCCTTTTGGACGATTAATATAACGTTGACCATCTCTATCAAACAAATTGAATATCGATTCATCCCTCCAAAGGACCTACTTCCAATCTTTTGTTGTCCATGTTTCGTGCTCCTTAGCGAATTTCAATCGGATTTTACTATTCCTTGACCGGATGAGAGGTTGTTTTTGCAGGGGTCCGTGCACAAAATCCAGCGGCATCCAAACGACGTCTTATGGTATCCTTACTCACTATGAGTCCATGTTTGGCGGCCATCTCCTTTCATATTTCTGTAGCTTTCTTGCTTGGGAGTCAACGACCGACTACATTCACATCAACGCACCTTGATGTTGAGTCGTTTTTCTTGGGGCTCCTAATCTTAGAATATCGAGCACACATTTACCATCCTTCCACTACTTTACTACGTGGTTGAAAGTAGAAGTTTTGACACGATCTGATAAAAATCAAATTTTTAATACGTGCCCTAAATGCAGGTGATATTGTCACACAAGCAAGGGCTCTGTATCTGTTTCAGTATGAAGACAGGGAAAAATACACCTGGCCATTTTTCTTTTAATTACTAAAGAAGCGGGTAAAAATATCATATTCTTCTATAGCCAACAAGTTGGAATTCCCAACTTGCTGGCTATAGAAGAATATGATATTTTAACCCGCTTCTTTAGTAATTAAAAGAAAAATGGCCAGGTGTATTTTTCCTTGTCTTCATACTGAAACAGATACAGAGCCCTTGCTTGTGTGACAATATCACCTGCATTTAGGGCACGTATTAAAAACTTGATTTTTATCAGATCGTGTCAAAACTTCTACTTTCAACTTTTTAAATTCACTTTTGGTATTTTTTAAATTAACAATTTTCACACATATCATTAGTTTCGCACCATGTAGGATGACTTAATCTACAAATTAGTAATTTACATCATTAATAAATTTTTCTTACTGAAAAAGTTAGGAAAGAAAAACCTGTTTCAAAACTTTCGCAAGATACTATATATTGAAAATTTACATAGAGAAAATGAGACTGATATCAGAGATATACATGCGACTAAGGCAGGTTTAAAATATAAATGTAGCACAACGGGTTGCTACGCAGCTAATAACAAAATAATTGAAAAGTGTGAAACATTTTATGTTATGTGAAATAAAAATGAAAGAAATACCTCTAAAATTCGATCTCCTGCTTTTATCGCATTCTTGTGAACAGGACTCCCAGGACAAATAGTTTCTACTTCTGCTGCGCCGGGAAGAAGATATTTCCGAATAACTGAACCTTCAATGGAATCCCTAATCGAGAAGCCTAATTCAACGTTGGGAAGTTTTTCAAGAATAACATTAAATGTCTCTACCTATGACAAATAGATTTGAATTACAGACAGTTAAAGAGTTCGATTTTAGATATTTCTTTTTCAAAGATAATACAAAATGAAAAAAAATATACAACCTCTGGCACAGGGTGTTTCTCACAGAATCTCCATACACTGCAACTTTTGCATATCTTGAGGGTTACGTATTCAGGCATATTCCTTAAGTAAATAATTGCGTCAGAAAGCGTAAACGAAGAAATATCTCTTCCATTCACCTTGAAAAGTAAGTTTTAAAATCCAAGTAAGTTTTTAAAAAATTGAGTAAATAATTAAAAAACTGTTTTATACATATAGATTTTTCTATTAGACCATTTGCAGAACGAAAAACGGTTGTCTACTTTTGAGGGCTTGTACACTATAAAAGAAAACTACAGAAATATTTGATGTGATATCGCATTTGGTTTCTAAATTATTCCCATTTTTTTATTAAATATCCTTTTAATTCTTTGATTAAAATATTTTGATTTTTCCTTCTCAACAAATAAAAGAATTAAGACTTTTCTACCAAAAACAACCTTGAAAATTCCAGTATTTAATCATAACACACTTTCCTCCAAACATAAGAGAAATCGCTCAACTCGAAAGTACATCGGCTCTTCATTTTTGAGCTCGTTATAATTTGCTATTTATGCGTTTGGGAATATCTTATAATAACTAAGAAACAGCCTTCCATTACTATTTTCACTATTCATGCATTTCTCTCACAATATTTTGAAGAATATTAAAGCGCATTTGGCATGTTTTCAGTCCCCAAAAGTCCCCATATGCTATAAAGTGGACACCACCTTATACCTTGATGAAAAAAAAAATAGCAAATAAGGCAAAATAACAGTTTTCGGGTATGATTTTCCGCATTCAGTCACTAACCAATTTACATTTAAGATACATTATTCAACGTAATGCAACTAGTCTGGGATCCATTTATTTTCTGTAATTGTGCAGTTTCATGTGAGGCTGACAAACTATTTTTCTTCTACTGTTGGTATTATCTGCTTATTCATTAATTGCATTTTGCCTATCTGGATTTTTTTAGTACCCAAATATATATATAATCCTAATGAAACGAATTTATGAAACTGATATCATGAAACG
The DNA here is from genome assembly GCA_963932465.1 of Maratus speciosus. Classification (NCBI taxonomy): domain Eukaryota; kingdom Metazoa; phylum Arthropoda; class Arachnida; order Araneae; family Salticidae; genus Maratus; species Maratus speciosus. The sequence goes on along the minus strand of OZ010797.1, from coordinate 249,456,751 downwards.
ACTGATTATATTTCGGGCGATTTCTCATAAAATATGGAACATTTTCGATGAAATTAACACCAAAAATCCGTATTGATCCGCAGATCTCAAAACTGGTATTAGAATTTCTAGATTCGAATTAGTTTTTGAAATATTTTTTTTCTAATTTTATATACTTTTCTCCAATGATGACAACTCAAATTTTAATCATAACATATTTTTTTCAGATTTTAGAAAAGGTTATTTTAACCCATTGAGCGTTTCACTAGATTATAAAAATGTACCTTAAAAAGGCCTTGAATAGGGAAAAAGAACCTGTTCGAAAAGGTAGAAGGGGTTATGTGATTTTGTAGTTGAAAAGTGCTAAGGGATTTAGTTCTTTCCCCTTCTTTCTGACACTGAATGATTGAAACGGCTGTCCACTGTCTTTTATGAGGCGTGAATGGGCGTTTAAAACTAGTTGACTAATAGCTTTCGAAAACGATTGTCTAGTTAATCCCAGACAACATCTGAAAGTATGTAACGAAATAGCAGTTTTCAGGAATACAGGTGTGTGTTCCGTGTTGCTTGGAATAATGTTTGCAAACTGTTAATGTAGTATAATTTGCTTTATATGCTATTAAATTTATCTAAATTTGAAAAGAATTTATATCTTCGTAATAACAAGCATGTTTCATTTCCTTTAAATGCATTCTTTTTTTCTAAACAGTTTCTGTTACATAAACTTGTAAATTTTATTAATTTGTAATGATTTAATTACAAAATTAAACTGGAAGTAATCGATTTTTTAAATAAATTTACATTTTATAAAACGCACGCATAGCGATAGATCTCACTATACAACGAATCTCAATTAAACGTTTAGTACACTTTAGTTACACTTTTAGATAGGGTTATTCATCGTATCTCAATTTCAATTAATGCTAATATTATTTTTTTTTCTTTTACTAGGGGGCTCGGCACCCTACGAGCTACGCTCGCCAACAGTTCAGACACTGCAGTCTCTAAAAGCACGCTAATTTGATCGGCTTTAATTGAATTTTTTTGGAAGATTGAATTATAATTAAAAAAACAAAGGCGATCTCCCTATAAACGGGTTTCTATTCATTTCTCTTTGATTGGGGAATTTTACGGAAAAATCAGCAGCTGTTAAAAGATACAATGGCATTTCAAAATCATCTAATATAAAATGAATTAAGTAAACAGAGTCTTTGTCTCCCGGTATTTTTTAACAAAGCGAAAAGAAAGTCCTTTTAAATAAAACATTTTAAATATATCGTTTTTAATCTGACGTAATTTTCACCAAACTTTTCTTTCCCTTTTTAATATTCACGTGAAAATGCTTTTATTAGAAATGAAATATTATTTGCGCTGTCCAAAACAAAAAAATAGTTGAAAAGTTCATCTCAAAATATCAAGTAAATGTCTCGCGCTATTTTAAAATTTAAACTAATATTTTGCAATATTATTTTTTGTTCATTTTACGTAATAAGTGTAATGTGACGTAAATGTGATGTAATTTCTCCTATTTAAGACTTCTAACGCATGTTAATGAATTTATTACTTTACAATATCCTTTCTCTGTTAAAATTCACGTGTAATTATAGATGAAGTAATTTTCAATAAGTTCCTGCTTTTTATACGTAATTATTTAATTCTAATTTGAAAGTTTTCTTTTCTGTTTATAATAGTCACGTGTAAATAAATTTTTAATTTGAAGCAAACATTATTGTTTCCGTTGTTTATACAGTTTGGCAACAGGTTAAATTAGTACAAGTTTCTGAAATAAGTAAAAAATATCTCTGGAAATGCTGAAAATCTGAATTTAAAATAGAAATGAAACCTCGAAAAATGAGTCAAATTAAAAAAATAAATTAATTCTGCACACCGGGAAAGTATAACGTATAAAATGATCTAAAAATTATTAAATTCCGATGTATAGTTTTTTGCTCCTATAAAACTTTTTTAATGGAACGATTTTGTCCAACTTTAGCATTAAATAACTCTTAAAATAATTCTTCGATTTGAAAACTGTCTGCATCAGCGTGTTTATCAAACATTTCTGTATAATACTACCAATTTTCATATTTTTGTATGCATTATTTTTCTTAATATTAACGAAGAAAGACCTCCGGTCACAAAAAATTCAAAACCGGCGGCGGCGGTGACAGCGGTAGTTACTTTTTTTTAGAATAGAGAGATAAATAATAATAATAATAATAATTTCTCATTATGCAAATTAGTGTAACATCTGCTTTCTTTGATTTTCTGTGATATAAATCTGAGATAGCTGATATATTGTACATTATCCTGATAAATATACCAGTTGAAAATACATTAAAATATTCTAACACCCCCCCCCCCCACACACCAAAAAAAAAAGAGTGATTTGTTATAAAGTATTTCAAATGCGCACTCAAAATAAATGGAAAAAACTTCTTCTAAATGAAATTTCTTCTAACTTATTTTTTTTTTTTTTTTTTTTGTGAGCAATAAAAGAATTAAAACAAATTTTAATAAGATTTTCAAAATGTGCAAATTCCTGTTTAAAAAAAGAAGAAAAAAATACAAACTGACAACCTTTTTTCCAGCCATACAAAAAAAAAAAAAAAGGCGGATTTTTGGATCTTATAATTTAGCTTCCAGATAACAAATTTGAATTTTTATTAATTCCTATTATTTTACTGATAAATGTAGAACATTAAAAGAAAAACATTTATTGATGTAATCAAAGTGGCAGTAATTATTTCAACCTTTCCTTTCGTCTCGGCAGGCAATTGTTTTAGTACAGTAAAACCAAACATGTTAAGGCGTTTCTTTTTTATAAAGTACACTATTTCTTATACTTAAATCATGTTTAGAGATAGTAAAGATATATTATTTAAGTTTTACAGAATTAATTAATCAGTAACACTGCACAGTACCACTGTATATTACAATAAAACCGGTTAATACGAGATCACTAGGTACGAAAACAAATTCTGTTTTAGACAGGTTTTACTAGGTGTAATTGTGTAATATTTTGTATTTGGGAATATAAAATTCTCCGTTTAAGGCAGGATTATGTTATACATGGATTTCATTTTTACAGGTTTTACTGTAATTAATTAGTGATCATAGTATTGCATCATTAATGAATTATAGGTGTAATACTTGTGCATATGTATAATAGTCCTCCCCACTTAATCGGGTCACGGATAATCGAATATCCCGCTTATTCGAATAGAATTCTCCGGAACCGAATTTATTCCTATTGGTTCTATGTTATTTTCCCCCGCTTAAACCAAATAACTTTACGAACATCCCCGCTTAATCGAATAAGAACTGTGTGACCGATGTTTGAAAATAGGCGCAGAAAGCCCGTTTCAGCTAGAATTTCCTTCCACCTTTTGTCATTTCCGGTTCCTTTACGCTGAAAACAAATTTTCAGTTCTTCCTGCAATGATTTTGGTCGGCAGGTATATAATGGACAGGTCAAATGATTTCCCCACCTTGATCTCACCACCATCGCTTCTTGCTGTTAATCAGGCTTTAATGGCAATGCGTCGTCACTTCGAGACTCGAGATGGTCGTTGTGATATATTGCACTCATTCGAAAAATAACTCTATATTTACTTCTTTAAAATTTCACTTAAACAAACCACTTTAAACGATTTTTTAAAGGCAGTATAAGTAACATAAATTAGAAGTAGCAAAGTTTTGACCAAACTCAAACGAGCTGCATTAAGTGTGATGTAAACCATATAAATGAATATACTGACGTTAAATTAATAAGTATTTACTTTATATTAGCATTCGTATTTATTTTAGTTTATGTTATTCTATTAACGATTTATTATTTTGTTAATTAAACATACCGTAGATGGGTATTTTCCCTTTTTATTACGCATATTACAGTTATGATTCCCCGTTTAATCAAAAACCCCGCTTAATCGAATATTATTTCTGGAACCAAAAATAATCGTTTAAACGGGAACGACTGTATTACTGATTAAATGCAAGTTTTAATTTTAACAATGAAACCCTTTAAAACGAAATGATAAGGGGCAATATAATAATTTTGAATTAGAAATTTTCCAAAGAACTTTGGATTTTTTTAAGGCAAGATTCCGCTTAGTACAGGTATTACTATGTATAAATAGGTCAATGGAGAGTCTGCATAGTAATATACAAAATAAATGTGCTTTTTGTAAGTTCCATTGTAATAAAAGTGCCCTTTTTTTTTCGGGTGTCATTTTTCTCCTTCTCACCACCTAGGAAAACTAATTACATTTAAAATTTTCCGATAACAGGAATTATTTTAGGTACCTAATATATTCTCCTATTGAAAATGAGAAAAATACAATCCATTTCAAATATCTGTGAAGAGTAATACATCCCTCCCCCCCCCCCCTCACTTTATCTCCCATAAAACTTCCAGCGTCCATCGGCCATAAAGAGATAAAAAGGATTTAAATTTTACAACACTCCGCGGGACACAAGTTGAACATTCTTAGACCAGATGGAAACTAAGCACTATTTTTAATAATTTCGAAATGTATTCATGTATTTTTTCTTATATTTAGTACAGTAAGACTCCGTATTTTTTCAAAAATTCTTTGGAGAAATTGAAAAAGAATATTTGTAAAAAGAAACATGAGCTAAAAATCATGTGTCTAGCATAAATTATGAAACACTTTCCAATACATTCAGAATATTGAAACAAAACTTTACAGCTTATTACGGAGAAAGGTGGTGTCTAAATAAATAAAATAGAAAACACATAACGCATTTGAAAACCCAATTTCTGCAATTGCTGTCAGTTAGTTGGTAAAATATCTATTTTTTGTGCAGCCCTGTATATGCTCTATAACTTTGTATATATGTATGCAAAAATTTAGTTCCGCAGGAAAATTCCCATTCAGCAATTCCTGTCAATAAACGGAATTGTACTTGCGATAGTGATTCCCAGTATATGACCTATTGAATTTATAAACACCACATAATATAAAAAAAAATAATAATAACAACAGTCAAATTTAAAAACGTATACCGCAACTGATAACGAACTTATAGCAATTATTGGTCATAGGCCAAATTTTTTTGTGTGTCCCTGAAAATGAAATATAAATTCTATGCACATCATATTCTACAGTAATCGCCTTGTAGTGTACAACTCCTTAGTGAAATATAAAAATTCCAATATGTTTAAAATAGTGTAATATCATTAAACTACACCATACACGATTTTTCTAATTCACCGTAATGTGACGGCATTCTTTTGCATGTCCCTGTAAACGAATCTTACATGCTACACATTTCATTTTCAATAATGAACATGCCAAATTAAACAAAAATAACATATATCAATTTTATGGCAATTGGACTAAATTTATGTGAATTAGAGCACGGACAGAAGGAAAGACAGACAAACCGAATTTATAAACGCTTTTCAACTATACTGGAAAGAGTTAAAAAAAAAATCAAATGACAATTTTTATCACTTTTTAAGATTTATCCTTTTTTTAAGTTTTAGGATTTGGATGAAACCAGTTTTAATTTTCCTTCTCAAGATATTTTTATTTTTTTCATTTAATTTTTAAACAAATAATATTAATAAACAAATACAGTCGAACCTCGTTAACATGAACCTCAAGGGGAACCAAAATTTTGTTCATGTTAACAGTAATTCATGTTATCAGTATCAAATCTTTGTATTCGTTCTTATAGGGGGCTGTGAAAACAATTCATGTTAAAAGTAATTCACGTTAAGCGTGTTCATGTTAACGAGGTTTGACTGTAGTAGTAATTATTATCTCTGCGTATTTGTATGTATGGAAACTTTGAAAACTTTCTCCAGCATAAAAAATAAAAGCTCATAAAAATAAGAACGAAGAATAGATTGTGAGAATAGATTTCAAGAATAGATTGTGAAATACTTTCCAACACATTTATCTATCTATAAAACTGTACTGAAATTTTACCGGTAAATAAGGCGCAAGATATGTGGCAGGAAGATATGTGAGTGAACAGTATGGTAAACATATAACACATTTAGAAATCCAGTTTTATCAATTACCTTCTATAATAATTAAAAAAAATAGTCAATTACGCACCCAAACGGCCATGTATCTTGTTGGTTTGCGTATCCCTGTATAAATTTTTTTATGTTCCACAAACTTCTATTGGCATACAAATATAGTTCAGCGAGAAAATGCATCACACAATTAAAACTATTCTCTAAGCAACTTCCATAGTCAGTAATACTTATATTTTTTTTTTCTGCGTTTCAAGTAAAGCAGGTGTATCTGTTCTTTCAACGCGCTACTTTGATAGCTTATGTATAAGAACAGCGAGTTTTATATATTTATGGAATCTTTGACCAAGGATAGTCTTTGGGGTGAGAAGGAAGAGAGTGGGGGAACATAAAAAAACTTTACATACAGATATTTTAAAGGGGTTGAAATAAACATGTTGACTAACAAACGGAAATTTTATCATCTTGATCTTTACAATGTAGGAGAGGGCAGAGTTAAAGGGGTCGGGGGGTAACAAAGTATGAGTAAAAAATTCAGTATTTAGCGCAAGGAAACACAATTTAGGCAATACATTGCATAAATAAAAATGTTTTACAAAGATCTTTGAAAATAAAGTTTAATATATAAAATTATTGGTTATGGTGGTCCATTAAATACACATATATATATATGTATATTACATATATATTGTCAGGGCCCGACTTATGTAGGTGCATGCGGGGAAGCTTCCCCGGGTCCCCCTTTTTAGGGGACTCCCATGAGAGTAGTCAGGATTTTTATTTAAATGGTGTCAAATGTTTAAAATTAAATAAAAGTGACCAAAATTCATACATTTTCGAACTTTTAAGAAGGAAGTGCGGTCCCCTACCCCCCTCCGCTTTCAGTAACCTCTCCACCTATGCAAATATCATTAGAAAACTAATGATTAATATTTTATTATGACAATTTAGTATTCTATAGTTTTCAAAAGCAATTCTTTATTAACGTTTTTCTCTTAACGTGGCAAGTTAAAACCAATACTTATAACCAATTTGGGACGTTTTCTTTTAGACATCTTATAACGTACGTAGATAAGCAAAGTAAATGTTTGCAAAGAAATACTCGTATCAAACAATCTATCATTTTTTTTTCTACTATTTTCCTACAAGTATTTTTTTCTTAAAGTTTTGATTATCTTTTTGTGACACTCTGTATACAGATGTAAGCAGTACCGGATATAAAACTTATGCATATAATACAATAGTATGAAGTTTATTACTAGCTACTTCCACATTATTCACAAAAAAATCTATAGATAGATACAGGGGGGGGCAGAATGATTCTTACCTTTCCCCCCCATAGCCTAAGTCGGACCCCGCCCTGTATATGGTGGTTAATTAATGCTCTTCCGCCTGCCCTACCGCTAACTTTTGTAAATATTATTTAGATGAAAAAAAATTGCTCGTTTAACAATAAAAACTTTGACACATTAACGAATTAATATATAAGTGTAAAAGCTTGACAAATGCAGGTATGACTATGTAAATTATTTGAGACCAAATGTTTTTTTTTTCTTTCACCTTTTTCTTTTTTTCACTTTTCGACAAATAAATTACATGAGAAATACAAGCGTTTTCCCATTGTAACCTTTATCGGGCTTCCGTGTGCAGAATTTTTTTTTCAAAACGCCAACTTCAACAGCATTTTCTAAAAGACTTCCTTCCTATGTTTATCGAAAATTGAAAAAAATTGTTCGACTTTATAGTTTCTGAATAAGAGTACCTGCCAATTCCATGTGTTTATGAACAAAACTGAATTCAGGAATGTGTCACAAAAAAAAAATCACTTTGGAAGATTATGCAGTTTTTGTACGGGGCATTCGCCCAGAGCCCCCCAAATTTAGTGTCATAGACCTTGAAGCAATTGCAATAAGTTGGATTTATATGATGTAACAATTATCAGTCAACATGAGCAGGAAAGAAATCAACATTAATTGTAAAATATATTTGTGATCTCTAAGTAATCTATAATTAAAAATGGATATTTAAATACGTTAAAATAAATGTGCATTATACAGTATTAGTGTAGTTTAATGCATTAAAATAAATGTTTTCTTAGTTTAATTCTCATGGTAACGAAATGAAAAGTTCAATCATCAAAATCTAGTTTAACTTTTTTTTTCCAGTTTCAATACATTCATTTCATTATGATTGTTTTAATCATACTTATCATATAGTATTAGCATTAATTCTGATCATATAGTATTAGTCTATATGAGATATATTTATAAAATAATAGATTGCCATGATTTAATTTGTCATTTAACAAACATGATTGTACAAAGTAAAGTAATAATAATAATAATAATAATAATAAATTTAAAAAGATAATGCTTTCATTTGCATTATTGTAAGAATCTTTTAGATAATGATTCTTCCCTGTTTTTAAATACATATACTTACACTTAATCATATCTACTGCTTTAATTGCATCCATTCTATTGATATTTTTGAATAATTCTATACTTGTACTGTTCATTGGTATCTTTTTAAACAATATATAGTTACACTTGAATATTTTAGGCTAATTGTGAGCTTGGTGTGCCATCGCGGAAAAAGTCTAGTACTGCTTTTCCATCTGACCTTTGTAAATATTACTTGCATTGCCATGAAATCGATATATGATATGGAGGCCTGTTCACTATTGGGAATAGTGAGTGTGGCCTTTATTGTTGGTTTACATGGATGTATAAAATAATTCGAATAAACTCGAATTACGGTCTAGATCGATATCTGCTTGTAGTACTTTTTTTTATAGTAGTATATTATTCCAACCGTAATAATTGATACACATTGCTAATGTGCACTGCAGTCTGTTTCCCATAAAAATTAATAGTAATAATAATGCGCGTAGTGTTTACTGATCATTAACAGAGGAATTCCAAGACAACCGAAGAACAGTGCACTAAAAAAGGACGGTTGAAAAAGGTCACTTTTGTGAATATTTAAAATATTTTTTAGTAAAGGGTGGATTGCTGAAATTAAAATAATTTTAATATCTATAAAGAAAACTGTCTTATTTTGAAATTTGGTTTTCACACTCGAGTTCAAAATTTAATAAAACATTACTTTCATTATATCTTTCTTAATTTTTCAAATGGTGAAGAAAAAAAAAGTTTTTACTTTCCAGTTCTTTTTTTTTGTTTGTTTTGTTTTTTTGTTTTGTTTTTTTTGCGTGCGCGTAAAAAATTAGAGGAAAATCAAATGATTAAGAGGAAGAACGATAACAGTCCAATTGTGGGAAATTTTGTATGACAGTTTTATTTAATGGCTTGAACGACGTAATATCGTTTGCTTATCTTAGATAGAGGAATAAGATGAAATAGTCCTTTGACAATGTAGTTAAAGATAGGTCGATACACAGCTGAAGATCGTATATTCAGAAATGTAAATTGAAATGTAGCTCTGAATAAACGGTCTATGACTATCATAAATTTTCCCTTCGACCTACAGATCCCATTTTTGTAATATGTCTGTTAAATTGTATTAAGACAAGCTTAATAAAACTAGTTTCTAAATTATTTAGATTTTACAATTTTCCTTGTAAAATTACAATTTTCCTTGTGTTTCAATTTTTCCATTTCTTTAAAAACTGTTATTGTATGCAGATTTTTCAACAGAAAAAATATTTTAGAAATTCTTTGAAAAATCGGGTCAAGCCGAACCGGACCCGCAAGAGACAAAACCTAACCCGAAACAATGGATATCAACCCGATTTGCAGCAAAATTGTAGAAGTTAATCCAACCCCCGACAAAAAAAGAAAGGTTTCCCGACCCGATGCAGGACTCTACGCCATACTCAATAAATTTAGATCCTAAGTATTATTTAAATTATTTTCGAGAAAATATTTTCATTTCTGCTGTGCATTCCTTAAATTTTGTTTTCTTTGTTGAAACTTCAAAATTTTGACTCCCACTTATTGTTACCCCCCTCCATATACACACACACACACGTACACCCCGCTCTTAAATCTGCTCCCCTCTTACATTATAAAAATCAAGATAATGAAAAACCTTCACTTTTGAAAAAAGTACTTTTGTTTATGTTTTGACCCCTTTAAATGTATGTAAAAATTTGTTTCTTTTAATTCCATGTCCCCCCCCCCCCTTTCTCTTCACCAAAAGGCTGTCTTTGGTCAAAGTTCCCATAAATATATAAAAGTTAATAGCCTTATACATAAGCTATCCATGTACTAAATTGAGAGAATCTATAGATTGTATTTTCTGTTTACCACCCCGCCCTTTCTAGGAGCTTACTAATGAACAGCCGGCGTCTCCAGCAGAATATATTTTTTCAATACATAGCATCTATTTGTTAGTGTCCTTTAAGTGTAACGCTATGTATAATATACTTTTTTGATATCAATAATAGATATGCGGACTTAGCACGGGCTTTAGTTGAAGCTTAGAATTAGTTTTCTATAACTGAAAATATATGTAACTTTAATAACTAATAGATCTGAATTTTAGGTTCATCTAAGTATATATAATAATTATTATTTTTACCACTGATTTTTTTTGCTAAGACCTTTTCACCGTTGACCTTTTTACCTAAATTCATTTGAAATAGAGTATCTACATTAAAATATACTGCAAACGATTTTCCCGCGTAGATCATTATGTAACGGAATTCTTTTGTGCGACTCTGGAAATGAATAATAAATTCTTTGCATTTCATATTCTACAGAAAGCATGTTTTAGTGCTGCACTTGAAACGATTTTTTCCCATTGGTTGTAATTTAACGGCATACTTTTGAATGCCCCTGTAAGGGAACTGTACATGCCACATATTTCATTTTCAATGGTGATCGTGCGATAGTAAATGTCAATAACACACAAAATTTCAGGGAAATCGAATTATATTTGCGCAAGATAGAGCACTGACAGACAAACTGAAGTCATAAACCCTTTTCAACTATGTTGGAAAATGTAAAATAAATAAATTCCTCATAATTTAGAATTACAAATTGTCATTAGTGTGTGACTTAATCGGAGAAAAATTTTCTTTATTTTACGATATCGGAGGTAACATGCGCATATCAAATATCACGAATTTGATTTTTTTTTAAGTAGACCATTGAAAGTGATTATTTAAAAGTATTTAGGTAGAATAACTAAATTACTAAATTCTTCTATAAGCACGCTTGCGGAATGGGGCAGAATTTGATAACATACAGAAAATGTGCAACAAAGTTTTTATTATTAAAAATAACCATAAGTTTAATAATAATTCTTAGGCTACAATAAAGATAACTCTTCGGCTATCAGTTTTTATTTTCCGTTGGGGAGGGGGGGGGGGGCAGAGTTATTCTAAGATTTCTGCTGTGATGTCAGAAAAGATTTTTTTTTTTTTAATGATGCTCTACTTTATTTTTATATCAACAATCTTTTATGTTACATTGTGCAATATTCATGATTTAATAATTATTGATTAATACTAATTTTAAAAGAACTAGTTTAAAACATAAACATTTCATAATCTTTTTATTAAATAAGCGACAATGAAAAAAATATGTAGCAAGCTACCACTATTTGGAATTTTACTGTTCCTGTGAACTGTTTTCTTTAGAAATCATCTTTACAAGGGAAGGGGTGGGGCTGTCAATCATAGTTTTCTCAAAGCTCAAAGCGTCACTTACAGGTAGTATTTCGATGTCATTCATGGGTTGCAAGAGTTTGGATTAGATAACAATGGGAGATATTTACTCTCTTTCAAACCTTACTTCAAAGAAAACTCATAGAAACTTTTAAAGTATCATTGGAATTAATTACACTGGAATATTTGGTCAACTCTGTTGTATTTAGTAGAATGATTAGGTAAAAAATAATGATAATTGTAGATATCGTTCAGGGAAGTGTAGTCTCATAAGCATTTTTCTGGCTACACCTCTGGTTCTTCTCTGTGAAACACAACTGTGAGAATAAATAAGATTTAGGGCTTTTTAATATGGCAGTTTTAATGTAAGAGTCGCTATATTGAGACTCGTTATATAAAGAAAGCACAAATAATACACAATGTTTTTAATTTTCCAAGCGGACACAGCCAGTGATATAAACATAAGAATGGTTTTTGGATTCTCTACCCCCCCCCCCCTCAACTTTCAAAAGAAATCAAGTATCCAGTTATTCAAAAATATAAGTAGGTCGAATATAATGAAAACCACACATATAAATGTGTAAAAATACACCTTTATTTATTTTTTAAGGCAAGTAAAAACAAGGAAGAGTAACTTTTGTTAAGATTATCTGTCTTTAATGCATATGAATGCATTACCTATCTTAAAATGATTATTATTGTTTACTTTGCTTAATCATATTGGTGAGATGATAGGTTATATCTCCCAACCTGAGAAGTACTGTGTAAACATCATTTTATTGATTGAAATAATTCTTTCATGGCAAATCTCTTTGTATGTAAACTGCCATATAAACAAAAGGAAAATCGAGATAAGAACAGGAAAAAAAATATGATACGTTTGTAGAGATTTTGAAATACAGCCTTCACGGTAGAATTATCATTAACTTTGTCTCATATGATTAAGGAAAAGTTTGAAATTGAAAAATAAAATTACTTTACTTTTGCTCTAAAATATTAAAAAAGCATTGCAGATTACTGCGAGCGATTGCACTTAATAAAGCCGTCTATGATGTTTAATTGCGTGGAGTTTTTGATCTACTTCCAACAATTAATAGGCTACTTCACTCACGCGAAAGCACCCGCTCGCTAATGTTTATTTGGTGGAAGAATTTTTTTAAGATACCTCGTTTTTATTTCCATTTTTTTAAACGAATCTTTTGCATTGGCTACCTAAGATCGATCTATAGAAAGACCGTTTTTTTCTTTTTCGATTTTGTTTAGTTTTTTTTAAATTTATTTAGGATACATTTACTTTCGGAACCGGTTTCGAAAGTAAAAGTATCCCCATTAAAAAACCTTGAAAATAAAATAGAAGGAGTAAAAAAGTCCTTTGTACAGATCGACCTCAGCTACTCAAATCAAAGAAAATCGTTTAAAAATACTGAAATGCAAGCACGCTATCTTTAAAAAATTCTTCCTTAGGAATAATATTGAATCTAGGAAAAAAGGTGACCGGAAAAAAAGTGACAGAAAAAACAAGAGCGGAAAAAACGGGATAAGGAAAAAACGAGACCGGAAAAAACGTGACAAGGAAGTGTTAAATATTGAACTTGTCGATAAATAAATGCTAAAAACTAAAGTAAGGTTTTTCCACTGTCAGTTTCTTACAGCGTAGGGGGGGGGGGGCAGAGTTAATAGGTGAGTTTGACAACTCTAAGATTTGGTCCAAGAAAATACAATTTTAACATTTCATTAAGAGAAGTTTATTATGACTTCTACAAAAGACAAGTTAGTGCTATCCACGGAGGGGGGGGGGGGGTATTAAGGAAATACAATTTATTGATTCTTTCAATTCGCTATTGATAGTTTATATATGAGTAAAGATGTTTTATAAGGCGGAGGGGGAGGGAAAAAATTACATACACAGCCTGTAAAGGGAACAAAATAAAGACGAAGAGAGAAGGCATTTTCTTTAGAGGAATTTTTTCATTATCCTGCTTTTTGCTCGCAGGCTATCAAAGCCCAAGGATTAATGTGCACGCAGGTTCTGTATGTATGTATGTATGCACTTACGTCTGTATGTACGTAACGCGATAACTCTTGACAGAAACATCCGATTTGCTTTAATTTTTTTTCCAGGTTCATTGTTTCCAAATTCAATATTTAACACTTCCTTGTCACGTTTTTTCCGGTCACCTTTTTTCCTTGTCACGTTTTTTCCGGTCCCGTTTTTTCCGGTCACCTTTTTTCCGTTTACCAATCTACCTATAATGAAATTTAAAACCTATCTACATCGATGCTTTTTCTGGCTCATTCAGCGTCATTATAGACAGGTTTCACGGTGCTAGTTTTAAATTATGCTAGAATTTGAATAAAATTTGCGCAACAATAATAAATAAAAATATTATTTTTGAAGTGTAATGTTAAATTGGATATTTGAGATTTTTATTATTATTACACAACAAAAGTGCTGTAAGTAAAGAAAAAAAAAGTTTAGTTATTTAGTATTATAGTTAAATGAAAAAAATGACATACATTTGGAAGTAAAAAGGAAAGAAAAGAACGTGTATATTCATTAAAAGAGCAAAATAAATAAATATTACATAATAAATAATGAACATGCAAAATAAATAAATATTATATGGCAAATGATATAAAATAATAATTATTATAGTAATGAATTAGAATCTTATGGACAGAAATAATAAAGTAAAATAAGTAAACGATGATATTCTATAAAATTGCCTAGTATATGGTTCGAAATACAATGCCATTCTTAAGCATTAACAGAAAACGAAATCCTCTAAGGCATTCGACTTAAAATACGGTAATCCAGTTGGCAAATAGTCTGCCTAACGCCTATTGTGTGCGTGGAAAGAGGGGGTGATTGATAAACGCCTTCTTTAACTCCCAGTCTCGAGAAGTGGGGGGAAGCACAAACGCGCAAACGCGTTCATAACCATCTACAAGTAGAATATTTTGATCGCCTATACGCGCTTGTGACCATCTACAAGTACAAAAGTCTGACCGCCTATATGCGTTCACGACCACTTACAAGTACCAAAGTGCGACCGCGTAAACGCGTGCGTGACCACGAAAGGGTTAAACTAATTTGGCGACCAGTTTGGCCTCCCTTAAATGTATGATAAGAAATGTATCATGTTACTTATATTCATAATTCAATTTGTATTTCATTATCATTTTATTTAATACAAAACTTTAAAAACAAACATTTAAAATAAATGGCTTTCCCTTCTTTCTTTTTTTTTAAACGAAACGAAAAGAAAAATATTAGGCACAGATGTCATATACGAAACGCTGTGCCTAATTGGCGTTATTTTGCCTGACATGGAAACCCGGCTATTGTTGCTGATTTATTAATAAATATTTATTTGAATTTATTTTCTTTTTATTTACAAAAAATGTTATACATTGTTTTGTTCTATAGTTATTAATTACACTTTTATTTATTGTTATTTCATCTTAAAAATAACAGAAAATAATTTAAAAATACATATGTAACTGGTAATCGAAAAAGAGGCTTTCTCCAAATTGTCGTAAAAAAATGCGCGCCAAACCCGGGTGCGTATATGAAAATACAACAAATCATGACATTTAATTTCAACCTCAAAGCAATGTTTTAATGGTACTACTTCACCCGTCGACTAATTTCGCCAAATTATATAAATCGCCAAACCACTCGCCAAATTAGACAAATTGACATAATTTTTTATTTTAAATAACGAAAGAACAAATAAATTAGTATAAAATTAATAAAAATACAAATAAAACGGCGAAATAAAAATAACTTGATGTAAACACCTGTAACTTCCTTAAAGTGAAGTGTATGTGACATTATGATCGACCATTTTTGGCATTTGATCTTATAGTTTGGCGACAGATTTTAGATATAACAAGCAGCAGATTGTGAATCAAACATGAAAACAACCATTGGATGTCTTAACAGCAACTGATTCTGTCTAACATTTTTGAAATCAAAGGGAATTGAATGGAAACTCGTTTACAGGGAGATCGCTACAAGTTTTTTCAGTATATTTCAATCTTCTATAATCTTTTTAAAAGCGATCAGATTAGCGTGCTTTTAGATTTTGCAGTGTCTGAACGGTGGTTGGCGAGCGTAGCTTACAGGGGGTAGAGCTCCCTAGTTTAATATAAATTTAACTGATCCAGTCACGATCAATAATTAAAAGATTCCCTATGCACAATAGGGAGAATTGTAGAAAGATTTCGCTTAATGTAGATCATCAATTATGTTGAATACAAAGCAATTCTAAATATCTAAAAAAAAATATTAATGCACACGGCGATAAAACTTCTCAGAACATGAAGACTCAATTTATTTAATTATTCAAAAATGTGGATTCTGTTAATAATGTAAAAGGAACTTTTTTTCTAATACTGAAGCGAAACAAAATTTCCACGCAACGGCTAATGAATATTGGAGAATTATTTTCTAGCATGATCCATTAATAACTTTCACCACCGCACATTTAAGCAATTTAAGTAGTCGTAAAATTGCGGTACATGTAATTCCGAAGTAACTTTTCTAACCACATATAGATAAGAATCTCCTATACACATGTGGCTTTTTAACTAAACGAATTTTAAGAATTAACTTCTTAAAACTGGTCATGTTTATCATAAAACGTAAACCCTGAACACTATACCCATAATAATACATTATGAAATACAATATATCTATCCACAAAGTATTTTTGAGATCTTTGATATATATAGAGAGAGATAGAGACAGCCTTTTAAAATCTAGAGTACAATTGAGCCGTTCAGTGCACAAATCGATTAACTCCATCAAATGAAAATGTTCAGTATAAACAGCTAAAGTTATTGTAACTACAAAAATAGTGTATCTATATAATATTTTTTCTCGGGATATTTTCATTGAACTTATTAATTTTCTTTTAATCAAGAGTATCTTTTTATCACTGTATAAATATATAGAAAATTTTCAATGTTCCTTTGTTTAAAAAAACGCGAGTTAAAGTGGAGTTAGTCGGAATGTCTCCTGAACGCCTGTATTAAAGAACATAAAACTAAATTTCAGTAATTGATTCGCAATGAATAAGTATAAAATGCAATACTACTAGGATAAAAAAATGTTCGAGACTGGCTTACCTATTAGATATGGTTTAGTTTTATTTGTCGACCTACCGATTAGTTGGATACCAGTAAATATTTTATAAAAATGTTCGCTTTATTTCATTGCAGAAATTGTGAGATTGTAAAAAACAGGTATTTATGCTTCAAAATATTGGTATTAAAAATTCGGAAGGTTGCCAACTACGGGTTTAGTGATATCTGTTGGGCACGTGAACTTTAAAATGTCCTGCCAGGTGGAATGCAGTTGCAGAAAACATTTCTGGAAGCCTTGAGACGAGATGGTCTTCAGTGCGAACGTCACAGCTTTTTTAACGTTCCGTATGAAGTTCTTGCATTTTCAATAATAACATTTTTCTGAAGTCGGTCGGAGTGCAAAATCTATGCCACTTCCCGTATGCTATCTTTCGTAACTGATCCCGGACGCCATCGACTCTATGGGTTATCCTTACGGATATAGGATTTTCTTCAATCAAAAGGGCAATAAAAATAATTTCAGACGACATAATCTTCTCTCGCTGCACACCTACTGCATTATGTGCATAGTTTTTACTTTCTTCTATCTTTACCAAGAAAAAAAAAAAGCAATCGATTTGTAAAAAATTTCAACTTCCGGTTTTCGATGGATTTACCCGTTTCAGGGGTCAGACATTCCGAAAAACATATTCTTACAAAATGTCTGTCTGAGTCTGTCTGTATGTGACACAAATTTTGGTGACGCTCTATCTCCAGAAATAATGCACGGAATTTAATAATAATGTATTTCAGGTAGTCTAATATGAATTTGTGCTGATTAGATTTTGGTGTAAATAGCCCAACAGATGGTGCTGCTATGCTGCATTTTTCGCGATTTCTGCAATAGCACTATCTCAAGAACTAATGCACGGATTTTTATCAAACTTCAGATTCAGTTGGTCCTTCATATGACTTGGTGGTGATTACAGTTTGGTGTAAATCGCCCGACAGGTGCTGCTGCTATCCTGCATTTTGAAGGATTTACACGATTTCTACAATAGCTCTATCTCAAGAACTAACGTCGGATTTTAGCCAAATTTCAGATTCTGTTAGTCCTTGATACGAGTTGTTGCGGATTACGTGTTGGTGTAAATCTCCCAACAGGTGGCGCTGCTGTGCTGCATTTTTCACAATTCCCAGAATAACTATCTCAAGAACTAATGCACGAATTTTTATCTGACTTCAGAGTTAGTTAGAAGTTGACATAAGTTGTTACTGATTAGATTTTAGTGTTAATCGCCTAATAAGTGGCGCCTCTGTGTTGGAATTTTAACGATTTTTTGCAATAGCTCTATCTCAAAAACTAATGTACGGCTTTTTCTTAAACTTCAGATTCAAATAGACATTGACTTATGTTGTTGCTGATTAGGTGTTGGTTAAATCACCCAATAGAAGGCGCTGCTAGGCTGCATGTTTCTGGATTTACAGTATTTCAGCGATAGACATATCTCAAGAACTAATGCACAGAATCTTCAGAAGCCTCATGATAGGTATAGATTGCCATTTAATTTTGGCAGCGTGATAGCGAATTTGAAGTATTACCATGTATGAGATAGAAAAAAGTTTTGGAATTCGTACATCCGACTAGTTTATTGTGATTTCAGCAAACGTTGGCGGAATTTCAAATTTGCACGTTATTATTCAAACGCATATCTTGATTTGTAGAATTGGACAATGTACAGTTTACCGACATTGTCATAGAAAATCACGTTTAATAACTAAGAAACACATGGTGTGAATAAAAAAGAACATATTTCCATGCTTCGCTCTCTGCATGCATTTTGTCGAATTGAGAATCCGAGTGGCAACAATGTTCATTAATGTCCTGAAATGAGCAATAATTAAATTGTTTTTTGTTGTATTCTCTACATTTTTTTCAAATCTGTAAAATCAGTACATTTTATTATGTTATATTACTTCCTATGCTGTCGTCGTACTCTTTATAGCTAGTATAGTTTTAAAAACATATGTGTATAACAGGGCCCGACTAGCATGTTTCTGTGCCCAGGGCATTTTCTATTTTTTGTGCCCCCTTAGATTGGTTGATTTACTGATATTAGTTTTGTTTGTTTGTTTGTTTTTTACATATTACACACATATTTGAAAAGTGTCAACTCAGAAAATTAAGTTTTCCGGAAAATTAAAAAATTGTACCAAGATTAAAATATTTTTCTATTATTTATTGAAATGGTCTTTTAATCATAGATTGAGATATATTTTTGTCATTTCATTGTATTAATATCTCAAATATTAGGAATTCAAGCACTCGAATGTACCATATGATGGAGAAACGATGCAAGATGCGTTTTTAACTTGTTCATAATAATCCATTTTTTGTACTCAAATTTCAAGTGATATGAGCCTAAAAAGAGAAAAACTTAGAAAAGTATATTCCCCCAAAAAACTACTAGATTTGTTATGCTTAATTTTTCAGAAATAAAAATGTTGGCATAAGTATGACAATTTAAAATGGAAACATAGATAAAATTATGAAAATGTTCATGCCCCTCAGAAATTTCGTGCCCAGGGCACAGGCCTCAGGTGCCCGTGCGATAGTCAGGGCCGTGTATATATGTATATATAATGTGCTCCAAAATTAGACCGAGAAATTAAGAGCGGTGATATAAGGCATCAAAAGGATAAAAAAATTGCCATAGAATTTAGGGTCGCAAACCAGTTATTTACTCACAGATTCAGGGTGTCTCACCATAACTGTAGTCGGCTTGACGATACTAATTTTGTGAAAAATGAAAAAACGTTGCAATAAAATTGTAACGATGTGTACCTCGTTTTGTATGAAATGTGATAACATCACAAAAAGTTTTTGAAAAAACGTGTGGTCACGCAGTCGATGCTACCGTATGAACTAATAATCACAGTCCAAAATGTTGATTTTCAAGTGCATTACTCCTGGTGAGTGTAATGGAAAGTTCTACCAATTTCTTTTGGTGCTATCATATTTGTAACTAAGATAAGCATGTTTATTAAAAATTCCATTATAATATACTTCAATTTTCTAAACGTTATTACCGTCCACCAAAGTTGGGTTCGGATAAAACACCTTGTATTTGTGATTAAATAAGTGGTTTGCGACAACATGTTCTATAGTAAGTATTCATTCTCTTGATTCCTTCTATCAAATCTCTTAATTTGTCGGTCGAATTTTGGAACACCCTGTATATATAATATTTTTGCCAAGAACATTATTTTACTAATGTAAACTGCATCTCGACATGCATATGCGATTTTATTTTCTTACGCATAACTTCTTTCATCAGATATTTTAGAAAACCCTGTATTCAGGACCGAGCTAAAATTAGAACACAGACACTCCAGATGACAAACAGGTAACCGCAAATAACTGATGCTTCCTTGATTTTACTTAAAATTCTTTTATACCTAATAATTAGTTTTTATAATTTATACCTAGATTAGCTTCTTCAACTATTACAAATTCTGGGTATAAGCAGCTTTAACGGATCCACCATGCAAAGTTAAAGTATCACATCAAAAAGTAACCGATGCACATTTTTGGTTGGAATTTAATGTTTCCATTGTATGCATATTTTTGTTTGGAAATTAAGATAAGAGGCATTCTCGCAAATTTTTTGACTTTCAGGTATAAACATCTGATGAAATTAGGATTAGTAAAATAACATTTTAAAATTACAAAGGAATGCCTTAATGATTCAAAATAAAAGTAAAAACGGTAAGCAGTGAATGTTTTTTTAATTTAACTGAGGTTTAAGTTAAATAGCAAGTTTAATTTTCCTTACTATTTTACCACTATAACTTTTTATTTTCTTCTAAATTTTTACTTATAATGAGTTTGCATAGTACCACAGGACATTCAAATAAGAAATAATAACAATGTAGTATTTTTAGTACAAAATTTTGGTATAACATTGTCTTAAAGTAGTGTTAAAGAAGGGACGGAAGGGGAAAAAAGGGGACGATTTAGGAAAAAATGGGGCGGTAAGAAAAAAAAAGGCTGGTAAGGATGTGATGGTCTGGAATATTACCACCTATTTTTAGGCAAATCATGTTAAGACTAAGTGATAGCCACAATGTTCATTGATTTTTAGAAACTGTTATTTATATTGGATTAAATTAAAAAAAATTATTTTACCACGAAAAATTCAGGAATAAACATTGGGAGCAGTAAGACTACCAATAAAGACACGATGCTTGAAATTAATATTTAAATGCTGATTTAAATTCTGCAATAAATTTCCAGTCAAAGAATTTTAGACATTCTTTCTCTAGCATACTTCTGCATGAGAAGAAAAAAAATCTGTTGCTGTATCTGAAGTGCTTTTCTGTATAATTTTAGCAAGAGGGACGGTAAGAAAACTAAAACTCAAGGACAGAGTTAAAAATAATAACCGGAAAAATGTGTGCAGGTAATTTTTTGCTACATATTTATATAAAACAATAGTCCCAGTTTCGGAAAAAATTACATTGTATTACTTTTATTGAATCAGTTTTATACAGATATCTCCAAACTTAAAAATCAGCT
The DNA here is from genome assembly GCA_963932465.1 of Maratus speciosus. Lineage (NCBI taxonomy): Eukaryota > Metazoa > Arthropoda > Arachnida > Araneae > Salticidae > Maratus > Maratus speciosus. The sequence goes on along the minus strand of OZ010797.1, from coordinate 249,435,469 downwards.
GTAGGGACACTGGGCGGTATAGGAATTTCGTGGTATATTTCGACCTCCAACATCGTCCAAAACTTATTTATCTCGTTAATATTGTTATGCAGTCATGCAATAGGATATTTTCCATTTTAAGAAATAAAAAAAGCCCCAAAAACCTGTACTAATATAAAAATTATTATTCATCGACTTAGGTCAAAAGTTTGTGAGAATGCCTCATATGTTTTCAGTTTAAAGAGAATTTTAGTCACGTTACACTTTTCAAAAATTCAAGTAACATTCATTTCTATTTAAAAGTATTTACCTGTAAAATTCTATCCCCAGGCAATATTCTTCCATCACAAATAGCATGTTTTCGCGTTAAAGCTTTAATAAAAATTCCTCCAATAAAGGAAGCGATAGTGAATCCCAGTAATCCGTCTTTCTTCACCAGAGTTACATTAGTTTCCTAATAATAGATTTTATATCACATTTTAAATGCTGCATAACACAAGGATATTAAAGTACTTAGAAAATTTGGTCATATTTTCGTTTTAATTCTTTATACTTACGTTTGTAAATGAACGCACGACAACTGAAGGAAAAAAAAATAAGTTTCTATTATAAATAAGTTAGAGTAGTAAGTCAAAATTACGTCCACTATTAATCATATCACAATATTAAAATATTTGCTTAAAAGACGTTATAAAAACACATTAAAAGTAAATTAAAAATCTATATTTACATGTTTCAACTCATTTTCTGAGTCATCAGAATGTATAACAGAAAATTACAAATGCATATGAAAATTGGAAAAAATCATCGAATATAAACAGTAATCATATAACGCACCCTACATTTTCGCTATTGCTCGTGTTCCTTCTATTATTTATTATCTACATCCCATTTTTATAACATTGATAACCAAGCTAGAAAATAAGTTATTGTCAGCACATATACCTTACTAATATAAGCATGAAAAATAATTATAAATGCTATTAATATCCATCTACGTATATGAAAAAGGCAACAACAATGTAAATGTTCATAATTATATCAGAAATAAGTAAAAATTTAAAGTGCACTATTATAAAATTATATACGATAATTATTAACACTCCAAAAAGAATCTTAAATATAAATACGAAATTCTGCGTAGAAAAATTACTCATCGAATTTAAAGAAGTGTTTTGTATGATATTAAACATTTCCTGAGTTTTCTAGTAAATTGGTAATTATTTTTTGTCTTTAGTAGTAGATTACAAAAAAACATACAAATATTTTGAAAATATTTGTTTTGAAAATAAATATCAGCATATATCCATTTTCACCAGTTTTATCTCGTTAGTTATATGTAATCTCTTTATGAACGCAGAGGATGAATAGATAAAAATTGTTAGAATATAATAAGTTAGGTAACATCGAAATGTCAAAATATAGCTAAAGTTTAAAAGTTTTTTTTTTTTAAATTACCGGAACAATTTCTATAAAAATGCCAGAAATATATAACATACTAATTAGAATTGTGCGTCTAAAAAACTATGCACTTTGCCCAAGTCATAAGATGATGTATATATTTTCCGGGTTAAAATTAACGCCAGCATGATAACGCTCATATCTGAAATCGTAACAGTTTTTGTTACTTTCTTCTATCTTTACAAGAAGAAAGTTTGGGTTCGTGAAGAAAAATTCACTTCCGGTTTCCGATGGATTGATAAGTTTTAGAAGGTTCTGAACACGATTGGACTATTTTGAAAATGTCTTTCTGAGTCTGTCTATGAGTCTGAATGTGACACAAATTTTGTGGGTGCTCCATCTCAAGAACTAATGCAAGGAATTTAATAAAGCTTGAGATTCAGATATACCTCCATATAAATTGATGCCGATTAGTTTTTAACCGACTTCAAAAAGAAGGAAGTTATCAATTCGACCTATATGTATGTTTTGCCCATGTTCACGCATAACTTTCTTAAATATGAACCAATTTTGATAATTTTTATATTGTTTGATAGTGCAAGTCACCCATTTGGTCCCATTCCAACTTTATAAAAATCTGATGATTAGAACATTTAAAAAAAAATAAAAACTTAAAAATTCAAATCCTTTTTGAAGTAGTCGCCCATTATAAGCATTCATCTTTCATACTGTTACTCTTACACAGATACGAGATCTTTCAAAGTGCGAAAACTTAGCTGGACAAGGGCCAAGATCCAGATAGATTTTTTGCTGGTAGTGAAACAAGATTGACCAATCAGAAGCCTGCAGTTTTGCGAACTTTTCGCTGTTTGCAAAAATGCAGCCTTCTGATTGGTCGATCTCGTTTCGCTAAGAGCGAAAAATCTATCTGGATCCCGGACATTCTGTCATCCACCAAACCGGAAGGCCCACAAAGACACAAACCGATATCGGAAGACGGTGTCGAAAAGTTGAAAATCAACCTTTAAAGTTTCTTATGTATGAGAGCACAAGTATAACGCCTGGAATAAATAGTGTGGAAATCTGCTATCCAAACACCACTAAACAAATATATCCCTTAAATGCGCAATGATGCTGTAATCCAATGAGCCGATCGCAGCGACATCTGCGTTATAATTTCAAATTTTAGTGTAATATTGTATTATTACAGCTTCTAGACCAAATGGTCTTGGAGTTTTAGAAAATATCCTCAGATGTCGCTCCGACCGACTCTTTGGATTTCAGCATCGTTTTACATTTAAGGGATACAATATTTTAGTACTTTCTAAGTACTACTGCTACAGAGTCTAGAATATATGGTATGGAAATCGGCTATCCCAGTAATACTTAAAAAAGAGCTAAAAGATTGGATCCCTTAAATATCAAACGATGCTGAAATCCAATGAGTCGATCACAGCGACATCTGCAAGATACTTACTAAAACTCCAAGACGATTTGGTCTAGACACTGCAATAATACGATGATGTTTACTTTGAAATTTGAAAATATATCGCAGATATCGCTGCGATCGGCTCCCTGGATTTCAGCATCGTTGCACATTTAAGGGATACAACTTTTAGCGCTGTTTTAAAATCAAAGACATTTAAGATACATAGACCGGTAATTTCCATTCAAAAGCATGCGAAATCATGGCAGCCATCTGAAGTAAATTGAAACACCTGAACCGCGAGGTTTGTACATCAGCTGTGGTTATTTACCATTAAGAGCTATGGCTAGAATGAGCTTAAAGAGTACTTTTTAACAATATATATGAAGTTTATGGCATATTTTTTTACCATGAAGCTATTTTTTATATCTAAATATGAGTTATAAATATTGGATTTTCAGAAATAAAGTTAAAAAAGGCGATTTATTAATACTTTTATGGATGGCATGTTTAAAAAAGAGTATCTAGTTTTAACATGCCTTATAAACATAAATAAAGGCGAAATTTATATGGAACCAGATTGTTAAATATTATAATTCCACCTTTTTTTATGTTTGACTTACAAAAGTAACTGGAAAGGATGATTAGATTAAAGGTTGCAAATGTAACATATAGTAATTTACAAAATTTTAAATTACTTGTAAAGAAATTTACGTTTTTTAAACTAACTTTTATGCAAAAAGGTAATTAAAAAAACGCATATTATCGAAAATAACACTATATTTTTATCCTTGGAGGATGTTTTTGAAATACTTACTTGCTATACGAAAAAAACAAAAAAATTGATGAATAATAAGGTATTTTTTTCCTTTTTGAAGGCCTTAGTGAAATAGGGTAGACTAATACTTAATGAACCGCAATGAAAAAATACGCTAATAAAAGCATTTTCTTAGGTAAATTAAAATATAAAACATATAAACTGCCGTACAACAGCTGTGATCAAAATTCCTCAGTTAAACTGACAGTTTGCCGGCCTATGTATCTTAAAAGTCTTCGGTTTGAATAGCAGATTTCCACACTATGTATCCTATACGCACTATTCCTTACACACTATTTATCACACTGTTCCTTAAATTTGCAATGACGCTGAAATCAAGGATGCGATCGCAGCGACATCTGCGATATATTTTCAGATTTCAAAGTAAACACCGTATTATTACAGTGTCTAGACTAAATCCTCTTGGAGTTTTAGTAAATATCTTGCAGATGTCACTGTCATCAACTCATTGGATTTCAGCATTGTTTGACATTTAAGGGATCCAATATTTCAGCACTTTATTAAGTATTACGGGGATAGCCGATTTGCAGACTATATATTCTAGACGCTGTTATAGCGCCTAGAATATATAGTGTGGAAATTGACTATCCCTGTAATACTTTAAAAAGTGCTAAAATATTGTATCCCTTAAATGTGCAACAATGCTTCTGAAATATACAGATCGCAGCGACATCTGCAGGATATTTTCTACAACTGCAAGATATTGCTAGTCTATACAATGTAATACGAAAATCCCGCAGATGTCGGTGCGATCGACACTTGTGATTTTAGCAGCATCGTCGCACATTTAAGAGATAAATTTTTAGCGTTGTTTGGATAGCATATTTCCATACTAGGTATTCTAGACGCCGTAACGCTGTAACCAAACGTCTTGGAGTTTTAAAAAATATCCTGCAGATGTCGCTGCGATCGACTCATTGGATTTCAGCATCTTTTGACATTTAAGGGATCCAATATTTTAGCACTTTTTTAAGTATTACTGGGATAGCCGATTTCCACACTATATATTCTAGACGCTGTAGTTATGTAATAGAAAATACCTACACTGTTAAAAATATCGTGAAAATTTACCTCTGTTTTAAAAGACTATTTTCTGACCAACGAGAACGCTTCATAGGAGTTTATGTAGCATTCTCATTGGTCAGAAAATAGATAGCCTTTAAAACAGAGGTATTCTTTCACGATATTTTTAACAGTGTAGGTTTGCTATAGCTTGGACATAAGTTTCTCTTAAAGCACTTTGCTGCGCTTTGATGTGTAAACTTTATTGATGGATTGCCAGATTTTCTACACCCAATTTCGATGTCCATAGGTATCTATGTTGACCTTATAGTTTACTGGATGCGAACTTTACTTTCGGAAGTGCGAGATCTTGTCTAGAAAAGATGCGCATTCAGAAAAACACAAATGTCTAAAACGATGCTAACCGACATCGGATGTGAGTATCAAAAAGCTTACAATGGACTTTATTCCAAATCTGGGTTCCATGCTGAAAAAAGTCACGTGATACCGGTAATTTACCCAAAAAACTTCTAACTGATAAGAAGGGAGGCTACTACTGCTTTCCGCATGAACTGTTTCACTGGCTGGCGAGGGTTTTTCATTACGTCTACGGAGCCTTCCCTTCTTTACGCTACAAGTTTTTACCTTGACCACGTCATCAAATCGTAGATGGAATATCCTCCATTCAATAACAAAGTGGCCTTATACATCAGAGTTCAGAAAAGTGTATCCATTAGTCGGTGCACTGCAAAGTGCATCCATATACACATTGTTAAAAATCTGTAGCGTTTGTTGCATAGTCACTCCATCGCTTTTATAGAAAACGATTACTTGACTATGCTATGGGGCATTCTCAATGGTCGGATTAGAAATATTCTATAAAAGCGGTGGAGTGACTATACAGCTAAATCTGCAGATTTTTAACAGTGCAGTACACATAAAAGTCCCTTCTTATGGGTAGCAGCACTGTCTTCGGTTATCAGATTCAGACTAAACACCTAATCATTGACGCTCATTTCTGATGTCATTACTGCCTAAGGATGGGGAGCATTGGTAGGAGAATGGTGACATACGGAAAAAAATTGTTGATTGATAGATTCTGGACAAAAGCTATCGCCATGAATCTTGAAGAGCTTGCTATTGTTGCCAAACTAATGCTTGTTAAATTGTCCGCCACTCGTATAATCAAACTTGTCCAAGCGAGTATCGCCAAGTTCTGCGATAGGAAATGTCTAATTTTGCCGTAGTGTTTCGCCAAACACGTACATGGTGTGTTCACAAAGTTTCAAGACTGGTCCTAGAATACAAAAGTTATAAAACATTTTTGTACAGCGCACTAAAATTCTTCGAAATATCACCCTTGGGCATCAACACACCGCTGCCAGAGATTTTTCCATTATTCATAGGATCCCTGGGTGTCTTCGCGTGCAAGGGACCTCGTCGAAGCTGCTTAGATTGCTGGAATCGTGTCGAATCGCTTCCCATTCAGGTCTTTCTTCATCCGGGGAAACAAAAAAAAATTGCTGGGAGCAAGGTCGGGGCTGTAGAGGGCTTGCGGAAGTATTGCCATGCTAAACTCAGCCAAAACATCGGTGGCGACGAGCGGCGTGTGAGAGGGGGTATTGTCGGGGTGAACAATGCACTCGTCTCTGATGTCTGAGTGGGTGCGCCGGACTCTATCCTTCAAATAGGTGTGCATTCCAGCGTAAAAATGACCTGACCCGGCATTTTCGCCGAGACACCAGAGAAGATTGGATTGTTCAACACGACAATGCGCCCTCTCACACGTCTCTCGCAGATTCCAAAGTTTTGGCTAACAAGGAAGTTCTCCATACGGGCATACTCAGAAAAATCTGAAAAAAAATACAGAATGTTCTTCTCCCATGGGTATATATGTTTATACATTTTTTTTGGCGAAACCTCTGTAGAACGTCCGTAAAAAAATAATGAAAATTTCGCTTATTTGGCGACTTATCACCGTTTGGCGAAGAAATTAAATAAAAAAAAAATACGCTTTTCGAATACTCTTTAAGGAAAAAACTTTTTATGTTGAATTTGTTTAAATAAGTTTAATTTAAATAACTTTACTTTGCCATTTTTAGTTTGTTTTAATTATAGTTTTGTCATATATATATATATGTACTTATAACGAAATTTAACTATCATATTTTACGATTTAAAACAAAATTTACATTGATTAAAATTGTTCCAATTTCAAAAATATGCCCCATCGAGCACTGTCGATTCAACTTTGTTGCTATAGAAACAACTTCTTCGGTATGGAAATGTATTACGGCAGCATTATTCATCTGGCGTTAAAAATTATTTTTATAACTGATAAAGCCGTTTAAATTTTAAAAAAATGTGGATTGGAGAATAAAACAATGGCAAAATTTCGTTCAAATCGGCAACAAGTATAATACAAAATTTAATAATAATAATAATAATAAATTCTTTCATGGTTTATGTTTAAATTCATTAAATACCGCATATTCTCAAAATCAATTAACAAAAAATTCAGATTCATTAAAATCGTTTGCTTTTGGTGAGGAAAAGTGCTGCTCGCCAAATTGCGTGCCGCTTTCGTCTTTTCACGCCAATTATTCGAAAGTATTATATTTTTTCACAGGTTTTCTACTGTAATTCTGCCGCTAATTTTAACTGATTCTTTATTACATACATGAGTACTTTCACTAGCATTTTTTTCAACATATTCTGAGTATGCTTAGTATGGAGACCTTCCTTGTAAGTTTAACGTGGCAATACTACCACATGCCTCCCAACAGCACCGACCTTGCTCCCAGCGACTTTTTATTATTCCTCCGGATCAAGAAAGACCTGAAAGAGAAGCAATTCGACACGATTCCAGCGATCCACGATTCCGGCTTCGACGAGGTCACTTGACAGCCTTGCGCAAGAAGACCCCCAGGGAGCCTAAGAATAATAGAAAAAAAACGCTGGCAGCAGTGTGTTGATGCCCAAGGGTCATATTTCGAAGAATTTTAGTTCGCTGTGCAAAAATGTTTAATAACTTTTGTATTCTAGGACCAGTCTTGAAACTTTGTGAACACACCATGTATGCATAAACAGAGTCTGAGCAGTATGTCACCACTCTCAAATAGAGGCGCCTTACATGGGGAAACAATTGGTGGAGATTATCGGAAAAGAATAATGTAGAATTATGGACCACATGATTGGTTTATTGAATACATATATCTGACCTGTGTGCTTGGCGTCAAGCCCGCTTATAAGTCATCGTCAATATACAGGAAGGAGATAGTACAAGGAAATATACAGCACCAAAGAATTACATCCGGGAGCTCCACAAAGAGTGTTTAACGGAGACTGCGAGATTCGAACCCGCAGCCACCTACGCATTCAAGCGATTAGCGGCGTGATGGCTTGACCAATCAGGCACGGTGGGCCCTGGACCACATTTTCAAACTTGACAAGTCTACAACTTTTTGGATGCCAGTATTTTAGTACAGAAAATTTTGTTTTATTTGATAGAAGAATTTTTGAAATTTAAAAAGGGCACACTCTATAAAAATTATAAGTTCACAAAAAGGCAGGCTTCTGATTGGTCAATCTCATTTCGCTAACAGCGAAAAATATATCTGGGTCCTGGTCAATATACTTCAAGAGTCAATACAAATATTGCTATATAGTCTGCATTTTGCGTCTTGACAACGGAGTCTTACAAAAAAAAATTCTTGAATGTAGACTGTGGCTGACTGTTTAAGGGACCACACCACTAATCGCTTGAGAGCGTAGTTGGGCTGCGGATTCAACTCCCGATGGCTCCTTTGCACACGCTTTGTGGAGCTCCTAGATGTAATTCTCTGGTGTTGTAAATTTCCTTGAGCTATCTAGAACAGCCCCCCCCCCCCCGCCCAAAGTCCTTGCGCTATTTTGTCCTTGTATATTAACGATGACTTATAAGCGGGCCCCTTATGTCAAGCACACAAGTCAGGTGTATGTGATCAGTGAATAAATGAATGTAGACTGTTGTGAATACAATGTACTTGTTTAAAAATATATAAATATTACATGCTAATAAAATCAATACTTCTAATGAAATTATAAAGAATTTATTAAAAACTATTAGTTTAATAAATAATTTTTGTAAATTATAATTTATTTGACAAATAATTTACTTACTCAGCAGATGTTGAAATCCGGATAATTATGTGTTACGGTATGAATAACTAAAAAGTAGGAAATAAAATAATCTTTTCAAAAAAAAAAATATTAAGCAACTTCAAAAAAGCCAAAAAAAGAATTAAATAATTCTTTAAACTTCTCTAATGACGAAACGTTATCCATTAACTGCACATCGGGCATCATGTATAGGCATAAAAACGTTAAATTTAATATATAGAATTTAATATCTACCAAACATGGATTTTCTAAAGAATATTTTTTACAAAAGATTAATTTACATATTTATGATTTAATTTATGAATATATACATATAAAAAGTAATCAATTACTTTTTGAAGTTGGTGCCAAACGTTCACAATCGATAATGATTAAACAAATAATTTGCTGAAGTAATAGAGCATTTTTTTAAATTTTATATAATATTTTCCATCATCACTTTATTCATGGTAATAGCTACAATATATTCACAATTTTACTATACTTAAGATAGGTTGGCACCAACTTCAAAAAGTAATAGATTACTTTTTATATGTATATATTCGTAAATTAAATCATAAATATGTAAATTAATCTTTTGTAAAAAATATTCTCTAGAAAATCCATGTTTGGTAGATATTAAATTCTATATATTAAATTTAACGTTTTTATGCCGATACATGATGTCCGATGTGCAGTTAATGGATAACGTTTCGTCATTAGAGAAGTTTAAAGAATTATTTAATTCTTTTTTGTGCTTTTTTGAAGTCGGTTAATATATTTTTTTTTTGAAAAGATTATTTTATGGTGTAAAGAGGTTCCGAAATTACCATGAAGTTGATAGCGTTATATAATTTACAGCCCCTAAAGTGTATTCTGGTATAAAGATCATCCTTTTTATATTATGGGAAGACATTTACTTTTTTTAATTCAATTAAAAAAAATTAGCTAAATTTACATTTCTCTTTTATTCTAATATTATCATTTAACCGAACTCCAGGGACACATTTGGACATAGACTAATAATAGGCAAGAAGCAGAAGGGCCTCGAGCCCACCCTTCCTTCTTTTCGTTGTCTAATTTGCGTAATTTCCCTTTTAAATTTAGATTTCTTTTCAATCCGGTTTCCACTAGAATCTCTATTATTCGAGACGTGGCTGGGGACCTACAAACCTAGCTTCGGCAAATTACACAAATTAAAGACCGAAAAGCGACAAGGGGAGGGGGGGGGGGGGGTCAACCGCCGCGGCGAGCGGCCTCTTTCGTTCGCAGCCCTTTATTCTACTCTTATTCCGACCCTTCTGCGGAAGCCAGTTTCATAGGTCTCCAGACATGTCCCGAGTATAAGAGACTCTAGCGGAAGCAAGGTTGAGAAAAAAATTCAAAAATTAAGACCAGACAAATTTAAGAGTGAAATTATACAAATTAAAGACACAAAAAGAGGTAAGGGAGGGGTGCGGCTCAAAGCGATAGAAGCACGCATCCTATCTTAAATGGGAGAGGCAACCGCAAGATTAAAGGCGAGGTCACATCAATCAAGGTTGCTCGCCATGTAGCGGACGGGGTGAACTACAGAAAGATGCCTAACTGTTTTCTTCTTTATGATTATGGATAATCTATTAATTGCACATCTATGAAATAACTGCGCAAGCGCAAAAGTCGTGTTTTCATTTGTTTGTAGCATTTATATTCTGACGGTAATAGAATATTCTATTAGTTTTTATTCATGTTTTTCGACTTATTTATTATAGTTAATTATTTAAATAAAAACAATTCTTTTTAGAACTAATATTTGTTAAAATGGCTAAATGTTGGCCATGGAATAACTGTAGTTTTCGAAATTGTAAGAAAATACTTTTTCTTATAAAATTCATATCTGTCCTTTTCCAAAGAGAAAAATAAGTTAGTTACGTATTTTAACTTTAATTTATTAAAAAAGCTAAAATATTATTTAATATATATTATCAAATGTTGTTGATTTAAATACGTTCGATTTTAATTATTTTCTTTTAATGAAATGAAATATTACTCATAAAAATTAGTAAGTAGTTAATGTGCAAAGATTGAATTTTATAGTCTTATTTTTTTACTTAATTCTTGATGTGCTAAAGTGATAAAAAATGATATACAAGGTTGCATTACCGATGAGCATACAAGGTTTATGAATGTTTAGAATATGTATAGAATTTAATTATAAATAAAATATTCAATTTTAAGTCTTTTTGTTCGCTTATCATGTGCAAACGACAAATTTCCAATATTCTCTTCATTGCATTGAAATAATCTTATTTAACTAACAAATATTTCATTCATTTAATTTAAAAATTATTTCATTTTACACTCCGAATCGCTTTAATTTAAAATGCTTGCATTAAATGTTGTACTATTAAACGAGCAAGTGTTGTTCATTTATTTGTTTAAATATTTTGCGAGTCTCGGCAATAAGTTCAATAATTTTCCTAAAATCGCCAGATTAGATTTTTTTTCTTTTTTAAACAGACAAAGCCGTTTAGAGAAATCCTGTTAAATATTCAATTACGAATTTCAGATTATTACTTACTCACAGAAGATGAATCTTGTTTGCCAGATTTATTGCAAAATATTTTTGTTACAGCTTCTTTTGATAAAAATGTGTGTATCTCTCTATTCTAAAAAAAAGTAACTACCGCTGTCACCGCCGCCGCCGCCGCCGGTTTTGAATTTTTTGTGACTGGAGGTCTTTCTTCGTTAATATTAAGAAAAATAATGCATACAAAAATATGAAAATCGGTGGTTTTATACAGAAATGTTTGATAAACACGCTGAAGCAGACAGTTTTCAAATCGAAGAATTATTTTAAGAGATATTTAATGCTAAAGTTGGACAAAATCGTTCCACTAAAAAAGTTTTATAGCAGCAAAAACTATACATGGCAGTGTAATCATTTTTAGATCATTTTATGCGTTATAATTTGCCGGAGTGCAGATTGCATTAATTTTTTTATTTTGACTCATTTTTTGAGGTTTTATTTCTATTTTAATATCAAATTTTTAGCATTTCTAGAGATATTTTTTACAGATTTTAGAAAGTGATATTAATTTAAACTGTTGCCAACTGTATAAACAGCGGAGGCAATACTGTTTGCTTCAAAAAATAAAAAATATTTATACGTGTAAATAAATTAAAAAATTATTTACACGTGACTATTATAAACAGAAAAAAAAACATTTGGAATTAGAATTAAATAATTATGTACAAAAAGCAGGAACTTATTAAAAATTAAGTCATAAAAACTATAATTACACGTGAATTTTAAGACAGAAAGGAATTTGTAAAATAATAAATTTATTAACATGCGTTAGAAGTCTTAAATAGGAGAAATTACGTCATATTTACGTCACATTACAGTTATTACATAACATGAACTCAAAATAGTATTGCAAAACGGTTTAAATTTAAAAAATGCACTAGACATTTATTTGATATTTTGAGAGGATACTTTTCAACTGTTTTTGCTAGGAAAGCTCAAATAATATTTCATTTCTAACAAAAGTATTTAACAGAGAAAGAATAGCTTGGTAAAAATTACGTCACATTTAAAACGATTAATTTAAAATGTCTCATTTAAAAAAAACTTTCTTTTCGCTTTGTTAAAAAATACCAGGATACAAAGACTCTGTTTACTTAATTCCCTTTATATTAGCTTATTTTGAAATGTTGTTACACGTGTCTACGTCATCAAGTTATTTTTATTTCGACGTTTTATTTGTATTTTTATTAAAGTTGTACTAATTTATTTGTTCTTTCGTTATTTAAAATAAAAATTATGTCAATTTGTATAATTTGGCGAGTGGTTTGGCGATTTATATAATTTGGCGAAATTGGTCGACGGGATAATCAAGAAGTAACGCAGCGGATGTTGCGTTAAAATTCCCCAATCAAAGAGAAATGAATAGAAATCCGTTTATAGGGAGATCGCCACTGTTTTTTTAAATTATAATTCAATCTTTCGAAATCTTTTTAAAGCCGATCAAATTAGCGTGCATTTAGAGTCTGCGGTGTCTGGACGGGGGTTGGCGAGCGTAGCTCGTAGGGGGCCGAGCCCCCTAGTTTAAAAAAAAGTAGCAATGTCATTTTAGTTTAAGGGCAAAAGGCAGTGATGCTTCCGTAGCATTAGTGCTTTTCTCCCGAAATTAAAATGATATTGCGAATATTTTTTTTTAAATGTACATAATTTTATCAAAACAAGCTGTAACAAAAATATTTTGAAATAAATGTGGTACGCAAGATTCATCTTCCATAAGTGAGTAAATATTCAAAAAGTATGCACAAGAGATGCGCAGATAGATATTCTGTCATATATGACATCATATTGAAAACCCGCGTATTTGCATTACTCACCCCGTCCACCAGATGGCGCAGTTGTGTCAATATACTCCAGATTCCAGTATTGACATTGTACGCTTACTTATATCGCTTTGTTAAGGGCCTTAAACGACAAAAAGCAAAAAATAATCTGCCTACATTATTTGTCACATATACATTATATGAAACTTATTTAGTGATTTTATATCGAAATGACTTTTTTTTTTTTTTATCCAATCTTTGAATATATAGAACTGTCATTAAAAAATAGTAGCAGCAGTGTGACTGTTGGCGGACTGTTATCAAATTGACATTAGCACCAAATAAACTCAATTCTGACACTCTTAACCCTTAAATGCCGTGTGTTGCTTTTCGACAACATACCCAATTTGGGCTTCTAAAATATTTTTAGAATAGTATTGAAGCTATAATGCCTAATGTTGCCAATAAAATACATTCTGAAAATATTATGAAATCGATTTTAAACATGTAGATGGCAACACTTGTGCTGTTTAAGAATATAGATATTTATTTTTTCAATTGTTGCTACATGTTCTTTTTGTTTTGTTTGGAAGCTTGCGAAATGCCCTATTTTGTCCTGCAGTGAGCAAGTAAAATTTATTTCTTATCATAGTCCATAAAATTCTTGTGTGTTTAATATTATAGAATTTTATCAGGGAAAATTATTTTTTCAATTAAAGAGTATTGCGAATCAGTAATAAATGCTTTTAGCCGTAATCCATACTTAAAACAAAATATGATTTTTTAAAGTATTTTTCCAATGATTTATTTAAAAAATGAAAGTCGAAAAACATTAAAATGATTTTTGAAAAGTCAGGCATTTAAGGGTTAAATGATTAGGGATATTTATTAGGAAAACTTTTGCTATCATATTCATTCTCCATTTAACAAACTCAAATGAAGTAAAACACTAAGAAATATCTGAGGTAGTTTCCAGTAATCTTTGGCTTTCTTCTTAAATGTTTGTTACAAATTGTATATTTTGCATTAATATGTCAGAATGACTAAAGATTTCAAATTTATATTGCAATGTTAATTTTACTCTCAACCATTTTTTAATATATCTCACGAAATTATATTTCGACTAAGTTTGTGAATGACCCCCAATTTGCAGCAAAAAATATGCCCCAACTTTAAACTGGTATTACTCGGTCAATTTTAATCGTAGAATAACGGGACTTTTTTTGTATTACTTGTCAGTGTAAAAGGCAAATTTTACTACATATAACTTATAGGACCGTATAAAAATTTGAATTTCGTATTTTTTAAAGAAATGTTTTTATTGACCCAAATCGCTTTTAAAACATTTCTTTACCTGATTTAAAACATTTTTGTAATTGAAACTATATGTCTATGACTAACGGTTTAGGAATTAGCCATTGGACACCGTTGAGACAGGACACCCTGTATGTATATATATATTTCAAATATGTTATTTTAACCCATTTATGCCTAGCATCCCATTTTTGGGCCGCTTCGAATTTTAATAAATTTGTATAACTTTCAGTTTCTTTATAACACGAAAATTGTATACAATATTTGTCTTTATCTGTTACCGAGAGATAACAGCATAAGTTGGATAGTTATTTGCTTAAATGAACGATTTTTTTGGTGTTTATAGATTTGTCATTTTTCAAGATTGCGAAAAGTAAAGAGTGAGTTTATTTGTATTTTTCCTATCAAGGATCCAAATAAATAAGTCAATCTTAGCTTGCGGATGTATTTGAAATACGTATTTTTTTTTAATTGTAAAATTATGTCTTCAAGCCTATTGTTTATGCATTTTTGTAACTTACAAAATATAGATAGCAAGGCACGAATAGGTACATATTTGTATTATCCATTTAGCAGACAATTATTTATGCAAAGTGCTTTTCAAGATGATTAAGAAATAAATTGTTTATAAACTTCAAATACGATTATTTTTAGTTTATTATTAATAATACTTTTAATGTTATTATTCTGTGTAAAGAAATAAATATATTTTTTAGTAGTTCATAAAAATACTAATTATAGTATATAATATACAATTTAAAAGTTTATTTTATATAAATTTAGGCAAAACATGTAATTATGCAAATTCTCATGTTTAGTACGCTTACATTTTATCAAATAAATACAAAAATAAATAAATATATATATAAATAAAAAAATAATAAAAAATAGGATAATTTTTTTTTTAGTATTTTTCCAGGTCATTTCGCGATATTTTAAAATGATTTTACCAACAAATTTGAGAAAACAAAAATTCAGGCACAAATGGGTTAATATAGTTCATTAAACTTATATGAGAATTTATTATTATCAGGTTGAAACTTTGAAAGAAGAGATTGTTGTGTATAATCATACATGGATGTTAGATTATTCTAACATTGGAAGGTTTTACTGGCGAACGAAATAACTGGTTGTTATGTTACCAGTAGTGCAATGTTGAAAAGAATAGAAACACACAGTTGAATGCTAGTCGACTAATATAACGTTATTACGTTATATGGTGATTCAAAAGTGTGGTTAGCTTCGATTTAATAGATGAATAATCAGTCTGGAAGCCGTGCATTAGATTAAGCTGAAAAAGAATGTTTCGTAGTAAATCAACATGGATATTTGGAGGTAGTTGCAGTCATCGAGTGGTAGGCCAGGTAACACATTTATCCAGTGCAGGTTTCTCCGTAATAATTGAGACAATGCGTAATTTAACTCAGGATTTTATTGAAAGAGATTTCGGCGGTGCAGTTTCCGCCAATTCATTTTAATCAAGCCATCGCTACGTAGTATTTAATTATGGGTAAAGAAACTGTAGATTATAGAAAATATCAGACGGCGACCAGAGGAAGTTATCAAAGTAGAAGTACGACAACTTCTGCTGATACACAGCGAGTATCGACTTTTTGTTCCTCAAGTGTAAGAATACAAATATGACGTAGATCGCGCTCTCAACCAATGAATAATTACGAATATCACGTCATGAAAAAAGTGTGGACAGAGCAAGCGGATGAATTTGAAGAGAAAAAGGATAACCTCAGAAATGCGCGGGAAAGTAAAAATGGAAGTTAAAAGAATATTCTAGAAAGAAAAAAGCGCAGAAATGGAACATTTAATTTAAGAATACTAAAAGCGTAATATTTAAGCAATTTAGACAAGTGAGACACTAAATTAAAGGGAATTTAACAGAGTTAACGATAGAGATTATTTAAGGATAAGGACTTAGTGAATATAAAGTAGTCATTTAGAATAAGTTAAGGAAATCGCGTAATTACATCTAATAATGTAACATGGATGCTTTTGTACTCATAAAAGAAAGCATTGGGAATTTAAATAACTTACCTCTGTTTCCAA
The DNA here is from genome assembly GCA_963932465.1 of Maratus speciosus. Classification (NCBI taxonomy): domain Eukaryota; kingdom Metazoa; phylum Arthropoda; class Arachnida; order Araneae; family Salticidae; genus Maratus; species Maratus speciosus. The sequence continues at coordinate 249,418,982 of OZ010797.1, read as the reverse complement.
AGTATTCCTTATACGATTCATCAAAGCTTTATGGGGATTCAAAATAGTAGATGAATTCACATAGTACAGGTTCGTATTTTTAAATACGGTTGAAATACTCTTGCGCCTTTCTTTAATATCTAAACCATCACTGATGTAAGGAGAGCTTTTATTGATTTCCAAGTATGTATGAAACACTTTATCATCAGGCTAACATAAAAAATTATAAAATAAAAATATTTGATAAAAATCAAAGATGATTATAAACTAAAATTAAGAGGAGTGAAATGTTCATTCTTTGAAAATGTTAGACATATTCACTTTTTTTAAGTATAATAAAAGTATATATAATATTTAAATATAATAAAAATACACACATTAAAAAGTGGAATTTTTAACTCCCTAGATAGGAGTGATATATTTCACTCCATTCTAGAGAGTGAAATATGTCACTCCGTTGTCGAGAGTGAATATTCACTCTAAGCAGGAATGCGTATTGTATGGGTTGAATCCATATCAACTTGGCAGGGGTTTTACTTTCATAGTCTCAGAAGTTTTTTAATTGAACATATGTTAAAATTTAAGAAAAAGTAAGATACCTATATATTTTTGTTTTGTCAAAAAAAAATTCCTGGCCCGAGATACAGGCCGCCAAAGATGACACCCCCGACACCATTTCCCATTCGCGATTTTCGATAAAAATTTTTAAGTTCTCTATCTCTAGAACGGTGCAAGATATTTTATTGCGTTTTTTTTTTTTATTTTAAAGATAATATTTTTCTGTTTAAAATTATATACCCAATTTTGAAATATGTATTCAACTTTTCTTGTGGCAGCCTTTCGAAAGAAAAAAAAAATATAAAAAAAGAATTTTTTTTCAAAAATGCCAATCCCAAAAATTTTGATTTTTTTGCTGTTGATCAATACCATTAGGAACTACCTTCACTGTAAAGGAGAACTTCCACTTTTGAGTTTAACAGGTTTTAGAAACATTTCAAAAATTCAGAGAATTTTACAGGAACTGTATATATACAGTTCGTATTTATAAGGGTAAGCCTACTATATATCCTAAACAAGTTAGAAATTGCAATATCAAATGTGGCAAATGAGGTGCGTTCGTACTATAACTAGTTTTACAAATATTTAGATCTTGGTGCAATAAGTGTTACTCTTGAGCAAAAAGGCATGAATACAAAATTTATTATGATTCTATATATTAAATTCAGTAATACGGAAGTAATATGAATCCATCTTAAAAAGGACTTAATCACCATGGCAATCTAGAATCGTTACATATCATGGTATATCATTGAATCAATTATGTATTATAGGATTTTTAAATAGAATGAAGAAAACTTTTATTAATATCTTTTTAAGTTTTAATTAAATTTTCATGGCATTTAAAATAATACATAATTTATTTTCATCACCGAACATTGCACAGTAAAACAATCCCAATAAAAAATATCAGTTACACAACAATACAACAATATTAATGCAAGTTACAGTTCATACAGACAGGCAAACAAACTGAATCCATAAAGACTTTCAACTATGTTGGAAAGTGTTAAATCACCGAAATGGGTTGGAATTTGACATTTAGAAATTTATATCAATAGACGGAAGCATACTTGAATACTTTCATACAACCCTGTACTTTACCTACTATCTTTATGCTTGCCACTATTTAGCTAATATTTAATTAAGACTAAAACACACTCAAAACTAGTGAAATCACACTTCTAGAGTTTATCATCCATAGTCGGCCACATATCTAATTCTTTGCGTGGACCTGTATATCATTTTATCTGTGTTCTACAAACATATCTTAGTATACTAAATGGAGTTCAGCGTAAAAATGCATAACTCTTTTAAAAATCACTTTTAAACTACTTTCGTTTTTACTCAGTAACCCTTATGAATTTTTTTTTCTTTTGTGTAGCCTGTATATGATCAACAGCATTTATACACATAACGTAATATGGAAAAATTTAGTTAAACTTAAAAACTCATATCACAACTAAAAAAGCACTTCCACTAATCATCGCTAATATACAGTATTTCGTATACAGTAAAGTATCCGAAATCTTTTGTGTGTCCCTGTAAATACTATGCAATTTCTATTACAGGGGAAGTAAGTTGTAAACCTCAGCAACATATATCAATTTTATTTTATGTGAAAGAGTTTAGCGCAATTAAAATATGCCGCAAACAATACTCCCTTTATACCATTATCCAACGGAATTCTTTTGTGTAGATCTGTAAATGAATAATTAATATTCTTTGCACCACATATTTTACAGAATGTATATTTTAGTATACATCATTTAAGCACATAAGATATTTTTTTATTTGTTTTATGCTTCCATTCACCGAACTTTATAGACACACCTTGTAAAACTTGTCAAAGTAAAAAGTGGAAGTTCTCCTTTACAAGGAAGGTAGTACTCAATGGTATTGATCAACAAAAAAAAAAAAAAAAAAAAAAATTGAGATTGGCATTTTTGAAAAAAAAAAAAAAATATTTTTGATGAAAAGAAAAAAAAAAACGAAAGACTGCCACAAGAAAAATTAAATACATATTTCAAAATTAAGTATGTCATTTTAAATAGAAAAATATTATCTTTAAAATAATGAAAACTGCAACAAAATATCTTGCACAGTTCTAGAGATAGAGCACTTTAAAATTTTTATTGAAAATCGTGAATGGAAAATGGTGCCCGGGATGCCATCTTTGGCGACCTGCGTCTCGAGCCAGGAATTTTTTTCGGGGCAAACAAAAATATACAGTTATCTTATTTTTTCATGAATTTTAACATATGTTCAATTCAGAAACTTCCGAGAATATGAAGGTTAGATTTTTTTTTTCTTTGGCTGCCTGAATTGACATGGACTATACCTATGGGTATTACTAATCAGAAAATCAGAACTGTCTTGTCTACGACGGTTTTTTAAGATAAGAGCAAGACGTTCGCCATTTTAGAATTAAAAAATACGGATATTATTAAAGTGATTATTTATTAACTTTTTATTTTCATATAAAATTAAATCTAATTAATTCATAAAAGATACAGAATGATAAAACATTCTCAAAGAGCATTCGAAACTTTTTTGCGGTTTCAAACAAAAATTTTTCTATTACTGTAACGTCAGCAGTTTTTAACGAACGTGTGAAAAGATATCTTTAAAGTTGAGTCATATATAGTACACTGCTTGCATTGTAACTTTCCCTCCAGTCCTGCGTCTGTTATGACTGATAATAATAGTCATAAATAAAAAGTGTCTCATTTGATCCGGTACAGCTCGCATCAACGAGTAAAGTTGAAAATTTCCAAAGGAAGAAACGAGATTTCTAGTATATAGATAATTTCGGTCGAGCTTCGGTCCGGCCGTTTATGCTTGGTGTTTTATGCTTCCATTCACCGAACTTTTTAGACACACCTTGTATAAATTGTCAAATTCAAAAGTGGAAGTTCTCCTTTACAAGGAAGGTAGTACTCAATGGTATTGATCAACAGCAAAAAAAAAAACAAAATTTTTGAGACTGGCATTTTTGAAAAAAAATATTTTTGATAAAAAGAAAAACAAAATCGAAAGACTGCCACAAGAAAAATTAAATACATATTTCAAAATTAAGTATGTCATTTTAAACAGAAAAATATTATCTTTAAAATAATGAAAACTGCAACAAAATATCTTGCACCGTTCTAGAGATAGAGCACTTTAAAATTTTTATTGAAAATCGTGAATGGAAAATGTTGCCCGGGATGCCATCTTTGGCGACCTGCGTCTCGGGCCAGGAATTTTTTGGGGCGAAACAAAAATATACAGTTATCTTATTTTTTCATGAATTTTAACATATGTTCAATTCAGAAACTTCCGAGAATATGAAGGTTAGATTTTTTTTTTTTTTGGCTGCCTAAAGTGACATGGACTATACCTATGGGTATTACTAAACAGAAAATCAGAACTGTCTTGTCTACGACGGTTTTTTAAGATAAGAGCAAGACGTTCGCCATTTTTGAATTAAAATATGCGGATATTATTAAAGTGATTATTTATTAACTTTTTATTTTCATATAAAATTAAATCTAATTAATTCATAAAGGATACAGAATGATAAAACATTCTCAAAGAGCATTCGAAACTTTTTTGCGGTTTCAAACTTAAATTTTTCTATTACTGTAACGTCAGCAGTTTTTAACGAACGTGTGAAAAGATATCTTTAAAGTTGAGTCATATATAGTACACTGCTTGCATTGTAACTTTCCCTCCAGTCCTGCGTCTGTTATGACTGATAATAATAGTCATAAATAAAAAGTGTCTCATTTGATCCGGTACAGCTCGCATCAACGAGTAAAGTTGAAAATTTCCAAAGGAAGAAACGAGATTTCTAGTATATAGATAATTTCGGTCGAGCTTCGGTCCGGCCGTTTATGCTTGGTGTTTTATGCTTCCATTCACCGAACTTTTTAGACACACCTTGTATAAATTGTCAAATTCAAAAGTGGAAGTTCTCCTTTACAAGGAAGGTAGTACTCAATGGTATTGATCAACAGCAAAAAAAAAAAACAAAATTTTTGAGACTGGCATTTTTGAAAAAAAATATTTTTGATAAAAAGAAAAACAAAATCGAAAGACTGCCACAAGAAAAATTAAATACATATTTCAAAATTAAGTATGTCATTTTAAACAGAAAAATATTATCTTTAAAATAATGAAAACTGCAACAAAATATCTTGCACCGTTCTAGAGATAGAGCACTTTAAAATTTTTATTGAAAATCGTGAATGGAAAATGTTGCCCGGGATGCCATCTTTGGCGACCTGCGTCTCGGGCCAGGAATTTTTTGGGGCGAAACAAAAATATACAGTTATCTTATTTTTTCATGAATTTTAACATATGTTCAATTCAGAAACTTCCGAGAATATGAAGGTTAGATTTTTTTTTTTTTGGCTGCCTAAAGTGACATGGACTATACCTATGGGTATTACTAAACAGAAAATCAGAACTGTCTTGTCTACGACGGTTTTTTAAGATAAGAGCAAGACGTTCGCCATTTTTGAATTAAAATATGCGGATATTATTAAAGTGATTATTTATTAACTTTTTATTTTCATATAAAATTAAATCTAATTAATTCATAAAGGATACAGAATGATAAAACATTCTCAAAGAGCATTCGAAACTTTTTTGCGGTTTCAAACTTAAATTTTTCTATTACTGTAACGTCAGCAGTTTTTAACGAACGTGTGAAAAGATATCTTTAAAGTTGAGTCATATATAGTACACTGCTTGCATTGTAACTTTCCCTCCAGTCCTGCGTCTGTTATGACTGATAATAATAGTCATAAATAAAAAGTGTCTCATTTGATCCGGTACAGCTCGCATCAACGAGTAATGTTGAAAATTTCAGAAAGAAGAAACGAGATTTCTAGTATATAGATAATTTCGGTCGAGCTTCGGTCCGGCCGTTTATGCTTGGTGTTTTATGCTTCCATTCACCGAATTTTTTAGACACACCTTGTATAAATTGTCAAATTCAAAAGTGGAAGTTCTCCTTTACAAGGAAGGTAGTACTCAATGGTATTGATCAACAGCAAAAAAAAAAACAAAATTTTTGAGACTGACATTTTTGAAAAAAAAAATATTTTTGATAAAAAGAAAAACAAAATCGAAAGACTGCCACAAGAAAAATTAAATACATATTTCAAAATTAAGTATGTCATTTTAAACAGAAAAATATTATCTTTAAAATAATGAAAACTGCAACAAAATATCTTGCACCGTTCTAGAGATAGAGCACTTTAAAATTTTTATTGAAAATCGTGAATGGAAAATGGTGCCCGGGATGCCATCTTTGGCGACCTGCGTCTCGGGCCAGGAATTTTTTTCGGGCGAAACAAAAATATACAGTTATCTTATTTTTTCATGAATTTTAACATATGTTCAATTCAGAAACTTCCGAGAATATGAAGGTTAGATTTTTTTTCTTTGGCTGCCTGAATTGACATGGACTATACCTATGGGTATTACTAAACAGAAAATCAGAACTGTCTTGTCTACGACGGTTTTTTAAGATAAGAGCAAGACGTTCGCCATTTTTGAATTAAAATATGCGGATATTATTAAAGTGATTATTTATTAACTTTTTATTTTCATATAAAATTAAATCTAATTAATTCATAAAGGATACAGAATGATAAAACATTCTCAAAGAGCATTCGAAACTTTTTTGCGGTTTCAAACTTAAATTTTTCTATTACTGTAACGTCAGCAGTTTTTAACGAACATGTGCAAAGATATCTTTAAAGTTGAGTCATATATAGTACACTGCTTGCATTGTAACTTTCCCTCCAGTCCTGCGTCTGTTATGACTGATAATAATAGTCATAAATAAAAAGTGTCTCATTTGATCCGGTACAGCTCGCATCAACGAGTAATGTTGAAAATTTCCGAAGGAAGAAACGAGATTTCTAGTATATAGATAATTTCGGTCGAGCTTCGGTCCGGCCGTTTATGCTTGGTGTTTTATGCTTCCATTCACCGAACTTTTTAGACACACCTTGTATAAATTGTCAAATTCAAAAGTGGAACTTCTCCCTTACAAGAAAGGTAGTACTCAATGGTATTGATCAACAGCAAAAAAAAAAAAAAAAATTTTGAGACTGGCATTTTCGAAAAAAAAAATATTTTTGATAAAAAGAAAAACAAAATCGAAAGACTGCCACAAGAAAAATTAAATACATATTTCAAAATTAAGTATGTCATTTTAAACAGAAAAATATTATCTTTAAAATAATGAAAACTGCAACAAAATATCTTGCACCGTTCTAGAGATAGAGCACTTTAAAATTTTTATTGAAAATCGTGAATGGAAAATGTTGCCCGGGATGCCATCTTTGGCGACCTGCGTCTCGGGCCAGGAATTTTTTTGGGCGAAACAAAAATATACAGTTATCTTATTTTTTCATGAATTTTAACATATGTTCAATTCAGAAACTTCCGAGACTATGAAGGTTAGATTTTTTTTCCTTTGGCTGCCTGAATTGACATGGACTATACCTATGGGTATTACTAAACAGCCAATCAGAACAGTCTTGTCTACGATGGTTTTTTAAGATAAGAGCAAGACGTTCGCCATTTTAGAATTAAAATATACGGATATTATTAAAGTGATTATTTATTAACTTTTTATCTATACTCCTATTATAAAGAGGAAAAAATTGTTTATTTGTCGGAGGTAAGCTCTGGAACTACCGAACCGATTCCAAAAGTAATGGTATCAAAATGATGGTGTGAGTCCAACTTAGAACATAGGCTATATCTTATGTCGGTGCCACTACCCCAAAGGGGGTGTACGAGCAAAAAACGTTCTAAAAATGCGATTTTAGTGTTACTGAAGGGCCTAGAAATATGAAATTTTTAGTATTAGTTACTTATAAGATATAAATGATGTCTAAGAACAGTTCTTAAACAATTCGAAATTTAAAAGGGGTGAAAATGCACAAAAAGCGTTCTAAAAAACGTTCTAAATGGTAGTTTCCACACAATCTCAGGAAATACCAAACCGATTTAAAAAATATTGGTGTCAAAATGATGGTGACAACGCTTGCTCCAAGATAGGCTATGTTTTATGTCGGTGTCACTACCCCAAAGGGGGTGCAGGAGCGAAAAATGTTCTAAAAATGCGATTTATGTGTTACTGAAGGGCCTAGAAATATGAAATTTGAAATATTAGTTACTTATAAGATATAAATGATGTCTAAGAACAGTTCTTAAAAAATTCGAAATTTAATAGGGGTGAAAATGCACAAAAAGCGTTCTAAAAAACGTTCTAAATGGTAGTTTCTACACAATCTCAGGAAATACCAAACCGATTTAAAAAAATATTGGTGTCTTAATGATGGTGACAACGCTTGCTCCAAGATAGACTATGTTTTATGTCGGTGTCACTACCCCGAAGGTGGTGCAGGAGCTAAAAATGTTCTAAAAATGCGATTTATGTGTTACTGAAGGGCTTAGAAATATGAAATTTGAAATATTAGCTACTTATTAGATATAAAGGATTTCTAAGAACAGTTCTTAAACAATTCGAAATTTGAGAAGGGTGAAAATGCGCGAAAATCGTTCTAAAAAACGTTCTAAATGGTGGTTTCTACACAATCTCAGGAATAACCCAAACCGATTTAAAAAATAATGGTTTCAAAATAAGGGTGTCAAAATGACGGAGACATCCCTTGCTCCAACATAGGCTATGTTTTATGTCGGTGCCACTACCCGAAAGGGGGTGCAGGAGCAAAAAACGTTCTAAAAATGCGATTTTTGCGTTACCGAAGGGCCTAGAAATATGAAATTTGAAACATTAGCTACTTATTAGATATAAAGGATTTCTAAAAACAGTTCTTAAACAATTCGAAATTTAAAAGGAATAAAAATGCTCGAAAAGCGTTCTAAAAAACGTTCCAATGGTGGTTTCTACACAATCTCAGGAAATACCAAACCGATCTAAAAAAATAATGGCGTCAAAATGATGGTGACAACCCTTGCTCCAACATAGGCGATGTTTTACGTCGGTGGCACTACCCCAAAGGGGGTGCCGGAGAAAAACGTTCTAAATTGCGGCTTTTGCGTTACGGAAGGCCCTAGAATCGTGAAATTTTGAATGGTAGTTAGTTATAAGATACCAATGATCTCTAAGGACATTTTCTAAAAAAATCAAAATTTAAAAGGGGGTCAAAATGCGCAAAAAGTGTTCTAAAAAACTTTCTAAATTGCGATTTCTATGCAATCTCAGGAAGTACTGAACCGATTTCAAATATAATGGTGTAAAATTGATGGTGACAGATCTTGCTCCAAGATAGGCTATATTTTATATCTGTTTCCACTACCACAGAGGAGATGCAGGAGCAAAATGCGCGAAAAGCGTTCTAAAAACGTTCTAAATGCCGATTTGTCGGCAATATCTCAGGAAGAAAGAATCTGATTTCAAACGTAATAGTAAGAAATTGATGCTGACAGCCTCTGCTCTAACATAGACACTATTTTATGTCGTTATCACTATCACCAAGACGTTGCAGGAGCAAAAAAGCGTTCTAAATTTCGATTTTTGTGATCGGTAGGGGCTAGCAACTTAAAATTAGGCAAGGTACATATTTATTAGATATAAATGATCTTTAAGAACAGTTTCGAAAAAAATGGAAATTTAAAAAGGGGTGAAAATGCGCGAAAAGCGTCCTAAAAACGTTCTAAATTGCGATTTCTACTCAATCTAAGGAAATACCAAAGCTATTTCAAAAGTAATGGTTGCAAATAAATGGTGACAGTCCCTGCTATAACATAGGTTATATTTTATGTTGCTGTCACTACCATCTGAGGCTGAGGGTTGCAAAAGCAAAACATGTTCTAATTTGCGTTTTTTGCACAACTGACTGGTCTAACACTTTGAAGTATGGCATGGTATTTACTTACAAGATGCAACTGCTTTCTAAGATGAGTCGAAAGAAAATTCCAAATTAAAAAAAATGAAGTGAGGGAAAAGCGTTATAAATTACAATTTTTAAGCAAACTTATAAATTACCAAACCGATTAAAAAAATAATGATGACAAATTTTGGTGATAGAATCTGCTCAAACATAAGCTATATTTTATATCTGTTCTACTACCACCAGAGGGTTGCAGGAGCTAAAAACTTTCTAAATTGCGATTTCTGTGATACTGAAAAGGCTAGAAACTTTAAATATGACATGGTAGTTACTTATAAAATATAAATGCCCTCAAAGGAACGTCGAAAATAAATTCGAATTAGAAAGGGGTGAAGCGAAGGGGAGGTGCGAAAAGCATTCTAAAAAAGTTCTAAATTACGATTCTATGCAATTTCAGGGAATATAAACCGATTATAAAAGTAATAGTTGCGAATCAATGGTAACAGTTTCTGATCCTACACAGGCTATATTTTATGCCGATAATTCTACCATTTGGGGTTCACAGGAACAACAAACGTTCTAAAAAAGGGCTTTAAAAGCTTTTTAAATTACGTTTCTGTGGAATATTAGGAAATAACAAACCGATTTAAAAATTAATGTTGGCAAATTAATGGTGACTGTTCCTGTTTCAACATAGCCCTTTATGTTGGGAGAGGTGGTAGGACTTGGAATTTGACATGATGGTTAATTTTAAGATGTAAGAAGATGGTTTCTAAAAAATTCAAAACTTCAAATGAATACTGAAATGAGCGTATTAATTGAGCATAAAAATTTCAAAATATTTTTTAAATTATCATTTATTTAGTTTTACTTCATTTTATTAATTTAAGTCTCATTTCTGCCTAATGCAGTGTAATAATGATGTTTAATCAAACTGTGTTTTAAATAGTAATTTTTGAACTATTCCTAAAAGTAATAAGTACCTTTTAATAAAAAAAACTTTTAATAAAATAAAATATTACCTTTTAATAAAATAAAAATTTAGTTAGTACCTTTTAATAAAAATTAGACATATAAATATCACTTGGCATATTTCAAATATTACGCGAGCAAAGCCGCGGGGTTTGCTAGTTTTCATATAAAATTAAATCTAATTAATTCATAAAGGATACAGAATGATAAAACATTCTCAAAGAGCATTCGAAACTTTTTTGCGGTTTCAAACTAAAATTTTTCTATTACTGTAACGTCTGCAGTTTTTAACGAACGTGTGAAAAGATATCTTCAAAGTTGAGTCACATACAGGGTGTCCGGTCTCAACGGTGTCCAATGGCTAATTCCTAAACAGTTAGTCATAGACATATAGTTCCAATTGTAAAAATGTTTAAAATCATGTAAAGAAATATTTTAAAAGCGATTTGGGTCAATAAACACGTTTCTTAAAAAATTACGAAATTTAAATTTTCATACGGTACCCCGGTCCTATGAATTATATTTAGTAAAATTTTCCTTTTACACTGACAAGTAATAAATACACAGAAAGTCTCGTTATTCTATCTCTATTATTAAAATTGACCGAGTAATAGCTGTTTAAATTTGGAGCATATTTTTTTGCTGCAAATTGGAAGTCATTCACAAATTTAGTCGAAATATAATTTCATCAGCTATGTTAGAAAATGGTTGAGAGTAAATTTAACATTGCAAAATAAATTTGAAATATTTAATCATTCTGAGATATTAACACAAAATATACAATTTGTAATAAACATTTAAGAAGAAAGAAAAAACAGAATCTTTGTTAAATAAAACGATGCTAAATTAACAGGCTCAATTCTTTACAAAACGATACGTATTTTAAAATATTATTAGATTACACTAGCCTGCAAACATTGGGTTATGTCATGCTTTTTAGCTTTTGATGATTGATTCTTATGTATTCTGTACCGCTGAATCTGAAATTGACCTTCATTTTTAACCATCACATCAGGATTTTTCACAAATTTCAAAGTTAAAAAGTCAAATTTAAAATTGAATCTCATCCCTCATCTCATCTGACAACTCAGCTATTTAGCTGTAAGAATCCCAGGATAGGCAAAAATATCGAATAAATTATTGAATAAAATAAAATAAAACAAAAAAAAGTTTTACATACGTTTTATAGTAGAGATTTTTGCTGTATTTTAACTTACACATTTACGATTTGCATAAAAATTCTAACATGATAGTTAAAAATGTAGGTCATTTTCAGATTCAGTGCTAAAAAGTACGTAAAAATCAATTTTCAAAAGTTAAAAAACACAACCATCTCCTCTTCTTTATAGAATCCGATTTTTGTTATTCTTTAAATTCGACAATTTATGATTTGTGAAATATCCTGACATGATAATTAAAAATTATTGTAATTTTCGGATTCAGTACTATAAAATACATAAAAGTTTAAAAAAATCAACAATCGCGGTCTTGTATTATCTAATCTAAAACTTTTTCTTAAATTTCTTGGCTAAATCTATCCGAAATTTTTTTGTGTTATCCTGTAAAATAAGTATAAATGGTAACCACGGAAAATCATAATAATATTAGATTGTTATTGGATTTGCGCCAGTATGTATATGCAATCTCGATCGATATTTAAAAGTGAGTTAAAGTCCGAGTACAAATTTTGAACTTTAAAAACATACATACGATCGTTGAAGTAACATAAAAACTTTAAAAAATAACATATTTGTTAAAAGAAATCATAAAAGAAACATCCTCAAATCCTGACACAATAAAACATGTTATTTTATCCAATCTGAAACTTAATAAATTTTATCTTAATCGTAATACTTGTACGATTTTTTTCAAAGCGCATATACACATGAAATAAGATCTTCGAATACTTTAAGCACTTGGTATGTGATCCTTCAAAGCCAAGCCGAACTCATTTGTTTTCAGAGCAGAAAAGTGGCATAAGTCATGCATTTTTAAAGTTTCATAACTCACTCAATTTTAGCATTATATGAATGGGACTTTTTTTTCTCTTACTCGTCAGTGTAATAGGAAAATTTTACTAAATATAATTTTTAGGACCGGGGGACCGTATAAAAATTTAAATTTCGTAATTTTTTAAGAAATGTTTTTATTGAACCAAATCGCTTTTAAAATATTTCTTTACCTGATTTAAAACATTTTTGTAATTGGAACTATATGTCTATGACTAACGGTTTAGGAATTAGTCATTGGACACCGTTGAGACCGGACACCCTGTATAGTACACTGCTTGTATTATAACTTTCCCTCCAGTCCTGCGTCTGTTATGACTGATAATAATAGTCATAAATAAAAAGTGTCTCATTTGATCCGGTACAGCTAGCATCAACGAGTAATGTTGAAAATTTCCGAAGGAAGAAACGAGATTTCTAGTACATAGATAATTTCGGTCGAGCTTTGATCCGCCGAATTTTCCGCGAAACTCTGATTTTGAGACGAAAACAAAACCAAATTTTTGGTCGATCTCTAGTTGTACGTATTGGTATTACTCATCAGCTCATTACTCATTAATCAGAACAGAAAGTCTACGACGCTTTTTTTAAGTTGAGAAAAAGGCGTCCGCCTCTTTAGGGTTAAAATATATACAGATATTATTAAAGTGATTATTTTTGGAACGTAGATGTAAGTCTTATTTAATTTTAATATTTTATTCCTGTAGAGTTTGTATGTTATGATTATGAGTTAAATTGTTTTATGTTATATAGAAAAAGGTTGAGTTGGTATTGTTTTCCTTTGAGATTTCTTGAAAATGTTTTAAGCTAGTGTGATGCTGGATTTCTTTCGGTTTTTTACTGTTTTCAAATTATAAACATTTACAGTATTTATCGTTATTATTGTTGTTTTAACCCCTTGGGGACGAGCGACACGTATACGTGCCGCATGAAGCGCTCAAAATCCTTGTTTTTCCTCACCAGTAAAATTCTACTGTAAAATTTGCCTTATTTAATCAGCACATTTTCTCGATTCAATAAGACACAAATTTCTGTTTTTAAAAAACGTTGACAAAAGATTAAATATTTCGTAAAAGGCTCCCGTCCCGAAGGGGTTAACAGTACAATTATAAAACACGAATTATTATTTTTATTTTTTTTTCAAATTGGTATGTTTATTTTTTTCTAATTGTATGTAAGCCTTTTTCTGCTGTTTATGATTTTAATCAAAGCATTTAACTATAAACATTCTCAATCAGTCATTTAATTTTCTTCTATTGTAAACTCATTTCCTACGTTTATGATACACGTAATTATTGACACTAAAAAATAAAATATGATATTTAAGCATTGAAATAAAGTGCTTTTTATGCCTCATAGGTAGTTTATAGATTAAAAGGCTTTAGTATATATTTTTTAGTGTTCTTAACATCCATTATATAATATAAGATTGAATATATTTTAAAGAGATAAATAACAGTTTTTTACACAAAAAGTGTATTTCAAACAATAGGAACAGTACATATGCAGTCATTTCCTTTCTTTTTATACTAGAAAATAGCCCGCCAGAATAACGCGTTTGCATTTTTAACACTAGAAATACCGCAAACCGTCATTTTGACTGCTACCATATGCATACGTTTCGGTTCAAACCAGAAATTTGATTATGAAATAAGTATAAAAGATACAGAGAAGAAAAACGTTAAATAATAAAGTTAAAGTGTTTTAAATCAAAATTCTGGTGTGAAATATTTTTAGAAAACTTGACTCAAATTTCCGCTAGTTCTAGTGTTAAAAGAATGATATGGCATTGCAGTTTAAAAAAGAATTATGAAAAAATAAATTTTATCTAATCTAACTAATAGGGCAGATGGAGTAAAATAGTTATAAAAGCAGCCCATTCTTCATTCAAATTCCATTTTGCAATTAACTCAATTTTGCAAATTAATTGCAAAAAAATGTATTGAATTTCTAAAAAGAGAACATAGAACATGTAAATGAGCTTCACTCACAAAATTTGAAGAACATATTTCACAAAAATCATGCAAATTAGTACTAATAATGCTATTTTAAAACATATTACATTTATATACATTTTGTCAATTAACTATTTTACCCCATGGTATGGGATAAAATAAGTATACTCAGTTAAAGCTTACTATATCTCTAATTAAGATAATAATTAAACATAAATAAAAAAAATGCATTTTAAAGTTACTAAAAGTATATAACCTTTAATGGCTGAATCCCAGAACAGCCGAGACACTTGGCATTGTTCAATTTCGCGAGGTGATAGATGGATTTTTGTTGTTAAGAGTTCATATCATAAATTCTTTCCACGCCTACAATGGTTTGATCTTGAATTTGGACCGGTTTAATGAGATTTGTTGGTTTGATGTGCATTGGATGGTTGGCTTTTAAGGTAGATTTCGTCAGAGATACTACCTATTTGAAATGAGTTTGTTACGTGAGCTGTGTGTTTAAATTTTAAAAGCTCACTACATATATTTGTATGAACTTATTTTTATTTTGGTGTATTTTATTCACGTATTTTACAGATATTGTTTATTTGAATAAATAGTAACGAATATTTATGAAACATTTGTGCGCTAGGGTGTACGCTTTTCTGGAAGTTAAATTTCAATGATTCAAATTATGATTTTCCAATAACATTTAAAAGATTGAGATGACGTATTGTTGTTATTAAAAGCACATTTCTATATCAGAAATACTTTTTTTCATTACTTAAAAATCCGCTTAATATTTACGCATTATAAATATTACAAAAAAAAAAAAAAAAAAAAAAAAAAAAAAAATTCAAAATTGTATCGCGTATTTTTTGTACAAATTTATATAGATTTTAATAGTTTGATTTGTGTGTTATTGAACGCAGCTTTAACGCGTTTTGCGCATTTGAGAAATTGCTGCAATGCGATTTTTGTGCATCCTGTGTTTTTATTTTTTTTGCTTTTAGTATCGTTATTGCACGCGGCATTGACGAATTTCGTACATTTTAGAGATTGCTGCACAGCGAGGTTCGTGTGTCCAGTGACTGTTTTCGGTTTATGGGCAAGCAGCGCTCATTTGTGCGTTACTGAACGCGGAATTGACGAGTTTCGTCCCTTTTAGAGATTGCTGCACAGCGAGTTTTATATGCCGAGTAATGTTTTTTTTTTTCGGTTTATGGATGCGCAGCGCTCATACGTGCGTTACTGACCGCGTCATTGACGAGTTTCGTATTTTTTAGAGATCGCTGTACAGCGAGTTTCGTGTGTAGAGTGGTGTTTTTTTTCGGTTTATGGGCGCACAGCGCTCATACGTGCGTTACCGACCGCGGCTTGAAGAGTTTCGTGCATTTTAGAGATTGCTGCACAGCGAGTTTCGTGTACCCAGTGGAGTTATTTTCGTTGTTGTTTTAATGGACGCACGGCGCTCATACGTGCGTTAGTTTTAAATTTTAGAAATAGAAATGTTTGATAATTGTCCATAATAAATTTTATAAAGAAAATGTATTTGCAAAATTTATGAATGGAAGCTTTGAAATCTAAAGAAATTTGTACAAATATGTTTTGTAAAATGTTAAAATTCCTTTTTGTAATTTTTATAATGCGAAAGTAAACGTTTTATGCGAATTTGTAAATAATCCAATCTATTTCTGATGCAGGAAGGCACTTTAAATAAAATTATGACATCAGATCAATATTTTAAAAGTTATTGGTAAAACATAATTTGAATCATTGAAGGTGTTCTTTGGGAAAATCGTTAAAACTATGGATTAGCTGGCCGTAGCCCATACATATCTGATAAGTGTGCGCTACTGTTTATTGAAATAAACAATATCCGTAAAACACGTGAATAAAAAATTCCCAAAATTAAAATAAATTCGTAAAAATATACGCAATGTTCTTTTAAAATTCCTTTCTTGTAATTTTTATAATGCGTAAATATTTCTTTTGAACTATTTTTTAAGGGACAAGAAAGTATTCCTAATTTAGAAGGGCATTTTATAAAATCGAAACATTGAGCTTAATTTGGGAAAAGGTTTGCAATTTATGAATTGTCTGTCGCAGCGCGCGCCATCTGGCAAGGAGAAAGAATTCTTTTTATATTCTAGATTTTTAATTTCGATGTTTGGAACGTGTGATTTGAATTTTGAATATTTTTTTGTTTACATTGTGAAAACGTATTAAAATCGGAAATTCCGGAGTGAAATGTTTGAAAAACAATAAAATATCGGGAGAAAATGTAAGTAATTGTAAATTGTTTGGTATTTGCATTATAGAATGTTTATTTTATGAAAATAATGGTCTCCGGAACTTTATTACGTGCAGGCGTTGTCATTGGGGGGTATTTCTAGGTTGCCGAAAAGTCGGTTGGCGCACGTATATGCTTGGCGCGTATTGGAAAATCGCCAAAATCAGGTGTCTCGGCTGTTCTGGGATTCTGCCTCTTATAACTTAAAAAAAAAAAAAAAAAAAAAAAAAAAAACTAAGTAAATGTTTTGTTAATAAATTTGTTAACTAATAGTAAACAATAATTATTAAAAAAAAAATAAAGTCAATTCCTACTTAGGTCATCAAAGAAAAATTTAATACAACCCCTTAAACTAATAATAGTTTTTGTTGCATTAAAATATCTCAATTTGTTGGTTTTCTATAAGCAAGTAAACCCTATTGGTTTACAATGGAAGTATGTGAGAATTTGGCGGAATATTAGAGATATCGACAAGCTGGCGTCACTTTTGGTGAGTCATTTTGGTCGCCAAATTTGGCGATATACCACCAATTTGGTGATAAACTTGGCGGTATTTGGTGACAGAACAGCCATCCCCTAGTGTATCCACCTTATTGTTATGAAGATGCATTAAATGCTGTTCAATAATCAATGGCCGCCATTTTTTCTCCCATATAAAACTAAAATTAATTAAATAAATTAATGAATTTGTATTTGAAAAAACTATTAACATTGTCATCCACTACAATTTAAAAAAAAATGTATTTGGACTTGAGTGGACGAATAATAAGTATTTTATTAACGTTTGAAAATTTGAAAAAAAAAAGATATACATAGGGAGAGTGTGAACTAATAGTAGGAATTGAAAAAAAGCACACACGTTATAAGATAGAAAAATCAAACAGTAAACATTCACTCGTGATGCACTTGAAAGAATATATTTTATAGGAATAATAATGGATTCATTCTCAAGAGTCATTTACGGCTTTGAACAAAAAATTAAACCAGCCAAAATATAAATATTCTGGATGAGTTCACACCGGAAGTGTTATACACTGAGCGCTATTATATATATATATATATAATATGCATTATTAATTAATATATATATAATTTTTTCCTCAATGTTTTCAGAATTCAAAGAACTTTTTCAAAAGAAAATTTCTTTTTTAGGTAGCTTTCATTACAAAAAGCTACCTATTGCAGCCGTTCGGGTTGTGTTTATGACGGCCAATTATCAACACGGGGGATATAGGCCCTAAGGGGGGGGTGCCCTTCATGGGGGTCTTTCTAAGGGAACCTAACCCGTATTAACGCTTGGAAATCCAAGGTTCGAAGAAAACCACGAAAACTCCGAACGATTAGGCCAACAGGCGCGATTGGGATCGAACCCAGCACTTCCCGTCTACCAGCTTCGAGAGCAGAACCTCTCAGCCACTGGTGGGGCTGCAGACGTTCGGAGGAAAGCGATTTCAAAAAATTTTGGTATATTTTCATCGATCATGACCCCCAGACCCCGAAACCACCCTCCGTTCAAAAGTTGATATATATATATATATATATATATATATATATATATATCTGATCTTTGTCACACTGTAACTCTCGTATTTATGAACCAATTTGGAAGTAACTCGGTGTGTACATAATACATACCAATGTCTCGACCGAGTTCCTTGGCCAGCTCCATCCGCCATTTTTTTTCAAAATGGCAGCCATTTAAAATTTTTAAAAAAATTTAAAATTTCAAATGTGGTACCAAAAAATTGAAAATGGAAAAATATTTTTTTCTTATGTATTTGACCTTTATACAAAGATTCTGGAGCAGTTTTGGTTTCGTCTATATCTTAAAAAATGGCTGACTTACAGCACTTTGAATTCCTAGCGTTGCTGACATTTTGAAACGTCCTGATTTTTGTCACGCGATAACAGGCGTATTTATGAACCGATTTGGATGTACCTTCGTGTGTACATAGTACATACCAGTGTCTCATCCAAGTTCGTTGGCCAGCTTCATCCGCCATCTTGTTTCAAATGGCGGCCATTTAAAAATTTTTTTTAATTTAAAATTTAAAATAAGGTATCAAAAAATTGAAAAATGAAAAAGATTTTTCCTTATGTGTTTGACCTTAATACAAAATTTCCGGAACAGTTTTTGTTTTGTCTATATCTAAAAAAGTGGCTGAGTTATAGCACTTTGAATTTCTAGCGTTGCTGACATTTTGAAACGTCCTGATTTTTGTCACGCGATAACAGGCGTATTTATCAACCGATTTGGATGTACCTTGATTGGTAGATAGTACATACCAATGTCTTGACCGGGTTCGTTGGCCAGCTTCATCCGCCATCTTGTTTCAAGATGGTGGCCATTTAAATTTAAAAAAAAAATTGAAATTTGAAATGTGGTGCCAAAAAATTGAAAATGGAAAAATATTTTTTCTTATGTATTTGAACTTTATACAAAGATTCCGGAGCAGTTTTCGTTTCATCTATATCTTAAAAAATGGTTGAGTTATAGCACTTTGAATTTCCAGCGTGGCTGACATTTTGAAACATCCTGATTTTTGTCACGCGATAACAAGCGTATTTATGAACCGATATGGATGTACCTTGGTGTGTACGTAGTACATACCAATGTCTCGACCGAGTTCGTTGGCCAGCTTCATCCGCCATCTTGTTTCAAAATGGCGGCTATTTAAAAAATTAAAAAATATTTTAATTTAAAGTGATGTACCAAAAAATTGGGAAATGAAAAAGATTTTGTTATGTGTTTGACATTGATACAAAGATTCCGGAGCTGTTTTTGTTTCGTCTATATCTTAAAAAATGGTTGAGTTATAGCACTTTGAATTTCAAGCATGGCTGACATTTTGAAACGATCCGATATTTGTCACGCTATAACACGCGTATTTATTAACTTATTTGGATGTAAGAAGGCATGTGGGTAGTATATAGCAATGTCTCGACCAAGTTCGCCGGCCAACTTCATCTGCCATCTTGTTTCAAAATAGCGGTCATTAAATTAAAAAAAAATTATATTTAAAGTGCGGTGAAAAATTAGAAATTGAAAAAGATTTCTTAAGTATTTGACCTTGATATAAGGATTCCGGAGCTTTTTTGTTTTGTCTTTATCTTTAAAAATAGCTCAGATATAGCAGATTGAATTTCTATGTTGGTGACATTTTGAAAAATCTGATTTTTTGCCTGCGACAGCACTCGTATATATCAACCGATTCCGATGCGAGTGAGCATGTTCAGAAGAATTACTAAGGTCTCGACCAAGTTCACGGGTTAGCCTCATCCACCATGTTGTCTTAAAATGGCAGGCACTTCAAGATATCGCCGAATTTGGCAACCAAATATAAGTTACTTTAAATAAAAGCAGCTTGGATAAAGCTGACTAATTTCGCGAAATTCTCATTCATAAGGATTTAGTATTGATAAAAATTAGTATTGAATCTTCTATAATCGATTTCCACCAAATTGAACTTCGTGTGTTTGAATAACATAAGCTAGCTTTTTAAAAATAAGGAATATGAAAGCTACCTCTTCCTCCCGGCACTGGCCGGAAGGACTTTTTTTATTTCAACTACCGACAGATGGTGCCAACAAAGCATAAACGTTCACAACGCATGCGATTTATTTTTTCGACAACAGTCGATATCGCTAAGCTACATCGTGAATTCGCTTTGCGAACAATTACCTCCTTTTTTGAATATTTTAAAAGTTCAAGACGAATGAATCAATTGTTTGTTTACTTTCATGGAGTGGGAGATTGAGCTGCCAATCTAATTTCAACTGAAGTTATCTCATAATATATACACAATTGAATGCGTCATTTTTCAAATGATAATTTATTTTGAACAATCTTTTTATAAAATGTAACTTTTATGAAGTTTTATTCGACAAAATAATAACGAATAAAAATAGCCGAATGGAATTTGAAAAAGCTAGGTGGTTATCGGGATCCGTATGAGTTAGCATTTAGCGCTATCTATACTTAATATTATAAAGAAGTAAAAATTGTTTATTTGTAGGAGGTAAACTCTGGAACTACCGAACCGATTCCAAAAGTAATGGTATCAAAATGATGGTGACAAACCTTGCTCCAACATAGGCTTCATTTCAGGTCGGTGCCACTACCCCTAAAGGGGGTGCAGAATAAAAGAAAACATTCGAAATTGCGATATCTGTGTTACTGAAGGGCACAGATACATGGAATCTGGCGTGATAGTTACTTGTTAGACATAAATGATCTCTAAGAACATTTCCTAACAAATTCGAAATTTAAAAAGGGGAAAAATGCGCAAAAAGCGTTCTAAAAAAACATTCTAAATGGCGATTTTTATGCAATCTCAAGATGTATCAAGCCAATTTAAAAAATAATGGTGTCAAAATGATGGTGACAACGATTGCTCCAACATAGGCTACATTCTAGGTTGGTGCCACTAACCCCAAAGGGAGTGCAGGAGAAACAAACGTTCGAAATTGCAATTTTTGTGATACTGAAGGGCCCAGATACGTGGAATTTGGCATGGTAGTTACTTATTTTATATAAATGATCTCTAAGAACATTTCTTTAAAAAATCGAAATTAAAAAGGGGTGAAAATGGGCGAAAAACGTTCTAAATGGCGATTTTTACGCAATTTCAGGAAGTACTAAACTGATTTAAAAAATAATGGTGTCAAAATGATGGTGACAGCCCTTGCTCCAACAAAGGCTACATTTTATGTCAGTGCCACTATCCCTAAAAGAGGTGCAGGAGCAAAACAAAAAGGTTCGAAATTGCGATTTTTGTGTTACTGAAGGGTCCAGATACATGGAAATTAGCATGGTAGTTATTTATTATACATAATGATCTCTAAGAACATTTCTTAAAAAATTCAAAATTTAAAATTGGTGAAAATGGATGAAAAACTTTCTAAATTGCACTTTCTACGCAATCTCAAAGTTCCCAATCGATTTCAAAAGTATTGGTTGGAAATTGATGATGACAGTTCTTGATCCTATATAGGATCTATTTCATGTCGGCGTCACTGCCACCTTACAGTTGCAATTTAAAAAACGTTCTAAATTGTGATTTTTCTGATACTGAAGGAGCTAGCAACTTTAAATTTGGCATGGTAATTCTTTCTGAGATGTAAATGCTCTCTGAGAAGAGTTTCTTAAAAAATTAAATTTAAAAAGGAAGGAAAATGGACAAAAAGCGTTCTAAAAACGTTCTAAATATAAACCTATTTCAGAAGTAATGGTTTCAAATTTATGGTGATAGTCCCCGCTCAAACATACCCTATATTTTAGGTTGTTATCACTACCACCTGGGGGTTACAGGAGCAGAAAATACTCTAAATCGTGTTTTTGTGTTACTGAGGGGGGGGGGGGGGTAACATTTTAAATTTGGAATGGTAATTACTTCAAAGATGCAAATGCTTTATAAGAATTGTCGACAGAAAATCCCAAATTTAAAAGGATGAAGTGAGCGAAAAGCGTTCTATAGGCGTTCTAAATTACGATTTTTATGCAATCGTATGAAATACGGGGCCGATTTCAAACATAATGATTGCAAATTGATTGTGACATAACCTGCTCAACCACAAGCTATATTTTATGTCGGTGCCACAACCAATAGAGGGTTGTATGAGAAAAAAACTTTCTAAATTGTGATTTCCGAGTTACTGAAGAGGCTAGACACTTTAAATATAGCACGGTAGTTACTTATAAATTATAAGTGGGCTCTAAGAAGTGTCAAAAATAAATTCGAAATTAAAAAGGGGTGAAGCGAAGGGAAGGAGCGAAAAGCATTCTAAAAGAGTCCTAAATTACGATTTATATGGAATCTCAGGAACCGATTACGGAAGTTATTGGTTGCGAATCAAAAGTGATAGTCCCTCATACTATACGGGCTATATTTTATGCATGTGTCACTACCACTTGTTTGGCAGCAACAAGAAGAAAGTCTTTAAAAAACATCTAAATTCAGTTTTGTATAGCATATTTGGAAATATCAACCGATTGCAAGATTAATGTTGACAAATTAATGGTGACAGTCTCTGTTTCAACATTTTTCGAGACATTCTATTTCAACTCTGTTTCGGCATGTTATGTTGGTGCCATTAACACCAGAGATGTGGTAGACTGTTACACAAGAAGGTTGGAATTTGACATGGTGTATTTTAAGATGTTGGTGATATTTTAAGATGTAAATGTGTTAGGATAGTTCCTAAAAATTTCAAAACTTCAAATGAATACTGAAATGTGCGTATGAAATCAGCATAAAAGTCTCAAAATACTTTCTAAATTATCATTTATTTGGAATTAGTTTTAGTTCTTATTAATTAAAATCTCATTCCTGTCTATTGCACTTTTATAATGAAGTTTAGTCAAACTGTTGGATTAATTTGTAATTCTTGAATTATTCCATAAAGTGTTCTTCTAATAAAAGATAGTCATGCAAATATCACTTGGCATATTTCAACTACTACGCGAGCAAAGACACGGGGTTTGCTAGTTATATATATAACTTCTTTCTTAGATCAATCATTTCCTGTAAAATACACGAAATCTATTTCGCTCATTGACATAATGCATTACATACGGGAATAAAAATTTTAAATTACATATGGCTTATCATGTCGTTCATAAATAGGCATTGCATTACTTTACTGAAAAGTAAGCTAATAAGATAAGATTTTACATTTAAAACAAAAATTTAAATGAAATCGCACATTGTTAATCATATAACGTCCACCAATTATACAGCTACTTATAAAAGTTTAAAATTAAATAAAATACAGTAAACAATAACATTTGATTAGATGTAAATTCTTTAGCAATGAATACGTACTGAGATCTAAATATTTAAAACTTGAATTAGACATGACAAAAATAACATTATCAACGTAAATCACGGGAATTATGAAAATACTGAATACAACTTACTGGGTATCTGAAAAAAAAAATATTAACTGATTAAGATTTCGGTTAATTACTTGCCCTTATAGGTATATTAAAACTATCATATATTTATGGGGCATGCAATGAAAGCAAACACAAGGGATAAGATTGGAATAAAATTTTTTCGTTTATTTCTGTCAGCAATCTAATTTAATTCATATGTAACTTTAATTTAATTTTTCCTTAAAAGTTCAATTAGTGTTACAAACTATGAATTAAATAAATATTGCCAGTAAAGTAGTTTATTCCAGTCTTTACTTCGCTTGTATCTATTTTCATTGCATGCTCTAAAAGATAAGATTCTTTTAAAATGCCCATAAAACCATCATAAAGTATTCACTCAATAAAAAATTCACTCCTATAAAAGAGTGATTATTCTCTCCAATGAAATAATGGATATTCACTTTTACCAGGGGGTGAAAAAAACTGACTATTTAGAAAGAGTAAAAAGTCACTCCTCCGAAAGTGTGATTTTTCACCCCTGATTAGAGTGAATATTCACTTCGCAGGAATGACTATTCAATCTTTCAGAAAGCCAATGATTCCACTTTTGTTTAGAGTGAATATTCCCTCTAAAGTGGTTGGACATGTTTTGACTCTGCGATAAAATGACTATTTACCCCTCCGGAGTGGTGAATATACACTCCTTTTTATTTAGAGATGCTTAATTATTTGCAGATAAATAAATCTATCATCTGTATTTGAAGTAGAAACGCTATAATTCTTAATTTAAACTTTTAAACTCCTTTAAAAAAACCTTTAAAAATATTCCGTTGACATGCACAATCTTCTGGAATGATTAAGTTGTTAAATGTGTGTTCTAAAAGCAATCGCAAGCGAACATGCGTAAACCTTACCTCTGATTTATATTATTTTATTCTAAATCAAAATTTGTATAGTCATTACTCATAATAAAATCATGAAATTTAATTAAAAAAAACCTCAAACAAGATAAATAGATTGTAGGCACTAGGATAAAATAAAAAATTATGAAAGAAAAAGGAAAATTCAATTCAAACTCAGCAGATTTTTGAAAAATTGGAATGCAGCATAATAGTAACTTGCATAACTTAATTTCACTTATAATCAAAAAGCAATTTTAACGACTGAGCTATTATGAACAACTCTATTTCTACTATGAACAGTAGTCTATCAATTAAATACGTCTCCTAGGAAATAATGTAATCTAAAATCTTTTCTTATCTATCCTACATAAAACACAAATTTATATGAAAAATAAATTGCAGAATATGAAATATACACGAAAAGGTACTGTCAAATTATTAATTTACATCAGCATTTTAAATCAATGTATTTTGTTTCCTTATAAAAGTAATACCTTTTTTTGCTTTTTAATGTAATAAGTGTAGATATCGAAAATAAATTACAACGTGAAAATTTCAATAATTTCGAACAATTTGTCCTCAGTAGTTAAATTTCAGTACTCATTACATATTTTTAGATAAGCACACGTGCACACAAATCTGTAATTTTTTTTTATTGCGAAAATAATAAACACACACAATTGTTTGCCACATTCAGCGTAATTTGAGGATAAGGGCTGTGCAAAAGTACGCACTACAGCATAAGCTTGCTGAACATTCGAATTTTGACTCTGTGAACTGGTGTAAAATAGGCAAAACCGAAATCACGAATCATGTATAAATTTCAAGCAAGATGCGATAAATTAAATCCCTTTAAAATTAATATCCTATATAAACCAACTTTTTCATTTATGGAGCATAATGAATCAATTACGAAATATTGCTTTGAAATACATGAAAATTTAATATCATCATCAATTTAAGACTTTTAAATATGAGATTGTGATTAATACATATACATACATCTATACATATATATGAGAGCCAAAGTCTGTTGAATAGAAAGCATCGTGAATTTAAATTACTTACCTGTGTTTCCAAAGAATTACGTGTACAAATCAAAGCTTTGTGGGGATACGAAAAAGTAGATGAATACATTCTGTATTGATTCTTATTTTTATTCACTACTGGAGAGCTCTTGCGCCTTTTAATAACCAAACCATTACTGAGGTTAGGAGAGCTTTGACTGACTATCAATGATTTATGTAATTTTCTATTTTTATAATATTCAGGACTAGAAAAGCAAAATGAAAAGTCTTCTGAAAATGCAATATTGCATAAATCGTCCATGCAATCTTCGATGTCTTCAGAATCCCACATCTTATACTGATAATTAAGTTGCAGAAATAATTTCTCAGCTTTTTAAAACTCACTTAAATCTATATGATCTTAGCAGTTGAATGAAGTCAAAGAGCAATTTTTGTCTTATTACATTCCTGATTAAGAATTAATTTTTATAATTAGCCTAATTTATAAAGGTATGTTCTGCACCATCATCTTTGATCTATTCTGAATTACAATATCTTTACTTTTTTGCTAGAGCAATATCTAAGATTGTTAAATACACAATAATTTAAATTTACAATAAGTAAATTACTGTCTTTCATGAACATCACTAGGTACATTTATTTCTTTCAAATTCTAAATTCCAACAGTGCAATTCCAGATTGTACTTTTTGATTCAATTCGTATGATAACACAACACATACATTCTACTCAAAAATGTGTTAAAACACATAAATAGACTATATTCCGAATCTGGGTTCGATGCTGAAAAATGTCACGTGGTACCCAAAGAAATTTACCCAAAGTAATTTACCCAAAGAATTTCTAACTGATAAGAAGAGAGGCTACTACTGCTTTCCGCATGAACTGTTTCACTGGCTGTCGGGGATTTACATTACGTCTACGGAGCCTTCCCTTCTTTACGCTAGAAGGTCTTACATTGATCACGTGATCATAACGTAGTGGAATATCCTCCTTTCTCAAAATGGACTTTATTCCAAATCTGGGTTCGATGCTGAAAAAAGTCACGTGATACCGGTAATTTACCCAAGGAACTTCTAACTGATAAGAAGAGAAGATACTACTGCTTTGGCTCATGAACTGTTTCATTGGCTAGCGGGAATTTACATTACACGTCTACGGAGCCTTCCCTTCCTTACTCTAGAAGTTTTTACCTTGATCATGTGATCAAAACCGAGATGTTATAGCCTCCATTTACCCAAAGAATTTCTAACTGATAAGAAGGGAGGCTGCTACTGCTTTTTGCATGAACTGTTTCACTACAGTGCCTAGAAGATACAGTATGTAAAACGGCTACAGAATATTGCTAAAAATTTTAATCCCATAAATGTACAACGATGCTGAGTAACAAGATGTCGATCGTAACGCCATCGTAGTGATTTAAAAACGATAGTCATTCTAAAAGAGACTCTTTAACCTATTTCACGTCATTCCTTAACTAAATTAGCTTATAACAGACCAAAATATCTTATATTTATAGTTTCCGATATTTAACATTCTATAATTTTTGAAAACACAGTTTTTATATTGAAAAGAATTACGAGATGGCGGTCGTATCACCATATTGCCGCTGAGCATTGTTGGAGATTTATGGGATACAAGTTTTTAGCACTTTTTAAAGCATCATAGGAATAGCCGTTTTCCACACTGTATCTTCTAGGCGCTGTAATTACAGCGTCTTGAACGAGTCATCTTGGAGTTTTAGAAAATATCCTGCAGATGTTGCTGTGATCGACTCATTGGATTTCAGCATCGTTTGACATTTAAGGGATTCAATATTTTAGCACTGTTTTAAGTACAGCGCCTAGAAGATACAGTGTGGAAAACGGCTACAAAATAGTGCTAAAAATTTGAATCCCATAAATGTACAACGATGCTGAATAACAAGATATCGATCGTAGCGCCATCGTAGTGATTTAAAATGATAGTCATTCTAAAAGAGACCCTTTAACCTATTTCACATCATTCCTTAACTAAATTAGCTTATAACAGACCAAAATATCTTATATTTATAGTTTCCGATATTTAACGTTCTATAATTTTTGAAAACATAGTGTTTATATTGAAAAGAGTTACGAGATGGCGCTCGTATCAGCATATTGCCGCTGAGCATTGTTGGAGATTTATGGGATACAAGTTTTTATCACTTTTTAAAGCATTATAGGAATAGCCGTTTTCCACACTGTATCTTCTAGGCGCTGTAGATTTAAGTATTACTGGGATAGCCGATTTCCACGCTATGTATTTTAGAAGCTGTAACAGAATCTTTCAACATTTATAGGATACAATTTTTTAGCACTTTTTACCGCATTACTGAAATAGTCGGTTTCCACAAGTTGACCAGGATCCAGATATATTTTTCGCCATTAGCGAAACGAGTTCGACAAATGAGAAACTTGCATTTTTGCGAGCTTCTCGCTGTTTGCAATAATGCAGGGTTCCAATTGGTCAATCTCGTTTCGCTAACAGCGAAAAATCTATCTTTGTGGTGGCCTACATCTCGTATACGTTGAAGCCCGAGCATCGTATCTTGCCACTCGTATATCGAGGCACACTAACTTTTGAGTCATTAAGGAGTTTTTAAATTTTATGATCGTCTAAAAATTCAAATATTTTAGCTTTTTTTAAAATGTTTTCTTATAATAAAATTTACACGTTGAATGTTTAAATAGATTTTTTGTAAGTATACTTTTAATATTATAGTAAATAAACTGTATGTAATTTAAATTCAATCCATTTTAATTTATAAAATAAACAAAAGTAAGATATTTTTTCATTCGCAGTGTTTAGTAATGAAAAGAAATTATTGTACCAAGTAAAATTTGTTTATCGGCGATAAATTTTGAAAGAAGTCAATACAGATATGTTTGTTAAGTTTTAAAGTGTGTCAATTGTAACACTAAAAATAAAACATTTTTACTATTTAGTCGCTAAGATCTGGAATAGTTATATTATAATTCTCACAATATATGAAAAAAATATAGACTTATTCAGAAAGTTTTTGTAACGCATAGAGGATAAGTATTGAATATGCTTGTTTTTTAAAACCATTTGTGGAAATTTCCTCCAAAGTAAAAAAAAATTTTTTGAATTGCCAATTATTATGTACATATATTTTTTATTCTTCTGTGTAAAACTTTGCCATTGAATTTTGTTTATTGTATGCACTTTAAAGAAGTATCCATCGTATTTCATGTAATCGATTAACTGTGCAGTTTTATATCAACTACGTACTACAAATTATTTTTATTTGAATATAACACTTTTATTTATTCATCGAATAATAGTTTCCAATTGTTATTGTGGTATTTATGTTTCAAATACTAATGTTAAATGCTTTTACGTTCATAGAAAAAAATCTTTGAGCACAAATTTTAGGGGAAATTCTTTATAATGGTTTGTCGAAGTAATATAAATTGAATTCTAAAGTTTATTCCTGATTTACAATCTTCGTATGACGTCGAGTAGCGCTGTGTGAAAACATACATAAACTCAGTTTCCTATAATATCTCCAGAAACTTTGCAAAAATGAAATAAAATATAGTTATTTGAAAATTCTGCTAATTCAGAGATTATTTGGTGTTTCTTTGTCATTTGATATTAGTTGTGAATCACATCGAAGTTTAATATCAAAGTACTCATTAAACAAATGATGAAAGGTTAGTTTTTAATACTTTATAATACAAAAATTTATTAGTAATGCATAAGAAATGATATAACATGAAACTCATTTTAAAAACAGCAATATCGTTTAGTGCTTGCATGTAGTAGCTATGATGATCCAGCGTATATCTATTGTAAATTACTGTAAGAAAGTGTGTAAGTATGTTGTATGGATTTTGAGTTATGCGCACTTTGTTGTAGTTTTTAGATATTGTAATAGATGCTGTATCTATGATGGTGCACCATATATATATATATATATATATATATATATATATATATATATATATATATATATATATATATATAAACGTAAAGCACAGTGATCACCAACAAAAAACAAGATAAATTCATGTGAAATGCGCCAAACAGCTGCAGTAAAACACATAAATTAAATATAAAGCAGTATAAGATTATATTTAGCCTGAACCAGCGTGGGGGGGGGGGGGGGGGTGCGCTGGTTCAGGCTAAATATAATCTTATACTGCTTTATATATATATATATATATATATATATATACTGTAAATTATTGTAAAAAAAAGTGTGTTTATTGTATGCTTTGGGAGTTATGCGTACTTTGTAAAATGAATAAGTAATGTTGTAGAACGATGTTATTTACACTAAAATTTACCCTTCCTCTCTCCGAAAAATAAATTATCTAATTTTTCATAATATGGTTCAGCTGATTATAGATCTTTCTCCATAGATGTATAACTGTAAAAAAAAAGACTCGTTACTCACTAAAACCTTCCCGTAATAATTACCTAACTAACAACGTAAATCTCATCAAAAATTGTTTAGCAGAACGTAGTTACAAGTGTTCAGAAGGAAATAGAAATTTGCCATATATATTAAATTTTAGATAAGTTATCGTATAATAATGTTATAAAAAGTGCCATATGATTGCTGGTTTATAAAGATTACTCTGTGTAATGCACAACATTTAGCTTCAATATTAAAATAAGATAGCTCAAATTACAGATATACGAAAATTACTTTTGTGAATACTTTAAAATTTATACTGATTCTATATTTTTTAGGAATGCTTAGTTTACTTCACGTGGAACAAGGCATAAACCTTGAGAGAATTTAGACACATATGTGCTTTCTTGTTTGTAACTTTATAATCACTAATACTAAATGAGCTAAACCGACAATCATCATTGTGATATTTATAGGTTTATTCCATACCAACTGAGATACCAAATCCGAATTGTTATTTTAACTCTGTACAATAAATTTTGTGTGTTGCTCATTCCATTACTATTCCCAAAGTTTCTCTTCAAAATAAGTCTAATTTCTTTTTTTTTAAGAAAACAAATTTAAGGGTTTCACAGGACTTTTAAAATTGGAAAAAAAAAATCCCTTTTTCAACATTTAATAACTTAAAATGTATATGATTTTAGGAAACAATTTTTATTGGGATGAAAGATATACTAAGTATGTTCTTCTATTTCATGTATTTAAAAAATTGCAAAGTGCAGAATTAGCATTTATATAGGGGGTTCAAACTGTCAGACATTTGACGAGCATAAAATCGGTATAACAGCTTACGCGCAGGATTACAAAATAAATATTGTAACAAGAAAGAAAATTTTGGCGTCTACTTATACTTCAGATGTTAATAAATACCCTGAACCTTAATTTGTACTTAAAGCATTTTTATATTTTTAATACAAAGTTATATTTAGCTCAGTTTTTTTTAAATTTCAACTGCATAATCACCTAAAATATTTTTTGAACAATAAAAAGAAAATTTTAGGTTTAGTTTATACATACTGACATGAAATATACGTTTTGGAAATTTCATGAAAAAATATTTACAAGTTTTTGATGTATCTTGCGTATTATGGCCAAAAACGTCATTTGGAGAAAAATGGCTTCAAAAATTTATAACTTCTGTTTTAATGGCAATTTCAAGGAAGCAATTATATCAAAATGTTCGGAAAACATAGAAACATCTGAAGATAACATCTGAAAAAATTTAAATTTCGAAAATTTTGAAGCTTTGAGTCCAGAGACCCCTTAATTTCGTGGTTAGGGAAAAAACCCAAAATATTTTGTTAAATGTTTTTGATTTTTTATTTATGCGTTGCAATTCTAATTAGTAGAATATAACAAAATGCTTGAATGAAATTTGAGCGAAAACGGTACCTCATACGAGAATTTTATTGCTGATTTTATTTTAAACTCGGCACAAAAATTAACAAATGCATTCATAGTTTTACGGTAGATTTCGTAAGAAATACTACCGATTACATTCTGCCCTATGTTGGAATTTCTGAAACAATTTTGCAGATCTACGTAGATCATGACAACTACAACCCAAAACCACCCCAAGTTCAAAACTGTTTCTCTCTCTTTATGGATGCGAGAACTTCAATAATTCTGCACATATCCCTTCCAAACTGATACATAAAATCAAGCAGAAGAAAATCTATAAAGTTCGTTAATGGGCTAAATCGGACCAAAGTGGTGGGAATAGGGAGGATTTTTGTGAAAACAGAAAAACCCTTATATTCTTAAGTATAATACATATTAAATCAGTTTAAAGTTATTATTACTTCTAGAAAAAGGACCAAAAATTTATAACAGATTTTTGGTAATATTAAAAAATGGGCTCAAGGGGGCGAAAAAAATAGTATTTTTTAAGAGAAAATTAATAACTTCGTCAATTCACAAGATATCAAATCCTCTTAAATCTACTATAAATTTTCTTATTCTTATCTACAACTTTCATATTGACAAGTTTTTGATAGGTTAAACTGTTTCTGCAAAAAACGATGTGTGTGATAAATAAAAATAATTCTTAACATTGTCAATTCATGATATAAAATCCACTTAAATTTATTATAAATCTTATCTACAACTTTTATATTGACAAGTTTTTGATAGGACCAACACTTACAGTGAAAAAAAAAAAGTTGGAGAAAAAATTATCGTATTATCATGATTCTGATAAAACCCGCTCTTTTATAAAAATGAAATTAAAAACTCGTCAAAAGCGGAGAGATAAAATTGTTAAACTGAGTTTATCTGTAACCTTGATTTCGTTTTTATTGGTGAAATTAGTACTTAACTTCGAAATCGACTTGTGCCTGTAGGCCGAGCCGTCAGGGATTTTTTTCCCTTGTAGACCTGTATAGTGCTTTTCCATATTTCAACTACACCGACGTCCTAAAATTTGAAGGAAAGAAAAGTAAAATACTGAATCACCATCCCATCCTTGCATCGCATTTTATTTTATGAATGTTATAAAATTTTTAATGAATCCCATTACTGCCACATAAAATAGCTAGTCCTGAAAAAAGAGACAGCTCTCTTGTACGTTTTGTATTTTAAAGAATTTTAACAATAAACCGGTGAGGAGCAGAAACGCATGGAGTTTAAATTAAAGTTTCTAGAAATTTAGATTTTCTAAACTTACGTGAAATATTGTATACTTTGATACATATAATCTAACATTATTACTCAGCAGATTTTAGGATGTTGTGTGGAATGATATGAAAACTAAAATATTTAGCAAAATTGACGTTTGAATGCCAGATCTGAAGATTTACTAGTTAAAGTAATATTTCACTATTATTTACAATAGTTCAACAAATGTTTTTGCTGTACCATGATTTAGTTTGCAAGACTCTAAAATTTAGCCATTTAATTATGATTGGTCCTATGAGCAAACAATAGTTAACCAGTTTTTAAATGTTTTCCATATTTTATTGGTGGAATGTTTTTTCTTTAACACTCTCACTGACAATTTCTTGAATTCGCAATATCTAAGTTTGAAACAAAGTTGCTTTTGTAGTAATCAAGTACAAAGCCAGATTTGAACATTCCCTGTTACAGGGTTGCCACAGGGAACTATTTTTATATTCTGTTCGCACCAGTATTTAAAAAAAATGCATTTTTTAGTATATTTCTCTTACAAATCTTGTCAAAACATATCTAAAAGATTTTTTGTTTTTTAAAAAATGGTGCGACAGCCCAGCTATTAATTTGTGAAAACATTGCAGCATTACTAGAAGAGTAGTAACAAAGTTGGAAATTGCTCGTCAAACATGGCAAATGAGGTGCGTTCGTACTATAACTAGTTTTATAATTATTTTTTGCACCCCATATTGTACTAGATGTAAATTTTTTTACACTTCATAAATGCATAGTCTGTAACATCATTAAAATGCACTTGCAATATTTTTTTTTTCCCATTCCCCGTAATGTAACGGAAAACTTTTGACTGTCCCTGTAATTAAACTATACATCCGATTTTCATAAAATTTGAAATTGCTCTACAAAATTTGATAACAGTTATTCGGGCGATTCCATGCGGAGAGTCACACACGTAACGCAGGCTTTAACTTGGATTTATTCAATTATTTATTAAATTTTAATGTTAATTCTGATTTTAGGTGGTATGGTAAATAAGTTATTAACATATTTTTTAGTTTAAATGTGTGTAAGTAAAACTCGCAAAAATATATCATTTAATTTCATACTCAAAATGTGCTCTTTTTTGAAGTAGAAAAAAAACACATTTTGAGTAATGGAATTAAATGATATACTTCTGTGAGTTTTTTGCCACACATTTCAATTAAAAAATATGGTAATAACTTATTTAGTATACCACTTAAAATCAGGATTAACATTAAAATTTAATAAATAATTGAATAAATGCAAATTAAAGCCTGCGTTGCGTGTGTGACACTCTCCACGGAATCGCCCATATATTTAAAATTTCAAATCATTCGAAAGGCTGTAACATCATTAAAATGCACTTGCAATAATTTTTCCCATTGGCCGTGATGTAAAGAAAAACTTTTGACTGCCCCTGTAATTAAACTATACATCCGATTTTCATAAAATTTGAAATGGCTCGACAAAATTTTGCAACAATCATACATTTAAAATTTCAGACCATTCTGTTGGGTAGTTTTTGCTGTGTTATATGCGGACGGACAGACGGACTGAACGACGAATATAGGTGCTACGTATTTATATAATTACGAACGCACCTAAAAACGATGTTCTTACCACAATTTGCGAACAGAAAGTAATGGTGAAAATTAAATTGTCCATATTAATCGGACATACGTCTTAAGTGGAGACATTTTAAAGAATATCACTGTATATAAATATTTAAAAGTTTTTACTTGGTGTGTTTAGTAGATCAGTTGTGTTTTAGATACTCTAACAAACAGTAGGAGAAAGTAGGGGAATGGCGCTCAGAAGGGTAATCCCGCTCACCCAATATCTCTAAACAAAATAGAGTTGAAAACATGCGATCGGTACCGGCACCTAGCGAACTTCATCGTAAGTTCCCAGTAAGGATATAGTGACCGTCGGAAGGAAAGTATTTTTGTGTCCTCACGTTTTTAGTTTGCAGTTGTTTTATTATAAAATTCTACAACATCTAACTTGAAAGTAAGTGTACACTCTTACTTTCAAATATTTACTCATTATGTCTATAAAATATATACATTTAGCTGTATTTTCATGCTTTTATTTATTTTTGTAGTGCGTTGTTACGCCAGTTATAATGCATTAAAACACAACATGGCGATAACGGGTAATGGCGGTCGAGTTGAATTCCAGAAGTGTTGCCAGTGGGCAACTTTTATTAAATTCAAATGTATTGATTAACACTACT
This sequence comes from Maratus speciosus, assembly GCA_963932465.1. Classification (NCBI taxonomy): domain Eukaryota; kingdom Metazoa; phylum Arthropoda; class Arachnida; order Araneae; family Salticidae; genus Maratus; species Maratus speciosus. The sequence goes on along the minus strand of OZ010797.1, from coordinate 249,384,212 downwards.
TTTTTGAAATGGTAAAATTCCCCTCTTTTCGCCTTAATATGTCATTAAACCAGGAGAATTTTACGATTTCAAAAAGTGGTTAAAATAAAAAAACCTAAATTTAAAAAAAGTAGCCCACTATATGTGTAACACAGTTTGTGTAAAGTGGTCGCAAAAAGTCTGCAGTGGTGTGAACAGCCCACACAACTACATATGTGATTTAAATGCTGTATTCAAATTTTGAGCGCAATTTCCCTACCACGTCGGGCATTACCGCTCAATGGATATTTATTTAAATAAAACGATAAAAAAAATTCCTTAAACTTTTATGCAAATTAGTTGATTGCAAACTGTTCCTTATACTTTGGAGTTATACTTCGATAATAAAAAATTGATTTTTTTGTCTAAATTTGACTAGCTATTCATGTTTTACCTTAAGTGAGCGCCATTCCCCTACTTTCCTCTATATGTTTAGTTTTTGAGACAAGTTTTGACTTTATTGAAATCTGCATACGTTTGTTATATTACGTCCATGAGATATTTCTCCCCTACTTTACCATGAAAAATAGGTAGAAAAGACATTTACATTATCAGCGCAGAATTTACCAAAACAATCTTTTCTTTTTTCAAAATTTTGCTTGGCTAATTAAATAAACTACGATTAAGAGATTTTAAGTAGATTTATTAAGAATATTCGTGAGGTGGTTATCGATGTAAGCAATAGTCGATTACACTTAGTAACCCATTAGTCTTCGGCACAATTTGATTCGTTAGACATATTTATATTTTCTGCAAAACACGTGTAGGGGAGAGTAGAAAAGGACGCTTACTGAAGGGAATATATGAATAGCTTGTCAAATTTGCACAAAAATCAATGTTTTGTTAATGAAAAATAACTCCAAAGAATAAAGAACAGTTTGCAATCAACTAATCTGCATAAAAGTTTTAGAATTTTTTTTTTTTTTTTGTAATCGTTTTATATAATTATCAATGGATTGAGCGATAATGCCCAACATGGTAGGGCAATTTCGCTCAAAATTTGAATACAACATTTAAGTTAGTCATTTTTAATTGGAGTAACAAAGCACTACAAAAATAAATAAAAAAATGAACGTACAGCTAAATGTATATATGTTTTAAAAATAATGAGTAAATTAAGATTTAAAATAAGGGTATACACTTTCCTTCAAGTTATATGTTGTAGAATTTTATTCTAAAACAACTTTAAACTAAAAACGTGAGGACACAAAAATACTTTCCTCGCGACGGGCACTATATAATTTCTGGGAACTTAGAAAGAAGTTCGCTAGGGGCCGGTGCCGATCACGTTTTCAATTTTATTCTGTTTAGAGATAATTGGGTGAGCGGGATTGCCCGCTGAGCGTCATTACCCTACTTTCCCTTACTCTTTCTGCACTTAAGGTTGGTTGGTTGGTTGTGTTTATGACAGCCAATTATCAACACGAGGGATATGGGCCCTAAGGAGGGGAGTGCCCTTCGTAGGGGGTCTTTCTAAGGGAACCTAACCCGTATTAACGCTTAGAAATCCAAGGTTCGAAGAAAACCACGAAAACTCCGAACGATTAGGCCGACGGGCGAGATTGGGTTCGAACCCAGCACTTCCCGTCTACCAGCTTCGAGAGCAGAACCTCTCGGCCACTGGTGGGGCTTCTGCACTTAAGAGCCATTATTTTTAAAATTAGACAAGTGCGATAGTTGTATTTTTTGTTTTGCTTGATTTATTTTTATGTGGAATTAGATAACATTTAATGAATAATGTGCAATTTTGAAGCCCTGAAAAAATTTTCCCTTCCCTATAGAAAATGTCAAAGTTCAAGGTTGTGACCATCATTTTTCATGAAAAGTGAAATGAGAGTATGTTTGCAGTGCTAAAGCTTGGGAAAGCAACGACATCCCAAAATTCTTTTGTGATGAAATATTAGTATAACACTACCTGCTTAGTAAACTGTATTCGTTTCCTTGGGGCATTGTTATTTTACATTGTTGCCTCAAAATGCAATGAAAATGACATTTTTGTCAGCTTTCCGCTCGTATTTTATTATTTAAGCAATAGTACCACAAACTTTTTCTTATAGAATATCGAAGTGTAGTACTAGGACAATCTAAATCATATAATACTTTACTGGGATATTACTGCTTTTAGCAGAAATAAATATTCAAAAATTTCAAAATTGGCAACATTTCAATTAGTCTTTTCTGAAAACAGCGTCACGTCTCAATAAAACAAAATGTATCACGTGGTAGTTGGAAATATGTACAAACACATGGAATTGAAAAAAAAGTGGGGCCTCGTCATATTTTTAGAAAAAAATAAAATTTACAAAAATTCAGTCAAAATATCCCGTTTAAATTTCCCTTTTTTTTTCCATTTAGAACAAGGAAGGGGAAAGAAAAAGGGATATTTCATTTTCTCATGGGGGAAAAAACATAGCTAGCAGAAAGAGAAAACGGATGTTTCGTTTTCTGATAGGGAAAAAGTATGATAAATAAGTCTTTTTTGTGACTTTTGACATTTTTTTTTCTAAAAATATGCCGAGGCCCCACTTTTTTTTTCTTTTCCATGTGTTTGTACACACTTCCAACTACTACGTGATATATTTTGTTTTATTGAACCGTGACGCTGTTTTGAGAAAAGACTGATTGAAATGCTGCCTATTTTGAAATTTTTGAATATTTAAGACTATTCCTGCTAACAGCAGCAATATTCCGGTAAAGTTTTATATTATTTAGCTTGTCCTAGTAGTACACTTTGATATTCTATAAGAAAAAAGTTTGGGGTACTATTGCTTAAATAAGAAAATACGTGCGGAAAACGGACAAAATCCGTCATTTTCATTGCATTTTGAGGAAACATAACAATGTAAAATAACAATGCCCCATGGAAACGAATACAGTTTACTAAGCAGGTAGTGTTATACTAACATATCACCACAAAAGAATTTTGGGATGTCGTTGCTTTCCCAAGCTTTAGCACTGCAAACATACTCGCATTTCACTTTTCATGAAAAATGGCGGTCACAACCTTGAACTTTGACATTTTTTACAGTGAAGGGAAAAAATTTTCAGGGCTTCAAAATTGCACATTATTCATTAAATGTGATCTAATTCCACATAAAGTATCAAGCAAATCAAAAAATACAACTATCACACTTGTCTGATTTTCAAAATAATGGCTCTTAATGATTAGAAAACATATTGTTAATCCGTTAACCTACAATTTACATTTCAACAGCCCTGGTCCTAAACGTAAACAAGATCATGCAGCATGCGAGCATTCCAGAGTTCGGCAAATCGGTCCTAAGTTGTACCAAACGCGCACGACTTACGGAATGTAAATATTGTGTAAGATGCAACTGGTTTAATTTTGCGGAATATTTGATAAGTAATTGCAACCTGGTGTAATAATTGTGGTAGATGTACCACAAAAAGTTTAATAGTAATCCCGTTAGCCTGTACTGTCGCACCACAGGCCATGCCCGTGATATTTACATTTGGCTCGATCAATGTACCAGGGGCTCATGCCTGTAATATTTACATTTAGCCCGTATGATGTACTACGGGCTAGGCCCGTGATAATCAGTTTTGGTTTGAATACACGACCACGTGTCTCACACAAGTAATTGTAGGTTAAGGGGTTAATAAAGTGCAGAGATTCTTTTCTTACACTTTATGATGGAAAAAATATTTTCTTCTATATCTTATTTCTGTAACTTTTATGCATTTTTCAAATAAATTTCATGTATTTTTAATAGTTATTTTTCTCTGTAAATTGATAATTCCTGTTTTGTTTTTGTTTTTTTATTTCAGGGGAAGATTGTCTGCCATGTGTTCTTTGTGAATATATTTCCACCCAGGATGTGATGTCATTTCGACAAGTACTAGTTCTCGATATATATTCACAAAAAGAAGCTAAAGTTTAGTTTAGACATAATGTGAACAGTTGCCACTTCAAAAAGACAGGAGAAGGCTATAATATACCTGTGGGAATATTGGAAAAAAAATACGAAAGAAAGGACAAAAGATACAGAAGGTATTCTTAGTAGCTTCTTTTGAAAGTACAGACTGCGACTAAGACGCCTGTTGTGAATTTTAATACGCCATTTTCATACTTCGAAATCGTAACAGAATCTGAAAAATATTTTAATTCGAGGTATCATAATAAAGATAAAATGTTTCATAACGCCTTGAGGCCGAGTAAAAGCTCTCCTAATCTCAGTGATGATACACAGGACAGGAAAAAGCGCTGCCGATCTCCAGTGAAATTTATAAATCGGAGCATTGAATGTGTCAATTCTCCCCCTTTTCGGAATCCCCACAAGGCGTTGAATGATTTGTTTAAGAAATTCTCTACCAACGGTAAGTAATTTTAAATTTAGAAAGTTGTTTCATCCAATTTTATTTGTGAAGAAATGTATTTATTGGAAAAATTAAACATACATTTTGAACTCTATTAAGACGCGTTTCAAAGGAATGGCCAAAATTCGCGTATTAAGCGGGATCGCGTATTAAACGTGATTTGTATAATGTTACAGAAACTGGCCTTATTGGAACATCTAATCGTCTAAATGAACTTTAGAGCTTTCCTTTATATGTTTACGGTCGAAAATTGTGCCTGTTACGTATATTTAAATTTAAAGTTTATTGTATTCAACTTTAAGTCATTGTTCCTTTTTATAGGTCCGACTGGAGTAATAACTGAAAGTAAATATGTATTTAAACATGGCTTTATTATCGATTAATACGTTACGAACAAAAATGAAACAACAAAAATAATTTTCCTACTAAATTAATTTTTTAACACAAAGAAAAAATATTAAATCTTTGAAGTACATTCTAGTTATTAAAATAATATTTAATACTTGTGAAAATGAGTCCCATTATAATCTGTCCTACCATCTTAATATAATAAGGAAAAACTATCCTTATTAATCTTTGTGTAAGAGATATTGTTAGCATAGCAAAAAGTAACGAAAACATAAAATAATTATAAAACCGCAGTCTTGTTTGTTTAATCTTTAGGAGTTTTCTTTCCTATAATATGCATTTTAAAACATAGTAGTGATATAAAGTACATTTAAAACCCAACTGACAAGAGGTATAATCATCTCACGTATCTGAGCATCATAAATTCGTCTATCTCGATCTACTACAGCAAAAACATACACGAAGCGAGGGATAGTGTTAGTACGCGGGTTCGAAGAAGAATTCCAGTGTGGCCAATTTAGCGGGGTTTTTTTTTTTTAATTCAAATATCTACCACTATTTCCCATTACTGGCGTACGTCTTAATATATTATTAAATAAAGTAAATATTACTATTCCGAATTGTGAACACTGGTGAAAAGGAAAGGAATTCGCACCTTGATCTATTAATTCGCGTCTTAATCGTGATTTTATGCTCCAAAGAACCGAAAATGTATCGTGTATTAAACGGGATCGCGTAATAACCGTTCGCATATTATACGTGATATTTTTGTATTAGTCTTATGGGCGATGTTCTAGGGAATGGAAAACATCCGCATATTAATCGAAATCGCGTATTAACTGTGAGCGTCTTAACCGGGTCCGACTGTATATACAAACTCTGTAAATTTTGTCTTTGTTTTTAAAGTTGTATGTAAAAATTATTTTTGTGAAAATGTTCCAGCATTTATAAATTCATTGATTTTAACTTTTGTATTATTTGTATAAAACTCTAAATAATTTTTAATTCAAAATGCAACTTTTTCATCTGAGTAACTGTAGGGGAGAGACGGGATAGTTGTATCCACTTCGTTTTTATTTTTTCTCAGTTGTCATTTGACATTTTTAAGAAATTTTTTTACCAAAATAATCATGTGTCGATTTCTTATGCAATAGAATTGTTTCTTGCTATAAAAAGCAAATTAATTTCAGTAAATTGTATTTTTCAAAAGGGGGGATCATGTATCTCTTTTAAAGGGATACTTTATCCTTTCGTTGGGGACATTTGATCCTTGTCAAAAATAGAGATGTAAATTTTCCGGAAAAGTTGAAGTGGGGGAAAAAACGTTTTTTTTTTTTAAGTTTTTTCTGGAAAAATTTATTTCCTATAAATGTTTCTCAATTTCCTATAAATGTTTCTCAAAAATAAGTTATTTTCTTAAAGTATTACAATAAAACTTTTTTCAATATTTTTGCACACTAAAAAAACTATTCTCCCTTTACGTACAAATATGTTATTAAAAAAAGAGAGAGAGAGGAAAAAAAGCCAGCTTTTAAAATTTTATCCTTTCAGTCTCAGAATTCTGACAGTAGCTTTTCTTGTTTAATTTAACACCAGTGTTTGTAATGCATCATGTGTCTGTTGAAATGATTTTTGTGTAGCACTTGTTTAATTATATTAGTAGAGCTAATTTAAAAAACAAACAAAAAAATCTTTAGTTTCAACCAATATCACAGTAGTTTTAAAGCAGTTTTAAACTGTATTTTACATCTCATCTACATAGTACTGGTTTTCAAATACATAAAGGATGCCAGTGTAAAAGAAACAAATTATAGTAGTTCTGGTATTATTTTAAATACTATTATCCTTTTCAAATCTTCCGTTGTTTAAAAATTGGTATTATTTTACAATATTACTCCACCCCCTCTCCCTTACAGTTATAATTTTCATTTCCTGTATATCTAGTTTTGGTACAGATTTCCAGACTAAACCCAAACTATGTTTTAGTAAGATTTAGATCCTTAATATTGAAAGTGCTATTTTTTTTTTTAATGAAACTTTTAAAACAACTGGATTTTTCCATGTGTTTAAAAATTGTTTTTCAGTAGATTTTTCACAGATTTTCTTACATTTTCTTTGGAAAGTTTGTATGGGTTTGTTTTTTGAAAATACATTTAGACAACTCTAAGAATCTATATTTCAAGAAAAGAAAGAAATGATACATAATTCCAACTGCATACCCCAGTATGCTGGTTAATCCCGCCACTGTACAGAGGCTGAAATTTTTTTATGTGTGCTTACTTTACAGTTATGATTACGGTTAAGTTTATATAGATACTAAAGATCATGATTCAGCTTTAGAATTTTTACTATTAAAAACAAATCCCTGCCGGCTCGGGCCTACAGGCGGAGGTAGATTTCGAAGTTAAGCACTAAATTCACCAACAAAATTTAAATCAAGATTAGAGATAAACCCAGTTCCTTCACTAAGAATGAGCTCTAGGGAGCTAAACATTTTGTGAAAATTCTAATATACATGAATACACACACGCATGTATATGGAATAGGTTTAAAAACGGCTAAAACAAATTCAGAGAACCTCAGTGTTAAAATATGTACATATTTTCATAGTCTGGTTTTTATCATGTTTTAATACGTTTGTTCAAACTCCATACGTTACATATTCACCTGCTGAGGTCCATTATATTTATAATATGATGCAATATATATATATTTAATTCCTCATCATTTTGAGTTTTCATGCTGAAATCTTGCTCTAGAAAACTTATGACGTAATATTCAATTTGTTGTAAATTCTTCAAACTTTTTATTTAATTTATTTTTTCACGTGAAAAACCTGCAATAGAAAAGCAATTGTTGTGGTGAGAATTTTGTTTTTTTTAATTGTTGGCAACGGCTATAACGAAAAATATTTATTTTTTCCAGTCATTGTTGTGTAAGAGCTGGTTTTATCAGAATCTTGTTAAGAAGGTATTCAACATTTTGAACCCTCCCCATTTCAATACTCTTGGGCCGATTTTTCCCATTTTCAATCCCCGCCGAGATATTAGCCATCTGAAAGTTGTTGGCGAGTTTGAAGACTATCCGTGCATAATTGCGACTTTTATCGTGCGGACAAAATTTAGTATGTATATATATATATATATATATATATATATATATATATATATATAACCATTAATTAAAAAATATAAATATATATATATAATATACAGAGAGAGAGAGAGAGACATTTTAAGTGGGGGTGGTTTTGGGTTCCTGGAGTCCTATAATGAAAAGTTATGAAGGAATTTTTCAAAAGTCGCACTATGGTAACGACTTCAATAGGTAGTATTTCTTACGAAATCTACCTAAAAAAATTTTTTTGAGGGGGGAAAAAATTAAATTCCCTTATGGTGTCTCCATTCCACCGGTCTCCACTACTATTGTTATAAACGAAACAACATTTCACTAGTATCTATTGTTAAAAATTAAAGCTAAACTATAAAAATTGATAAAAGCAGCTGTTTATGATATCTCTAACATGAGTTAAGATTTAAAGGCTTTTCGTGCGATTTCAGCCATTCGTGTAATTTCCCCTTAATTTATTTTATTTTAAAAATAATCTAACTAAGGTTTTTCTTTAAAAACGGTACTTTAATCTAAATCGCTACATATACTGATATAATTACCTGTAAAATAAGCCATGCATTTTTTTAAAGTGTAAATTTTAATTTGTTGAGAAAAATATTAAATGCTAAAATGAAATTTAAATGGTATTTTATAATCATACCTTCCATGGAAATCTGACTTACTACCCTTGTATTTTGAGTTTGTAGTCAGAGATCGCTAGATACCTTTTACTAATTATTAGGCAATAAATATATAGGTTAGATTTGCAAAGGTCGTATTATAAATAAAAAATGTGACGCTTCAGTGACATTGGCATAATATAGTGGCTATAATTCGGTTACAATTGTGAATATTACAAAAATCTAATTATTCAGCACAGATGTTCTTTCTTAACACTGGATTACCAGCCCTACGTCAGTGTAAAACTTTTGAAGTTCCTTTGTTTCCTTAATAAAACTTTGAAGTTAATATGCAATAATATTCAATTTGTCTCTCAACTCCTTTGAATATTTCCGTAGAAATAGTAGCTTTTTTAGGAGTATACGTCGATCTCACGTGAGAGTGGTAATAAACGTTTGGATCTCAAGGGTTGTAATCCAGGGTTAAATATTGTAACACAAATTTTATACAATCCAAATAGAACAATGAATGAACTAACAAATTTTAACAAAGGAAAAACTTGCTTCTCACCTTCTTATTTTGTGGCAATTTTGCAGTGTTATCCCCATTCGAATTGATCGGATTATGCCGAATAGGAATACTTTATTTGAAATCAACACTAAACCAACTCTAAAAGAAAGAATGAAATTCATATTATATCAAAAAAATAATTTAGCACATTCATTGCTAAGCTAAAAATTGGAATTGACTGTCCCCACTCCACAAAATTCGATCCCTTCCCTAGAGGCTAATATAAATATTATGCACCGTTTCGCTGTGACCGCTATACTATTCTGCTTAGAAAATTAGTAGCGACGTCCACGCGATGACGCGTGATCAGCCGTTTGGTGAGAACCCGCATCACGGGATATCACGTGATTGGCAATTAACGTGTTAAAAATGTGTCTAATATAAATTTTATACTTTTAAGAAGAAAACGGAACATATACATACTCATTAATATTCAAATATATGGTTTTTCAATCTTGAAAAATATTGTGGTTAAAAAAAACCTCATACCCCAGTCCCAAGAGTAAGGATAGAAGCCGAAATGAAGCTGAAAGAATTAATCAAATCGAACCAAAGTTCCTAACGGAAGAGGTCAAATTACCCCTATATATATAAAAAATATATATTAGGCTGTTTTGCTAAATGTATATCAGTTGTTACACTTTGATGTATGAATACAACATTTTTTTTTCAAATAATTGTTAGAAATTGTTTATTTATTAACCCCTTGAGCGGCGTTGGGATATATCTTATCCCACTTTCGATTAATAAAGATTCGCAACAGAAAAATTTTATTAAATTTTACTTTTCTGAATTTGGTGGAAAAATATAAAATTGCTTTTCCCTATTTTGCAAAAAACGTTTTTGCAGATTTCGGTGTGAATTCGACATCACACAAATACAATTACTTGCCCCTCAAATGGTGAAAGTAAAAAGAATTACAATTACGCAAAAAAAAAAAAAAAAAATTAAAAAACATAATTATTTCAAGAAATTCGAAAATTTAATAATCAAATATTGTGCAAATTTGTTTGTTCAGTACATATTTTTAAGATTATTTCGTTCTCGATATAACCTGAAATGTTCAAACTAGAATCTCACTCGGAATAAAATCAATTTCTAATTATACGATCAAATATTAACAAGTATGATGTAATACAGCAGAACAAATGATGTAATAGCGAAAATACGCAATTTACTCATGTTCTTATAAAATGTATTATGTTAAATCATTTATACCTTTATCATTTAACATAAATTTATTCAGGGGTCAAATGACCTTTTGCGGTAGTTAAGCCTAAAATATTTTTTTCTAGGCAAAAAGGTGTATTGAAGATGAGGCATTTTAAGAAATAATATGATCATACATTTTAATAAGTCGTGAGATATAAGGAAATTTCGTAATATTTTAGTTGAGGAAATAAAAAAAAAATCAAAGGGTCATTTTACCCCTCGTGGTAGGTTTAGTGTTAATGTGGAACTCCACATTCATTTTTCTCCTTTTTGTGGTCAATATGTCTTAATTTCTGTGAAGTACCCGATGGTATATTGCACTTTTTTGAGGCGTCTATGTTTTAAAAAAAATTATACATGAAACGATGGCAGTTGTAAAAACGAAGTAATACGTACCTTAATTCCATACTCAAAATACGGGACAATTATCTTTTTTTCGAAAAGTTAATGCCTATAAAAGCAACAAAAAGACTCTAAAGAAAGACAAATATATCATTTTGAAACAGCTGCAATTTACTGTTTTTAGATTTCTAAAAATAATTGCTAATCACTTCGTTTAAAATAAGTAAAGTGACAGCTTCAGTAAAATATAGAAGAATGTGGCAGCGTTTAAGAAAAAAAGTATATTTCTTAAATGATGAAAGGTTTGTAATTATTCTTTTAAATATTTGCATATAATATATATAGATTATAGACAAGATTTAAACAGATCACCCTTAGTTTATTGCAACACATAATTTTGAAAATTTTATTTTCAAAATATATCGATTCAGTACCTAATTTATCTCTTAAATGGCAATGCTTTTGGATATATTTGGGTATATTTTGGATGCATAGCTGCCATCTTGTACGGATTTTTCCCACCACAAAAATTTAACAGAAAATTTTATCAAAAACAATCGCCGAAATCAGTTTTTCGAACGATTCAACAATATAAAAATTTCTGATAAATTTTAGTGGTAGGAAAAGTCCGAACAAGTTGGTAGCTATGTGGATATATATATATATATTTAATATTTTAAATGAAGATAATCTAATTTTCAATTAAAGCTATTTTTACATTTTCCTTGTATGTTATGCATAGCTGCCAACTTGTACGGATCTTTCATACCACTAAAACACTTTATAGTGAACTTTAGCTAATTGAATCACCGAAATTCTAGCAAATTTAACGTTTAAATAAGTCAAAATTTTCTATTAAATTTTAGTGGTAAGAAAAATCCGCACAAGTTGGCAGCTATGGTTATGTAGTATTTCGTGTAACTGGGTTGTTCGAATCAGATGTGTTGATCCAAAACTAAGAAAATAATTATGTAAGTTTGGTAGGTTCTGCAATGATACAAAACTCTGCGTTGCATCGTAATATAGTTAAATTTTGGTCAATCTGAACTTTGTTTTTAAGCGAATTCAGGAAATATCTGTATGTAAATCGAATTGCATGGATTTTAAATATATATATCCGAGCATATCCTTAGGGGAACAAAAGTATCTATTCTATTTAATTTTTAACACTTTCAAACATAGTTGAAAAAGTGTTTAAAAATTCGGTTTGTCTGGGTTGCCGTCAATCCGTACTGTAACTCTTTCAAATATACTCGCTATTGCCATGTAGATTTGATTGTGTTTTATTATACAATGTTCGGTACCGAAAATGAAGTGTGTAGTATTTCTTGCTTTATTACAGGATAACACAAAATAATTCAGTTACATTATGATCTATGGGGAAAATCCTATGAAATGCATTTCGTTGAAGTAACGAGTTTTCAAACATAAGGAGATTAATAAACATCAGATGTGAAATACAACATGATTTCTTATGAGTATAGAATAATCGGCGTTTATAGTTTGTTCACAAGGCCACATAAAATAATACCATTACCTTATGATCTATGGCGGGAAAAGTATTTGCTGTGCATTTTAATGAAGTTATGATATTTGAGACATAAAGTATTTAAAAAGGAACACTGAAATGCATTCCAACTTTTTTTGACGTTATGGAAAGCGTAGTATTTATCGTTTATTTACAGAGACTTGAAAAAGAATATGGTCACAGGGGGTATGGATAATTTCTGGAAGTTTGTTGTAATATGCATTTTTAAACACATATAATTTTGAATGTATTACGTGGTATATATATAATATAGGGTGGTTCAGAACTATGTCAAAAATGTAAATGCAGGTAGAGGAGACCTAAATAATCTGATTGTATAGAAATTTGGGTGCAGAAATGCAGTGTTGAGGAAGTAGAGGGAGTTGTTGAATGCGGTAATGAATGCTTTTCGTTGGATTGAATCACCATTTCCGCACGGAATTCAAGCAACATGCATTATTACATAAATGCGGAGCTTGCCGAAATGCATTTCAAGTATGGGATTGCGCAAAGAAATGGATTGGTTGTTCAAAGTATTTAGATTGAATGATTCCCGGGTAGGATTCTGCAGGATCCCCGAACATTTGAGCGCCTTCATTAGGAATTGTGCGCGAGTGGATAGTTTTATGCGTCCAGGAGTAATAAGGGATCTGTAAGATATCACAGAGTTATAGCAGTATTACGCACAGTAGAGTATAGTCCTTCAACAAGCTCGATATCTGTTAGACATGCAGTGTGTGTGAGCCATTTCCTTTTGCAGCCCATACATAAAAGGGATCTCGGCAAGCTTCGTATTGGTGTAATGATGCATGTTGCTCGAAATCCGTGAGGGAATATGATGGCTTAATCTAGCGAAGCGCTTTCAACCACTAAACTTAACAGCGACCTCTACTGACTCAAGGGTGCATCTCTGCACCCACATTCCTATACGAAATCTGCTTATTTAGGTCCCCTCTACCTGCCTTTACATTTTTTACATATAGTTCTGTACCACCCTGTATGTTTAGATCCTATTCTGAGTTGCACAAAAGAACTCCGTACACTTTACATAATACGGACATATATTGATAAAAAATGTATCTTTCCCTCAATTATGTGATGTTTAAATAGTTTATTTATAAACCTCATTTCATTGTATTCAGATTTGAAATTTAATTAATAGAGTTGGAAAGTATTTCACAGTGTATATCTGATGCATACATTTTTATTCTTTTTGTTTTATATTGGTTTTATTTGGTTATGCAGGTTTTATTATACATTTTATTATGATCGATAAATGGCATTTTCCCCTGCTTTTTCCGGTTTAGAATCTTTCGTGAATTTTGAGGGAATTCCTACAAATTGGTCAATTTCTGTAAAATTGCAATATGCTGTAAAGATGCATTACCAATTTGTATTTAAAGAGTCGTGTTATTGCGTATAGTTATATTTTTACAAGGGCACTTCAAACATTTTTACATATGATCGTGTATACACGAGCTATATTTTGTCTTGACATCTGTTTTATTTCAAATGAATTTTCATAACAATAAAAGGTTTCCAAAAAAACTGTCGTGTTGAACTTCATCGTATGAAAAAAATGAAACTTTCTAACAATAAAAATATTGTGACAAAGTGTTTCATAATTTTCCTTGATGCACATTTTTTCTTTCTTGTTTATTTTTATTGCTGGATAAATGCTATACTTTGAATTCTAAGTATAAATACCCATCTCTTTCAGATAGCTCATTCAAACGTTCCTTCTCACTTAGAGAAAGAAAATTGAAAAGATTAGAAGATATTTACATCTATTGCAATAGAGGTACTTCTTAAACTATCTTTCATTATTGAACTATGTTTTTAATTTATAATAAATTTATATAAGGTGTCCCAAAAAGAATTAAAAAGTGCTTACCTCTTAGACATAGGTAATGAATACAAAATACATAAGCTTTTCAAAATCAGTTACGATATAAGATTAACCCGTGGGTGACCATGTATCCTCAAAAAGAGCATTCAGACCTTGTTTTTCGCACCAGTAAAAAGAACAGTAATACTTTCTTTAATTAGAGCATTTTTGTGATTATTTAAGAAAAGCTAACTTTTTTAAAAGTGGTGCCAACCGAATAAAATGTGTGTAAAAGACGCCGGTCCTGTAGAGGTTAAGTAAATAAAATTAATCTGTCAGTAATTAAAAAAAAATACTTAGTTTTCTTACACTATAGACAAAATTACTCAAATATATAATTGTTTGACAGCATCTTTTAACTACCTGTATTTTTAAATTTCCTCATTAATGAATGAAAGAAATGTACTTGCCAAGAATTATTGCAATGTCTATTATTTTCATAATGTCATTTTAAAAAATGAAAATATGGGTCATATGGAAATTGACGATGGCTTTATTTATATCTATAATATAACAAATGAATATCTCGGTTGATAAAGGTAGTAATTATGTCATTAATCAGGATTTGTACGCATCAAGGGATTCAGGGGGTTTTAATTGTTTTACGATCAGAAATTTCAAAAAGTAGTGGTTACTATATCCGAAGATATAAATTTTTCAGTAAATAAGGCCAATATTACATTCCAAAAGTTCTGTTACAAGGTCCTTACAAGTCCTTGAAGCGTATGAACCCAGTTCTTTTGTGAAAATTAGCTGTAAAGGTTCAGATATCTATTTGCGTTTATTATCAAATGCCTCTTTTATCAATTAATCTCAGAGTACTAGTTTTTTTTTTCAAATAATAATTTAACAGATTGTAGAGGATCATTTGATTATCTTCACTCGTATGATCTAATTGATTTTTCAGGGTTTGTACGCATAAAGGGATGCAGGAGATTATAATTGTTTTAGTATCAGAAATTTAAAAAAGTAGTGGTTGCTATATCCGAAGATATAATTTTTTTTTCATTAAATAAGGCCAATATTACATTCAAAAAGCTCTGTTAAAACGTCCTTACAAGTCCTTGAAGCTTATGAACCCTGTTCTTTTGTTAAAATGAGCTGTAAAGGTTCAGATATCTATTTGCGTTTATTATCAAATGCTCTTTTATTAATTAATCTCAGAATAGTAAGTTTTTTCAAATAGTAATTTAACGGATTGTAGAGGTTCATTTGATTATCTTCACTCATATGATTTAAGTGATTTTTCTTTTAATTTTGTGCATACCACCTTTTATCTGAGCTCTTCAAACGCTGAAGAAATCGCTTACCAAACACATCCAGTGAAGCATATTACATTCAGATACCATTTAAAGACACTTATGAGCAAATCCACTGTACCAGACTAACAATCATAGAGGAAAAAAATAACCTTACTTTATTTAAAAAAAAAATTATGTAATTCAATGATTGCTAGAATTAGCATGGTACTAGAAGATAATATAGTTGGGTCATTTTCAAAATTTGCATACATATGCCGTTCCAGAGGAAAAAGAAGAAAATTCAAACATACATTAATATTTAACGTTTAATTTGGGTTGTGTATTATAGGAAGACTATATTAATTATTTTTAGCATTAAAAATTTAAAAAAAAAGTGCCCAGTTAAACTGATGGCATTGAGCTCCCAGACTATTCACACTAATTGTACATTATTCTCTTATCTTATTCTTTTATCAGAATTTTTATTTAAAAGATTATTTATTTAGATTATTTATTTCGATTATTTTTGTACATAATATATTTAACTTATTTTATAAAGAGTTTTATGCGCGGTTCTAGAGTTAAAAGGTGTCACTAGATACCGGTAGAAGTGTTAATATAAACCATTTTTGTAAAGTGCTTTTGTGACATGCTTGAATATTTTTACAATCTCAATTTATTTTTATTTTTTTTAATAGAAAATACTTTTATTGTTAAACTTCATAAAAATAGCTGCGGATTAGGTATGTGTATATACGGTGGCCGGGATGCATCGAAGAAAGATCCCTTTCATCAGTTCATTCGAATAGGAAATCTACATCCCATGCAGCCTGCCTTGGAATCTGGAAAATTAACATTAGGAGACGTTATTTTACAAGTTAATGGGATTAGTATGCTTGGATTATCTAATACTGTAAGTAATTTTTAGCTTTTACCAGAGAGAGAATTCTAACTTGTCTTATTATTTATAGGGGCTAATACTTATACAGTGAAATGGGACAAAATATTATTTAATGTTTTAAAGAGCGTTTTATATAATATAAGCAGATAAAACGTTTTTAGAGCCAGGTTTTTGTAGCACACTACACTCGGTAGCATTCAGCGTATCATCATTTTAAAGAATTACGGGATTACGCTCATGTATTTGGAAGAAAACTGGATTCGAAATATAGATTTACTGACTAATCGAATCGCAGGAAATTATGGTGAACCACCATTATGAAAATTGTATAGGGAATGGAATTCGTAATGTGAAAAAATGCTAGCATAAATTAAGAATCGTTTTTATATAACATTACTTATAACTAATAATTGTTAATGATAGTTAATATTAGTGATAATGGATACTTAATATTAGCTATAATAAACTTCTGGTGCTAGAAACGTTGTTTTATCTGCTTATATTGTACTTCGTCAAGTATCCGCTTAAGTGATTTCGTTAGTTCAACAAACTATATAAAATAAAGGACGCGCTCAAAGAAACGAGAAAACTACTGCAAAGACAAACGTTTACCATCTTCTTGGCGCTGTGCCTTAAATTATCTGAAAGAAGCATCGAAAACTCAAGACAATCAGTTACAGGTCAATGTATTATGTCAGAGTTATTTAGCAGTTACACAGTAATAATTTCTGCAATCCATTAGCATAGTTCAATGTATGCACATTTTGTAGTTCGAGCCACATCAAAACGGAACTCCAGTTCTATTCACGTGTTTGCTAGCATTAATTGCGGAAACGACAAGATCACATGCGTGATTATCGTCTTCAGTAAGTGAATGCCAGAAGCATACACTTCGGCCTTGACATAAAACAATAAGAAAAAAAATTGTAGTATTGAAACAAAGCTGAAAATTGGAAGAAACGCACGCTTGAAACTAAACATAAAGACAAGTGGAGGCATCTATAATCGCAGTTTGGAACTAATTATTTGCATTCGCTTGAAGAAAACTTCTCATTCTGAGAAGCATTTTAGTCCAAACCGCACTCTTGTACGACAAGTACTTGATTTTATTTTGAATTTTAAAATGTATCAGGGACTTTTGGGACACCCTGTAGTTCTGAAGTCTACATCCACTTTTCTATGCAAGTACAAAACGCACAACGATGAACTGAGGTATTGAACGGAATGTTTTTCAACAGGCTTTTCCCACAGTACTAATATTTCATAAAATCAGATTGTCTGATTAAGGGGGTCCGGGACACAAAAATCTTCAAATTTTTATTATTTTTTTTTTATTTGATTAAAACTTTCTCTGCCATTTTCTGCTTAAAATGATGTTTAAATCATGTTTCTATCTTAATTAGAACAGGAAATATAATTTTTTTCGTTTTGGTTTGTTTTCAAAATCTGCCTTTCAAGCTATGGTTGTCAAGGAAAAGATTTCTTGTGAAATTGCGTTTTTCTGCAAGATAGGTTTTTTCGCCATTTCTCATATTTAAATTCTTATAACTCGAGAAATGTTCAGGGTTGAAACTCAGAACATATCTTTTTCAATTATTTTACTTTACTTTTGAGCCAGCATATTTCAAAAAAATATTTACTTTTGAAAATATGATTTTTTTTTTTAAAGTTCCACCACTTTTTTTGTAATTTTTTCGTTAAATATTTTTAATATTTTTGAAAATTAATATTTTTTTTTAAATGCTAGCTCTAAATTAATATATATATATATTTCTGTTTATTTAAATGAAAAACAATTTAAATTCTACAAATAATATTTCGAGTTATAACGATTTTATGTTATACCACTTTTTTCCTAGGTTTTAAATTTAATTTTTTTTTTTAAAGCTATGAGAAGTTTTATCATTTGATTTTGTTTAAAAATGATATGGTTAACCATCACAAAAAAATTTAAAATTTTAACTCGATTAATAATTTTTTCTTGAAAATGTGTCCCGGACACTCTTAAAATATACAGTAGAGCGCCGATTATCCGTACAAGTCGGAACGTCCCAAGTTCGGATAAATGGACAATTTAAGGGATGTTCCTGACTATACTAAAACCTTCACACTTTATCCAGCCTTTGGACTGTCAGCACCAGTTAGTGCTATCGTGTTTAAAAACTGTTTTTTTTTAATTATTGTTTCTAAAATTTTCTTTTTCTCTTTTTATCACTTTCTGAACTCCAGAGATTATAATTTAAGCAAAAAAGCTTTCGATTGTTGCTTGCTTCTAGGAAGACGTTCTTTCAAATGCTGCCACATGTCGAGTTCTTCTTAAATACGTTAATTGAATAGGATCAGAGTTCTTCTGCCGTTCGAGCCATATCATAACTGTTTCCAAACATTCAAAGGCTTTGCTATGTGATGGACCTGGGTCATTTTCAGAGAATTCGTTTTCATTTCTTCAATTTCTTTTTGATGTTAAATCTCATCCGCAATCTCATCATTAAAAAAAAAAATTAAGAGAAATAGGCTGATCGGATAATTGGAAGTTCGGTTAATTGGAGTTCCGGTAATCGGCACTCTACTTTATACATTTTAATTTCTGATACTCTCTTTAATTTATAATTCACTCAAAGATTGCAGTGCGAGGGTCCTCGCACAGGTCTACTGCGATATATTATTTCTACTGTCACTATCCCTTTTTCTAAGCATTTACAAAACACACAAGAATGTATGCTGCATCATTAGAAATGTCTTGAACCGGCTTCTGACATTGTACCACTCTCATTTCATTAAGAGGCCACACTAGTCACAAAAAAAAAGAAACAGATGATAATGTTAATCCTATGGGGAAGTTATTTTCAAATATTTCGCTTAAATTTTGATATTTTCGAATGATTTTTTTTACCAGGATAGATGAGGACGATTTAAATCCGGGCTAGTTTTAACTTTCTTTTAAAATTTGCTTTCAGATTAAAAAAAAAAAATCTTTTATTTTCGGAACCGGTTTGAGCCGGTTTTGAAATTGAAACTACCGTAATATATATATAAAAAAAAAAATCTATAACCAAAATCGAAAAAGTGAAAACTAGCGCAGTTGTACATCGTCCTCAGCTATCCTATGAAAAAAAAATCATTCAAAAATATTAAAATTTGAGCGAGATGTTTTGAAATAACTCTCCCATAGACTTGGTATTAGCGTTTTCCTTTCTTTCCGTGACTGAAGTGAGCTCCTAAAACATTTTTCAGATCTCAAATTGCAGTTAATTGAAAATTAAATCAGCATTGTTTTTGACAAATGAAATGAAAGATTTTTCCCTAGTCTAAATTTCCTCAAAAATAAAATACTGCAATATATGACTCAGCAATGATTATAAAAAATTAAATAGTGCATAAAAGCTGAAGTATGGATGTCCCACACTCGTATTTGTTAAATTAGAATAAGTTGTATTTTATATGTATTCAGTTTATTTTTTGATTATTCAATGTTTCTCGATAAGCCGATGACGTCTTCCTCTAATTCAGTTAAAATAAGATATTTAATTTGTTGTCGCACTTGACATTTGATATCTTCGATCAGTTTTTACTGTAAATTTTAAAACATAAATAACAGGGTATTGAAACTTGACTACTGTTTTTAGATATTTTTAAACATTACTTTTTCTATAGAAGTTTAAATCTACATCTAAAAAATACTAGATATTGCTAATAGATACTAGACTGCAGTGCACAATCCTCGCACGGGTCTACTATTTTGTGTTTATTATCTTGTAAATCTTTGATTTCGAAATATGTTATCTAACGATCAAGGGCAACGAATTTTCTTTAGCATGATTGATGATCGATTTCCATTATCTGGTTGTTGTCTGGAATGGCATACCACTATGGACATTATACCTTGTTTAATATTAACACAATTATTCTAATTGGTAAACAAATCATATTAGATGTAAATTTCCGACTGGGCGAAAAATGTCCGGACCAGGATTCGAACCCGGGACCTCCTGGCTGAAGCGGCCAGTGCTCTGCCATCTGAGCTATCCCGGACGATTCTGGTCGAACTTTTCCACCCAGCTAACCTTGATGATTACAGCATCTGGTCTGAAACCTGGTTCAGTTCAACAGAATAAATCTCAGGTAAAGGAACTCCAGAAATCGCTGGATATGAAATTATACTATATTAATATTAACACAATTATTCTAATTGGTAAACAAATCATATTAGATGTAAATTTCCAGAGTCGTCCGGGATAGCTCAGATGGCAGAGCACTGACGGCTTCAGCCAGGGAGGTCCCGCGTTCAAATCCTGGTCCGGGCATTTTTCGCCCAGTTGGAAATTTACATCTAATATTATACCTTGTCCTTGCTTATGTGGCAATATAAGAATCAGCATCGCATACGTTTTGGCGTTATAAAGTGCACATAAAGCAATATAAATGAAATTTCGTAGCATGTAGCCATGCATACAGTCCAGAAAATACTGTTGTTCTAGCTTCGAATTTCTTCGCCATCATGAGTGCTATCGATATTTGTTAGGGTCATTTCTAGTATCTATTGACCTCAATCCTATTGAAAACTTCTGGAATGTCTTAGCGATGCAGTCGACGAAAAAAAAAAATCTAATACCCGATGCATTTAAATCTCCGCATTTACACAAAAAGTCGGAAATGGCCATTACATACGCAGTTAAGGCATTTTTGTTTAAAGATAAGGTTAATTGGTCGTTTCCATGGTGAAGTTGTTCCAAACTGTGAAGGTTTTCCTAAAACCGAATCTGGACATCATCTTTGGAATTTCGTCGATAACATTTACCTTAGGATGATAAATATAAGGTAATTTGGCAAACTAGTTTAGAAATTATAAAGGCTTAAAGTTTCGAACTCTAGTGTTAATCCCTTGTGTACGCCGTGAAATCTTCTATTGCAAAGACAGGACTTATGTGCGTACGTCTTCATTTAATGTTCGAAGCATCTGTTTTTGTGTGGCTATTGTGATTCGTTTTGCACGATCTTTATAGAATAAACATACATAGTTTTTTTTTACATTTTCGCGCTTTATTGTAATGTAACAATAATTCGGAAAACTTACAAAATTTACACATGTAATTGCTGTATATTTCGAACCTTATTTCCCTTTTTGTATAATATAAATAAACCTTTATTTTATCTCCTCACAATACATGTAATTAAATACTTCACATGCAATTATAAAGAATGACATAAAGTAAGTTTTGACGAAACTTAATCTATCTGGTATTGAGCATAATATCACTAAAATTAATCTGGTGCTTATGGGGCTAAATTCATTTTTAACCCTTACAATACGAATTGTAATGCAGGTATCCTTATAAACATAATTCAAATATTACGTTATGAAATGTTGTATAATTTGAGAAATGCTTGTTTGAAAATTCTAGAAATCGATTTCCGTTTTTCATAGATTGCAATTTTAATTTTCTTTCAAAAATTAACAAATATACTCATTTTTTCGAGAAAATTTATAAACTAAGAATTAACCGTAAATAAATTTGTGTCTGACATAAACAAATCGAAAGTTCAGCTCATTTCGCAAGGTACAGTCGTGGGGGAAAAAAGTTAACACACCTTAGCCCTTACTAACTCTGCAACAAATTATCGTAAAAGAAAGTTGTTGGTGCCAAAGGATTGGAAATAAAGTCTACTTTTAAATGATGTATATAAAATATTCTTAAGGTGCCATGTACATATAAAAACGAACCAAACTTTTTTTTCAATAGAAATACCCAAGTTTGACACCATAAATAAATTCTACACACTTCAATTAGCTTAAATCCAATTTTTCATGTAATTCATATTAGTTTCGGAGAAATTATTTTAAAATGAACATATAGCGGCATTTAGGGGCTACAGAATGACTGTCACTTATATTATTGTCTTATTTCTTCACAATATGAACATGTAACTCAATGTTTCGACAATTGCCAGATTCAATAAAATGAGTAAAATACATTTTTTATATTATGCTTTTCTGGACATCATAGATGGCCTTTTAAACCATCATTTTGACGTTTTTTGTTCATATTTCGAAAACTACTTGGAAGAAAAATTTGAGAATTGGCATAAAGCAGGACATGATAAATACAAATCATCACAAAAAATTAGGTTGCAATTCATATGTTTTTCGAATATCAATTTCATATTTCATAATTCAAACTATAAAATTTTGAAAATTACAAATTCGATGTATCTATGTTTGAGGTTTTTTAGTATTATAACGAAACAAAAAAATATCACGTTAGGAATATAATTTCAGGAGATATTAACAAAAATATAAAAATGTAACTTAACATTTGAAGCTCTAAATTGTGGGTGTTTTTAATTCAAAAACTTATCATCCAAATGACTTGAATTTTCGTTTTCAGGCATAGGTTGAAACGAAGATTTAAAATATAGTGTCAGAAGTGGGTGTTGCCACAAAAAACAAAGTTTGGTCTGGTTTAAATTTGTAGATGGCCCCTTAAGCAAATTTTATATATTTCATTTAAAAGTAGACTTTATTTCCAATCGATTGGCATCAGTAACATTCTTCTATTATAATTAGTTGCAAAGTTAGTAGGAGTTTATTTTTTTCCAACGACTGTACATTGTTTTATTCCTATGAAAGTACTCATAGTGCATGGATCAAACCCTACGCCTATAAACGATTTTTTTTTTTAAATAGAACATAATGTACAATTGAGAAAAGATTTCGGTAGCTCACAATTAATGACAATGTTTTTAATCATAAAATCGGTAGGTGACTTTGATAATGATGTAAAAGGAATTTTTACAGTTTGATAGTAGTATATGAGTACAAATGAAAACTCATTTTACTTTTTTATTTTCTTTGGTTTCTGACACTTTCTAACAAAGTTGAAAAGTGTTTATGCATTCGGTTTGTCTGTCCGTCTCTCCACGTTCTAACTCCCGTAAATATACTAGGATTTTCATGCAATTGATAAACCCTATTCAGGTCCACCAAGGCATGTTTGATATTGCATATGAAGTACGTGAGATTAATAGTTCATTTAAAAGGCCACTAAAAAGAATTCCAATACATTATGGTATATGTGGAAAAATCGTTTGCAGGCAATTTTAATGAGATTACGCTATTTTAAGGGGGTTCGGGACACAAAAATCTGAACATTTTCTAAAATATTTTTATTGCATTAAATATTTCTGTTTTTTCTGATTAAAATGACGTTTAAATCATGTTTCTGTCTTCATTAGAACAGGAAATATTAAATTTTTCGTTTTGGTTTGTTTTCAAAATCTAGCTTTCAAGAAATGGTTATGAAACCGATTTCTTGTGAAAATGCGTTTTTCTTCATGGATTTTTTCACTATTTCTTGTATTTAAATCATTATAAGTCAAGAACCATTACCGATATAAGGTTCAAACTTGGAACATGTCTTTTTCAATCGTATTAATTTAATTTTGATTCAGCAAATTTGAAAAAAAAATATTTACTTTTGAATATATATTTTCTAGTTTTTACTTTAAATACTTTTATTTTTAAAAAATTAATATTTAAAAAAATTCTGTATCTAAATTAAAACATATATACTTCTGTTTATTGAAATGAAAAAAAATGAAATTCTACAAATAATATTTCGAGTTATAACAATTTTAAATTACCCCACTTTTTTAATGAATTTTAAAGTTTTAAAAATTTTAAAAAGTATATGAGAAGTTTTATCATGTGATTTTGTTTACAAATAACATGGTTAATCATCACAAAAAAATTCAAAATTTTAACTCATTAAATAAAAATTATTTTAAATTGTGTCCCGGACACCCTTAAATCTATTGTCACTGAATTTTTCTGCAAGATGATTAGGATAGAATAGGGCATTCATAGCATTTGTCGTTCATTTACAGGGACACAGAAAATACAGTACTGTTGGTAACAGTTCTATCTATGAGTAACAATTACTGGGCGACTTTTAAAATTCGGTATGACGAAAGATTGTCTCTTTGTTGTTTAAAATAAAGATGGAATTTTATAATCTGTTTTCCACTCACTTTCTCTTATGGTAGAAATGTAATTATACAGAGTGTTTCCGTTGACAATGCAACATTTTAATATATTTTTGATTGAATTACCTTTATAGCCATAACTGGGTGCACGTTGCTGCAACAATAGTTAATTATGCACCCAATCACTTATAAAGTAGGCTAAATATGAAAATGCAATAATGAAAATAATTTAAACATTAAAAAGTAGAATAAATTGTGTAATATTTAATGAACCATTTTATAATTTAATAATTAAATATTAAATAATGATTAAACCTTAATAGAATTTAGAAATTCTTAATAGTTTTAATAGCGTCTTTAATTAATGTTAACATATTTAACAAAGAGAGAACAAAAACTTTTAGTAAATTTACCCACTTTCTGTCACATATAAATCAAAGCTAATAGTTTTCGATAATCGGGACCCATTCCATATTAACGTATTGTAAGCGAAAGCTTTTCGAATTACACGAGTTTGTCATGAAATTATGCATGTTTTTAATTTAACATTAAATGCTTAGTAAGAAATTGATTTAAAAAACTATTTACTAATATATTATTTTCCTTTCTAAGCCTACTGTTAAAATTTGCTTTAATGGTTTAAAGATTTTTTTTTAATATTAAATTCTAGGAAGCTGTAGATGTTTTACGCAATCGTTTTACGTTTTAATAATTGGGACGAGTGCCAAATTAACGTATTGTAACCGAAAGCTTTTCTAATTACACAAGTTTGCCATGAAATTACGTTTATATATTTTATTTAACATTAAATGCTTAATAAATGATTAAAAAACCATTAACTAATATATTATTTTCCTTTTTAAGCCTGCTCCCAAAATTTGCTTTAATTATTTCAAGACTTTTTTAATATTAAATTTTAGAAGGTGTAGATGTATTACGAAGTCGTTTACGTTTTAACGCGAGAGGAGTCACGTGATGTATGACATACCCAGGTTGCATACGGTTTTTTCAATTGTCACCGCTATTTTTCGAAATATAATCTTCAAATTACTTTATTGCATAATTTGTAACAATTTTACACCTCTAAATAAGGTGACGACCATTATTTGAATTTATTGGTGGCAAACTAAAAACCTTTCATACCCTGTTTATGAGCGACTTCTCCCGGATTAATAATTGGAAACCGTGCCAAATTAACGTATTGTAACCGAAAGTGTTTGTAATTACACGAGTGTGCCATGAAATTACGCATGTTTTTTTTTTTTTTTTAATTTTATTTAACATTAAATGCTTATAAAAGATTGATTAAAAAAGATATATCTTTACTAATTTTTTTCATTCTTTTGAAGCCTAATGTCGAAATTTGCTTTAATGACCTAAAGACAATTTTTAATATTTAATCTTAGGAAGCTGTAGATGTTTTACGCAATGCCCCTGCTGATGTGGAGTTAAAGATATTTAGGCCCTCCAAGTTTCTTCTTCCATCTGTATCAGAGTTCAAAGTAAGTAGTATGTAGACCGAAACAAAATTATTTTTTATAGTATTTTGAACAGCATTATAAAAATTCTCTTTTTAAAGAGAAATAATCTGATCTTCGCTACAGATTCGTTGTTTATGTACCAATCAATAACTTTCTAAAATGTTCCAAATTTGTACGTTTGCAATTTTAAAACATTACATGAATTACTCCAGTTTATTAAAAGTTATACACTTTTTTAAAATACTTTCTGGTAAATAACGTAGTTCCATTCAATGTATGGAACTATGAGATTGTCGAGGTTTACACGAATTAAAGATCTATGTACCATTATTTACAAATATTAACATTCATCTTATTTAATGTTGCATATTTTGCTATTAAATAAGGTTAAGATTACAGAAATGATCTTATACCACTATCATGAAAGTATGGTAATCAAAGTGAGGACGGTCTCAGCCATGAGTTTCAATAGATTTTATTTTTCGGGATTTTTTGAAAATTTCTGGTACATTTTAGAAATATAGAATACACATTTCTGATAATTAAATTTCTTGTATTTTGGAAGTTTAGCTTTATTACGTAGTTATGTTGAATTTTACTATCCCAGTTGGGTTAATTAGACAAGTGTATTCGTTTTGATATTGGCAACGCTTTTCAACTTTAATCCCATCATAGTCCGTAAAATTTCCGAAACAAAAACTTTTAATAGTATCAATTAGTATCCTTTTTAGCAATAATTTCAAAATATATTGATATTTTTAAAATTTTTTGGAATTTCAATACAAAAGAGAGCAAATTGTATTTTTGTCTGTTTTTCCAATTTTCAAAATCTACCGTATCCACCAAATATTAAATAATTTTAAAACTATAAAATAATGAAAAATATCAGTCGTGATATGAAAACGCAGTTTAACTAGTGTTTGTCAGACACAATCCCTTCGATGCAATTTTAAGGGAAGGCCAGAATTAATTTTGACATATTTTCTGCTGTTTCGAATTACATTTGTCAGTGTCTGGTTCACAAACTTTACTTGGGACTTGACAAATGAATATAAGGTACCGGAAAATAAAACAAATTAAATACATATATTTTTCAAAGTACTCGATAACTGCTATAGAGTCAGGAGGGCTATTTATGACCGCCACCATACTGGAGAAAACTGTGTATGCTAAAATTTAGTTTCAAGCTTAGATATTAACCTCATAATGTATATTTCATCTTGGATATTCTTTATAAATAGTCTGAAGCTTTTTTGAGATCCGAATAGCAATTCGAAACTAAGTCTATCAAAATTTTGATAAACTGATTTGTCACTTTGGAGTTCAAAGTAGTCTTGATTACCCCAAATAAATGTGTATAGACAAGCATAAAGATAAAATATAGTTGTCATAATTTCCTCACTAGTGATCTTAATTACCCCAAACTTTCCACATTGTACATTTTTGATGAAGTAATTATAACCATCCTTTTAACTTTAAAAAACAGTTATGACAATTAAAACTTTTATAAGGTCTTTTTACAGAATTAAAGTTACTTTCTATGTACTAAAAATACCACTTTTCCAAATAGAAAAATGTGAAAAAAATAACAATGTTGAAAATATACAAAGTGATCATAATTACCCCTCTTGACCATAAGGGCTAAACATAAATTCAAAAAAGGCAAAATACCTTTTTATTTATTTACACTTCGACATGTTTCATTGCATCAGACGGCATCATTCTCAATAAAATAAAAAGATAAAAATGTTTTCGCTAAAATTCAAATTGAAAAACTAGTGAACAAGTCACGCGAACACAAGCATAGTGAAAATAACAACAATATTGAAAATGGAAACTTTTGAACGTGAATTATTTTATATTGTTTCATTATTCGGTATAGAATTTCTTTCCAAATTTTAGGGAGCTCCATGGATGCGGAATATTTGCAAATATTCTCATTTGGTAAGAAGATCTCTGATATTGGATTGGAAAAATGATCTTGATGGATAAATTATTCTACTATTTTTAAAATTTATTTGTAAAGGTTCTCTGTTATATAGTCTCGCCAGAGCAGTAGTTTTCTTCTTGTATTTGATGAATGCTATATGTTGTTTGATCCTAGTTTTGAGCTTTCTATTTATTCCTATATAAAATTGCACTGTTCCATCTTCTTTGGTTTTTCTGTGATATTTTTTTTTACTAGTTTTTCAATTTGAATTTTTGCGAAAACATTTTTATCATTTCGTTTTCTCGAATGTTCTCCCAAATAATGTACTCTGATGCAATTAAACATGTCGAAATGCAAATAAAGGTAATTTGACGTTTTAGAATTTCTCTCATATCAATTATTGAGTACTTTGATGCTTTGAAATTATTTTTATATATAGTTTATAACTCATATTTTTTTATTTTGTCGCAAAACGAGGTTTAAAATTCTTATTTTCAATATTCTATTCGTTTTATTGAAAAATTGAAAAAATCATTCATATAAAATGATTTAAAATTAATTTCAATAATTTTACAAAATATCCCTTCAACCCATTAGGGACGACATCTTATATCTGACGTAAATAATAAAAAAATTTGTATAGATTTTATGTCTAAGGAAAATAAGCGATATTACTTTATTTTTATGCGAGTTTCGAAAACGCAACGTCAGTGCAAATCAACTATATTTTTGCCATAGGAAAAGTTTTAAAGCAGTTACTATGTTGCATTAAATTTACGAAAGCTACAATATCCATATATTAATTTGCTGAATTGTTTTCTTTCTTTAAGTGCGTCTATGAACACAATCCAAATTTTATCAATAAAAAATTTCAAAACATTCCGTACTATTTCAATCATAGGGGAGACCGGGGCTAGTAGACGAAGTTTTTAGTTTTTGATTTTTATAAATTTTTAAGTTTTTTAACAAACTTTAACTGCACGTTTAAAGAACGGCTATAAATACCCGGAGTAATGAGTTTGTAGCTTTTGTACAGGGTGGCTACTAAATACTGTTACACTCCAAAAAATACGAATTTTAATCGTTTGGGAAAACAATTTATTTCTCTATTTTAGGGTTTGGCAAGCTTCTATTAGTGAAGACGAATTTGGTTACAAAGCAAATATTTAAAATTATTTTAAAGAGGGAAGTCAAAAGAACGATGATTAAACAGCTCTTTGATCGCAGGTTTTCCTCAGGTAAAACATTTAAGCAATTAAAATACCCTGGTTTTTATGGAACATTTACATATAAAACTATAAATTGATTATTGGATACTAATAGCTATTCCAATATAGATCTCGGTCTGGTCGTCCACGCTCAGTTCTCACAATAGAGCGCATCAAAAGAATTCGCGAAAATGTGTGAAAAGGTCCACAACGTCCTGCAACTAAAATGGCTGCAGAAGAGAACGTGAATTGCAGAACTATGCAAGTTATTATAAATGAAGTTCTGGGTTATTGCCCTTATCGCAAAAGAAAAATTCAAGGATTGACTGCTGCACAAAGTATAAAAAAATTACAAAGAAGGAATAAATTGATGAAGCGGCATGATAAGAAAGGTGTTGACAGAATATTTTCGGACGGGAGCTATTTTGCACTTAACAGTGTTATAATGCTAAAAATGATATCGTATATTTAGCAACACTCGAGGATATACCTGAAACCTTTCGAATTGTTAAACGCTTTCAGAACAAGAATTCTGTTATGGTTTGGGATGCAGTGTCAAACAATGGAAAATTGCCTTTGAAGTTCACCGATAAAGGGATAACAATCAATGCGAATATTACAAACAGGACATATTGGCTACACATTTATTACCACAAGCTGACAGGTTTTATCCCAAAAATAATTGGATATTTCTGCAAGATTTTACATCTTCGCACCGAGATAAATCAACACAGGCTTGGCTCCTTGTCCCCTGTCCTAACTTTATCATGCAAGAAGATTGGCCACCTTCTTCACCGAATCTAAATCCTTTAGATTAGTGAGTCTGGGGATTTTAGAGGCTAAAGTAAATAGCAACAAACACAGAAGTTTGGACTCTCTCAAAGCTTTCATATTGCGTGAATGGTACCGACTACCGCTTAAAATGATTCGTGCCGCAGTCGGACAATGGCATAAGAGATTACCTTTTGGTAATCGATAAAGATGGCGGTCAATTTGATTAAAATTATTTCCGGTTAAACTTTCAACTGTGATGTTCATCATGTTAGTGTAGTTATCATTTTCTATTTTATATTTGTAAAATAAAATGACTGAATATTTGTAACAGTATTTAGTAGCCACCCTGTAGTTTGTTTAGTGGAAGCCTAAAGTAAAAGAAAAAGTTGTGCGCCAACCTACCCCGTCACGGGGAAAGTTGCTTCTACCTATGGGGTAAGTTGGCGCACGCTTTATAAAAATTTAAATGAAACTCAAATAAGGCACGCAGTTGAGATAAACAATTTCTTTATTACTAGTAAATTTAAACAAAGGCATTATCGCCGTACAATGTAAATTCTAAATTATACAGATATAAAAATAATGAATAAAACATTAACACCGAGTAACTTCTATCTTACTCGATATGATCATCAGACTTACAGTTGTCACAAATAAAAATTCGAGTGTCTCCGTTTGGGCAAGCCCCATATGCCCAAAATCTTGCATTACAACCACTTTTCGCTGTGTTTCTTGTATTTCAACCTACCAGCATACACCAGACGCCGAGCCAACTTACCCCGTGTTCAATGCGCCTACTAGTCCCATAATAAATTTCTTCAAAAAAGGGAGACGTAACCGTCTAAAGATATAATCCAAGTAAATCACATATGGGGTAGGTACAATGAATCATACACTAAGAATAACTGCACAAGTTAAGTCGCAATTATTAAGATACGTATTAGAAAAAGAATGAAGCAACAAAAAATTAGTTATGAGTGCAAAAAAGAGAAAAATCCTAATGAATGTCCACAGCACGTAGGTAACGCTGCAAAACTACAATGAAGATTGTAAAAAGCAAGAAGGAAGGGACTCTGTGACTGGTTGCGCAATCTATCCACAAACAGGCGATTTATGAAGACTGCGGCTACTTACCCCTGTAGCCAACTATCCCCGGTCTCCCCTACTTCTAATTTATTTACAAGTCGAATCGATTAACAATTTTTTACCTTGAAAGTAAGTCTATATATACGATTATAAATTTGTTAAACAAAAATATTCGCAGTAAAATAAAAAAATCTCAAACAAAAGCGCAACACCAGTCTATAATAGTTAAGGGGTCGCAGGATTATTAAAGATTCAAAATTTTCGAAATTTTAATTTTTGTATATGTTAAACTTCTATCTTTTCTGAAAATTTTGATATAATTCTTTCCTTGAAATTCCTATTAGAAAAGAAGTTATCGCTTTTAGAATTTTACTTGTTCAATAGCTGAAGCGGCGTTTCCCAAATTTTTAAGTTATTTTTCTCAAAATGACGTTTTTGGGCATGACGCATAGGATATCGCAAGAAATTTTCAATATTTTTTCATGAAATTTTCAGTCTTGGAAAAGGGCAAAATTGTGATGTTTTCTCTGCATTTCGTTTTAAACGCTAAAAAAGATGATTCTTTCAACATTAAAAAAAAATAAATAAATAAAATAATAACGAATATTAATGCAATCTTGAAAGTATTAATCATTGTTCAATGTATTAAAAATGCATTAAATGAATAGAATGATACTAATTTAAATATTGCTTGTGTTGCAGTGAAAGCTGGAACTTAGTGAACGTATTAACACGGGTTTGTGAGTGAGGTGGTTAATCCCCTGAGATTTTTTTTTTCCTGTGCTAAATTAGCTATTCACTTTGTAACTTCTTTGCAGAATTGTTTAGTATAAAATTTATTTTTAAAGCAATTTTTAAAGAGATAAATACATTTACAAGCATGTTTACTTTATCTTGTTATACAAATTTTATTAGCATACCTTCTTATATTTTCTTTTCAGGAAGGCGCATGTTCTGATAGTAATTGCTCTTCTAGCTGTGCTAGCAAAGTCGATTCGTGTGCAGAAAATGACCCTTACAGTGCAATGTCCGGTGTAAGAAATTCATTTTTTTTTATTATTCATTTTTATAAAATCTAATTAGGATGAGCGAAGCGAATCCTTTACTAGGCTACACAAATTACATTTTGTGGTACACTTTACAAAAAAAACTATTCAGTATTTTGACTTGAAATAAATTATGATCTGTAGATTTGCATAATATTTTTTACAGAATAACCTTAAAAAAATTATTTTATTTTACATGTTTTTTCATTACGGACGCATTTTTGCAAATAAAAAATGAAACACTTATATTTTCAGAAGAAAAAATAAATCATGGAATTGGTCATTATAGATAGAATCATGATTAATTAGTTTCACGATTTCTTTTATGAAATTTTTAAATTGCCTTTTTATAAAAAAATATAGCATATTTTTAGTGAATTAAAATTTGTGAAAATTCAATTATTTACATTAAATTATAAAAGTATTTTTCAGTGTTAAGAATTCCAATACACAATTTGTTCTTATTAGGTTAAATCATTTACGCATACGATACTTGTGTATTTTAAAGAATTATGATTTTTTTTTTGTAAAGTGGCAACAAAAGAAGTGTAAACAAAATTGTTAAATTTGTTATATCTTAAATAAAAAATCCCGAGGTAATTCTTAACTGAATTTATATTTCTAAAATTACAATGCGCCAAAACATAAAATAACATTTTTGCTTGATAAAGATGCAAAAATAATATACAAAATATTATTACTTTCAAATATTTGTCTTATTAAAGAATTCTTCGCGAATCCAAACAAAGCATGGCTTTTGCTACTTTAATAATCATCTACTACCATTTTACGATTACAACTACGCTGTAAAAAAAAATCTATGAAGTTAAGAATTTTCTAGGAAACTAGGGTGCCTAGAACTTTTTATGTAACGGCAGTAACAAAAATTCATGTAAACAGATACACGTTTGCACTGTAAATCAAAAAATCTAACGTTACTACGATTTTTTTAGGAAATTGGTATGCCTAGAGCATTTTATGTAACTGCAACCCGGGTTACAGATAAAATGTTAGTAAGATTACTGTAATTATAGTAGAATCCTTTGTAGAGCTACAGATTTCTGTATCTTTACAAAAACTAGTTTTGTTGATTTACATATCTTTTTGTACAGTGTACTAATAAAATTTTAGTAAGCATACAGATTTCTGTAGAATTACATCTTAGTTTTACAGTGTATTTAACAAAAATATATATAACATTAAAGTTCCTATCTATAAGAGAAAAATAATTGTAAATTTGAAGACTTGATTATATTATTTTCTCTGAAATTAAAAACTTCAAAAAATTATTTAACCCTTTTGTCAATGACCAAAATTTGCCCTTGTGTCCAATGACCAGGGTGGTGTACCCGGGTACCTTCTGCGATTTTAACCTATGCGAGCCATAAAGCACCCCTATTTCATACATTGTAACTGTTTGCCTTTAGAGAAGAAGGCCTCGATGCATTTTTATAAAAATTAATTACAGTAGAACCCCGCTAATCCGTAATAAATTTGACCGGCGCTTGTTCGGATTACAAAAAATTCGGATTATCCGGAATTTCAATGGAAATAGAAAAGAAAGATGCGTGCTAAAAAAAATGTAAATTATAAGATTTCAGTAGTACAATAAACATCCTCTAATCCGGCATCCTATGTTATGGCATGCTGGATAATCCGGCACGACTTTCGTAAAAAAAATATTTTCTTTGTTTAATAAATCCTGATGTGTATATTAATACAATGGCACTTCAGGATGAGGAATTATGTAACAACCCATTACAAACTGTTTAAAAACGTGAATCTGCAAATATCTGTCACCACATCGACAAGGGGGAGATGAAAAAAATTCTTTAGATAATTTGCGAAATCAAACTATTGAAAGGAAAAATAATTTTGTATCATCCCAATTAAATTATTTTTGAATTTTAGAAAATAATTTTATAGTACTGGCAAACAAACTGCTATTAGAGATTTGTTTTTCAGATGGGGTTCTGCCAGTAGCCATATAGTGCACGCTTTCATTTTATATTTGTGTACATATGTTGTAATTTTACAATATTGAGCATTTTTTTAATTCTATTCAAGCTGTTTAAAGAAAAAGAACATGCTTCGCTACTATTTTTTGTTTAATTTTAACTTCTACACGTTTTTCCCGACATTCATACGTTAAATAAAAGCGGTTCAGATTAACCGGAATTTCGGATCAGCTGGATTGTAGTGTATTTCAGGTGTTAACAAATCAAAGATCACATATTACAGATGTGGAAAACTTATATCCGTTTTATCGATTAAGTATGAGTGTAGACCTATTCTGGAACATTCTTATATTTATTCGTTTTGACAACCAGAACACACTAGTGGAATTTCTTCAAAATTTTAAAGCTGCAGCAATTCGTGATTTATGGACTATGTTAAATCCTAATCTATTGAAAAATACATACCGACGAAAGAGTAAACGGTTAATGAGTAGTTATGCCCGCTTTGAGGAAGAAAAAGATTCACCCAATATATTCAGTCTAAACCGGCTAAATATGGGATCAAAATATGGTGGGTATGTCATGAAAATAATTACTAACCTCTTAACGGCCAACTATGCACCCTAAAAACAGGTACAGACCGTGAAATAAACCAAGATGAAAGAATTGTGAAAGACTTCGCCTCTCTGTTCAAGGATTCTGGATAAAGCATCACCAACTCGTGACAACTTTTATTCTTCTTTTTTGTCCAAGCATTTAATATTAATGGAATCTCACAAAACGTGAAACTTTGAAAGAAACAAACATTATATTCCCCAACAAATAAGGCTATGTAAATCGCGCGCGTTTTATCCACAGAATTTGGATTTTATAATGACATAAGTATTTGTTCGTAAGTTCGAAAAAGAAACAAAGCTGTCATTCTAATGTCTAATATGCATCATGATAAAACCATCACAGGACCAACAGATAAACTCGAAATGATTCAGTTTTATAAGGAAACTGAAATATGGAGTGGATATAATGTATAAATTATTAGGGCACTATACAACACATAGGCGTACAAACACGTGGCCACTTGCATTATTTTTCTATATTGTGGATATAGCAGTACTTGCTACTTATATTATACAGATTGCAAATAATGTATGGTTATAAATAAAACAGACAATCGTCGCCTGTTTATTGCGGGAATTAGGTGAGATGCTGAGGGTTCCAGGAATTCAAGATCAGTCGCAAAATGCACAGGATATCATACATTATTCGACAACATCGGGAATTGAAAGTAAACTGAAAAAAATCTTTGACCGTATTTGAAGCTGCCACACGTTCAGAACCCAGTCCAAAAAGCTTGGGGCGTGATGAAACAAGAAGGATAAAAACAGTTTGTGTAAGATGTGCTTGTTAGAGCCTCAAAAACGGCGCAGAAAAACAAGAAAATCATGTAAACAATGTGGAAAGCCAGTATGTTATACACATTCCAGCACCTTTTGCTATTTTACAGCTTGTACACAAAATTTCACGTAAATGAAATATTTTTACCTTTAAAAAATACGTCTAACCCTTTTTTCAAATTAAATTCAATTTTTATTGATCTAAATCTATCAATTTCCGTTTTTTTCCACAGAAAATTCACATGGGTACCCCGGTCACTGATGACAGGTATAAAAATGTTTAATGCCTCGAAAAAGTAATAAAAAGAATTCCAAATTTTAAAATGATTATACTAATGGACAGTGAATACTACAAATAATGGGGATCTAACTTCCTTTTATTTTCTTTTGATATTAACATCCTGAAAACGGGATGAAAAGAGAAAAAAAGTGCCTGGGTACCCGGTCATTGACATAAGGGTTAACACTTGATTATACTTTTAAGTAGCATTAAAGAAAAGTTCAATACAAAATTTATTTAATCCACCAGTTAATAAAAGAAAATTTTTGCTCAAAAGAGTATCTTTGATATTTGCTATGAAACGTAAACATTTCATACAAAATATTTTGCTCCATCACATAGAGAGAAAGCACAGCGAAACAGTAGAAGCTAAATATATTAAATCTGTAATTTTTTTTTCAACATTTTACGTAAAAGTAGTTTTTCTGTTATTGTAAAATGTTATATGAAAAAACTTCCAACTACAAAACCTCTCAAATAACAGTTAGGACCACAATACATTTACTTACATGTTTTTTATTGTAGAAGAGACTGGAATACATTGGACTACTTTTGTAAATTTTGACTGTTTGCTCTCAAAGTACAGCTTTTTTGTGTTTGGAAAAAAGTATGGATATTATCTATATATTAATGTTTAAGTTCAATGCACCCAGAACCAATAATTACGCATACTTTTTTAAATAGCAAGTGACAATGTGGATCATTCTATCCCAAAGGCAGGGTACAATGGTACAGTCGTGGAAAAAAAAAGTAAACACCCCCTACTAACTGTTAAACAAATATCGTAGACGGCATTTACTGGTACCGAACGATTGGAAATAAATTCTACTTTTAAATGATGTGTATAAAATTTGCTTAGGGGGATCTACATATTAAAACGAACCCAAAATTCATTTTTTCAAATGGCAATACCTAATTTTAACGAAATATTTCAAATCTTCGGTTCAAACTATGCCTAGACACCAAATTTCAAGTCATTTGAATGATAAGTTTTTGAATTATAAACATTCAAAATTGAGTGCTTCTAATGTTAAATTACATTTTCATATTTTTATTTATCTCCTGAAATTAGGCTCCTAATGTGCTAATCTTTTGTGTAGCAATAATACTAATGTGCCCAAACATAAATAAGCTGAATTTGCAATTTTTACAATTTTATGATATGAATTATGAAATTGATATTCAAAAAATTATGAATTGCAACCTACATTTTTTTTGATGGATTTAGATTTATTAAGTCCTGCTTTATCAAAATCCAAAATTGCACATTTTTCTTCCAAATAATTTTTAAATTATGCTTTAAAAACGGCAAAATGATGGTTTAAGGGGCCGTCTATGATAGAAGTGAGTAGATATTTTAAAATTTCTTCTACTGCCCTGTTATCTAATAGGCTTCATTGACTGCTTGAGTGGTGCTTAAGGTGCCTTGATCAAGAAGGGGGCTCTCTCGGTTAACAATCGAATACCGAACTTTAATTTGGATGTAGCCCTTAAAATACGCTCGTTTTAAAATAATTTCTCGGAAACTTATGGTACGAATTGCATAAAACATTTTTTTATGCTAATTGAAGGGTGTGGAGTTCATTTATGCTATCAGAATTGTGTATTGCTCTTGAAAAAAAAAGTTACGGTTTGTTTTGATATGTAGATGGCCACCTAAGCAAATTTTATATACATCATTTAAAAGTAACTTTATTTCCAATCGTTCGGTACCAGTAACTTTCTTCTACGATAATTTGTTGAGGGGTTAGTAGGGGTGTTTACTTTTTTTTCCATGACTGTACATAGCATGGGGGCCACAAATATATTTTTTTAAGTACGTTTATGCAGTACATTAATATCACAAAGGACAGAATGTATTTTGTTTATTCAAGGCCTCAGTTCATACATATAATACAATATGAATGAATTAATATTAACGTTACCAAACTCTAAGATTTTAGGCCCTTGTGTATTTTCTTGTAAAACTGTAGGGTTCGGCAGATTCACTGCAATTTCATGAACATTTACAAGAGATTCATGATAGACCGGGAAGCGGCAGCATAGACAATCATCTCATCGAGTTCACGGCTGAAATTCCAGAATTAGTTAAAACTGCACTCTCATTAAAACGCAATCAGACTGCCAAGTCATATCTTGGTGGAAAACACCTGAAAATCCCATTTTAGTGGTTGACTCGTAGGTTTATCATTGTATTTTCTTACAACCAAAGGTATGAAAACATGGGGGACTTGGTGAAGGTAATCATAATGGTAAACCTACCAGTCAACCAGAAAATCGGTTTTCCGGTTTTTTTCCATCAAGTACCCATAACTTAGCAAACCGATTGCATTGTCATATGCAAATGAATTTTTAACGTATTCTGGAATTTCAGCCGAGAACTCCATGAGGTTATTGTCCATACTGCGACCCCACCCGGTCTAATTCTACAAATTCTAATCGAACGCAATTCTAAAAGTGATATGATTTCTGATCATTTTTATTCTAATGATAGATGATCAGTAATATATGCTGACTGAGATTCGACGTGTGTTCAAAGACAATTTCATTGAATGGCCATATGTCTGTTACTGTAAGCTTTCTTCGACTTGCTTGTTGTCATAGCCAAAATAAATATTGAAAAGTTGCATATATTTTTATGTGCTAATGAAAAAATAAAGTTAAATATATCTTTTTGTTATAACAGAATTATGCTAAATTAATGTTAATAAAATAAAAATTTAAATGTTTTTTACTTTGCATGTGTAATTTACATTGTTTGTGAAAGTGTATTTGTGATATTAAGCAATTTTTTTTTATTAATTTTGTTTCACTTAACACTTATAATTTATCTATAATATAAATAGATATAATTCAATATGTATGATTATTTTTAATGTACTAGTTTAACATAATCGTTGGTTTGTAAATGTGCAGAAATTTAAAATTAACTAAACCTTAAAAAAAAGTAAAAAATAATGAAACCACATGCAAATAAAATCTTTGTTTACTATTTTTTTCTTTAATATGGGTTAATTTTACAATTTCTGAGTATAATATGTCCATGCTGTATGTATATGCTACTACAGAGATATAGTTTAGGTGATTTGTGGGTTAATTTACTCACTGAAAGTAAAATAAATTATCCTTCATTTCACATGTAACGCACAACTTACAAAATCATATAGGATACACAACTATGGTACAATGGACCATGGTCGTTTGTACTCCAGATGGATGATTGACAGAAAATAACAAGTTGGAAATTGCTCGTCAAACGTGGCAAATAAGGTGCGTTCGTACTATAACTAGTTTTGTAATATTTTTTTGCATCGCATCTTGTACTGAATGTATATTTTAGTGCA
Source organism: Maratus speciosus (assembly GCA_963932465.1). Classification (NCBI taxonomy): domain Eukaryota; kingdom Metazoa; phylum Arthropoda; class Arachnida; order Araneae; family Salticidae; genus Maratus; species Maratus speciosus. Next base: position 249,345,610 of record OZ010797.1, on the reverse strand, counting down.
CTTCATAAGTGCAATCCATTTCGATTTGTTCAAAAGGCTGAAACTTCATTAAAATGCACATGAAATAATTTGTTCCCATTGGCTATTAATGTAACGGAAAATTTTTGACTGTCCCTGTAATTAAACTATACATCTGATTTTCATAACATTTGACATGACTCAACATATTGTACTAATATTGACGCATATTGTACTGAATGTATATTTTAGTGCACTTCATAAGTGCAATCCATTTCACTCTGTTCGAAAGGCTGTAACATCATTAAAATGCACTTGAAATATTTTCCCATGGGCCTTAATGTAACGGAAAAATTTTGAATGTCCCTGTAATTAAACTACACATCCGATTTTCATGAAATTTGAAATGGCTCGAAAAATTCTCCCATGGGCCTTAATGTAACGGGAAAATTTTGAATGTCCCTGTAATTAAACTACACATCCGATTTTCATGAAATTTGAAATGGCTCGAAAAATTTTTGCAACAATAATTATATATTTAAAATTGCACACCATTCGGAAGGCTGTAACCTCATTAAAGTGCACTTGCAATAATTTATTCCCATTGGCCGCAATGTAACTAAAAACTTTTGACTGTCCCTTTAATTAAACTACACATCCGATTTTCATGAAATTTGAAATGGCTCGACAAAAATTTGCAACAACAATATATTTGAAATTTTAGACCATTCGGTTGACCCGTTTTTGCTCTGTTTTATGCGGACGGACAGACAGACGGACTGAATGACGGCTATAGGTGCTACGTATTTATATAATTACAACAATTTATATAATTACAACACAGAGAAGTATTTAAAGATGTATGCTAAGTATGACTAGAAGAGACGGAAACAGAATCACCTGGATAAGAAGCCAGACGAAGGTTTTTGACATCATTGAAAGAATTAAACGGCTAAAATTGAAATGGGCTGGGCAGAAGACAAGACAATACATGGAGCACAAACACCCATCAGTGTATCCTAGAGATGTAAAACGGCCAAAAAGACGACCTCAAGTAAGATGGAATGATGAAATCAGAAAAGTAGCCAGTGTAAATTGGATGACTAAACCACTAGACAGGAAACATTTGAAAAATCTGGGGGAGACCTACATCCAGCAGTGGATTGGAAACTGTTGATGATGATTATTATCTTGCTTTTTAATTGTGCTAAGCACTAACTTTTATGTCGCAGTGCTTGACAAAAAGAAGAAATGTTTCACTGAAAATGTTTACTTTTACCTGCCACAATTCACCTATTTAGAATAAAATGACTTAATTGTTTCCTAGGCAGATAATTTTACATTTTGATTCGCCCCTGTGTGTGGTTTATCTATATTCCGAAATAGGGGGCATTCGAAAACAGAAGAAATGTGAATAAGGTGTGGTCCACTCTGCCCAAGTCTCCTTCCTATTTTATTTACATTGTGATATTTCCTTAATTGATACAAGGTCTTTGGGTTTGTCGAAAACGATAAAAAATAAAAACATCGCCTTTTTCAAATTAACAAAATACAGATAATATACAATTAAGTTTTTTTTCAGTTCTGCCTGAAGTATATATTCTTAATTACATAATCCAGAAAAATAAATGTTGCATATAGAAAATAAATGTTTAAATTTAAAAATTTGTCGCACTAGCGCGTTAATTAAAATCGTTAAGTGCTGCGCGCATGATAAAACTGTAAATTATGCCTATAGGAAACAATTTTTTAACAAAATAGAATCATAAAACTACTACTTCTAAATTGAAACCAAAATACACACAATGTTTGTTTTAAATTTAATTTTAACCCCCCAACCCCACCAAAAAGAAATCTTTTCAAGTTTCTCAAGCGCAAAAAAAAAATAAATAAATAAATAATAATTTAACAAATATAACGGAAATATGTCATTTGTTTTTGTTTTAGCATGCAGACTAAAGCGAAACTCGTGTTTGGTTAATTTTTACCCAACTGCCAAGAAGGGTTATGTGTTTCAAGCGTATCTGGGTATGTGGATTTCTTTATACCCTCGACACATCCCAACGGCTGGATCGATTTTAATGAATGAGGTCTCTATAGATTCGTCTTAACGGCCCGATGCAGAGTATGGCAAAATCCCGAAAAGCTGGCCAAAAGTCGAAAAATAAAGTTACTATTTAGGGAATTTTGACTATACAGATGGCTAGAATAATGTTTGGAGGGTCAGAATCTATATTTATAAAAAGGTTTTCGTTTTCGCTTGACAACCTGTATCGTTTCAAAAGTGTGCTTGGAGGATCATCTGAGGTGAACAAAAAGAGCAAAACAATGGTTCCTCTAAACACGTGCTACATTTTCCCATATCATTCGATTTTAATGCTTTAAACAGGATTCACACGATGATAGAGTGTAAATTATTTGCGCGTATTACAAAAATTTTTATTAAGCACATAAAAATTAATAATTTCATGATTATTTTTTATAAAAATTTTGAAAAAATCTTATTTTTTTGTTTTTAAACATCAAAAAGTTTAAAAGTTCCACAGTGTTCCGCAACGACTTATAATGGAAGTAGTAGCCTGGACTTTTATCTAATGTATAGTGAAAAACCAGCTGCCATAAACTGATCATTCTGCATTCTGTGCAGGTTTTTGTAACCACAAGTAAAAATGTCACTTTTTTAGTCGCTTCAAAAACTCTGAAATTTATTACTTGTCACAGTAATTGAGCTGGCAAACATTTTTGAAATTTTCAGATTAATCAGTTTTGTGATAGATTATTATGTATTATATTACAAATAAGTATTATAATCATAAGCATAAATGAATTTCATAAGCAATATTAGTAAAAAAAAAATTAAAATAATTCTCTATCATCGATCCGATAGAAATACGTTATCTTATCTTTATAGCTAATAATTCGGTTTATTCTAATGTAATTAGAATAAATATCTTTTTAATTGCAATCTTTGCTAGATCATACTGCTAAACGTGATTTATTAATGAAAACGGAAATTATTAAGAATCTGACTTCCGAGAACATTAGGACTCTGAATTTGATTTGCAAGTGGGGATGTGATGGCACATCTATGGTCAAAGTACCTTTAAACAAAAATTTATTGATGATGATGGTAAAAAGCAGGTTCAAATACCTTTTTCACTTCTCTAGTGCCACTAGAACTTTTAAGTGTTGCGAATAATTCAGAAATCGTTATCTGGAAAAATTAGAGACCTTTATCTCCTAGATTTTTTTAGGCCCATCAGAATAAATTTTTTCTTGAAAATACGGAAGCTACTGTTAGTGAAATGGATTGTGTTGCAGATCAGGAGAGTAAACTTATTCCTTTTAAAGAAATCATTGATAGAAAATAAGTAGGCGTTAATTACAAAGTAGATTTAAGGATAATTGATTGAAAAATTTGTAATGCCTTAACTAGTAATTTGTCAACTTAACGTTGATAACTATGTCAGGCAACTTCAAGACAGATTAATAACCTTGATGACATTTTCAAACTAAAAGTGAATGAAGGACATTTACGATTCGGGATAACCACGTTACGTGCCTATATAAAATGTTTTGAGTGTAGCTTACATTTGGCATACAAACGGGATATAAAGGAATGGCAAGCGCGCACTCCTGGCGAAAAGAAAAATAAATAAATTGCAAAACAAAATTTACAAAAAGGATTTCGTTTACAATTAGGAGTTCTCGTCGATAAACCAAAAGCCGGATTTGGAAGCCCAAATGATGACAGTACAGCTCGTCGATTCTTTGAAAACGCAACTATTTCTGTTTTTATAAAGAGAGTAGACGAAGATTTGATCAAACGATTCCACGTCATATTAAAAGTGATTTCTTAACATTCATTTGATCAATTTTATGGATTATTGCTCACAAACAGCTTGTAAATTCGTTTGTTTTCCTAGTTTTATATGCCAACTTCAGTGCCAGAATACTTATTCATGGCAAAGAAATAATAGCTTCCTCAATATTACCAATTGGGAAAATGTCGGAAGACTCTCAAGAATTGTGCAACAAATTGATCAAATGGGTACCAAGAAGATTTCTCCCTAAAATGCAGTAGGACGAAAACAATGGAAGATGGGGCTTTTATCGGATTTGAATGTCATCAGATCCCATCATTTAAAGATTACATAAATTACCGTAGAAGAAATTAAGATCCTTGACCTTAGAGGCGTAACAAGTGCTGTAAAATATTTCGACAGCTTCCATTCTGAAAAATCTACTTATTATACTATAGATGATTCAGAAGACGGATTTCAGAATATCCTTTCGTTTTATTTTTATAATATAAAAATTAAACTTTTTAACATTTTACTTTCCATTAATGTACTTAATTGTGTTTGATGAATAAATATTCATCGTGTAATTTCGATTAAACATATCTTAGTTCCTTGAAAATTATTTGTAACGTTTAGTCTCGAAACTTCACATTTTATTTAAATCTAAATATTTTTAGAATTAATACGCCATTTTTTTTTCACTTTTGAATAGCACTTAGCATCCTCAAACTCACCTGTATACGAAATTTCATAGAAATTGAGTAACTTACAAAGCATTTTAATTTTTTGTCCGCCAAAATGGATCCGCCATTTTTTTTTTTAAATTTTAACTTTAGAATAGTAATCAGCATCCTGAAAAACACCCGTTTACGAAGTTTCGTGCAATTTGAATAACATTTTCATATTTTGGCCATCTTTTCGGGATTTTGCCCCACTGCGATGGTTATAGGCTAGAATTTCTTTTTATAAGTTCAAAATGACGGCCTTAAATTACAAAATGGTGGTAGAGACGAAAAATTTGTTTACGCACATTATTGAGTAGCATATCATTGGATAGGTCTTTCAAAATGAAGATGTTTCATTGACTACTTTACAGTCAGAAGTTTTATTTAAATATTACACAACCTGGAAGTTGTGTAGGTAGGATCTCTAGCTTTATTACAGCTCTAACCTTCATAGACATCTATAGGCCTCATCAAAATAGTGTTTATAGAAAGGAACTAACAATTAAATACAACTTAAAATCATCAATACAAGTATATATAAAAAAAATAAGTAATATAAAAAATAGTTTCACATTGCTGAGAAATAATTAGTTCGCTTTTACGAAGTCAGTTTTTTTATTATTATTATTTAATTTTTACTTGTTTAAGTTGTAGTTTATTTAGCTTGAAAATAACAGTCGTACAAATTACAAATTTACTAATCTGAGAAAACTCACTTTAAAAGTTTAATATCTACGGACATTCAGTTAAACTCGGTCTATAAATGATTATAACCTAAGAAAATTATTCGAATATTGAAAGGGATTTTTTGCATACTGTTCAGAAATTTTAAAACATGCAGAATAAAAGAAAACTGACTTTTTGAACGTTTCAAAGCTCCTGTGCCAACTTAAGAGCATTTTTATGTTAATCTTTATTGTAAATATATTATAAAAAAGCAATAACTTCCGATTTATTAATCCGTTTTAATGAAAATCTTATCTAAATTTATTATCATAATATAAATTTTCTAATATCTTCAAACATCAAGGAAGGTAATTTTTGAGATCGAACAATTTGTTGATTTGGTAAAGATTAATAAAATATGTATTCTGTCTTTGCGGCTTTCATTTAATAAAGTCTTTCCTTTATTTTTTTAATGCTTTTTTTCAAGGTGAAAAAGCGTAAAGAAATAGCAGCTTTGTTAATTTAACCTGTTATTATATTTCACAATCGGGAAGCACCTGCGAAATTTCCCCTATTTAAGTGTTTCATCTCTCTCCTTTCCGCCGCCTCCCTCAATCAGTCTCCCTCTCCTTCTCTGCAAAATTTCTCTCTCCTTCTCTCCAACCGTCACTCACCCCGTCTTTCTCCTCTCTCTCTCCCTTTCTCTTCCCCGACCGTCACTCCCTGTCCACTTGGTGAGAGAATATTGCAATTGTATTTTGTTTACATTTTTTCCTAAAATTTTGTTATTTTCGTCAATTACTCATTTTTATTGCTATATTAGTAGCTTTCTAAATAAATTTTATCTTCGTCTTTTTAAGTTAATAAATGCTGCAACATTTCGAATAAAATCCCGTATCTATTCTTAGGAAATTAAAGTAACTATGATGAAACAATTTGGATGTCTGGGGTTCTCAATAGTTCGTATTGAAAATAGTAAAGATTTAATAGGAGGTATATTCATCAAAGCTTTAACTCGAGCACATGCCATTTCTGATGGAAGAATACGTCCCGGCGACAGAATTTTACAGGTGAGTATTTTAAATAATGCGGAATGTATATTATAATGCAAATAGTCAATGCAATAGAGACCGTATGGGGACCCTACCTAGCAAAATTCATGGTAGTTCTGGAAAAAGGCTTACTATATGTTTTTTGGTTCGCTGAATCCGAATTTTTAACTTCCCACCAAAATTCGTCCCGGCAACCCCCCCCCCCCCACCACCAAATTTTTGTAAAAAGCCCCCCAAAAAGGTTTTTATTAAAATAATCAATTCTTTTTATTGTTTTAGGGGGAAAAGTATCTAGAAAATCAGAAAGTAGACAAAATTTGCAATAAATTAGATATGACATTATGAAGGGGAAGGGGGGGGGGGGGGGATCTGCCTCGGAACATGCGCCACGGTGCTGCGTAGACTAAGTTGCGCAATTCCACTTAACCACTCACACGTTTACATTCGTCCTCCCATCTCCCCTCCGAATTTTCTCTATAAGGTTTACTTTAAGTTTTTTGGGTCGCTGAATCCGAATTTTTACCTGGCCCTCAAAATTTCTCCCCCCCCCCCCCCAAAAAAAATAGTTGTTTTTAAATTAATTTTTTTATTGTTTTAGGGGAAAACTATATAGAAATTTAGAAAGTAGACAAAATTTGCAACAAATAGGGTATGTGACATTACGACGTAGGATGACGGGGAGGGAGAGGACTGCCTCGGAACATACACTGAGACGCTATGTGCACCAAGTTATGCAAGTCCAGGTAATAGGGGATTTTACCCGGCAAAATTAATGCTAGTTCTGAATTTAGCTCAATCTCAAGAACTAATGCACAGCTTTTCATTAAACTTCAGATTCAGTTAGTCCTTTATATGAATTGGTGTTGTTTGCGTGTTGGTGCAGATCACCCAACAGGTGGCGCTGTTGTGCTGCATTTTTAACGATTTGCACAATAGCTCTATCTCAAGAACTAATGCTCGAATTTTCATGTAATTTCACATTTAATTATACATTGACACAAGTTGATGCTGATTAACTTTTGGTGTTAATCGCCCGATAGGTGGTACTGACATGATGGAATTTTCACGATTTTTGCAATAGCTCTTTCTCAAAATCTAATCCACTGATTTACCCCAAACTTCAGATTCAGTTAGACGTTCACATTAGTTGTTGCTGATTAGATTTTGGTGTAAATCACCCTATAGGTGGCTCTGCTACGCTGCATTTTACAGAATTTACACGATTCCAGGGATAACCATATATCAAGAACTAAATGCTCGGAATTTCATATCTATAGAATCCTCATGATGGGCATAGATTGCCATTTAATTTTGGCAGTGTGATAGCGAATTTTGAAGTATTAACCTGTAGGAGATAGAAGAAAGTTTTGGGATTGGTACATCCATCTAGTTCATTTAGTAAATATTTTTTTAATGTACGGACCCCTCTGAGAGCGAGTAATATTCGCACTTGACCGTTTATTGTTTGTACAGTTTTCAAGAATATATATATATATATATATATTTCTATAATGCGTGCAGCCCGATTACAAAATATCATGTTTGCACTTAAAACTATATAAATAATTCAGCATTTGTTTCTGGCTATATTCCATAACGAATTTAAAACTTAATTTATAAACAAGTAATATAAATAAAACACAAATTTAAGACATATAATTGAACTACGCTGAAAAAACAAAGAAATCACTGAAATAATCCGAATCAAAAAATCAGCTGCAAATAGCAAAATCGTTGTTGATTTTTCAGTATATTAACTTCTTTCATGAGGCTATATGAAAGTATCGTTTATAATTATTTAAAAACACTGTTTGAATGAATTACATTTTACATAACATTTTTTTATGCTTTTGCAGAATCTATAAAGTATATTAAATGCAAAAAATCTTTCACTCCCCCCATCCCGAAATAAAAAATTACCTATAATCTGTGTCACGTGAAGCTCGGGTTATACAAACGTTTTGTTAGGCAGGTTTTATTGTACATGTGCACTTTGAATGAATTAATAAAAAGAAAACATATATACACTTTAATTCGTGTATTCTCCCAAATTAAGCTGCAATATTGTCAGGTGTATGTCTAAATTAAAATCATTTACCAAAAAGGTAAAAAGACAGATTTTCATTTTTATATTAAACATGAAACTAATGTAAAGTTAATTTGAATTAGCTAAACATGCATCAGAATATACTTTCAACGATTTTACATATTTTCTTTTCTTTTAGCTTTGCATTGTAGAAAAACTTTTCATGTTCAAAAATCAATCGCACATATGTAGCCTGGAGTTCTTTCTTTAGTTTGATAAATTCTTTGAATGTCAGATTGCAACAGTGATCGATCTGTCAGAAGCTTGATAACACCTCAAAGCATCCTACACTGCTGGCCATCCAAAATGCAACACCTTGAAGGGATCAACCGAACAGCGTAAAATTTACACCATGTATACACCTCGGTAATATATGCAAATGATTACAAATTCAGCGCTCGCGCAAATCGTGGGAGATTGCAGCGCCCCTTACAATCTGTATATAAAGGGAAGAAATATTATCGTTTTGAAGAACGTGATTTGTTTTTCGGGCGATTTTTTGTGTGTACAGATTCAGTATGCCTTATAGAAAAATACGAGCACCATTCGAGCACGTTTCTGATTTCGATCGCGGAAGAATCGTTGCATACAGAGATTGCGGATTATCCTTCCGAGAAATTGGTCATCGTATCGGACGTAGCCAAGCAACAGTCCCGAAAATATAGAATCTGTGGATGCAGGAGGGAACGGCAGACCGACAGGAGCGATTGCAAACGCCTCGTCATACCACTCCACTAGAACACATGGATATTGTGCTTATGGCACTGATGGAACGCACTGCCACATCCGCAACCTTAACACAAAAAATGCCGTCTCTAACACAACAATGGGCGTCCGCACGAACAGTTCGGAGTCGTTTGCAGTACAGTGGATTGTCCGCTAGGCGTTCATTGATTCACATACATTTGGAATTAAACCACAGGCGTTTAAAATGGTCGGCTGGACGGCAGAGATGTACATCCGACTGACATAGCACTGTTTTTTCGGAAGAATGACGCTTCTGCCTGCAGTATCACGATGGTCGAATTAGACTTTGGAGACAACGTGGGGAGAGGCTGCTCAACTGCTGCATTATACATTATCACACTGGTTTTGCACTGTTATGGTGTGAGGTGGTATTGGATTCAAATCCCGCACCCCCCTAGTACGCATTAACGGTACACTTACCAGCCAACTCTGTTCTCCTCCCTTACCTTCAGGGTTTGCCTGCGACCACATATCAACAAGACAATGCACGACCACATGTTGCACGCAATGTTCAAGCTTTCTTCTTAGCTCACCTAATTCCATTTTTACCCTGGCCTGCCTGTTCTCTAGATCTACCACCCATCGGGCATTTCTGGTCTATGATTGGAGAACGCCTATCCCGGAATGCCGCGAGTACACAAGATGAACTTTGGCTACGTGTGGAGGCAGCGTGGGATGCCATTCCCCAACAACACATCCAAAGCCTCTTTCACTCTATGCCGCAGCGTGTAGCAGCGGTTATTGACAGACGTGGATGTAACAGTTCTTACTGATTTTCCCGTCTACCTCGCTTCAAAGAAGGTTGTCTTTCGAATCAATTAACACGGATTCTAAATGTTATCTCTAAAATAAATTTGGCTTTGATATCTCTTGTCTTTCTTGCTGTTGCATTTTGGATGGTCAGCAGTATATAAACTAGTCAAATGTACCAATCCCAAAACTTTCTTCTATCTCAAACATGTTAATACTTCCTGAAAAATCCAGCATGTCAGCACCACCTGTGAGATGATTTACACCAAAATCTAATTATCAACAACTTCTAACTGAATCTGAAGTTTGAAGAATATCCGTGCATTAGTTTTTTAGATAGAGCTATTGCGGAAATTGTAAAAAAATTCTGCATAGCAGCGTCACCTGTTGAGCGATTTACACCAAAACTGATTAGTACCAATTTATACCAGGAAATAACTGAATCTGAAGCTTGATGAAAATTCATGTATTTTTTCTTGAGTTAGAGCTATTGTGATAATCATGAATTACGCAGCATAGCAGCGCCACCTGTTGGGCAATTTTCACCAAATTGCAATTAGCACCTGACTATACCCTGGACTAATTAAATTTGTAGTTTTATGAAAATCCGTGCAGTAATTACTGAGATATAGCTATTACAGAAATCGTGAAAAATGCCACATAACAGCGCCATCCATTAGGCGATTTTTACCAAAAACTAATCGGATCCAGTTTATATCAAGGTCTAACTTAATCTAAAGTTTTGTGAAATTCCGCGCATTAGTTCTTGTGATAGTGCGACCTCAAAATTTTTGTCACATACAGAGTGACAGACAGACTGACTCACAGACATACATTTTCTAAAAACCATCAAATCGTGTTCAGGACATTCTAAAACGTTTAAATCCGTCGGAAAGCGGAAGTCGAAAATTTTCAGGAATCAAATACTTTCTTCTTGTAAAGATAGAACGTAACCCCCCCCCCCCCCCCCCCTCATAAACCTTTCTTCTTATAAAAACATAAAGGATTTCGTAGGACTGGCGTTATTAAGAGTAGATAGACATGAAATAGGCACTTGATTTTAAAAGTACATCAAGCTAGTCCGGCCAAAAATATACTAAAGGACACTTTACTATTCTTAGAAAAAAGGGCAAAATACCCAATATGAACTTTAAAAATCTCACCGTTTAACTTAATCCTCTCGGGTCCGATTTGCTTTCAATTTTGTGAACAAAATTACTTTTACGTTAATAATCGTGCAAAAAGATTTACGGAAGTTCAAAGATTATCTCATTGTCTTACGTACAGTCGTGGGAAAAAAAAAGTAATCTCCCCCTACTAACTCCTCAACAAATTATCGTAGACGAAAGTTAATGGTACCGAACGATTGGAAACAAAGTCTACTTTTAAATGACGTATATAAAATTTGCTTAGGGGGCCATCTACATATTAAAACTAATCCAAATTTCATTTTTCAATGGCAATATACAATTTTAAGGAGATATTTCAAATCTTTGGTTCAAACTATGCCTAGACAAATTTAAAGTCATTTGAATGATAAGTTTTTGAATTATGAACATTCAAAATTTAGTGCTTCTAATGTTAAATTACATTTTCATATTTTTATTTATAACTTCTGAAATTATGATCCTAATGTTCTAATTTTTTGTGTAGCAATAATACTAATATACCCAAACATAAATACGTTGAATTTGCAATTTTTATAATTTTCTGATATGAATTAGGAAATTAATATTCGAAAAAATTATGAATTGCAACCTACAATTTTTTGATGGATTCAGATTTATTAAGTCCTGCTTTATGGAAATCCAAAATTTCACATTTTTCTTCAAGTAGTTTTTAAATTATGCTTAAAAAACGGCAAAATGATGGTTTAAGGGGCCGTCTATGATAGAAGTGACTAAATGTTTTGAAATTTCTTATGCTATCCTGTAATCTAACATGCTTAATTGACTGCTTAAGGTGCCTTGATCAAGAAGGGAGCTCCTTCGGTTAACAATCGAGTACCGAACTTCAATTTGGATACAGCCCATAAAATACGCTCGTTTTAAAATAATTGATTTCTCGGAAACTTATGGTACGAATTGCATAAAAATTTGTTTTTAGACTAATTGAAGGGTGTAGAGTTCATTTATGCTGTCAGAATTGTGCACTGCTAGTGAAAAAAAAACAAAGTTATGGTTCATTTTATTATGTGGATGGCCCCTTAAACAAATTTTATATACATCATTTAAAAGTAGACTTTATTTCCTATCGTTCGGTACTAGTCACTTTCTTCTACGTTAGTTTGTTGAGAAGTTAGTAGGGGGTGTTTACTTTTTTTTTCCACGACTGTACTTATTTTGTGTATTATTCAATTAATGTTTATATGATAATAGGTTAAGGAAGAGTTTTTGGAGACGTTTGGAAAATATTGTATCACAACAGGGTTTAACAGATATTACAACTTTCTAATGTTTTTGCGTTTTATCACACATCATTCGTTCAGAAAAGTATCCTATGTTTTAAATTTAAAGAGTGAATTGCATGCATAAAATAAACGAATTGCCAATAATGCAAAGAGAATTAAGAAAAATTTTATCACTAAATGCCAGAACTTAAATGAAGTCATAATAAAAATGGCTTAGACATATACTATCATTACTACATGTAGATAACAATGGTAATTGTTAAGACTAAATAATACTCGATGCAAAGTCATGTACTATTAACCCTAGAACTACCGGAAATTTTACTCAAGTTTTATAAAAACATTCTACACCAGAATTTTTACTTAAAACTATTTAATTTGTTTATTTAACTTATTATTGTCTGATTTATACATTTAGTTTGTTTTGAAGAAATTTCTGGTTTGAATAAATATTTTGAATGTACATGTCGGGTCCAATGGACCCGTCTGGTAGACGGAAGGTTAATAGTACACGAAACCTGCAAGGATTATAAGGCTGTGGAAATAATAAAATGTTACAATTTAAAAATTTAAATTGTATTTAACAATTTCTTTTATTTTAGAGAAGGAAATTTTTAAATAAAATGTTTAATGTCTCTTTTATTATTTGCATCGCCTTTTAAGCAAAGCGATGAGCTTATTTTAATGTTTACATTGTGTATTTTTTTAATCAATCAAGGTGGAATTGCATTTCTTCTTATGATTTTATTAAAAAACAGGGTTTTCTTTATTCTAATTGTTGGTATTATGAACTGAGAAACATGCTTTTACTTTTTGAGGAAGTTTTTTTGTAATTTCGGAATTATGAAGAAAGCTAAAAATAAAACTAATCATTTAGTAATGGGTATTTTAATAAAACATTTTTCTCAACTTAAAATATTGTCGCTTACGGTAATTTCTGTGAACGGTTCAATATCACGAATCGTGGACTGAGGATCTTATAAGAATTCACGCTCAGGATTATTTATAAGCTTGTCTTGCAAAAAGTAAAGAAACTGTTTCAGTATAAACTACCGGAAAGAACTGTGAAGTATCAAAGTTTTCTAGAGTAATAATCCTGAAGCTACTTTAGTAATTTCTAACCGTTTGGTTATATATTTGGATTTTCGAAGTCATAAGAACGTGACAGTTAAGATACTTGACGCAGTACAATATAAGCAGATAAAAGGACGTTTTTAGTATCAGAACTTTTTAACTTATAGCAGTCTAGTATCGCTAGCATTCAGCAAATATGTGAAAAAAGGAATTCTTATAATAGAATTCCTCATTTCCATATTTTATCCTCGGTCTTCTCTAACAGTCCTTAATTAACTGCATAATTGGAATTATCAGATGGAATAATGGATGATTAATTTCATAATATAAACGTTATAAGTAGATAAAACAACGTTGTTAATACCAGATCTTTATTACTTGCATCAGACTAGTATCAGTAGCAGTCAGCATACAGTCATCAGTTCAAAGAATGATGAAATTTCGCTCATATATATGGAAGAGAAGCGAATTGGAGGTATAGGTTTTCCGATTGGCTGTCCCCGTAATTTCTTATAATTTTATTGGTCAATAAATCTATTCCTCGAATCCGCTTCTCTTTCATATATAAGAGCGAAATTTAATCATTCTTTGCACTGTCGATGGTACGCCTACTGCTACCGATACTAGTCTGGTATAAGTTAAAAAGTTCTGGTGTTAATATTTTTTATCTGCTTATATGATAAAATGTTGATAAATCTGACTTACCAGTCCAAACTTTTATAAAATATAATAAGCTGATAAAATATCACAAGAAAGAAAAGTTTGTCATTCTTTTCCGAAAGAAATATTCATATAAGAACTGTAAAATATATTTCCTTGATATCCATGTTTTAATAATTTGAAAAATGTATAAATATGTAAAATAAAATAGAAGTAATGAATACATATTATAAATAGCAAGTTCCAAATTTAGGTTTTTAGAGAATAAGACTGATAAAAATAAAATTCTTGGCAACTTTTAACTGTCGTGCAGTTATTAAAAAAATAAAAATAAATATGGTTATTAAGAAACAAGTAATATAAAAATTTAGTTTTTAAAGTCGATTCCTACTTAGGCCATCAAAGAAAAATTTAATTTAATCCCTTAAGCTAATATTAGTTTTTGCTGCATTAAAATATCTCAATTTGTTGATTTTCTATAAGCAAGTAGGTTTACAATGGAACTCTATGGGAATTTAGCGAAATATTAGAGATATCGCCAAGTTGGCGTCACTTTTGGCGACTCATTTTGGCCGCCCAATTCGGGGATATATCGCCAAGTTGGCGGCAAACTTGGCGGTATTTGGCGACAGAACAGGGTCCCCCTATGGTAACCCCTTATTGAAAATACTTTCATTGAAATTCAATAACCAATAGCCGCCATTTTGTTTTCCATGCAAAACTAAAATTAATTTAATTAATATTTGATAAAACTGTATTAACATCAATTGTCATCCAGTACAAGTTTAAAAAAAAAAAATTATTTCAACTTGATAGGATGAATAATGAGTATTTTATTAACGATTGAAAATTTGAACAAGATAAATATACAAATAAATATAGGGAGAGTGTGAGCTAATAGTAGGAATTGAAAAAAGAGGCCTTAGTAAATAAAAAAAAAAATGCTCTATCCCGTATTTTTAGGTAAATTTCCGATAAAAAGAAATTATAATTGGTTGTAAATTATAAACTTAATCCTTTCAGTTCATTGAGTGGGTTAGACTGACAGCATCCTTTACCTTCAGGCCCGCCTTAAAGAAATAGGGATCACTTGTGCAATATAGAAATTTGTCTCGATTTCAATAATTGAAAAGCAACTAAGTAAAAATTCAAGAATTTTTCTAATGAAACATTCAAGTTCGCCGTCAAATCTTGACGGGCACAGTCTAGTTGTATTTTATAAAACCTACCGAAAAAAATCTTCCTTTTTAAGGTTAATGGAACAGATATTTCTACATTTACCCATTCTGAGGCAATTGACTGTTTAAGAAAGGCACCTGAAATGGTAACTCTTATCTTGTGCAGAAGTTGCAGTGGAAAGAGCACCTGTGCAAAACATTCACTACCGAAGGTCGTATATCTGTTTCGTTTATATTTTTGCATTTTACGATAAAATGTAATGGAAATACAGCTGTTTATTGATATAAATGTATATTTTCTGTAGGTACATTCATTTAGTGTCATTCTCGAGAAAAGTCGGGATGAAAAATTTGGCTTCGCTGTATGGGATTCTATTGACAATAATCCCAAAGCTCAGACGAGTATTCTGCCCTGTGCAGTGGAGATAAAAGATGTTTTTCCAGGTAGCCTTGCACACAAAAATGGAATAAAAAAGGGAGATCGAATTTTAGAGGTATTTCTTCAATCTTTCATATAAAGAGTAATTAAAAATATATACCTGATTACATATACAGGGCTGGTACCTATACGTATCCATCCCCTGTAAATATACGCACATAGAAATAACAAAAATTAAGAAGATATGTTTAGTATACAGTCGTTTACTCTTAACGCGAGGTATAAAAAGACCGGCATTTCTTTGAGGAAAAACACTTTGAGAATTATCTTAAGGATGGTCTCGAATCCAAAAGGGCAAGTTTCTGACATAAGGTTTAATTTATTTTTGTTCGAAAATGCATGAAACTAGATGGTGTTGTTGTTCAGAAACTATGTAACTGAACCGTTTTCTCCATTTTTTTTCCGATGCAATATTCTTTCAGAAAATAGTGTCAAAGTGGGCGTTTTGAACAGAATTTCCGCTCGAAGGGAGAAAGAGCACTCAAGAGCGGGCTCAAAACGTGTTTGTCACGTGAAGATAATTCCTTATAACTCAAAAGGTAATTGATTCATCAAAAAATCGAAAAAACAGTACATTTCCAAATCGATTCCATGCCAGACTTTTCAATTTTATACCTCTCCGTTAAAAAATGAGTTTGTAAATGTGTCAAAAGCTTTTGCGCCTGTTGAGCAGAGCAGTTAAGAACAGCCTTAAAGGGACAAAGGAACCTTCACTCATTTTTTTTTTTTTTATTTCACTTAAAGGGGTCTTGTACCTTTTTAAATGCGTCAAAAAATAACGAAAAACATCAAAGTTGGAATTTGTCTATCTTCAAAACCTTTTTGTGTGTAAATATGAAATTTTGGATATTAATTAAACAGATTGTGCTTTATAATATGCTACCATTAGAAATTTGTTCGCCTTTTACAGAATTTGTGTATTGTCGAAATCAAAATAGTTCTTTTTTTTTTTTACCCCGTAAGTCATTGCGCGCATGATATCTTGAGAAAAAATGTATGGATTATCATGAAATTTGGTAAATATACTAAACAAATACGTGTGTTTAAAATGATCTACTTTTAAGTATTTATAATGGTAATATTTTTAGTTATGACTATTTTTATTCATTAAAAATTCAAAATTTTTATTTATTTTTTTTACGAAAATGTTTTTTTTATATAGTTAATAAAATAATTTTAGCCTAAGAGTAAATCATTTTAAACACACATATATTTTTAGTATCTTTACCAAATTTCATGTCAATCCATACATATTTTCTCAAGATATCATGCACGCAATGAAGTGCTATTTTGATTTCAACAATACACAAATTCTGTAAAGGGTTAATAAATTTCTGTTGGTAGTATATTACAAAGCACAATCTGTTTAATAAATATCCAAAATTTCATGTTTATACATAAAAAAGGCTTTGAAGATAGACTAATTCAAACTTTGAAGTGTTTCGTTAATTTTCGACGTGTTTAAAAGGTACAAGACCCCTTAAATAGCATCAAGCTTTCAAGAGCACTCTATATGCATTATGGCATATATTTATCACACAAGAAATAAAAAAAAAAAAAACGCGAAAAATAAGGAATTTTGTTGAATATTTTAAGAAATTTGAAGGATCTTTCAAAAGGCCCTATGCTCCTTCCATATCATTAAAATCCCTAGTATTTTTTATAGCTGTTTGTCATTATATATGTCATTAAACTGTATATTTCTAAAAACTAAATATAGTTAAAGGAAAAGTTAAAGGTAGTTAACTGTAGAAATGATGCAAAAATGCTGAAAATTTCATAGAAATTTAGAAATTAATTTTTTCTTACTTTTTTATATTCTAATGTATAAAATTTGATGCGCAGTTTTATTTGTATATATGAAACAATTATCCATAAAAAATATTGGAGATTTTAATTGATATGGAATGCGCATGGCGCATTTTTAAAATTTCGTCATTGCGCTTAAGATATTCTAGAAAATTCCTTATTTTTCTCCGGAAACATTTTCTTTTGTTTCTTATATGATAAATATATGCCATAATGCATATAGCGTGCCTTTGAATAGTATTTAAAGTGAAAATAAATAAGTAAATAAGTGAGATTGAGAGTCCCTTTTTCCCCTTAACCCTCTCACGGACAAATCCGTGTTAATACCTTCAATAAGCTCCAGGTTTCACTGCAATGTGTATTATTTGGAGTAACTATAACGGCTCCGTCCCCCTGCTCGCTACGCTCACCAATACCCCGCGTAATCGCTTTGCGATACCTTATTTTCTATGCATTCAATTTTTAGATTCCAAACGCAGATGACCACCCACCCCCTTTCTCATTAGTTAATGGAAATTATCTTATTTGTGTAAATGTCACTTGTGCCACCAATCCTTAACCCCCCCCCCCCCCACCGCCACCCCCCAAAAAACAGAAGTTTATCAAAATGCAGAAGATTCTTTCGTTTTTCCGCCCATCTTATCTAAATTCTCTACTTTCATGGTTTTCGCCAATCGCAATTCCTGCTAAGAAAAGTCAGAAAGTTCTGACCAATCACGTGCGTTTCGCTGTATCTACGCAGATTTTCATTGGTACATTTCCAAATTTTTACTTATATATAAATAGAAAGAGAGAGGGGAAGAGAGGTACAATTCTATTTATTCATTGCATTTTTAATACATTGAACGATGATTAATACTGTCTAGAATCGCATAGATATTCGTAATTATGTGTTTAATATTATGTTGAAAAAATCATCTTTTTTCGCTGTTAAAACAAGATATACAGAGAAAAGATAACAATTTTGTCCTTTTGCTAGACTGCTAGATGATTAAAAATGCTTTCAGCTTTCATGTATTTGAAAAAAAGTCAAATTCCAGCGTTTTCCCTGTTTTCTGAATTCCATGTGTTTTCCAAGTTCTTCGGGTGTCGCAGCAAACATAGTATGAAGGGTTTACAACTATACTAGACAAAGCCCATTTTGGAAAAAAAATATAGTCCATTTATAAGGTTCATAAAATGTTTTATTCATTCCCGCAATGAACCAAGTCTGTAAACTGATACCATATATGAGAAAGTATGTGAAAACAGACTTGGGTCACTGTGGGATTGTATAAAACAGATTTGATGCACCTGCTAAATGGATTATATAATGTTTTATGGACTTGGTCTACTATGGTTGTGAGCCCCTCATAAGGCAGTAGCTTTTTTTACACGACGATAGGAAGAAGCAATTTTAAAGCAGAAAGTAGGTAAATGTTTTGATTGCATTACTTATAAATTGCTATGACGCTCACCTTTTGTAATAAGAAACATTAATAGTACCTGAAGAATTTGAAAGGGGCAGCTCCGTTCTTTTATTCATCACTGAGACAATTTTTACATGCAGTTTCAATATATCTATCGATATATATTGTAGTGACTTAGATATCGCTGGACTAGAGGAAATGGTAGCGTAGTGCTTCTAATATCTAAGTCCTTTATTTATATCAATTTCTAGATTAAATTTGAGTATTTACACATTAAACAATATTTGTCTTGGATTCTTGTCAATTATAAACAGGACAAAAGTTCAATTAACTGGATGCTTCCCCAGATAGTCATTCAATCTGAGAGGTGACTGCTCGGGACGATCATCTATCTACCCTCTCCTCACTTCGATATGCAACACCGGGTCCAGCAAGATCTACCTCTCTTAGCGACCTCCCTCAGCCGCTTCCAAAGTCCTTCTCCTCTCTTCTCTCCTTCCGCGTTGCCACCTCCTCTTTCTCGAAGGCTGAAGCTCCCGGTTCTCGGAGAACTTGTCTTTTCTCCTTCTTGTCCGTTGCCACCGCGCTTTTACTGGAAGGCTGAAACTCCTGCTCTCTCTGCAATTCAACGGAATGTTAAGAGCGTGCCAGAACGAAATTGTACTGTCTGCTCCATTGATATTTCCAGACTTGACGGCGCCATGGTTTTGTTCAGAGATGAGCAATGAGATCTCTTAGCGTGGGAAAGTCTAGAAGATCGTCTGGGATTTTCTCCCGAATTAATAGTTCGTGAATAATTAGTCTTTAGGGGTAATTAGTAAAGTTCTTACTAAATAAATAAATATATAGATAGATAGATAGATAGATATACATATACTAGGGGGCTCTGCCCCCTGCAAGCTACTCTCGCCAACCCCGTTCAGACACTACAGAATATAAAAGCACGCTAATCTGATCGCTTTTTAAAAGATTAGAGAAGATTGAATTACACTGGAAAAAAAACTGAACCAGTAGTGATCTCCCTGTAAACGGGCTTCCATTCAATTCCCTTTGATAGCAAAAATTTAATCAGTTGCGGTTAAATCAGTTGCTGTTAAGACACCCAATGGCTGTTTTTGTGTTTGATTCACAATCTGTTGCCTGTTATATCTAAAATCTGTCGCTAAACTATAAGATTAAATGCCAATAATGGTTGACCGTAAGTGTCACATTCACTTGACTTTAAGTACAATTATATTGATTAAATAAATAATCTATTTGTAAATCGTGAAGATATTAGTATCGCCACAACTTCATACGAATGCAGGTCATCGGCATGGATATTCTTCACATTGTCTAGCTCGGAATGTAATGCAGTTTGAAATATCTTCCATGATTAAGCAATCCTACGAATAACAGTTACAACATACTCAAACTTTCGAATTTCCTTCTGTGTTATGTTAAAATTGCTTCTTGCCATCGTTGTTTACAACAAAGTTATTGTCCTTCGCTATAAATGCTATCATATTGATTTGTAGTAAAGGTATAACTTGTTATATTTTAAACCAAATTATACTAAACTTTCTGATTGGATATTTATTATAGGCTCTTAATTTAATATTAAGTATTAATTGTCAGATATAATTTGTATTATATTTTATGTTAAAAGATTTTTGCGGTAAATTTCAATTTGACTTAAGTTTACTTAAAAATATCCGGAAATATATTTAAGTAAGTTTTCTAAAATAAATATAAATTTATTTACACAAGGATACCATTTCATTATTTTGTGCTCTGTACTTTACTTTCGCTTTATTTGTGGCTATCTATAAGACTAGTGAATTGTTGTCTTTTAGAAAAAAAAATTGAATTTTAAATTATACGAGAGAATTCATCATCTTTTAAATGTAAAAAAAAATCGAAAAGAGAAATTTACGAAATTCGAAAGCATTTTCTCATTATTTTTTTTCTCTAGGTTAATGGAGATAGCTTACTTGGCAAAACGACTGATGATGTGATTGATATTCTCCAGAAAACAGATGGAGTAATAAGAATGGTCTTCTGTAGGTAAGAAATTGCATATAGCAGAAAAAAAAATATCTTATGCATCAGGCTACTGCCAGACTACTGTTTGAAAGTGTTAATGCACTTTTAGACTTGAATACTTAAATATTTCTTACATACTTTAAATCTGTAAAATTGTTAATATTTTGTAGTTGCATTTTTTTTTGATAAATTGTTTATTAAATTTTATGTTATTGAAATTATATAATATAAAAAATGCATAATTTTGGTTTAAAGTATTTTATCAGAATCTTTGAAGAAATCTTACATAATAGGGCAATTCCGTGCAGAGAGTCACACACGTAACGCATGATTTAATGATTTATTCAATTATTTATTAAATTTTAATTCTGATTTTAGATGGTATGGTAAATAAGTTATTAATATATTTTTTAATTTAAATGTGTGGAAATAAAACTCGCAGAAATATCATTTAATTTCATTACTCAAAATTTGGTTTTTTTCTAAGTCACACGTAACATTTTTAAAAAAGCTATTTTGAAAATAAGTATTATATAAAAATGATAGTTTTTTGCATTAAAGGATACTGTAAAGTGTGTATTTTTTTAAAGAATCTTTGTTTGGATTTTTAAATAAGAAATATATTAAAAAATCCTTGATTAATTAGAATTTTTTTTGTTCAAAATGTCACACACGTAACATGGAATTGTGCAATATCGTAAACTGGACTAATTAAATGTCTAATGAAATTACTTGCTGGCCCGTGTGTCTTAGTTGTAGAAGTTCATTTCATCCAAATGCTACAGATTTAAATAAAAATCCGCTAAGTTACACAGACATTGAGGAACTATAGTCAGTGAATTCTGTTATGTATACGGTACTAGTGGAAATAATCTTACTGGTTTTGTGCGTTTCTTTAGAAATTTTTTTTTTTTTTTTTTTTTTTTTTTTTTTTTTTGAGTGGTAAGTAAAATACGGATTTTTGAGGAGTGAAAATATGTCACTTGGTTTGGAGGAAAAAAGAAATCGTATTGTCTTTTCCTTTTATGTTCTGTGTTCCGAACCGGATGTGAATGACCATCGCCATTTCCTTAGGAACGAAAAAAAAAAAAGTCTTTAAAAAAAAATTCCGGTTGAGTTTTTCAGCATCAAATTTTAAGTGAACTGGTAAATTTTTTACATCTTTTTTAAAAATTAAATTTTTCAAGTAAATTTATTAAACTCTGTACACTGATATTTAAAAAGTTACTTTCTTTTAAACTTATTTTTAAAATTAAATATAATACAATGCTTAGGATTAATTTTTGTAAAAGAAAAGTTATTCGTACCAATGCCTAATTTTTTGGAGTTCATATATTTTTCTTTGTTTTTAAATACAATTTCTTCCCGTTTTTTAAGTGTTAACTAATATATCCTTAATACAAACTTAGTTTTTATCCCTTCCAATAGTTTTAGAAAAAGCAAATAGACCGCGAGCTCAAATATAGTGTAAAATTGAATTCTGTTAGGTGCCAATTTGCCACAAAGTTTTACTAATTTATTTGAAGGAGAAAAAAGCTGGCATTTTGTTACCTAAACTAACAGAGTGAGTTGTTGCCGCAGTACTGAAAACGTCCTACCCTTTCATTAGTTTTTTATCTTTAACCCTTTATGTACTGAATTATGAATTTGAATTCCTGAAAATTTTATCTTCTAAAGCACTTTTCGTGAATCGTTTATTCTGCATTACAAGATTTACATAATCCTTTAATACATTTTAGAAGGATTGAAGGATTCATTATATTTGAATTTATAGGGATTTTGTGCAATATTTATAAACCCATTCTAATCCTTTATTTATATATATATTTCTTAGCATTTTGTAGAATTAGGAAATGTACAAATATATTCTTTTTACAATAGAAACATAGAAATATTTCCGAATTGAAAAATCCCCCCCCCCCCAACCAAAACACCAAGAAAGCTGAAAACATGCAAACGGAAAATAAATCATCCTTTTAAAAATATGTATGTTTTGCGTAACCCATAATGCTTTTGGAACAAGATAAATTAATGTATCTATAACTCATTCTAAACTGTATTGCAACTAATCGATGTATTAAATGAATTTTATAACTAGTTATTTTAATGGTACTTATAAGTACCGTCAGTAGATAAAGGGATAACCTCGTCAGACCCGAAACTAAAATAATGCTACACATGCTCATTCATTGTTTTTCACAAACAAAATGACGTCATAGATGGCTAACAAAATTTATTTTCCGGAATTGTTCCTTTGGGGGACTGGGAATTTAGGTTAACAAATATGGATCTAAAATTACAAAACTCCTTAAAATATCAATTTATCTCAAACTTAAATACACACAATCACAAATTTAAGGGCTTTAACCAAGTGAATGATATACAAATTCTCAAATTTTTATTGTAATACGTATGATAGTTTCTAACTTTCTTGGCTTCACTGTCTTAAAGCCATATGATAACTCAGATGAAAGTAACATTTATTTTAAAAAGGAAATCAGGATAGAGGTTGTCATTTATTGGTTTGTTCTTAAAGCAAAAACAAGGCTATTTACATGTCCCAATAAGAAGTAATCGGGGGTGTTAATCTGGGAGATCAGGATAGCAAAGAGACTGACTGTTCGATCACAACAATGCAGGCAGATATATATTTTTTTGGAAGCTTTACCATAACAAACTCAAGATATTCCGATCGCCATTTGTAAGAGAATGTGGTTTAAGCATGGTGGGGTGCTAGCCCATTTCAGCAATGATGTGGGCAACTACCTGGATGCCACTTTTGAGGCGGGTTGTGGTGCACATTCATGTGACTCCAGGAAGATCTCGTCACTCGAATATCCGTTTCTTCTGCGTGTGTGCATAAGATAGCTGGCATCTTTGAATCTGTACGCTAGTCGACGCTGGCAGAGTATGTACAAAATTACGTAGACCAATACTAATACATATTAGTACTGGTCGTACTAATATGTATTAGTACTGGTCGACGCAATTTTGTATAATTCTTGTTATGTCGTCTATCAAAACTTGAATTTTGGCCCATTAGTTCAGGGGACACGCTCTAAATAAAGTTTTGAGATTAAGGCGTCTCAGGACCCTTAAGGGGACCGCGAAAGCAAAATTAGACCAAAAAATCTATTTTTACTTTTTTGTATTATTAAAAAGTTTAAGGGGTCTCAGGACACTTAAAATTGGAAAAAAGGAAGAAAAAAAAGACCATTTTCAACATTTAATATCTAAAAATGTATTTGATTTTAAGACACAATTTTAATTGGAATAACATTTATACGTATGTTCTTTCATTTCATGTATTTAAAAAATTATAATATGTAGAATTAGCATTTACAAGGGGCTCCAAACTGTTAGACATTTGATGAGCAAAAAATCGTCATATCAGCTTACGCGCACGATTACAAAATAAGTATTGCAACTTGAATGAAAATTTTGGTGCCTCTTTATGCTTCAGATTGCAATAATTATCCTGAACCTAAATAAATTTGTATTTAAAGCTTTTTTACATTTTTAATACAAAGTTGTATTTAGCTAATGCAAAATTAAGAAAATTTCAACACTATAATCACCTAAAAAATATTGTTTTGAACAATAAAAAGGAAATTTTAGGTTCAGTTTATACAGACTAACATGAAACATATGTTTTGAAAATTTCATGAAAAAATATTCATAAGTTTTTGAGATATCGTGCGCGTTATGCCCAAAAACGTCATTTGGAGAAAAATGGCTTCAAAGTTTCCGAAACGATGCTTCAGCGATTGAACGTGTATAAATGTATAAGCCATAACTTCAGTTCTAATACGAATTTCAAGGAAATAATTATATCAAAATGTTCAGAAAAGATAGGAGTTTAACATCTAAAAAAAAAAAAAAAAAAATTTCGAAAATTTTAAAGCTTTGAGTCCTGAGACCCCTTAAACTTTTATCTTTCCAACGATGTGTCACACATGTTTATATATAAAAAAATAAGTGATGAAATTATTCATTTTTTTTAAGAGTACTCTAAAGCTTAGTGGCCATTTAAATCTTTGACTTTTTCTCAAAACTTGGATTTTTCCTGTTTGTTCCTTTTTTCTTCAATATCTATTAAACTTAAGGACTCAGATTTTTTTTTAACTTCTGTTAGATTGTATAGTTTAACACAGGGATTTAATGATTTGTTGAGAATTATTTATTTTACGCAGTGACACCTTACCAAAAATGCTAATTTGAAAATGAATTTCACTAAATAATTAATTTTGAGTTTCATTTAGAAAGAAAATGGTCTATTAAAAGACGTAAATCATGTTATTCTAACTATTCTAAAAAAAAATCTAGACCTCTATCTTTCACCATTTCTGAGAAAAGGTATATAAAGTTCGTGAATTTAACGTGGCGGAGATACGGCTTTCCCGGTCCCTTTAAAGCTTCTAAATTTTATAAATTTTAATTTTTTTTTAGATTTTAAACTACCATCTTTTCTGAACATTTTGATAGGATTGTTACCTTGAAATTCCCATTAGGACAGAAGTTATGGCTTTTAGAATTATACCCACTCAATAGCTGAAGCGGCGTTTCTAAAACTTAGAAGTCATTTTTCTCCAAATGAATTTTGGACATAACGTGCGGGTTATCTCAAAACTTTCTGAATAATTTTTGATGAAATTTTCAAAACATATTTCATATTAGTCTGTATAAACGGAACCACTAAACCTAAAATTTCATTTTTATTTTTCAAAAAATATTTTCTAAGTGATTATACTGTTGAAATTTTCAAGATTTTTTTATTAGCTAAATACAGTTTTGTATTAAAACTATAAAAAACTCTTTAAATACAAATTTATTTAGGTTCAGGGTAATTACTATAGTCTGAAGCATAGTTAGGCATGAAAAATTAGATTCTAGTTGCAAAATTTAATTTGTAGTTCTGCGCGTAAGCTGTTACACCAATTTTCTGCTCGACAAATATCTGGCAGTTTGGAGCGGCCTATAAATACTAATTCTGTATCTTGGAAATTTATAACCTTTTCGACACGGCATCCCTTACACAAATTTTATTTGGACGGTACATCTTTTGTTAAACAGTTCAATTTACTTGTAAAATACCAAACAATACGTCTATTTTTTTTATAATATAACTTTTCTTTAAAAGTAATTTTACATTTTCTATTTTTTATTTTTAATAAAACTTTTACGTAGTATTTATACTACAGTTAGACTTTCTATCCCATTTGCTCATTCATTTTAGACATTCATCAATAGACTGGGCATAAAGTTGACGTCAACTCGGAAGCCTCTCAAAATGATAGCACTGTTAAGTCTAATTATAAAAGACAAATTCATATTACATTTATTAATGATGCCAAAAAGAAACACCACATTCAACTTTTGACGATGCATATATGCATCACCCGTCCCGAAAGGGTTAAATACATAAAATAACAGCAAAAATTTTTATCTTTCCTCCCACCAAAAATCGTCTTTTCAAATTATAAACATTTTAATATTTTTAATGTTGTGAATTGGTCTTTTTTTTCACTTTTCCAATTTTAAGAGTCCCGAGACACCTAAAAAACAACAGAATACTAAATGTCAAACCCAACTGATGAGATTTTTGTTGTTGCAGTCGTTTGTATAAAAATATATTTATAAAGTATGGCCATAGCTTTTTAATTTTCACTGTCCTTTTTAATGTTAACAACAAAAATTTACTTTTTGTTAAAGGAAGTTTTGTTAAATATCTTTGGTTATCATTTAAAAAAAAAAAAAATGTACCACTAATTATTCAGTGCTTAAATTATTTTAATATAGTTTAATTTTTTCAAATAGTTCCTTCAGAAAACAGAATTAGGTATTTTGCTACATTTCATAGTTTTCCGGATGCGGTAGATAACTTATTACCTGAATTAGCCAGAAGTTGGGCTGAAATCACTCTTATATGATAGCACATGGTCATTTTACTATACGTAGATACTTATTTCACTATACTATCCTTGGCCATGCAAGAATTGGCCATGCATTCCAGAAAACAAAAAGAATTTCTTACTCGCCAATAATTTTCTTTTTAAACTTCCATTGAAAAGTCTCCTGAAGTCTTTGTTTAAATGAACTAATACTGTATTTTCATTTTATTTCAAAAAGTGGTTAACCCTTTATCTACTGGCGGTACTTATAAGTACCATTAAAATAGCTTGTTATAAAATTCATTTAATACATCGATTAGTTGTAATACATTTTAGTATGAGTTATAGATACATTACTTTATCTTGTTTCAAAAGAATTATTGGTTACACAAAACACATTTTTTTTTTTTTTAAGGATGTTTTCTTTCGCTTTTTTGCAACCTTTCAGTTTTCTTGGCGTTGGGGTGGAGGGGGTAATTTTTCAATTCGGGAATATTTCTATATTTCTAGTGTAAGAACATTATATTTGTACACGTCCTAATTCTACAAAATACAAGGAAAAATATTTAAAATAAAAGATTTGTGTGGAGTTATAAATATCGCGCAAAATCCCTATAAATTAAAATTTAATCCTTCTAAATCCTTCAATCCTTCTAAAATTTAATAAATGATTATGTAAATCTCTTAATGTAGTTTAATCAATTCACGTAAAATGCTTTAGAAGATAAAATTTTCATGAATTCTTAATTCAGTACATAAAAAGTTAAATGGGGCACACTTAAAAATTTCGTAATTTGATTTTTTCAGTTTTCTTTCTTAAACTGATCGGATTTGCCAAAGTCAACACATTTTTATCTTATACATGATAATACTTCAAAATTCGCTATCACAGTCCCAAAATTAAATGGCAGTCTATGCCCATCATGAGGATTTTGAAGGTATAGGTTCATTGAATTGTGTGCATTTAAAATGGAGATAGCATCGCATTTTTCAAACAAATCATAGAATTTTGCGCCCATCCTCTTATAGATGTCTGTAACCAAAATTCTCAACCTAAAGGGCAAAAAAGCGACACCTGTTGGGCAGCATGCATCCAAACATATTAAGGAACTATTTCAATGAATGTGTAACAGATTTTAAAGTTTGCTGAAATTCAGTTCAATAGTTCTTGAGATAAGACTATAGCTAAAATAGTTCAAATCTTGAAGATTTGCAGCATAACTGCGCATACTGTGAAGCGATTCATAGCAAAACCTAGTAAGCAACAACTTATGTCAAAGTATATCTGAAACTGAAGTTTTATAAGATGTGTGTATAATTTCTTAAGATAGAGCTATTGTAGAAATCGTGAAAATGCAGCAAAGCAGTGCTACCAGTTAGACAATTTACACTAAAATCTAATCACCAACAACCTATGGCAGCGAATAACTAACTGTAATGTTTGATAAAATCCCATACATTAGTTGTTGAGATAGAGCGCCCATCAAATTTGTGTGTCACACTCTGAGACAGAAATTTTCAAAAGTCAAATCGTGTTCAGGAATTTCCAAAATGTATAAATCCGTGGAAAACAGGAATTCAAAATTTTTGACGAAACCATTACGTTCTTCCTGTAATAATCGAAGAAAATAGAGAGTTCTGAAATTACTACGAAAATATTCTTATTAAAGACTTATTTATTGCAATAAAATTAATAGAAATGTAAAGTACAAAAAATTTTATCTTAAGTCCATAATAAAATTCGTATTTTTTGTTGGAACTGAAAGAAAAGGAATATATATATATATATATTTTTTTTTTAGATATAATCGAGAGAAAATTTATTAAAAAAAATTTTTGCTCTTGCTTTTTTAAGATATGGCTACAGGAAAGAAAGGTTATTTTTATTATTTCTAAATGGTTTTCTCAACATATAATCTTAATTTAACTGAAACTATACATCGATTGAAGCGATTTTTTTTTTAAATATTGCTCTTAATTTTTTGTTTGTATTTTCTATCTTTTACTTTTTATAATATTTCTTTGTTGGAATTACACAGCCAGTTGGCCTAATTTGCTGAGTATGGATTGGAACATAATAAAACCCATTGTTGATGTAACTCTTATAAAATTGTAACCGTAACTAATATTTGCGATTTATCAGGTATGGCGCTGCTGAAAGAAAAGATACCTTAAATGTAATGCATTAATTTATAATTCAGTTCTAAAAAATTTAAAATGCTGTATTGTCATAAAAACAGACATCTGAACATATTTTTGGTAATGCCTAACATATCAAGAAGTGGGTAAAAAATAGATTATAAAATGTCATCTTTTCATACTTAAATATGTATTTAAAAATAAACCTTTCAGGCTTAATAACAAAACAAAAAAACTAAATCTAATTTATTTTTCAAATTTTCAAGGGCTTTACGAATTGCATTTTTTTGCCAAAATGTCAAGGTATGACATAATTGTTTCGGAAAAATCTTTTATTGAAGGTAAACATTCTGAATTTCTACAAAATGATTCTGCTCTGCTAAGTGAAAGCTGGAAGAGCAGAATGTCAAATTCGATAAAATGCTTTTCTGCTGGATATATTTTTAATGCAACGTAAGGTTGGTTCCACATTAGAAAAACATATACGTCTATACTGATTAACTATTACTTGAAAGTATTAATTGATAATATATTTTTTTTAAATATGTAGTTCACGTGTTATATTCTATTTATTTTCCACTTTTTTGCGTTTAAAATATTTTATTGTTGGAATTTCACAGCCAATTGGCCTATTTTGGCGAGCTTGGTTTTTCGTATCCATGTTTGTAACTCGTGTACTATTGTAAACAAAAACAACATTTTGCGATTTTTCAGCTGTGGCTGACAAAAGGAAAATACCTTCAAATTAATGTATTAATTTACAGTTAAATTCCAAAAATAGCAAAATGCTGTATTGTCATCCAAAAAGCACCACTGAATCACACCACATATCAAGAAGTGATTAAAAAATAAATTACAAAATTCCATTTTTCCATACAAAAAGTTGAGTTAAATAAGTGTAAAAATAAGGATGTTTATCAGTCTCACAAAGAAAAAGAAAAAATGAATCTGATGTTTAGCATAATGAAGAAATGCGTCTGTGAGTAACGCTGATGCCATTTTAACGTTTAAAACCAGACAAATTTCGCTTTTACTGAAAATTTTTAACCTTCTAAACATTTTTTTTTTTTTTTTTTTACACCGTCGAATACGAAAACATGTATTTTCAAATGCAATTTGTTTGAAAATTGTATCATAATTTGCTCGATGCTCTCATTTATGGTTTTTAAAATAATTTCCAAGCATGAATTTTTTAAAAACCTATTTCTATCGCGAACAGACGGTTACGGACGACCAATCTGCTTGAACATAAATATAAGTTCGGTATTTGTTTTCGGTTTATATTCCATAACGAAAATAAAACTTCATTAAGAAATAAACAAATTTAAGACATGTAATATAAATACGTGGTAAACTACTGAAATTATCAGAAAAAGGCTGCTATAAATAGCGAAATTTGCTGCTTTCATACGAATTGAATATTTCCAACTGAGCGAAAAATTGTCCAGGGGTGGGAATCGAACCCAGATCCTTGGCTTACAAGCCCAATGCTTTACCGTTTAAACTAACTGGTTTACCGTTTAACCAGTTAGCGTAAACGGTAAAGCATTGGCCTTGTAAGCCAATGATCTGCTTAGATTCCCAGCCTGGGCATTTTTTCACGCAGTTGGAAATATTCAATTCGTATGATAACTTTACCAATCAGTTTGATTCTGTTAAAATAATAGTTTTGCAGATTTCTTCGGTTTCTAACTTGTGGCACGAGGTTAATAGGAATGTATCGCTTTTAATAAATTTCAAAACTTTATTTGAATGCATTTTTAATATGAAAATTATTTTTAGTATTGCTAGTGGGGAATCAAAAAAAAAAAAAAATGTAAGACATGTATTAGTTTTCAATTTTAAAGAAAATGGTTAATTACCAAATTTTAAATCCATTTTATAGTTAATTTCTTTTTACCCGACTGCCAAGAAGGGTTATGTGTTTCACGGGTATCTAGGTATGTGGATTTTTTTATACCCTCGAAACATCTCAACGGCTGGATGGATTTTAATGAATGAGGTCTCTATTGATTCTTCTTAACCGTCCAGTGGTTATAGGCTAGGTTTTATTTTTTTAAATCAAAAATGGCGGTAGAGATTAGAAAAAAAATTACGCACCATATTGAGTGGCATATTTAAACATATTATTGGCATATTATTGGCAAATTTAAACATTGTATTATTTATAATTTATTGTATAAATAGGGTCAATAACTCCCGTAATTGACACCAACCCAATTTTGATAAACTAATAACTGTCACATAGTGAATCGGTGTTTGACACATTATTTGCAAAGATAAAATTAAACAAGTCTGAAAGTGTACATCAAGCGTGGCAATTGAAGCGAGTTCGTACTATAACTAATTTTATAAGTATGGATATCTTGGTGCAATAGCTGTTGCACTCTTATGGAAAAATATATGAATAGAAAATTTATTATGATTATGTGCATTGAATTCAGTAATCCGCAAATAATTGACGCCATCTTAAATAGAACGTAATCGCCATGGCAAACCATACGTTTTACCTATCATGAGTTATCGTTTAATTAAGTATGATACGGTTTAATAGAATGAAGAAATCTTTTATTAATATATTTTTTAATTTTGATTCGATTTTCATAAAATTTGAAATGACTGGGCAAAATTCTGAAACGGTTATACAGGGTGTCCCAAAAGTCTCCGTACAACTTAAAAAAAATTGATTACAAAAAAAAAATAATAATAATAGGCCTACAGCAAAAATAATTACAACAGTACATAGAGTAACTCAGTTTTTTTTCTACTATCTTAGTATACTTCTACATGAGATTCTTTCGTTGCACGCGACGTTTCCATGCGATGAAGCATTTCAACTGCAAATTCGAAGCGTTTCGCATAATTATCCGTTTGTAACGCCTGCAGAATCTGAATTTTGTAGGCTGAAAGTTGTAATTGTTTATGAAGCACTCTGTGTGTTGCGATTTTTGACATAATATGATCATGCTATGCTTTTCGAATTGATTTTACAGGGCTTCTAGAAAAAGTTTCACGTACTCGTTCTGGACTTGTTGAAGTGCTTCATCGCATGGAAACCTCGAATGCAACGAAGAGATCTCATATAGAAGTATACTAAGAGAGTAGAAAAAAAAACTTTTTGAGTTACTCTATGTACTGCTGTAATTATTTTTGCTGTAGGCTTGCTATTTTTTTTTTTTTTGTAATACATTTTTGAAGTTGTACGAAGATTTTTGAGACAGCCTTTATATCAGGGGCTAACAACCATAATAGACCAAGTCCGGTTGTTTTGAAAAAATAGGGAGATAGTCTATTTAGAAGGTGCATGAAATCTGTTTTATCCACTCCCACAGTAAACCAAGTCTGTAAACAGGTGAAGTACGCTGCTCAAAACAATTAAAGGATATTTGAAGTTTTATATAAAATAAAGATATAAACGAAATTTTTTTTTGCCGAAAATAGAAGAAGAGAATCACAAATGCAAATTTTTCTGGTTTTCAAACTGTGGAGTATGCAAATTTTGAGTTCGACGTCAAAAACGTCGCTTCAGCGGCAGCGAATGAAATTTGACTTTCAACTGGATAAAAGAGAATGAAGACAAGGATGATCGGCATTCAGTGATTGCTTTGTTTCGATGAGTACGATGTCTCAGCGAAGTCATTTGACAGATTCAGAAGCTTTGAGAATTGTTGGTAGGTTAGAAGGGGGCCAAACTCAAGCCGAAGTAGCGCAAGCCATTGGAGTGTCACAAAGTGTCATTTCCAGGATCTGGAACCGTTTTTTGGAGAGTGGATGTGCAGGCCGAAGACCAGGGTAAGGTCGTAGACGGGCAACAACGCCCAATGAAGATCGGTATTTAGCGTTAACAGCTCGGAGACACCGAATCATGAACGCTACTCTTCTCCAACACCTTCGCTCGGCTACAGGCACAACGATTTCAACTCAGACTGTCCGAAACCGGCTCCATGCTGTAGGTCTGTATGCTCGCCGACCGATGGTATGTGTTAGATTAACATCAAGGCATCGTCGCGACCGCAGGGAGTGGGCGACCGAGCATGTCAACTGGAGGAGAAATGAATGGAGCAATATTCTGTTTTCTGACGAGTCCCGTTTTTCTGTGCATCCGGATAATAGGCGTATTTTCATCTGGAGGGACCGTGGCAGTAGGAATAATCCTGCGTTCGTGCACGAAAGTGTCAGATTTGGCGGTGGATGAGTGTTGGTGTATGGTGGCATCTCCATTGACGGGCGCACTAACCTCTACATCATTCGAGACTGGTCGCCGATATAGGGATGAGATCCTCAGACCTATTGTAGTCCCTTAGGCTGCAGCAATCGGAGATAACTTCATTTTAATGGACGATAACTGCAGGCCACATCGTGCAAACCTGGTGGAGGATTTCCTTTTCGAGGAAGGAATCGTTCGAATGGAATGGCCAGCGTGTTCTCCAGACATGAATCCAATCGAGCACGTTTGGGACGCTCTAGGAAGACGAGTTTCTGGCCGCCAACAACCCCACAAACTCTCCAAGAACTGGAAAGAGCTCTTCTGGAAGAGTGGGGCAGAATACCCCCAACTCGTCATTAATAGCCTCAAAGGTGTTCAACGTTGCTGGCCGCCCGTGGAAACCATACCCCCTACTGAAAATGATTTTCTTTGAAGAAAACACCTTTTCTTATTCTTTTTTTCTCATATGCACAAATTGTGTTTTTTTCCTTTAGTACACAAATGCGCAATAAAATCCATTTTTTTCTGCCAAACATGTGTAATTTATTCTCATATAACCTACTATGTCTGTCGACCATGTATCAATCAGCTAAACAGTTTACCAGCTACAAAATCCACCTAAAACTGCAATATCCTTTGTTTAGAGCAGTGTATATGATAAAATATGTGAAAACAGACTTAGTTCACTGTAGGAGTGGAATAAACAGATTTTATGCAGATTATAAATGGACTATCTCATTTTTTTTTTAAATAGACTTGGTCTACTACGGTTGTGAGCCTCTCGTACATTAAATTTCAAAACATTCGGTTGGGTAGTTTTTGTGCTGTTACATAGGGACAGACCAGACGACGATTATAGTTGCGACGGATTTATATAAATACGAACGCACCTAAAAAGCTATTTCAGATTTCTAGGAATCGTTGCTTTAAAAATCCTTCAAATTATATTAAAATAATTCTTAAACTTTTTTTTATATATGTCGTATTACAGATGCATGTCTATTTCAGGTTTTTAAATTGTTAGCAATGAAGACATCCATTAACTGACATTTAAGAACCAGTAACTGACAAGTGGTGTCACCCTAGTAGAACAATTTAAATTTGTATAGTGTTTAATAGAACAAAAAATTAACCCTTTAAATCCTGATGGTGCTTTTTGCGCTGTTATTTGGGGATAGGCCAGCCGACGACTATAGGTGCTACGTATTTATATAAATATGAACGCACCTAAAAAAAGTTTTTTATATTTCAAGGAATTTATGCTTTAAAAATTCTTCAGATTATATTAACATAATTCTTAAACTTTTTTTTTCTGTATCGTATTACCGATGCATGTCTTTTTTTCAGGTTTTAAATTATTAATAATGCAGATATCCAATAACTGATATTTTAAGAACCAGTAACTGACAAGTGGTGTCACTGGTATAACAACTTAAAATTTTATGGGGTTTAATAGAAGATAAAATTAACCCTATAAATCCTGACGGTGCTTTTTAATTACCATTAAAGCAAATTCAATGTAAAATTTATTTAATTCGTTTACTAATAAAAGCTTTTCATAGAAAAAAGTCTTCCCGATCCATATTTAGACAGCACATTGTAACAGTCGAAGCTAAATGTTTTTTAGTGTGGTTATTTCTCAATCATTTACCTAGGTGTTGCTTTTATCCTATTAAAAAAAAATATACGAAAAATTTACAGCTACAAAACACTTCTCTGTTACAGATAGCATCACAATAAATTTAGTTACTGTTCTTACAAGATTTGCGAGATTTCCATAATTGTATTTTTTATTAATTAATCTGATTATTCTTGTAAAAAATTTGCAAAAAGAGCTCTAACTACCGATTTATGAAATCCGTTTTAATTAAGAAATATACATAAAAATCAAATTATTATCACACATGTTATTCTTAATATCTTAGACATTAACGTAAGTGATTATTCATGTGAAGCAATTTTTTTATTAAAAATTCTGGATATGATGGGTTAATTTATTATTGTGATTTTTACAGTTCAGATAATATATTTAAAATTTCTTTTATTTAACCAACCATTCACACATCTGTCGGAGATTGGTGAAATGAAATTTCTGGAACCAGCATCGTGCACAGCCTTATTAAACTAAATTAAATATCTATAAACCGTGGCCCTAATGTATCTTAGGCATCTTTTTAACAATTTTTACATGTGTAAATTTAAGAAAATGTTTAGGAAGGTTGCATTACATATAGGCTGAAATACACATCTTATTTTTACTATGAAGATGGTTGCCACAAAATGACACTTTTTGTGTTCCAAAAAGCTCTTTCCTCATTGAATATTTTTTTGGCCTACAAGAGGTGAAATTTTGACTTCAAAATAAAAACTAGTATGTTGTGGCCATCACAAAACTGTCTTCTATATAAATCACGTCAATTAAATAATTTAAATAGTTTGAAAAATTACATCGATTTAGCACCAATTCATATCAAAGTATATCTGAATATGAGGTTTGATGAAAGTCGTTTATTAGTTATTGAGATAGAGCTATAGTGGAAATTCTGTAAATGCAGCGGAGCAGCGTCACCTGTTGAGCAATTTGCACCAAAAAATAAACAGCACTAAATCTTATCAAGGTATACCTGTATCTGAAGTTTGTCGAAAATCCAAGAATTAGTTCTGAAGATAGAGCTATTGAGGAAATCGCAAAAAATGCAGCATAGCAGCTCCACCTGATGAGCGATTTACACCAAAATGTATAAAACGTCAATTCATGCCAAGGACTATCTGAAGTTTGATAAATTCGTGCATTAGTTCTGGAGATTGAGCTATTGTGGAAATCGTGAAAAATGCTGCATAGCAGCGCCACCTGTTGAGCGATTTACACCAACAGCTAATCAGCGCCAATTTGTGTTGGGGACTAACATAATACAGATTTTTATTAAATTCCGTGCATTAGTTCTTGAGATTGAGCACCCACAAACTTTATCACATACAGGCAGTTGCAGACATTTTGTAAAAACATGTTTTTCGGAATCTCTGACCCTTGAAACGTGTAAATCCGTCGAAAGTCAAATTTTCGCAAATCCAGTACTTTCTTCTTGTAAAGATAGAAGAAAGAAATATCTAAGTTACTACTAGATAACATTATTTTGTAAATTTTTACAAGAAAATGCTTATTTCAGTGAGATTTTTGCTGAAGTGTCAATTACTGAAAAAGTATCAATGAGGGGGGAGGGGGTGTACACCCATCACTTCAACATTAAAGAAAATGCGCTTTTAGTGTTTTGAAAATTGATATTTTATTTAAATGTATCGACGTTTTTTTGGAAAGTTGAGACATTTAAATTAGTTTAAAGTATTCAAACTAGATTTGCCGTGAAATAAACTTATCATGAAGGTATGTGTAGGTAATAAATATTTGGCTGATATGTTATACTAACATTTCTTCAAAAATAATTTAAACCAATTGCAAAAAATGTCTTATGTATTTTGTGTGTTGAACTTTGTATTCAGTTTTAAAATATGATTTAACTAATTTGTATCGTTAGCGGATATATGCGTGCATTTCCGGAATTTCTTTTAATCAATTTCAAATTCACACCAAATATTATGATTTAGTTTTTATCTTTATTTCATGGCAGACGTTTCGTGATTACGTAACGTATTTTTTTTTTATAATTTCATTGTGGGTTCGGAATTTCTTAATGTAAAATAAATTCCTGAAATGAACGTATATATGCGCTAATGAAGCAAAAGATATTTTAAATGATAATTTCTTATTAATTGGACAAATCCTACCAAAAGTTTTATTTTTAATCCAATGCATGCTTATCATTATGCAAGTTATTGGTATTTGTCTTCCTATAAATCATAAAACCTATTCAATTTTTACAAAATAAAATACTGTGTAGTTTTAAGCTTGCTATAAAAAATTAATATCAATTTGTTTCTTCGTCGTTAGAACATAATAAAATCTGTAAAACATAAATACGATAAAAACGCGACTATCTTCTCGATTACAGTGATGTATATGCACTGGGCTCCAAAAATTAAGGAACACTTTCCGCATGTTTTCTACTGTACACAGTTAGTCGAATATCTTTTAAAAATTTTGAAGAATTAGTCTTGATCCTCGAGAATGTGAAGAACATGTTTGACGTAATATTTTTCAGTGAAGATTTAATCACGTGAACAATTAGGAGGCAGACAATAATTTTAAAAGAAAGTGTTTGCGATCACCCATGTAACAGGAAATGCTTAAAATACACTGTCGCTAAATGACTATGTGGATCCTGTTTAATGGTTTTGTGCATTTATGTAAACGTAGCTCGCATATTTGTGAAAGTGTTAACGTTTCTGTGAAAAGCTGTTTTGTTAGTTTTCAAACACATTTAACACCACTTTCCAAAAACTTCAAACTAAACAGTAGAAACACAGTACACTGCAACTAAATATATTGAATATTAGATGAGATATGGTTAGTTGTATGAAAGAATTTTTAACTGCGTATGCGTGAAATATAGCAAAATTTTTGTTTCGTAATTTCGTAGTCAGCTATTTAGGGCAACTTTTATAAAAGTCCAGCCAAATAACGCGAACATTAAGAAAGATATGGTGATAAAGTGATTTGCATTCTGAAAGTATCTTTATTGTAAGGGATTTTAAACAGTTTCTCAAACAGCTCATTGTATCGTTTTAGATTTTTTGACAATGCATTTCTTGTAATGCGTTTTGTGTGTTTAACATATACTAAAATACGAGTTAAAAGAAATGCGGGTGTAGATGATACTATAAAAATTGAATTACTTATACCGTATATTTTTTAAAAATTTATACTGTAATATATATTTTTTTTTCCTTACAGGTTATAATTTGATCGTGAAGAGCGACTTCATCTAGTAACATAAAAGTACATTCTCTTGTCTTAACCGCAAATATTTTGTGGCGATATACATTGAATATTTATAGAAATTTAATTTTTGAAATCTTGTCTAAATATGTATAATTTTATATTCATGGACATTCCCTGTATCGATGTTATTTTCAGGATATTTATATTAGGTTTATGTTCCAAACTTTTACAAAAATCTGAAAAATCGTCTGATACATTTTTTTAATATTAATTTTTTAACTTTAGACTGTATTTGTCACGTCCTTTACGGCTATTATTTTCATATTTTTAAGAATACAACAGCATTTCAAATTTTATAAATAAAGCGTACTTTTATGTAGAACAACGCATTGTTATGCTCATAATTTGTGAGCATTTCGTGTGTACACTTTATAAGTTAAACTCTGCTGAGATATTAGAGTGAGTTTTATTTTTAAATCCTTTAGATTTAAAAATTTTAAATCTTGAGCTTTTATATGTTGCATCTGCAACACGTGATTTGTAATATATTTTGAATATATATGAATAAAATTAATTCAAAATTATTCCATTCAGCTAATAGTAGCTCTTTGAAATTATTGTATATTTTATGTATAAATTATGTGTAAAAATTAAGAATGCATTAATTTGTTTTATTGAAAATTTTTACTTTCATTGTAAATTATATTGTTTTATCATCTCGAGATAAAATTAAACTAACATGTTTAAAAAACTACTTTGATTATGAATAATAGATTTATATATATGTGTGTAAATCTTTATGAACAATTTTGAACAGTATGTAGCCATAGTCTTTATATAAAGAAATATATTGTTGCCGATTTTTTTACACAATCACGTTTTATGTGTCTTTCTAACTAAAGAAATAAATTTTATGCTATTTTAGAATGTGTCTTTTACTTATGTATATGGTTTTGATTCAATGTTTTTTTATGATAGGTTTATTTCTTCTTACAAATTTATATTTATACTTTTTATTACATTAATTTATTATACAAAACATTTGGTGGCAGGGTATTTACTATAGGTTTTGAATTTACGCATAATCTAAAGTAGATCAACGAGGCAGTGTCAAATTATAAGTTTTTATAAGTAAAATAAGAGTTGTATTTTTGTTTTCTGTAATTTAGTCTTATTAATTATAAAGAAGTAATTAAATTTCTTATTTTCGGAACGCAACTAATGGGTTAAAGCCATCTAAACGTATATAAGAAAATCTCCCTTAAAATCAGCGATAAATTCATTTTAAAGTCTAACGGATTCATTATATTTTTCAATGATAAAATACTGAATAAAATAAATTATTTTATAGTTTATTCCTGAAATTTTCCTTGAAATAATTGAACCATAAATATGTTCTATCAAATTATATAGACAAAAACCTTGCGTTTGACATACCTAACATTTGTTCTTTGAATCTATGGAAAGTTTTCATTTTTCTTAGAGAATTCTTTCTAAAACTTTAACAAAAGTTCTTTGATATACAAAATAGATTTTGATGTAGTTCCTGAACATAATTTTTTTTTTCAAAGTGTTGCTTTGACATCTGAAAATTTTTAGACAAGAAAATCTTTAAAACTTTGAAATTTAAATTTGCATTTTCTTCAACGTGATTTAAATATTTTCTAGAACATATTGAAAATTCTTTTAAAAATTTACTTTTGAAACTTTTCGATATCTGAACTACAACTGGTAAAGTCAATATGAATCATGTAGAAAAAGTAAGTAGTTTTGTAAAATTTGTAAATATATTCTTATAACATATTTTTCCACAAATAAACATGGGAACACAAAGCATAGGTATTATTGAATGAATGTACAATGTGTCCCAAAAAACATTGACCTTGGATTTTATTACTTAAGTGATGATCATAGACATATAAATTAAAAAGTTGCGTAAAAAAAGTAAAGGATTTTATGAAATCGATTAAAATTTTCAGGAGATTACATTCGAAGAAATACAAAATTAAAAATTTAATACGGCCTCCGTAAAAAAAAAAAAAAAAAAAAAAAAAAAAAAAAAAAAAACTTCCCAACAAGTAAACTGTAGCTCATGCACAAGTAAGGTAATGTACAAAATTTCATAATATTATCATCAAAATTAGAGATGTTTAAACGAAGCTGGTGAGGTGTCAATTATAAATTAAAATGTAAATATTTACAGTTAGAGAGAAATCAATGTTTTCTTTCGTAATTTGTGCACGACGTTTGAAATGCGATCAGACGACATAATTTTCCCCTTTGCGCACTTATATAAAGGCATCGAAAAGTGGTTTAAATTAGCATTTGTGTATTTTCATATCTGCCACTTTTTATATAATGCTGAAATTTTGCATATGACCTTAGTAGTGTATGGGAAACATTCTTTTCATTGGAAAATTTTTGTATGGGGTCGTATAAAAATTTAAGTTTTGTAATTCTTCAAATTTATTCATGCAATTTTTTATCGATTTCATAAAATTCTGTACCTTTTTTTTTTACTTAACTTTGTAATTTATAATCTGTCTATGATCAATTACTAAGGAATAAATGCTGAGGTCAATGTTTTTAGAACACACTATATGTAAATTTTTGTAATGATGCTTTAAATAACGTTAGCGACATAGACAACGTGTAAGAATTTCTCTACACTTTTTCAAACTTGCTAAGTACTAGATTCTTCATTACATATTCGTCTTTTCTGCTTGATAGCTTTGTTGAATTACAATTCACATTTTTGACCATCATTGTTTTTCCACTACTGTCAATATCCAAGAAGCTAAAATCTTCAATTTTGTATGAGGTGGTATACAAATTTAAGTTTTGTAATTCTTCAAATTTATTCATGAATTTTTTTATCGATTTCAACAAAATTCTGTACCATTTTTTTTTCTTAACTTTGTAATTTATAATCTGTCTATGATGAATATTTAAGGAATAAATTCCGAGGTTAATGTTTTTGAAATTCACTATATGTATTTTAGTAATGATGCTTTAAATAACGTTGGCGACATCGACAAAGCGTAAGAATTTCTCTACACTTTTTCAAACTTGTCAAGTACTAGATTATTCATTACATATTCGTCTTTTCTGCTTGATAGCTTTGTTGAATTACAATTCACATTTTTGACCATCATTGTTTTTCCACTACTGTCAATAGCCAAGAAACTAAAATCTTCAAACATCAGATATACATTTGCGAATAAAACTCATAAGTTTGATTCTCTGAATCTTATTAATTTTCAGTCTTCCGCTAATGAAAACTATTTTTTCCGTTTTTAATGACATAAAATGCTGGAAATTTAGTCTCGCTACTCTAAATGGTTAATTTTTTTTAAATTAAAATAATGAGATTTGGGTTTTACTTGTTAGAACATATTTTATTTTTCTATATACATACATATATACACTATATGGTCAAAGGTGACCGGTCACTTGCAATTTTTGACGTTTTGTTCAATGTCTAGAAAAATGCATGAGGAATTAAGCTGAAACTGCAAGTGTGTAAACAGTATAGTATAAGTCATATATTTCAGCGAAGATTTTTTTTTCACGAAACCCCATAGGGTATCGTCAACAAATTGAAAAAGAACGAATATCTTTTGGAGAACCCTGTAAAAAATAAAGCAGCAAAAGCGTTCAAACTCGAAATTATTAATAGGTCGCTTATTATAATATGCTGTGTTTATTTTTATGAGGATAGCATGTATACTCGTAGAGAAATTAAGGTTTTTATAAAAACAGTCCCATTTTGCCAATTTTGCCAAGCTTTTTGCTTATAATTTGCAAGTTCTTAATATAAAAAGTTCTTTTCAGAAAATATGACAAACAACATTGTACACAATACCCAGTAATCTGAATGAAATGATAATAATTGTATGAAAAATGAGCAGGTTTACTAAATAATGATTCGCTGCGCATGCTCGAGCGTAATGAAAATATAATATGCATAATGTGTTCGCTAAATGTAATGAGCAACTTTTGTGAAAGTCTCAAAAACATATTTTGAAAAGTCTGATAATAATCGTTTATAGAATAAGCTCAAAATCCGTTATTCCAATAAAGGAAACAAAAAGATGAGGGACTGTATCCAAATACAGTAGTACGTGCAATGTTGTGTATGCTATATTAGCACTAATCAATGGATATACGGATACAAGCCCTCATCTTTTTGCTTCATTTTGGGAACAAAGGATTTCGAGCTTATTCTAAACAACGATAATTTTCAGAATTTTCAAGCTATGTTTTGAGACTTCTACAAAAGTTGCTCTATACATTTAGCTAACAAATTATGCACATTGTATTTTTATTGCATTCGCGCAGGCGCAGTGAAGCCTTTTTTAGTAAACCTGCTTATTTTCATACAATTTTTATTATTTTTTGATTCTGATTGCATAGTTTTGTGTACAATGTTGTTTGTCATATTTTCTGAAAAGAATTTTTTTTATATATATATTAAGAACTCTGCCAGGTATAAGCAAAAACTTAGCTAAATTTGGGACTCTTTTTATAAAAACCTTAATTTCTCAACGAGTATGCATGTTATCCTCATAAAAATGAACACCGTATATTACAATAAGCCACTTATTAATAATCTCGAGTTTGAACGCTATTGCTACATTAGTTTTTACAGGATTATTCAAAAGATATTCGTTCTTTTTCAATTTGTTCACGGACCCCTATGGGGTTTCGGGGGAAAAAAATCTTCGCGGAAATATATGACCTATACTATACTGTTTATACACCTGCAGTTTCAGGTTAATTCCTGGTGTATTTTTCTAGATATTTAACAAAACGTCTAAAATCGCAAATGACCCGTCACCTTTCGCCATATAGTGTATATAAAATCCATGGAAGCCAGGGAACGTACATAAAATTTAAATTAACTTTTAGAGAAAAATATTTTAACACAAATTGCTCTTAATATCAGGAAGAACTACGTTTTAAAATATTTCACAGTTAATACTACAGTCCAGCGCTAATTAACCTAACCTCTCATGACCAAAACTAGTTATAATACGAAAAAGGTCGGACAATTGGACAAATGAAAACAGACTGACAGTAACGTTAAAGGGAATTTATTGAACCACTGTTGTGAAATATTAAAGTTGAAGTAAGAACTTTGTTTACACCGGAAATTTGTTTTCTAGAAGAAATGTGTTCAAATTTTGTTTGATATTGAAGGGACACTATTTACAGCGCCCTCTTTCTTTTTGAGTGCCATCATCTCACCCTAAAGTCCGCGAAGCCAATTAGCAGTTCCCGATAAAAATACGTAGGTTACTTTGATTGGTGCTTGAATTTTTATTACGTGAAAATGACCACCTTTACTTATCAGCCCTTTCATTAGAAGTAAGGAGGGAGTAGCATTTGCGTAGGAATTTTTGTTCAGGTTCAATTGAGTTGAAAAATTTAGTCTACTGGATAGTCTATTTTTTACAGGGGTGAAATGGATTCAGCGTTTTTTATAAAAAGCATTTTTGGGAAGTAACATTGCCTGCCTACTGATATTTTTCAAAACTTACTTTGGATTAACGATTTACAACACCGAATACGCTGTAAATGACAGTTAGTTGGATGTGCCAATCCGAAAACTTCCTTCATTCTCGTACATGTTAATATTTTAAAAAGTAGTTTCAGATGTTAATCCTTCACTGTTATTTCAATACTACACCAACGTTGAAATTCATCTAAAGTTTCTTCTTATTTTAATCTGAGTAAAAACTAGTTAATCGCGATCATAATATTTAATAATATCAGCGTTTTTCGTTATTATATTGTACCGTTATTCAGCTGCTTGCGAATCGCCGGTTTAGCAGTATACGAAAATCTCGTCACTGCACAAGCCTTTGATGTACAACAGAACTATAAAAATTGACGAAAATTACACAAAATTTGCTGTTATAGCGCCACATTTCGACACAATAATTCTCAATTCACATGAGGGCCTGCTTTCCATAACCGAAAACATGAAATCTGGTTCAATTTTATGAACTTCATACATTTTTTGTGGTACAACAATGAAAATGGCAAAAGAAAATCGCTATTAAAGCGCACCATACTGGCGGGATATTTTCAAATTGAAGGAGAAACATCTTGTCATAGCCAAAAACATATCCTCCTTGTAATTTGGTTCTATTCTATGAATAAATTCATACATTTTTTGATGATTGAAAGCGGACACGCGGATAGACATACATTTTATATAAATGTGTTTCATGATCTCTGACCCCTAAAACGTGTAAATCCGTCGAAAACCGGAAATCGAAAAAAAATATTCGATTGCAATACTTTGTTCTTTAGAAGGAAGATTGTAAAAAGAAATCTATTTTTTAGTAAAATT
Source organism: Maratus speciosus (assembly GCA_963932465.1). Lineage (NCBI taxonomy): Eukaryota > Metazoa > Arthropoda > Arachnida > Araneae > Salticidae > Maratus > Maratus speciosus. Next base: position 249,301,384 of record OZ010797.1, on the reverse strand, counting down.
TTAGATCAAAGTACTCACTAATTGCTATAAGTGATTAAAAAAAATATTTAAAAAAGGCAAAATTCCTTTATTTACATTTTGAGATTTTTCATTGCATCCGACGGCACAGTTCTCAAGAAAATAAAATGATAAAAATATTTCCGCAAAAGTTCAAACTGAAAAACTAGTAAAGAAAAACAATTTATTAGCCCCCTGTACGGCATGCTATTTCTTTCTCCCAGCTTATTTTGTGTCATCTATAAAAAATAACGTTACCTTGTATAAGCCAGCCATAAAACAAAAGCCGATATTTCATTGTGCGATTAAATACTCTACAGCATTTTATAAAACTTCTAAGCATCGCACATTTTCAATGTATATTCCGTCGTATTGGGGAGAAAAAGTACTTTTTAATGCCATTAGTTTGAAAACTGCATCTCCATTTATTTTTGAAATATTAATTTTTGTTGTAGTTTTTAGCGACATTTGTTTCATTTTGGCAACTCAAGTACTCTATTTCTGTAGAAAGTAAAGGGAAAATAGCAATTATCTTTTTGCTGCCATTTTCCCATAAAAACTGAAAAAATGTAATGAAAATATGTGCTATTTTGAGAAAAATATAAATGAATGATTTATGATAAAACATGGAGCTATTAGAAACTATATTTAATTTTAAGTATCTATATTAATGCAAATGACATCATTTTACATGAAATAAAAGCGTGTGCTTTTAGTCTTAAAATTGAAATATGTTTTGCACAACAGTAGTGACCAGATTACCCGAGTCCCGCTTAAACGTGTCATTTTCTTCTGATGGACTGATGGTTTCTATTATTATGAAACAACCATTATAAATGAAGCGTTTATGTGAAGATAAAAGAGCAGTCGTAAAATGTTAGAACTCTGATTTTCTGGTCAGAATGGGGGGAAAAATGGCCATATATATATTTAAAAAAAAAACCTGTTCCCAAAAACCAATTTTTTTTTCAAAAAATCAATTATTTGGAGGTTTGCTGGGGGAAATTTTGGTGGGAAGTTACAAATTCGGATTCAGCGACCCAAAAAACATAAAGCTAGCCGAAATTCAGAACTAGGATTAATTTTGCCAGGTAAAATCCCCTATTACCTGGACTTTCATAACTTAGTGCACATAGCGCCGCAGTCTATGTTCCGAGGCAGCCCTCTCCCGCCCCGTTCATCCTACGTCGTAAAGTCATATATCCTGTTTGTTGCAAATTTCGTCTACTTTCTGAATTTCTACATACCCTTCCCCTAAAACAATAAAACTTTAATTTAAAAAACAACTATTTTGGGTGGGTTTCGGGGATTTTGGAGGTAAGTTAATAATTCGGATTCAGCGACCCAAAATACTTAAGCCTTATAGAGAAAGTTCAGAGGTGAGATGGGAGGGCGAAGTAAACGTGTGAGTGGTTAAGATGAATTGCGCAACTTAGTTCACGCAGCACCGCGGCGCATGTTCCGAGGCAGATCCCCCTTTCCCCTTCATACTAAGTCGTAATGTCATATACCTAATTTGTTGCAAATTTTGTCTACTTTCTGAATTTCCCGATACTTTTTCTAGATGATTTTTTTTTTTTATAAAAATCTTTTTTGGAGGGCATTTTACCAAATTTTGGTGGGAAGTTAAAATTTCGGATTCAGAGATACCAAAAACATACAGTAAGCCTTTTTCCAGAACTGCCATGAATTTTACTAGGTATAGCCCCTATACGACCTTATTGCCTGGACTATAAAACGAACGAGTAAATCCGTAATCACGATAAGTACCGATCATGAAAGATAAGTTTTAAAATAAAGCTTTTGCAAGAGAGAACAAATGTGGAATAAGTAGACAAGTAAAAGGGGGAACATGCTGCAGCTGGCGAAAGGCTCGTGAAAAGAAAAATCCTTATCTTCATATAAACAACTTCTCATTTTAAGGTAAATTAATACAGTTTCAATTTACATTCATAAAAAGCTATTTTTGTGGAATTCCAAAAATACACGATATATTCGCTGATCTTCATCCTGTCCATTAAACGGTTCCTAAAGTACTAGTTTTAGACAAATACGATAGAAAGCATATGATTCAAACTCCGAAAAACACATATACGAACCACAACCGCTTTACTTTTCAACATTTTATTTATACATTAAGCAAATCAAAAGTGAAAGTAAAACCTGAAAATGAATTAAAAAATAAACATCTAAAATTTTAATCTCTATATAAAATTCACTTCAAAACATCAAAATGTTTGCTATAAGTGATAAAAATAAATTTTAAAAAGGCAAAATACCTTTATTTACATTTCGACATGTTTCATTGCATCCGACGGCAACAGTCTCAAGAAAATAAAATCACTAGAGAAGAGGAATTCTGCTTTTTCAGAATTTAGTGTCGCCACACGACATTTACATTACTACATTTTCTTCTGAAGAATTGGTGGTTTCTATTATTATAAAACAGCCATTATAAATGAAGCATTTAGGTGAAGATAAAAGAGTATTTCTTTCTTTAATTTAAAATCAACTGTTTGTGTGTGTGTGGGGGGGGGATTTGGGGGGTAAGTTAAAAATTCGGAATTAGCAACCCAAAAAACTTGAAGTAAACCTTATAGAGAAAGTTCGGATGGTAGATGGGAGGGCGAATGTAAACGTTTGAGTGGTTAAGTGGAATTGCGTAACTTAGTCCACCCAGCACAGCGGCGCATGTTCCGAGGCAGATCCCCCCCCTTCATCATAAGTCATAATGTCGTATATCTAATTTGTTGATATTTTGTCTTTCTGAATTTCTAGATACTTTTTTCCTAAAAAAAAAAATTGTTTTTTTTAATAAAAACATTTTTGGTGGGGGGGGGGGGGCATTTTACCAAAATTTGCGAGGGGGGTTGCCGGGGGAAAGTTTGGTGGGAAGTTAAAAATTTGGATTCAGCGACCCAAAAAACATAAAGTAAGCCAATTTCCAGAACTTCCATTAATTTTGACAGGTAAAATCCCCTGTTGCCTGGACTATTTACCCCCCTAGATTTTTCTAAGGTTCCCGTTGGGGGAGCTCCACCTATCTGGGCATCTAGAGATTTCGCGTTTTAAACAGACCTATTTCCTGGTTTCGCTAGATAATCTGATGGAAGAATTGAAGAGCTGAGTGGTTGAACATGTTATGCTACATTTTCTATTTTTATTTTAATCTTTTTGATGAAAGCGTTATGAGGTATCCTATCCCATAGGGAAGCTAAAATGTTAGGTTGTAACGAAAGTTTCCCGCCACAGCTAATATCGTCTTTTCAAACAGTTCGCGTTGTCGTATTTGTTAATATTTTGTCAAACGATTTTTGGCATTTGAAAGATAGACTTGCTTTATAACACTGTGTTGTGAAATTTGTAAAAAAATATCGTTAACATTAAATACAGGGTATCTGAAGTGGAACTATCATAATACCAGATTAGAACCCGCATTTACTTCCAGTTCTGTTGCAAAAAGTCAGCTACAGAATGTCACCGAATCATGTGTACAGCTTTAGGCACTACTGTTGAATCATATGACACTGTGAAGTTTTGGTACCGAAAGTTCAAAAACAAGGACTATGACATTCAAGAAGCAGGGAGATCTCGCCGGCCTACTGATGTTGATGAAGCCCTCCTGCAAGAACTTGTAGAAGAATATCAGTATTCAACCACTCAAGAGCTAGCTAAGCAGTTAGACGTTAGTACCATGTCCATTAGCCGCGCTATGCATTGCATAAACTTGACGTACAAGTTCAATCGCTGGGTGCCGCATGAGCTGACTCAAGCAGATACGCGCAGACGTGTTTAGGCCTGCACTAATCTGCTGGAATATCAACGCAAGGACAAAATTCTGGACCGTTTCGTCACTTGTGACGAAAAGTCGATTCACTTCAACAATACAAGCCGAAAAAGAGGTTGCTCTACGCCCGGTAAGCCCGTGTCGGCAGCTTTGCAAAGCGCAATTTGACTAACAAAAAGATAATGCTTTGTATCTGGTGGTATTATCCACAAAGAGTATCTGGAAAAAGGTAAAACCATGGACAGTAAGGTGTCCAGCAAAATGCTAGTCCGTGTTGACGCTGCTATCAAGGTAAAATGTCAAAATGAGTTCCGGCGCAAGAAGATAATGTTTCATCAGGATAATGCTTGATCACATATGTCTGCATTCATCGGCTGGGCTCTGTATGGACTCAAATGGGATCTTTTGTCACACCCACCATATAGCCCCGAGATCACTTCTTCGGACTACTACCTTTTTTCACACTTGCAGCTACATCTTGCTGGTAGTATCTTTAATTCTGCACAGGACGCCCGAAATTAGGTTGATCTGTTTTTGGACCCGCGGACCCCAAGTTTCTGGGCCGAAAGCTTTGAAAAACTACCAAAACCTTGGCAGAAAATCATAGATTCGAGTGGTGATTACTACCCTCACTAAATGCACTGCTTTTATGCTTTTTTCTAACTTTATTAATAACTTTTTTGGACGGAAAACTTTCGTTACAACTTGATACTAAGATTCTATTTAGTCTTGAAGATTTAAGACATTATTCATTAATATTTAATATTTTAATAGTTAATAATGTCAATAATATTAATAATTTTTAATATTTGAAAATTAAATATGAATACGTTTTTCTGAGAGAGTTTAGTACTATACCTGTTAATATCTTAAACACCTGGTATCAAACAGAAAATAAATCATTAAAATTTACAGCAAAAACTTTCACCTCAAATTTCTTGAAATGTAATTTTTGTTACTTACCATGTTCTTCCACTTAGCCCTTCAATTGTGAAATTTGTTTAAGAATTATAAAATATCTCCAATTTATCATTAGAATACAAAAAGCTTTCTAAACAAAATTCTTGAACGTAATATTTTTCAGAAAAAGCACTTCAAAAATTAGGAAATTAAAATTCATAGCAAAAATCTTTTCTATTTATTCAATGGATTTTTGTTTAAAAATATGTTCTGTGATAAGCTATTTTTTTTTTTAATACAATGCTTCGATAAAAATATTTTCCAAAAACGATTTATGTAACAAATATAAATCTTTTATTTGTAATGTCTCAAGAGATAATAACCTGGTTTATAAAAATAAACGATTTTTAGTATTTTATCATTCAACATGCTTGCAATAAAGATAAAAGCATTATTTCTATTAAAAAGGGTCCATAAAAATATTTTACTAAATAAAGCAAAATAGATTTACTTTTAAACTATATACAGAAATAGATTCCCTACAGTATACAGTATTTGTTCTACAAATAAAAATTACATCAAAGAAAGATGCAAGTTGCAATTCATTTAACACTATACAGTAGAACCTCGATTATCCGAAGTAATTGGGACCGACCCTCTTTCTGAAAATTGAAATTTTCGGATAATCGAGAATTTTAAGATTAAGGAGAAATATATGCAATATTTCTTATTATGGTAACAAGTGCTTAATGAAAATAAAGCAATAGTAAAATAGAAACAAGAATAAATTACCTGAATTTTAATTTTGAAATTAAGTACGTTTTACATATATCACAAGGGTTTGAAAAAATGTTTTGTTTGTCGCAATTTCGGTTGCTTTTGCTTTGAAGCTCTATCACGGAGTTTTTAAATATTATTAGCTCATCAGTACCAGTCTTTCTGCTGCTCCAGCCATGCCAAACCTCTTGCAAAACATTCAAAAACTTCAGAAATGCTAATTTGTTCGTTTTCTTCGTCCCACTCCGCAGCTTACGGGAGCCCAAGTTAAATTTAAATGAACTCTATAAAAGGGGATTGAAAATATTTATGTGTACTCGTAGTTCGGAAAGTACTGCTTGCACACAAGGAATATGATAGTTTAAAAAAAAAAAAAAGCTTTCGAAATGGATTTTGCACACAAGGAATGTTATAGTTAAAAAGCTTTAAAAGTGGTTTTAGGTTAACCGAGAGTTTCGGATAAAAGGGGTTTTACTGTATTTTCTTGTTCTCTGGGCATCGCATGTTGCTATGGTCCTTTTATGTATTAATATATATACAACGTAAAGAAAAAGTAGATTATATCGAACAATCCTGCCATGCTTTTTACTACATCCTGATGGATTACGATTATATACTAATCAGGCATTTGTGAGGTAATATACCATTCGTACGACTTAGGACAAGCACTGCTATTGGAGGTATCAATATGGTGGAGTAGTAGCAGCTCCGGACAGGTAGAATACTTTCAGTTGACATATTTAATCAACTCTATCGATTGTTTATATTGATGAGATTGGCTCGGTTCAATCGAAACACCAGCTATTCATGATACAGTCAAATGCAGGTGAGGCCGCATGAATGGCGAGTAATAGATTATGAAATCCTGTTTTTTTCTTAAGAAAACAAGAGGCGAAATTCACTTGAAACTGTTAATTTGACCACACACTATAAACGCAAACAATTCCTACATTGCGAGAATTTATCAATGCCTTCAAGCTAGAGCACGAATTAATTATTCCATGTTAAAAGGATGTTAATGGCAATTTAGATATTCTGCGATACGATAAAGTACCTGGTAACTGCTTTTCAAAACAATCGCACAGCACAAAAAATCTCTTCTCTCTGAGTCCATGCTCGAGCGTTTCGTTAGAATACGCGGAGGAATACCGATTGCAATGTAAACTTCGGACAAACCAAATAGATTAAGGAACACACGGAAATGAAATGCGATCAGTCACTCAACCAGTGGAGAGTGATACGGCGGGCGTAATAAAAATGAGTTCCGGATAGGCTGACGGAAGCATTTCAATGTAATACGGTAGGCGCTAGAAAGTTGGGCGGGAAAGTTGATATGGAATAAAATAAAAATAGAACAATGGTTTTTATAAACATTCGAAAAATAAAATTAACTGCGCTCAGAATGTACAGTTTTAGTATCCGATAAAAATTAATGAAAGGCTTAAAAGTTTTGATTAAGGTTTTGAATAAGATTATTATTAAAATACACGTTTAAGTTTATAGGAATTTAACTAGATATAAATGATAGTGAGTATGAAGAAATAAGGAAATAATGACGTCGACAATTTAGAATAATTTAAATGAATGTTGTAAGTAAAATTTTTATATAACATATATATATATATATCCAACACAGATTACGCAACACTTTTTAACACCTCCAGAATACCTTACAAAACTTCGCCGTTTAATAATGTGAAAATAATATTTAAATAACTTTGAAAACTTATAACACATTTGAAAATCCTATTCCAGAATTTACCATTAGTAGTCAGAGTAATATCCGAACTCTTTTGAAGATCCTGTATATGATCTATAGATTTGTATATAATATACTACATAGTACTCTAAAATTTTGTTCAGTAGGGAAACGCATAGCACAGATGCAAATTCATTTTCAGCAATTTCCGTCAATTTAAGAATGTTATCAATGTTCGGTATAGCGTAGTAAAAGATCAAATTAGAGGTGAAAAAATTGTACTTGCCTTCTTTTCTCGATCGTCCATGTTACCAGTTATTATCCGTTTTATTGTTTAATGGTAAATTCTAGATATACCACATTGGAGGTTATTTCATAATCCATTTGTAACTAAGAGTTACAAATTGTTTCAAATGTTTACAACTTGTTAAGATTTAATTATATAATTGTTGAAAAATTGTTTTTTTTTTTTTTTCATCCTTTGTATAGCAAAGTGATACAGTTACCGGAGTATCTATTTCGCTGCTCTCTATTAGAAAACTACATGACAGAATGAGAAAAAAAATACATCATAAAAAGAAAATATATTTTTTATAGTCCTTGAATTAAGTGATTGGATTGCAAATATTTCACTGCTCGGGCAAAATCCTAGATTTACGAGCAAAAGTTCCTACTCTTTTAAAATTATTATTATTTCAAGGTCACTTTCTTTAGGAACGCGAATTGAATGGTTGTTACGAGGGGTGTTTATAAAGTAAGGGCCGTTTTCTTTTATACATTAATAGGTGCCGCGCGCGCCGCAACGAATGCTTGCGTTATGTTCCGTCATTCCTTGGGAACAACTTTACTCGGATGCAGCTGTGTAGGTAACCTGTACGGTTTGTTCTGCTCTTTAAAATGTTCAAGATTATCGAATTGCCCGCCCCGTGCGAGGTACTGTCCGCGTACACTCAGAAGTACACCCTGCGAAAGCTACGCAGTGTTTCAAAACAAAAGACGTGGCATGTTGACAGAGGAAATTTTGCTACCTCATGAAAAAGGCAAGGCCTCGCACCGCAGATTAGACCCGAGTTTTATTAGACTCTTTCGGCTGGGAAGTTTTGGACCTCCCCCACCCTACAGCCCCGACCTTGTGCCGAGCGATTTCCATCTTTTCCGTTATCATCTACGTGAAAACGGCATGACATCTTGGTTATCAATGCAGGCGGCAAGTTTGTATGAAGAGGGTATTCAAATTCTAGTTGTATGGTATGATAAGAGTTTAACCCCTTGAGGGGCGGTGTGATAAAATATATCCCACCTAATTTAAACAAGATTCTCACCAGAAAATTTTAACTAAATTTTATATTTTTAACTTTGGGAGAAAATCGTTGAAAAATTGCTTTTCCTTATTTAAAAATAAAATTTTTCGATTGCTCCGGTGAGAATTCAATATTTAGAGACATTTTTGCTTGCCCCTCAAGGGGTTAAGAAAACTTGGCAGCTATGTTGAAGAATAGAGAAATGTATGTAAAATCTGAAAATAAATTCGGTTTTTGAAATTTTTCTGTCGTTTGGATTTTATTTTCAAACGGCCTTTACTTAAAAAACACCCCTTGTATTAATCTGAGGAGATTATTTTATTTCCTATCGTTTGATATATATACTCCATACAGATACATATACTCGAGATCTTCTAAGTTGCCCTTTACATGATCAATACAATTTACCGACAGCAAGTATTACGCAAACAATTAGCTTAATTTAAAAACGCTTAACACAAATTAAAACTCACTTCAAGCAATTATTGTTAATAGAAAGTATTGTAACCGAATTCTTTTATGCATCCCTGTAAATGAGCGATAAAATGCAGTGCACACCATATTCTATAGTATGCTTCTTGTAGTGCGACTCACAAGGAAGTTCTCCTTACAGGGCATATTCAGAATATGTTGAAAAAAATGCTGGTGAAACTGCTTATGTATGTAATAAAAAATCATTTAAATTTAGCGGCGGAATTTCAGTAGAAAGACTGTAAAAATAATAATAATTCGAATATTTGGCGCGAAAATACGAAAACGACACGCGATTTGGTGAGCAGGATTTTTCCTCGCCAAAAGCAAACGATTTTAAGGCATCTAAAAATAAAGTTTGCATCAAGAATTCTGCTTTTATACACTTCTATATCGAAGAAGTCGCATTTTGATGGCAATAAAATCAAATCGTCAGTGCTTTAATCGGTCTTATTTATGAGAATGTAATGATTTAAATGAATTTAAATTTTGTTTTAAATTGTAATATATGATAATTAAATTTCATTATAAATACACATAAATATAATATGATAAAGTCACAGTTCAAATAAACTAAATCTTCAAAAACTAAAAGTGACAAAACTAAAGTTAATTAAATTAAAACTTATTTACACAGATTCAACATAGTTTTTTCATAAAGGGTATTCGACTTAAAAGCGCATTTTTTATTATTATTATTTCATCGCCAACCCGTGCTAAATCGGCAAATAAATGAAATTTTCATTATTTTTTTACGGGCGCTATATCGAGTTTCTGCCGATTTTTTATTTATTTATGTATTTTTTAAACATATATATCCACATAAGAACATTCTATATTTCATTTTTTATTTTTCTGAGTCTGCCCGTATGGAGATATTCCTTTTCAGTGATATATATCAATTTGAAGTAGTAGCATCTTAAAATACACCACAAAAGGTTTTTCCCCCATTAATAATAGTGTAACGAAATTTTCTGTGTTCTTGTAAATGAACTGTAAATGCTATACAATTAATTTTCCGTTCTGAACGTGCTATAGTAATCCTCATTAACATATGGGACATTCTCAAAATATTTTGACTTTCGGGAATAAAAATCTGGTGAAATTAAATTTGCTAAAATAACATTTTAATAGAATAGACGAATGCCTTAATGATTCAAAATAAAGGAAAAATGGTCAGCAGCGGAAATTGTTTTATTTAACTGAGGTTAAAGTTATACTTGCGAGTTTAATTTTCCTTACCATTTTTCCACTAAAAGTTTTTATTTTCTTATAAATTTTTACTTATAATGAATTTCCATAGTATCTACAGGACATTCAAATAAGAAACAATAAAAATGTAGTACTTTTAATACAGAATTTTTGTACAACAGTGTCTTAAAGGGGTGTTAAAGGAGGGGCGGTAAGGGAAAGAAAGGGGACGCTATAGGAAAAAAAGGACGGTAAGAATGGAACGGTAAGGAAAATTACCACCTATTTTTAGAAAATCGTGTTTAGACTATGCGATAGCCACAATTTTCATAGATTTTTAGAAACAGTTGTTAACATTGGATTAAATTATTATTTTTTTTTTTTTTACCTCAAAAAGTGCAGGAATAAACCTTGGGGACGGCAAGACTACCAATAAAGCCACGATCTTGAAACGGATATTTAAATGCTGATTTAAATTCTGCAGTAAATTTCATGTCAAAGAATTTTAGATATTCTTTCTCTAGCATACTTCTGCATCGGAAAAAAAACTTGAAAAAAATTCTGTGGCTGCATCTGAATTGATTTTCTTTATAAGTTTAGCAAGAGGGACGGTAAGTATGAAAAACCCAGGGACAGAGTTCAAAAAACAATATCAACCGTAAAAATGTGTGCAGGTAAATTTTTTGCTACATATTTATATAAAACAATTGTCCCAGTTTCAGAAAAAAAAAATACATCGAACTACTTTTATTGAAGCAATTTTACCCAGACAGCTCCAAATTTAAAAATCAGCATCAGGGACACGGGACGGTATAGGGGTTTTCCTGTTATTTGGACCCCCAACATCGTCAAAACTTATTTATCTCGTTAATATTGTTATGCAGTCATGCAATGGGATGTTCCCCAGTATATGAAATAAACAAAACACAAGAAAATGGACTAAAATAAAAAATTATTTTTCAGGGGCATAAATGTCAAAAGATTGTGAGAATGCCCCATATATCAATTGCACGAAAATCCCAGTACATGTATGCGAGTTAGAGCACCGATAGGCCGACAAACCAAATACATAGACACTTTTCAACTATGTTGGAAACTGTTAAAAATGCAAACAAAAATACATGTAATTTATATATGGAAACAGGAAGTGATATTTTAGATAATCGCTTAATAATTTATTCATTGTATTTTTGAAAGTTGTAAATATGCTTAAAATTTTGTGTGCGCTAGAGGACAGTCACGTTGTACTCAAAGTTGGCGACAAGTTTGAAATTATGTATGGATTGAATATGTACAAATGTTCAAAGATTTTCTGAGTGATTTTCTTTGAAAAGTAATAGAAAAAAAAATCATATTACTGCCACACACATTTTCTGCTCACCCTTCTGAGATATATTTTATTATTTAACGTACAGTCAAAAAAAGCTTTGTGCTATATTCAGCGCAATTTATGGTAGGTAGAGGGAAAATAAAGAAGCCACTTGTGAGAAATATTGTCACACTAACTCTTAAATTTTCAATAGCAGCACTGAATTTTCACAAGTTATTTTTAGGTTTCGTTATAAATTATATCTTGATGCAAAATTTCAAGTGATGTGAGCAAAAAGTTATAAAAGAATTATTTAAATATTTGACAATCTAACGTTAAATTTATTTCACACATTTTCTTCAATATTTCCCCAAATTATTTTAAATCGCATGATTTTTGTATAAACATACAAAGAACGAAAGCTCGTGCTTCCCTGCTTAATAGTAAAATAATTAATATATTTGTAAGTAATAATTGAATGCTTATAAGTAAAATACCGTATATACTCGCGTATAAGTCGAGGAATTTCTGACAATTTTCGGTAAGCAAATTTGGGGGTCGACTTATACGCGAGTCAGTTAAAAAAGAAAAACCAAAAACTTCGAATACTGCAAAATTATGGCTTTTTATGTGTATGAATAAAAAAATAATACATAAAATATACAAATAACAATTTTTCATTAAAAAAAATTCAATGATTTGTTTTTGTTTACTTACTACCTTTTCGCATTGGCAAGTGAAATCTTTGATTTGATTTTGTGCAAAATTGAAGTAAAAAGTTAGGGGGTCGACTTATAAGCGGGTTTATGATTTTTTCCAGAATTTGCATTCGAAAGTTATGGGGTCGACTTATACGCGAGTATATACGGTAATTGAAAATTATATTTTTGTAAAAATTTTCGTAATCTAAATACGAAGCATGAAGGACAGATACCTATTTTAAAATTGGTTTTACGTTACTTTTGTATGCAGACAAAATAATATTTTTAAATTGTTAGACTTTGATGCTAAAAAATTAAGTTTTACCATTTATATGAATCCCTGTCGATTTTGATGTTTCTTAAATTTAATAGCGATGCTCAACCTAGAGATGTTAACGGATTTTTTTTTTCTCTTTGCCTGAATTTCCAAAAGGCAACTTTTACGTACTACTAGAAATAAATCTGATTTTTTAATTTTTTTCATTATTAGTTTCAAAAATTGTCGTATTTGATCATTATTTCCAAAGTTCAAGTGCGATGTGTTACCTAAAGTTATAAGTTTTCATTTATTTTATTTTATTCTTCTAATTACAAAATGCGTGTTTTTTCTCACTATCAGAATTTGATCTGAAAATTTTCGATTTTTTCGACCCACCCTACTGCACGCAATGGAAGGTTAATGAGCAATAAATATTAAAATCAATTACCGTATGAAATAAATACATCAAATGAATGTAAAGAAGTAACTATTATAAAAATACAGAACATAATTATTTTCCTTTGTTTGAAAATGCCATTAAAATTTTATAAACACATTTGAGGATTTCAAAAATAGATGTAAGAAAGCTTCCAGGATAGATAAACGCAAAACCTACAAATAATTTTCAAGATGTAATAGATGTATGAAAGCTTTCTGAAGAGATAAACAAATTTTAAAACTATAATTTTGGAGCACAAATTACGTTATAAACATAAGAACTTTCTTTAGTGATAAACAAACAACAAATTTTAAAAACACCAAACTGTTATATATATAAAAAAACTTTAATCCTATAAATCTTTTTCAAGATGTAATAGATGTATGAAAACTTCCTGAATAAATAAACTTTAAAACTGTGATTTTGTATCACAATTTACAATATAAACGTAAGAACATTCGTTAATGATAAACGAGCAACAAACTTTAAAAACTCCATTTCTTTTTGATTTAAACCTACAAAAAATTTTCAAGATGCAATGGGTGTATGAAATGTAATAGATGTATGAAAGCCCTCTGAATAGATAAACAAACTTTCAAAATATAATTTTGAAGCACAATTTACGCTATATACAAGAACATTCTTTATTGATAAACGAACAACAAACTTCAAACTGCAAACTTTTATATACAAAAATTTTTAATCCTACAAATAATTTTCAAGATGTAATACATGTATGAAAGCTTTCTAAATAGATAAAAAAAAAACTTTATAACTATAATTTTCAACCACAATTTACGGTATAAACATAAGAAATTTCTTTAGTGATAAACCAACAACAAACTTTAAAAATACCAAACTTTTATAAACAAAAATTTAAACCTACAAATAATTTGCAAGATGTAATAGATGTATGAAAGCGTCCTGAATATATAAACAAAATTTAAAACTTTAACTAATTTTGAAGCATAATTTACTTTATAAACATAAAAACTTTCTTTGGTGTTAAACGAATTTTTATTATTACAAATAAAAACCCCTTACTTTAGAAGCATATAGAAGCTTAATGTAGGGAGAACTATTTTCTAATTAACTTTAACTTAAGGGAATAATTATTTCTTGAAATGAATGTTAAGAGAATTTTTTTTAATAATAAAAAATATTGCACCTTTCCTCTATTTGATAAAGCCGTATAAAAGTTATTTGACAGTGCCATAATAAAAAAAAAGATGTAATTTTTAAAATTAACTTAAGTAAATGTTAAACAGGTATTCATCTGTCAAAATTTCAATAAACTTCGAAATAAAATTAACGGAGCATAAAGTTCCCATTCAACAACCTTTCACTCTAAAAGTAGTTGAAGGATAGGTTAACAGATGAACATCCAATAAAATTCAATTTCTTTACATATTGCACTTAATTCGGGAGAATATGTGACAGATATTTACGACAAAATTATAAGTGCATTCAGAAAGTAAATTAACGTTCTAATCTACCATCTGTCGATAGGATTTATAATTTATCTTATCGTAAAACATGTACTTTATGGTGAGAGAGCATAATAAGCATGCGGTTTTAATGATTATTTAATCCTACATTTTGTATATAATATATCACTTTTGATGCATAAATTAAGTTATAAACCTATAAATTTTCTTTATGGATAGCTAAACTTCAATTACTAAACAAAATTTACGTTAGGAATCCGGTACCTACACGGTATTAGGGATTATTCTCTTCCCCAAAAGGACCAATAATAAGCTCGACGCAGCAATAACTGAACTTTAATTAACATACAAAATTTACGTTGGGATCACGGTACTTACACCGTATTAGGGATTATTCTCTTCCCCAAAATGACCAATAAGCTCGACTCAGCAATAACTAAACTTCAATTAACATACAAAATTTACGTTAGGATCACGGTACTTACACCGTATTAGGGGTTATTCTCTTCCCCAAAATGACCAATAATAAGCTCGGCGCAGCAGCGGTCTTTCGATAGCTTCAGGCCACCTAGTCTACCCTTCCCACTTTTCAAGTCTTTAATTTGTGTAATCTCCCTTTTAAATTTGCCGGTTTTAGTTTTTGATTTTTTTTTCAACATGTCTTCCGCTAGAGTCTCTTACACTTGGGGCGTGGCTGAGGGCCTATGAATCCGGTAGTCTGAATAAGAGAAAGAAACACTTAAAGGACCGCGGACGGAAAGACCCGCTCACCACGGCAGTTGACAACCCACACGCCAACTGAGACTAATAATACGCTCGACGCAGCCGCTGTGGTACGATAGCTTCAGAGCCACAAGCCCTCCTTTCCCGCTTTTCGGTGTCTATAATTTGTGTAACTTCCCTTTTAAATCTGTCCGGGTTTAATTTTTGAAATTTTTTTACTACCTATAATAACTACTACCTATAATAAGATGGAGGATAAACAAAGGTGCGGGAATGACAAGCCTTCGAGAAACTTCATTATAAGGAAGGCTGTGACTTATTTCAAGCTTATGGTGTTTAAATCTCAATTGGCTAACAGGGTGATTCAGCCCCTAAAAACACCCTATCGCGTTAGTATTGCATACCCGTTCCTGCATTGCTATGTGACTCCTGGTCGCCTAGCTGCACTTCACCCTTCCTAGAAGTTTGTTGTTCCTCCAGTTTTGAATTACCCTGTACATCATAACCTGCATCCCTGTGAATGAATCATAACCGGTTCTTACTCTATACTCAAAAAAAAAAAAAAAAGAAAAAAAAAAAAGAAAAAAAATGGTGTCGTCCTCAACGATGCATCTAAATTTCATTATTTTAGAAGCATCATAGGATTAATAAAATGAAACGCTAAGTTTTTTCAACATAGATCATAATGTAACGGAATTATTTTGTGACACTGTAAACGAACTGCAAATGCTATGCACTCGCATTTTCCTTGGGAAACATCCTGTAGTAAACCTGACAATAACATGTATCAATTACGTGAAAAGCTAAGTATATTTGCAAAAGTTAGAGACAGAGACAAACTGAATATATAAACATTTTTCAAATATCTTGTAAAGTAAAAAAAGAAAAGACTCTACTTCTTTTCTGCTCGATGAAGTCATATAAATGTTATAAATAAATGTGATAATTTCTAAAGCCAACTTAAAAGATCTTTCTGAAAATAATAAACATTAATTCCTTTTGATTAACACAGGAAAGAATTTCCTAATAAAATTAGCAGAGCATAAAATTTCTATCCAACAGTCTCTCACTCTATAAAAGTGGTTATAAGCGGGCTTTTCAGATGAACAACCAATTTCGTCAGATTAACCCGGGAGTAGTCGCGACATTTTTTAGAACGCTAGTAGTCGCGTTCGGTCCATTTGCCGCCGTTACCAGCAGGCCGAAAACGAAGGGGAAACTTGCCGGTGTTATCAGATGATCGAAAACGGATAGCGTAGGGTGAAAATATTGACTGAACTTTAAAAGATTACAGCAATTATTCATTTTACAACCTTTTACAGCAATTATTTATTTCGCTTAAGTATATATTCAGTTGGCATCTAGATAAATGTTTTTAATAACTCTTTCTTCGATTTGCATTAATACTTAAAAGTAAATAGTAAATGATTTGATTGAATTTCTGATGTTACTATGAATCAATAATTAGTAGGAAAACATTTACTAATATGAATCTAAATTCATGATAGGTTTTTTTTTTTTTTTTTTTTTTTTTTTGGAAGGTCAGAATCAGAGTCAGGTAGAATTTTTTGATACTCCGGCACTCTATATCCATTTAATAAAATAAAATTAATAAATTTAGCATCAATATATTACACTGACATTAAATTGAACAATTAAACTGAAAATAAAAATGGAATCTATGACATGCAACAGAAAATCAAATACAATACCACTAATTTACCAGCATATTGCGGACGATTAATTCATTTGAAACATATCAAAAACCATCATATTTGATGCCATAAACAATTAAAGACAATACATATATATAAACTTTCTGTACAATAATACCATTCAAAAATAAGGAAAATGACCAATAATTATGAAATCACAAATACCACATAAACCAAATATTATTAAAAATGTATAATTATATATATAATATATATATATATATATATACAGGTAAAAAATACTTAACTTTGAAATTATAAATGTAAATGTTGTAACTACGTTTTATTTATTTATTTATTTTGAGGGGTGTCTGTGTGTGTATGAGGGGGGAGAGAAGGGGGAGGGGGAGCTCTCGAGATTTTGTGATTAAATCCATTTTTCAAATGAAAATGCACGATTTGTAGTTTTTCTACTTATTTCAGGGTGGGAACAGCGCCCTTGAATAAAAACTCTGGATACAAACTTCGCTTATATAAAGTAAATAAAAAATAAGTTATTGAAATTATATATTTAATTTAAATACATTTGAAATTGTAAATTTAAATCCTAAGATGGATGAATTATTTTAATTAATAGAATCACTGAAAGGTTCATCTTAATAGGGATGTATTTTACAGAAACTGTTTAATTAAATAAATATTCAATTGTACATTTCATAATATGGTATTAATGTTATAATTTATTGTTTTATAATAGCGTTCATTAAAATAATAAAAACAATAAGAAAATTTTCTCTGAAATTATAAATATGCAGCAATAATTTAATTTAAATGAATTTTCTCTCATATTCTGGAAAAAATTATTCTGAAAAATAGTTTGAACAATTAATGAAGGACAACAAATTTAAATTTGTTAGATACTGTCCCCAAGCCTCTATTGGATTTCAATAATAATAAAACATTTCCTGCGGCATTGTTAAAAAAAATGTGTTTTTTCTTACAGCATAAAAATTTAAAAATAGATAAATTTTAGAAAAATACTTAAAATATTTTTTTTTTAATCGTAGTATAAACATTCACTGAATTATCCAAAAGAAATTTTTATTTGCTTAATTTCTAAACTACATTATAAAATTCTCATTATTTGTCTTATTGTACAAATTCGACTTTTTGAAATCACAAATTATATGTATGTTCTTCGAAAATATACACACTACATTTCTGAGAAAATTGTTTTATCTTTCGAATTTGTTTTATTGTACAAAAAACGATACTTTTCAGATTTTGGAGATACGGCAATTTTTTTTTGCTGATTCCCACAAAATTCTCTTCTCTTTTTTTAATGGTTTGGTAGTGTTACTGTCTGTTTTCTTTCATTTATATGTTCGGGTAATAAATGGAAAGCAAGTTCTTTCAAGTAATGATGAGGAATTTCCATTTTTTCCATATTTAAATGATTATCAATTTGAGAATTTATTCCCGCAATATTTGACAATGAAAAAAAAAATGTAAGTGACCATCCATCAGTTTTTTGTGCGAACTGACTTCACAACTAACATAATAAAATAATTTTAAGTCACATTCTAAAAGTAAAAAAAAAAGTACTGTATGAACGGATAAAATGGGGGCTAAGCAGAAAGAAAGAAAGACGAAATAACAACAGACAGAGAATCCGTACTTCGAAGAAACTTTCCCTCACAGATTTCGCGGAAATGGGAAAGGATGAACACGAGGGGGGAAAATTCAACTAACGTAAGTGGTTGCAACGCGGTCATTTAGACCGATTGAAACTTAAGAATGCGATAAAATGCTAAGAAATAGCAGGAATGACTTGCAATTTTACTACACAAGAGTGCGAACACTCAAGGTCAGCTACACGGAATTTTGCTATCGTAACTTTAACGGGAAATGAGTTACAGGAAGATAACGAATTTCGGGCGGGGAAAAGACCAACGCGCGACTATTAACGGGTTAATTTACATAGTATAGTTAACATAAGGGAATATCGGACAAATGTTTATGACGAAATTATGTTCATAAAGTAAGGTAACGGACAAATGAATGATCTATCTACATCTCTTTTAGTATAATTTAATCTTAAAACATGTATTCTATGGTAGGACTAAGATAATATAAAAATAAAACTTGCGATGATTTAAACAATTGTGTAACTTATACATTGAATCTGATTAATTTTAAAGCATAATTTACCGTAGAAACAATTATGCTAAACATAATGATAAATAATTTTATATTATACGAATTTATAAACACAGTTTAAGGTACAGTATTCTATTGCTGGAAACGTAATCTGACTTATACACTATATGGCCAAAGGTGACCGGTCACTTGCGATTTTAGACGTTTTGTTAAATATCTAGAAAAATACATAAGGAATTAACCTGAAACTGCAGGTGTGTAAACAGTATAGTACGGGTCATATATTTCCGTCAAGCTTTTTTCCCGAAACCCGATAGAGGACTGTCAACAAATTGATAAATAACGAATATTTTTTTGGATAACCCTGTAAAAACTAATGTAGAAAAAGCGTTCAAACTCGAGATTATTAATAAGTGGCTTATTGGAATAGACTGTATTCATTTTTATGAGGATAGCATGTATGATCGTAGAGAAATTAAGGTTTTTATAAAAACAGTCTAAAATTTTGCCAAGTTTTTTGCTTATAATTTGCAGAGTTCTTAATATAAAAAAAGTTGTTTTCAGAAAATATGACGAACAACATTGTACACAATACTCTGCAATCAGAATTAAAAAATAGTAAAAATTGGATGAAAAATGAGCAGGTTTACAAAAAAAATGTTTCACTGCGCATGCGCGAATGAAATCGAAATATAATGAGCATAATTTGTTAGCTAAGTGTATAGAGCAACTTCTGTAAAAGTCTCAAAAACCTAATTTGAAAAGTCTGATTATAATCGTTTATAGAATAAGCTCAAAATCCGTTGTTCCCAAAATGAAGCAAAAAGACGAGGGATTGTATCCATATATCCCAGGGTTGGCAAGGTTTTGGACACAACGGTAAAAAACACGGTAAAATCCATGGTTTAAACCGTACTGTCCAAAACCCTTCTGTCTAAAACTGTCTTAAACTGTTCAAAACTATATTTTGTAGTAAAATTGTATTTATCAGAACAATGCTAAAAGTTAAAAAAATTGGCAAAAAGATTACAATACAAAAATACCAATTTAGTATTAACAACCTAATTACCCTACGTTATACTACCTAACAATTTAGTAGTAACAACCTAATTGCCCTACGTATCAAAGTGATTACATTAAAAAGATATTAAATTTAATTATGTATCATAATTTTAATGTTATTCATTTAAATAATAATAGTTAGTAGAAGTACTAATGATTTTTATGACGAATACATTCTGATTCTGTTACTGAAAGTCCCGAGAGTTGTTACTGGAAATAATTGATGAATGGAGTTCAGATTCAGCATACTGATTAAATCATCCTACTGCTGGCAAATATGTATATGTGTATATTAAGAAATAGTAAAAATAAAAATAATTGATTTTGTTTGATTATGAGATATTTAGATATTGACTATTATTATAACACTATTATATGACTATTATTATAACAACACTATTTAACTCTTAAGAAATAGAATGTTCACTAGAATTAGATTAAATTCATAATAAAAAATACATATTTTAAAAAATAACTTCTACATTTTAAATTATATATTTGTGTTTTCTTTCATTATCCTATAATCTAGAAAAGATAATTTACAATGAAACATTATTTAAAAGAAATTTCTTTGTAACATTTTCTTGCACAAAAATTGAAACAAAAGCAAATCTCCCCTCCTTATACTACATGTGTGGTGTTAAACAGAATTTCTTATTATTATAACTCAATTTTAACAGAAATAGAACTTTTTATGTTACACAGATATGTGTCATTCCACACGAATTCAACCAATGGGTGTTGCAGCATAGTCACGGATTTTTTTTTTAAATTTTTTTTGTAGACAGACATAGTAGTGAAACCCTCAAATCTGAAATTTAAAACTAATTTGCGCAATATTCACTGAGATATGCCCTTTTAAAAAATGGTCATTATTACCAAATGGCAGCCATCTTGGATGCTATCCCAATGTCTATAAATGTCCATAATTTGACAACTAATGATACAAATTTTATATTTCTGGTACCAATTTAAAGCTATTTATATAAAGAATGCATATATGATATTAAAAGAATGGTAAATTTTTATTTTAACAGAGGTTCCAAGTTCGCACTAATCTTCCGTAATGCGTGGATTAATTTAACCCAGTTTAATAATGTTTCGAACCAGAAAAATTATTTGATGAACCTTTATTTATTTAATTCCAGTTTTCTACGTGTAACTTATTTAATTTCATCCCTGCAAACAAATTCTGGTGCGAAATGTTTTAAACCAGGGTTAAAGTAACCCACATATTACGGAGGATTAGTGGCAACTTGGCACCTATGTTTTAATACTGTTTATTACATTTAAACAGAAAATATCACCCTCAAAAATTGGCTTACTGTAATGGGCCATAAAAAAATGGCCCATCATAAATTTTTTTCAAACTTGCTAAAAACATTGCTCCATATGTATACTTTAAACAGAAAAAAAATTGGAGAGGTAAAATTTTTCATTAAAGAAAAATAGCTTTTTACACATAGAATGTCATTTACCTAACAGTGACTATCTTAAAACACGTAAGTATCTTTGGTTTAACAAATAATGGTTAAAAATATTTTTTTCTGGCATATGAAAGTATATGAGCATCAATATATAAATAATTCAATTTAGAAATACCAATCAGCAGTTAATTATACTAAAAACACATACATATTAAAATAACAGTAAATTTTCATTTCAATACTTTTTATTTCATATAAAATGATAATATGTATAATTCTCAAAAAAATATACATAATGGAAAATATTTAGAAGGAAAAAGAGCCATAAAACATATTTTTGTTTAATATGGCAGAAATACTAGCTGTAAATCAGTTGAATTCAAATAAAAGATTAAAAATTAATATTAATGAGTTGATTGAGTTGACATTAGTTATTCAGTTCACTGCCAATTTCAATTTAAATGAAGAAATCTTGACAAAATGAGTACACAAATCTTGTGTGATACAAATGTACAACAAAAGCATCAAATATGTATAAAAGTAAGATTTAGATAAAACTTATATGAAACATATTTACATAAAATAAGAACAGGATACTTACATGGATATAACTTTATAATATATTGTTGAAAGGAACTTGATAATATGTTGCTGAAAATTACCAAGGATTTAATCTGTCTTGAAGTTTAAGAATAAGAGTTGAATTGCTGTATGCTCTGGAGCAACAGTATATGTTCTTCCTGTAGCAGTCATTGGGGTAGACACTACTTTCATTATATGCTCATATGGAATCCAACAAACATCTGAAGATTTTGGCCATGAATATGATGCACTAGGACACTGAGGATGCATGAACATAATTTTATAGTCATTGAATTCCTCGCAGTAATCTAAAATCTTACCAATCCACCAATTAACACCATATACACATGTAACATATTGTTCACTTTTAAATGTTTGTGGTTTGTCGGTTTCACTAAATCTCACAGTAGCAATAAAATTTGTTGAGGAGCCTGATACCCTGGAAACCAGTATTTGGCCTTAATTTATTGGCACAAAGCTGTGATTAACCCTTGTTCCTATGATTGTATCTGCCTTTGCATACCTATCTGCTAACTGATTATTGGAAATTTCAATTTCAGATTTTGTTATAAAAAAACTTTCAATTCCTTTAACATATTCTTTTGGAAATGTATACAGATCAAATGCATTTAAGATACCATCTTTGAATGGACGCTGAAGACTTGCTTTGGTGGCCATGCGTTTTATGGTGCCGCCTATTCCATCACAAGCTCCTTTTCCGTGGCAAGAGGCAAAAAAATGACATTCAGCTTTCACACCATGGTCTTCTTCATGATGGCAGAGATTAATAATTTTTTTATAATTTTTGTATTGGGCTGATGATCCATCACTAAAATATTTTATGTATTTAATCTGTGGAATTTGTGAAATAAAATAATTGACAATTACTTTTTGAAAAGCCCAAAATGTAGTAGTGTCATGAACTAAATGTCCGCTTATTGCACACATAGGAATAGATTTCACAGTATCAGTGATACTGTCCCTTATATAAGCAAGAAAGGGGTGAACTGTAACCTGTTCTTTTTGCCAATGGATATTTTGAATAGCATCTTGCATTATGCAAGTATAGTTTTCAGAAAAATCAGCTGAAATAATAGCAGTTTCTGTATTCAATTCATCATTTATTTTCTTGAAATATAAACTTTGTGATTTTGCAAAAAAGTTGTGTGAACATAAAGCAAGGAGTTTTGTCATTAAATCATCAACAAATTCATCAACAGGCATAATCACTTTTAATTCTGCTCCATCAGTCTTTACCCACTGTTTATAAATAATATCATTACTCATTTCCAATTCATCTAAACCCATTAAATCTTTCTTTAAAATTTCAGGAGATGGACATTTATCACACCTGTGCAACATGCATTCTTCAAATTCAATGCAACAAACAAGTTTTTTAGCAGTGATATGTAGTCATTGATATGAATAGCATGAAGCATAAGTTTAATATTTTGATGGTATACACACACATAGACAGAATGAATACCTTTGCTTCCAGCAGTAACACATTCTCTTGGACGTAGTGAGCAAAACTTAGACAGTCCAATTTTTAAGTCATGTTGTTCTTTAAATGCAATATATAAGTCCTTTAAATTGTGCAAAATCAATCTCTTTTGTTTTAATATTCTGCCGTTTTCAGTTGGAACAGATATGAAATCTTTTTTTCCAGGACACATGCGGCTGTTATTATCATCATAATAAAAATTAATAACTTTTTCTATAACGTCTGGACTCAGTTTAACACTTTTTCTTCCACTAGGCATCGATAGCATCCCTTCTGTTGTTTTAAACTTCCTTGCCTTTTTTACAAGATACTGTGTAGTATTAAAATAAGTCACTGTTTGCTGTATTGTCCATGAATCTGGAACTAGTGTTAGAATTTGAACTTTTTCTTTAAAACATGTGTTTGTAAGCTTCTCCAATAATTTATCCATCATAGATGTGCAGTCAGGACAAGTTGTGTCTTTACTATTTTGAGGCTTATTTATGGTTTCAACACCTAATACTGTAGCTGCTTTAGTTGCAACACACTTAGTTATTTTTGAAACTTTCTTTTGCATGTAATTAAGTTTTCTCTTTGAGGTACGCCTACTTACCTTTATTGGCGATAACTCTAACAATTCACAACTTTTGTTTAATTGTTCTATTACTACTGTGGGTTCATTAAAATATGAATCAGAGGGGCTTATGTTCCTGAGGTGGTTATCCTGTCAACAATAGACATTTTTTTCATATTTACTGATGAATAACAGGAAACACACAATTTTTTTCCTGGAATGAGGATATCTGGATTTGTTTTAGACATATCTAATGATATTGTTTTTAGTGATTTTGCTCTGATGCTATTTGGATGTTTATTAAATGGATCACAACACTGTCTCTGTCTTAAAATATACCATTTTAGATATTTATCCTTGTGAACCTTGCATATACTATTTCCATGGACAAAGCATTTTTCACCTGGGATTACATAATGCAATCTTTTTTTTAATAACTGCAAATCACGTGAAGACAATTGAAGAACAGGAATCAGATCAGTACTCAATGAAACACCAAGTTTCTTGCATACAAAACACTCCATGTCCACTGTAGAATCTTAAGCACAAAATAACTATTCTATGCCAGTGCATACTACATTGAAAACATCAACAGAAATGATGTTTAAAAGGGATAGTCAAATTGTTTTGTACATTGTGATGTAATATTTCATCATACTTTAATTACAACCAATTAGAAAACAGATGACGATACAGCAGCAATCTTTTCCCAAAATTGCATCAGCATACAACATGATGCAATAATTCATGAATTATGTCAAATATTTTTTTTATTTAAAATTTTATATATAATGCAGTTTATAATAAGCTTACCCACAAAAGGTTTCAAAAATTTTCAACTAAAGATTTGTTGGATACATTATGATAAAATTGCATAAACATATAACATGATGCAATATTACATCAGGATAGAAGATGATGCATTATTACATCATGTTTTGAATTCAAATAATAAGGAAAATAGATTATGCAAGATTAGCATTCATTTCATGAATTCTGTCATTCTTAGTATGTAAATTTATTGAAATAGAAAATACATAAACAGACATATTTATATCTGAATATCTAATGCAACTTGAATGATGTAAATACATGCATACAGCAGAATTTTTCTATAAAGTCACATACAAATGTAAAACTTTTTAAGTGAGCAATTTTTAAAGTAAGAAATAGAAATTTAGGTATAAAAATTGAATTTCTTGCATGGAAATCATTTTGAATAGATTCCACATATACACATGCAGTAAAATCTCATTTATATATATTGCATTTAAAGGTTTTTCACAATTATACATTATATTCTTTATTTATTTTCTTCAGTGTTAATTTTTTTCAATTATACATTTTTAGCAATGACTTTTTTTTTTTTTTTTTTTGGGGGGGGGGGGGGGGGAAGGGGAGCAATTGGAGGGTGGTCCTACAAAAAACTTATGAGATTATATTTCATTATAGTTTTACATTAATTCAGGGATTAAAAAATATTTAGTTTTGGCCATTATTTCTTAAAACAGGGATATTTACATGTTTTAAGATAGTCACTGCTTAGTAAGTGACATCCTATGTTTAAAAAGCTATTTTTTTTAAACGAAACATTTTACCTCTCCATTTTTTTTCTATTTAAAGTACACATATGGAGAAATGTTTTTAGCAAGTTTGAAAAAAAATTATGATGTGTCATTTTTTTTTAATGGCCCATTACAGTAAGTCATTTTTTGAGGGTGATATTTTCAGTTTGAATGTAATAAACAGTATTAAAATAAAAAATTACTATTGTTTTAATATCATGTATGCATTCTTTATACAAATAGCTTTAAATTGGTACCAGAAATATAAAATTTGAGTCATTAGTTGCCAAGTTATGGACATTTATAGACATAGGGATAGCATCCAAGATGGCCGCCATTTGGTAAAAATGATCAATTTTCAAAAGGCTATATCTCAGTCAATATTGCACAAATTTTCTTAAAATTTTAGATTTGATGGTTTCACTACTACATCTGTCTGTAATATAAATTTTAAAAAAAATCTGTGACTATGGTGCAACAACTTTTCTTTAAATTGGTTGATTTCACATGGAATGACCCATAGTAGAAAAAATTGAACTTTTTTTCATTTACCAAAGAATTAAATTGAATGTTAGTAAAATATATTGTGATACTATATTTATATTTATTCATATGTTTAATAAATGTGAAGTGGTAACATGTGGAATGTTGCTTTTTTTAAGGTTTTGGACACTTTAGTACAGTTTTGGACGCTTTAGTACAGTTTTAGACACTTTAGTACAGTTTTGGACAGTAAAACCTACATGTCCTGTCCAAAACTAGTTTTGGGCTTCCAAAACCCCAACCCTGATATATCCATTAATTAATGCCAATATAGTATAAACAATATTTCACGTACTACTGTATTTGGATACAGCCCCTGATATCTTTTTGCTTCCTTTTGGGAATAACGGATTTTGTGCTTATTCTATAAACGATTACTGTCAGACTTTTCAAACTATGTTTTCGAGACTTTCACAAAAGTTACTCTATACATTTAGCTAACACATTATTCAAATTATATTTTGATTACGTTCGAACATGCGCAGTGAATCATTATTTAGTAATACTTCTTATTTTTATACCATTTTTATTATTTTTTCATTCTGATTGCAGGGTGTTGTGTACAACATTGTTTGTCATATTTTCTGAAAAGAACATTTTTTTTTTTATATTAAGAATTCTGCAAATTATAAGCAAAAAACTTGGCGAAATTTGGGACTGTTTTTATAAAAACATTAATTTCTCTACGAGTATACATGTTATCCTCATAAAAATTAACACAGTATATTACAATATGCCACGTATTAATAATCTCGATTTTGAACGCTTTTGCTACATTAGTTTTTACTGTGTTATCCAAAAGATATTCGTTCTTTTTCAATTTGTTGACGCTCCCCTATGTGTTTTCGGCAAAAAAGCTTCGCGAAAATATATGACTTATACTATACTGTTTACACACCTGCAGTTTCAGGTTAATTACTCATGTATTTTTCTAGATATTTAACAAAACGTCTAAAATTACAAAGTGACCGGTCACCTTTGGCCATATAGTGTACTTGAAGTTAAGACATAAATTAATTTTTTAACTGAGTGTCAAAGAAAAGTAAATATAACAATATAAAAAGTTGCACTATTCTGCTATTTTACAGGGACACATAGGTTATGAACACGTACGAAAATTCCTGAAATCAACCTATGAAACTTTTATGGGAATAAACTCTAATTTTTATTGTTTAACACAGGTGAGAAGTCGAAGTCAGAAATCTATAACTCTAAAAGTTATAAATGATATGAACTATAAATGCTATCCACTCCATTTTCATTAGATGTCCTATATTAAAACATATTTGTGAAAATTAGTTTCAGACGGACAGATAAACTGAATATAAACACACTTTTCAACTAACGTGGAAAGTATTACTTAAAAACGTTATTCACTTTTCTTCTGCTTGACAAAGCCATGCAATTGTTAAAATATATGCGATTATTTCTAAAATCAATTTAAACTACTCGGATGTGCAAATCCCAAAACTTTCGTTTATCTCATACACATTAATGCTGCAAAATTAGCTATCACAGTGCCAAAAATAAATGGCAATCTATGCCCATCATGAGAATTCTAAATATATGGAACTCCGTGCATCAGTTCTTGAGATATGACTATCACTAAAATTGTGTAAATGATGCAAATGCAGCACAGCAGCGCAACCTGTTGTGTTATTTTCACTAAAACCTAATCAGCTACTACTTATGTCAACGTCTAACTGAATCTGAAGTTTGATAAAAATTCGTGCATTATTTCTTGAAATAGTTATTGCGGAAATCGTGAAAAATGCAGCATAGCAGCGCCACTTGTTAGGCGATTTATAACAAAACATGATCAGTACCAATATTTATCACGGTATATAGTCCAGGCAATAGAGACCGTATAGGGGCTCTACCTAGCAAAATTGATTGTAGTTCTGGAAAAAGGCTTACTATATGTTTTTTGGGTCGCTGAATCCAAATTTTTAACTTCCCACCAAACTTTCCCCCGGTAACCCCCCACAAATTTTGGTAAAATGCCCCCCAAAAAAAGTTTTTATAAAAAAAAATCAATTTTTTATTGTTGTAGAGAAAAAGTGTCTAGAAATTCAGAAAGTATGCAAAATTTGCAAAAAATAAGATACATGACATTATGACGTAGGATGAAGGGGAGAGGGTTCTGCCTCGGAATATGCGCCGCGGTACTGCGTGGACTAAGTTGCACAATTCCACTTAACCACTCGCATCGTTTACATTCGCCCTCCCGTCTCCCCTCCGAACTTTCTCTATAAGGTTTACTTTAAGTTTTTACGGTCGCTGAATCCAAATTTTTAAATCCCCCACCCGCAGTAATCCCCCTAAAATAGTTGTTTTTAAATTAATTTTTTTATTGTTTTAGAGGAAACGTATGTAAACATTAGTAAGTAGGCAAAATTTGCAACAAATAGGATATATGACATTACAACGTAAGATGAAAGTGAAGGGAGAGGCTGTCTCGGAACATACACTGCGACGATATGCGCACTAAGTTATGCAAGTTCAGGCAATAGGGCGGGTTTTACCTGGCAAAACTGATGCTAGTTCTGGATTTCGACTCCCTTTATTTTTTGGGTCGCTGAATCCGAATTTGTAACTTTCCGGCAAACCTCCAAAAAATTGATTTTTTGAAAAAAATTGATTTTTTGAAAAAAATTGATTTTTTGAAAAAAATTGGTTTTTGAGAACAGCGCGAGGGGAATGTTCCGAGGCAGCCCCCCTCTCCATATTTATCCTACGTCATAATGTCATATATCCTATTTGTTGCAAATTTTGTCTACTTTCTGAATTTCTACATACTTTACCCCTAAAACAATAAAAAATTTTATTTAAAAACAACTATTTTGGCGGGTTGCGGAGGTGGAAATTTTAGATGGAAGTAAAAATTCGGATTCAGCGTCCCAAAAAACTTAAAGTAAACATTATAGGGAAGTTTGGAGTGGAGATGGGAGGGCGAATGTAAACGATGTGTGTGGTTAAGTGGAATTGCACAACTTAGTCCACGCAGCACCGCGGCGCATGCTCCGACGCAAATCCCCCCTACCCCTTCGTCCTACGTCTTAATGGTATGATACCTTATTTGTTGCAAATTTTGTCTACTTTCTGAATTTCTATATACTTTTCCCTAAAACGATAAGAAAAATTGATTTTTTTTTTAATAAAAACCTTTTTTGGTGGACATTTTACCAAAATTTCGGGGGTTGCTGGGGGAAATTTTGATGGGAAGTTACAAATTCGGATTCAGCGACCCAAAAAACATAAAATAAGCCAATTTCCAGAACTACCATTAATTTTGCCAGGTAAAATCCCCTATTGCCTGAACTAATGTCTGAATGTGAAATTTGATAAAAATTCGCGCAGTAGTTCTTCAGATAGAGCTACTGCAGAAATCGTGAAAAATACAGCATAGCAGCGCAATCTTTTGGGCGATTTACACCAAAAACTAATCAGCACCAACTTACATTAGAAACTAACAGAATCTAAAGTTATATTAAATTCCGGTCATTACTTCTTGTGACAGTGTGCCCACAACATTTTTTACACATACAGATAGACTCACAGACAAACATTTTCTAAAAACTATCAATTCGTGTTCAGGACCTTTTTAAAAAGTGCATCGAAAACCGGAAGTCAAAAATTTTCACGAATCCAATACTTTCTTCTAGTAAACATAGAAGATAGTAAAAATCTTTCTGTAAACGATAAATATTAATACCTTTTTATCAACTCGGGAATGGAATTCTTAATGAAATTAACCCGGTAGAACTCGCTGCATGAGATTTTCTCTCACAGTCGTACTTTTTTAAGACTCTTATTTAAATCATTTTTCATTTTAATTAAAATTTCAAAATGTTTTTCAATTGTTTTACCTATTTTGTGAATAAAAGTACTAAGCCAACCAAAAAAAGTTGATATTATATGAATGTAAAGTAAAAGAAAAGCAATTGGGCATTCTCACTAGTGAGTTCTCCCGGGTTAACCAAGCATAAAATTCACATGCCACAATCTGTCACTCTAAAACTGGTCGAAAAGGGGAATTCCAGAGGAACAACCAATTTCATCAGATTAATTTACATAGTGTAGTTAACCTGAGGGAATATCTGACAAATGTTTATGAAAAATTATATCATATTCAGAATGTAAATTAACGGTCTAATGTTTAATCAATCTAGATCTCTTTTAGTCTTATTTAATCGTAACACATGCATTTCATGGTAGGACTAAGTGAATATAAAAATAATACAGTTGCGCTGTTTTAATTAACTGTGTATTTTATATATTGAATCTGATTAATTTTTTAACTTAAATTACCATAGAAACAACTATACTTTTTATATGATGAGTAACTAAGGATTACATAAATTTATAAACACGATTTACCATACAGTACTATCTTGTTATTGAATTTGATTTAAACTTGAAGTTATGAGATAAATTAATTCTTCAACTCGGTGCCAAATGATAGTAAATATATTAATATAAAATTTTTACGTACATCCATTAATTTACAGGGTTCCATTAATTTAAATGTTATGAAAATGCATGTCAATTTCTACAATGAACGCAGGAAAACTTTCTGCAAATGAATCATCTCTAATTTTTATTTATTAACACAGAAGATAATTTCCAATTAGCAATCTGTTACTCTGGAAGTGTTTGATAGACGTCTGGTCAGATTTAAAAATATTGTTCTGACAAAATAATATGAATTATACTTGAACATATGGAATAATTTAATTCTTCATTTGAATGTCAAAGGGCAGTAATTATAATAATATAAAATTACATATTACGCTTTTCATATACTGTACACATTCATATAAATATTATGAACACGGACAATTTCTGAAATCAGCGTATAAAAGCTTTCAGGAAATGATCTCTATTTTTTATTCAATATCAGAAGAATATCAACCATTTAGCACTCTAAAAGTTTTTGATAAGCCTGGTCAAATAAAAAAAATTGTTCTTTCATTAGTGACACTATAAGTATAATTATACGATGGTGGTTCAATAATTATTGCCTCTAGTGTATATAAAATATTTATGCTACGATGGTTGTTGTGGAATATCGAAGTCTTAGATGCCTATATGCTCAATTTCAGAACCGTAGCTGCTATACTCATATAGTTTTGGAGGGAGGAGTGAAAAGGGGGGGGGCTGATTTTCAGCATATGGGGCTAGATTTGTGACAGTGGATGAGACGAACTACTGTCGTTTGGACTCGGGATCACAGTGATCTAACCACATCTCAACCACTGTCACAAATACAGCTTCATAAGCTCCAAACCAGCATTTCACCCTCACACTCTTCCTTAAAAACTCCCCCCAAAATAGGTCTTTAAAACTTCTCCCCTCCCCCCATAATTATGTTAATATAGCAGCTACGGTTCTGAAATTAAGTATATAGACATTTAACAGATTAGGCTTCGATATTCCACATCAACCATCGCAGTAAAAACGTTTTATATGTATTGGAGACAACAATTATTGAACCACCCACGTACTTGAACATATGAACTAAATTAATTCTTCAACTGAGTGTCGAAAGACAGTATTTATATTTATATAAACGTATTATCTTCTTCCGCTACTTTATAGGGTCATACAGAATTTATGAACACGCGTGAAAATTTCTAAAATCAGCTTACGAAAGCTTTCTAGAAAAGAACAGCTAATTTTTTATGCATTACCACAGGAGACAATTTCAGTAATCCATCATTTTAAAAGTGCATTGTAGATGGTTGATCAGATAAAAAGCAATTTTGTTCTTTATTTACAACATAAATTAAATTATATTTGAATTCAGATATAAGTTATTTCTTCAGCTGAGTGTGAAATGAACGTAATTAAAATAGTATAAAAGTATTACGCTTTTCCTTTACTTCAAGTTAATGCCGCATAAATGTTGTGAATACGCAGACAAAATTTGTGAAATAAGCTCAATAAAGATTTCAGGAAGTGAGCAACTTAAAATTTTTATACGCCAAGTCAGTTAAGAATACCCATTTGTCAACCTATCGCCATAAAAGTGTTTGATAGATGGCTTGTCTGATAAAGAATCAATTTTCTCGTATGTCTTTACATAGCATGTTTTACGCCGGGGGAATACACGGCAAATGGTTATGACAAAATTATAAATGAACTTTTGGAGTAATAGTCTAGTCAATGTCTATACGATTATATCATACTAAAACATTAGCTTTTTGGCGAGAGAATATTATAAGCACATAATTATGAAGATTAATTAACTGCGGTTTTTAGCTCACAAGCTATCAAAGCCTGAGAGCTAATGTGCCCGGAGGTTCTGTGTGTACATACCTGTGTAAGTATGTATGTATGTAACGTGATAATTCTTGATATAAATATCCAGAATTATATGATATGCATCAAATTTGGTAAATAGGTTCATTCTGATAAGGTGCTTCCAGATTAGTTTTGAGGGTTCATTGGTTAAGTATATAGAGAAAGACGGGGGCTATCCCCAATCTTTAATTTAGATAAACAGGTTTTTCATGCAGAATTATTCAATTTGCTTCAAATTTGATATACCGATTTATTCAGATAAGGCGCTTTCCTGATTAGATGCGAGAGTTCATTGGTTTAGTATACAGGGAGAACCGGGGATAATTGAACCTTAATATAGATAAATGGGTTTTTCATCCAGAATTATCCGATTTGCATCAAATTTTGTAAATAGGTTCATTCTAATAAGCCGCGTCCCGGATTAGTTTTTTGGATTCATTGGTTAAATAAATTCATTGGTTCATAAAAGGGGGGGGGGACGGTGGCTATTCTCCCGTTAATTTAAATAAATGGGTTTTTTATTCAGAATTATCAGATTTGTTTCAAATTTGGTATACCGGTTTATTTTGATAATGTACTTCTCTGATTATTTCAAGTTTTGCTAAAAAAGAGTGAATTCTATTTTTAGTCCAGGGGAAATGTACATTTTACCTTGCAAAAGGTCGGGTGAAAGATTTTTTTCTTCTAAATTGTTTATAATGATGCCAACATGGAAAAAACAAGTTTTCTAGCAAAATTTCTTAAGGCTACATTTTCTGTGGCCGAATAACAACAAAATTTTGGGACATTTTTTGATTTTTTGGAAATATATCGACACTCGTTGCCGTAGCATATTATTTGTCACTTACAATATTAAAGAAGATAAAATTCTCTACAACTTTCATATTTACAACTTTTTTATACACTCAATAGCAAACGTAGTACGCTATTTCAAAAATGGGACAATTTTTTCAATTTTCTTAAAAACCGTGAAAAACGTAGTTTTGCCGCGATTATTCAAATGTTACCCGCGTATGTAATTGTGTATGTCGGCTTCTAAGAATTGGTAGCACTAAATTATCTATTATTTGCACACTCACGTCTTTATTTTCATTTCAACAGACATTTTATATGCAATAAATTAATATAATTTTAAAAGTAGGGCAGAGTGTAGATGAATGAGATAATTTTCATATTTAGACAGTAACTTTAAGTGTATACACTGTTAACTTCAAAGCATAGTTTAAAAGAATTTTTCAATATATTGTAATTTATTGGCACGATAGTTTCAATTAAAAAAGATTTATTGCTTAATTTTAATAAATTTTATAATTTTAATAAGTTTTATAATGCATACAATTTTTTCCAGGTATCAATGGAATAGGTGGGTCATTTTCAAAATCAGTCCATGTTTTGGAATAACAAAATCAAATTTTTAGAAATAAGCAGAAAGTTTTAATTATTTGTAAATAATTACCTTACCTCATAAACATTAATATACAAGCATCAGCAGAGAACCAAATTACTAATTTAACATTTTAAAATTAATTTTTAAATTTTAATGCACTTGGTATAATGACATAAGTGAGGTGAGCACAGTAATGAAAAATTAAGCAAAATATTTTTTATTTTCCCCCACCCATAAATGGCAGCCATTATATCTTCTGGCCCATAGGATGATTTTCTATTTATCATATAATAAAAGTAGAATAAGAAATAAAAGTTCATTTAATTATCAATTAGAATTGGGTACGATAATGACTCACAAAAGAATACTAACCAAAGCATTCAAAGTCTTTGGTTGTTTTATTGAAACTATAAAACTATTTATTCTATTCACCTAAACCTGATAACAAGTTTACTTTTAAGGAGTACTTTTGCCTTGATTAGAAGGCATGTGCTGTCCTCTAAAAAAATCCAGATGAACTTTTTGTCAGAAGCATGGCAATGACACTCTTTCTTGGGAC
This sequence comes from Maratus speciosus, assembly GCA_963932465.1. Taxonomy (NCBI): domain Eukaryota; kingdom Metazoa; phylum Arthropoda; class Arachnida; order Araneae; family Salticidae; genus Maratus; species Maratus speciosus. The sequence goes on along the minus strand of OZ010797.1, from coordinate 249,267,079 downwards.
ACGGTTTAAAAAAATTATTAAGAATTATAGATAAATTTAATTAATGAAAATAAATACTTTTTTAATTAGTAGCATCTTAATAAATAAAAATGTATAAAAAATTATAACCATCTGTTTTAAATAGAACTTTCTAAAATCTTTCTTAAATAGAACCTTCAAATCTTTACCTAATAAATTGCTTGTTGGGACAAACTACGGTAATGACATTTTGACTACAAAAGAATATATTTCTCATTTTTAAATTTTTTACAAATAATAATATATCTGAAAATTATCATTAAAAACATGATAGTTAAAGTTCAATAATTAAAATTGTGGTATTTAACTATTTTTCTGTGCAAATATGAAAGGACAGTAAAACACGAGACTTTTTTTAAAAATCACCCAGGTATGAAAATTTGCGAAAAAGATATTTTATTCCCCACTAAAATGGTATATTTTAATTACCAGTTATTGATAACATATGTTTTAATGTCTCTCTGTTTTAAAGATAGCAAACATTAAATTGTAGTTCCGTATAAAAGGGGGGACTCAAAAGAAATACTTTTAACTTATAAAATAGCTACAATTAAAATGTCACCAGATTATTTCACTAACTAATATTATGCATTTATATCTTGTAAAATTTATAAATTCTGTTAATAAAATATTTGAGATCACTAGTTTTATAAAAGAAATATTTAAAAGATTAGTTTTAAAACATATTATAAATTTTTTTCCACTTATATCAATAAATATAACAAGAGATTATATCATTTTAGCATGCAAAAATATGTAAAACTTTAAGATTACCTATTAATTGCTTTAAAGCTCAAACAGAATACTTTAAATTTCAGAACGGGTTCCAAACAGTTTTTCAAAAATGAAAGTGTCCGAATATATATATATATAAATAAAAAAGCAACCAAACCCGAAAAAGTACAAAAGCGCAACACTAGATATTGATCTCAGGTATCCCATGAAAAAAAAAATATTTAAAAGTAACAAAAAGCGAGCGAGATATTTGTCAAGAACGCTCCCATAGGTCTATTATTACCTTGCAAATGTCTTCATGTGACTAATTTAGTCCCATAATTCATATAACTGTGTCTTTAAACGCCTCAATACGACAGCTACCGTAAAATTTTTGAAAATTAAATCTGTATATACGGAATTCGGCCTTAAAAGAAAAAGTATATATTTTTTCAAGAGAAAGAATATGAACAATTATACCTGCTAAGATGGAAACTGTTTAAAGCGGAATATATTTCGTTTCCTTCCGTTACGGTTTTCAAGGTTTTAATGAAACAATATTTGGCAAAGCTGATTAAGTAATTCAGCATCACGTATTTAATGTTTAAACACTTAAAATTTCCCGGCTATTAGAGATTTATTAAAATTCCCGTGGTAAGTTTTCTTTTTAATAAACGGGTGGGGGGTAAAATCCATGTTTCCAAAAAAGACTAGTTTTAGCCCTGAGACGCATAATTTACTGCTACTAATATATAGGAGTTGACATACACGATTAAATTCGTGGGAAACATTTGAATAATCGGGGCAGAACTGCGTTTTTCACGATTTTTAAGAAAATTGAAATAATTGTCTTATTTTTGAAATGGCGTGTTGCGCTTGCTATTGTGTGTATAAAAAAGTTGTAAATATGAAAGTTGTAGAGAATTTTATCTTCTTTAATATTGTAACGGACAAATAATACCCTACGACAACGGGTCTCGAGATATTTAAAAAAAGACCAAAAAAGATCCCAAAATTTTCTAGTTTTTTGGCCACAGAAAATTTAGCCTGAAGAAATTTTGTTAGAAAACTTGGTTTTTTAATGTTGGCATCATTATAAACAATTCATAAAAAAAAATCTTCTACCCGACCTTTTGCAATGTAACCCCCTTTTTTTGGCAACTTTCCCCTGGACTATTTATGAATATTAGATATAAATAAGAGTATAACATACAATTAGTGTGAATAGCCTGTGAGCTAAATGCCATCTGTGTAACTGGGTATTTTCTTTTTATTATATATCAAAACTAATTAATTTAGAAGCGCAGTTAACGTTAGCAGAACATAATTTTTTTTAAGGAATGAATAAAATTTTAATTTAAATTGTATTTTACCTGATTATACACTTATTTTGAATATATACCAAATGATAGTAATTTTAATAATTCTGATTCATATTTTTATATCGCAGCTTTTAGTTTTTAAATATATTAGAAAATTTGGAAACTTCGTCAACTTTCTTCCACGGATTTCTTCTCATCGTGATCTATTATTACCAATATAAAAAAGGCTGCTATATAATTTCTTAATATGCATTTTTAAATGTTTTTCTAATAAAATTCATCAATGTTCAAAAAATGTATGTTTGTTAGCTGGTCTGTTTCATATCTTTTCTCTTTCAAGAATCTTACTTTCGTAAAGAAAAATTTCATTCTTCTTTCTTTTTTTCTTTTTTGTTTTTATCGTAGACACATGTAAATCGTAATTATAATAGTTTATTTGCACTATTTTTTGTAAAGAAAAATCTACAATACAGTATAATATTATGGGGGCAGATAACGTTGAGCTGGCAGAAAATGACCGTATTTCAAATTTTGCAAAAACATATTATTTCAGAAAACAATTCTCTGTTTTTTCCTGAATGACATTTTTAAAATGACATTTAAATCACGTTTCTATCTGAATTAGAACAAAAAATATTAATTTTTTCGTTTTGGTTTGTTTACAAAATCTAGCTTTCAAGCAACGACTGTCATGGAAACGATTTCTTGTAAAAATGCGTTTTTCTTCATCATAGGTTTTTTCACCATTTCTCATATTTAAATTCTTATAACTCGAGAACCGTTAAAGATACAGGGTTTAAACTTGGAACCTTTCAATTGTTTTACTTTAATTTTGATTCAGCATATTTGAAAAAAATATTTATTTTTGAAAATATGATTTTTTTTAAAGTTGCACCACTTTTTTTGAATTTTTTTTTTCGTTAAATATTTTTTATTTTTTTATAAATTAATATTTTTAAAAATGCTGAATCAAAACTAAAACTTATATATTTTTGTTTATTTAAATGAAAAATAATTGAAATTATATAAATAATATTTCAAGTTATAACGATTTTAAATTACCCCACTAAATTTAAATTTCTTAAAAAAAAGTTTTATGATGTGATTTTGTTTACAAATGATAAGGTTGACAATCAGAAAAAAAATTCAGAATTTTAACTCAATAAATAAAAATTATTTTAAAATGTGTCCCGGACCCCCTTAAAGCAGTACATAAAACTCTGTAGTTTTCTAACAATGAAGAATGCAACGCAAAAATTTTTTTCTTTACTTTCACACATTCTTATGATTTGATATTATATTTAAATACACATATATTTAGTAATATTAATTAATTAAGTCCTAACGACAAAAATATGAAAAATTTTTGTGGCTTTTGAAAAATATGAATATTGAATTACGCATTTTGCGCGCACGCTTTTACAGATTCTAATGCAGATATATGTTTAATGTTTCATATTTTGTTACTTATGATACTTTATTTCACACTGAACTTTAATTTGAAACTATATTCAAATTATTTAGCATAATTAATAGCTTTTCTAATCATATTCACTAAATTTCACCAAAAAAAGTATATTTCTTTTTCAATCCACAATTTTTTGTGACAAAAATCAGACTAAATTGAGGTTCAGCATAAACTAACCCATGGTGAAACGCAACAATTTTTTTTCTTTACTTTCACACATTCTTATGGTTTTATAAAATATTCAGATACACATATATTAAGTAATATCAATTAATTCGATCCTAACGACAAAAGTGACTTTTGAAAAATATGACTATTGAATTACGCATTTTGCGCGCACGGTTTTACAAATTCTACTGCGGATATATGTTTAAAGTTTCATATTTTGTTACTTATAATACTATGTTTCACACTGAACCTTAATCTGAAAGTTTATTCAAACCTTTACATAATTAATAGCTTTTCTAATCATATTCACTAAATTTCACCAAAAAATGTATACTTATTTTTCAATCCACAATTTTTTGTGACAAAAATCAGGCTAAATTGAGTTCAGCATAAACTAACGCATGTAAACTAAGAATATACATAAATTCAAGGTTCCATGATAATTAGTTTTTAAATAAGAGTGCACGCAATACCAAAAAATCAATTTTTATAAAAACGGCTTTAAATTTGTCTTATAACATTACAGCAAATGGTTTTATGCAAGACATTTTTAGCCCTAACTTCTGTACTATTTGGTATTTTTGTAAAATTCTTTTTGCAGTAGATTTGTAGCTTTTGAAGGTCTGAAATTTGTGAAAAATGATTTTTTTAGCCGTCAACGTGATATCCACACTTAAATATAATGCAATGATTAACCTCTAACTGATGTCACGCGGTCTCACAGACCCTGCAACTCACAGCTGTAAACACTTCCATCCCTTAAAAGTGCAAATATTACTTGCCTGTACCAGTACCTGCTTCTACCAGCTTGTCAAGATCACGCACACAGAAATAATTCTGTAAGTTGATTTTAAACGTGTTATTCGTTACGCTGGGATCTGTCAGAATGCATCACATCAGTTGTGTGATTATTTGAAACTGTAGTACAATACACGTGATTAGTTTTACTTTTTTTTTTTTTTTTTTTTTCATTTCTTTGGTGTCCTTTTTTTTCTGTGCAGATTCCGAAACTTTCTATTTTCCTCAACCAGAATGAAATAGGAGATATTATGAACAACTGGTCAGATCAAGAATTTTCCGATATTGAAAGTTCTGACAATGCAGATTTTACTGACGGGAGAGATCACGATACGAATTCCGAACTTTCCGATGATAAAAATGTAAATATTTCTGATGGAGTTAAACATAATTTTTATTACCGATAGTTTAGAGAAAAACATCTTAAAAGTGACTTTTATGCCAAAAGTCAGTATACATTGAATGTACATGAAAAATATGTATTGACTGCAATAATGATGTACTTTTACTCTTGCATATTCGTAGGGTAAAAATTATTTTTTTAAATAAACACTACATTTCAATTTTCATACTTTGATGCAACGATAATTTGTAATTAAAAAAATGTACACGATTAATTTTTATATTTAAAGTAAAATTAACAAACTAACGTTTATTTTGAAACAAAAAGGTATTTTTTTCTGTACTGGAGAGTTAAATAATATCAATAAAATACTTTTTTCATGGAATTTAATTTACATGCTCCTAAGAGAAATACAATAATATTGTTAGGACAAAATTTAAGTAAATTCAACCATATAAGTTATTTTTTAATCATTTTATGCGAGCGGTCAGAGAGACCGCATCACATCATTTTCGTGACAAATTTTAGTCACTTCAGTTAAAGGTTAAAATGAAAGCAATTACGAATAAGTATTAAGTTCGAAAAATATAAATAATATTTACTTTTAAGGATGCTCAAAAGAATCTTTTTCCATGCATTTACGTAATGTAATTTAAAAATTGTAAAAACTTATTTTCTTTAAATTAAATAGCGAAAAATTATGCTATTATCATTATATATCAGAAAAGTAGAAAAACAAATTGTTAAAACTAAAATTAATGATAAATGTTAAACAAAGATTGTGGCTATAAAAATATCGTAAGGTTACTTTTCATTTTATATTAAATTAGTGTTTTATTCAAATCATTAAAAGAGTAAAAACAAAAACAAAAAAAATATTTATTTAAAAAAAGATTATCTCAAAGTTCTCATTTTTTAAAGAACATTTTGAAGATAATTATTACATTTTAATGATTATACAATTGAAATAAATGGAAGTTACAACGAAACAATAATTAGGGAAGCGTAAAAAGTTTTAAAAGCACATTTGTCTCAGTTCTTTTAAATAGACGTATGAGTTTTTTTCATGTGTTATGTTTTATTAAATTTTAAAGGTAGTATATTTTTTTTTCTATTTAATAATAAAGATATAGAGGGTGGTTCAGAACTGTATGCCAAAAAATGTTAGGACAAGTAGATGTGACCTAAATAAGCTGATTTTGTATAGGAATGTGTGTGCGGCAATACAGAGTTGAGGCAGTAGTGGGCGCTGTTGGATTGGGTTAAAAAAAAAAGCACTTAGCTAGCTTGAATAATCATTCTCCGAATGGATTTTGAGCAGCTAGCGTAGTTAACCAATGCGAAGCTTGCCGACCAGCATTTCAAGTACAGGATTGCGCAAGGAAATAGATTGGCTGCTCAAAGTATGTACAGTCGTAGAAAAAAAAAAAATTAAACACCCCCTACTAACTCCTCAACAAATTATCGTAGAAGAAAGTTACTGGTACCGAAAGATTGGAAATAAAGTCTACTTTTAAATGATGTATATAAAATTTGCTTAGAGGGGCATCTACATATTAAAACGAATCCAAACTTCCTTTTTTTTCAATAAGAAACCCAATTTTAACAAGATATTTCAAATCTTCGGTCAAACTATGCCAAGACACCAAATTTCAAGTCATTTGAATGATAAGTTTTTGAATTATAATCATTCAAAATGTAGTGCCTCTAACGTTAAATTACATTTACATATTTTTATTTATATCTCCTGAAATTATGCTCCTAATGTGCTAATTTTTTTTTAACAATAATACTAATATATCCAAACATAAATACGCTGAATTTGCAATTTTTATAATTTTATGATATGAATTATGAATTATGAAATTAATATTCGAAAAAATTATGAATTGCAACGAGCAATTTTTTTGATGGATTTAGGTTTATTAAGTCTTGCTTTATGGAAATCCAAAATTTCACATTTTTCTTCCCAGTAGTTTTCAAATTATGCTTAAAAAACGGCAAAATGATGATTTAAGGGGTCATCTATGATAGAAGTGATTAAATATTTTGAATTTTCTTATGCTATCCTGTAATCTAACAGGCTTAATTGACAGCTTAAGGTGCCTTGATCAAGAAGGGAGCTCTCTGGGTTAACAATCGAGTACTGAACTTCAATTTGGATACACCCCTTAAAATACGCTCGTTTTAAAATAATTAATTTCTCAGAAACTTATGGTACGAATTGCATAAAAATTTGTTTTTGAACTAATTGAAGGGTGTAGAGTTTATTTATGCTGTCAGAATTGTGTAGTGCTATTGAAAAAAAACAAAGTTATTGTTCGTTTTAATATGTAGATGGCCCCCTAAGCAAATTGTTTATACTTAATTTAAAAGTAGACTTTATTTCCAATCGTTCGGGACCAGTATGTTTCTTCCACAATAATTTGTTGAGGAGTTAGTAGGGGGGTGTTTACTTTTTGTTCCACGACTGTACATGGTAAGATTCCCGAGTAGGAATCTGCCTCGTCGTACATTTGAGCGTCTTCATCGAGAGTTGTGCACGAGTGGGCCGTTTTGCGTTGGCGACTCGTGGCATGGGCACTGGAAGTTTTCGCAGAGTTCCTTTAGTGGAAGAAGCAGTATGACGCACAGTAGAAGATAGTCCTTCGACAAGCTCGAGAGCTGTTGGCCGTGCGTCGGGTTTGTGCCATTTCCTTACACAGCCCCATACATAAAATGCTTGGCAACCCTAGCATTCGTAAAACGATGTATATTGCTCGAAATCCGTGCATGGAATGACGACTGAATTCGGCAAAACGCGTTCATCAACCGAAGTTAATAATGCCCTCTACTGCCTCAACGCTGCATTTACGGACCCAAGATGCTATACGAAATCTACTTATTTAGATCCCCTCTACCTGCCTGTACATTTTTGACAGTTACTTCTGAACCACCCTACATGTAAACGATCTACTATTCCTGATATTTTTACCATATGGTGTTTTAGTTTTAAAAGGTGTTTGTTGTATTTGATTTAGTATTGGTATTTTAATAATATGAATATTGATTATTGTAAAGGATGTGGTGGTGTTTAATAAGTCCGGATATCAGCGCGTAGTTTAAAACATGTAAGAAAAATCATGCGTTAAGCATAGATTATGAAACCCTTTGCTACATTTCCTGTATGCTTTAACAAATCTTCGTTATTTAGGGAAATAATGTATATAAAAGAACTAAGTAAACATTTTAGAAAACGCATAAAACATTTGAAAAACTGATTTCGGCAGTTACCATACATATCAAATATGTATTCCAATTCTTTTGAACAGCTCTGTATTTGATCTGTAGGTTGATATATATGCTATACTATAGGAAGATTTAGTTTAGCAAGAAAACGAATAACAGGTTGAAATTTCTCTTTGAGCAATTTATGCTAATAGATGGAAACATACTTGTATACATTTGTACCACTTTGTAGTTAACCTAGACCTTTATTACACGCCACTATTTAGCTAAAGTTTAATTCAAAGTAAAACACTCTTAAAACTACTGGAATCACAATTTCAGAAATCATTTATAAATGGCCATGTATCCAATTCTTTGCGCGACGCTGTATATAATTTTATCTATGTTTTATAATTTTATCTACAAACATTTTTTAGTAAACAAAATGCAGTTCAGCGTAAAAATGCATAACTCATTTACAAACCAGCTTTAAGCAATTTACAATCATACCCAGTAACCATTACGAATTTTTTGTGTAGGCCTGTATGTGAATTACAGCATTTATACATATCATATACAATGCATAAATATAGTGAAATATAAAAGCACATAGCATTATTAAAAATGCATTTCCAGCAATCATCGCTACCGTACAATACTTCGGGTACAATATAGTATCTGAAATCTTTTGTGTGTCCTTGTAATTGCTATGCACTTCGTATTTTACATGAAATAAGTTATAGTAAACCTCAGCGACGTATACTATAAATTCCACTATACATGAAATAATTTAACATAATTAAAATACGCAGGAAAAAATTCCCTCTACCCGTATATCATTATGTAACGGAATTCTTTTGTGTGACCCTGTAAATGAATAATATAATTCTTTACCGCGCATATTCCACGGAATGCATATTTTAGTGCACTTGATAAATTCATATCAATTTTATTATGTTTGAAAGCATGTAACATCATTAAAAATCATTTTAAACGATTTTTTCCCATAGGCCGTAATGTAACGGAAAATTTTGACTGCCCCTGTAAATGAACTAAACGGGCTACAAAGTTCATTTGCAATAGGGTTCGTGCTATGGTAGAAGTCACTAACATCCAATAGTTTCAGAACGATCCGAGTATATTTGCGGGAGTTAGATCGCGTACAGACGGACAGACAAACCGAATGCATAAACACTTTTCAACTTTGTTGGAAAATGTTAAAAAACAAACGAAGTGACGTATTTGTATAAATAAACACCAATTAGTTATTATAATATTTTCTGATGAAGCGCTTGCTAAAGACTGAAAGTACGAAGAGGTTCTTAAATAAAATGTATATTTTTAGATTGTAACATCTCAACATTTAGTCGCCTTTTAAGTAAAACAGAGAACTTTTTAAAGTTCATATTACATATTTTACATATTTTTTTTTTATTTTTAATACTATAATTGAACCAAAAAGAGTTATCTCACCATAAATAAAACTTATAAATACTAAAAGTTTTGTTAAACAAGGTTGCCACGCTTCTAGGATTTTTCCAGGAAAAGTCAGTATTTTTTTTACAGAAAAGTAAATCTACCATAATTTCGGGTGTATAGCCCGCGGACCAAACAATCGTGTTTCGACCCAGAAATTTTTCGAAATAAAATGTAACTTTTTAGATCGCGGTTAATATTGGTCTTCAAATACCGAATAAAATTTTTGGGTCCAAACTGAATTGTTTGATCTGCGAGCTATACACCGGAAATAACGGTAAGATAATTGCATGAAATTTGAAATTAATTAAGGACAGATTTTCTGTAAGAAAATACTGGTACTGAAGAATTTCCTTGTATGGAAATTCCTTGAAGCGTGGCAACCCTGTTAAAGGTCTTTTTTACATTTTCTCTTATATATTTTTATATAAACCAGGGCGACTCTTCTGCGAGCCTTCTGCTGAACACAATGCTCTGAAATTCCAGTTGTGAAGGCCTTCGACGTTGTTTATAAAATATTTACTATTGATTATACAATTAAAAATAATTCTAAAACTGATTTTTAAGCGCTTTTTCGCGAACTCTCCCCAATGTATTTGGGGATAATTTCAAGGAACCTAAATGTATTTACTCATCATTGCTCAGATATGTAGAAAACACGGAAATCTTCGTACGATTGTACCTATGAACGCGACATAGGTTTGAACTATAGTTCTGCTTAGGTCAGATAACCCCATTTTGCAAGACCGAGCCAACCAGCGGTTCAAGTGGGTTTGGTTTCGGTTTCAGTTTGGGTTTTCAGTATTTCGGATACGTATTCGTACAGTATTTCGTACGTTCAGTATTTCGGTTTGAGAAAGTACTCAATATTTTTGGAATGAAAAAAATAGGTACTTAAATACGTATTACCCTGGCCATGTCGATAGATCGCCAAAAATGGCCATCAATCGCCAATTTTGTTTATCTTTGTCAATTATCAATTGTGATCAAAATGGTAAATTAATGTAAATTTAATAAAGCAAAAGGTCATTAAAAATGATAAATAATATTAAAGAAAACTTAAATGATACAAAAGAGCAATTTAATAAATACTTAATAAATATTAATATCAAATTGACGGCTTTTAGCAATAAAATATTAAATATGGTAGTTTTATCTCCAGCGGTGTGCTATACTCGCCAGAATGAATATAATATCGATATTGCGTAATGTAAAAAATACTATATCAATGAGTAGAATACACCTCTACCTATGCTATATCATATTATATATTTATACTCATATAAATATGTCTGTCATTGTCTTTAATATGGCAACTATATAATATTAACTATGCAGTTAAAATTAAATAAGCAAAAAATAAAAAAGGGAATTACTGTAATTATTACTTTTGGCGCCATTGTTTGCGCACTGAATATGACATTACCCGCATAATACCTAATGCGGGTATTAAACCATTATATGAGGGTACAAAAGGTATTACCGGATACCAAACATCACAAGAGGTTAGTCCATGAAGTAATACCAGTTTACATATAATTAAAGGAAAATGAAGGAAAGTAAATAATGATTTTATTCAAGTGAAAGTAATGCATTTACTCTTTTTTTTTCGTGTATTCATTGCCGTTGTCGAAGCATGTGTCGTAGCTTGAAACAAAATGCTTATGCCTTTCTCGTAAAACTTTACCGCCAACGTAGCCAGCCAATGCTGCACGGCTGCACCCCATTTTTAAGTCATAATCACTTTGGAAACATTCTCCTGACAAGACATTCTTCAGTTTAGTGAAGAAATGATAGTCACCTTGGAGCGATATCGGTGCTATAGGGAGGGTGGTTAAAAACCTCCCCCTTAAACTGCCAAAGAAAGTCTCTTCCTCTTTAAAATTTCGAACACAAAGCCTTAGAGATGACTCATACATTGTTCCCGTACAGTACACTTCAGTATTCCTGCGATGAATTTCGCTTGGACGGACGTTTTCATCAATCAAACAAGTTGAAAATTGCACGCCAAACGTGTAAAATGAGGTGCGTTTGTGTTATAGCTAGTTTTTTTAAATATTTTTGCACCGCATATTGTACTGAATGTATATTTTAGTCCACTTTAATAAGTGCATATCAGTTTCATTTTGTTCAAAAGGCTGTAACATCATTAAAATGCACTTGAATTTTTTTTTCCCATTGGCTGTAATGTATCTGAAAACTTTTGACTGCCCATGTAATTAAACTATACATTCGATTTTCATAAAAATTGAAAGGACTCGACAAAATATTGCAACAATTATATATTTAAAATTTCAGACCGTTCGGTTGGGTAGTTTTTGCTCTGTTATATGCGGACGGATGGACTGAACGACGACTATAGGTGCTACGTATTTATTGTAATTACGAACGCACCTAAAAACGCGTCGCACTTCACATTTGGCGGTATTTTCTATCTTATACGCCATTGTAAATAGTCACATAACTCACACCATGCATCGGAAGAACTCTAACCCCCCCACCCCCCCCCCGGAAAGCTACGATGTTAATCTAGACACCTGGGCCAATTTAATTTTAATGGAACAGTAGCGCCATCTGTATGTGTACTCGGATAGTATTTTCTGGAAATTCCTCGTATATTTGAATATTATTGAGTGGGTATGTATTCATATTTGTACAAACAATATTTATTTAGATAGGTAATTGCAGACTATTTGCCTCTAATTGTATTAAAATGAGATTAATTTTCGTTCGCTTCATGTTTGAGTTTGACTAATTTGTGTTCTGGTGAGTTTCAGGTTCAAGTGTGTTCGGTTGGATTCGGGTGTGAAATTAATGAAATTATTTTTACCCGACTGAAAAGAAGGGTTATGGGTTTCACTCGTATCTGTGTATGTGGATTTCTTTATACCCTTGAAATATCCCAACGGCTGGATGGATTTTAATGAATGAGGTCTCTATCAATTTGTCTTAACGGCCGGTTGGTTATAGGCTAGGTTTTGTTTTTATAAATTCAAAATGGCGGCCATAAAATACAAAATGGAGGTAGAGACAAAAAAAAAATACGCACCTATTGAGTGGCATATCATTGGATAGGTCTTTCAAAATGAAGACGATGTTTCTTTGACTATTCTACAGGCAGAAGCTCCGTTAAAATATTATACAACCTGGAAGTTCTGTAGGTAGGATCTCTACCTTTACTGCAACTCTAACCTTCATAAACATCTATAGACCTTATCAAAACAGTGTTTATAGATAAGAACTAACAATTAAATACAACTTAAAAGTCATCAGTACAAGTAAATAAAAAACATAGGTAAGCAATATAAAACAAGTAATTAAAAAAAAAAAAAAAAAAAAAAAAAGTCAATCCCTACTTAGGTCAATAAGAGAATTTTTTTTCTCCCATTCTTCTTTCCTTTTGAGTGACGCTTAAAAGACCTGGATCAAGAAGAGGGCTCTCTCCGTCTTAAAGTACCTTGATCAAGAAGTGGGCTCTCTCGATTATTGAAAATTAATTAATTAAATTTAATTAATGAATTAATATTTGAAAAGAAAACTGGATTAACATCAAGTGTCATGCACTACAAGTTAAAAAAACATTATTTGAGCTAATTGTATGAATAATAAGTATTTTATTAACGATTGAAAATTTGAACAAGATATATATAGCGAGCGTGTGAGGTAATAGTAGGAATTGAAAAAATGTTTCACATTGATATGAGAAATAACTAATTAGTTCGCTTTTTACGCAGTCGGGTGTTTTGATTTTTTAAATTTAATTGTTTATTGTCAATCTTGTCTCGGATTCAACAAGACTCGCTGTAGTTTGAATTCAGCATACCCCGTCTGCCAGAACCGAATCTCACAGCCGCTTGTTGTATTTGAAGTTTCTAAAGGTGTTTAAAATAGATCAACACAGTCAAAAATGTCAAGTAATTTAACAATTTAACTCGCTGAGTGCCACGTACGTCACCGGTGATTGACACTCATCTATCCGTTTAGGCCGCGTCAGTTACCGATGATTGACAGTGTAAAATATGATATAAAACTAAAAAAAAAATATTGTTTTAAGTAATTACAGAAAATTTGTTTAAAATTTACTAACTTTTATTTATTGAAGGATTATATCATTAACACTAGAACGCCCGGAAGGAGTCGATCCGAATTCGACCATATGATTAAATGTCAACTGGGCCAGAAATTCTTTCATAAAATAAGTTAAATTTTAAGAACGCAGATTTAGATCAAACACCATAGTACCGCGAATGTCTGTGAAGCCGTGGTAGACTGAACTCGCGGTGAAGCGTGAGACAGGCGCTGGAGCTGCTGTTCACTGAGACTTTTTAGTACTTTTAACTACTTAATTTTTTTATTCTGCCAGTTTAAATTCTTTTTTTTTTTTTTTTTTACTTTTTCCTTTTTTTTGTGTTGAACTCAAGAACTTAAGGTCTCCCCCCCCCCACCCCTATTTTTCATTTTTACACTGCTGTTACGGAAACCTACCTTGTCAACTAAAAAGCTGTTCTGCTTCCGAGGATGTGGGACATAGGTCCCGGGCTCCTCGGCTCAAACATCTTCGTATCGTCGTAGATCAAACAAATCAGCCAAATAATTTTAAATGAAAATTCTGCTGTCAAATACTTTTATGAAACTTGAGTAAACTTTCCGGGCGTTCTAGTGTTAATCCATTTTAAGGAATTTTATTGAAACACGGTAAACATAAAAACCGTCTTCCGAAGGTATCACAGAAAGTGACAACTTATTTCTCATTTTTCTGACCATTGTCCTACCACATTGTGTCGTATTTTTGTCATAATATAATTTACAATATTTTCTCACTCCAGAGACTTTTCCAGGTTTTTTTTTTGTGTTTTTGTCGCTGTTTTTTAGAAGTTGTTGCAATACTGCCAGATGGAATGTCTTCTTCTCGGCAGCTTGTAAGATGTACTGCTAATTTTTTTCCGGAATTCGGTTATACTGATATCCTTCTTCGTGATATCTTTATATAAAATGTAACTACTTAGAACTGTACGCATGGCCTGACCGAGAATTCCTCAAGAATTCAAGTCGCTCTCAACGTGTTAATGGTTTTCTCTTGAATACATAAATTATCAGATATTATAAGAACGCACAATGCATCCTAATTTTTCTCCAAAATAACATTTATCCACAGCTTTTGTTGTTTTTTCTTCAAATATGCGCCTATTAAAATTTATTTATTTAGCATAGCAAGAAATTATAAGAATGTCATTGAGAAAGTTACATTTTTACATTACACTACAAATGTAATAAAAAATTTCAGTGAACTATTCAATTCAGTATACAACCCAGCGAAGAAAGAAACAGTGGGCCATTAGCTGGAAAAAAGATGGCAGCCAGCACTGCCATCAGCGCTAAAGTGCAATGGTGCCATTACTTAAGCCGGCAAAAAATGAGTCGGTGCGGAATGCAGCTGGCCAACAGCAGGCCAGCATTGGTATGCCATCACATTACTTCAATCCGGCACTATTCCTGCAGTGCTAGCACCTATCCCACTGCTATTCCTTTGCTGGCCCAGCACTTTCCCTTACAAAAATTTCTTATAGAATTCTATAAAAAACAAAGTATTATGGCTCTTTTTTACCCGAATGAAAAAGAAGGGTTATGTGTTTCACGCATATCTGTGTATGTGGATTTCTTTATACCCTCGAAACATCCCAACGGATAGATGGATTTTAATGAATGAGGTCTCTATCAATTCGTCTTAACGGTCCGATGGTTATAGGCTAGGTTTTGTTTTTATAAATTCAAAATGGCGGCCGTAAAATACAAAATCGCGGTAGAGACAAAAAAAAATTACGCACCCTATTGAGTGGCATATCATTGGATAGGTCTTTCATAATGAAGACGATTTTTCATTGACTATTTTACAGTCAGATGGTCCGTTAAAATATTATACAACCTGGAAGTTGTGTATGTAGGATCACTAGCTTTACTGCAACTCTAAACATCATAGAAATCTATAGACCTCATCAAAACAGTATTTATAGGTAGGAACTAACAATTAAACACAACTTAAAAGTCATCAATACAAGTAAATAAAATAATAGGTGAGTAATATGAACAAGTAATATAAGAAAAAAAAATTAAATCAATTCCTACTTAGGTCAATAAGAGAATTTGTTTTCTCCAATTCTTCTTACCTTTTGAGTGGCGCTTAAAATGCCTTGATGAAGAAGGGTGCTCTCTCGGTCTTAAAATACTTTGATCAAGAAGAGGGCTCTCTCGATTATTTAAAATTAATTAATTAAATTTAATTAATGAATTAATATTTGAAAAAAACTGGATTAACACAAGTGTCATCCATTACAAGTTTAAAAAAATTTATTTGAGCTTGATTGGATGAATAATAAGTATTTTATTAAGGATTGAAAATTTGAACAATATATATATTTGAAAAAGTAGTTTCACATTGATGAGAAATAATTAGTTCGCATTTTACGCAGTCGGTTTTTTTTTTATTTAATTGTTTATTCTATAAATTAGTTTCACCAAGATCTATATAGTCTATAATAGAAATGTCTTTTGAAATATTTGAACTTGCAGCGGTTTCCATGTGGTCACCCTCTCAAGTGCTAACCGCGCTCGATGCTGTTTGGTTTTCGTGATCGGACATGAACAAGTACTCTCAGCGTATGATACGACCGCTCGTAGTTTTCAAGCTCTCATTTACACTATTTCAAGTTTGTTTCTTTCGTGATTTACGTTCCAAATCAGTAAATTGGTATAGAAATTATTGTATTGTAGATAAATCCTATATACTTGATACGCTTTTTTTTATTATTGATTCTGAACTGTGTAAATTATGAAAACCGAAATCCTTTGTAACTTAGTAAAACAAGATTTAAAGAGAAAAAAAAAGTGCGTTAAAATAAAGAATTTACTTATTTATTTTTTTGGTGGCAGTGGTGGCTATATTATTTACAGTTTAAAAAAATAGCTTCACAGCTTAAATTGTGTTAAGATAATCATTTCAGATTTGTGTTTAAACACTTAATGTCTTCGATATTTGGAACGCCACCTAGCGTAAGGTTTCCCAGCAATAATACTGCAAAAGTTCGTGTACTTCCATGTAGTAGTGGGCCAGCGCATGAGATAAAACGGAAGCCCACCAGAATTTTATCTGATGATTTCCAACAGCAAAGTTGACTGAAGCTGTCCAGCAGTGGTAATGCAGTTGTAGACCATTAGGCAGCACTTCTCCATCATTTCCAGCACCTATCTTGCTGCTGGCCAGCAATTTCCTCTTTGCTGGGAAACTTCTAAATCGTGTACTGTATCTTCTATCTACAAATATTCTATGATGAGAATATTGTATACAAAAACGCCAGGAGATAAACATGTTTTAAAATAAACAAGAACGAAAAATCATAGGCAAGATTATGAAACATTTTCCAATATATTCAGAATACTATAACAAAACATCATAATTTATTAAAGAAGATGTCTAAATGAGTAATTTGTAAAACGCATAACGCAGTTGAAAACCTGATTTTGTATGTGATCTACAGATACACATGCATACTACATAGTATGCTGAACGTTAGTTCAGTGAATCTCATAGTACAGATTCAAAATTTCCACTCACAAATTTCCGCCAATAAACGAATGTTGTTGAGAAGCATTTTTCTACCCTATATATGATCTATAGAATTTAATTCTCAAGAAATATCTAGGAAACAGTTAAATTTAAAAATGCATACCACAACTGAAAACGTACTTCGAGCAACTATACTGTTCGTAGGCTTCAATAGTTCTATTATTGCTCGTTTAATTGTATAGCCAATTTTTTTGTGTGTCCTTGGAAATGAACGATAAGTTATATGCAAACCATATTCTATAGTATGAACCATGTAATACACCTCAATGATGTATACCAATTTCAATAAGTTTAAAATACTGTAACATAACTGAAATACAACGCAAACGATTTTTCCAATAGACCTTAATGTAACGGAATTCTTTTGACGCTACACATCTCATTTTCAATACCGAACTTGCTAATAGCAAACCCCAATAACATATATAAATTTCATGGCAATTGCACTATATTTATGCGCGTTAGAGAACGGACGGACAGACAGACAAATGAACATACTAACCGAATTCATTAATTAAATAATTAAATAAAGATCTTTAAACTCATACTGACAGACAACAGTAACAAACTGATTGAGAAAACCAGCTAAAATTTGAAGGATTGTTTTTCACAAATAATCCTATAATTCTTAATAACCATCTTTTACAGTTTTTAACCAAATTTTAACAGTTTTGGTCAACTTAATGTTATATACCAAACGCTTTTCTTAATTTATGAACCGTCGCAATTTAGCGGATTCTTAAATTCTTGTGATAGCATATAGAATGCTTTGTTGTCTTATCAGAGATACTAGAAATAAGGCGAATAAATCAAATTATGTAGTTCCCCCCCCCCAAAAAAAAAAAAACATCGTTATACTATTGTATCTTTTTATTCTAGAAAACCAAACATCGTTGTTGAGAAACGGATACATTGAAATCATTCCATTTTGGCTATTTTCAATTTTGATTTCAACCAAAGTGGTTAGACTAAATTAAATTTCTTTGTGTTCATATGAAGCATTGTTGCTCATTGATCAATTATAAGTATATATAAGGAAAAAGCATAGATTTTTAACTAATTTTTATTGAAGGATCGCGCTAAATATTTTGCCAGAACGTTAAAGTGGAATAGTTTAGCGGATAAGAATAACATTATCATGCATTTGCTTTAACGAAAAAAAAACTAAAATATTTTTGTATAAATTCGTGAAAATGACGTCATTTTTATTCCACCACCTACGGCAAAAGGAGAGGAAATCTTAAAAGAACGAAATGCTTTTTACAAATAATGACATTTAAACGTATATTCTCACTGCGAAAAATTTTAACGCACATAATAAATAATTTTCTTGTTTGAAATTTATTATTTTATAGATTTATTATTACAAATCTTTTCTAATTCTACAATAAAATATTATACCCCTTCTACTTCAAAAATATATATATATTTAATAAACGGTCAAGTGAGAGTATTACTTGTGCTCAGAGGGTTCCGTACAATAAATATATGAAATTTTAACATCATTATTAAAAGAATCGTTGCTAAAGAATTATAACACTTTGCAAAGAACTATATAATGTAGGGTCGGGTATATCTGTATATACTAGAAAAGTATAAATGGGTATACCATAAAAGTTCAAAGAGATATCAAGCCTAAATAAAATCCAATATTGCTATTCTGTACAACTAATTTTTTAATCTTACCCTAATCTGTTTATTTTGATGAACTTAATTTGGTACTGACAATAAAAGGGATAACACAGGAGTGATCTTATAATGGTTACGTTTTTACTTTTTAAATAAGGAATAGAAATATCTCATGCTATGCAAAGTCAACACATAGGGTACTTATACAACAAACCAATAACAACAAGGAATTTTAACACACCTGGAAACTGATTTAAAATGAAGAATTCTTTCAAATTGTTCCCAAACATTAAATTTCAAATATAAAGAATCATCTAACAATATATTCACATTTAAGGTTACATTAATTTTTTATTTATAAAATAGAAAAAAAATGTGTCATTTCTAATACAGATTATAAAAATGCATGCATTTAATGTGGATTAGTATTTACGATGAAAAATTTCTCACGTTCAACATTCTAGCGAAGCTGTTTGAAAAGAAAATCAGACTTTGTTACAAACTCTTTTAAAAACAATTGTTTTAAATTAAATACTTCCTTTTTTCAAGAACATCAAAGGGATTTTTTTTGCAGAAAAAGTTTCTTTTAAAATGTTCTGTTCAGCTTTTTTGCTTTCTGTTATTTTTTATTTTTATTTTTAAATTATGTCTTGCATCTAAAGAAGTTGTAACGAAATTGAAATTGATACTGGAATTTTGATTTATTTCACAGAAAAAATAGAATAGAGCCGATTCGTTTGAAAAACTAAACTAACCCCAAAATTTAAATATTGATGATTTCCCGTAAAACTTTTGAAAAGTAATAACCTTAAAATATGCTGACCTGTAATAAGTTTTGAGTTTGAAAGGTTTTATGATATGAATTTTTTTTTCAGTTTTTTACGAATTGCAGCAAGAATAAAATTTTTGGTATTTTAAACGATTTGAAACGTAACATTAATTCTTCTTGTTTGTTTTACTTGTTTAAAAATTATGTACAACAGCAATTTGTGTTCTTTCTTGTTTTAATTATAATTACAAATTATTAATTATTACTTTTTTTTAACACTGTCCAACATAGTTGAAAAGTGTTTATTAATTCGGTTTGACTGTCGGACTGGCAGTCTGCCTGTCTATTTGAGCTCTAACTCCCATAAATGATTTCCATGTAATTGATATTTGTTAGAAAAACTTAACGATTTATTATGACATGTTCTGTAATGAAAATGGAGAGCAAGGCATTTGCAGTTCATTTACAGGGGCACTAAAAATAATACCGTCACGTTATCGGGTATGCGAAAAACCGTTAGTAATGTATTTAGATGTTTTACATCATTTCAAATATAAAGAAATTGATATACATCAATTAATTGCCCTATAAGAGTGTTACTATAGAATACGGTGTACAGTCGTGGAAAAAAAAAAGCAACCCCCCCCTACTAACTCTTCGACAAATTATCGTAGACGGAAGTTACTGGTACCGAATGATTGGAAATAAAGTTTACTTTTAAATGATGTATATAAAATTTGCTTAGGGGGCTATCTACATATTAAAACGAACCCAAACCTCATTTTTTTTCAATGGCAATACCCAATTTTAACGAGATATTTCAAATCTTCGGTTCAAACTATGCACAGACACCAAATTTCAAGTCATTTGAATGATAAGTTTTTGAATTATAAACATTCAAAATTGAGTGCTTCTAATGTTAAATTACATTTTCATATATTTATTTATATCTCCTGAAATTATGCTCCTAATGTGCTAATTTTTTGTGTAGCAATAATACTAATGTGCCCAAACATAAATACGCTGAGTTTGCAATGTTTATAATTTTATGAAATTAATTATGAATTATAAAATTAATATTCGAAAAAATTAGGAATTGCAACCTACAATTTTTTTGATGGATTTAGATTTATTAAGTCCTGCTTTATGAAAATCCGAAATTTCACATTTTTCTTCCAAGTAGTTTTCAAATTATGCTTAAAAAACGGAAAAATGACGGTTTAAGGGGCCGTCTATGATAGAAGTGAGTAGATATTTTGAAATTTCTTCTGCTGTCCCGTTGTCTAACAGGCTTCACTGACTGCTTAAGGTGCCTTGATCAAGAAGGAGGCTCTCTCGGTTAACAATCGACTACGGAACTTCAATTTGCATACAGCCCTTAAAATACGCACGTTTTATAATAATTAATTTCTCGGAAACTTATGGTACGAATTGCATAAAAATTGGTTTTTAGGCTAATTGAAAGGTGTAGAGTTCATTTATGCTGTCAGAATTGGGTATTGTCATTGAGAAAAATGAATTTATGGTTTGTTTTAATGTGTAGATGGTCCCCTAACCAAAATTCTTATACACCATTTAAAAGTAGACTTTATTTCCAATCGTTCGGTATGGGTAACTTTCTTCTACGATAATTTGTTGAGGAGTTAGTAGGGGTTATTTACTTTTTTTCCACGACTGTACATAGCATTTATCGTTCATTTACATACAAAAGAAATCGGTACAGTATTGTCTATTACAAATAATTGCTACAAGGGTGTTTTCAGTTGGAATATGCCTTTTTAAAATTAACTATTTTTTTCATATTAGTTGGTGTGTATAAATTATATACGTAATATGCAGGGCTGCACAAAAGGTGACGAGTAATTTCCCACTTATTGGCGGAAATTGTTGAAGTGGAATTTTCAGTTGTGTTATACGTCTTTGAATCGAACTAAATTTTGGCATACTATTGCAATAAAGATCATTTACAGGGTTCTATTGAAGAAGTTAGACATTTTTCTGACTAAAGATCGCAATTGATGAAACTGGGTTTTTAATGAGTTATGCGTTTTCAAAACTGCTTACTTAGACGCCATCTTTCCCCTTATTAAACGGTGAAGATTTCTTAGAGTATTCTGAATATGTTGGAAAGTGTTGGCATGATTTCAACATTTTGGATATTTAGAACTATTTTTTTGAAGGAAAAAGATATATATATATATGAATAAGTTTACTGTCGATATCATCTATGTATATATTTATCTAAGTGATTATTTTATCTAATTGATTAATTTTTTAATTCAAGTTTTTTTTTATCTAAGCGATTATTTTATCTAATTGATTAATTTTTTAATTCAAGTTTTTTTTTTTCAATGTACAGTATTATTGTTTTCATGTATGCATTTATTAGTACATTATTATTATTTTATTAAGGATGGGTACCAAGAGCATTAAGTATTTTCCCAGGCAAGTGTTTTGCTAAGGGGAAAGCTTAATTGCCAGTTACTATCTGTATGTATGATATTACGATGTAAAGTAAAGAATTGGACAGTTTTGGTACAAAAGAGGGACTTTTATGACCTCATGTTTTATGGGACAGCTGCAGGATCTTCGTGTGGGAGCCCGCGGTCTCGTGAGAAAGTGGGGTTTGAAATATCGGATGTAGGAGGGTCGGAAGGCCCTGTGCATTCCGGGGACCCACTGACCACTGGCCGACACGAAGGCGGGTCCAGGCAGCGGCGAGTGGTTGGAGATTTTAATTATGCTGAATATGTTAATTCGCATCCACCACTCAGGGCCGCACATGCAAATTTTTAACAGAGAGAGATTTTCCTTTTCTCGAAAAAAAAATACAGATGTACAAAAAGAGTTCCAGAGTGCGGTGGTTATTTTTTCCAAGCCCTTTTGGCTGATCTGCCCATGTTTACTTGCTCTGTCTATGACGAGCAATATAGTAGTGTTAATTTTTTTTTTAAAAAATGATTTAAACATTTTTGCTTTTGGCCCAGACCTGGGTGGAATTTAGTGTAAATAAAACTAAAATTACGGAACACGAATATGTGTGTTGTGGTTCTACAAACAAAAAAAAAAGAACTTTTGGATATATATATATATACTGTCAAGTCTACAACTCTAAAAGGATCTTGTGACCCCCAATGGGGAAAAAGGTACGATGCTATGGATGTTTTCTTTTCTATTGTGTACCGTATTAATATCAAATGTTTGAATTGGGAATAGGGTGCCCAGGAGAACTTGTCAACTTCAATTAATATCCAAATTAGTGTTTTTTTCATGAGTTATTATTTTGGATGGTAAAAGTATGAATTATTTAATTGTAACTTAATATAATTTGCCTGTGGTGTAAATAAATGATTTATTATTATTAATTCCCTTCTTTGTTATTATTTGTTAAAAATCTTGCTAATTACTTATTTTACGTATTCAGAAATTACCTGACTGCTTAATATTATTATTAGACCATATATGAAAAAGCCATAATTAAATTTATCTTGTAGGGTTGGTTTGTCTGAAAATTGGGGAGTTATATTTAGTGGTTTTGATTTTATTATATATTTCCCTTCAAACCAATTGGCCATAGGTTAGTTATCTTCTAAACATTTCACAACGCATCGTCTTATTTATTCAAGATAACCTTTTAGGTAAATGACCGTAGGTTATCTATTAACTAACTAGGCTTTACGATCACCAGGTTCTCTATAATTAGAGGCCCCTATAAGATAGATTTTCTTTTGGATCAAGTAAGTTTCCGAGAAAAGGGTGCGCCCAACACTCTTGTTAGCTTGTGCTAGGGAATTTATAGATAAATTAAGATATTCATTAACCTAATTTTTAATAGTTGTCTAGATCTTGCCAGCATGGGCTTCCCCGATACTTAGGTGGTACCGTGATCTCTTACTATGGGAACGTGAGGCTATTATTATTATGTCTTAATTATAATTACATTGTGGGTCAAATTAATTACATTAATAATTTTTTGTATACTTTAGGTATTAAAATTCTAAGGATATTTAGGTCTAAATTATTATGCAGATAATTTCAATTTTTTCATCCTATATATTAAATTTTTTTTTGTTTTGTTCGAATGACAAAGTTCT
Organism: Maratus speciosus; assembly: GCA_963932465.1. Classification (NCBI taxonomy): domain Eukaryota; kingdom Metazoa; phylum Arthropoda; class Arachnida; order Araneae; family Salticidae; genus Maratus; species Maratus speciosus. The sequence continues at coordinate 249,243,452 of OZ010797.1, read as the reverse complement.
CCTGTGGACAAAACAAAGATTGGCACAACTTTTATAACAAGGTTCAGTCATGACAAATGATAATATGAGAAAATATATTATTGAAAATTATATATTTACTTTTTATATATGTTTTTCTCAGGTTTAGGAGTTTGTTAAATATATCGAGTTGAATTATAATGAGTAATTGTATATTATACATGTGCATTAAGAAATAATAATAGAGGGGTATTATTATGATAAAAGAAAAAATAAATAAGAAAAAATAAATAAATAAAAAGAAAATAATAAAATTTTTCTATAATTTATCAGTGCAACTGATAGAAAAGGTAGAAATACATAGATGTAAAAATAAAATATATATATATATATATATATATATATACAGTTATGTGTGGCTGAGATGGTGCACTTGAAGAAAGATTTATATACATTACATTAATTTTTCTTTTCCTCTATTCTTCGGAAGAATTTATTTTTTTTTTGGAGTATGCGTTATATTTACTGTGATTAGTTCTCTTATTCCTAAGGGTTTTTCTTTGAATGCTGTGTTTATATTTCTTTACATTTTATATTTGATTTTTCATGGTATTTCATATTATTAATAATTTTTGCAATTGGAAATTTTACACCCAATTTATTTAAAATAATGTTAGCGCATGGGAAATAAGTCTAAAATTAAAAAGCGTACCAGTTCGGAATTTAATAATTTCATTATTGAAGCGCGTACCCGTCTTGCACAGAGTAAGTTAAAAAATTCAACGAAATAAAGTAAATATGTCTAAAACGGATACCGAAAAGGCGAATACGGATAATTTATTAAATGTGATTGCACCATATGATGGGAAGAAAGAATGTAATATACATTATTTTATTCAGGAGTTCGATAGAGCTGCCGTCCAGACGAACTTTTCTAAATTAATAAGTGAAATTAATAATTGGTGAAATTAATAATTTTACGCTCAAAATTTGTCGGAACGGCACGTGAAAGGTTGCAAACGGATGTAGAACTAAATTCGGAAACCGATTATGCGAAATTTAAAGAAAAAGCGATCCAAACCTTTGACACGAAAAAAACATTCGGTGAATCACATAATGATTTTTCAAAGATTCAACAAAAACCAGCGGAGAGTATGTCGGATTATATTGTGAGATTTAATCTGGTAGCTGCGAAATTTTTTGACATTTCGGGTCTTTCTAACAAGGCAGATGCGCGGAAATTATTTGATTTGATGAAATTACACCGATTCTTAGAATCTATCAAACCGGATATTGCTTTGGAAATAAGAAAGAGAGCGATTGATCAGTATAAGGAAGCAACCGAAATTGCCCTAACAGTGGAAGAGGCGTTTTTGTCGGTTAAGTTTGAGGAATTAAATGCGATAGGTACAAGTACAACAACTGAATTTTGCGAATCATTATTAAGAAAAAATGAAAAACAAGAAAAGGAATTAAATCAGTTGAGAGCTGAATTGGAAAAATTAAAATGTAAGCCAACAGAAAAATGGCAAAATAATTCACGAAATAATACGAGGTATTGTAATATATGTAATTTAAGAAATCATGATACGGAAGAATGTCGTTATAATGTAAATAATAAAAGAGAGTATCCGAATAATGATTATCAACAGAATTTTCCAACACATGGACAAAATATGCAGGGATTTACAAGCTCTAATAATGAGGCTCGGAATTTTCAGGGGTACGGAAGTGTAGGTAATTGGAATTTTCCTCCACCCCCTCTTCCTCCTTCATTGCCAATGGGTCAAAATTATCAGTATAATTATGTCCCACAGGGACAGCCTTCAGGTTATGGTAATTATGGTGTGGGAAATATTCATCCTAATTATACCTATGGGCAGAATTTTCCGAATGGGCAGGGGTATCACCCACAAAATCAAGGTCAAATAAATCCCCAGGAAAATTATAGGAATGTGAATAATGCGAATCGGGATAATAGTACATCAAATAAAACAGAGGGACGTAAGATAACGGGAAATAAGCAACGTTCGGGAAACATATAAGGGGATCTGGGGATACTAAGAATCAGGAGCAGGAATCTGTCCTCAGATCCCAAAATACGATGGTTATAGCGAGTGTTAGTGATAAAGAAATGGAAAATGTACCAATTATTAATTTTGATATTAAAGGAATAAAAGTTTCAGCTCTTTTAGATACGGGCGGAGCAGTGTCTTTAATTTCAGCCAGTTTATTTGAAAAAATAAAAGAAAATAATGTAAAATTTAAATATTTGGGCCATAGGATTAGAATACAATCTTTTAGCGGTACATCAATTCCATTTACACATTGTATACAATTGTCATTTAAATAACAGAATGCATTTACTTCTGGCACATTTTATGTAACAGAAAATAATTTTAAGGCATCTTATAATACGTTGTTGGGATATGATTATTTAAAAACAAATCAAATGGTGATTGACATAGAAAAAAAAATGTTGAAATTTAAAAATGCGAAAATTCCACTCAATCATAATGATAACAAATTACCAGTGCAGGACATAAATATTATAATTACTGAAGAAGTAGAAAATGTAGTTACTAAAAAGGAGAGTAAGAGAAACAAAATATGGGTAAAATCAGTGCACAAAATTTATATTGCGACAGGGCAAGAAAAAATCGCTACTTTACTATGTCCTGATTTTATAGAAGAAAACAGTATGGTACTTTTTGAGCCAGATATTCATAATTTGGGCATTAAATGTTATAACTCGGTACACGAAATATCTCAGAACAGAATTATTAATGTAATAATTAAGAATATTTCGGATAAGAAAATTATTCTACAGAAGGGTACAAAATTTGGGAATTTAATTTTAGACATTGATTTTGGAACGGATGAAGTGCCTGAAAATATTATAGACGGTAAGGTACATGAGATTAATACTTTAAGTATTGAGAAGTTCGTAAATTGAGGGAAACAGAAATTTCACCGGAAGATTTTGATCTTACGCATCTTCCCAAAGAACTACAGGAAAAGATGGAGAAGCTTTTGATGCAACATTTACATGCATTTTCGAAATCTTACAAATCTTATCTTTCGAAATCTTACAAAATCTTACATCCTTAGTCACCCCCCAAATCAAATTGGCGCACAATCATGCTATACAGTCTAAACCTTATAAGATTCCTCATACAGTGCGAGAATATGCACAAGCAGAGATAAGAAAGTTGTTGGAGGCAAATATTATTGAGAAAAGCAAATCTTCGTACGCGTTTCCGGTATTATTTGTAAAAAAGAAGACTGCGGAGAACCAGGAGTTAAAATATCGTTTAGCTTGTGATTATAGATTACTAAATGCAATATTAGAAGGATATGCTTATCCGATACCTGATATTCGTGAATTGTTGCAGAAAATTAGCGGAAAAAATATTATACAGTCCTGGACCTCCACAGCGCATTTTTCCAAATAAATTTACAACCACAAGACAGGGAAAAGTTAGCATTTATAACGGAATTTGGCAAGTTTCAGCCAGTGAGAATGAATTTTGGCTTGAAGGTCAGTCCAACTACTTTCGCAGAATTAATGGACTTAGTTTTAGGCGACTTCAATAAAGAGGAAGTCACATATTTTATAGATGATGTCCTTATTGCGGCGAATTCGGTGGAAAGAATGCTAACTCTAATTGCAGAGGTCTTAAAAAAATTGATTGACAACAATTTAACAATAGAGCCACGAAAGATGCAAATATGCAAACATGAAATTGAATTCTTAGGTTTTAGGGTTCATGAAAACGGTTATTCTCCTTCGAAAAAGAATATTGAAAAAATTCAAAATTTGGCAAGGCCTAAAAACAAAAAGGGTATCAAATCTCTTTTAGGAATGGCCAATTACTTTAGATCATTAATACATAAATATTCGGAAATTGTAGATCCATTAGTTCAAATGACCAAAGAAAAAGTAAAATTTAATTGGAACGAAGAGGCGGAAAAAGCATTTTTGGCCATTCAAGAAGCTATTTTACATAATCCAACTTTAAAAGCGCCAAATTTCAACAAGGAATTTTTTTAATTACGGACGCATCTAAGACAGCACTTTCTGCAATCTTAGCACAGAAACAGGGAGAGGATTATGTACCGACTGAATTTTACGGACGAAAATTAAAGGATTCTGAGAAAAAATATCCTAGTATAAAGTACGAATTACTAGCGATTCATGATGCTTGTGTTTATTTTGAAAATTTTCTTTTGGGAAAAAAATTTACAATACTCACTGATTCTAAAGCTTTGACTGATCATCTTAAGTTAGAAAAACAGAGCGATATCATAGCAAGGTGGATAATGAGGTTAGGGAATTTTGATTTTGAGATAGGATTTATTCCTGGCGAAGAGAACCCGGCAGATTTCGTCTCAAGAAATATAAATAATATAACGGCTTTAAATGAACTTCAAAATGATTTATTTAAAGTTAATTCTAATCTTTCAGAAGAAAAGATAAGAGAGGCTCAAAATGATGATCCAAAACTTAAATTAATTATTCAGAAAATTGAAAATGGTAAACCAAATCGCCAGACTAAGAAATTTGAGCTAAAGGACAACAAAGTACTAATATTGAAGCAACGGTATAAAGATAAACCACTGCTGATAGCTCCTAATAAATTAATATTTGAAATAATTCAAGAAGCTCATAAGGCACATTTTGGTTTTCCCAAAACATATGAATTAGTGAAAACAAGATTTTACTGGTTTGGGATGTATAGGGATGTAAAAAATTATTGTGCAGCTTGCATACCTTGTAACAAAAATAAGCAGCATAAAATGATTAAGATTCCCTTACAGAAAGTGGAGAAAGATCATATAATAGGCTCAGTGGTGCATACGGATATTGTGGGCAAACTACCACAGACCTTAAAAAACACTGTTTTATCTTGACGATCATTGACGTTGCGTCAAGATTTTTACAGGCAATACCATTGCGTAATGTAGAGACACAAACGATACTAAATGCACTCACAAATTACATTAGTACATTTGGACTCTTTCGAGAATTAATTGTGGATAACGCGAAATATTTTCGGGGAACCCTTTTTAAAGAATTTATGACAGCAATGGGGGTGAACCTACACTTTTTCTCTACTTATAAACCTTCCTCGAATGGAATTCTTGAAGTGACTCACAAAGAGTTAAAGTCTTCGATTAGTGCAATGGCAAGAACAACAACGGAATGGGATATAAGGTTGCCGTTCTTTATTCTGTCGCATAATACTTCGATGCACAGAGCTTTAGGATACCGTCCTGATAAGCTGTTTTTCGCTAGAGAAACGGCCAACCATTTTACAGCTCTAGAGGAGCCGGATATGTTATGTACACAACAGTTTGTTCAAAAACGCATTGCACATATGAAAGAAGTTTATAAAACTGCACTCGCAAACCAAGAACGAATGGCGAAAGAATATGTGGGCAAAGATTTTGAAAAAGTTGTGAAATTGGAAATTGGGGATCAAGTATACTTAAAAAATGTTGGACGCCCATTGGCGTTACATCCTAAGTTCGACGGTCCTTATGAAGTTGTAAAGGTGGCAAGACGCAATAATTATATTTTGAAACATATACTCGAACCTAATAAAAAAAAGATTCAACGCCATATTACTCACATGTGGAAGCCAAGTGCTAAAATTAAATTACCTCAAACGAACGACAACGATGAGGAAAGTACGGAAGAAGTCTAAAAATATTTTAAATTTTCTTCATTTTTATGTTTTTTTAGAAGTAGAGATTGATCTAACTAAAGTATTACAAAAAAAAAAGACGGGCGGGAGCTGAATTGTTCTGGTGTATCTACTAGTGTGTATGTTTAGTGTATATAGTGTGTTTAGTAACATAATTCAAAGTTTACTTGTTATGTTTCTGTTTATGATGATAAATATGTCACCGAATTGTTCTTTTGTATCTACTAGTGTTTAAGTTTAATGTATATAGGATATTTAGTCAGATAATTCGAAATAGGTTTCTATTTTTTGTTCTTTAGGGTGATAAACAGGCCACCGAATTGTGCTTCTGTATCTACTAGTGTTTAAGTTAGTATATGTAGTGTAGTGATTCACATGGCCTAAGAGGTGCTTTATATTTTTGAGGTTTAGGGTTATAAACTTGTTATTGAATTGTTTTTATGTATCTACTAGCGTGTAAGTTTTAGTATATATAACATGGTAATTAATGTAGTTTAATATTGGCGATGGAGATAAACAGGTAGTTTAACGGCTTTTATGTATCTACTAGTGTGTAAGTTTTAATATATATAGTATATTAATCTAGGTAGTTTAACAGTTGCGAGGGTGATAAACATATCACTTAAAGGTTCTTATTCAAATATTAATTTTTATATCTAAGGGCATATATTGATATAAGAAAAGTGTCTTTTCTTTGCATATTTCGGTTATTTATAGTATATTAAAGCATGTAAAATAGTAAAATAGGTAGAATATGTAGCAAAATACATATATATAAATAGTAGACAAATGCTCACAAGCATAGGATGGTGTGTTTTTTTTTTCACCTCTTTCTCTCTCACTCTGGTACACTGTAACAGTCTGGGAGTACGTTTTGGGAGAATGGTAATTACTAGGTTCCAGTCTATTAATAATACACATAGAGCGGATTTATCACTAAGTGAAGAAAAAAAAAGGAAGAGGGAGAACTTATAATATACATTGTTTTGCTTAGGCATACTAGGTTGTAAATAGCGATGATTTTTGATGTTCTCTGGAATTTTAGTTAGTATTTTAAACTTTTTGTAATTACGATTCCTGCGGAATATATTTTAGTTAGTTGCACCTTTAACCAAGTGGTTAAAATAGTGGCTAGATAGTTTTAGGTAAAAGGTTCAAGCAAAGAACATACTTCATTTTATTATTTTTTATTATTATTTAGTTAAGCAAATTTCTAGTAGAAATAGTTTAATGAGGAAAATGGTATAAATCCATAAATAAAGTGAAAAAAAATTATAAACATAGTGGATCTATGATTTTTGACTAATTTTTGATATATTACTGTAAAATATAAAAATTTAATATTTCACTTTTATAATATTTACAATACTTGGAATAATGGTATTATCAATGAATAATTAAAAAAAAATAATAATAATAAAAATTGGAAAAGTTACTGTATTATTGGGGTATAATTACTATTGTTGGGGGGGGGGGTAAGTTATATGGTTGGTAAATGGATATATATGACTAAAATGTTTTTTTTCCCAAATTGGCCATACGAAAAAAAAATATATTTTTTTTGGTTGGGGTGGATTTTAAAGTAGGGCTCTGAACACTGGTTTTGTAACTACTAGTCATTAGACAAATGGATACATGTAAAAAGCATGTGGTACGCCTCTAAGTTAACCTTTTGCGGGCTACACACCACTGTTTTAGGTCCTAATAAAATCCGGTGGACTCTAATTTAAAAAAAAAGGATATTTTTTTAATATAAATGGGGGGGGGGTGTCTACAAGATAATAAATAGGGAACTCTACAACATTTTAACAAGAATAAATAATTATTTTTATATACACACATATATATATATTCGGAATTCAAGTTAAAACACAAAGGGAATACATAAAACAACTCTTTTTTTTCCTCTCTCTTACACAAATAAAGTAATAAATACAATTTATATAACATAAGCAAAAGTATGTGCATAGGGTCACTCCGTACGGATAAGTAAGTAAGGAATGTAATAGGTAATAACTCGCTGTCAGTTAGTTTCTGTTTACCACGCAATAAGTGCGCGCGCAGGGCAGGAAAGACATTCAGAGAAGGGATTGTTTTTCTCTCTTGGAGAACTCCCCATCCTCTTTTTGGAGCATCAGTTCACGATCTCTCTTTACAGAAACGAGAGAAGGAATTCGGGTTCAGAGAAAGGGGAGGATGAAGGGGGAGTGAATAACTACTCAATATTTTTACTTTTTGGTTCATGACAGCGGAATTTTGGAAAAGGGGATTTTCAAAATTTCTATGGGAACTGCACACATAGATAAAAAAATGTTGCAGGATAAATTTTTGGGGATGCATAATTAAAAGGGATTTGCACTTTTTAAAGGGGGGGGTGGTGGTATTTAAACAATACCTAAATTAATAAGGATATTAGGATAACTGTGGAAGATGGATTAACAGCAGAGTAGGGTATATTTTATAAATAATTATTAATATAAAACTGGGCAGGGCCAAAGATAAATATGTATATACAATTTTTTTTGGTTTTGGCAGCTTCTTTTGGGGATGTACTTTTTTTTTCTTCCCAAGAAAAGTAAATATATAACAAGGGTATTTACGGTTCCAGGTATTTTACAAACGATTCGAATGAAATGGATACATTATATTTATAGAAATAAAATCTTAATCAAATAAACTGATAAGCAGTAAAAACAACAAAAAAAAAAGAAAATCAGTAGGTTTGGAAAAGGGATCCCTATGCACACACATCAATATATAAGATTCAAATTCATATTGTATTTAAATACAAAACAAATAGTATTGTGCAAAAAAAAAAAAAACAAAAAAAATAGTAAATTAGGGACAAACATCTGCTTCACCTTGCCTGAAAGCATTTTATCACATTTCATATATATATAAAAAATTGTCATGCAGAGGCATGCGGTTTAAAATCAGATAAATAAACAGATAAAAAATTGTCATGCAGAGTACGTGCAGTAAGAAATTAAATAAATAAAAATAAATGGACCAGCAGGCATTCGGTTGGAAGTTTAAATGTTGTGGCCTCTCTAGCGGACACATAGTTTTAAACATACTGGCATCAAGAAAATTCAATTGGATTTTTCCCCCCTTTTATGAATAAGAAAATAATGAAGACTTTTTTTTTTCTTCTAAATTTGATTTTAAATTCTGGTGTCAGTTTTGCATTTCATCTTTTCGGAATACAGATTGCTTGACACCGAAAAGAAATAATTTAAGATTTAAGTGTGCGAAAAAAAAAATAATAATGAATAAATAATTAAGATTAATACTATTTACACCTTATGTATATATATATATATATATATTCTACTAGTATAAATAGAAAAACAATTCATATTGTCCTAAGTAAGTATTTTTATTAATAAATGCTAGTTATGGTGTGTAGAAGGTAGCGGTTACACCCCAAGGGCAATGTTTACTACAGGTCACGAAAATTTAAAGGGTCAAATGTAACTAAACAGTCGCCTAGCGCCATCTACGTGCATTTCAGAGAAACATGCAAAATGTATTCAAAGACAGGCATGCAGAAATGGTAATTTTATCTTACCGGTTTTCGCTCTCTGTAGAAATCCTGGATTCAGTCAGGAAGGTTCGCCACATTGCGAGCGCCAGATTTAATTTTTTAACCAGGAGCAACAATTTTTTTTCTTCTTTTTGTTCACTGAAATAACCCGCATAGTATTAGCATAGTACATAAAAAGACATTACGTATAGATATATAGGACATTTAAACGGTATTGGGTTAGAAAATATCTTTAACAAATTAAGATAAAATAAATTAAAGTAGAGGATAATTTTTTTTCTCTTCTTTTCGTTAGTCAAAATTTACATTTTTAAAAAGGAAGGACTGTTATCAGATTTAAACAATTTAATCCCGTCAATGGTGGTGCATACTGGATGGTAAAAAATTCATTAACGAATGTAGGTTGCAATTAAATTAATAAGAATTTTTATCTATTGGTATATCTTTTTTTTATTTTTTAGTATGTATTAAATTTGAAATAATACAAATTAATTAAATAAATATAACAAAATAAATTTCATAATACAAGTAAATACGCAAAAAGAAAAACAAAATTAATTATTATTATTTTCTTTTTCTCTCTCTACGGACTCTTTTGGTATATATATATTTTTTAGTTACGAGGTAATACAGCTTTTTTTTTTTTTTTTTTTTTTTAAGTAACATAAAAAATCTACACGTAAGAGAAAATATAGAGTACATAAAAGGGTTTACCAGGGGTATCAGAACTGGGAGTGCTAGGTTAAAATGAAAAGAAAATGTATTATTGAACACTGTAGGTTAAAAAAAAAAATTCTATTTACAATTTTTGTTTTCTCTTGTGGAATAATAATTAAATCATTATTTAAATTAATTTTTTCTTACATTTTTGTGTGGAGAGCGGAAAGAGGGCTGATCAGCTTCCAGGCATTGATATTCTCTGCAGGCGGAGATTTATTTTTAGCCGGCCGGCATTGTGTGGAAGAGGATCATGTCTTTCTTCAGGGTTCCCCTGTAAAAATATAGATTGGGTGCAGGTATTAGGGTATTGTATTTAAAAAAATAAGGGTTTCCACATACAACAACAACAAAAAAAAAAAAAAAAAAAAAAAGAAAGAAAGAAAGAAAGAAAAAACATTCGTGGTTTTAATTCAATTTTAAGAGTATCAGTTGAAAACGATATTTATATATTTTAGATAAGAGTATTCGTAGAGTTATTATTGATAATTTTTTTTCCTTGTTTTCTTTTTTTTTCTCCCGGGGTGAATACAAAATTAATTGTTTAGGATATTTTAATATAAAGTACACAGAACCCGTTTATTCTGCAATACACTGTAAATTCGAAGGCGCGGTTCAACTTTATTAGTTACGAATTAAGTTTCGTCTTATACAGGTGTCAGTAAAAGTGAGGGATTCCAATGAACAGGAATAACATTTTTGGATGTTATATTTTAAGAAAGTATATCGAGTTTTTCTTAGCACTTTTCATAGGTCTAAATGGAACTAACATTTATAGGGGAGACAGTAATCAAATAAGGACATCAGATGCTGTTTGTAAGAAAACAGGCTACAGTTCCGTACGGGAGGAAGTGAAACTGGTTTCGTGGAATGTCATTGATGCAGCAAAATGACTACTAGGCTTCCGTATTTGCATTACAAACACTTGTATTATAGTTAATTATTATAGTAAATAGTACGAAAAGAAATTGTTTTTGTTGCATAGGCGGTGTATAGGGTGCAGATTAAGGAATACGGAGAAGTAATGTAAAGATAATACATGTATTACAGGGATTAATAGAAGTAATTGTTACTTACTTTGCAAACGGAATATCCACGCCTCTCTCTTAAGGGCCACTCCAGCTCGTACTAGACTTGGCTTGGCATTAAGGGGTGACCTTCGGCCGCTCTGGAATTATCACTTTCCAGCCTGTTTCGATACATTATAAAGGGCGATTCTAAGTGTTATCGATGGCAGGTAACGGGTAGCTGGAAAAGTGGATATTTTTTTTTCTTCTTTCTCCTCTTTGTTTGACGCTATTAGAAATTGTAATTTTACGATAGCTTGTATTGCACTGTTTGCTAGGGTGGTTAAAGTACCTATTGAGGAAAAGGGAGTAGTGAAGCGGTGAATGAGTGGAAACAATCCACTTATTTATATGAAAGAAAAGAATAAATAGAAGAAGAGTGTTTAAGTAATTTATTTAAAATAAAGTAACATGATAATACTTACACTCATAATTTGTAATTTCAGATAAAGGATTCAGTCACAAAATAATATGAAATACTGTTTTTTTTCTTTTCTGCTTTCTTTTGTTTTTAAATTTCTACTATCTCTATCTCCTTCTCTGGGTGGAAGTGCTGTTTTTGTTTTGTTTTGTTTTTTTGTTTTTTTTTTAAGTCTGAGACTGAGTTTCTTATATTTGAGAGAATATTAATAGTTATTTGGTTAACTTTTAATTAGAGGGTACGTTTAGAGAATCACGTAATTTACTGAATGAAAGTATCGAATTTACTATATGAGAATCAATTTTAGATATTGTGGTTGCATAGTTTTAAAAATATATGTGTGTTGTAAACTATAAAGGTAGTGAAATAATTGTAAAAAAAGTATTTGAAAAATGTAAGAATATGTATTGATATATTTGCTTGTTTGGTAGTTAAATGATTATTCGGTGTAAAAAGTTATGTTGGTAAATATGTTTCATTGTGTGTTATAAACCTTTCTTAATATGGATATTTAAATGTTGTACTTATGTAGTCATGAACTGAATACTTGCTTTGTGTAAAAAAGTGTGCTAAACTTTGTGGATCAGTATTTAAACTCTTTGGCATAATTAATTAGGTTCCTAATTTTGGGATTTTATCTTTTATGATTAACTTTTTGTTTTCTCTTCTAAATTGGTACATATATATACAATTTTTGGGAACATTCAGGGACTGTACCTTCATCACAGAGAGACAGAACTCATGCAGTATGCGGCTGTGATGGTTATGGGGAACACTGCTTTAGGGACCGTATACAAATCTGCATAAAACCGTGGACAGAATAAGAAGGAATATTCATCTTATGTACAATGTACAATTTAGGGTACAGGCATATTTTAATGAACTATACAGATAACATCAGCGTGTATTTGATAATGAACATTCATATCTCTGCACGGACTTCACAGAGTTTTGAACACTACGGAAGAGGTGAATCAGGGAGCATAGAGGAGAAGCCCCAGTGCCTTACAGATCTGCAACGTCCAGCCGTTAGAGAGGCTTTCGGTGTTTGATAAGGACATCGGTCCACTTGAAAGATGTTATAGTTCCTGTACATGGACTTTCAAGTGCTTTGTGTTGGGGGGGAAGTAATGTTGGCATGATTTCAACATTTTGGATATTTAGAACTATTTTTTTGAAGGAAAAAGATATATATATATATGAATAAGTTTACTGTCGATATCATCTATGTATATATTTATCTAAGTGATTATTTTATCTAATTGATTAATTTTTTAATTCAAGTTTTTGTTATCTAAGCGATTATTTTATCTAATTGATTAATTTTTTAATTCAAGTTTTTTTTTTTAATGTACAGTATTATTGTTTTTATGTATGCATTTATTAGTACATTATTATTATTTTATTAAGGATGGGTACCAAGAGCATTAAGTATTTTCCAAGGCAAGTGTTTTGCTAAGGGGAAAGCTTAATTGCCAGTTACTATCTGTATGTATGATATTACGATGTAAAGTAAAGAATTGGACAGTTTTGGTACAAAAGAGGGACTTTTATGACCTCATGTTTTATGGGACAGCTGCAGGATCTTCGTGTGGGAGCCCGCGGTCTCGTGAGAAAGTGGGGTTTGAAATATCGGATGTAGGAGGGTCGGAAGGCCCTGTGCATTCCGGGGACCCACTGACCACTGGCCGACACGAAGGCGGGTCCAGGCAGCGGCGAGTGGTTGGAGATTTTAATTATGCTGAATATGTTAATTCGCATCCACCACTCAGGGCCGCACATGCAAATTTTTAACAGAGAGAGATTTTCTTTTTCTCGAAAAAAAATACAGATGTACAAAAAGAGTTCCAGAGTGCGGTGGTTATTTTTTCCAAGCCCTTTTGGCTGATCTGCCCATGTTTACTTGCTCTGTCTATGACGAGCAATATAGTAGTGTTAATTTTTTTTAAAAAAATGATTTAAACATTTTTGCTTTTGGCCCAGACCTGGGTGGAATTTAGTGTAAATAAAACTAAAATTACGGAACACGAATATGTGTGTTGTGGTTCTACAAACAAAAAAAAAGAACTTTTGGATATATATATATATATACTGTCAAGTCTACAACTCTAAAAGGATCTTGTGACCCCCAATGGGGAAAAAGGTACGATGCTATGGATGTTTTCTTTTCTATTGTGTACCGTATTAATATCAAATGTTTGAATTGGGAATAGGGTGCCCAGGAGAACTTGTCAACTTCAATTAATATCCAAATTAGTGTTTTTTTTTCATGAGTTATTATTTTGGATGGTAAAAGTATGAATTATTTAATTGTAACTTAATATAATTTGCCTGTGGTGTAAATAAATGATTTATTATTATTAATTCCCTTCTTTGTTATTATTTGTTAAAAATCTTGCTAATTACTTATTTTACGTATTCAGAAATTACCTGACTGCTTAATATTATTATTAGACCATATATGAAAAAGCCATAATTAAATTTATCTTGTAGGGTTGGTTTGTCTGAAAATTGGGGAGTTATATTTAGTGGTTTTGATTTTATTATATATTTCCCTTCAAACCAATTGGCCATAGGTTAGTTATCTTCTAAACATTTCACAACGCATTGTCTTATTTATTCAAGATAACCTTTTAGGTAAATGACCGTAGGTTATCTATTAACTAACTAGACTTTACGATCACCAGGTTCTCTATAATTAGAGGCCCCTATAAGATAGATTTTCTTTTGGATCAAGTAAGTTCGGAGAAAAGGGTGCGCCCAACACTCTTGTTAGCTTGTGCTAGGGAATTTATAGATAAATTAAGATATTCATTAACCTAATTTTTAATAGTTGTCTAGATCTTGCCAGCAGAAAGCGTTTCATAATCTATGCTTGAGGCAAGATTTTTTTCTTTCTTGTTTTTAGGTGCGTTCGTAATTATATAAATACGTAGCACCTATAGTCGTCGTTCAGTCCGTCTGTCTGTCCGTCCGTCCGCATATAATAGAGCAAAAACTACACGACCGAATGGTCTGAAATTTTAAATATATGATTGTTGTAAAATTTTGTCGAGCCATTTCAAATTTTATGAAAATCGGATGTATAGTTTAATTACAGGGACAGTCAAAAATTTTTCTTTACATTAAAACCAATGGGAAAAATTATTGCAAGTACATTTTAATGATGTTACAGTTTTCCGAATGGGCTGAAATTTTAAATATATAAGAGCTGCAAAATTTTGTCGAGCCATTTCAAATTTCATGAAAATCGGATGTATAGCTTAATTACAGGGACAGTCAAAAGTTTTCCGTTACATTAAGGGGAATGGGAAAAAATTATTGCAAGTGCATTTTAATGATGTTACAGACTATGCACTTATGAATTGCAAATAAATACACATTCAGTGCAATATGGGGTGCAAAAAATAATTATAAAACTAGTTATAGTACGAACGCACCTCATTTGCCATGTTTGACGAGCAATTTCCAACTTGTGTAATATCCCATACTTCAGTTGAGACCTTTGTGTGTAAAAGTGTTAATATTTTATTATTATAAAACGAGATAGGAAAATCGTTTGAAACATTAAGGGGTCTCATGACTCTTAAAATTTGAAGAAGTGGGTTAAGTGTGATCACAGATCGCACAGAGGGTTTCGTATAATATTCCTTTCAAAACACTTTATCCTTTTGCGCAATTTGTTAGTTCCTCATTTCGCAAACAAGGGGTGCACTCTATTCTACACAAACCTCTATCCGGAAGAAAATCCGTTTTACAACCTATCCGTAGGTATATTAGTCGATGGGATCGGGTCTATAGCACACGAGATAGATAGGCACTCCCTGGCGGTAAAAAGTGGAACTGAAATATGTAAGGTTATGTGCATACGATGAAAGAGTGGTCAAAGTGGTGTCGGCAAAAGTTAGAAAAGTACTCACCGGGTACAATGAAGGGAGGTTAGAATAATTGCTTAAAATACGCAAGTTAGAACCCGTTGGCTAAATAATATAAGACCTTTTGAAAATTTTATGATTTTTTGTGTGATCGCAAGTGTTCTGCTATACGTATGCAAAATTTCAAATCTTCAACTTAAATAGGGACTCAGTTAAAAAAAAAAAAGCATAAAATACACAAGTTAGAGCCCAGAGGGTTAAATATAAGACTTTTTTCTAAATTTTATGATTTGTCATTTGATGTGAGGTGTTCAGCTATAAGTATGCAAAATTTTAAATCTTAAACTTAATTAGGGGCTCAGTTAGAACGAAAAGATTAAAATATACAAGTTAGAGCCCAGAGGGTTAAATATGACTTTTTCAAAATTTTATGGTTTGTCGTTTGATGTGAGGTATTCAGCTATAAGTTTGCAAAATTTCAAGTCTCCAACATATATAGTTTCTGAGAACGGGCTCTCTGACGGATAGACAGACAGACAGAGGAGCGAGACGAATAGTGTTTCGTCAGATGAACGAAACCCTAAACAAGTGGGTAAGTGTGATCAAAGATCGCACAGAGTGTTTCGTTTAATATTCCTATCAAAACACTTTATCCTTTTGAAAAATCTGTTAGTTCCACATTTCGCAACCAGGGGCGCATTCTAAACAAACCTCTATCCGAACGAAACTCCGTTTTACATACTATCCGTAGATATATTAGTCGAGGGGATTGGGCCCATAGCACCCGAGATAAGTTGGTGCCCCTGGTGGTAAAAAGTGGAACTAAAATATGTAAGGATATGGTGCATAATATGAAAGAATGGTCAAAGGGGTGTCGGCAAAAGTTGGAAAAGTGCTCCCCGGGTGAAAAGGGCGGAGGTTAGAAAAATTGCTTAAAATATACAAATTAGAGCCCGGAGGAGTAAATAATATAAGACTTTTTGAAAATTTTGTGATTTGTCGTGTAGTCTGATGTATTCAGTCGAGAAGTCTGAGGTCGTATGCAAAAATTCATGTCTCCAACTTAATTAAGGGCTCTTTTAGAAAGAATTCTTAAAATACATAAGTGGTAGGTCAAAGGGTTAAACGTAAGACTTTTTCAAGATTTTATGATTTGTCGCCTGGCCTCAGGTGTTCTGCTATAAGTATGCAAAATTTCAAATCACCAGTTTAATAAGGGTCTCAGTTAGAAAGAATTGCTTAAAATACGCATGTGGGAGCCCAGAGGGATAAGTGTACGACTTTTTCAAAATTTTATGATTTGTCGCATGATGGTGTTCAGCTATAAGTATGCAAAATTTCCCGCATCCAACCTAATTAGCGGCTCACTTAGAAAGAAATGTTTAAAATACACATATGGGAGCCCAAAGGGTTAAATGTACGACAAAATTTTATAGTTTGCCGTTTGATGTTAGGTGTTCAGCTATAAGTATGTAAAATTTCACGCCTCCAACCTAATTAGGGGCTCACTTAGAAAGGATTGTTTAAAATACACAAGCGAGACCCCAAAGGGTTAAATTTACAACTTTTTCAAAATTTTATGATTTGTAGTTTGGTCTGAGGTGTCCAGCTATAAGTACGCAAAATGTCACGCCTTCAACCTAATTAGGGGCTCACTTCGAAAGAATTGTTTAAAATACACATTTTAGAGCCCAAAGGGTTAAATGTACGTTTTTTCAAAATTTTATGATTTGTCGTTTGATGTGTGGTGTTCAGCTATAAGTATGCAAAATTTCAAGTCTCCAACATGTATAGTTTCTGTGAACGGGCTCTGTGACGGACAGACAGACAGACAGAGGTGCGAGACGAATAGGGTTTCGTCAGATGAACGAAACCCTAAAAAGGAAAAAAAATCCTTTTGAACGTCTAATATCTTAAAATGTCTAATATCTGTCTAATATCGTCTAATATCTTAAAATGATTTCAAGAGGCAATTTTGATTAGAACGCAACATATAAGTATGCTCTTTAATTTCATGCATTTAAAAAAATGCAAGATGCAGAATTAGAATTTACAGGGGGTTTCAAGCTGTCAGACATTTGACGAGCAGAAAATCGGTATAACGGATTACATGCAAGATTACAAAATAAATTTTTCAACTAAAATGAAAACCTGATGATACCTACTAATGATACCTACTTATATTGCAGATTGAAATAATTACCCTGAACTTAAATAAATTTGTAATTAAAGCATGTTTATATTTTTAATACAAAGTTTTATTTAGCTAATACAAAATTTAGAAAACTTCAACAGTATAATGACCTAAAATTTGTTTTTAAATCATAAAAATGAAATTTTAGGTTCCGTTTATACAGACTAACATGAAACATATAGTTCAAACATTTCATGAACAAATATTCAGAAGTTTTTGAGATATCGTGCGTTTTATGCACAAAAACGTTATTTGGAGAAAAATAGCTTCAAAGTTTCGGAAACATCGCTTCAACTATTGAGCGGTTATAATTCTAAAAGCCATAACTCCTGTTCTAATAGAAAGTTCAAGAAAAAAATTATATCAAAATTTCAGAAAAATTTAAATCTAAAAAAATAAGAATTTCGAAAATTTTAAATTTTTAAGAGTCCTAAGACCCCTTAAAACTAACTTAAATATTTGGAAAAAGTGATAAAATTACATTTACCAGGCAAATAAACATCTTTATTTATTCAGATCGGCATTTTTTTTTTCCTCTGACGGCGATATTATCAAGATTTATACTGTTACAAATATTTTCGAAAAAATAAATTAATTTAAAAACTGGTAAACAAGTGGATCGCGTAATTTTTGTTTACCAATTTTTCAATAAAAAAATTTTTTGCGAAAATATTTTTATCTGTATAAATCTTGAGAATGTTACCATCAGAGCGATGAAACATGTCGATCTGAATGAATAAAGGTGTTTATTTGCCTCGTAAATGTAATTTTATCACTTTAAGCAAATATTAAATTAGTTTTGATAAATTTTCATTATTGTACTTATGAAAAATGAAAATAGTCACATTCATAAAGAATTATATACGATGAACTCTCGATAAAATGGATGGACAAGGGCAATCGTTTTTTTTTTTCGTATTAACGAGAGTCCATTATAACAGGAGTTCATAAATCTGAAGTTTTACATTACAGTAAAAAATACTTATTATGTACACAACCATTGTAATATGACTAAAAATTTGTTTTCTCAAACCATTTTATTCTACTTTACTAAAAATACCAAAACAACAACAATAAACAAGTGGGTTAAGTGTGATCACAGATCGCACAGGTTTAATATTCCTTTCAAAACATTTTATCTTTTGCAAAATCTGTTAGTTCCATATTTCGCATCCAGGGGGCGCACTCTATTCTACACAAACCTCTATCCTAACGAATCTCCGTTTTAAAACCTATCCGTAGATATATTAGTCGAGGGGATTGGGCCCATAGCACCCGAGATAGGTAGGCGTCCCCTGGCGTTAAAAAGTGGAACAGAAAGATGTAAGGCCATGTGCATAATATGAAAGAGTGGTCAAAGGAGTGTTGGCAAAAGTTAAATAAGTACCCACCGGGTGCAATGGGTGGAGGTTAGAAAAATTTCTAAAACTAAACCAAACTAAATAAATTAGCCAATAAGATCATCAAGGAATTTAACAACTGGATAACAGAACACAAACTAACACTCAACTGGGACAAAACAGAGCTACTGTACCTAAACAGAACACACACAAGAAACCTTCCAACAGAGGACACTTATAAAATAGAAGGAATAAAATTTAATGAAAAAGAGCTGGAAGGAAAAGAGCAAATAAAATACCTAGGAGTCATAATACATAAAAATCTAAATTGACTAGCACACTGTCAAACACAAGCCACTAAAGTAAGAAAGTCATTTAACATGATGGGAGAAATGGCTTCTAGGAGTTGGGGACTTAACACTAGAAAGACAGGAGCGGTCATTTTGACCGAAAATGAATTTCAAACGCTTGTATTTTTCTTAAATATTCTTCGATTTCTACATTGTTTATTGAATTTTCCTAATTATTCATAAGGATTATGTAACGCAAAAATTTTATTTTTTTTACACAATATTATGAGCCCTATAAATATGTATACCTAGAAAGACGGATTGCGGTCATTTTGACCGCAGAAGAAATAAAATCTAATATTACATTTACTTTTCAATTTTTGCTGTCTACGAACGATTATTCTTTCTTTTCGAGATAATTTTAATAACATTTCATGTTAAGAAGCATACGTGAGGTAGGGAGGGATGTTAAAAGAATCTGCTTGTCACGTGATTCTTTTCGTAGGGCAAGTAATAGACAGCTGTCATTTGGAGAATAAGCGGGATTGAAAAACACCTGCTGGTTACGTGAAATTCCTTTTATATTCAAAAGAATCTGCTTTTTTAGTAACAGATATTTATTTCTTTTGAAGTTCTTGACCTGATCGGATGTACATTTTTTTCACGCTATGTCGCGATGAGCTGTTGGTAAAAGCAATCTGTCAGAAGAAGAGTTTCTAAAAATATTGCGAACTGTATCTGAAACCGATTCTGGTACAGATGAAAATTCAAATTTATCTGACGATGAATATAACCCTGGAAATGTAAGTGAATCCTCTTCCGCGGATGAATGCCTTTTTTTTACTGAAACTGCACAAACAGATTTTTCATCTGAATCTGAAAATGACGGGAATTTTTTTATAAATATCGATTCAAGTCATGCGAGTACCACACGTGGTAGAAAACGAAAACAAACAGAAAACGTCAAAAGAAAAGTAAACTACTACGTAAAAGTGAAAAACAAAGAGTATTAAAATAAATAATCATTGTTTAACGTCTGATATACGAGTTAAAAATAATAAATATATTACAAATCATCAGACATACAAGTAAAATTACATAAATACATTTAATACAATTAAAACGCAAACGTTTCAAGCTAAATTTTAGCCCCTCATCAGTGCAACAAAACATTCAAATGACAGAAAACTATATATCAAGGTCTATATATCAACTATATATCAATGGAAGGTGTGTTCACTCGTAAGCAAACGTCGCCGATAAATGAATCGTGTGCACTTCCTCCTGAATACTCAGCATTGTTTAAAAAAAATTTTATGCTTTATTTGATTTTAACTGCTAATAATTTTTAACTGTAAACATGATATATAGTTTTCTGTCATTTGAATGTTTTGTTGCACTGATGAGGGGCTAAAATTTAGCTTGGAACGTTTGCTTTTTAATTGTATTAAATGTATTTATGTAATTTTACTTGTATGTCTGATGATTTGTAATATATTTATTATTTTTAACAAAGAGTATGTTCCCAAAATGAAGGAAATGAGCAAAATGTAGAAGTAGCAAAAGATGGAACAATATGGGTAGTTCTTGCTGGTAATATTTCTTCAGGAAAACGACAGAAGCACAATGTGTTGAGAGAAGTTCCTGGACCAAGTTCATTTGCCACTAGAAATGTAATGTTAGGGAATTTCACAAGTGCATGGACACTATTCATAAATGAAAAGATTCTTCGTTTCATAAAAATGTGCACAGAATCGGAAGCTCATCGATGTTTGCAGGATCCGCATTGTAATATATCTTTAGACGAATTAGATGCTTTTATTTCCCTACTGTATGCTCGTGGAGCTTTTATTTCTAAAGGTATTTCAATAAACAACTTATGGTTCACGACATGGGGAATAAACTCTTTTCACCAAACAATGGCTCGGAACAGGTTCAAAGAAACAATGAGATATTTGCGGTTTGATCTGAAGGCAACAAGATCTGAAAGACTTCGATCTGATCAATTTGCACTAGTGTCAGAGATCTGGAACTCGTTTATTGAAAATTGTTTACTTTGCTATAAACCGAGTGAAAATATAACAGTAGACGAACAACTCTTCCCAAGTAAGGCACGTTGCCCATTTACACAGTATATGCCGCAAAAATCCGATAAATTCGGGATTAAATTTTGGTTAGCAGCTAAAGTTCGATCAAAATATTTGTAGAATGGCTTTCCATATTTAGGTAAAAATGAAAATAGACCTGCTGATGAAACTGTCGGAGAACATGCTGTTTGTCGCTCGGCAGAGCCATTTCATAACACAGGAAGGAACATAACAACGGATAATTTTTTCACAACGTTGAAATTAGCCAAAACTATAGGAAATAAAGGACTTAGCATCGTTGGAACTGTGAAACGTGGAAAGAAAGAAGTGCCCGAATCCTTCAAGCTCACAAAGGGAGAACTGTATTCAAGTCAAATTCTCAAGCACGATAATATATCACTGACCTCCATGGTGATGAAAAAAAGACGCCTGAGGTTGTTCTGTTTTACAACTCAACGAAATACGGTGTGGATGTACTTGATCAGATGGCAAGAAAATATTCCACAAAATCAACTTCTCGACGATGGCCTGTGCAAGTTTTTTTTAATATTCTGGACTTAGCTGCTATAAATGCTTGTGTGATTTATAAAGAGACTACCGGTGTCAATATTAAGCGTCGTGATTTTATTTTGAATTTAGCTGACGAACAGCGTACAAAATATGTCGCCTCTAAGACATCTCCGCTGTCAGACTTTAACTCTAAATACAGGTGCACTTACAATCACGGGTACGAAACGCAAACAATGCCAAATCAATCGATGCCGGAATAAAACTATGAACATTTTTAGTGATATCAAAAAGTCAGTTTGTGGCTCCTGCACTTACAAAGTTATAAAGCTGAGTGTTTGCAGAGAATGTAAAAATGAATAATGTAAGTTATTTTTGTAATATTTATATTTTTAAATATATACACTTAAAAAAGGAATTATGTTATATAAATTTAAGATACTTTGAGCAAATCCAAAAAATTCTTTTAAAGTGTGTATTTTTTTATATTTGTAATTTTTGTTGATAATTGGTTATATATATTGTATTTCCTTTAACTAAAATTAATATTATATATAAAACGGTAAATAAATAAAATAATGGTTTATTCTATCAATAAATGTACTTTAAAAAATTGTTTGAACAAAAAAATATTTAAAAATGCTTTATTTTTGGTCATTCAAATAGAGCGGTCAAAATGACCGCTCTCCGTCTTTCTAGGTATACAAAAACCGCCGCCTTTCTAGTGTTAAACCAGAAATTATCAAGATTTGATATAGGATAGTAGTTAAAAAACACTAACCTATGCCTCCCCAATATGGGGTCACAACCTAAACACAAGGAGCAAGGAGGTACTGTTCTCCTGCCAGAGACACTTCCTGCTGCCCATTGTTAAGGCATATAAAACTGCCCCAACCGTGGCCCTCCAGGTTCTTGCGGGCCTGATTCCAATTCACCTACAAGTAAAATACGAGGCCACATATGGTACAGTTTCAAGGCTGAGTGAATCAGTTAAGCTATACGGGTCAATAATCAACCATACAGACTACGAAAAAAAAATAAACGTGAGGACCACACATCCAGCAGACACAATTGAACCAAGACTAGGACATAACCCAAAAGACATAAACATCTGCACATATGGCTCGAAATTGGAATCAGGCGTTACGGGTTCGGCTTTCGTAGCTTTCAAAAACGATAAAAAAATTCAAACATGGTCAGCACCTCTAAGGAAGTGCAATAGCGTCTTTCAAGCCGAACTTCTGGCTATACTAAAAGCAGCAAAATGGGGTAACAGCACAGGGTTGGATTACAGCATCCGTTCGGTCTGCATGTCAGCAATTCAAGCTCTAAGCAAACCATTTAACACAACATAACTAGTAAATGATATACTAGAAATAATCAAACTCTCCGACAACAAATTCAAGATTAGATGGATTGAAGCACACGTGGGTATCCAAGGAAACGAAGATGCCGACGAATTAGAAAAACAAGCAGCAAAAAACAAAATAAAACAAATGCCATATGACCTGGAAAGACCAATTTCAAACCCCAAAATAACAATAAAAGAGCTCATAATCAAACAGTGGCAGTTCGAGTGGGATTACGGGGAAAAGGGTAGGACTACTCACAAATATTTCCCAAAAGTAAGTATAGATAGATTAGTCAGCTGCAAACTTATGAGTCAGATATACACAGGACATGGAGCTTTCACAAAATACTTAAAAAATTCAAGCGCAAAGATTCGCTAGATTGTGCATGCGGGGAATTGGGAACCCCACAACACTACTTAACGTTCTGCTCGCTAACACAAACACGCCATCTGACACATATCACACCAAATAATGAAGAACTTTTGCATAAACAACTAGCAAGCAATAAATACATACAAAACAAAGGCAAAGCAGTCATCAGATGGTTAAAAGAAAACATAGATATAGTATCACAATGAAAACGAATAAAGTTAAAAACCAACCAACCCAGTGGACATAATCACCCCAACTAATTAACTGCCTTAATTACAGGAAAAAAAGGAAAAGGAAAAAAAAGGTCCGCCTTACATTACCAAGCTAACCGCGGCTACTAGCGAAGAAACCTTTCACCCACAAAAAAAAAATCGTATTCTCGCACTGCTGAGTGGTGATTATGATGAACTGATAGATTCGGTTCATTCACACCACTCCACCGAATTAACATAGATAGCCAAGTGGTAAGGAAAAGATGTGCTCAAAATAAAACAAAGCAAGGTCATGAAAAAAGGAAAACAACTCAATAATAATAAACGAGAAAACTCAACAATACATCGTGTGATAACAGAGATCATAAAAAAATAATAATGACGGGCTAACGGCCAAGGAACAGGTTTTACCCAAGTAGTGCCCAAGCCAATCCTCAAAGCTTGCAATGATGTTGCAATAAATCGTGAAAACAGCCATTAGGTTCCAATGGACTGATCGTAAAAAGCGTACTCACGTACCAAAGTAATATCCAAAAATGTCATAAACCAAGATGAGACCAAAACAAGAACCCACCAGCAACAATTTGGCAATGTTTCAACACCTCGCAAAGTGAAAAATGAGTCAAACCAAAAGGCGATAAGATCGCACAGTGTCAACTTCCATGAGTAGAGACTTAAAGAAAATCCGCCATAGAGAGGAATACATGAAATATGAGAACATACCCCAAAGAAGACGAACCAAGATATCCAAGAAAAGCAAGATCACTTGGTAAGTAAATTATAAATATTTAAAAAAAGTTAATTAAAGTAAACCATAAATAGGTAATCTGATTAACTTAGGTCAATATAGATAATTCAAGACATTTTAGGCTAACCATCAATTTCGTATAACAAATTACCTAAGGAAATACTAAGTAACATCAGATTAGCCAATGACAGCCCCTATAGGTCCCATCCCCCACACTCTTATCTCAGACCCCCCCTTTTTTTCTTGAACCGCGCCCCAGAGGATGCACCCCGGGGAAAGGCCCAGCGCCCCCCTCCCCCAATAGTCTTAGTCTAATATTCATCAGCAACGATTAACGCTTAATCTTAAATAGTAAATAATTTCTAATCAACTAAGTCAGATAAACAACACTCGATCTCGTCTCCTAAGCTATATATTCACCCTCATAGTAAGTAGCCAAAGTACTCATCAAATTAAGTTAAGGTCTGTTAGTATTCTTAACCAAATACTAGTAATTTAGGTAATATCGCGACCTTTACGTTTAGATAGCTCTGGCCTGGTGCATAGGATAATTATAATTTATATCAAAGTATTAAAACTAATACTGAAGTTAAAAGTATAATAAACATGTCCAACTAACCCCCTTTCCTTTCAGGTTTTTTTTTTTTACTGCTGCCTTTTTATTAGGTGCATATTGGCTGCGGCCTGCACGAGCTACCGAACCCGCTCCTATGGGACAGTTTACGGAGTTACGTTTTTTTATCTTTACCCGGTGGGGTGCAGTAGAAAGGCGAAGTCTCATCCCTCAATATCGTGAGCTTGATTTACATTTCGGCCCAAACTTTCCTACGGTGATACTTGTCTTTCAGCGGCATCCATTGTTTTCTTTTTCTCTTCCTCTAAATTGTTTCAAGAACCACTTTCCACGACAAGTACCCACCACCGGCATCTAAAATCCAGATTTTCCTACTCCCCAAGCTGGATATGTGTGTGGAATGTGCAGGAGCCAAATCAGCGAAGTCCATTAGTCAAGCAAGCGGTACAACAAAGAAGCCAGCAAATTACAGGCTCTACAATTAGGTCAGCCGGGGCATTGGTCTACTGGATGGCCGCCATGCGGCGACCAAGCGGACAACCGCCCCGATGCCAGACAGATATACTCGTTCGGCTGGGAAAATCTGGCATCTAGGGGTCTGGTCATCGGTTTGGAGTCAGCCGATGTCCGCCATGTACGCTAATGGCGCCTGGTGCATGTAAAATCCGTCGTGGGTGCAAAGTCCTCAAAGTTACCTGTGAATTATACCTCTGGAGGTGTCTTACCAGGTGAAGGTCTCGTCACCTGATCAAGGTTCTAAATTAAGAGGCCAACTTCAGTAACAAAGCGCAGGCACAAAACTACAAGATCAAAATGTTAAGTAACCGTTTTAACTAAGTTCACAGCTAAGCAGTAGGCACAGTCGATAGGATGAAGATCTAGACCCTCGTCAGGTTTATTGCCGCTACGCGGCGATTAAGCGATCACCGCCCCGATACCAGGTATCAAACCCTTTCAGCTCTGGAGACCCGGCAGGTAGGGCCTGGTCATCGGTTAGAAAGAAAGAAAGTGAGGTGTTCAGCTATAAGTATGCAAATTTTCAAGTCTTAAAATTAATTAGGAGCTCAGTTAGAAAGAAAAGCTTAAAATACACATGTTAGAGCCCAGAGGGTTAAATATAAGACTTTTTCAAAATTTTATGATTTGTCGTTTGGTGTGAGGTTTTTAGCTAGATGTATGCAAAATTTCAAGTCTCCAACATATATAGTTTCTGAGAACGGGCTCTGTGACGGACAGCCTGACATAGAAGCGGGACGAATAGGGCTTCGTCAGATGAACGGAACCCTAAAAAGAAGTAATCTTCATTTGTTTTTTCTTGGTAAGTGACCTTTTTCGATATCATTCTCATGTTCAGCCAAATGTTCTAAAGTGCTCTCAGAAGCATTTTCAGTTGATTCATTAAAAATTTCCTTATTGTCCCCAGCTTATCACGGACATCAGGAACTTTTGGTGGAAAGAATTCTGCTTTTCACTATCGCTAGATCTTGGATTTTCTTTTACTTCATAGATTATTTCCTGATTAGTCAGTTTTTCAACGATTACGACATCGTTATCAAAACTTGCAAAAAAATCAGCGTCTATTTCTGTCGGAATATCACATCCAACAATACTTGTCCATATTAATCACTGAACTCTTTAAATGTACGTATTAAACGCAGGGCTGCCACATGCGACTATTTTTTAATCCTAACTGGCACCACTTTATCAAAACAGAAATCCTTAAGAAACACTTCGACAACATTTTCAAGAGAAATATACTTCAAAATTTATTTTATAAAGATACTGGTGCAAACAGATTAAAAAAATAGTCGCCTGTGGCAGCCCTGTAAACGGTGTATGCTACATACATTTCCTACAAACATTAACCGGGTTTTTTTTTCTTTGTACGTAATAACGAGAAATCCATCTTAAACGGGACCGTCTTAAGGGAAGTTCACTGTAATTACCTTTTTTATATTGGTAAAAAAAGATCGCTTTCAGAAGAGATTCGTGGAAGAAATTTGGAGAGATAATCAAATTTTCTAGCTTGTTTAATCTTTAACTGATGTGATGAGGTCTGTCAGACCACTCGAATAAAATGAATAAAAAAATTACTTAAATGGTTGAATTTACTTAAATTTTGTCTTAACAATATCGTTGTAGGAGCATGTTAGGAGCATGTGAACGAAAGTGCATGGAAAAAGTATTTTGTTCATATTATTTTACTTCAGTACAGAAAAAAAAATACTTTTTCTTTTCAAAATAAACGGTAGTTTGTTAAATTTGCTATAATTAAATATAAAAATTAATCGTGTACAAATTTTTTTACAAATTATCGTTGCAACAAAGTATGAAAATTGAAATGCAGTGTGTATTTTAAAAGAATAATATATAACGTACGAATATGCAAAAGTCAAAGTACATCATTATTGCAGTCAATATATATTTTTCATGTATATTCAATGTATACTGACTTTTGGCATAAAAGGCACTTAAAAAATGTTTTTCTCTAAACTATCCTTTCAGTAATAAAACTTTTGTTTAACTCCATCAGAAACATTTACATTTTCACCATCGGGAAGTTCAGAATTCGTATCGTGATCTCTTCCGTCAGTAAAATCTGCATTGTCAGAGTGTCAATCCATTTCAAGTGGTCCAGAAAATCAGATATACGTTGCATGACCATTTTTATAAAATCTGAAATTTTTTGCACAACAACCCTAACATGATGGAAGTTCAAAATGACTATTATTTTAATTTTATTAATTTTTGTTTGTGCATGGCGGCCATCTTTGTTTCAGCATCTGCAGAAATTTTCTCACAAGAAGGGTTTACGGAATTGTAAATAATTCAATGTTTATTTCTCCAATTCAAGTGCGGATTAATGCAATTTGTAGAGAATACATTGTGTTAAAAATATGGTAATAGAGTAGTTTCCGAAAATAAATCCTTATTGGTGAAATTTAAGCATAAATTTTCAGTTTTTTTTTTCCAAAATTTGTCCGTTTACAAAAGGAGATTTTTCTAGCAAGGAAATCTGTGGACATGACATAATTTGTTTTCAACTAGGTCGAAAGTACTTGTACTCACACGCCAAGTTCCAGATCTGGGATTTGGTTTCTCTTCGTTGAAAAAAATCCAAAATCCTACAAAAATGTCAAAAATCGCACTTTTGAAGCTTTGATATCTCTGGTGGGGCACGAGAAAAAAATTTGAAATTCTGGTTTCTGACAGTATTGTATGGTAGTGTTATGTACAAGAAATTTCAAGATCGAGATTTAACTACAAGCTAAGATATGGCAAGGGAAACATGTCATAACAATACTGCCAAACTATTGTTTTGTTGGAGTCATAGCTAAGAATTTATCTCAGAGTGTCACTTAAATTTATGTTTTTGATTATCTTTAAATAATAGTAACTGAAAATAAAGCCCTTTACAAAGCTTAGCAATTAATTAAAAAATAATTATGATAAGTCCATACATTTTGTATGGTTTCAGTATTTTTTGTAAGTAATTTTAGTAACTAAAAGAAACTTCAGCCCTTTTACATAAAGAAAAAAAATATTTTTATAGAAGACCTGACACAAAAACAGAATAGGGAAAGAGAAAAGCTTTTAATGTTGTCATACTTGTTGAGACATGATCAAACGTGTCAAAACATATTTTTGCTTGTTGGTTTAAAAATTTTGATATTTCTCCAAATTTAATTTGTAGGAACCAAGTCTTGTCATCTGTTGATGACTTGATTGAAGATCTTGGCCTGCTGACTTAAAGAAATAAACTTTGAAATCACTATGTTCAAGTCTCACTTCATTAATAATTCCTAGCTTACTTCTTATGCAAAAATGTCATTTTTCTGCAGTATAAATTTTGAAAGAGATTTGGATATCTTTACTTTCTGAAAATTACTTGAGGATGATGCATGGTAACATCGTACAATGTTTCATTTATAGGAACATTCTTATGGTAGGAACAAGTTTCAGGGACTGGCAAGCAGCATTAAAATTGCGGTTTTGAAACCAACAAGCAGGAATGTGTTTTGACACGTTTGATCATGTCTCATGAAGTATGTCAACATTATCAGCTTTTCTCTTTAACTATTCTGTTTTTGTCTCATTTCTTGTATAAAAATAGTTTTTCCTTTGAGTAAAATTATTGAGGTTTCTTTTCGTTACTAAAATTACTTAAACCAAAAATCACTGAAACTATACAAAATGTAGGCCTTAGGCATAATTATTTTAAAATTTAATTGCTAAGTTTTGCAAAAGGCCTTATTTTCTCTTACTATTGTTTAAAGATAACAAAAAAAAATACAAAATAAATGACACTCTCAGATAAATACTTACCTGCGACTACAACAAAACAATAGTTTGGCAGTATTATTTTGACATGTTTCCCTTGCCTTATCTAAGCTTGTTGTCAAATCTCCATCCTGAAATTTCTTGTGCATAACACTACCATAAAATACTCTCAGAAACCAGAACTTTAGATTTTTATCTCGTGCCCCACCAGAGATATCAAAGCCTAAAAAGAGAGGTAGCTTTCATATTCCTTAATTTTTCAAAGCCAGCTTATATTATTCAAACACACTAAGCTCAAATTAGTGGAACCCGATTATAGAAGATTAAATACTAATTTTTGTCAATACTGAATATGAAAGAGAATTTCGCGGAATTAGTCGCGTTATCAAAGCTGGTTTTATTTAAAGTGATTTATATTTGGTGCCCACCATTTTAAAGCTACATAATGTGTGCAATAAAGCTAACCAATGAACTTGGTCGAGACATTAGTAATTCCTGTGCACATGCTCACTCACATCTAAATCGGTTGATAAATACGAGTGCTGTTGCAGGCAAAAAATCGGAATTTTCAAAATGTCAGCCACATTACAAATTCAAACTGTTATATCTCAGCCATTTTTTTAAGATAAAGACAAAACAAAAAATGCTCCGGAATCTTTGTATCAAGTTCAAATACATAACAAAAAAAAATTTCAATTTCTAATTTTTTTGTTCCTCATTTTAAATACATATTTTTTTTAATTTTTAAATGGCCGCCATTTTGAAACAAGATGGCGGATGATGTTGGCAAACGAATTCGGCCGAGAGATTGCTATGTACTATGCACATGCTTTGTCACAACCTAATCGGTTCTTAAATACGCGTGTTATCGCGTGACAAAAATCAGATCATTTCAAAATGTCAGCCATGCTAAAAATTCAAAGTGCTATAACTTTTTAAGATATAGACGAAACCAAAAATGCTCCGAAATCTTTGTATCAAGGTCAAACGTATAAGAAAAAAACCTTTTTCAATTTCTCATTTTTTTGTACCTCATTTTAAATTAAAATTAAAAAAAAATAAATGGCCGTCATTTTGAAACAAAAAGGCGTATGAAGTTGACCAACGTACTCGTTCGAGACATTGGTATGTACTATGTACACAGCAATTTATATCCAAATCCGTTCATAAATACGCGTGTAATCGCATGACAAAATTCAGATCGTTTCAAAATGTCACCACACAAGAATTTCAAAGTGCTATACCTCAACCGTTTTTTAAAATATAAACGAAACAAAAAATCCTCTGGAATCTTTGTATCAAGCTCAAACACATAAGGAAAAAATCTTTTTCAATTTCTAGTTTTTTTATACCTCATTTTAAAATTTAATTTTTTTTTAAATTTTTAAATGGCCGCCATTTTGAAACAAGATGGCGTATGAAGTTGGCCAAAGTACTCGTTCGAGACATTGGTATGTACTATATACACAGCAAGTTATATCCAAATCCGTTCATAAATACGCGTGTAATCGCATGACAAAATTCAGATCGTTTCAAAATGTCAGCCACACAAGAATTTCAAAGTGCTATATCTCAACCGTTTTTTAAAGTATAAACGAAACAAAAAATCCTCCGGAATCTTTGTATCAAGCTCAAACACATAAGGAAAAAATCTTTTTCAATTTCTAGTTTTTTTATACCTCATTTTAACATTTAAAATTTTTAAATGGCCGCCTTTTTGAAACAAGATGGCGTATGAAGCTGGCCCACGAACAAGGTCGAGACATTGCTATGTACTATGCACATGCCTTGTCACATCGAAATCGGTTCATAAATACGCGTATTATCGCGTAACAAAAATCAGATTGTTTCAAAATGTCAGTCATGCTAGAAATTCAAAGTGCTATAACTCAGCCATTTTTTAAGATACAGACGAAACAAAAAATGCTCCGGAATCTTTGTATCAAGCTCAAACACATAAGAAAAATTATTTTTCTATTTCTAATTTTTTTGTGCCTCATTTTAAATTTTAATTTTTTTTAAATTTTTTCAATGGTCGCCATTTTTAAACAAGATGGCAGATGAAGTTGGCTCACAAACTCGGTCGAGCCATTGCTATGCACTATGCAAATGCCTTGTCACATCCAAATCGGTTCATTAATACGCGTATTATCGCGTGACAAAAATCAGATTGTTTCAAAATGTCAGTCATGCTAGAAATTCAAAGTGCTATACCTCAGCCATTTTTTAAGATACAGACGAAACAAAAAATGACCCCGAATCTTTGTATCAAGCTCAAAGACATAAGAAAAAAATATTTTTCTATTTCTAATTTTTTGTACCTTATTTAAAATTAAAAATTTTTAAAAATTTTTAAATCGCCGCCATTTTGAAACAAGATGGCGATTGAAGCTGGCCAACGAACTCGGTCGAGACAATGGTATGTACTATATACACACGAAATTTTATCCAAATCGGTTCATAAATACGAGAGTTACAGTATGACAAAAATCATATATATATATATATATATATATATATATATATATATATCAACTTTTGAACGGAGGGTGGTTTCGGGGTCTGAGGGTCATGATCGATGAAATTATACCAAATTTTTTTGAAATCGCTTTCCTCCGAACGGCTGCAATAGGTAGCTTTTTGTAATGAAAGCTACCTAAAAGTGCGATTTTTGACATTTTTGAAAAATTTGGGATTTTTTTTCAACGAAGAGAAACCAAGTCCCAGATCTGGAACTTGACGTGTGAGTACAAGTACTTTCGACCTATTTGAAAACAAATTATCTCATGCCCACAGTATTCCTTGCTAGAAAAAATTCCTCTTGTAAACGGACAAATTTTGGAAAAAAACTCAAACTTTATGTTTAAATTTCACCAATAAGCAGTTAGTTTCGGAAACTACTCTATTAAGAAATTTTTAGCCCATAGTAATCTGTACAAATTGCTTTAATCCGCACTTGAATTGGAGAAATAAACGATGAATTATTTACAATTCCGTAAACCCTTCTTGTGAGAAAATTGCTGCAGACGATGAAACAAAGATGGCCGCCATGCACAAACAAAAATTAATAAAATTAAAATAATAGTCATTTTGAACTTCCATCATGTTAGGGTTGTTATACAAAAAATTTCAGATTTTTTAAAAATGGTTGAGCAACCAGTGCTGGACCACTTGTAATGGATTGACCTCAGAACTTCAATATCGGAAAATTCTTGATCTGACCAGTTGTTCATAAACTCTTCTATTTCCTTCTGGCTGAGGAAAGTAGAAGTTGCGACGACATCATATCACACAAAAAAAAAAAGACACCAAAGAAATGAAAAAAAACTAAAGTACAACTAATCACGTGTATTGTAGTTCAGCTTCAAATAATCACATAACTGATGTGATGCAGTCTGATAGGCCTCAGCGTAAAGAATAACACGTTTAAAATCAACTCACAAAATTATCGCTTTGTTTGTGATTTTGACAAGCTGGTAGAAGAAAGTACTAGTATGGGCAAGTAATATTTGCCTTTTAAGGGGTGGAAGTGTTTACAGCTGGGAGTCGCAGGTCTGTGACACTGCGTTACATCAGTTAAAGGTTAAAAACCAAAAACTACGATGTGAAGAATACGACGAGAATATATTGTTAAAATTATTGTATTTTGGCATAATTTGAAGTAAGCATTTAATCTGTTAAAATGTAATTCAAAACACATATCTTAAACAAGAACGAAAAATCATACATCCAGCATCGATTATGAAATACTTTCAGAATACAGTAACGTAACTTAAAAGTTTTTTAACGTGAAAAAGATCTAACGAATCAATCTAGAAGAATCATAACATATTTCAAAATCCAATTTTTGCAATTACCGTCAGTTGTTTTAAATAAAAACCGAATTGTTTGTGAATCACTGTATATAATCTATGGATATGCATGTACAATACACAGTATGTTAATTGTTTGTTCAATTAAAAGCAAAGCACAGATAAAAATTACATTCAGCATTTTCCGTGAAATGTACTTGAGATCTTTTCTGTAGCTCTGTATATGATATACAAAATTTATACACATCAAGTAATATATATATAAAAACAGTTAAATTTTAAACGCGTGGTGCAACTGAAAACGTACTTCCAGCACGTTTTTATCATAGGCAGTACTGTAAACAAATTGTTTTGTGTATCCCTGTAAATGAACGATAAATCATATGCATATAGATTCTACATTTAGCGCCTTATATTACATCTCAGTTATATATATAAATTTCAATATATTTTAAATAGTGTAATATCATTAAAATACACCGCAAATGATTTTTCCTCAATAGGCAATAATGTAACGAAATTCGTTTGAATGTCCCTGTAAATGAACTGTAAATGCTACAAACTTCATCTTTAACAGCGAACATGCCAAAGTAAACCCCAATAACATATATTAATTTTATTATCATCTAACTATATTTACGCGAGTTAGAGCACAGACAGACAAATCGAATTCATCAATACTTTTCAACTATGTTAGAAAGTGTTAAAAGGGCTATGTTCTGCTAACTTTAACTTCTAAATTAATCATTTTAGATTCGTTCTTAATTATATAAATACGTAGCACCTATAGTCGTCGTTTGGTCCGTCTGTCTGTCTGTCGGTCCGCATATAACAGAGCAAAAACTACAAAACCGAAATTTTAAATATACAATTGTTGGATTGATTGGTCAAATTGGTCTGAAATTTTAAATATACAATTGTTGTAAAATTTTGTCGAGTCATTTCAAAATTTATGAAAATCGGATGTATAGTTTAATTTCAAGGACAGTCAAATATTTTCCGTTACATTACGGCCAATGGGAAAAAAAATATTTCAAGTGTATTTTAATGATGTTGAAGCCTTTCGAACAGAATGAAATTCATATGCGTTTATGAAGTACATTAAAATATACATTCAGTGCAATATGCGGTGCAAAAAAGTAAAAATTTATAAAACAAGTTATAGTAAGAACACACCTTATTTGCCACGTTTGACGTACAATTTCCAACTTGTTTATGTATGAAATAAACTTAATTATTCTTTACAATTTTGTGCTTATAATATTTTCTCGCTATAATGTTCATGTTTTACGACGAGATAATCATATAGACAGTTATTGATTAGACCATTACTCACTAAGTTAATTTATAATTTTGTCATAAACATTTGTCGTATATTCTCCTGGGTTAAACGTGCTATGTAAAGACATGGCACAAAATTAGTTCTTTATTTGACCAGCCATCTATCAAACGCTTTCAGAATGATAGATCGGTGAATGGGAATTCTATCCTGTGTTAATGAATAAAAATTAGACTTCATTGCTTCCAGAACACTTTCTTACGCTGGTAATAGAAATTGTGGTGCGTTTTCATTACGTATACGTGGTCTTATGAAGTAGAGAATAGTTTTTATATTATTAGCTGCGTTCGTAATTATATAAATACGTAGCACCTATAGACATCGTTCGGTCTGTCTGTCTGTCAGCATATAATAGAGCAAAAACTACATAACCAAATGGCCTGAAATTTTAAATATATAATTGTTGCAAAATTTTGTCGAGTCATTTCAAATTTTATGAAAATCGGATGTATAGTTTAATTACAGGGTTAGTCTAAAGTTTTCCGTTAGATTACGACCAATGGGAAAAAATTATTCCAAATGCATTTTAATGATATTACAGCCTTTCGAACAGAATGAAATTGATATGCGTTTATTGTGCACTTAAATATGCATTCCGTACAATGTGTGTTGCAAAAAATATTTATAAAACTAGTTATAGTACTACCGCACTACTTGTTTATGTATAAAATGAAAGTTAATTAATCTTTACAATTATGTTCTTATAATATTTTCTAGCCATAATGTTCATGTTTTAGTACTAGATAATCATATAGATAGTTATTGATTAGACCATTACTCACTAAATTCAGTTATAATTTTGTCATAAACATTTGTCGCGTATTCTCCTAGGTTATACATTCTATGTAAAGGCATGAGACAAAATTAGTTCTTAATTTGACCAGCCATCTATCAAATGCTTTCAGAGTGATAGATCGGTGAATGGGAATTCTATCCTGTGTTAAGGAATAAAAATTAGACTTAATCGCTTCCAGAAGACATTCTTACGCTGGTATGGAAATTGTCGTGAGTATTCATTACGTATACGTTGCCTTATAAAGTAGAGAATAGTTTTTATATTATTTTAATTACTACTATTTGACGCTAAGTTAAAGAATTAATTTATCTCGTAAGTTCAACAATAACTCAACTTATGCTGTTATATTGGAACAGTATTTATCCATCTTAAAGAGAGATATACTGTGTTAATTACAAGATATTAATAACATGAAGTCAAATTTTAAAAATGTTTCTTTACTTAATAAATGAAAATATGGAATAAAATACACTTTTAAATAATGTAATATCATTAAAATACACCGCAAATGATTTTTCCCCTGTAAACCATAACGTAACGAAATTTTTTGAATGTACCTGTAAATGAATCGTAAATGCTACAGACTTCATTTTTAATAGTGAACATTCCAAAGTAAATCCCCAATAACATATATTAATTTCATAACAATCTGACTATACAGTCGAGTCTCTATATAACGAAATCCATTGCTCCAGTAAAAAATTCATTATATAGAGAATAAGTAAAAATTCCTATTTAATGTGTAAATTTTGAACAAAAATTATTTTTGAGGTGTTTAATTAAGAATTTGAAATGTTTAACTATAAATATTAACCTAATAGTGTATTTCTTAATTAAACAGTTTCGAAAAAGAAAACAGACATTTATTTTGAAAGCATAATAAAAATCACATCAGGAAAACTTACATTAATTTTTTACTAAGAAATCTGTAATTTTTCGCTGTTTTGATTTCAAAATTGTTACACTCTTGAAAAAATTATCACAATTTAGCAAGGAATGAAAAACTGTATCGGGAAAATTTTCCTCCATTTGAAGTCCTATCCTTATAAGATCAAAAGAATTCATCATTTCACTGCTTCTCTTGTACGTTTTCGTTTTCATGCTCTTTATCACTCTCACCATTGTTGTTAATAACGCTGCTTAAAATATCAATAACAGTAGGCCATTGCGCAATAGTGAGATTGTCATCCACTTCCAAAAAATCAGAGAGAGTATAACATTTTCTTCGACATTTCCGCGTTCTTTAATTAATGTCCATTTATCTTTTAAGGTTGCTAAAGCCACATCTTCTTCGTCATCAGAATCCGCATTATTCTTCAGTTTAGAAAAGACGGCCTTTTTGAAGCAATTTTAAATTGTTTTTTCAGTTACATCAAATCTGTAGGCTTTATAAAGTTCCGCAACACACTTTCTAAGACTAATGATGCCTTCGGTAGAATAATTTTTTTCAGTAACTATGATCAGTCCTTTAAGTATTCTTTTCTTATAATGCACCTTCAGATTTTTTATTATTCCCAAGTCCATGGTCTGTAAGATAAAAAACTCAGCACTGAATGAAAAATTAGAAATCAGTGATGGAAAATTGATTCCATGTGATTTGAAAGCTTTTTTAAAAGTGAATAAATAAAGAACATTTTATGAAAAAAACCGTTATATGGAGATAGATATTTCGCTACATGGAGGCTGTTTTTAATGAGATCATGGGTAAAGGGGACCGTTCCTACTAAAAATTCTTTATATAGAGAAATTCGATGTATGGAGTTTCGTTATAGAGAGACTCGACTGTATTTACACGTGTTAAAGCACAAATAGTCAGTCAGACAGACAGACAAATCGAATTCATGAACACTTTAAACTATGTTAGAAATTGAAAATAGTTATGTTCAGCTAACGTTAACTTCTAAATTAATCGTTTTTGATATACAAAATAAAAATTAATTAATATTTTCAATTATGTGCTTGTAATATTTCCTTGCCATAATGTTCATGTTTTACAACGATATAATCATATAGACAGTTATTGATTAGACCATTACTCACTAAGTTAATTTATAATTTTGTCATAAACATTTGTCGTATATTCTCCTGGGTTAAACATGCTATGTTTAGCATGGGACAAAATCAGTTTTTTATTTGACCAGCCATCTATCAAATGCTTCCAAAGTGATTGATTGGTGAATGGGAATTCTATCCTGTGTTATGAATAAAAATTAGACTTAATCACTTCCAGAAAACTTTCTTACGCTGGTTATGGGAATTGTCGTGCATGTTCATTACGTATACGTGGTCTTATGAAGTAGAGAACAGTTTTTATATTATTAGGTGCATTCGTAATTATATAAATACGTAGCACCTATACACTGTAAAAAAAAATCTGTAGTTCTACAGATGTAAAGTTACATGCTTACTAAACTTTCACCTGTAACTGTACGAAAAAATCTGCAAATCTACAAAACTAGTTTTTGTAAAGCTACAAAAATCTGTAACTTTACAAATGAATCTGCTAAAATTTCAGTAATCTTACTTAACTTTTATTTGTAACCCTGGCTGCAGTTACATGAAAAGTTCTCGGAATCCCAGTTTCCAAAAAAATTCTTAGTAACCTTACAGATTTTTTTATTTTCGGCGCAAAAGTGTGTCTGTTACATGAAATTTTGTTGTTGCCGTTACATGAAAAGTTCCAGGAATCCCAGTTTCCTAGAAAAACTTTAGTAACTTCACAGATTTTTTTTTTACAGTGTAGTCGTCGTTCGGTCCGTCTTCTGTCTGTCTATCCGTCTGTCCGTCCGCATACAACAGAGCAAAAACTACCCAACCGAATGGTCTGAAATTTTAAATATATAATTGTTGCAAAATTGTGTCGAGCCATTTCATATTTTATGAAAATCGGACGTATAGTTTAATTACAGGGACAGTCATCAGTTTTCCGTTACATTACGGCGAATGGGAGAAAATTATTTCAAGTGAATTTTAATGATGTTACAGCCTTTCGAAAAGAATGACATTGATATGCACTTATGAAGTACACTAGACTATACATTCAGTACAATATGCAGTTTAAAAAATTTTTATAACACTAGTTATAGTACGAACACACTTCATTTGCCATGTTTGACGTGCAATTTCCAACTTGTTTATGTATGAAATTAAAGTTAATTACTCTTTAAAACTATGTGCCTGTGAGCCAAAAACCACAGTTAAATCTTTATGTGCTTATATTATTTTCTCGCCATAAATTTCATGTTTTAATACGATATAATCATATAGACAGTTATTGATTGGACCAATACTTACTATGTTAATTTATAATTTGTCATAAACATTTGTCGTATATTCTCCCGGGTTAAACATGCTGTGTAAAGACATAGGGTAAAATTAGTTCTTTATTTGACCAGCCATTTATCAAACGCTTTCAGAGCGATATATTGGTGAATGGGAATTATGTGTTAATGAATAAATATTAGACTTATTCGATTCCAGAAAATTTTCTTACTCCGCTGGTTATGGAAATTGTCGTGCGTGTTCATTACGTAACGTGCCTTATGAAGTACGGAATAGTTATCATATTATTTTAATTACTACCATTTGACGCTTAGTTAAAGAATTAACTTATCTCATAAGTTCAACAATAATTCAACTTATGCTGTTATATTAGAACAGTATTTATTCGTCATAAAGAGAGATATATTGTGTTAAATATCAATAAACTGAAGCCAAATTTAAAAACAGTTTCTTTATTTATTACAAAAAAATCTGGAATAAAAATCACTTTTATATAGCAAAAGACTTGCGTTTTCCCAAAGAAATTTTTTTAATACAATTTTTGTACATATTGAAGAAAAGTGACACATCTCGACAAAAGTAAATTTCACAGGAGAGGCAAAAGCGGAAAATTTGGTGAATTTTATGATAAGATGAAATTGCAGCACTATGAAATTAGCACTTGCATGCAGGAATAAAAAGGTTCATAAGAATGCAGACGTAGGATATGGTTTGGAGGGTTGGGTAATTTTATCTCCCCATACAATCCACCCCTTTTCTGTGGTCACAAATGGACATATAGCGTAATAAAGAGATTTTCCGTATAACTACACTCACGAAACTGTTTGTGTAGCAGGATACACCTACACTGTAAAAAAATCTGTAAAGTTACTAAAGTTTTTCTAGGAAACTGGGATTCCTAGAACTTTTTATGTAACGGCAACAAGATAAATTCCTGTAAGTGACAATGTTACAGGGATTTTTGTTGTTGCCGTTACATAAAAAGTACTAGGAATCCCAGTTTCCTAGAAAAACTTTAGCAACTTCACAGATTTTTTTACAGTGTATGGCAAGCCTATTAGGGGAATAAAACGCAAAATGAATTTTTGCAAGATGTGTCACTTTTGTTGCGGGTGAGCGATATGTTAGTGATAAAAGTTCATTTCAGATTGAACAGCGATATGTGTATAATATCCAAACATGATTGCATAAAGAAATATATAGTAGTTTCTGCAAAAGGTAGATAGAAGTAAAAAAAAAAAAAAAAAAAAAACTTTTGAGAAAATTGAATTTAAATTTCATGTATGAAATGTTTATGTATGATGTAAACAAGATAAATTACTTGTAAAAAAATTAACTTCTCGTTGTCGTATAAACAAAAGTAATAAACAGTTCGAAAGGAAAGAAAATAAAGGATTAAAAAAAGGGTTTTTTTTCATGATTTTACCTTCCAACTGCACTTAAAACAACATAACTAGTTCAGAATTTGTCTCCATCTAATATTCCATAAAAAATTTTAAAATTTCATTACTAAATAAATGAAATGAAGTAAAACAAATATATTTTAAAGTAATCATAGTGTGCGCTTAAACAACTAAAATTATCAGAATAAAAAAAGCTCTTGAAGTAGTAAAATCTATGATGATTACTTTGGCTATTAACTTCAGTCATCCGGCTAATAAGATGGTGTCATATTTAATAAATTATAACACTTTATCTGAATATATAATTCATTTTTTTCTCATGTAAAAATAATTTTTGGGGGTTTCAGTGGTCAATCCGAAAAAATATATTAAATGTGAAATATCTATCAGAGCTTTGGGTAAAATAATTTTATTTTCGACAGTATACTGTAACCCAGGATTCCCGTATTCAATCCTTGTATTGTTAGAAGCATTCATTTACTTTAGCCTATCTCTGAGTAGACTCATATCTTCCAGTAATGGTCAAATAAGCGATGTTAAACACAGGTTAATTTTTTTTATATTAGAAATCCCTTTGTTTTATAAAGAGTTCCATCCTAAAATAAGTAAATAAAATATACTGAAAATTAGTTAAATATTTGTCATTTCTCATTTTAAAATGCAGAAGAAACACGTTTTGAAGTTTTTGATTAAAAAAAAAATGTACATTTTTGTAAATTTGTTTCACTTTTAAAAAAGGTATTTGCTCCATAAAGAAAAAAAAATATTGACAAAATACTGTTAAAATTTTAAATGACGTATATTATGACAAACAGTATAAAGATAGCAATTTATGAATTGGAAGCAAATAGTTGTAAATAATAAACAATTAAATTTAAAAAATAAAAAAACCCGATTGCGTAAAATGCGAACTAATTAATTATTTCTCATCAATGTGGAACTATTTTTTTCAATTCCTACTATTAGCTCACACTCTTCCTATATATATCTTGTTCAAAATTTCAGTCGTTAATAAAAATACATATTATTCATCCAATCAAGCTCAAATAAATTTTTTAAAACTTATCGTGGATGACACTTGATGTTAATCCAATTTTTTTCAAATTTTAATTCATTAATTAAATTAAATTAATTATATTTCAATAATCGAGAGAACCCTCTTCTTGAACAAGGTATTTTAAGTACCAGAGAGCCCACTTCTTGATCAAGGCATTTTAAGCGCCACTCAGGAGGAAAGAAAAATGGGAGAAAAAAAAATTCTCTTATTGACCTAAGTAGGAATTGATTTAATTTTTTTTCTTATATTACTTGTTCATATTACTCACCTATTATTTTATTTACTTGTATTGATGACTTTTAAGTTGTGTTTTATTGTTAGTTCCTATCTATAAACACTGTTTTGATGAGGTCTATGATGGTTAAAATTACAGTAAAGCTAGAGATCCAGCCTACACAACTTCCAGGTTATATAATATTTTAAAGGATCTTCTGACTGTAAAATAGTCAATGAAACATCGTGAAAGAACAATGAAACAATGAAACAAGAATGAAACATTTTGAAAGAAGATCTATCCAATGATATGCCACAGAATAGGGCGCATAATTTTTTTTTCGTCTGTAGCGCCATTTTGTATTTTACGGCCGCCATTTGGAATTTATAAAAACAAAACCTAGGCTATAACCATCGGGCCGTTAAGACAAATTGATAGAGACCTCATTCGTTAAAATCCATCCAGCCGTTGGGATGTTTCGAGGGTATAAAAAAATCCACATACCCAGATACGCGTGAAACATATAACCCTTCTTGGCAGTCGGATAATAATACATCCTATTGTGAGAAAAAATATTTCAATGCTAGTTCACAATAATCGATATAAATTATGTTTTCAATTAAAATTCATCAGAAAAAAGAGAAAACGAATAAAGATTTATTAAAGAAACAATAACAATTTTGTGAAAAAATGAAAAAAAAAACAAACAAACAAAAAACAATTTGGTATTTTCAAATTTTAGCATTTTATCATTCAATGACGTTCCTCTGTAATGTAAATCTTTCACAATCAGTAAACTCGCAAAAAAATGTCTTTGAATAAAAAGAGCCGATTTTAGAAAATACGATTCTTTTATTAACATCTAAAAGTGTTTTTAGCTTTAAAAGAAATATACTTTTTTTTATTGAGATGCATTAAAAGTTTTATTTGAATTATTATGAAATGAACTGATTCATAAATTGAAAAACACTTTTATCAAACAAAAATTAAAAAATATGCTGCTTTAACGTG
Source organism: Maratus speciosus (assembly GCA_963932465.1). Taxonomy (NCBI): domain Eukaryota; kingdom Metazoa; phylum Arthropoda; class Arachnida; order Araneae; family Salticidae; genus Maratus; species Maratus speciosus. The sequence continues at coordinate 249,201,285 of OZ010797.1, read as the reverse complement.
TAAAGAATATTTTAGCAAACACTGAATTTATTTTTTATAGAATTTGCATTGTTTAATATGTATCTTATAAAATTTTAAATATATATACTTTTTCATTTCTGATGAAAAGATAGTAATTGGTATATTCTATTGACATAAAATTGTATTGTTTGTTAAAACACAACTTTAAAGAAGAGAATGTTAAATAATATTCTTTTATGAACTGCAATTATTTTCAAGATTTTATAAAAAACTACTTTTTAAACGAAATTTCTTAATTTCTGTTGTATTTTAAATGCACTATATAGAAACGTTAAATATATTGTTTTATGATAAATAAAGATATTCAGAAAGAAAATTAGTATATTTACATATACGATTTATTTCGTTTTCTTATTCCTTATTCAAAGATTATTAATGTTCTATGAAAAGAACTTAAATTTTACAAGAAAAAAATAATGTGTCACAGTAAAGTGCAAATCCTTATGATTATTCTTACTTAATTTTATCGATAAAAATCTTGACAATGCTAAAATATGTTTTTTAAAGAAATATTTTCTTGTAACTTGTAACCTTAAATTAAAAATACATGTTATAGCTTTTAAATATATTTTAGACTAAATAAATAACATAACATTATTTAGGAAAAATCTTAACATTCACCAAATGTGACAAAAATAATTTAAAATTTAGTACAATGATGAATAAAAATTGTTCTATGACAAAAATTTAAAGTTACACTATTAAAAGACTATTCTTAAAAATGAGTAAATTGTACTAATTATTGACCACTTCCCGATCTTAAAGTAGCTCCGAGTACTTAACTCTTAAATTTGAAAAACGCATGTCTTTTTTTTTTTTTTTTTTGAGTACATACAGGGACTCAAAAATAAGTATGTATAGAAACACGCATACACTATAAGGGAAAAGACAGAGAACCGACAAATCACCATTTTTAATTGCGAAGAACTAGAATTTTCGGAGCAAAGAGCAACGAATTTACTATTTTAATTCTTGAAATTTTGTGTATGAGCCGCCCCGTGATTTGAACCCGAGTCCTCTATGTGGGAGATCAGTAATGTACTGATAGTGCTATAACAGCAGTTACCGGCTGTTTCCAAATGACACGTTTTGTGATCGCTAACAGCAGAGATGAATTTTCCCTTTCTTAAATATTCTAATTTCTTATAAAACAATTTTTAAACTAAATTTTCTTCTTTAACATTTCTAATGAAATTGTAAATAAATTTGAAAAGTGTGTATTATAAATTAAAAATTATAACAAAGATAGACATATCTTTAAATAAAAGCTTGGAAATCCCTACTGTCAATTCGGTATAAGAAAAGGGTTTTTCAGAAAACTCATATTTTTGAGAACATAGGATTTAAACATGAATATTAAAACTTTAAAATACAAAATATATGTATTCATTTCTGCATACATTTATAAATCAGGTATAAGTATACACAACTTCAAAATATCATGTACTCGTTTCTGAATTAATTGCACTTAAAAAAATCGAGTACAAAGAAATTTTCATTTTTAAGTAGATTAATGCTCCTTTTGGAAGCAATTGTACTTAAAAAATATGAGTGCATAGAAACGTTCATTTTTAAGTAGATTATTTTTAACAATGTACTTCTTTTTTAAAGAATTGTACTTAAAAAACAATACGAGTACATGGAAGTTCTCATTTTTAAGTAAATTATTTTTGAGAGTGTAAAGATTTTTAAGGTTTTTTTTTTTTTTTTTTTTTTTTTTTTTTTTTGTCATTTTAAGGACAATGGTGAATTTCCTAAAAATTTAAAACTATTTCAGGAACGATTTTTACTTGATGTTATAGTGATTATACTTAATGGTCAGTGATTTGTTTCAGTACGTGTACTTTTTCCTTCTTTACTGTTTGACAACTTGTGTAAATTGTATGAATTGATGTATGTACATTCTCTTTTGTAATTAGCTGCATTCTAAATACTTCAAAGCTTGTTCACATTAATTGATATCAAGTTTAGTTTTCATTAAAAATTCATCTGAAAAAAGATGAAGGGTTTAAAGATGCATTAAAACAAACAAACAAACAAAAAAAACAATAATAATTTTACGAAAAACAAAACAAAAAAAACCATTTGATATTTTCCAGTTTTAGCATTTTATCATTAACAAAGTTTCTCTTTCATTTAAATTTAAATCTTTTAGAATCAGTAAACTTGCAAAAAGATTTCTTTGAATCAAAAAACTGAATCTCGAAAATACGAATCTTTTATTCACATCTGAAAATGTTTTTAGCTATAAAAACATGTATAATGATCACTTATAAACAGATTAAGTAAAATAATGCTATAAAGTGATAAAATATCATTTATTAAGATTGACGATCGTTTCGTCGCAACAACGACGACATTTTCAAAATCATACACGATAGAAAATATTTTCACATAATTTAAAAATAATAAACATAGTAAATAATGTCACGAGACATGATGCATAATGAAATATTGCAAACATAAAATAAAATAAATTAAAATTAAATTAGTTATTTGTGAACGTGGATTAGTTTTCATACAATTTAACAAAACAATAACATGGTAAATAATGTCACGAGACAACATGCATAATGAAAAATATTGCAAAACATAAAACAAAATATAAAATTATCTTGGCTATTAGCGAGCGTGGATTAATTTTTACTATTGGTACTAAAATTTTATAGCATCTCTTTCCAAATTTTAGGTAAATCTAGGGACACTGAATCATTGCAAATAATAAAACAAGTTGCATGCAGGAAAATAGATCCAATAGAGTCAAACCAGTTATCAGGAGTATATGAAATACCTTTCACCAAAGAAGATGGAAGAAAGCAGTTTTATATAGGTATGAGAAGTAGAAAACTTAAAACCAGAATCAAAGAACATATAGCAGACATCAAATACAACAGAAGAACCACAGCTTTGGCCAGATTATGCAACGAAGAACCGTTACGGATCGATTTTAAAAATAGCAAGTTAATTCACACATCAAGATTTTATTTACCATCCATAATCCGAGAATCGATAGAGATATTTTTACGCAACAAGAATATTTGCAATGATTCAGTGTCCCTAGATTTACCTAAAATTTGAAAAGAGATGCTATATAATTTTAGTACCAAGAGTAAAAATTAATCCACGCTCGCTAATAGCCAAGATAATTTTATATTTTGTTTTATGTTTTGCAATATTTTTCATTATGCATGTTGTCTCGTGACATTATTTACCATGTTATTGTTTTGTTAAATTGTATGAAAACTAATCCACGCTCACAAATAACTAATTTAATTTTAATTTATATTATGTTTGCAATATTTCATTATGCATCATGTCTCGTTACATTATTTACTATGTTTATTATTTTTAAATTATGTGCAAATATTTTCTATCGTGTATGATTTTGAAAATGTCGCCGTTGGTGCGACGAAACGATCGTCAATCTTAATAAATGATATTTTATCACTTTATAGCATGTTTTTAGCTTTAAAATATTTCTTAAAATGTCACATGTATTAAAAGTTTTATTTGAATTATTGGGAAATGAATTTATTCATAAATTACAAAACACTTTGATTAAACAATAACTGAAGCAATATGCTGCTTCAACGTGTAAGGAATATTTTAGCAAACACTGCATTTATTTTTTATAGAATTTGCCTTGTTTAATATGTATCTTGTAAAATTTTAAATGTATTTTTTTTTCTCTTTTGATGAAAGGGCAGTAATTGATATACTCTATTGATATAAAATTTTATTGTTTGTTAAATGTCCACTTTAAAGAAGAGAATGTTAAAGAATAATCTTTTATAAACTGCGATTATATTCTAGATTTTATAAAATACTACTTTTTAATCGAAGGTTCTTAATTTTTGTTGTATTTGAAATGCACTATATAGAAACGTGAAATATATAGTTGTATCCTAAATAAAGAAACTGAGAAAAAGAAATATTATACTTATATATACGGTTTATTTCGTTTTCTTTTTCCTGATACAAAGATTATTAATGTACTATGAAAAGATCTTAAATTTTACAAGAAAAAAAATGATGTGTCTTAGTAAAGTGAAAATCCTTATATTAAAGTTTAATCTTTCTTAACTTTACAGGTTTAAATTTTTACAATGCTAAAATATGTATTTTTAAAGAAATATTTTCCTGTAACTTTTAACCTCTAAGTAAAGATACATGTTATAGCTTTTTAAATATATTTTAGATTAAAAAATAACATGACATTATTTAGAAAATAACTTAAGATTCACCAAAAGTGGCAAAAATATTTTAAACTTTAGTACAATGATGAATAAATATTGGTCTATGACAAAGATTTTTAAGCTTATCTTTTTGATATTTTTAAGGACATTGGTATTTAAAAATATTTCATGAACGAATTTTAGTTGATGTTACAGTGATTATAATTAATGTAAAGCTGCCAACGTGTACGGATTTTTCTTACCACTAAAATTTAATGGAGAATTTTGACTTATTTAAACGTTAAATTTGTTTGAACTTCGGTGATTCAATTAGCTAAAGTTCACTATAAATTTTTAGTGGTATGAAAAATTCGTACAAGTTGGCAGCTATGTTAATGGATTTTTATCAGTGAGTTATTTCTCGTGCAATTTTTCCTTCTTTACTGTTTGCCGTCTTGTGTAAATTATATGAATTGATGTATTTACATTCTTTATTGTAATTATCTGTATTCTAAGTACTTCAAAGCTAGTTCTCATCAATTTATATAATGTTTAGTTTTTAATAAAAATTCATCAGAAAAAAAGAGGAAGCGTTTAAAGATTAAAAAAAAACAATAATAATTTTACGGAAAACAAAGAAAACAAAACCATTTTGTTATTTTCAAGTTTTAGCATTTTATCATTCAAAAACGTTTCTCTTTAATTGTAATTGAAATCTTTTAGAATCAGTAAACTTGCTAAAAAACTTCTTTGAAGAAAAAAACAGAATTTCGAAAATGCGATTCTTTTATTAACCTCTGAAAATGTTTTTACCTTTAAAAAGATAAATATTTTTTTAAAAAATCACATGTATTAAAACTTTTATTTGAATTATTAGGAAATGAATTGTGTCATAAATTAAAAAAACCTTTTGGTTAAACAATAATTAAAAAAATATGTTGCTTCAACGTGTAACGAATATTTTAGCAAACACAGAATTTATTTTTTTACAGAATTTGCCTTGTTTAATATGTATCTTATAAAATTTTAAATGTAATTTTGTTTCACTTCTGATGAAAAGGCAGTAATAGATAGACTCTATTGGCATTAAATTGTATTGTTTGTTAAATGTCCACTTTAAAAAAAGAATGATAAAGAATATTCTTTTATAAACTATGATTATTTATTAGATTTTATAAAATAAAACTTTGTAATCGAAGGTTCTTATTTTTTGTTGTATTTAAAATGCACTATATACACTGCTCAAAACAATTAGGGGAGCACATGGTTTTAACGAAATTACGCAAATATTTGCACCGATAAGTAACGTAAAATAAAACATCCATAATTTAAAGTGCTGTAGAAAATAGATAAAGGAAACTTCACACGTAAATGACGTCAAAAACTGGTAAAGGTGATAATTTCAGAAATCGGGATTTTGCAGGAACGTCTGTTTCACTGCCTCAGTTGTAAAATTGCTCAGCTTGTGTTTTGAGAAAAGGTGGCTTGAAAATGTCAAAACAACATGATTCACCGCAATCCATGGCTCGGCGTGTTATCGGGACAGTTGAATTTGGGGAAACACAACGAAGTGTAGTGGACGCTGTTGGAATCGCAAGAAGTGTCCATGAAAGTCTGTGGAATCGATTCCAAGACACATGGAATGGTATTCGTCGACAAGTGCAAGGTCAAAAATGTGCTAACACAGAAACTGCTGACCGATATATCCTGTTAACAGCCCGTCGACACGGTACGGTCAATGCTACTCAGCTGCAAACACAGTTGTTCTTGGCCAAAGGACGAAGGGTGTCCAGCCAAACAGTCCGAAATAGGATTCATCAGGGTGGTCTCTATGCACGTAAGCCAATGGACTGTATTCCGTTGACCTCAAGCCACTGTGCGGCCAAAGAAGTTGGGGAACTGAACATCGAGTTTGTAGGCAACGTTGTTGGAGAGAAATTCTGTTTACAGAGCCATTTTGAAAGAAGATGGCGTATGAAGTTGGCCAACGTACTCGTTCGAGACATTGGTATGTACTATGTACACAGCGAGTTATATCCAAATCCGTTCATAAATACGCGTGTAATCGCATGCCAAAATTCAGATCGTTTCAAAATGTCAGCCACACAAGAATTTCAAAGTGCTATATCTCAACCGTTTTTAAAAGTATAAACAAAACAAAAAATCCTCCGGAATCTTTGTATCAAGCCCAAACACATAAGGAAAAAATCTTTTTAAATTTCTAGTTTTTTTATACCTCATTTTAAAATTTAATTTTTTTTTAAATTTTTAAATGGTCGCCATTTTGAAACAAGATGGCGTATGAAGCTGGCCCACAAACACGGTCGAGACATTGATATGTACTATGCATATGCCTTGTCACATCGACATAGGTTCATAAATACGCGTATTATCGCGCAACAAAAATCAGATTGTTTCAAAATGTCAGTCATGCTAGAAATTCAAAGTGCTATAACTCAGCCATTTTTTAAACACAAAATGCTCCATAATCTTTGTATCAAGATCAAACACATAAGAAAAAATATTTTTCTATTTCTAATTTTTTTGTGCCTCATTTTAAATTTTAATTTTTTTTTTAATTTTTTAAATGGCCGCCATTTTTAAACAAGATGGCAGATGAAGTTGGCTCACAAACTCGGTCGAGCCATTGCTATGCACTATGCAAATGCCTTGTCACATCCAAATCGGTTCATTAATACGCGTATTATCGCGTGACAAAAATTGGATTGTTTCAAAATGTCAGTCATGCTAGAAATTCAAAGTGCTATACCTCAGCCATTTTTTAGATACAGACGAAACAAAAAATGTCCCCGAATCTTGTATCAAGCTCAAAGACATAAGAAAAAAATATTTTTCTATTTCTAATTTTTTTGTACCTTATTTGAAATTTAAAATTTTTTAAATTTTTTAAATCGCCGCCATTTTGAAACAAGATGGCGATTGAAGCTGGCCAACGAACTCGGTCGAGACATTGGTATGTACTATATACACACGAAATTTTATCCAAATCGGTTCTTAAATACGAGAGTTACAGTATGACAAAAATCATATATATATATATATATATATATATATCAACTTTTGAACGGAGGGTGGTTTCGGGGTCTGAGGGTCATGACCGATGAAATTATACCAAAATTTTTTTGAAATTTCTTTCCTCCGAACGGCTGCAATAGGTAGCTTTTTGTAATGAAAGCTACCTAAAAGTGCGATTTTTGACATTTTTGAAAAATTTGGGATTTTTTTCAACGAAGAGAAACCAAGTCCTAGATCTGGAACTTGACGTGTGAGTACAAGTACTTTCGACCTATTTGAAAACAAATTATCTCATGCCCACAGTATTCCTTGCTAGAAACATTTCCTCTTATAAACGGACAAATTTTGGAAAAAAAAACTGAAACTTTATGTTTAAATTTCACCAATAAGCAGTTAGTTTCGGAAACTACTCTATTAAGAAATTTTTAGCCCATAGTAATCTGTACAAATTGCTTTAATCCGCACTTGAATTGGAGAAATAAACGATGAATTATTTACAATTCCGTAAACCCTTCCTGTGAGAAAATTGCTGCAGACGATGAAACAAAGATGGCCGCCATGCACAAACAAAAATTAATAAAATTAAAATAATAGTCATTTTGAACTTCCATCATGTTAGGGTTGTTGTACAAAAAATTTCATATTTTTTAAAAATGGTTGAGCAACCAGTGTTGGACCACTTGAAATGGACCCAGAACTTCAATATCGGAAAATTCTTGATGTGACCAGTTGTTCATAAACTCTTCTATTTCCTTCTGGCTGAGGAAAGTAGAAGTTGCGACGACATCATATCACACACAAAAAAAAAAAAACATCAAAGAAATGAAAAAACTAAAGTACAACTAATCACGTGTATTGTAGTTCAGTTTCAAATAATCACATAACTGATGTGCTGCAGTCTGACAGACCTCAACACGTTTAAAATCAAATCACAGAATTATCGCTTTGTGTGTGATTTTTACCAGGTGGTAGAAGAAAGTACTAGTATGGGCAAGTAATATTTGCCTTTTAAGGGGTGGAAGTGTTTACAGCTGGGAGTCGCAGGTCTCTGACACTGCGTTACATCAGTTAAAGGTTAAAAACCAAAAACTACGATGTGAAGAATACGACGAGAATATATTGTTAAAATTATTGTATTTTGGCATAATTCGAACTAAGTATTTAATCAGTTAAAATGTAACTCAAAACGCATATCTTAAACAAGAACGAAAAATCATGCATCCAGCATCGATTATGAAATACTTTCAGAATACAATAACGTAACTTAAAAGTTTTTTGACGTGAAAAAGATCTAACGAATCAATCTAGAAGAATCATAACACATTTCAAAATCCAATTTTTGCAATTACCGTCAATTATTTTAAATAAAAACCGAATTGTTTGTGAATCACTGTATATAATCTATGGATATGTATGTATAATACACAGTATGTTAGTTGTTTGTTGAATTAAAAGCAAAGCACAAATAAAAATTACATTCAGCATTTTCCGTGAAATGTACTTGAGATCTTTTCTGTAGCTCTGTATATGATATACAAAATTTATACACATCAAGTAATATATATAAAAAAACAGTTAAATTTTAAACGGGTAGTGCAACTGAAAACGTACTTCCGGCACGTTTTTATCATAGGCAGTACTGTAAACAAATTGTTTTGTGTATTCCTGTAAATGAACAATAAATCATATGCATATAGATTCTACATTTAGTGCCTTATATTACATCTCAGTGATATAAATAAATTTCAATATATTTTAAATAGTGTAATATCATTAAAATACACCGCAAATGATTTTTCCTCCATAGGCAATAATGTAACGAAATTCGTTTGAATGTCTCTGTAAATGAACCATAAATGCTACAAACTTCATCTTTCAGCGAACATGCCAAAGTAAACCCCCAATAACATATATTAATTTCATTATGATCTGACTATATTTACGCGAGTTAGAGCACAGACAGACAAATCGAATTCATCAATACTTTTCAACTATGTTAGAAAGTGTTAAAAGTGCTATGTTCTGCTAACTTTAACTTCTAAATTAATCATTTTAGATTCGTTCTTAATTATATAAATACGTAGCACCTATAGTCGTCGTTTGGTCCGTCTGTCTGTCCGTCGGTCCGCATATAACAGAGCAAAAACTACAAAACCGAAATTTTAAATATACAATTGTTGGATTGATTGGTCAAATTGGTCTGAAATTTTAAATATACAATTGTTGTAAAATTTTGTCGAGTCATTTCAAAATTTATGAAAATCGGATGTATAGTTTAATTTCAAGGACAGTCAAATATTTTCCGTTACATTACAGCCAATGGGAAAAAAATATTTCAAGTGTATTTTAATGATGTTGAAGCCTTTCGAACAGAATGAAATTGATATGCATTTATAAAGTCCATTAAAATATACATTCAGTACAATATGTGGTGCAAAAAAGTAAAAAATTATAAAACAAGTTATAGTAAGAACACACCTCATTTGCCAGGTTTGACGTACAATTTCCAACTTGTTTATGCATGAAATAAACGTTAATTATTCTTTACAATTTTGTGCTTATAATATTTTGTCGACATAATGTTCATGTTTTACGACGAGATAATCATATAGACAGTTATTGATTAGACCATTACTCACTAAGTTAATTCATAATTTTGTCATAAACATTTGTCGTATATTCTCCTGGGTTAAACGTGCTATGTAAAGACATGGAACAAAATTAGTTCTTTATTTGACCAGCCATCTATCAAACGCTTTCAGAGTGATAGATCGGTGAATGGGAATTCTATCCTGTGTTAATGAATAAAAATTAGACTTCATCGCTTCCAGAAAACTTTATTACGCTGGTTATAGAAATTGTGGTGCGTTTTCATTACGTATACGTGGCCTTATGAAGTAGAGAATAGTTTTTATATTATTAGCTGCGTTCGTAATTATATAAATACGTAGCACCTATTGACATCGCTCGGTCTCTCTGTTTGTCAGCATATAATAGAGGAAAAACTACATAACCGAATGGTCTGAAATTTTAAATATATAATTGTTGCAAAATTTTGTCGAGTCATTTCAAATTTTATGAAAATCGGATGTATAGTTTAATTATAGGGATAGTCTAAAGTTTTCCGTTAGATTACAACCAATGGGAAAAAATTATTTCAAATGCATTTTAATGATATTACAGCCTTTCGAACAGAATGAAATTGATATGCGTTTATTGTGCACTTAAATATGCATTCAGTACAATGTGTGTTGCAAAAAATATTTATAAAACTAGTTATAGTACTACCGCACTACTTGTTTATGTATAAAATCAAAGTTAATTAATCTTTACAATTATGTCCTTATAATATTTTCTAGCCATAATGTTCATGTTTTAGTACGAGATAATCATATAGATAGTTATTGATTAGACCATTACTCACTAAGTTCAGTTATTAATTTTGTCATAAACATTTGTCGCGTATTCTCCTGGGTTATACATGCTATGTAAAGGCATAAGGCAAAATTAGTTCTTAATTTGACCAGCCATCTATCAAATGCTTTCAGAGTGATAGATCGGTGAATGGGAATTCTATCCTGTGTTAATGAATAAAAATTAGACATAATCGCTTACGCTGGTATGGAAATTGTCGTGGGTATTCATTACGTATACGTTGCCTTATAAAGTAAAGAATAGTTTTTAAATTATTTTAATTACTACCATTTGACGCTAAGTTAAAGAATTAATTTATCTCGTAAGTTCAACAATAACTCAACTTATGCTGTTATATTTGAACAGTTATTTATCCATCTTAAAGAGAGATATACTGTGTTAATTACATGATATTAATAACATGAAGTCAAATTTTAAAAATGTTTCTTTACTTAATAAAAGAAAGTATGGAATAAAATACACTTTTAAATAATGTAATATCATTAAAATACACCGCAAATGATTTTTCCCCTATAAACCATAACGTAACGAAATTCGTTTGAATGTACCTGTAAACGAAATGCTACAGATTTCATTTTTAATAGTGAACATTCCAAAGTAAATCCTTAATAACATATATTAATTTCATAACAATCTGACTACACAGTCGAGTCTCTATATAACGAAATCCATTGTTCCAGTAAAAAATTCGTTATATAGAGAATAAGTAAAAATTCCTATTTAATGTGTAAATTTTGAACAAAAATTATTTTTGAGGTGTTTAATAAAGAATTCGAAATGTTTAACTATAAATATTAACCTAATATTGTATTTATTAATTAAGCATTTGAAATGTTTAACTATAAATATTAACCTAATATTGTATTTCTTAATTAAACAGTGTCGGAAAAGAAAACAGACATTTATTTTGAAAGCATAATAAAAATCACATCAGGAAAACTTACATTAATTTTTTACTAAGAAATCTGTAAATTTTCGCTGTTTTGATTTCAAAATTGTTACACTCTTTAAAAAATGATCCCAATTTAGCAAGGAATGAAAAACTGTATCGGGAACATTTTCCTCCATTTTAAGTCCTGTCCTTATAAGATCAAAAGAAGTCATCATTTCACCGCTTCTCTTGTACGTTTTCGTTTTCATGCTCATTATCAGTCTCACCATTGTTGTTCATAACGCTGCTTAAAATATCAATAACAGTAGGGTATTGCGCGATAGTGAGATTGTCATCCACTTCCAAAAAATCAGAGAGAGTATAACATTTTCTTCGACATTTCCGCGTTCTTTAATTAATGTCCATTTATCTTTTAAGGTTGCTAAAGCCACATCTTCTTCGTCATCAGAATCCGCATTATTCTCCAGTTTAGAAAAGACGGCCCTTTTGCAACAATTGTAAATTGTTTGTTCAGTTACATCAAATCCCTAGGCTTTATAAAGTTCCACAACACACTTTCTAAGACTAATGATGCCTTCGGTAGAATAATTTTTTTCAGTAACTATGATCAGTCCTTTAAGTATTATTTTCTTATAATGCACCTTCAGATTTTTTATTATTCCCAAATCCATGGACTGTAAGATAAAAAACTCAGCACTGAATGAGAAATTAGAAATCAGTGATGGAAAATTGATTCCATGTGATTTGGAAGCTTTCTTAAAAGTGAATAAATAAAGAACATTTTATGAAAAAAACCGTTATATGGAGATAGATATTTCGCTATATGGAGGCTGTTTTTAATGAGATCATGGGTAAAAGGAACCGTTCCTACTAAAAATTCTTTATATAGAGAAATTCGATGTATGGAGTTTCGTTATAGAGAGACTCGACTGTATTTACACGTGTTAAAGCACAAATAGTCAGTCAGACAGACAGACAAATCGAATTCATGAACACTTTAAACTATGTTAGAAATTGAAAATAGTTATGTTCAGCTAACGTTAACTTCTAAATTAATCGTTTTTGATATACAAAATAAAAGTTAATTAATATTTTCAATTATGTGCTTGTAATATTTCCTTGCCATAATGTTCATGTTTTACAACGAGATAATCATATAAACAGTTATTGATTAGACCATTACTTACTAAGTTAATTTATAATTTTGTCATAAACATTTGTCGTATATTCTCCTGGGTTAAACATGCGATGTTTAGCATGGGACAAAATCAGTTTTTTATTTGACCAGCCATCTATCAAATGCTTCCAAAGTGATAGATTGGTGAATGGGAATTCTATCCTGTGTTATGAATAAAAATTAGACTTAATCCACAAAACTTTCTTACGCTGGTTATGGAAATTGTCGTGCATGTCCATTACGTATACGTGGTCTTATGAAGTAGAGAATAGTTTTTACATTATAAGGTGCATTCGTAATTATATAAATACATAGCACCTATAGTCGTCGTTCGGTCCGTCTGTCTGTCTGTCTATCCGTCTGTCCGTCCGTCCGTCCGCATACAACAGAGCAAAAACTACCCAACCGAATGGTCTGAAATTTTAAATATATAATTGTTGCAAAATTGTGTCGAGCCATTTCATATTTTATGAAAATCGGACGTATAGTTTAATTACAGGGACAGTCAACAGTTTTCTGTTACATTTCGGCTAATGGGAGAAAATTATTTCAAGTGAATTTTAATAATGTTACAGACTTTCGAAAAGAATGACATTGATATGCACTTATGAAGTACACTAGACTATACATTCAGTTCAATATGCAGTTTAAAAATTTTTTATAACACTAGTTATAGTACGAACACACTTCATTTGCCATGTTTGACGTGCAATTGAAAACTTTTTTATGTATGAAATTAAAGTTAATTACTCTTTAAAACTATGTGCCTGTGAGCCAAAACCCACAGTTAAATCTTTATAATTATGTGCTTATATTATTTTCTCGCCATAAATTTCATGTTTTAATACGATATAATCATATAGACAGTTATTGATTAGACCAATACTCACTATGTTAATTTATAATTTGTCATAAACATTTGTCGTATATTCTCCCGGGTTAAACATGCTGTGTAAAGACATAGGGCAAAATTAGTTCTTTATTTGACCAGCCATTTATCAAATGCTTTCAGAGTGATATATTGGTGAATGGGAATTATGTGTTAATGAATAAATATTAAACTTATTCGATTTCAGAAAACTTTCTTACTCCACTGGTTATGGAAATTGTCGTGCGTGTTCATTACGTAACGTGCCTTATGAAGTACGGAATAGTTTTTATATTATTTTAATTACAGCCATTTGACGCTTAGTTAAAGAATTAACTTATCTCATAAGTTCAATAATAATTCAACTTATGCTGTTATATTAGAACAGTATTTATTCGTCATAAAGAGAGATATATTGCGTTAAATATCAATAAACTCAAGCCACTATTTAAAAACAGTTTCTTTACTTATTACAAAAATATCTGGAATAAAAATCACTTTTATATAGCAAAAGACTTGCGTTTTCCCAAAGAAATTTTTTTAATACAATTTTTGTACATATCGAAGAAAAGTGACACATATCGACAAAAGTAAATTTCACAGGAGAGGCAAAAGGGGAAAATTTGGTGAATTTTATGATAAGATAAAATTGCAGCACTATGAAATTAGCACTTGCATGCAGGAATAAAAAGGTGCATAAGAATGCAGACGTAGGATGTGGTTTGGAGGGTTGGGTAATTTTACCTCCCCACACAATCTACCCCTCTTCTGTGGTCACAAATGGACATATAGCGTAATAAAGAGATTTTCCGTATAACTACACTTATGAAACTGTTTGTGTAGCAGGATACACCTACACTGTAAAAAAATCTGTAAAGTTACTAAAGTTTTTCTAGGAAACTGGGATTCCTAGAACTTTTTATGTAACGGCAACAAGATAAATTCCTGTAAGTGACAATGTTACAGGAATTTTTGTTGTTGCCGTTACATAAAAAGTACTAGGAATCCCAGTTTCCTAGAAAAACTTTAGTAACTTTACAGATTTTTTTTACTGTCTATGGCAAACTTATTAGGGGAATAAAACGCAAAATAAATTTTTGCAAGATGTGTCACATTTCTTGAGGGTGAGCGATATGTTAGTAATAAAAGTTCATTTCAGATTGATCAGCGATATGTGTAAAATATTCAAACAAGATTGCATAAAGAAATATATAGTAGTTTCTGCAAAAGGTAGATAGAAGTAAAAAAAAAAAAAAAAAAAAAAAAAAAAAACTTTTGAGAAAATTGATATTAAATTTCATGTATGAAATGTTTATGTATGATGTAAACAAGATAAATTACTTGTAAAAAAATTAACTTGTCGTATAAACAAAAGTAATAAACAGTTCGAAAGGAAAGAAAAGGATTAAAAAAAGGTTTTTTTTTCATGATTTTACCTTCCAACTGCACTTAAAACAACATAACTAGTTCAGAATTTGTCTCCATCTATTATTCCATAAAAAAATTTAAAATTTCCTTACTAAATAAATGAAATGAAGTAAAACAAATCAATTTTAAAGTAATCATAGTGTGCGCTTAAACAACTAAAATTATCAGAATAAAAAAGGCTCTTGAAGTAGTAAAATCTATGATGATTACTTTGGCTATTAATTTCAGTTATCCGGCTAATAAGATGGTGTCATATTTAATAAATTATAACACTTTATCTGAATATATAATTCAATTTTTTCTCATGTAAAAATACTTTTTGGGTGTTTTAGTGGTCAATCCGAAAAAATATATTAAATGTGAAATATCTATCAGAGCTTTGGGTAAAATAATTTTATTTTCGACAGTATACCCAGGGATTCCCGTATTCAATCCTGGTATTGTTAGAAGCATTCATTTACTTTAGCCTATCTCTGAGTAGACTCATATCTTCCAGTAATGATCAAATAAGCGATGTTAAACACAGGTTAATTTTATTTTGTTTATATTAGAAATCCCTTTGTTTTATAAAGAGTTCCATACTAAAATAAGTAAATAAAATATACTGAAAATTAGTTAAATATTTGTCATTTCTCATTTAAAATGCAGAAGAAACACGTTTTGAAGTTTTTGATAAAAAAAAATGTAAATTTTTGTAAATTTGTTTCACTTTAAAAAAGGTATTTGCTCCATAAAGAAAAAAAAATATTGACAAAATACTGTTAAAATTTTAAATGACGTATATTATGACAAACAGTATAAAGATAGCAATTTATGAATTGGAAGCAAATAGTTATAAATAATAAACAATTAAATTTAAAAATAAAAAAAACCCGATTGCGTAAAATGCGAACTAATTAATTATTTCTCATCAATGTGGAACTATTTTTTTCAATTCCTACTATTAGCTCACACTCTTCCTATATATATCTTGTTCAAAATTTCAGTCGTTAATAAAATATATATTATTCATCCAATCAAGCTCAAATAAATTTTTTAAAACTTGTAGTGGATGACACTTGATGTTAATCCAATTTTTTTCAAATTTTAATTCATTAATTAAATTAAAATAATTAATTTTCAATAATTGAGAGAACCCTCTTCTTGAATAGGGTATTTTAAGTCCCAGAGAGCCCTCTTCTTGATCAAGGCATTTTAAGCGCCACTCAGGAGGAGAGAAAAATGGGACAAAAAAAATTCTCTTATTGACCTAAATAGGAATTGACTTAAAATATTTTTTTATATATATTACTTACCTATTTTTTTTATTTGCTTGTATTGATGACTTTTAAGTTGTGTTTAATTGTTAGTTCCTATCTATAAACACTGTTTTGATGAGGTCTATAGATATCTATGATGGTTAAAATTACAGTAAAGCTAGAGATCCTACCTACACAACTTCCAGGTTATATAATATTTTAAAGGATCTTCTGACTGTAAAATAGTCAATGAAACATCGTGAAAGAACAATGAAACAATGAAACAAGAATGAAACATTTTGAAAGAAGATCTATCCAATGATATGCCACAGAATACAGCGCATACTTTTTTTTTCGTCTGTAGCGCCATTTTGTATTTTACGGCCGCCATTTGGAATTTATAAAAACAAAACATAGGCTATAACCATCGGGCCGTTAAGACAAATTGATAGAGACCTCATTCGTTAAAATCCATCCAGCCGTTGGGATGTTTCGAGGGTATAAAGAAATCCACATACCCAGATACGCGTGAAACTCATAACCATTCTTGGCAGTCGGATAATAATACATCCTATTGTGAGAAAAAATATTTCAATCCTAGTTCACAATAATCGATATAAATTAAGTTTTCAATTAAAATTCATCAGAAAAAAGAGAAAGCGAATAAAAATTTATTAAAGAAACAATAACAATTTTGTGAAAAAATGAAAAAAACAAAAAAAAAAAACAATTTGGTATTTTCAAATTTTAGCATTTTATCATTCAATGACGTTCCTCTGTAATGTAAATCTTATTATGAAATGAACTGATTCATAAATTGAAAAACACTTTTATCAAACAATAATTAAAAAATATGCTGCTTTTACGTGTAAAGAATATTTTAGCAAACACTGAATTTATTTTTTATAGAATTTGCATTGTTTAGTATGTATTTTATAAAATTTTAACTATATGTACTTTTTCATTTCTGATGAAAAGACAGTAATTGCTATACTCTATTGACATAAGATTGTATTGTTTGTTAAAACACAACTTTAAAGAAGAGAATGTTAAATAATATTCTTTTATGAACTGCAATTATTTTCAAGATTTTATAAAAAACTACTTTTAAAACGAAATTTCTTAAATTCTGTTGTATTTTAAATGCACTATATAGAAACGTTAAATATATTGTTTTATGATAAATAAAGATATTCAGAAAGAAAATTAGTATATTTACATATACGATTTATTTCGTTTTCTTATTGCTTATTCAAAGATTATTAATGTTTTATGAAAAGATCTTAAATTTTACAAGAAAAAAATAATGTGTCACAGTAAAGTGCAAATTCTTATGATTATTCTTACTTAATTTTATCGATAGAATGCTTGACAATACTAAAATATGTTTTTTAAAGAAATATTTTCCAGTAACTTGTAACCTTAAATTAAAAATACATGTTATAGCTTTTAAATATATTTTAGACTAAATAAATAACATAACATTATTTAGGAAAAATCTTAACATTCACCAAATGTGACAAAAATATTTTAAAATTTAGTACAATGATGAATAAAAATTGGTCTATGAGAAAAATTTAAAGTTACACTGTTAAAAGACTATTCTTAAAAATAAGTAAATTGTACTAATTATTGACCACTTCCCGATCTTAAAGTAGCTCCGAGTACTTAACTCTTAAATTTGAAAAACGCATATATATTTTTTTTGAGTACATACAGGGACTCAAAAATAAGTATGTATAGAAACACGCATACACTATAAGGGGGAAAAAAGCGAAATGACAGAGAACCGACAAATCACCATTTTTAATTGCGAAGAACTAGAATTTTCGGAGCAAAGAACAACGAATTTGCTATTTTAATTCTCGAAATTTTGTGTATGAACCGCCCCGTGATTTGAACCCGAGTCCTCTAGGTGGGAGATCAGTATTGTACTGACAGTGCTATAAGAGCAGTTAACGGCTGTTTCCAAATGACACGTTTTGTGAATCAGCAACGGAAGATCGCTAACACCAGAGATGAATTTTCCTTTTCTTAAATATTCTAATTTCATATAAAACAATTTTTAAACTAAATTTTCTTCTTTAACATTTCTAATGAAATTGCAAATAAATTTGAAAAGTGTGTATTATAAATTAAAAATTATAACAAAGATAGACATATCTTTAAATAAAAGCTTGGAAATCCCTACTGTCAATTTGGTACAAGAAAAGGGGGAACAGATGTGTTATTATGCCACCCTCTGCCATCTTGGATTTTTTTTTGGCGAGAAAACCCATTTTCCGCCAAGTAGTAAATGTCGCCAAGCACCCGTTTATACGCATGTTTGGCTCAACGAAAATAAAATGTAAATAATAAACAAAATTCGCTAAACTGGCAATCAGTAATCCTTGTATGAGCGCTTCGCGCACATTTAACGGAAAAAAAAACATCGCCGAATTTAACATTTCTCGCGATACAGCATTCTCAAAATTCAGCAGTTCTCGTCTTGTAGCAATCTAAAAATGTAAAAAACTCTTAAAACAGCAAAATATACCTAAAAAACGAAACTCGCTAAAGTGGCAATCAGCAATAGTTGTATGAGCGCTTCGCGCTCATTTACCGAAAAAAAAACATCGCCGAATTCAGCATTTTTCGCGATATAGCATTCTCAAAATTCAGTAGTTCTCGTTTTATAGCAATCTCAAAATGTAAAAAACTCTTAAAGCAACAAAATATACATAAAATTATCAACATACCTTAACAGACATCTCCTTTCTTGAAACCTACAGCACAAAATATAACACCGCCGTCATTTTCCAAAATAGGCTTAAGACGCATTGACACGCTATAAACAAACCTCCCTTTCATGTCAAAATTTCCTCATATTTCTTAATTACTTCAGCAAGAGCGTTTAAACGGACTACAGAAACTATAGTCAATGAAATACATCCAATAAATTTAACATAAAAATAAAAAGACAGCCATAGAACACGATATCAAAGAGTATCTGGTACAAGAGTCAAGCAACCGTCAGCAACGACACCCAGCAGTGAAATGAATGTTCACGCTCTCGCGTCGTAAAAAAGGGGGTTGCCATAATAAGTTACTAGACGCCAAACGCCGGGGTTGCCAGAGCGATAAAAATCGCCAAATACTCAACATCGCGGAGGGTGGGATAATAACACATCTTAGCCGAAAAGGGTTTATCAGAAAACTCATATTTTTGAGCACATAGGATTTAAACATGAATATTAAGACTTTAAAATACAAAATATATGTATTCATTTCTGCATACATTTATAAATCAGGTATAAGTATACACAACTTCAAAATATCATGTACTCGTTTCTGAATTAATTGTACTTAAAAAAAATCGAGTACAAAGAAATTTTCATTTTTAAGTAGATTAATGCTCCTTTTGGAAGCAATTGTACTTAAAAAATATGTGTACATAGAAATGCTCATTTTTAAGTAGATTATTTTTAACAATATACTTCTTTTTTAAACAATTGTACTTAAAAAATACGAGTACATGGAAGTTCTCATATTTAAGTACATTATTTTTGAAAGTGTAAAGATTTTTAAGTTTTTTTTTTTTTTTTTTTTTTTTTTTTTTTTTTTTTTTTTGTCATTTTAAGGACAATGGTGAATTTCCTAAAAATTTAAAACTATTTCAGGAACGATTTTTACTTGATGTTAAAGTGATTATACTTAATGGTTTTTATCAGTGATTTGTTTCAGTACGTGTACTTTTTCCTTCTTTACTGTTGGACGACTTGTGTAAATTGTATGAATTGATGTATGTACATTCTCTTTTGTAATTAGCTGCATTCTAAATACTTCAAAGCTAGTTCACATTAATTGATATCAAGTTTAGTTTTCATTAAAAATTCAGCTGAAAAAAGATGAAGCGTTTAAAGATGCATTAAAACAAACAAACAAACAACAACAAAAAAAACAATAATAATTTTACGAAAAACCAAACAAAAAAAAACATTTGATATTTTCAAGTTTTAGCATTTTATCATTAACAAAGTTTCTCTTTCATTTAAATTTAAATCTTTTAGAATCAGTAAACTTGTAAAAAGATTTCTTTAAATCAAAAAACTGAATTTCGAAAATACGAATCTTTTATTCACATCTGAAAATGTTTTTAGCTATAAAAACATGTATAATGATCACTTATAAACAGATTAAGTAAAATAATGCTATAAAGTGATAAAATATCATGTATTAAGATTGACGATCGTTTCGTCGCACCAACGGCGACATTTTCAAAATCATACACGATAGAAAATATTTTCACATAATTTAAAAATAATAAACATAGTAAATAATGTCACGAGACATGATGCATAATGAAATATTGCAAACATAAAATAAATTAAAATTAAATTAGTTATTTGCGAACGTGGATTAGTTTTCATACCATTTAACAAAACAATAACATGGTAAATAAAGTCACGAGACAACATGCATAATGAAAAATATTGAAAAACATAAAACAAAATATAAAATTATATTGGCTATTAGCGAGCGTGGATTAACTTTTACTATTGGTACTAAAATTATATAGCATCTCTTTCCAAATTTTAGGTAAATCTAGGGACACTGAATCATTGCAAATAATAAAACAAGTTGCATGCAAGAAAATAGATCCAATAGAGTCAAACCAGTTATCAGGAGTATACGAAATACCTTTCACCAAAGAAGATGGAAGAAAGCAGTTTTATATAGGTATGACAAGTAGAAAACTTAAAACCAGAATCAAAGAACATATAGCAGACATCAAATACAACAGAAGAACCACAGCTTTGGCCAGATTATGCAACGAAGAACCGTTACGGGTCGATTTTAAAAATAGCAAGTTAATTTACACATCAAGATTTTATTTATCATCCATAATCCGAGAATCAATAGAGATATTTTTACGCAACAAGAATATTTGCAATGATTCAGTGTCCCTAGATTTACCTAAAATTTGGAAAGAGATGCTATATAATTTTAGTACCGATAGTAAAAATTAATCCACGCTCGCTAATAGCCAAGATAATTTTATATTTTGTTTTATGTTTTGCAATATTTTTCATTATGCATGCTGTCACGTGACATTATTTACCATGTTATTGTTTTGTTAAATTGTATGAAAACTAATCCACGTTCACAAATAACTAATTTAATTTTAATTTATTTTATGTTTGCAATATTTCATTATGCATCATGTCTCGTTACATTATTTACTATGTTTATTATTTTTAAATTATGTGCAAATATTTTCTATCGTGTATGATTTTGAAAATGTCGCCGTTGGTGCGACGAAACGATCGTCTATCTTAATAAATGATATTTTATCACTTTATAGCATGTTTTTAGCCTTAAAATATTTCTTAAAATGTCACATGTATTAAAAGTTTTATTTGAATTATTGGGAAATGAATTTATTCATAAATTACAAAACACTTTGATTAAACAATAACTGAAACAATATGCTGCTTCAATGTGTAAGGAATATTTTAGCAAACACTGCATTTATTTTTTATAGAATTTGCCTTGTTTAATATGTATCTTGTAAAATTTTAAATGTATTTTTTTTCTCTTTTGATGAAAGGGCAGTAATTGATATACTCTATTGATATAAAATTTTATTGTTTGTTAAATGTCCACTTTAAAGAAGAGAATGTTAAAGAATAATCTTTTATGAACTGCGATTATATTCTAGATTTTATAAAATACTACTTTTTAATCGAAGGTTCTTAATTTTTGTTGTATTTGATATGCACTATATAGAAACGTGAAATATATAGTTGTATCCTAAATAAAGAAACTGAGAAAAAGAAATATTATACTTATATATACGGTTTATTTCGTTTTCTTTTTCATGATACACAGATTATTAATGTACTATGAAAAGATCTTAAATTTTACAAGAAAAAAAATGATGTGTCTTAGTAAAGTGAAAATTCTTATAATTAAAGTTTAATCTTTCTTAACTTTACAGGTTTAAATTTTTACAATGCAAAAATATGTATTTTTAAAGAAATATTTTCCTGTAACTTTTAACCTCTAAGTAAAGATACATGTTATAGCTTTTTAAATATATTTTAGATTAAAAAATAACATGGCATTATTTAGAAAATAACTTAAGATTCACCAAAAGTGGCAAAAACATTTTAAACTTTAGTACAATGATGAATAAATATTGGTCTATGACAAAGATTTTTAAGCTTATCTTTTTGATATTTTTAAGGACATTGGTATTTAAAAGTATTTCATGAACGAATTTTAGTTAATGTTACAGTGATTATACTTAATGGATTTTTATCAGTGAGTTATTTCTCGTGCAATTTTTCCTTCTTTACTGTTTGCCGTCTTGTGTAAATTATATGAATTGATGTATTTACATTCTTTATTGTAATTAGCTGTATTCTAAGTACTTCAAAGCTAGTTCTCATCAATTTATATAATGCTTAGTTTTTAATAAAAATTCATCAGAAAAAAAGAGGAAGCGTTTAAAGATGCATTAAAAAAAAAACAATAATAATTTTACGGAAAACAAAGAAAACAAAAACATTTTGTTATTTTCAAGCTTTAGCATTTTATCATTCAAAAACGTTTTTCTTTAATTGTAATTGAAATCTTTTATAATCAGTAAACTTGCTAAAAAACTTCTTTGAATCAAAAAACAGAATTTCGAAAATGCGATTCTTTCATTAACCTCTGAAAGTGTTTTTACCTTTAAAAAGATAAATATTTTTTGAAAAATCGCATGTATTAAAAATTTATTTGAATTATTAGGAAATGAATTGTGTCATAAATTAAAAAAACCTTTTGATTAAACAATAATTGAAAAAATATGTTGCTTCAACGTGTAACGAATATTTTAGCAAACACCGAATTTATATTTTTACAGAATTTGCGTTGTTTAATATGTATCTTATAAAATTTTAAATGTAATTTTGTTTCACTTCTGATGAAAAGGCAGTAATAGACAGACTCTACTGACATTAAATTGTATTCTTTGTTAAATGTCCACTTTAAAAAAAGAATGATAAAGAATATTCTTTTATAAACTATGATTATTTATTAGATTTTATAAAATAAAACTTTGTAATCGAAGGTTCTTAATTTTTGTTGTATTTAAAATGCACTATATACACTGCTCAAAACATTTGGGGGGAGCACATGGTTTTAACGAAATTACGCAAATATTTGCACCGATAAGTAACGTAAAATAAAACATCCATAATTTAAAGTGCTGTAGAAAATAGATAAAGAAAACTTCACACGTAAATGACGTCAAGAACTGGTAAAGGTGATAATTTCAGAAATCGGGATTTTGCAGGAACGTCTGTTTCAATGCCTCAGTTGTAAAATTCAATTGCTCAGCTTGTGTTTTGAGAAAAGGTTGCTTGAAAATGTCAAAACAACATGATTCACCGCAATCCATGGCTTGGCGTGTTATCGGGACAGTTGAATTTGGGGAAACACAACGAAGTGTAGTGGACGCCATTGGAATCGCAAGAAGTGTCCATGAAAGTCTGTGGAATCGATTCCAAGACACATGGAATGGTAGTCGTCGACAAGTGTAAGGTCAAAAATGTGCTAACACAGAAACTGCTGACCGATATATCCTGTTAACAGCCCGTCGAGACGGTACGGTCAATGCTACTCAGCTGCAAACACAGTTGTTCTTGGCCAAAGGACGAAGGGTGTCCAGCCAAACAGTTGGAAATAGGCTTCATCAGGGTGGTCTCTATGCACGTAAGCCAATGGACTGTATTCCGTTGACCTCAAGCCACTGTGCGGCCAAAGAAGGTGGGGAACTGAACATCGAGTTTGTAGGCAACGTTGTTGGAGTGAAATTCTGTTTACAGACGAGTCCCGATTCAGTCTGGATGTGACATCTGATGTGTTTTGGCATGGAGAGAAAGAGGCACTTAAAATAATCACACATTCGTTCGTGAAAGATCACATTACAGACGAGGTGGGTTGATACTCTTGGCTGGAATCAGCATAGGTGGATGTACGGGCCTGCATATCATTCGCATTGGCACTTTAACAGCCCGGAGTAATACAAACGAGATACCGAGACCTCATGTCGTATTTTATGTTGCAGTAATTAGTGATATCTTTTTTTTTTCCATGCATGATAATGCCTGACTTTATACAGTTCGTCTTGTGGAAAACATGCTTGAAGCTAAAACAATACAGCGCATGGAATGACCAGCATGCTCTCCTGACCTAAATCTGATCGAGCATGCTTGGGACATACTCAGACGATGCATTGCTGCGAGACCGAGGCCTCCTTTTACTGTCCGGGACATGGATATTACAATTCTTGAGCATTGGAAGAGTATTCTCCAAGTCTTATCGATAACCTTATCGCATCCATGCTAAACCGGTGTGCAGCAGTCGTAGCTGTTCGAGAAGACCACATGCCACATTAAAAATCTTGCATCATTTCTAAACAATACTTTTTTTATGATTTACATGAAACCAAATCATTGCCCTAAACCATCTTTTCATGTTCTTTTTATATTTTCAAAAAATCAAAACCTCCTTTGCCATTTTTTTGCATCTTTTTTTATGTATTGCGCATTGCTACACGTGTACTATCCATTTTATGCCCATACACTGCTGTTTTGCACTGTTCTCTTTACTTTTTTGCTTGCTCCCCTAATTTCTTTGAGCAGTGCAGAAACGTGAAATATATAGTTGTAGGATAAATAAAGATATTGAGAAAGAAAATTATTATACTTACGTATACGGTTTATTTCGTTTTATTATTCCTGATACCAGAGTTGAGCAAATTTGTAATTGTAATTATCTGCAATGAATTACAATTCAATTGCATGTAATTAATTACAGTTAAAATTACATGCCGTAAAAAATTCTTGCAGCACCGTAGTGGGAACAGCCCCGATCCCATTATTTGACGAATTATCTGCGTTTGAATGTTTATAACAATAATCATTACATGCAATTTTCTTGTAATTTCACTGCGAATAACTGATATAACAAATTTGCGCAACTCTACCTGATACAAAGATTATTAATGTACTATGAATATCTCTTAAATTTTTCAAAAGAGAATGATGAATCATAGTAAAGTGCAAATTCTTATGATTGAGGAATAATCTTTCTTAATTTTACCTGTAGAAATTTTGACAATGCTGAAATATATGTATTTTTAAAGAAATATTTTCCTGTAACTTTAATGTTAACCCATTTGTGCCTGAATTTTGGTTTTCTCAAATGTTTTGGTAAAATCACTTTAAAATATTGCAAAATGAACTGGAAAAATACTAAAAAAAATTACACTTAATTTTTTTTTTGTATTTATTTAATAAAATGTAAAAAAGCTACGTATGAGTATTTCTAGTAGAATAATATGCATAATTATATGTTTTGTCTATATTTATATTTAAAAAGTTTTTAGATTGTATATTATGTACTATAATTAGTATTTTTGTGAACTACAAAAAAATATATTTATTTTTTTACAGAGACTAATAACGTTATAACTATTATTAATAATAAGAATAATCGTATTTCTGACTTAGAAACAATTTATTTCATAAATATCCTCAAAAGGAGATTACATAAATGCCTCCTAAATGTCCAACAAAAATATGTGCCCATTTGTGCCTAGAACCCTATATTTTGGACGTTACAAAAATGCATAAAAAATAGGCTCGAACATTTAATTTCGCAATTTAAAAAAATACGTTTTTAAAAAAAGTCTGCAAACTAAGATTATGACTTGCGATTCTGGATCCTTCATAGATAAAGTACAAATAAACTTACTTTTTACATTTCGCCATCTTGAAAAATTAAAAATTTATAAACACCGAAAAAAGCCTTCATTTAAACAAATAAATATGCACCTTATGCTGTCATCTCTCGGTAGTAGATAAAGACATTTATAAATAATTATTTTATACAATTTTCATGCTATAAAGGAGAAGAAAAATATACTTATTCAGGAAAATTTGAAAGTCCCAAAAATGGGACGCTAGGCACAAATGGGTTAAATAAAAAATACATGTTATAGCTTTTTAATTATATTTTAGACTAAATAAAAATAATGACATTATTTAGGAAAAAACACATTCACCAAAAGTGACAAAAATATTTTAAACTTTATTAGAATGATGAATAATAATTGGCCTATGATAAAATTTTAAATTTAAAGATTTTAAACGTATTTTTTTGGCAATTTTAAGGTGATTGGTATTTTAAAATATCTCATGAACGAATTTTACTTGATATTATAGAGATTATACTTAATGGATTTTTATCAGTGATTTATTTCACGTGTACCTTTTCCTTCTTTAATGTTTGCCGCCTGGTGTAAATTATATGAATTGATGTATTTGTATTCTTTTTTAAATTAGCTGCATTCCAGCTCGTAATTCTAAATGAATACAAGATATTTTTTTCTGCTTATATTACAGAAGTCTGCGATGGTTGCGTTTTTTAACTTTTGATAATTGATTTTTATGTATTTTTTAGCTTTGAATCCGAAAATGACCTTCATCTTTAACCATCACGCAGGACTTTTTGCAAATCGTAAATTTCAGTGGTAAAAAGTAAAAAAATAGAGAACATCTGATATTGAAAGATATAGGAAAAGGTTGTGTTTCTCAACTTTTGATAACTGCTTTTTTATATATTTTTAGCGCTGAATTCGAAAATGACCTTCATTTTTAAACATCGATTCAGAATTTTTTACAAATAGTAAATTTCAAAGTAAAAAAATAGCAAAATTCTGATACTATAAAATAGATGTGATTGTGTTTTTTAAATTTCGGTAATTGATTTTTATGTAATATTTTGTAGCGCTAAATCTGAAAATAACCTTCATTTTTAACCATCACGTGAGAATATTTCGCAATTCGTAAATTTAAAATCTAAAAAGTAAGAATTTTGCAAAAAATCCTCACGTGATGGTGAAAAATGAAGGCCATTTTAGGATTCAGCGCTACAAAATACGTAAGTATCAATTTTTGAAAAGCTAAGCAATATGACACAACCCAAATTTTGCAGGCTTGTGTAATTTTTCTTTCATGTTTGAACTCGATTCAGTGATTAAAAATATTATTATTATTTTATTATTTATTATTTATGTCATTTATTATTTTTATTTTCATAGGTTTATTATTTTAGTAAAAATAATATTATCATTTAGGTACTTCTTATATTTTTGAAGTGTTAGTATCATGAAATTAAACCCTGCAAAAGCATTTCACGAAGGTAAACGTCAACTTCAGTTGTAATTAATTTCTTTATTCCTTCGTTATAAGCGGCAAGTATATGTACCATAAAGAGTGTGCAAAGACCAGGTACCGACTTAGACTGTGGGGTCCTCTGGGGCAACATTACTAGGGGAGGGCCCCTTCTACAATATATTTTGAAGTTTTTGTGAATTATACTCAAGAGGCTAAATCTAAACTTGTATGTATACATAAATTTCGAACCAACTAATATTCGCATCTATATACAAAATAGCAGAAGAAGATAACTTTAAGAAACTATAGAATGAATTTTTTTTCGTTTTTAAAAATGTAAGCATAAATGTGATCCATTAAAATATAAATACAGTTCTTTCAGGCATTATTGTCTATTTGTGTCAATATTTTTCTACTTAACTTAATCTGTGTGTTCAATCAACATGCATTTGGGCGATTCCATCATATGGAAAGGCAAGTAGTGGCATGTATTTAATAATAATAGCAGGAAATTTCAATACTTGTTATGTTTTTACTGCGTTCCTCATGATGCCCTTAAGTACTTTGGTATAAAATTGCCAATTATGACAATTTTTTTTAAACACAAAGCAACAGATAGCAGATGCGTGAGATTACGGTCATTTTTTAATTATGTTTATGTAATTAAAAAATCTTAATGAAATCAGGAAGGAAGAAATTAAATATAAAAAAGCAGAAATTTTTTTAACCCTTTATCTACTGGCGGTATCAATAAGTACCATTAAAATAACTTGTTATAAAATTCATTTAATGCATCGATTAGTTGTAATGCAGTTTAGAATGAGTTATAGATACATTACTTTATATTGTTCCAAAAGAATTATTGGTTACACAAAACAAAAATATTTTTAAAAGGATAACATTTTTTTTTTGCCGTTGAATCTCATCAGTATTCTTGGCTTTGGGAGCTGGGGGGGGAGGGGGGTGTTTCAATTCAGAATTATTTCTATATTTCTATTCTAAGAACATTATATTTATACATTTCCTAATTCTACACAATACTAAGAAAAATATTTAACATAAAATATTTAAGTGGGGTTATAATCCTTGCACAAAATCCCTATAAATTAAAATTTCATTAAACATTCTAAATCCTTCTAAGTCCTTCTAAAATCCTCCTAAATTTTATTAAATGATAATGTAAATCTTTTTATGTAGTTTAAACAATTCAAGAAAAATACTTTAGAAGATAAAATTATCACGAATTCATAATTCAGTACATAAAGGATTAAATTAGATTATGTGAAATTCCATTTTGTAAATGACAAGATCAACTGAACGGCTTAGTTAAAAACATAAAATTGGACAACAGGGAGAAGAGAGCCCACTTAAATCTTAAAAAAAAAGAGTTTTGGTCACTTTTGGCCGTTTTCACTATTTATCTCCTCTTTAACAAAACATATATGTCTTTGTGGGGGTGGGGGAGGGAGGTCTAAAATCTGGGTGCCCCGCATGCGGTCAGGGCCTCGCAAAACGTTAAAATTAAACATCACTATTTTCAATAGCAATTTTGTGTTATAAGATCACAGAATATCAGCGATTTAAAAAGCCAAAAACCACTACTCTGATATCATGTTTATCAAAATTAAAAAAAGGAGTGAGATCTATAAGGGGTGGGTGATTTTCCATAGTAGATTTTTATCATTTGAGTCTTTTTTATGCACTTTTCCTAATTTTATTGTTCAAAGCTTTTCGTGCAGACTTAATCCTTCTGCTGTTTCGAGCTCTACATTCAATGACATTTCCTTTTATTTGAGGTAAATCTTTTTGATCCAATAAATACATTTAAAAAAATCTTTAATGATAAAAGAGACATTACTTAGATTACGCATTTCTCGTACTTTATTGATATTCAAATTTTTTAATATTTCCTATAAGTTCTTCAAAAAATAAATGGCATTATTAAAGAAATTAGATAAAATGTAACAAAATAGGGAATGATGTAAATTGTCCTTCAGCTGTTTCGAGCTTTACATTCATTGAAATTTAATCTTATTTGAGTTAAATATTTTTTATCAAATAAATATGTTTCAAAACATCTTTAATGAGAAAAGGGGAGTTGTTTGGATTACGCATTTCTCGAACTTTATTGATATTCAATTTTTTCAATTATTCCTATAAGTTCTTAAAAAAATAAATGACATTATTAACGGAATTAGTTAAAATGTAACAAAGTAGGAAATGATGTAAATCGTCCTTCTGCTGTTTTGAACTTTACTTTCCTCGAAATTTCCTTTTATTTGAGATAAATCTTTTTCTTCCAATAAACATATTTAAAAACATTTTAATGATAAAAGAGACATTATTTGTATTACACATTTCTCGTAGTTTATTGATTTTTAAATTTTTCAATGTTTCCTACAAGTTCTTAAAAAATAAATGGCTTCAATACCGAAATTACATAAAATGTAACAAAATAGGAAATAATGCAAAACGTTCTTCTGCTGTTTCGAGTTCTACTTTCATTGAAATTTCTTTTTATTTGCGGTAAATCTTTTTCATCCAATAAACATATTTAAAAAAATTTTATTGATAAAAAAGACATTATTTGGATTACGCATTTCTCGTACTTTAATGATATTCAAATTGTTCTATTCTTTAAATATTTCGATATTAAAACGTATTGTACAATAAATTATAAGTAAAAAGATATTACCAGACAATCCTTTATTATTTTATTTATCACAAGATTTAGCTTTAATTATTTTTTGTTCATAACATGTTTATAATCAATTCACAATAAATATCTAATAATATATGAAATTATTACCATTTGTCGACTTTATATTTATTAATTTTCGATTTTATTGTCAACGATTTTTCAATTGAGCCGATTTTAAAAGTGAGGCTTGTGCACTTTCAATAGAAATATTTTTATGTTCCAAAATATTAAAAATCAAAATCTGAATTTCACCATGACAACTGTAAAACTGTTCACTATCATATGAAACATAATTGTATGAATACAACTTATTACGGAATATTTGTTCTTGTTTCTTTTTAAATTTTGCCGATACAATTAAACTTTTTATTGTTTTATTGTAACTTTTGTAAAGATGAATGAAATACTGAAATAAAATAAATAAGTAAAAAAAAAAAAAAAAAATCAAGTTTTCATTTTGTTGTTGTTGTTGTTATAGATACAAGAACTACGACGATGAATTAAGTATTTTTTGAAAGGTTCTGCAAAAGACTTTTGGTGTAATTTATTTATGTAGAGAAAAACGCTGTATTTGATTTTTAAAAATTGCAGTTACAGAAAAAACACACAAACAAATCTCTCACCCGCAACAAAAGTGATACATCTCGAGGAAAGTAAATTTCACAGGAGAGGCAAAAGAAAATTTGTAGGATTTTACTATAATATGAAATTG
Organism: Maratus speciosus; assembly: GCA_963932465.1. NCBI lineage: Eukaryota > Metazoa > Arthropoda > Arachnida > Araneae > Salticidae > Maratus > Maratus speciosus. Next base: position 249,170,389 of record OZ010797.1, on the reverse strand, counting down.
CAGCGTTTAACTCTGAATGCAGGAATAAAACCGTGCATAAAAGTATAAAACCCTTAAAAATGAAAACCAGTGATGAGGTTTGGAGGGTTGGGTAATTTTACCTCCATCACACAATCAACCCTCTCTTGTGGTCACAAATAGACATTTAGCGTAATAAAGTAGTTTTCTGCATAACTACACTTATGAAACTGTTTGTGTAGCAAGACCACATATGACAGACCTATAAACATGCTTTGTAAAGGCATAGAGCAAAATTAGTATTTTATTTGACCAGCCATTTGACCAGCCAAATGCTTTCAGAGTGATAGATTAGAGAATGGGAATTCTATCCTGTGTTATTGAATAAAAATTAGACTTAATCGCTTCCAGAAAACTTGCTTACGCTGGTTGTGGAAATTGTCGTGCGTGTTCATTGCGTATACATTGCCTTAATGAAGTAGAGAATAATTTTTATACTATTTTAATTACTACCATTTGACACTAAGTTAAAGAATTAATTTATCTCATAAGTTCAACAGTAATTCAACATATGCTGTTATATTAGAACAGATTTTTGAACAAATTTAGATTAGAACACATTTAAAAACAGTTTCTTTACTTTATATATATAAAAAAAAATTAAATAAAAATCACTTTTAACACTAGAAAGACGGCGAATTTTACTCAAATTTTATAAAAAAATATTTCGCACCAGAATTTTTATTTTAAATGATTAACTTATTTATTTAACTAGTTTTTTTTTTTCCTTTTTACCTTTAAAACTAGGTTTATAAAAAAAATTCTGGTTCGAACTACAATGTATTAATTTGGTAGCAGTCAAAATGACCGCTCGCCGTCTTTCTAGTGTTAAATAGCAAAAAACTTGCGTTTTTCCAAAGAAATTTTTTTAATACAATTTTTATACATATCGCTCACCCACAAGAAAAGTGACAAATCTCGACAAAAGTAAATTTCGCAGGAGAGGCAAAATTTTTTTTTCTGAATTTTACTATAAGATAAAATTGCAGCACTTAGCTTTGCATGCAGGAATAAAAACGTACATAAAAGCATAAGCCCCTTAAGAATGAAGACGTAGGATGTGGTTTGGAGGGTTGGAAAATTTTACTTCCCCACACAATCTTCTTCTGTGGTCACAAATGGACATATAGCGTAATACAGAGATTTCCGTAGAACTACGCTTATGAAACTGTTTGTGTAGCAGGATATACCTATGACAGACCTATTACTGGAATAAAACGCAAAATGAATTTTTGCGAGATGTGTCACTTTTCTTGCGGTGAGCGAAATTATCATAATGATTGCGGTGAGAAATCCTCGCACGGATCTACTGCTTTTGTTAATTGATAACTCTAATAGATTTTTTATATTATATATATATTTTTTTAGAATGGTAATTAACAATGCTAAAAAACATATCAATCTTTCTGATTCGGTTCATTTCAGTGGTTTAAACACGAAATTCCATTGCATGTCTTAAATTTCTGTTTTATTTATACTATATTGTTTTATTAACTGATTATTGGATGTTTTATTAACACGTTTACGCCGGCGTGCATCACCGGTGGGTCACGCTTGACTGCCCCATCGGGCGGCGTGCATCACCGGTGGGTCACGCTTCACTGTCGCATCGGGCGGCGTACATCACCGGTGGGTCACACTCCATTGTTAAATAGAAGGCGTGCGCTACAGGTGTGTCATATTCGACTATGCCATAGACGGCGTGCACTACAGGTGGATCACACTTGAATATTCGAAAATTCAGTAGTAAAAACAATTCAATATTATAAACCTTATACATTCGCGACGGGAAATGAAAATTCTCGTTTTCATTCAAAAAATATCATTGACTAAGGGCGTGGCTTCTACCTTACAGAAAATGCATTTATATCATGTTGTCCACATTTCTTTAGATTTTAAGACATTTTATATTAAATTCGTACATATGCCGTCAATAAAATTATGTATCTAAGTAATTTTCTTGCTCCTTACGAAGTTTCAGACATTCACAATCAACTCTACTTGTTATATTCGAGTTCAATTTAATAAATATGACAGTGGCGTGTCTTTACTTATAGTGTCTGAATAAGCGAAAGTACCGCACCGTCAGATGAAGCAAAACATGAATTCGAGCGCCGCCTCACAAAGAAAAACATGAATATAGGCGCCGGCGTGAACGTGTTAATTACGTTATAAAATATAAGCTGGGAACAAATTATGAGCTATTTATATTAAGTTAAGTGCAGACGGATTTACATATTTCACAATCGTCTGATAGAGATATATTTGAAAAAGATTCATACTTGACAAATATTTTTTAAACAATAAAAGTTGAATAAATGGCGCTAAAGTTTTCAATCAAATTGCGATATAGTTTTTAAACAATTTGCATTTGAAAGTACATTTTGACCCTTTCCGACGGCGTAAAAATGGAAAATATGCGATGGCTAAAAGTTAAAATTTTTTTTTAAATTGTAGTAAAAGCGAAATATAAAAGCCTGCTGTTGCCATTTGTAAAATGACGTCATATACGCACAGACACGTTTTTCCTTTGTAATATAAGATATTCCATTCAAATAAAATCAACGTTTTCAACAAGTCACTCCTTTTGAAAGTCATCTCGTAAAACTAATATTTCATATTAAAGTTACATGAAATAAGACAACAAAAACAGAAATTAATTCTATCAATATTATAAAGGGCAAATGTGTCCGTCCGTAGCACTGATGTAATTTTGATCTTGCCAACAGCAGACTATTAAATTTCACTTTTACCGCAATTTTTTAAACTTCTAAACATTGCCCCTTTCCAGTTTTTGAACTGTCGAATAAAGGAAAAAATGTAGTCACAAATGCAATTTATTTCAAAACTGCATTGAAATTTTAATGAAAACTGCATCAGAATTTATTCATTTTTATGGTTTTTAACATAATTTTCAAGAATAAAAATTTTTTAAGTGGACCGTGGGCATAATCCGACCCAATAATCGAAAATTATTTTTGTGCATATTAATTAATCCCCAGTTTATTCTAAGCCATTTGCGAAAAACCGCATGCAGTTATTTTTCGCAAAGTCGCAATCTTTTAAATTTTGTACACAAATAATTTTTTGGCCATATTTAGTATACTTGAAATCTGTTTTTCTCAAAGCTGATTTTTCTACTTTTTTAGAATTTTGAAATGCGCCATGCGTCTTAATTTTTAATCAAAATTCATGAAATCTATAAAGAAGAATCTTTATATTACTTAAAAAGAAGCTGTGTATCCATTTTAAAATTCCTCTTCATTAAGATAATTAAATTTTATTTTTAACTCTATAAAATGCAAGTTTTTTAATGAAAATCGATATCCTTCTATATATATAAAAAAATTTTGATTTGGAAATAGACCAATGAAAATCTGCGTAGATATTCCCGGCAGATCGGCATCCAATTTGAATGCTTAAGCATGGCCTTTCTTCGTTAATATTTAAAAAAAACTATTGCATACAAAAATATGAAAATCGGTGGTATTATAGAGAAATGTTTGATAAATACGCTGATGTAGACAGTTTTCAAAATCGAAGCATTATTTTAAGAGATATTTAATGCCAATGTTAGACAAAATCGTTCCTTTAAAAAAGTTTTATAGGAGCAAAAACTGTACATAGGAATTTAATCATTTTTAGATCATTTTATGCGTCATAATTTCCCGGTGTGCAGATTGCATTTAATTTTTTAATTTGACTCATTTTTTGAGTTTTATTTATATTTTAAATTAAAATTTTCAGAACTTCGAGATATATTTTTTTACATACTAGGGGGCTCTGCCCCCTACGAGCTACGCTCGTCAACCCCCGTTCAGACACCGCAGGCTCTAAAAGTACGCTAATTTGATCGGCTTTAAAAAGATTTCGGAAGATTGAATTATAATTTAAAAAACAATGGCGATCTCCCTATAAACGGATTTCTATTCATTTCTCTTTGACTGGGGAATTTTAAGGCCAAATCTGCTGAGGTACTACTTGATTAACCCGTCGACCAATTTCGTCAAATTATATAAATCGCCAAAGCACTCCCCAAATTATACAAATTGACATCATTTTTATTTTAAATAACGAAAGAACAAATAAATTAGTGCAACATTAATAAAAATAAAAATAAAACGTCGAAATAAAAATAGTTTGATGATGTAGACACGTGTAACTTGCTTAAAGTCAAGTTAATGTGACATTTACGATCAACCATTATTGACATTTAATCTTATAGTTTGGCGAATGATAGATTTTTGATCGACGGGATAACTAAGTAGTACCAAAAATACATATGTCAATCGCTGTTTTCGTCTTTGATTAAGTAAAATCAAAATAAGCTAATATAAAAGGAATTAAGTAAACAGAATCTTTGTCTCCCGGTATTTTTTAACAAAGCGAAAAGAAAGTTCTTTTAAATAAGACATTTTAAATTAATCGTTTTTAATCTGACGTAATTTTGACCAAACTATTCTTTCTCTTTTTTAATATTCACGTGAAAATACTTGTGTTAGAAATGAAATATTATTTGCGCTTTCCTAACAAAAATAGTTGAAAAGTATCCTCTCAAAATATCTAATAAATGTCTAGCGCAGTTTCTAAATTTAAACCGTTTTGCAATATTATTTGGTGTTCATTTTATGTAATAATTGTAATGTGACGTAAATATGACGTAATTTCTCCTATTTAAGATTTGTAACGCATGTTAATAAATTTATTATTTTACAAATTCCTTTCTCTCTTAAAATTCACGTGTAATTATAGTTTTTATGATGTAATTTTTAATCAGTTCCTGCTTTTTGTACATAATTATTTAATTCTTATTCCAGATGTTTTTTTCTGTTTATAATAGTCACGTGTAAATAAATTTTTAATTTATTACACGTATAAATATTTTTTTTGAAGCAAACATTATTGTTTCCGCTGTTTATACAGTTGGCAACAGTTTAAATTAATATCACTTTCTAAAATCTGTAAAAAATATCTCTAGAAATCCTGAACATTTGAACTTAAAATAGAAATAAAACCTCAAAAAATTAGCCAAATTAAAAAAAAGAAAACAGTCTGCACACCGGGAACTTCAAACGTATGAAATGATCTAAAAATGATTAAATTCCGCTGTACAGTTTTTGCTCCTATAAAACTTTTTTAATGGAACAATTTTGTCCAACTTTGGCATTAAATATCTCTTAAAATAATTCTTCGATTTGAAAACTGTCTGCATCAGCGTGTTTATCAAACATTTCTGTATAATACTACCGATTTTCATATTTTTGTATGCATTATTTTTCTTAATATAAACGAAGAAAGATCTCCGGTCACAAAAAATTCAGAACCGGCGGCGGCGGCGGCGGTGACAGCGGTAGTTACTTTTTTTTAGAATAGAGAGATTTTAGAAAATTGTATTAATTTAAACTGTTGTCAACTGTATAAACAGCGCAAACAATAGTGTTTGCTTCAAATAAAAAATTTATTTTACACGTGACTATTATAAACAGAAAATATAAAAAGCAGTAACTCATTGAAAATTACGTCATAAAAACTATTCTTACACGTGAATTTCAAAAGAGAAAGAATATTGTAAAATAATAAATTCATTAACACGCATTAGAAGCCTTAAATAGGAGAATTTACGTCACATTTACGTCTTATTACACTTATTACGTAAAATTAACAAAAAATAACATTGCAAAACAGTTTAAATTTAAAAATTGCACGAGACATTTCTTTGGTATTTAAGATGATCATAATATTTCATTTCCAACAAAAGTATTTTTACGTGAATATTAAAAAGTGAAAGATAAGTTTGGTGAAAATTACGTCAGATTATAATTGTCAGATTCAAATTATAATTCAATCTTCCGAAATCTTTTTAAAGCCGATCAAATTAGTGTGCTGTTAGAGTCTGCGGTGTCTGAACGGGGCTTGAAGAGCGTGTAGCTCGTAGGGGGCAGAGCCCCCTCGTAGAATACAGAGAATTCTCTCTTTAAAGTTAACTATTCAAGGGAATTAAAAATTTATTCACAGATTTGTTTGCAATAGACTTTTAATGGAATAAATCGCAAAATTGTAAAAATATCTCAAAAAATAAGTCGCAAGGAGCATTTTAATATTTCGCTTTAAAATTTAATTTTTTATATACATCTTAATGTTATAATACGATTGAAAATTTCTTATAAAGTGTTCAATATACTTATGGTGAAATGTCTATTTCCAAAAAATTTCATATCTCTAGGATGAAATTTAAAACAAAAAAAATTAACGTCCTCCTTCCTCGTAAACTATCTCTATCACTTGGAGACAAATTATAAAAGACATGTATTATAATGTTATAAAAATCCAATCCGTTTCCCCTTTTAGGTTTGGAGTCCAAAATATTTAACAGAACTTAAAAATAAAAAGTCAATATGATTTGTTTTTATTCGCATGGAGAAGAAAACGTCTGTAAAAATTGATGTAGATGATTAAGTTCTTAACTTAATCATCTACATCAATTTACTTTTCATGGCCTTAAATACTTAACGTTGTGTAGCTCAAATATGATATCAATTTTCTTTTATGCAAATATGCACTTGAAAGTACAATAATTTCGATGATAAAACCATCTCTTTGCTATGCATTTGAAAACAAAAATGCCCCCAAAGGCGTATCGAGAGTCTTTGCCTTAATAAATTATAGCTGTAAAGGCAATAAAAATAGGCAAATTGTCATTTAGAAAGAATCTATCAAATAAATTAATCGTTTAAAATTATTCTGCCGACAGTAAAATAATGTAAATTCTTCTTTAACTAATGAACAAATATCGAGTATGTATTTTAAAAGTATGATTAATTAGCTCCTTTTTTAATTAAAAGTGAAACTTTGTTTAAGTGAGAGAAAAAGAACTAAACACGGAGCCAATAAATGGATAATGTGAAAGTTGTTATGTAAATACTGGACGTTATGTTAAAATTACATAAATTTTAAAAGTACGAGAATTTAATCGCACTGAAAAGTAATTAAAAATTTATAAATTTTTTAACGTTAACTTTTCATAAATTCACTGTACACGTCGTATATAGTAGAATTTGAAGGAATGTAGATAAAATAAGTTATCAATATTTTTTTATACAAATATGGAATCGAAAGTAAAAAAGTCCTTCCGGCCAGTGTCGGGAGGAAGAGGTAGCTTTCATATTCCTTATTTTAAAAAAGCCAACTTATATTATTCAAACACACGAAGCTCAATTTAGTGGAAAAAGAACATAGGAGATTCAATACTAATTTTTATCAATACTAAATCATTATGAATGAGAATTTCGCGAAATTAGTCAGCTTTATCCAAGCTGCTTTTATTTAAAGTAACTTATATTTGGCTTCCAAATTCGGCGATTCCTTAAAGTGCCTGCCATTTTAAGACCTCATGGTGGATGAGGCTAACCAATGAACTTGGTCGAGACCTTATTAATTGCTGTGCACATGCACTCACATCGGAATCGACTGATATATACTAGTGCTGCCGCAGGCAAAAAATCAGATTTTTCAAAATGTCACCCACATTAGATATTGAAATTGCTATATCTAAGCCATTTTTTAAGATAAACACAAACAAAAAATGCTCCTGAATCCTTATATCAAGGTCAAATACTTAAGAAAGAAACCTTTTTCAATTTCTAATTTTTTTTTACCTCACTTTAAATATATATATTTTTTAATTTAATGGCCGCCATTTTGAAACAAGATGGCTGATGAAGCTGGCCAGCGAAATTGGTCGAGATATTGATGTATACTATCCACATGCCTTCTTACATCGAAATAGGCGAATATGTGTGTTATCGCGTGACAAATACAAGATCGTTTCAAAATGTTAGCCATGATAGAAATTCAACAATTTTTTTTAAGATATAAACAAAAGAACAAATTTTCAGAAACAAAAACTGCTCCGGAATCTTTGTATCAAGGTCAAACACATAAAAACAATCTTTTTCATTTTCCAATTTTTTAATACATCATTTTAAATTTTGAATTTATTATTTTTTAAATGGCAACCCTTTTGAAACAAGATGGCGAATGAAGGTGGCCAACGAACTCGGTCGTGACATTGGTATGTACTATGTACAGACCAAGTTACATCCAAATTGGTTCATAAATATGCCTGTTATCGCGTGACAAAAATCAGGTCGTTTTAAAATGTCAGCCACAATAGGAATTCAAAATGCTATAACTCAGCCATTTTTTAAGATATAGACGAAACAAAAACTGCTCCCGAATCTTTTTATCAAGGTCAAACACATAAGAAAAAAATATATTTTTTTCATTTTTAAATTTTTGGTACCACATTTCAAATTAAAATATTTCTTAAAAATTTAAATAGCAGACATTTTTAAACAAGATGGCGGATGAAGCTGGCCAACGAACTGGGTCGAGACATTGGTATGTACTATGTATAAACGAAGTTACATCCAAATCGATTCATAAATACGCCTTTTATCGCGTGACAAATTTCAGGACGTTTCAAAATGTCAGCCACGCTAGAAATTCAAAATGCTATAACTCAGCCATTTTTTAAGATATAGACGAAACAAAAACTGCTCCGGAATCTTTGTATAAAGGTCAAATACATAAGAAAAAAATATTTTTCCATTTTTAATTTTTTGGTACCACATTTGAAATTTGAAATTTTTTAAAAAAAAATTAAAGGGCCGCCATTTTGAAACAAAATGGCGGATGAAGCTGGCTAACGAACTCGGTCGAGACATTGGTATGTACTATGTACACACTGAATTACATCCAAATAGGTTCATAAATACGAGAGTTACTGTGTGACAAAGGTCATATATATATATTAGAGTACGGAGGAGGGTGGTGTTGTCTGGATAATACGCAATGGTTAATTTATAAAAAAAAAGGAAAAAAAAATTGGGGGCTTTTGTATTATTACTATAATTTGATACGTATGTTATAAGGATGTTGATTTGATATTTTATATGTAATTGGTGAATTTCATTAATAATTAGCTTAATTTTTGTTTAATCTTACTTACAGTCATTTGTTATAAATTTTAATTTAATAAGGACAATATCATATTAATTACTAATAGTATGCCATTTTTATAGTGATTAATATACATATAAGTATATTTAATATAAATAAAGTTATACTGTATGTATTAAAATTGGGTAATTATATTTATTATTATTCCTCTATTCTTATTAATATTTTAATATTTATATATTTTCACTTAGTGTTATAAAATTTATTATTGGTTTAATGTTTTTGAATGTCCCACATTCATACTTTTATGATTTTTATGGATGTATAAAATAATCCACACACTATATTTGTGCTTTTTAGGTAATTGGAATTTAAGTATCTGTTCACTTTCTTTATACTACCATATGTTTTTTTATTTCCTGTTCATTTTATAAAGTAATACTAGATGGCAGCACCACAATTTGTGTTTTTTTTTCTTTTTCGATAAGTTCTAGATTTACTTATTCCAGCTACATTTCAGTTATAATTTACTACACCAGGGGGAATTTTTAGCTAAATTTTGACGATATTGTTTAACAGTTTTTTATTAATTTAATAGTGCATTTTAATTATGTAATTACTTTCTATTTATATTATTTTATATTATATTAAAAGTTATTTAACATTTATTTCAATATGTATTAACTGCATCCTATGGTATCAATTACTGTGATTTCTTAACTGTTTTATTCACCTTAATATTTACGATATTATGGGTGCAATGTGCGCGTGAATTTATTCTAAAATATTAATCGGTATGGTGTTTATTATTTCATTTTATATCCTATAAATATTTAAATAGGTTTTATTGTTTTTTCCATTTCATATTATTTTTTTCTATTCTGTTTTCATTTTTAATCAATTCACTTGATTTTAATGGTTGTTTGGGCACAGGGGAAAATAACTTTTAGCTTTAGCTTATTTTTCCCACAGAAAACTACCATTTTGCTTATATCATTGAATTCTGTGCCCTTGAAAACGTAATTCAATATATAAGCATTTACATTATTTGTCGGTGCCCACTTTCTTATTTTTCTTCCATAATAATTCTTATAATTATTATTTTTTTTAATATATATATACTTACAGCTTTAATTCATAATATTACGGTTTTTGATGGTGGTAGGTTATGTTTAATTATTGGTTATATATTAGCATTCAAATTACTATGATGCATTTGCGCAAGTAATTATGAATGTAAGCTTTTTACGATGTTTTTAAATATCTTTTCATTTTGAATGTCAATAATTCATTTTGAAGTATTTTTTCCTTTTGGTATCTTATATATATTCATATATATTCCCAGGTCGCTAAATGATTTAGCAATCTTTTAAATATTATACGCTTAGATAATTGCTGCAATAGCGCACTGTCTATGTGTATTATCAATATGATTTCTACTATGTAGTTATCTGATACCTTTTTTAGGATTCCATTAATTTTTTCATTCCTATCATTGCATAGCTTTATTTAATGTTATTTAATTTTCTAGTTATGATTTTATCTGTATTTTCTTGTGGTTAGTATATGATATTGTCCTATATATTCTCTATTTTTGCTATAGCTTTACATTATTCTGAAGAGATATCAATTTATAGCTTTACATCAATATGGTAGTAATAATTATATCTGTTCATAGATTTAATGTTAATATGCTTTAGAAGTTTAAATTCATATTACTTTGATCTGAGAAATTAATTGGGAATGCGTTTTGGATGTCTTTGCAAGGTTAATGTTGTTCTGGGATTTGATGTTAGATGCGGATCTTTTTTTGCCTTACTTGTTATCAAAGGGTCCAGTGGTATCTTGCTTTTTTAGTCTACGAAATAAGGGTTATCATTATTTGGTTATGGAAAATTTGAAGATTGTTTTTACGTTCTGCTTCTATTATTGTAAATATTGTATATATTATTCGTACTCAAGATTTATTATTTATTCAAGACTAATTGAATTAAATAATTAATTTTTATATTATTAAATTTTCTTTTTTTATGGCAATTATTGCATTTTCCAAACATTATTTTTATATGGCAGTTCTTAGTAAACATCTCGATCCTGGCAAGATACACTTAGCATCTATGCAGTGTAGTGCCCGGTACAGGAACAATAATTGGGTTGTTCCTGGATCGTCATCCAGCAACCATTTATACTCTCCCCCTCGTCCTTTATTTTTTCGTAAGTGTTATGGTGCTCGGTGCAAGACATGTCCATACGCTTCTCAGACACAAATTATCTCAGATCCTAATTATTCAAGCTTTTGTAAAGCATTTAATGTGATTTATAGTATAAAGGGCAACTTATGTAATATGAAATATATTGGTGAAACATCAGGTCCAATTCATAAACGTATCAATCATCATCGTTCAGACTCTAATAATAACAAAGCAAAAAATATACAATCTACAGCTGAAATTCAACATTTTTATATACATCAATTTAAAAATACGACAATTGAAATTCTTCAAATTCTAAAAAATAAATCAGAACGTCTTTATATGGAATCATCATTTATGAAATATTACAACACAATTTATCCTTATGGACTTAACAGTGAAGTATTTAACAGACCTGTCAAAGTCTTCACATCTATAAATAACAATATTGATTATTCTCCAATTTATCCTACTCTTAATCATAATTTAAATAGTAAAACAACACGTAATAAACGAGGAAAGGGTTCATCATCAGTTGTAGTTTCCAAAAAATCTATCACTAAACATATAAATGATCTTCAAAGAAAATATTTGGAGAATTACAACTGGTTGTTAATTCGAAAACACATCTTTGCTATTAAAAAGAAACAGATTGTACAACATTTAAATGTATTTCTAAGTAAATCTTTCTCTAAACATTTCTCAGATATTTATTTTGACCTCATTATGTCTAGAGTTAATCTTTTAAATATTAATTTACAAAAAAAAAACATAAAATTCAAAACATGAATACTCAAATGTTAATTACTTTTTCAAATCACATATTTAATAAAATTAATATCAATTCTATAATTAATGATAAAAATTGTTTTTTTCCTATTAATAATCTTCATATCTCAAAAACCTTTAAATATCCTAATACAATTGGTAGAAAGATTTTTAACTACAATACATTTTCAAAAAATACATCTGCTGCAAGTAATTTTCCGTGTAAATGCAATGACCCCACTCTAAAAAATACATAAACAATGATCATGGACATATAATCACTGGAAATCTTGATATTGTTAATGATTTTAAATTGAAACAACTAATGGGTTATGGTACTAAATATAGACTTCCATCTAAATTTAATGTTAAATCTATTATCAAACAGTTTACACATGATATTGATATTTTTATTTATAAAATTTCTATCTCTTATAATAAACCTATTGAATATTTTAATCAGTGGAAAATATTAGTAATTGCAAAATTAACTATGGCTTTAAAAATAATATGGCTGATTTGGTTTCTATTAATACACAGCATATTTTCCAACAAATTACTAAATTACAAAAAAAACTACGTTATTACATATGTAGACAAATCTCCTAATAATTATGCTATTATTTGTAAATCTTATTATCACCAACTTCTTACAAATTGTATTTCTTCTAATAAGTCATTTAAAAAAACTAATGAAAATGTAATTGTAAATAATCGTAAAATTCGAAGTTATTATAAACTATTAAATATTTTATCTACTAACTTTAATTATCCATATTTAGTTCTTATTCCCAAATTTCATAAAACTCCAATTAAATTTAGGACTGTAACTATTGGTTGCAATACATATAATAATAAAGCCAATAAACTTCTCTTAAAAATTCTTAATCAATTATATGTACTTACTGCAAACAATGATAATACACATTGTATAAAAAATAGCTATCAACTTGTCAATATTTTAAAAAATCTTCATTGTGTATATAATATCACGACATATGACTTCAAAGATCTTTTTAATAATATAGACCTATTAGATTTACATAAAATTATAAATGCATTATTTAAAAAGTATCATAAAAAACTGGAATTACCATCTAATATTGATATTGCATATTTTAAATCTTTAACTAACTTCATTATCTATAATAATTATATCTTGCAAGATAACACTTTATATTTACAGCATGTCGGTATACCACAAGGCGGTTGTACATCCAGTTTACTCTCAGACTTATACTTGTATCATTATGAACGTAATTTTACTAATAATAATCTACATTTATATCGTTATATTGATGACATAATTTTAATTGATACTGATCATTCTGCAATTACTCCATTTCCAGTAGATTATCCCACTAATTTGGAATTAACGGAAAACCTTTTATCTAACAATACAATTAACTTCTTAGACCTTAAAATTACAATAAAAGACAACAAAACAATCACAGATTTATATGAAAAACGTAAAGAATTTAAATTCAAAGTTAATACATTTACAAATTTTAAATCTTGTCTACATCATTCTGTATTTAGAAATATAATACTTAATCATTTATATATAATAAAATGTTTATGTTCTTCTCCTCTAATTAACAATAATATTAAAAAACTAATTTATGATGCATTAAATCATGGTTTTCCAAAAAAATTCATATATTCATTAATATACAATTAGTATTTTTCTTACATGATCTTTTAAAACAAATTAACACATGCGTAAACAAAATTACAAAAAAATTATAAAATAAAAAAAATCTCTATAAAAAAATAAAAATTGTAAAATAACATAAAAAAATTATTATAGGTTGGATGGGTGGGTAGATGTTAGAGTACGGAGGAGGGTGGTGTTGTCTGGATAATACGCAATGGTTAATTTATAAAAAAAAAAAAAAAATTGGGGGCTTTTGTATTATTACTATAATTTGATACGTATTTTATAAGGATGTTGATTTGATATTTTATATGTAATTGGTGAATTTCATTAATAATTAGCTTAATTTTTGTTTAATCTTACTTACAATCATTTGTTATAAATTTTAATTTAATAAGGACAATATCATATTAATTACTAATAGTATGCCATTTTTATAGTGATTAATATACATATAAGTATATTTAATATAAATAAAGTTATACTGTATGTATTAAAATTGGGTAATTATATTTATTATTATTCCTCTATTCTTATTAATATTTTAATATTTATATATTTTCACTTAGTGTTATAAAATTTATTATCGGTTTAATGTTTTTGAATGTCCCACATTCATACTTTTAGGATTTTTATGGATGTATAAAATAATCCACACACTATATTTGTGCTTTTTAGGTAATTGGAATTTAAGTATCTGTTCACTTTCTTTATACTACCATATGTTTTTTATTTCCTGTTCATTTTATAATTATCTTATATATAATAGTTTCTATTAAAGATTTTTATATTTTTAATAATTATTTATATTAATTATTAATGAATTTGTTTTGTTTTATAGCATATAGCTATATGCTATATATTATCGATGTTCTAGAATTATATAAATTCTTAGTGTAGTTTAAATAAGTTAGCTAATAGAATATTTTGTATGCTTTTTAAATTTTATTAACAATAGTTTTTTTAAAATACATTGTGTGGTTTATATTCAGTTTATAATTATCTATATATAAGGATATGTTTGGTTTTGCTGTTAATAAAACAATTGTTACATTCAATTGCTTACAACTGTTTGTCTTTTGACAATTAAATCATAAAAGTAATACTAGATGGCAGCACCACAATTTGTGTTTTTTTTTCTTTTTCGATAAGTTCTAGATTTACTTATTCCAGCTACATTTCAGTTATAATTTACTACACCAGGGGGAATTTTTAGCTAAATTTTGACGATATTGTTTAACAGTTTTTTATTAATTTAATAGTGCATTTTAATTATGTAATTACTTTCTATTTATATTATTTTATATTATATTAAAAGTTATTTAACATTTATTTCAATATGTATTAACTGCATCCTATGGTATCAATTACTGTGATTTCTTAACTGTTTTATTCACCTTAATCTTTACGATATTATGGGTGCCATGTGCGCGTGGATTTATTCTAAAATATTAATCGGTATGGTGTTTATTATTTCATTTTATATCCTATAAATATTTAAATAGGTTTTATTGTTTTTTCCATTTCATATTATTTTTTTCTATTCTGTTTTCATTTTTAATCAATTCACTTGATTTTAATGGTTGTTTGGGCACAGGGGAAAATAACTTTTAGCTTTAGCTTATTTTTCCCACAGAAAACAACCATTTTGCTTATATCATTGAATTCTGTGCCCTTGAAAACGTAATTCAATATATAAGCATTTACATTATTTGTCGGTGCCCACTTTCTTATTTTTCTTCCATAATAATTCTTATAATTATTATTATTTTTAATATATATATACTTACAGCTTTAATTCATAATATTACGGTTTTTGATGGTGGTAGGTTATGTTTAATTATTGGTTATATATATATATATATGTACTAGCAGGCTATGCCCGCTGCGCTGGTCAATATTTCCAAATGAACCTTGGATTAACCTAAATGGTGAATTTGAACTTGTGTTTTAAATAATATGGACCTACAGCTGGACCTTGCTCATTACTGAAAACGATGCGAAAACCATTGCGATATAATGTTACCTAAGCGGTGGACAAAATTTAGCTATTAAGAAGTAATTCTTTTAGATGATTATATACAGCGCACTTTTGGTCGAGTAATGAGACCGTTATGACAACAGGAATTAATAGCTCTATAACTAATCAACATAGAATGAAATCTTATCTACTAGCACCATTCCTGAAAAGTCATGTAACAGGGCCACTTGTAACAAAATATGTTCGGTAGATTTTTTTAAAAAGGTTAAATTTTCATAATCAGGTTCACTTAATTTTTTAACTTTTACTGTTGCTCTGTAACTAAATACCCTAGAACAATATGTATGCACATACACTAAAACCTTTCCAAAATTATTACCTAACTAATTGTGGTATATACTACGAAAATATTATAAACAATCGGAATGAAATGGAAATTTCCGTTGTACACTGTAAAAAAAAATCCGCAACGTTCCTGGGAAAAAATGGGCAGCTGAGTTGCCCATTATTTCCAAGAAACATTTCTTGAAAATGACTGGAACTTTACTGTATATGTTAAAAACTTTCTACAGAAATGCCAGTAAGTTTCCTGCGAAATACCAGGAATATTTCTTTTCAAATGAAAATAAAATTTCTAAGTAATTGCTTAAAAGGCGCAAAGGCCAACATAGTGAAAAAGATTCCAAGCCGGGACTCGAACCCGGGCCATCAGTATAGCGCACGGACGGTCTACCGACTAAACCACTTGAAACGATACACAGCTCGGAATATTTCTCACTATTGTATGTTGGCAAGGCTACAAACGCAGCGCAAGATGTAATATTTATTTATTATAATTTCCATGTATAATTTCCATTATTATATATTATAATTTCCATGTATTAATATAGGAATATTTCTGTTGACAGCAAAACATTACTGACATTTCACAGCATGCGGGATCCGCAGATGATTTTTACATTTCCAGTTGACAATTTTCGCTTTATTATCATTATTTGTTAGAATGAAAAAATATTTTGAAATTGACATCAAAATTATTATTTATAATTTACACGAAAAAATAAATTTTCAGTTAAAATTCAATAAAGTAAATATATAAATGATATATTGTTTCTGAACTTTGCTTAAAATATAAAAATATATAAATGTAAATAATAATTAGAAAAAAAATCTAGACATTAAATATTTTGGATTTTCGTTAGTAATTATGTTAGTTTACAACTTAGATAAAATACATATAAATTTTCATGAAAAAAAAAAAAAAACCTAAACGTAATTGTATATTTTTTCCGAAAAAAAAAAAAAAATAAATTTGCAGCAATTCAAAGCGTCAAATATATATCAAATTTAAATCAAATTGTAATAAAGTGTTAAAATATAAAATTAATTAAAAAAGAAAAAAAAAAGTCCAGATGTAGCATCGAACTCGGGCCGTACGGGTGGCGTGCGAGCTTTCTGCGTCCACACGACGAAAGACACGTTGAGAGCTGAAAACTAATGGGTATTTGAAACGTATGCTAAACCTCGGCATCTAATTTCTGAAAATCTAAGTCCCATTTGAAGAAATCCTTTCACAAGAATAATTAGAGATAAGAACTCTAAAACATACTTTAAATTAATCAAAATCGGTGAGAATCATGTTTGATGGTCCCCTGGTTAATGGAGATCCAAATAATAGGTGTATTTTGTTTACACGGTCTGCTCCTTAAACATTTCACAGACAAGTACGAGAGATAATCTCTTAGCGATGTCACGGAGGTATTGTATTTTCATCTGAATTGTCTTGACAATAGAGACGTAAAGGATTATGTCGTCTATTGATTTATTTGCATTCCATATTGATTTTTTTTTACATTCATTTAAGGAATTCTTTTTCGACACGCGCGCGCGAGCAACGGATTATAGCAAAAAAATAATAAATGGCGGCCGCAGCGTTTTGCTGTTTCCAACTTTTGTTCAGGAACGTTTCAGATAAGAAAACCAGAATTTCACAGGAAAGAGCTAAATTATTCTGAAAACCTGAGAAAAGGCGAAACGTTCCTGGATTTTACATGGAAAGTTACCATTTTTTTTACAGTGTAAATATATAGAAGATGATGATGATGCGATTTTGTGTAATAGAATCCATCGTAAAATTTTCGCTTCAAACATAAACGATGCTTTCAACATTCTAGCTAATACACCTATATGTGAAGTATCCGATTACGGAAGGTTAACTTGGATTCTCATGAGCAACTAACCAAAGAAAAGTGAATATGTGGCTTTTGTGATACTTTTATGTTCGCCGGGCGCAGGTAATAAATCAATAAAGATTGTTTTCATGCCATATTATTATTTTATTATTTTCATTCAAGACACAAACCTTTAACTCATTTCATTTAAAATGCATGCCTTATACTAATTTCATTTAAAAAACTGAAAAGATAAACAATAACATGAAATGATGCCATAATTAAAAAACAAAGAATTATTTTTAATGTAACTACTGCTATGTAATTACTTAACTACTTTAATGTAAC
Source organism: Maratus speciosus (assembly GCA_963932465.1). NCBI lineage: Eukaryota > Metazoa > Arthropoda > Arachnida > Araneae > Salticidae > Maratus > Maratus speciosus. Next base: position 249,152,293 of record OZ010797.1, on the reverse strand, counting down.
TACTGCTATTTATATGTAACTACTGCTACTGGAAATTTTAAAACTGCTATTAGCGAGATTTGCGCACGGTGTTATAAATGTACCCATTTTTTCTTCTTATCGAGGAGCAATTTATAAATCGCCCAATATTATTCCAATTCTAATTTCTTTCATTGAGGAATGGACCCTTGACCGGAAAAAATGGAAATTGATTCTAGTAGATTCTTCGGAGGACGGCATCTGACGTCATAAACCGAGTTTATATATATGAAAATAATTTTTAAGTCGTAACAAACATTGCTTTCATATTTAAATATTTTTGTTTAAATAAATGGTGCTACTTGTTATCCCGTCGACTTATTTCGCCAAATTATACAAATTGAATATTCTTTATTATAAATAACGAAACAACAAATAAATTTGTATAACATTAATAGAAATACAAATAAAACATCGAAATTAAAATCACTTGATGACGTAAACACGTGTAGCTTGTTTAAATTCAAGTGAATTTGACATTTACGATCAACCACTATTGGCATTTAATCTTATAGTTTGACGATAGATTTTTGGTCGACGGAATATCTAAGTAGTACCTTTTCCATTTTCGTTTTATAATGGTATTTTCTCAGTAATTTATTTCCTTTTATTTTACATAAAATAACTATTTTTTTTAAGCCATTTGTAAAAATGGTTATTGTCCTCGGTCAGGGTAGGAAATCAAAAACATATCTGAAGCGTTTTATTAGTTAAATCCCCCATTTTATTCGTTTTCTGATTGGTCTATACAGTAATCTGTATTTTCCCTTTACTTTCAACAGAGATGGATACTTCTGTTGCCACTATGACAAAAAAGTAATAAAAACTACAAAAAAATTAATAACTCAGAAAAAATTGAGATACAGCTTTCAAACAAATTGCAATTAAAAATGCATTTTTTTCTCTATACGACGATATAAAAAGTAATATTGTGGGATATTTAGAAGTTTAAAAATGAAATTTCATTTAAAATTGGTCCAGGAATATTAATGTTTAATCCATGGCGTACGTAATGTATGATCAGCTCCGTAGAAGTTTAAAAATTTACAGCACCAAAAATTGTAAAACTGAAATTTCTTTTAAAATTTATTCATGATGGGTCCAGGAATGTTAATGTTTAATCCATGGCGTACGTAATGTATGATCAACTGCGTGCGATTTTTTATGTCTTAAATTTTAGTCTTTGAAAAAATCATTTTCCAAATGGTCGTTTTAATTTGTTAATTTATTATTATTTTTTTTTAACCATTTGGAAAAATGGTTATTGTCCTCGTCAAGGTAGGAAATCAAAAGCATATCTGAAGGTTTTTATTAGTTTAATCATCATTTTATTCGTGTTCTGATTGGTCTATACAGTAATCTATATTTCCCTATACTTTCAACAGAGAAGGACAACAGAGTGTTGCCACTATGACAAAAAAGTAATAAAAATTACAAAAATAATAATAATAATAATAATAATAATAATAATAAGTCAGAAACAAATTGAGATACAGCTTTCAAACAAATTGCATTTAAAAGTACATTTTATTTCTCTATACGACACATAAAAATTAATATTGTCGGATGTTTAGAAGTTTAAGAAATAAATTTCATTTAAAATTGGCCGTCAGATTTCTTGGAAATCTGACGATGGAAAAGCCTTTCCCTGAACAGCCAATGAAATGCTTGGATAATACGTACGAGTCGCAGGCGATTTCTGTCGCTTGCAATTTTTACGTTTAATAACACTATTAATGTTTAATTCATGGCGGACGTAATGTATGATCAACTCCATGCTATTTTTTATGTCTTAAATTTTAGTCTTTGAAAAAATTATTTTCCAAATGGTCATTGTAATTTGTTAAATTGCATTATTTATTTATTTATTTATTTATTAAGATGCTTGTATTTTTTTTTTCAAACTCCTAGAGCCGTTTTTATTCTTTAGTCAAAAGAGTTGATTTGAATTTTTTCCGTTGCTAGAGTAACGGATGTAATGATAGATATTTAGAGGTTTAGACGCCAAAGACACCGCCAAATTAGAAAAATATGAAATGTGTCATGAACTGTTGGACTTATAAATATTTACTTGGTACCAGTCGATTCAGCATACAAAACTACATTAAAATATGCTATCATTTGACGCATAATTCTGATATTCGATTTTTAAGGAATTTTTTCCCTTCCCGTGCAAAAACTGTTAGGGGTGACACTTTAGAAAATTCTTTCTTAGCAGAAGTCTATGTCATAAGAAGTATTTTTACCACGATTTTCAAGATTTTAGGTTCAGTAGTTTGCGCTGTGCGTTAATTAGTCCCCTAATTTAAACATTATTTTGTATACTATATTAGATATGCCATTTTGCGGTGATTCGATGATCGAAAATTAGTCCGACATCATTTGAAATATTACATAACAGAGGAGAAAGTACGAAGAAAAAAGACTTGTAATTTTTTTTTTCAAAATGTTGTATTTTTTGATAGTAATAACGTATTATTGCATAAATTTCCTTAAAAGTTATCTTTATTTCCTAGATTTCGAAGCTGTGAATTTTTCTATAAATGAAATTCGCGATATGACTTGAGAAAAAATGAAATAAACAATAGATAATATTTCCTTAAAAAAAATGGACAATATTCGTTTATCTTAGTTCGAGTTTATAAATATCACATGCTTTCGGAATTACGGTGAAAAACATTTTTAAAAGTATGAAATTATTTTACAATATGTATCTGTGGCAGAAATTCACATTGAAATTTAAGTATTCGATTCCATTTTTAAAATATTAACTGATATCTATATAAGTTACAATTTAATATGAAAATGTACTCAAAAAATTATCTCTTTCACTTAAAAAAACACCATATGTGAGAACATTCTCAAGCTACTGTCACGCTTATGCATTTTTGGCTTAAAATCACATTGTTTGGCGGGAAAAGGAAAATAAAAAATCGTAAAGAAACAAATAGTAATTAGACATGTGACTCACAATTACATCTACTTGTTTCTTCTATAAGTCACGCGATGGGACAATTAGATAAAAAGAAAAAGAAAATAAAATAAATTTTAAAAAAATGTCATTAAAATTTCATCTAATCAAATTTTCAGGTTCGTTTCTATAATCTAACGCAAGCGATAAAGAGTCAAATATTGCGTATCAATTGTAATCTTTCTTATTAAATTTATTTTTAAGCATTACAAATATTTCTTTCAGGTTTAAATTAAATGTTTCCGTTTTTTAATATTATCACTCATTAAAACGGATTTTCATCTTCTTTTTTTCTTTTTTTTCATTTAAATAAAATTAGCAACAGTTTTTTCTTTTATGTTTCGAGGTGTAATAGCTGTTTCAATTTTTTTTATCGACGATAAATTTCGCCAAGAAATAAAATGGTAAACCTTATCGTCCAAAATAACATAACTTTCCGTCATAATTCTAGAACTAATATAGGTAGAATGATGTGTTATAGCTTAAAACCTTCCCTGAAACAATACCTATATAACGGTATAAGTTCGTAAAAATCCATGCAGTAGAACTTGAAATCTAGGCGTTCGGAACGAAATTTCCGTTTGGATTTTATATATGTAATATATATATATATATGTCAATTTTGAACGGAGGGTGGTTTTGTAAGCTTTTTGTAATGAAAGCTACCTAATAAGTTCGATGATAAGAACCATTTTTCATTTGTGTTAAAAAAAAAAAAAATGAGAATGCCCAAAACATTAAGCCGTATTGAGAGAATTCTCACTTAATAAAGTATATTTAAGCTCATAAGTAAAGAAATATTGATAAACTGCACTTTTGAAAGAATATATTAATTAATTAATCATTTAAAATCATGCTGTCGGCAGTAAAATTTGTGTAACTCTTTATTTTATTAAACAAATATCAAGTAGGTATTTTAAAACTATGATTAATTAGCTCTTTTTTAATTAAAAGTGAAATATTGTTAAGTGGCAGAAAAAGAACCAAACACGGAGCTAATAAATGGATAATGTGAAAATTGTTATGTAATTATTGGACTCTGATGTTAAAGTTATATAAATTTTCGAAATGCAAGGATTTAATAGCACTGGAAAATAATAACAAATTTAAAAAAATATTTTCTCATTAATGTTTTATTTTAATAAAAATAGCTATAACTGCAAATTAAAGAAGTTTTTTAAACTCTTTATTTAACATTTAAATATAAATTTCAATGTTCTTATTAGGTATTTAAATCTAGAACCCAAATGAAACCTTATAAAAAGTTTATTGTGATTAATATTTTCACACAATACTCTCGAAAATTGCCTAATTAAGCAAACAGAAATGAAGAAAATTAAAAGAGTTACTTTATACAAAAATAGGTCCAACACCGAAAGAGGAATTAGCTGGTGTATATGCCATTCTTTTTACAATTGATAGCAATAGAATAATGGAGTACATCGGAATGGCCAAAATGAAACTCAAAGAAAGAATGAAAGAACATAAATCAGATATACAATTTTGTCGTCAATAGAGAGCTCTCTCTCGTTTAAGTTTCAACCAGAATATTCCAAAAGATTTTGATCATACAAAAATCATCCGAACATCCAACTATTATGCATCCACTATAAGAGAATCCATAGAAATCCTGTGTAAAAACAATCAAGTATTTAACGACGCCCTATCGTACAATATCCCCAATTTATGGTTTAATATCCTGAAAATAAATCCCGAAAACTTGAGGAAAGTGACGTATTAAAATTTAAGGTACGATAGTTAAATATTTTCTTTCTACTCAAATTTGATCTGAAACTCTGCTACTTCGGCTTTCCAGCTACTCATTTAAAATGAAAAGTGACTTATGAGATCGTAGTGATGTCATAAAATAAATGGAACCGCAGTTAATAATAGTTTATTTTTTTAATCTATTTAAATTTAATCCAAGAAACTGCTACTTCTACTTTCAACTCTAATAGTTATTGGCTGTCTAATTTTCAAATCAAAGTGACGTATTTGTATATATATACAACACTTACTTATTAAAATATTCTCTGATGATGAGCTTGGAAAGGCTTGAAAGTAAATACTAAGACGGTTTAAATAAAATGTTTATTTTTAAGTTGTAACACCTTTTTCATTATTTTTATCGCCTTTTAAGTAAGACAGTGAACTTTATAATGTTCGCATTATATATTTTATATTTTAAACAGAGACTGTTAATCATTAAATTTACTGATCATTCTAAATAGGTGATGCTAATATAATTAGGTGTCTATACATTTTAATGAGAACTGACGTAAGTAAAATCAATAAATGCTGGCTGAAATAAATAATTTTATTTTATTTTGAAATGCGCGAAATATCGCTGAAAAAACGGAAATAAAAAACAATAATTGAAATAGACATTTCTTTTTTTTTAAATAAAACATTGAGATACAAAGTGTCTTAAAAATTTTACCTATTTCAGAAATCTCTCAATTTTTAAAAAAGTAACTAACGCTGTTGTTTCTGTATTTGATTTTATTGGGACTTTTTCACTTTCTCGACTTATTTATTCTGCAAATATTACTTTATTTGAAAACTGGTAGCTTTACAGATAATAAAGACCGTAGAGCACACAGGTTTTAAATTGAATAATTATTTTAGCGGCTATTTATTGTTGAAATTGGTCAAACTAGTTCAGCACATAAGAAGAAAAACTATGTAAAGCTACTTAAACATATTTTGAAGTTCTATTATTGACTAGATTCTTGTACGCAATGTCGAATTTTTCTCCCTTTCCTTTACTTTTACAGGAAATTAGTGGATTCATGAAAATTTTCGAATTCCTGTTTTCAACGGATTTACACGTTTTAGGGGTCAGAGAACCATAAAAACATGTTTTTACAAAATGTCGGTCTGTCTGTGTGTGACACCAATTTTGTGTGGCACTCTATTTCAGGAACTAATGCACTGAATTTAATAAAACTTCAGATTCAATTAGTCCCTGACATAGACTGGTGCTAATTACTTTTTGTGTAAATCGCCCAACAGGTGGCACTGTTATGCTGCATTTTTTACGATTTTCGCAATAGCTATATCAAGAACTAATTCATGCATTTTTATAAAACTTCCGATTCCGTTAGTCCTTGATATAATTTGGTGCTGATTAATTTTTAGTGTAAATAGGCCAACAGGTGGCGCTGCTATGCGGGATTATTCATAATCATCTCAATATCACTATCTCAAGAACTAACGCACTAATTTTCACCAAATTTCTGATTTAGTTAGTCCCTGATATAAATTAGTGTTGTTTAGTTTTTAGTGTGCATCGCTAAACAGGTGGTGCAGCTAGGCTGCATTTATCACATTTTCCGCAATAACTGTATATCAAGGACTAATGCATGAATTTGCGTCAAACTTCAGATTCAGAAGTCCCTGATATAAAGTGGTCCTCTTTAGTTTTTAGACTAAATCGACCAATAGGTGGCGTTGCTATGTAATTTTTTTCGATTCCCGCAATAGTTCTACCTCATAGTTCTACCAATAGTTCTAATTCACGGATTTTCATCAAACTTCAGGGTCTTGACATAGGTTGTTGCTGATTACATTTTGGTGTAAATCACCTTACCGGTGGCACAGATATACTTTATTTTTTAGGAAATATTAACATGTATGAGGTATAAGAAAGTTTTGGGATTGCCACGTCCGACTAGTTTTTCATTATTTTCGTTTCAGTAGATTTCGAAATAGGGGGAGAAGACATACGTTTGCAGTGCATTTTCGACGCTATCTCTGAAAATATATATCTAAAATTAAACAAATATATTTTTGAGTTCGGTCTTACAAGGTGGTGGACTGTTTTAGCACAGTTTCACCTTTAGAAACATATATGGCTTAATAAAGCATAAATTGGATTGTTCCAACACATAAAAAGATCAAAATTTTACAGTGACATTAACAAAAAACAAAACAAAACAAAAAAAAAACTATATCTCTTTCACTTGAACTCAAACCTTAAGGTAGATAACAGAAGGAGTGACTATGCAAATTTTGACAAAATTATATGTACCTTATAACTATATGTTGAACACACGCCCAATAGAAAAAGAGGGAGGATATCCCTATTGGTCAAGAAACACAGGACTTTCTCCCCCTTTACTCTTTCAGAAAATATTTTTTTTTTCTCTCTCTCTCTCTCTCTTCCCTGCCTGAGAAAAGAGCAGTCAGATATTCAGAGATGAATGAACAGCATCTTAAAAAGGAGATGCATTTTTCTTGACAATTCTGTCACCACGCTTCCAGAGGAAAAGAATTTTAAAAGTTTTCTTTAACTCCTTGAGTCCTGGATCATGGCAAACAATCTCATTGTCAAATCATCCTAGAAATCTTGGAATGATGCTGTAAAAGTGGCTTCTTCATGACTGATGACTAAACGCTGCTGGTGTGTTTCAAATACAGAATGGATGACAGAGACCACGCTTCAATGAGGTACAAAATATTTTCTTAACGGTTCCATTGAGTGAAATTACACTGTGATTGCGCATTTTTGTGAAAGAGTGAGAATGGTAATAAATCACTTTTGCAATTACTCAAGTATTATGTATCCAAGTTTTACATTTAATTTTAATTATAAAATCTCAGGATTTTCACTTAATATGAAATACTTAAAATTCTTTAAATTTTGAATTCTTGTAATATATATATATAAGTGTGCATGTAAATAAATCTTTGTTTAAACTAAAATTTTTCTTCTTCAGTTTATGTCTTGCATTTAATTGTCTAATTGTTATTTTGGGAATTATTGATTCTTTTACAGAGTAGGTTATAAACTAGGGCCATGTTACAAATAAATAATAATCTCTTCGGGTCCTAAAATCTCTGTATAATTCATAAGGCTCTTGTGCATCGAAATCACACAGCGCGAATAAATTTAATTTACGTAATTTTAATTGATGCATTGATTTATATCAATTTAAATTGCACACAAGAGCCCAGAATAATGGTGCACTCACTATACGAAATTATCGTGGTTAATAGATCCTTAATTCCCAATCTTCTTTGTATGCTGGATTTACATACTCATCTTGGTAATTTTACTGCTAACTGATTAGTGTGCACAGAGCGTTCCAGCACAAGGTCTACCGAATTTTTTTTAGAGTAACTTAACTCCCCCCAACCCACCTTGATTTTACCTAAAAGTATTTGTGAATGTCTAATATTCTATAAATATGTGAGAGTTTAGCCATTATAACTCTGTAAGTTTGAACTTTCCACGTTGCATAATTTTCGAGAAAAACGGTTATGAGAGACGGACACACTGGTACAGGGCCGAAACTAGCCTTTTTTACACCCGGGGCAACATGGATTTTGGCGCCCCCTTCCCTCTTCCGCAAAGTATATTTACAAAGAGAATTTTACTAATTTTCTAATAGCAGACTTATTTTAAAATTTAAAATATGTAATCATAAAATATGTTATACTGAACTACGTAATCTACAATGGCAGATCCAATGGGGAGGATACGGGGGTCATGACCCCCCTCTGTTCACCAACAAAAATATTCTAAAGATAATTTTTGAAATGAAATATACAGTAGAGTCCCGATTATCCGAGTCCCGCTTAACAGAGTTTCTGCTTTAACCGAATTATTTATATTATATATATATATATTTATTTAAATTATGGCCATTTTTTCACCATTCTGACCAGAAAATCAGAGTTCTAACTTTTACGGCTGCTCTTTCATCTTCACCTAACACTTCATTTACAATGGCTGTTTCATAATAATGGAATCCATCAATCCATCAGTAGAAAATGATCCATTCGAAGGGTATAATTCTTCATTTGGCACTCTTCGTTCTGGCACACGGGTCATATGCCCCCACTGCCCCCCCCCCTTTATATCGGCCCTGCACTGGCACAAGAGTGATCTTATAATGGTTCCGTTTTTACTTTTTAAGTACGGAACCCTGAAAATGGCAAAAGGATGCATTTTAACTCAGGGAGAGAAGTGAACTTTTTAATCAAGTGGGATATCGTCTATTATGTGTCTTTTGAATTTGGATCGAATGACACCATCTGCAAGTCGATGCGATCATTTGTTAGAAATTTGCGGTAGGTTTTATGAATAAAAGGCTGAAAATTACTCTTTAGCGCAGGTAAAATAGGTTTTTACAGAAATAGCCGATAGCCATTTACGAAAATTTTTGGAAATAACTTCCTTTTGGCACTAGAAATGAAATCCTATCCCCCCCCCCTCAAAAAAAAGTTGTTTTTCTATGTTTAGGTGTAATAAAATTGTGCTCTCTCATAAAATATAATTTTCGACATTCTATTCATAAAACTTGCCGCAACTTTGTAGCAAATGATCGCGCATAGACTTGCGGATGGTGTTATTCGATTCAAATTTAAAAGACCCATTATAAACGATATCCCACTTGACCTATTAAAAAAAGTTGAGTTCTCCCTTTTTCAGTTAAGAGTCTCAGAACTCTTAAATTTGAAAAAAAAATGAAAAAAAAAGAAAAACTATTTTCAACATTTAATGTCTTAGAATGTATATGATTTTAAAACACAATTTTTATTGGGGGTGAAAGATATAAGTATGTTCTTTCATTTCATGTATTTAAAAATTTGCAAGATACAGAATGGGCAATTATAGGGGGCTCCAAACTGTCAGACATTCGACGAACAGAAAATTGGTATAACAAATTACGCGCACGATTACAAAATTAATATTGGAACTAGAATGAAAATTTTGGGGCATACTTATACTTCAGCTTGTAATAATTATCCTGAATCTAAGTAAATTTTTATTTAAAGCATTTTTATATTTTCAATACGAGGTTGTTTTTAGCTAATTTATAAATTTTAGGATTGCCACATTCGACTACTTTTTATTTGTCTATTTTTTATAATTTTTTTTTAATTTTTTATTCAAAATTCCATTTTCTGAATAGTGATCGGATTCAAAAAATTAAACTACATTTTTTTTTCTATTGTTGACATTTTTAAAAGCCCAAATAATAATATTTACAAACACTTTTCAATTGACAAATCATATTTACAAATGAATATTAAAAAAATATTTTTTAATATAATGAAATTATTATCTGCAATGCTCATTTAATGATGAAATTTTCGTCAAATTTAAAACAATACATTTATAATGTCATGTTTAAAACGATTTCCTTATGGCGTGTTAAAATAAAATGTTTCTTCTAGAAGTAATAAAAGTCCGAAAGGCAACTACATTTTTTATTGAAATTTTTATATAAGCTTATTTACAAATTCGTAATTATATTTATTAATGAATCATGAGAATATATGTCAGCTGTCGCTATGCCCCTTAGCCATATTTAATAAACATTCAGCAATAATAAAATTTCTAAGTAATAAAAATAAGTGTTCTATTTTTTCAAAATTTTTTCACAAATTATATAGTATATCTATACCCAATTTCCTCGAGAATAGATTATCTTTTGTTTTGGGTTTTTCCTTTTGACGGTAGCTAAAGAAAATATTCCATTCTGAGCTGCGGGTGAAAACTTGTCAAATGATAAGTGTGTGGAGTGTTAAGAGGCTAATTCAATCAGGTAAAAAGACCCGTTCGCTAATGCTAATCCTATGGAAGAAATTTATAAAGATATCTCGGTTGCATTCCAATATTTTAAATGATGTTTTTTTTTCATTGGATAGCTGCGATCGATCTGTACAAAAAGCCGTTTTTTACTTTTTTGATTTCGGTTTACAGATATTTTTAATGAGGGCACTTTCATTTTCGGAACTGGTTTCGAAAGTGAAAGCATCACCATAGAGAAAAAAATAATCTGCAATCATAATCGAAAAAGGAAAAGGAAAGAACGGCCTTTGTACAGATCGCTCTTAGCCATGCAATGCAAAAAAATCACTTAAAGATATTGTAATGCAACCGAGATATCTTTATAAATTTCTTTCGTAGGATTAGCATTAGCAAACGGGTCTTTTCACTTAACTGAAGTAGCCTCATAAGATGAATATCATCCAGCATTGGGGTCTAATGTCAATAAATCTAGTCTGCAGAAATGGATATATTTTCACTTTGTTTTACGCTAGTATCCAAATTGAATAAAAATTTCAAAGTGGCAGAGTATTGAATGAAGTTCTAATAAAAGTTCCAATTACTTTTTTTTTTTTTTTTTTTTTTTTTTTTTTTTTTTTATGTGAAATGCTTAACCCATTTGTGCCTGAATTTCTGTTTTCTCATTTTTTTTTTGGTAAAATCACTTTAAAATGTTGCAAAACGAACTGGAAAATACTAAAAAAAATTAAGCTTAATTTTTTTTTGTATTTATTTGATAAAATGTAAAAGAACTAAATATGAGTACTTCTAGTAGAATAATATGCATAATTATATATTTTCCTTATATTTACATTTAAAATGTTTTTAAATTGTATATTATGTACTATAATTAGTATTTTAGTGAACTACAAAAAATATATATATTTATTTCTTTGCAGAGACTAATAACGTTATAACTATCTCTCTATTCTAAAAAAAAGTAACTACCGCTGTCACCGCCGCCGCCGCCGGTTTTGAATTTTTTGTGACCGGAGGTCTTTCTTCGTTAATATTAAAAAAACTGTTGCATACAAAAATATGAAAATCGGTAGTATTATAGAAAAATGTTTGATAAACACGCTGATGCAGACAGTTTTCAAATCGAAGAATTATTTTAAGAGATATTTAATGCCAAAGTTGGACAAAATCGTTCCATTAAAAAAGTTTTATAGGAGCAAAAACTGTACATAGGAATTTAATCATTTTTAGATCATTTTATGCGTCAGAATTTCCCGGTGTGCAGATTGCAGTTAGTTTTTTAATTTGAATAATTTTTCGAGGTTTTATTTCTATTTTAAATTCAAATTTTCAGCATTTCGAGAGATATTTTTTACAAATTTTAGAAAATTGTATTAATTTAAACTGTTGCCAACTGTATAAAAAGCGCAACCAATAATGTTTGCTTCAAATTAAAAATTTATTTTACACGTGACTATTATAAACAAAAAATATAAAAAGCAGGAACTTATTGAAAATTACGTCATAAAAACTATAGTTACACGTGAATTTTAAATGAGAAAGAATATTGTAAAATAATAAATTCAGTAACATGCGTTAGAAGTCCTAAATAGGAGAATTTACGTCATATTACACTTATTACGTAAAATGAACAAAAAATAATATTGCAAAACAGTTTTAATTTAAAAATTGCGCGAGACATTTACTTGACATTTTAAGATGATCATAATATTTCATTTCTAACAAAAGTATTTTGACGTGAATATTAAAAAGAGAAAGAAAAGTTTGGTGAAAATTACGTCAGATTATAATTGTCAGATTCAAATTATAAATCAATCTTCCGAAATCTTTTTAAAGGCGGTCAAATTAGCGTGCTGTTAGAGTCTGCGGTGTCTGAACGGGGGTTGACGAGCGTAGCTCGTAGGGGGCAGAGCCCCCTAGTTATTAATAATAAAATAAGAATAATCGTATTGCATACTTAATAACAATTTATTTCATAAATATCTTCGAAAGGTGATTGCATAAATAACTGTCTCCTAAATTTCTAACAAAAATATGTGCCCATTTGTGCCTAGAACGCTATATTTTGTACATTACAAAAATGCATAAAAAATAGGCTTGAACATTTAATTTCGCAATTAAAAAAAATATGTATTTCAAAAAACTCCACAAGCTAAGATTATAACTTGCGATTTTGGGTCCATGATAGAAAAAATACAAATAAACTTACATTTTACATTTCGCCCTCTTGAAAAATTAAAAATCTATAAACACCGAAAAAAGCCTTAATTTAAGCAAATAAATACCCACCTTTTGCTGTCATCTCTCGGTTATAGATAAAGACATTTATAAATAACGATTTCATGCAATTTTCATGTTATAAAGAAGAAGAAAATTATACAAATGCATTAAAATTTGAAACGTCCCAAAAATGGGACGCTAGGCATAAATGGGTTAATAGTGATCTGAGTAAAACTGTTAATATTAATAAATCATTCCTTAACCTTAAAAGCTTTAAAAATGTGATTAAAAGAATAAAAAAAATAATTTGATTGTAAAAATAAAAAGGTGTTACAAAATTTTTTGTAGAAGATAAAATTTTTATAAGAAGGATTTGCATGATTTCAATTGAGAAAACAGAAAGAAGTTTGTTTTGCATTCTGCGTCGCATTTCGCCAGTTTATTTAATGTAAACTTCAAATTTTAAATTAATCCTTAAGTTAAAGTGATATAGTTGCTTTTGAGAGTTTTAAGAAAAGAGAATCGGCCAAAGTTAATATTATAAATGATAGAAATACGTATACGTCTATGAGTATATTTTATTTAATAAAATAAATGAAATATGGTAAAAGAAGCAAGAAACATCCCAGGAATTTTTCCATAATGCTCTTTTTCTCGTTTAATCAAAATGGGTTTGCATGATTTCAATTGAGAAATCAGAAAGATGTTTGTTTTGCATTCTGCGTCGCATTTCGCTAGTTAATTTAAAGTAAATTTCAAATTTTAAATTAATCCTTAAGTCAAAGAGATATAGTTGCTTTTAAGAGTTTGAAGAAAATGGAATCGGCCAAAGTTAATATTATAAATGATAGAAATACGTATACATCTATGTTTATATTTTATTTAATAAACTAAATGGAATATGGGAAAACAAGCAAGAAACATCTCAGGAATTTTTCCATAATGTTCTTTTTCTCGTTTAATCAAAATTTCTTTCAAACCAAACAAGCATTTCATTAACTGTTTTGAATAAAATATCTTTTAAAAAAGCTTGTATCTTTCCTCTAGACAATGTATCAATCTCTATATGAATTTTTCTTAATTTTAAGATAAATTCCAATTGAAAAAATATATTCTTAATTTTAAACTTTGTTAGCTTTCAGAATAAAATTCGCCGAGTATAAGCAAAGAAACTTTTGTCAGCGAAAATATAGGAATTCCACAGAGAATTTTCAGTTTTTATCTATAAAACATATTTTTCAAAAGTTTTAAAATATTTCATCTTTTCACTGAAATTGATAATGAATACCCTTTGTGTATAAATATAAGCTTCATTTAATTGAACTGATGCATTTACTTGGCATACTTTTTTAAAAAATAGAATGATTTGAAGTTATTTCTGTATTAAAAAGAGAGACTGCTTTATAATACTAAAATTTCTTTTCGAAACTTTCCTTTCTGTTCTGATATAAACTATTTTTAAAACTTGCTCATAAAAGTATTTATCAAGAACTGAAAAATTTTATTTCTTAACAAGTATAAAAATAAAAACCTATCGTCTGTGAAGTTTTCATCCTTTATTCATACTTCAAAGAATATAACAGAAATGCAAAGGAACTAAACAAAAGAAAAATATAATAATTTCAATCAAATTCATTGTGCAGTCGTTGGAAAAATGTAAACACCGCCTACTAACTCTGCAACTAATTATAAAAGAAAGTTACTGGAACCAAACGATTATAAATGATGTTTACTTTTAAATGATGTATATAAAATTTGCTTACGGTGGCATCTACAAGTAAACAACGCCCAACTTTGTTTTTTTTCAATAGCAACACCCAATTTTGACAGTATATTTTAAACCTTCGGTTAAAACTATGCCTAAAAATGAAATTTCAAGTCATTTAGATGATAATTTTTAGAATTATAAAGATTCAAAATTTACAGCTTCTAATGTTTATTTACATTTTATTATTTTTATTAATATCTTCTGAAATTAAAATCCTAATGTGATAATAATTTTGCTTGGTTATAATACTAAAATACAAAAAAAAAAGTACATTGAATTTGTAATTTTAAAATTATAATTTATAATATGAATTATAAATTATGAACTTAATATTCGAAAAAAATATGAAGAGCAACGTACAAATTTTTTGATACAAGAGGTGATCAAATGAAAAGGTACGAAACGACACGGTGGGTACAAATGTAGACTTTATTCAAAATATTCACCATAGGCCTGAGCACAACGATCCCACTGATGAACAAGCCGCAGGATTTCTTGTTCCCAGAATTCCTGTGGCCGTGACGAGACCCAGTCCTTCACAGCGTCCTTGAGTACGTCGTCCGAGTTGAAGGGCTTTACTTTCAGGTGTTTCTTCAGTGTACCAAACACATGGAAATCACAGGCGACATGTCCGGACTGTAGGGCGGATGGTCCAACGTCTCCCACTTGAACTGGTCTCGGGCATCACCCAGACTGTCACGGCCTGCACGAAAATGGGCACTCCATTTTCTGACAGACTTGTCAGAGACACATTTCTCCCCGTAAACTGTCACCATCCGGCGATGAATAGCTGCCGGTTTCTCACCTTCCGCTGTCAGAAATCGGATAACACCTCGCTGCTCCTCAATCGTCGAATTTTGCAACGCGAACGCCATCCTGTCCTCATACGAACTGCCGCATCATTTGGACGCCGCTTTTGATAAGAGCCTCTGCTCTCTACTGCGCATGCTCCGGTCCCAGTCAGAGGCTCCAATCACATCCTGAGATGTCTCGCTACGTTCTCCCATGGCGGAATATGCAAATATTTAACTGTTACGTTTTTACGTCGTTTCGTACCTTTTCATTTGATCACCCCTTTTGATTTTTTTGATAGATTCATATTTATCATGCTCTGATTTATGCGAATTCTCAATTTCAAAATTTTCTTCCAAGTAGTTTTTGAATTTTGAGTAAAAACGACAAAATGATGATTTAACATGGTCATAGTTAAGTTTTCTATTATGTTCAGAAAAGTATAATTTGAAATATATATATATATATATATATATATATATATATATATATATATTACTCATTTAATTGAAACATTTTGGTTGGGAATAGCCTAAACACATTAAGCGAGTGAAATTTTCAGGTTGGCAAGAAATAATACATTAACAGAAGTGACGCAGTCATTCTGTAGCATTTCAACAATCGAGTACAGAACTTCAATTTGTATACAGCCCATAAAACATGCGCATTTTAAAATAATTAATTTTTGGGAAACAAATCATACGAAATGCATGAAAATTTGGATTTAGGGTAAGTGAAGGCTGAATTTATTTATGGTGCAAAACAAGTATATTGCTATTGAATTAAACAAAGTTTGGGTTGGTATGGATATGTAGATGGCCCCCTAACCAACAGTTACCAGCCAAACCCGATTTCAGGCCATTCTAGGTTGGCCTAGGCCAGACTAGTTTTTCCTAATAGTATAAACTCGTTTTTCCTTGGCCAAACTAGTTTATTGTAATCCACATAGGATAAACTAGTTTTCCCTAGGCTAAACTTGTTTTGGCCTAACACACATAGGATAAACTAATTTAGATTGCCATTCATTAGTATGAACTAGTTTATCCTAGGCCGATCTAGTTTATCTTAGGCCAATTCAAATTGGTGTTCTTTTATTGAACCGAACGACTTCCCCGGCGGCTTTTTCAGGAATTCACATGTTTTGGGCACTTGTTTGGCAAGTGTGCGGAAGCGAGACATCTCTGTCAGTTCGCTCGCCAATCGTCGTAGGTCAGTGTTGTCAACAGTAGACCAGTTAATCAACATTTAAGAGGAGGTTTAAACATTAGCTTTTATTCTCTAAAATAATACAAAGTATTTAAGTAAACTTCAAAAATAAGTAATGTTATACTTTAAAATTCGTAAGAAAAGAAAGAAAACATCGGAGCAGTAGTGGGAGTGGGGGAAGCATTCAACGATTGATCTTTTATTTATTGTAACATCAAGATAATAAATATCGCACATTTGTTTTTCTTTTTAATGGGAGATAAATATTTTAAACTGTGTGCTGGAGGACCAAGGAATGGGGTGAGAGGTTATAATAAAATTTAGGCGAGGAAAATTTTAGACTATTGACTTGCTATTGAATTAAACAAAGTTTGTGTTGGTATGGATATGTATATGGCGCCCTAACCAGCTGTTAACAGCCAAATCTGCTTTCAGGCCATTTTAGAATGGCCTAGGGCAGACTAGTTTTTTCTAATAGTATAAACTCGTTTTTCCAAGGCCAAACTAGTTTATTGTAACGCACATAGGATAAACTAGTTTTCCCTAGGCTAAACTTGTTTTGGCCCAACACACATAGGATAAACTAATTTAGATTGCTATTCATTAGAATGAACTAGTTTATCCTAGGCCGATGTAGTTTATCTTAGGCCAATTCAAATTAGCGTGCTTTTATTGAACCAAATGACTTCCCCGGCGGCTTTTTCAGGAATTCACATGTTTTGGGTCTCGTTTGGCAAGTGTACGGAAGCGAGACATCTCTGTCAGTTCACTCGCCAATCGTCGTAGGTCAGTGTTGTCAACAGTAAACCAGTTAATCATCATTTAAGAGGAGGTTTAAACATTAGCTTTTATTCTCTAAAATAATACAAAGTATTTAAGTAAACTTCAACAATAAGTAATTTTATACTTTAAAATTCGCAAGAAAAGAAAAAAAAAAAAACAACGGAGCAGTAGTGGGAGTGGGGGAAGCGTCCGACGATTGTTCTTTCATTTATTGTAACATCAAAGTAATAAATATCGCACATTTGTTTTTCTTTTTAATGGGAGATAAAGATTTTAAACTGTGCGCTGGAGGACCAAAGAATGGGGTGAGAGGTTATAATAAAACATAGGTGAGGAAGACTTTAGAGAATTCATTAATTATGTATTAGTAATTCAAAGCAACAAATAAAGTAACTAGGACAAACTAAAATAAAATACAGAAAAACAGGAATTCTGCTTTTTCAGAATTTAGTGTCACCCCCGATGAATATAGTTATATAGGTTGTACAAAAAATATTTCAGTTTTAAGACTTAAAATACACGCTTTAAAATCACGTCATTAGCATCTGCTAAAGAATTCCACATTTACGATCCAGCGTTAAACAACATCTACAGAAAAGTATGCATAGGACGTCACTTTCGCAGAATGATACACAAATTCAGCAAAAAAGCGATGTCGTCATTCAAGAAATTTGACTAAAATTTGGGATCTAATGACTCATATATTTGTATCATTAATATGGATGCATAAAATAAAATATAGTTTATAATGGCTCCATGTTTTATCAGAAATCATAAATTTATATTTTTTCTACATACCACGTATTTTCATTACATTTTTTTTCAGTTGTTATGGGAAAATCGCAACCAAAAGATATAATAATCTACTATTTTTCAACAATTTTTCCTTTACTTTCTACAGAAATGGAGTACTTCAGTTGCGGAAAAAATGGCGTTTTAAACTACAAAAAAAAAAAAAAAAATAATAAAATAAAATAAAATAAAATAAAATAAATAATAATAATGTCTCAAAAATAAACGGAGATGCAATTTTCAAACAAATTGCATTTAAAAGTACTTTTTCCCTTATACGAGAGTATAAAAATAGACAATGTGCGATGCTTAGAAGTTTAAAAAATTGCAATTGAGATTATCAGTATTTAATAGTACAATGATACATCTGCTTTATTTTACTGCTGGCTTCTGTAACGTAACGCTATTTTTTAGATACGTTACATTAATTGCTGCCAAAAGAATTAGCATATCGGTAGCTAAAAAAGGGCAGAGTTAAAAAAAATTAAACTTAATTCTTTTAAATTTTGTATGCTGGTAGATGGCGGGGGGGAGGAGGGGGGCAGATTTTTATTGAATAAAAATTAAATGTGATAAAAGTGTGTTACGACATTAAAATATTATCGTAATTCATTTAAATGTGCGCTTCAGCTCCCACTTAATTTAATTGAATATATTTTAACAGCGATTGATTTAATTGCAGTATAAAACTAAAATATATTATTTGCAATTGAATTCAATTGAAATTTAGTTAGTTGCAGCTTCCTATTAACCTTTAATCGCAATTAAATCAAATGCACTTATTTTTTTAACGTAACATTGTTAAAATAAATCACAAACTTCTTTCCCCCAGAAACCATAATGTAACGCAATTCTTGTGAGAGCTCCTTCAAAAGAACTGCATGTTTTACATACACCATTTCCAAAAGAAAACAGGCCATAGTAAACTTCTATAACATACATCAATTAGATGCAATCCGAGGATATTTACGCGAGTAAGAATATGGATACGAGGTCAAACAGACGGCCAGACAGACAGACAAATGGAATTCATAAAAAATTCTACATTGTTAATTATTACATAAAAACAATCTACTAATGACGTTTCTAAAATGTAAATAAATGTTCCCGGGGGTTATTTTTAAAACATTGTATTTCAAGCGAATTTCAACCTTATAGTTTTCTCTTAGATGCCAAAGCCCCTGCAACGAATATGTAACATGAAAAGAAATAATTTGAACTATACTGAAGTTATGATAAAACACTTCGAGAATATTTTAAATGTACATTTTTAAGAATATATGTTTGTAGGTTTTATAAGCATTTTTAACTCTTTTTAACTTATCTCATCTTGTGTAACTCATTATTTCGATATATTTGTGACGATACTTTCCAAAACTTCGTAAAATATTTTTAATATCCAGAACACCCTCGCCGATTTGTATCTAGTCTCTATTTTCATTTTCGAAACAGCGTTTTTAATAGTGTGAAAAAAAATCTGCTTTTTTTAACTTATTATATTATAGTTAATTTTTTATACATAAGATTTCAATTTTTTTGACACGATAAACTAAAAATGGGGCCAAGCACCACTTTATCGCTCTAAAATATTCACTGTATACAGGGTGCAAAGAAAAGTCCCTTTAACCTAAAAACACTTGCAAACGGAGAGGACTGCAGCTCTGCAAGTGAGGTAACGGTATATCAAAGCCACTACGCCCGACCTAATGCAAAAGACAGCAGCGCCTCCTAGTGGCGAAATTTGGAAGATAGCCATTACAAAGCGAAAACGAAAAGAGATATAGCAAAATTTCCAGTTAGAAAGTTTAGAGCATAAATTAATTCGTACAAAACAACATTCCGATCACACGGATAAGGTAAATCGTCGCCTGTATACCCAAAAATGTCCGAAATCGATGAGCGACGATTCTACTTTGCATATTCACATTCCGGAAATGTAGCAGTGCACAATTGCAGATTGTGACGTTGTACTGTGCTATAATGTCTGTAAAAATTTAATTTCCAATACATTTAAAATTTTAGATTAACTCTTTTAGGGGCAGAAGAATTCTGTCAGTAATCTGATGAAATAATTGACTGACACCAGAATATTCAAACAAATTTCTTAGAAAATAAAACTCCATTAATTTGCACTTTAATTACAAAAGCAAAATTTTATTAAAATATTCTTGGTGCCATTTGTCAGTTTTGGAATTAAAATTAGGTGGCTAGACCGTCTAGCCACCACCTTTGAAAGGGTTAAATATATGTCGTCGTATTGAAGAGGCTTGCAATAGATGTTCTAAGCTGAGAAATGTGCATGCAGACATCTTCTCACGAATACAAACGGGTATCGTGAGCAGTCGCGAACTTTTCGAACATAATATCAACTTATTATCACTGTGAGACAGCTTGTTTTTCTTTGTTTTTTTTCTGTGATGTTATCAAACTGTATTGAAATAAGTACGTATTTATGCCATAAATTATGCGTATTTCTTCATACTTCTGGCTATTCCATTCAAACGTTTACTCAAAATGGAGTGCATCGATTTCGGACATTTTTGGGTATACAGGCGAAGGTTTATTTTATCCATGTAAACCAAATGTCGTTTCGTACTAATTAATTGATGCTCTAAAGCTTTCTAACTGGAAATTTTGCTCTATCTCTTTTCGTTTTTGATTTGCAATGACTATCTTCTAAAATTCGCCACTAGGGGGCGCTGCTGTCGTTTGCATTAAATCGAGTATATCCACTTTAGTATACCGTTACCTCACTTGCATAGCTGTAGCTCTCTCCGTTCGCAAGTATTTTCAGGTTAAAGGGACTTTTCTTTGCACCCTGTATAATGAATATATAAGGCGTCGAGAAGACAATCCGACTAACTCCATTTTAAGTGGCATTTTTTTTTTTAAACAAAGGAACATTGAAAATTTTCTATATATTTATACAGTTACAAAAAGTTACCCTCGATTAAAAGAAAATTAATGAGTTCAATCAAAATAACCCGAGAGAAATATTATATAGGTACAATAATTTTATAGTTACAATAACTTTAACTGTTTATACTGAACATTTTCATTTGATGGAGTTAATCGATTTTTTTATATGTCTGTCATTAGAATAAAATTAATATTGCAGTTATAAATATGTAGTGTAGAAAGCTTTTATTAAGAAAACAAGGAAAAATTTTTTTGCCCGTACACCGTACGGACAAACCTGTTAAAGGCTTAACCCTTTCGGGTCGAGCGACTTTTACAGAATATTTAATCTTTTATCACTGGTTTTTTAAAACAGAAATTTTCCTCTAATTGAAGCGGGAAAATGCTCGGATTAAATAAGGCAAAATTTATAATAAAAATTTCCTGGTGAGAATAATCGCGGATTCAGAGCACCTTACGCGGCACGTATATGGGTCGCACGTCCCCAGGTGGGTTAAGGTGCATGTATGCACTTTTTTGTAATGATCTTCTTCCGACAAGAAAAAAAAAAGTTTTATTTTAACTAATTTTTACTACGGCTATTATAAAAAAATTACTATATGTATATGTTTAAAAATTAAGAACAAAACCCCTTCATTAATACAACCATTTTTCCCTATTTTATTTTGAACTCTTTTGAAATTTCCCTTACTTACTTATCTCAAAGTAACAGCCAAAATATTAAGATGCACTTTTTCAGACACAGTGTATACATTGATGCATGTTTAAACTATCATTCTTACAAGAGTCAATTTTTTTAGAGAATTCAGCAGGAATATATCAATGTCACAAGCTTTCAGATGGGAAAGCAATAAATCAAAATGAATGAGTTTCCTTTCACAATAGATAAATACATAAAATAAATAACAATAACCCTTATTTCTGGAAGAAAACGCTACGGAAGGCGCAGGCAAATAGCCGATGTATTGAATGACAATAGAAAATGTTTAAAAGAAACGTGAAGTGTACGTACATGATGGACGATGAGAAAATACTATTGGATATCTCATATATTCTCTACATCTCGAGATAAAATCTTATAATCTTTTTTTCGATGCCAAAAGCTTTTCCAAGAAATAAAGTATTCTTCATGGTAAAGAATGAGTAAAAGCAATGAAAAATGATACAGCACAGATTATTTTGCTGTTGCATTACTGAGAAATAAATTCGCTTACAGCCGTTAGGTTTTTTTTGACAGTATTTTCTTTAATAGAAAATAGCCAGTCAATAGATATTTTCCTGCTATGTTCACAGCTCGTTTAAATCAATTATTATGGGTGTCTTATATTATATTACAATTGATTTAAAATAACGATTTTTCGTCAATGAGAGATGATTTTGATTTAACACTAAAACAATCACGAGAAGTCAAATGACCCTTTTTGAAATATTTTTTCAATTTCTCAAACTGAAACATTACGAAATGTCTTTATATTTCACGACTTTTATTAAAATATATGATCATATTATTCCTTAAAATGCCTCATCTCCGAACTACATTTTTTGCTTAGAAAAAAATATTTTAGGCTTAACAACCGCACGGGGTCATTTGACCCCGGAATAAATTTATGTTAAATCATAAAGGTATAAATGTTTTATTTTGTAAGAACGTTAGTAACTTGCGTATATTTGCTATTACATCATTTATTCTACTATATTCATCATATTTGTTAACTCCTTGAGGGGCAGTGGTATATGTTTTATTTCACCTAATTTTCATCAAGATTTGCACCAGAAAAATTTAATTAATTTTACTTTTATAACACTGGGGGAAAAAATGTAAAATTTCATTTCCTTATTTTGAAATAATTGTTTTCTAAAATTCCGTTCAACATTACAGGAACGCAATTGCTTGCCCGTGAAAGAGTTAGTGTGTGATGGTGCATTTAAAAATTGACTTTACTCCGGGTGAGATTCTAGTTTGAACATTTCAGGTTATATCGAGAACGGAATAATCTTAAAAATATGTAGTGAACATAAAACAAATTTGCGCAGTATTTGTTTATTAAATTTTCGAATTTCTTGAAATAATTAATTGTTTTCTTAATATAGTTTGCGTAATTATTATTTTTTTTTACTTTAATAAATAAACAATTTGTAATAATTATTTTAAAAAATAATGTTTTATTCATACGGCAAAGTGTATCAGCTTGTATATTTTTTCGCAAAACATCGTAAAACAGATAACTTTTTATATAGGGGAAAATTGACCTCTTTCGGTAGGAATACCGTATATACTCGCGTATAAATCGAGGAATTTATGACAATTTTCAGCAAGCAAATTGAAGGGGTCGACTTATACATGAGTCAATTAAAAAATAAAAAATAAAACTTCGTATACTGCAAAATTCTGACTTTTTATGTATATGTATAATAAAATATTACAGAATATATACAAATAAAAATAATTTATCATTAAAATTTTTTTCAATGCTTTATTTTTGTTTACTTACTACTTTTTCGCATTGACAATCGAAATATTTGGTTTGATTTGTGCAAAATTGAAGTAAAAGTTAAAGGGTCGACTTATACGTGGGTTTTTGATTTTTTGAAGAATTTGCATTCGAAAGTTAGGGGGTCGACTTATACGCGAGTCGACTTGTACGCGAGTATAGACGGTAGGTATAAAAAATATCGGTACGTTTAGTGTTAATGGTGATATGTAAAACAGATTCAGAGGAAAATGCATTCAAATTAAAAAAAAAAAAAAACTTCATCCACTGTGTAGCAATTCTTCGCAAACCCCATGAATGTCATATGACAATACACCTATATAAACTAGCTTGTAAATTTGTGTTATGCATTTTAATCATTTACTCAAAGTTAATTTAGTACTATAATTTTAACATTCCTTTTTAAAAATTTAGGGCCTTTATATTTTAAATCACTGATAACAAAAATATGTTTTCAATTTTAGAAAGTATATATCTTAATGGAAAACTCCTTGATGGAATTAGCTGTAATTTTAGATTCACATATTTTAAGTTTCTAGAAGACGATTTCTGAAAAACATTTATAGTCTACGTTTCATATACGTATTAAATATTAATTTTAAAATAAATATTTTGAAAACAATTTTAACTTTGATTGACTGTATTTCCAAAAAAAGGGCAGTGAACGTTTTTCATAGTGATCTTCGTGTTCAGTCGGTTGATTTCAGACATAATTCTACATTTTCAAGCCCAAAGACAATTTCATTGTTAAATCACATTTAAAAATTTTATATATAAAACAAGAAAGTGATACTACTCTAAAAATACGATGTGTCAGTCATAGTGATATAAAATTTATTAAGGACTCTTAAAACTGGAAAAAGGAAAAAAAAAGACAAATTTAAACATTTAATATTTTAAAATGTATGTAATTTAAAAACACAATTTTTATTGGAATGATAGATATAAATATTTTCTTTCATTTCATGTATTCAAAAAATCTCAAAATGCAGAAGTAGTACTTGTAAGAGGTGTCAAACTGATAGACATTTGTCGAGCAAAAAAACTGGTATAACAGCTTACACTCATGATTACAAAATAAATTTCTCAACTAGACTGAAATTTTTTGTATCTAATTATACTTCAGATTATAATAATAACCCTGAACTTAAATAAATTTGTATTTAAAGCCTTTTTATACTTTTAATGCAAATTTGTATTTGGCTAATACAAAATTTTGGGAATTTCAACAATATAATCACCTAAAAAATATTTTTTTAACAATAAAAATGAGATTTTAGGTTCAGATTATACAGACTAACAAGAAACATATGTTTTGAAAATTTCATGAAAAAATATTCAGAAGTTTTTGTAATATCCTGCACGTTATGCCCAAACACGTCATTTGGAGAAAAATGACTTCAGAATTTCGGAAATTCCGCTTCAGTCATTGAGCTGGTATAATTCTAAAAGCCAAAATTTTTGTTCTAATGGAAACTTCAGAAAAATAATTATATCAAAATGTTCAGAAAAGATAGGAGTTTAAACTCTAAAAAAAAAAAAAAAAAAATCGAAATTTTTGTAGCTTTAAGAGTCCTATTGCCCCTTAAACAAAAAAACTTTATTTAAACGTGCCTGTACTTTTAACTACTAACTGCCGCTGAGACACAACAGACTCCAAAAACACGCTTGTTTGCTCTGTTTTAAAAAATATTACGGAAGAAGGAATTATAACCAAACGACAAATGTCAATAATCTGTAATCAAGTTTACATTCATTGTCTTTCACTGGAGGATAATAAGTTCGAATCAACTGCTATCATGTCAACTATCAGCTGTTTCTGTGTTGGATTAAATAAGAGCAGTTAAACATTTGAAAATGAGCTTGTATAAAAGGGCTAAAAAAACAATATCAATAAACCTATGCCAGCTGTCACTACGCCTCTTATATAAGTTAAATAAAAAATCCTGAATTAAAAAAATCAAATTAAATATATATATATACGTGAAGATAATTTTATAAATTTTCCAAAGTTATATCTATCTTCAATCTGCTTTCCCTTTTGTTTCGAGTTTGCTCCAGTGTTGGTGGCTCCGGAAAATATTCAATCATGTGCTGCGGGTGCAAACTTAAAAGAGGTATGAGTCAGACGTGTTTAGCAGGATACCGTCTAGGCAGCTCTGTAGTAGAGGATTGTTGTGTAATGTCAATGACGCTATTACAATCCAGGTAACGTCAGTTTCTTACTCTGTTAGCTTTACGCCTCGTAGTGAAGTTGAGGCAGATTATTGTTGAATGAAGTTCTAATGAAAAATTCCATTACATTGTTTTAGGTGAAATTTTTAATAATGAACTGAGAAAAAATGCTATTACTAATAAATCATCATTTAACCATAATGGTTTTTAAACTCTGATTAAACGAATTAATAAATAATTGGGTATAAAAAAAATAAAACTGCGCTGCAAAATTTTTTGTGGAATATAATATTTTTGTAATAACAAGTTTTGCATGATTTCAATTAAGAAATCAGAAGTTTCTTTTTGATATTGCGTGAGGCTTCGTCGGCTAATTTAATGTAAATTTCTGTTTTTAAAGTAAGCCTTAAGTTTAAGTCATACAATTTCTTTTAAAAGTAAAAAAAAAAAAAAAAAAAAAAAAAAAAAAAAAAAAAAAAAAAAAAAGCTAAAGCTAAGTTAATATTATAAATGATAAAAAAATATAAATATCTATGTGCACATTTTATCTAACAAAATACATTAAATATGCGTAAACAAGGAAATGATATCCCAGGAATTTTTCTATGATGTCTTTTTCTCGTTTAATCAAATTTTTCTTAAACCCGTCAAGCAATTGACTAACTGTTTGTAATAAAATATCTTTAAAAAAAAATCTTGTATCTTTGCTATAGACAATATACCAATCAAGCTATACTTTTTTTTTTTTTTTTTTTTTTTTTTTTTTAACAAATTCCAGTTGAAAGAATATATTTTTAATTTTAAACTTTGTTAACTTTCAGAATAAAATTCGCCAAGTAAGCAAAGAAAATTTTATTAGCGAAAACATAGGAATTCAACAGAGAAATTTTAGTTTTTATCTAGAAAACATATTTTTCAAAAGTTTTAAAATATTTCATCTTTGTAGAGAAACTGATAAAGAATACCTTTTGTGTATAAATATAAGCTTCATTTAATTGAACTGCTGCATTTACTTTACGTACATTTTTAAACAAACTTTCAAAAGTAGAATGTTTTGAAGCCATTGCTAATAAAAAAATTAGATACTCCTTTATAATGCTAAAATTTATTTTTGCAACTTTCTTTCCCATTCTTTCTTTCTTTTTTTTTCTATTTCTGATATAAACTACTTTTAAACCTTTTTTATAAAATAATATATCAAGGACTGTAAATTTTTATTTCTTAATAAGTGTGAACAAGTAAAAATTAAATTTAAAAAATCAAAAAACTCTGAACTAATTACTTATTTCTCATCAATGTGAAATTCTTTTTTATATTACTTACCTTTTTTTTTTTTTATTTACTTGTATTGATGACTTTTAAGTTGCGTTTAATTGTTAGTTCCTATCTATAGACACAGTTTTGATGAGACCTACAGATGTCTATGAAGGTTAGAGTTCTAGTAAAGCTAGAGATCTTACCTACACAACTTCCAGGTTGTGTAATACTTAAACTGAGCTTCTGACTGTAAAATAATCAAGGAAACATCGTCGTCATTTTGAAAGATCTATCCAGTGATATGCCACTCAATAGGGTGCGTAAATTTTCTTGTCGACTCTACCGCCATTTTGTATTTTACGGCCGCCATTTTGAATTTATAAAAACAAATCCTAGCCTATAACCATCGGACAGTTAAGACGAATCGACAGAGACGTCATTCATTAAAATCCATCCAGCCGTTGCGATGTCTCGAGGGTATAAAGAAATCCACATACCCAGATACGCGTGAAACACATAACCCTTCTTGGCAGTTGGGTAAAAAAATCATCATATCTTCTGTGATGTTTTTATGTTTTATTCATACTTTGGAGCATGTAATAGAATTTCCAAAGGAACGAAACAAAAGAAAAATAAAATCGGTCATGTGCAAGGATTACTCGTGCACAGAGAGTTCCGTACAATCAATATATATCAATTAATAACTGTATTATTAAATATAAAAAACGTTGATAAAAGAATAATAAGACTTTGTAAAAAACTATGCAACGTATGATTGAGTATAGTGTACGTACTATAAAAGTATAAATGGATATACAGTGAAACCCCGATTTAACATAACCCCTATTTAACGATTTCCCGCATATAACGTCATTTTTAGCTAGTCCCAATTAATTCCCTATACTTGTAATGTTTAAAAATTCCGGATTTAACGTTATCATTTTGAATTATTTCCCGCATTTAACGTTTTTTTTTTTTTGAGCGATAAAATCTCAATGATATTTTTCTAAATTAGTCAGAATTTGTGATTTAAAAAACTTTCTTATCAAAAACGTTCAAAAATCTTTCAAAAGCCCTCCTCTTTTTCACCCGCACCTTTTATTTTATTCGATTGTGCTTTCTGTACTGCAACACAAGGTTACCTTCAACGGAGCTGATAGAATTCTTTAGAAATTTTTCATAGCTTTAGATAGTATAGCGTCAAAATGAAGGTTTTTTTTTTTTTTTTTTTTTTTTTTTTTTTTTTTTTTTAACTTGAAAAATTAGAAGTTATCGCGAAAGCCATAAACTACAATTAATATGTTTAATTTGAATTTCGTATTCAAATTTCTAAACAAATTTACACTAAGTACATTTAATGGAGCAAAATTCTAAAAAATGGAAAAACAGGCTAAAAAAAGAAAAAAACGTGAAATCGTCACCGTTTAAGGAATTTGAAAATTGGAAGCCATTAGAACTTTTATAACACTGAAAGCATTCTTTTGAAATACTGAAGACCAAGAGAAAAACTTACACAAACTTTCATATCTTGAGAAAGCTATTCGTGATGCAGCTGCTAAAAACATGACGCAAAGTGAAATAAAATATTTATTTAAAACATAACTTAGAAACCTGATGTCTAAAACATTGTAAATCAAGAAATGAAACGTATCTTACGTAAATTAGTCTTCATTTTATGGTCAGTGTTTTGTTTTCATCTTACCCCGATTTAACGTTTTCCCGCACTTAGCGTTATTTCTTCATGGTCCCTTGAATAACGTTAAATCGGAGTTTCACTGTATCATGAAAGTTCAGAGAAATATGAAGCTTAAATAGGATCAAACATTGACATTCTATATAACTTCTTTTTTCTAATCTCACCCTAATCTGTTTATGTTGAACTTAATTCGTTACTGACAAAAAAAAAAAAAAAAAAAAAAATGTAGTGCATATTTAAGCTTCATTTAGCATTGGATAAACCCAAATTTGGCCTAGTAATATTCTTTTCTTTTTACAGTGTAGCTAAAACAAAATCCTTGTCAAAGTTTAAACTTGGCATTGTGATAAGCGCGCTTCGAATGGAGGTCGCAAAGTTGAAAGCCGCGCTTTCCTAGATAGATTCTAAATTAACATTTAAGGATACGAATGGTGTATTGGGAGAGCCACTCGATCTAAACTACTCGCGAATCCCATTGTAACTATGCGATTAATTCTAATGAAATTAGTCTGTTTTTAATAGTTTGACGTTTATTGCTTTTAAATTACTACTGGACGTGGACATTGCATTGCACAAATATATCATTAAAATCTCTTATTTAGGCTTTAAAAGCCGATAGCTCATATATTACGGTGCAAGTGTCTTTATGTATGTCCAAGCCGTCCTTGTATTTAAAAGTTAATATCTTGGTTAATTACCGACACTTTTTTCGAAAATCATTATCAACAATCGTTTTATACTTCTGCGATGATAGGTACATTCAGTGCTCTCTACTCCTTTGCTTAAAGCCCGTAAATCGAAATTTGTTTGTAATGGAAAAATGCGTTTTTCTCAAAAACACTGTGACCTATGGGCTATAGTTTTCTGCAGGCTTTAATTTAACTTCTACTACCCATAATTGTTTCAAAATTTTATTTCAGTAGATTCGGGAATAGAGGGGGGGGGGGGGGTACTTTTTTCATTTCATTTTTGACGATATCTCTGAAAATATAATACCTAAATATAATACTTTTTGAGTTTGGCGTTACGAAATCTATCACACGATATCTAAAAAAATATATATCTTTTAAGTAAATTAATTAGCACCTCTACATTTTTCATAAATTAATTTGTGAATGGTTAAAAATATATAAATATGTGGGTCAATAGCTTTTATTAATTCAGCCAATTCGAACTTTCCACGTTCCATAGTTTCCGAGTAAAATGGATGTGACAAACGGATAGACAGACACAGGAGTGATTTTAAAATGGTTCCGATTTTATTTTTTAATTACGGGACCCCAAAAATAAAAATGTCAATAAAATCCATTGCACATTACACGCTTTGGATTACACTATAGATTGTTTTAAAGTTTATTATACAGTAGACATGCACACATTCCATAATTATTACTTGTATGTAGTATTTAGTACAGTTTATCTAAAATGTTAAATTTTTTAAAGAAAACAACTAATCGAATTAGAGTAATTTATCTTTTTAAGGTTCTTTTACAGATATATCATTCAATCTATGCACATACGGGTCTGGACATGTCTGATGTTTTTATACACAAATTAACTTAATTTGCTTACAATAATTGTACTTAATTTGCTTAAAGATCAAACTTTTAAATACAATTTTTTAATGTTTATTCAACATTTATCTTTTGAAATGTAGTAAAGTCAATTTTTTAAATCCTCATTTTCATACTTAATTTTTTTTTTATGTTGTTAAGACAACCAAACCGCATCTCCACCACATAAAAATCTCGTTTTTAGACATGAAGATGACGTAAAAATAGCAAATAAAGCCTTTGTGCAACATTATTAAAAAGCAGAAAAACCAACGTTTAAAATGCACAAATAATATATGAAAAGCAGCAAACAGCTGTTTCGAATCTACTAGCGAGATTCTTCTTCAGTGCAAAAGGAACAGCGTGCTAGAAAAAGCAAGGCTGAGCAAAATCATAGACAGAGACACGCTGGCTTTTATACTCTATGCGGGTGGCGAAGGCGCCGAAACAACCAATGAGAGAGAAGCAGTGGAAACGACTGGGTGGAGAAGTAGCGACATCTACCGGAGAAGTAGAGAAAAGAAACCAAAAAAGGGGAATTAAATTAACGCTTTCCAAATACTTGGAAAATCTGGAGTACTAGAAAAGTCATTGACTAAAGAGTGAGAATTTTTAATGATATGGCAAGCTTCCCAAAAATCAAGATCAAGGTTAGAAGAACATTTTTGGATAATGATGGCTGAGGAAAAATCGAACCTATGTTGAGAAGACCAAGAATGTTGAGCAATAGAAGAACGTTTGAGCTCCTGATTTTTAACATAACCTTCATGCTCTTTTAAACGAAATCTAAGAGCACGTTTAGTCTGACCAATATAAGAAAGACCACACTGACAAGAGATCTGGTAAATGCCCCAATTATCTAGGCGATCAACGGGGTGTTTGAGATTTGAAAAAGGGATTTTATTAACAGGAGAAAAAAAAAACTTTAAAATCAAACCTTCTTAGGATTTTAGCAAATTGCTGACTGATTTTAGGAAAAAATGGTAATACAACTGAAGTATTAGAGTTGGAATTAGAATGCTTTTCAGAATGGTCGGAATTCGTCAATTTCTTATAAATAGAATCGATAATATTAGAGGAATAACCACGATCGACAGCAATAGCTTTGAGGTAATTAAGTTCAGCACTAAGTAACTGAGGAGTGGAACAAATATTAGTAGCCCGAAAAACAAAATTATTGAAAGCAGTGAATTTCTGGTTAGGGGGATGAGAAGAATACCTGTGAGGTGGGAGACTGACAGCAAAAGGTTTACGAAAGACGGTAGTCTGAAAGCCATTTTCACAACGAATAACAAGGACATCCAGGAAAGAAAGACAGTTATTGGTCTCAATTTCAGAGGTAAATTGAGTGCAGGGATCAATGGAATTCATAATAGAGAGAATATGATTAATATCCGAATTCATTTCAATCAGGACATAAACATCATCAACATAACGAACATAGAACGGAAATTTTAAGATTTCAAAAAGCTTGACCTCAAAATAGTGCATATAAATATCGCATAAAATTGGACTAAGAGGATTACCCATAGCCAAACCGTCAATCATACGGAAGAAATTACCATTGAAAACAAAAGTATTTTGCGACAAGCAAGCGCGAGTGAGAAGTATAAGTTCCTCGATTTCAAAATAAGAGAAACGGAATTCACAAAGCCTTTTCTTGAGGCAATCTAAAGCCCCCTCAACCGGAACGTTTGTAAATAATGATTTAACATCAAAAGAAACCATCATGTGACCCTGCGGCTTAAAATTATGAAGTTTTTTAACAAAATCAAAAGAATTCTTAACAGTGAAACAGTTACTGCTCAAAAGTGGGGAAAAAACAGAAACTAAATATTTGGGAAGCTTATAAGAAGCTGTACCGATACTAGAGACAATTAGTCTAAAAGGAATGTCAGGTTTATGGACCTTAGGTAAAGCATAAAACCTGGCACAATGTGCAATAGACGGAATAAGGGACTTCTTAAAGTTAGCAGGAATAATGGAAGAAGACTTAATGGCAGACTTAATAGAGTTAATTTCACTAGTGGAAGGGTATTTGCGGATATCCACATACGGACCATCATTAATTAATTTATGGGTTTTTTCCAAATACGTAGATTTGTCGAGAAGAACAATCTGACCACCTTTGTCGGCCTTAGTAAAAATTAAGTTTGGATAAGAACGCAAATTTTTCAGACATTGTTTAACAGGATGTTTAAGATTGGGTTTATAAACATTAGAATTGAAATCAACAGTATTGGCAATGAGATGCCTAATAGACTCTTTTTGAGAAGAAGATAGAGCGCTATGCTTAAAGGCTCTTTCAATAGGAGCAATAAGATTAGGTAAAGAAGGAATAGCAGAGACAGAAAAATTGTTATTCAATTTGAGAGCATCGAGCTGATTGTTACTTAATTGAACACTAGAAAGATTGACAACAGCATTTTGGTTAACAAGAGGCAAATTACTGCAGTTATTAGCGACAGAACTACCACAAAGCGCATTAAATTTCTTCTTTAAAACCGAACAATGAACAGAAGAAGCTGTGAGAACTCTGCTCCATGACCTTCTGTCAATGGACTGAAAATCAGGAGTAGAATTAGCGAGGCTGATATGTAAAGAATATAACTCGCGCTCTATATGAGCAATTTTGTGGCGAGTCTCTTGAATCAAAGCTCTTAAAAGAGCTAATTTAGAACGAAATAAGACCTTCTCAATCCTATTTGAAGAAAATAAATTACAACGAATGGAAATGAATTTTGGAATAACCTTCTTACGCCTACAATCAAGTAGGAAATGTAAGTGTTCCAAAACCCTGTACTTTTTTAATCGTAAATTACAAAACCTATTGTTTTGAGACATTGCGGAAAAAAAAATTACAGAAGAATAAAGGCCCGTTAACGCCAAATACATAAAAATTGCAAATAAAGCCTTTGTGCAACAATATTAAAAAGCAGAAAAACCAACGTTTAAAATGCACAAATAATATATGAAAAGCAGCAAACAGCTGTTTCGAATCTACTAGCGAGATTCTTCTTCAGTGCAAAAGGAACAGCGTGCTAGAAAAAGCAAGGCTGAGCAAAATCATAGACAGAGACACGCTGGCTTTTATACCCTATGCGGGTGGCGAAGGCGCCGAAACAACCAATGACAGAGAAGCAGTTGAAACGACTGGGTGGAGAAGTAGCGACATCTACCGGAGAAGTAGAGAAAAGAAACCAAAAAAGGGGAATTAAATTAACGCTTTCCAAATACTTGGAAAATCTGGAGTACTAGATAAGTCATTGACTAAAGAGTGAGAATTTTTAATGATATGGTAAGCTTCCCAAAAATCAAGATCAAGGTTAGAAGAACATTTTTGGATAATGATGGCTGAGGAAAAATCGAACCTATGTTGAGAAGACCAAGAATGTTGAGCAATAGAAGAACGTTTGAGCTCCTGATTTTTAACATAACCTTCATGCTCTTTTAAACGAAATCTAAGAGCACGTTTAGTCTGACCAATATAAGAAAGACCACACTGACAAGAGATCTGGTAAATGCCCCAATTATCTAGGCGATCAACGGGGTGTTTGAGATTTGAAAAAGGGATTTTATTAACAGGAGAAAAAAAAAAAAACTTTAAAATCAAACCTTCTTAGGATTTTAGCAACTTGCTGACTGATTTTAGGAAAAAATGGCAATGCAACTGAAGTATTAGAGTTGGAATTAGAATGCTTTTCAGAATGGTCGGAATTCGTCAATTTCTTATAAATAAAATCGATAATATTAGAGGAATAACCACGATCGACAGCAATAGCTTTGAGGTAATTAAGTTCAGCACTAAGTAACTGAGGAGTGGAACAAATATTAGTAGCCCGAAAAACAAAATTATTGAAAGCAGCGAATTTCTGGTTAGGGGGATGAGAAGAATACCTGTGAGGTGGGAGACTGACAGCAAAATGTTTACGAAAGACGGTAGTCTGAAAGCCATTTTCACAACGAATAACAAGGACATCCAGGAAAGAAAGACAGTTATTGGTCTCAATTTCAGAGGTAAATTGAATGCAGGGATCAATGGAATTCATAATAGAGAGAATATGATTAATATCCGAATTCATTTCAATCAGGACATAAACATCATCAACATAACGAACATAGAACGGAAATTTTAAGATTTCAAAAAGCTTGACCTCAAAATAGTGCATATAAATATCGCATAAAATTGGACTAAGAGGATTACCCATAGCCAAACCGTCAATCATACGGAAGAAATTACCATTGAAAACAAAAGTATTTTGCGACAAGCAAGCGCGAGTGAGAAGTATAAGTTCCTCGATTTCAAAATAAGAGAAATGGAATTCACACAGCCTTTTCTTGAGGCAATCTAAAGCCCCCTCAACCGGAACGTTTGTAAATAATGATTTAACATCAAAAGAAACCATCATGTGACCCTGCGGCTTAAAATTATGAAGTTTTTTAACAAAATCAAAAGAATTCTTAACAGTGAAACAGTTACTGCTCAAAAGTGGGGAAAAAACAGAAACTAAATATTTGGCAAGCTTATAAGAAGCTGTACCGATACTAGAGAAAATAGGTCTAAAAGGAATGTCAGGTTTATGGACCTTAGGTAAAGCATAAAACCTGGCACAATGCGCAATAGACGGAATAAGGGACTTCTTAAAGTTAGCAGGAATAATGGAAGAAGACTTAATGGCAGACTTAATAGAGTTAATTTCACTAGTGGAAGGGTATTTGCGGATATCCACATACGGACCATCATTAATTAATTTATGGGTTTTTTCCAAATACGTAGATTTGTCGAGAAGAACAATCTGACCACCTTTGTCGGCCTTAGTAATAATTAAGTTTGGATCAGAACGCAAATTTTTCAGACATTGTTTAACAGGATGTTTAAGATTGGGTTTATAAACATTAGAATTGAAATCAACAGTATTGGCAATGAGATGCCTAATAGACTCTTTTTGAGAAGAAGATAGAGCGCTATGCTTAAAGGCTCTTTCAATAGGAGCAATAAGATTAGGTAAAGAAGGAATAGCAGAGACAGAAAAATTGTTATTCAATTTGAGAGCATCGAGCTGATTGTTACTTAATGGAACACTAGAAAGATTGACAACAGCATTTTGGTTAACAAGAGGCAAATTACTGCAGTTATTAGCGACAGAACTACCACAAAGCGCATTAAATTTCTTCTTTAAAACCGAACAATGAACAGAAGAAGCTGTGAGAACTCTGCTCCATGACCTTCTGTCAATGGACTGAAAATCAGGAGTAGAATTAGCGAGGCTGATATGTAAAGAATATAACTCGCGCTCTATATGAGCAATTTTGTGGCGAGTCTCTTGAATCAAAGCTCTTAAAAGAGCTAATTTAGAACGAAATAAGACCTTCTCAATCCTATTTGAAGAAAATAAATTACAACGAAATATTAAAAAGCAGAAAAACCTGCTTTTTAATATTGTTGCACAAAGGCTTTATTTGCTATTTTTATGTATTTGGCGTTAACGGGCCTTTATTCTTCTGTAATTTTTTTTTCCGCAATGTCTCAAAACAATAGGTTTTGTAATTTACGATTAAAAAAGTACAGGGTTTTGGAACACTTACATTTCCTACTTGATTGTAGGCGAAAGAAGGTTATTCCAAAATTCATTTCCATTCGTTGTAATTTATTTTCTTCAAATAGGATTGAGAAGGTCTTATTTCGTTCTAAATTAGCTCTTTTAAGAGCTTTGATTCAAGAGACTCGCCACAAAATTGCTCATATAGAGCGCGAGTTATATTCTTTACATATCAGCCTCGCTAATTCTACTCCTGATTTTCAGTCCATTGACAGAAGGTCATGGAGCAGAGTTCTCACAGCTTCTTCTGTTCATTGTTCGGTTTTAAAGAAGAAATTTAATGCGCTTTGTGGTAGTTCTGTCGCTAATAACTGTAGTAATTTGCCTCTTGTTAACCAAAATGCTGTTGTCAATCTTTCTAGTGTTCCATTAAGTAACAATCAGCTCGATGCTCTCAAATTGAATAACAATTTTTCTGTCTCTGCTATTCCTTCTTTACCTAATCTTATTGCTCCTATTGAAAGAGCCTTTAAGCATAGCGCTCTATCTTCTTCTCAAAAAGAGTCTATTAGGCATCTCATTGCCAATACTGTTGATTTCAATTCTAATGTTTATAAACCCAATCTTAAACATCCTGTTAAACAATGTCTGAAAAATTTTGCGTTCTGATCCAAACTTAATTATTACTAAGGCCGACAAAGGTGGTCAGATTGTTCTTCTCGACAAATCTACGTATTTGGAAAAAACCCATAAATTAATTAATGATGGTCCGTATGTGGATATCCGCAAATACCCTTCCACTAGTGAAATTAACTCTATTAAGTCTGCCATTAAGTCTTCTTCCATTATTCCTGCTAACTTTAAGAAGTCCCTTATTCCGTCTATTGCGCATTGTGCCAGATTTTATGCTTTACCTAAGGTCCATAAACCTGACATTCCTTTTAGACCTATTGTCTCTAGTATCGGTACAGCTTCTTATAAGCTTGCCAAATATTTAGTTTCTGTTTTTTTCCCCACTTTTGAGCAGTAACTGTTTCACTGTTAAGAATTCTTTTGATTTTGTTAAAAAACTTCATAATTTTAAGCCGCAGGGTCACATGATGGTTTCTTTTGATGTTAAATCATTATTTACAAACGTTCCGGTTGAGGGGGCTTTAGATTGCCTCAAGAAAAGGCTTTGTGAATTCCATTTCTCTTATTTTGAAATCGAGGAACTTATACTTCTCACTCGCGCTTGCTTGTCGCAAAATACTTTTGTTTTCAATGGTAATTTCTTCCGTATGATTGACGGTTTGGCTATGGGTAATCCTCTTAGTCCAATTTTATGCGATATTTATATGCACTATTTTGAGGTCAAGCTTTTTGAAATCTTAAAATTTCCGTTCTATGTTCGTTATGTTGATGATGTTTATGTCCTGATTGAAATGAATTCGGATATTAATCATATTCTCTCTATTATGAATTCCATTGATCCCTGCATTCAATTTACCTCTGAAATTGAGACGAATAACTGTCTTTCTTTCCTGGATGTCCTTGTTATTCGTTGTGAAAATGGCTTTCAGACTACCGTCTTTCGTAAACCTTTTGCTGTCAGTCTCCTACCTCACAGGTATTCTTCTCATCCCCCTAACCAGAAATTCGCTGCTTTCAATAATTTTGTTTTTCGG
This sequence comes from Maratus speciosus, assembly GCA_963932465.1. NCBI lineage: Eukaryota > Metazoa > Arthropoda > Arachnida > Araneae > Salticidae > Maratus > Maratus speciosus. The sequence continues at coordinate 249,114,901 of OZ010797.1, read as the reverse complement.
GCTACTAATATTTGTTCCACTCCTCAGTTACTTAGTGCTGAACTTAATTACCTCAAAGCTATTGCTGTCGATCGTGGTTATTCCTCTAATATTATCGATTCTATTTATAAGAAATTGACGAATTCCGACCATTCTGAAAAGCATTCTAATTCCAACTCTAATACTTCACTTGTATTACCATTTTTTCCTAAAATCAGTCAGCAAGTTGCTAAAATCCTAAGAAGGTTTGATTTTAAAGTTTTTTTTCTCTCCTGTTAATAAAATCCCTTTTTCAAATCTCAAACACCCCGTTGATCGCCTAGATAATTGGGGCATTTACCAGATCTCTTGTCAGTGTGGTCTTTCTTATATTGGTCAGACTAAACGTGCTCTTAGATTTCGTTTAAAAGAGCATGAATGTTATGTTAAAAATCAGGAGCTCAAACGTTCTTCTATTGCTCAACATTCTTGGTCTTCTCAACATAGGTTCGATTTTTCCTCAGCCATCATTATCCAAAAATGTTCTTCTAACCTTGATCTTGATTTTTGGGAAGCTTACCATATCATTAAAAATTCTCACTCTTTAGTCAATGACTTATCTAGTACTCCAGATTTTCCAAGTATTTGGAAAGCGTTAATTTAATTCCCCTTTTTTGGTTTCTTTTCTCTACTTCTCCGGTAGATGTCGCTACTTCTCCACCCAGTCGTTTCAACTGCTTCTCTGTCATTGGTTGTTTCGGCGCCTTCGCCACCCGCATAGGGTATAAAAGCCAGCGTGTCTCTGTCTATGATTTTGCTCAGCCTTGCTTTTTCTAGCACGCTGTTCCTTTTGCACTGAAGAAGAATCTCGCTAGTAGATTCGAAACAGCTGTTTGCTGCTTTTCATATATTATTTGTGCATTTTAAACGTTGGTTTTTCTGCTTTTTAATGAAGATGACGTTTCAGAAAATCGATGCTGCTGTACAATACTGGTAAAATATGTTTTTTCAGTGAATAACTGATGGCCATTCACCCAAATTTCGGAAGGAGGAGGTTTTGGCACTAGAAATGAATACCCAATAAGTCCCTAAAAAATAAAGTTGTTTTAAAAAAAATTTTGGGGCATTTTAATCTAGAGAAATATGGAACCTATCTTTTTAAGTAGTTCACGGGGGTATTGTTTTTATGCATTTTTGAATTCTAAATGGAATGTACCATCCGCAAGCCGATGTAATCATATTTTACAAAATTACGGCAAGTTTTGTGAATACAAAGTCGAAAATTATACTTTAGTGGACGTAAAATTGGTTTTTATAGCAACAACTCAGGGCCATTCACGAAAATTTAGCACAGACTTCGTTTGACACTAGAAATGAAGAACCAATAAGCCCCCCAAAATAAAGTTGATTTAAAATATTTTTGGGGGCAAAAAGGGAGCACTTTTAATGAGGGGATGGAGAAACCTATCTTTTTAATTAGGCCACGGGCATATTTTTATTATGCATTTTTATTTTCTGTATTGAATGACACCATCTGAAACAGGATACAAATATTTTTTACACAGTTACAGTAGGTTTTTGACTACGAAATCGAAAATTACACTTTATGAGACAATATTGTTACACATAAACATACTAAAGGAACTTTATTTTGATCGGACTCATCGGATCTTCATTTCTAGTACCAAAACGAAGTTTTCCTCAAATTTTCGTGATTGATCGCTAGTTTTTCCTGCAAAATTATGTTTTACGTGAATTGAAGTATAATTTTCGACTTTGTATTCATAAACCCTGCTGTAAATTTGTAACAAATGTTCGTATTGATTTGCTGATGGTTTCATTCTAATTAGAATTTTAAAATTAATAATAAATGATATCCCACCTGACGTACTTAATTTTTTTTAGTTCCCCCCATCCTTGAGTTTAAAATCCTCCTTTTGACGCCTCCCCCCCCCCCCAAAAAAAAGTAAAACATCTTTATTTCTCGTCACTCATCGGATCATCATTCCTAGTGCTAAATAATAAAGTTTTTCCAAAGACAATTTTCGAATGTCCACGATTGTCTTATTTTACTCTACCTTTGGTCTATTTTATCAGTATGATACTACGATAGATACATTTTGGGTAAACATATAATGTATATTAAAAGGTTTAGGCTATATACTTTCTGTGTGCAAAACTAATTTTAGGTGTAAAAGGGTCAGAAATGTCCCATGGAATTGGCGATATACTTCTTTCATGTCAGCGGGCGTCATTTGATGACAATGTATTGATACAAAGGAATGTTAAAGTGTCAATCCGCTAGTGTTTTACACATTGGCTTTTAAGCACATTGTTTCCATATCACCGAATATGACATTTGAAATATGTATTATTTTTTTCTTGTGTCCGTCTGAAAAAAAGAAATAATATGATGATACATTTATAAACTTATAACATTATTCACTACCTCAGCAACGTGTCCTAATTTGTGACGATTGACTAATTTTTACAAACGTTAGATCTCAGAATCATAAAATAAATCAAATATCTTGAAAATGTCGTCGATTGTGTGTTCAAAATATTTGCAATTATTTAAAGTCAGTTATAAACCTTTAGATGCACTGTTATCACTTGTACCATATATATTGTTATTTTAGATTATAATCGACCAATTTTCACTAAAGCTGAAAATTGGTCAGCTTTAGTTAAAAGCACAAAAGAAAAAACTTACAACGTTTTTTCTTTTAATAATATTTTTAAAAATAGTACTAATATATATTTTTAATAGTTCATAAAAATACTAATTTTAGTATGTAATATTCACTTACAACTTTTTTTCTTTTAATAATATTTTTAAAAATAGTACTAATATATATTTTTAATAGTTCATAAAAATACTAATTTTAGTATGTAATATGCAATTTAAAAGCTTAATTTTTATAAATTTAGACAAAACATATAATTACATTTTTCTACCTATGATTTTTATGACCTTTTATAAATTTTAACTTATAAAAGTTAAAATTTAAAAGTTTAAAAATTAACATCAGGGCTATTTCATAAATATTATTTTTTTTTATCCTAGGTTATTTTAAACACTTTTGAAATCTATATTGCTAATTTATCAACAAATAACGTGCAAAGTATTAAAGTGCGTTTCAATTTATTGCAGACGCAGTGTATACGTTCATATACGTTTCCACTATCATTCTTACAAGAATTACTTTCTTTTTCATAAAATCCATCTTATGTATCAATGTCATAAGATTTTAGATGGAAAAGCAATAAATCAAACTGAACGAGTTTCACTTCACAATAGATAAATACATAAAATAAATAAATAAAAAACATTTCTGAAATAAAGAGTTACGGCAAGAGACCAATAAGCGATGTATTGAATGACAATAGAAAATATTTAAAAGAATAGTAAAGTTTACATGATGGACGATGAGAAAATTCTATTGGATATCTCATACTATATTCTATACATCTCGAGATAAAATCTTATAATCTTTTTTCGATGCCGAAAGCTTCTTAAAGCAATAAAATATTCTTCAAGGCGAAGAAAAAAAATAAAAGCAATGGAAAACGATATAGCATAGAGTATTTTGCTGTTGCATTAACAGAGAAATAAATTCACTTACAACGTTTTTTCTTTTAATAATATTTTTAAAAATAGTACTAATATATATTTTTAATAGTTCATAAAAATACTAATTTTAGTATGTAATATGCAATTTAAAAGCTTAATTTTTATAAATTTAGACAAAACATATAATTACATTTTTCTACCTATGAATGTTCCCATATTTAATACGTTTACATTTTATCAAATAAATTTTTTAGTGAGTATTTTTTTTTTGTATTTTTCCAGTTAATTTTGCAATATTTTAAAGTAATTTTAACAACTAATTTGAGAAACAAAAATAAAGTCGGTTAAGTGTCGAAAATATATTGGTTTCTGATGTTTCTTAAGATCCAGAACGTTTCTTGTAATACTGGGTAACTCGGAACAGGCTTTTGTAAGTTTTTATTCTTTATTATATTTTTCTAGATTAAGAAACGTTTCTTCTTTTTACAGCGTATTAAATTCAACAGGAATCCAACAACGTCAATACGCTTTCGAACCAAAATCAGTAAATCACAGTGAATAGTTTCCCTTTGAAACTGTCACTTTTATTGTTAAATTTCAAAAGAAATGGTTATTTTAGATGCAAAATAATATTCCAAGTATAGAATCGCGACCATAAAAGCCACAAAAGTGACGTTGAATTGCATATGATAGACAACAAAAAGATGCCGTATCGTTTTCTGTTATTATGGCGGGAAGAGCAGAGAGCAAGCACTCAATAAAATATTTTTTCTATTCATCTATATGGATGTTTGAACGGTAATAACTACATCCAACCGGTTGAAAAAGAAACATAAAGGTCAATAAAATAAAGAAATGGTATTTTGGAAAAATGAGATAAAATGTTACTTCATAGATATTCATTCTTTTAAGAAGAGGAAAATGATATGTTTAAAAAAGTGTCTTCAAATTGTAAATCTAACAATAATATAATTACCATTAGAGAAAAAAAAATCTGCATAGATCCTGTCAAATTGAGAAGGTGAAATAAATATATAACAGAAATATATATTGAACAAATTTCTAGAACTTTATTTTCTTTTACGTCTTTAGAAGCAACTACAATATGTATTTCAAACTGCCTTCTGACATACAAAAACACATAACTTTAATCAGAAATTCAATTTTCATATATAATTAAAATTAAAAACCCAAAAATGTATTTACTTTTTAACATTTTCAAACAAAGTTGTTTATGACTTCGGTTTGTCAGTCCGTTTGTTCGTCCAGCCACCTGGCCGCGCTCTAACGCTCGTATATATACTCGGATTTGTGGATGTTACTTAAGATTACCCTATCACGAACCCTATTTCAAATGAAGTTATTAGCATGTTTAGTTTATTTACAGGGACAATCAAAAGTATTCCGTTACATTACGGTCAATGGGAAAAAGTCGTTTCAAATGAATTTTAAAGATGCTACACCCTTTCAAACATAATAAAATTGATATGCATTTACGAAGTGCACTAAAATATGCATTTTGCAGAATATGCGGTGCAAAAAATAATTATTATTCATTTACAGGACCACACAAAATATTTACATTACATAACGCTATAGGGAGGGATTGTTTGCGGCGTATTTTAATATATAATCAAATTTATATACGTCTCTGAGACATACTGTAAGTTATTTCATTTATAATAAAAAGTGCATAGCATTTATAGGGATACACAAAATAATTCAAATAGTATATTCTATAAGAAGTACAGTATATTAGCGAAGGTGGCAGGAAATGCATTTTTAATTATGATATGCGCTTTTAAGTTAAATGTTTGATTCAGTAATTAAACGTTTGTTTTCGGAGTTTTACACAGCTATACGTTGGTGATTTGGAAACGCATTACGCCCTCCGATTTAAATAAACATATTTTTATAACGTAATTTTGTTGTTCTAATAATTAGTTCATATTTTATATGTTGAAGAAAAGGAATTTTAATATATGATCTGAAATTTTTAATTCTGTCACATGCATTATTTTACAAGCTTGGGACATGATTTGTGTAAATATTACTTTAAATGCTCATATAGTACAGTAATATAAAAATCATCCAAACAGTCCTCTAAGCAAAAGATTCACCTTATTATCTTCGATTTTTTTTCTCCAGAGTTTATGCACATTTGTGTTCACGCACGCGCAGACGTGTGTGTATATCTAAATATATGCTTTTATGGATAAGTTCCATAATTGATTTAACTCCTTAATTCTGGCTCCCTTGATATTCACGGATTGTGTTTTTTATTCAGGTTGCTTGATTCCAACCAGTTTTATAAAATAGTGTAATTTGCTTTCATTATAACTCAGGATGAAGGGGAAGGGGGGATCTGCCTCGGAACATGCGCGCGGTGCTGCGTGGACTAAGTTGCGCAATTCCACTTAACAACTCGCTCGTTTACATTCGCCCTCCCATCTCCCCTCCGAACTTTCCTTATAAGGTTTACTTTAAGTTTTTTGGGTCGCTGAATCCGAATTTTTAACTTAATCCCAAAATCCTCCTCCCCCTAACCCCCCCCCCAAATAGTTGTTATTAACTTAAATTTCTTATTGTTTTAGGAGAAAGGCATTACAAAATTCAGAAAGTAGACAAAATTTGCAAGAAATGGGATATATGACATTATGACGTAGGATAAACGGGGAGAGAGGGAGCTGCCTCGGAACATTCCCCGCGCGATTTTCTCAAAAACCAAATTTTTTCAAAAAATCAATTTTTGGGTGGATTGCCGGGTTAAATTTTGGTGGGAAGTTACAAATTCGGATTCAGCAACCCGAAAACATAAAGTGAGTCGAAGTCAGAACTAGTATTATTTTTTCCAGGTAAAATCCCCTATTGCCTGAACTTCATAACTATTAGTGCACGTAGCGCCGCAGTGCATGTTCAGAGGCAGCCCTTCCCCTCCCCGTTCATCCTACGTCATAATGTCATATATCCTATTTGTTGCAAATTTTGTCTAGTTTCTGAATTTCGTAAAGCTTTTACCCTAAAACAATAAGAAATTTAAGTTAAAAACAACTATTTGGGAGGGGGTGTTCGGGGGGGGATTTTGGGGGGGAAGTTAAAAATTCGGATTCAGCGACCCAAAAAACTTAAAGTAAACCTTATAGTTCGGAGGGGAGATGGGAGGGCGAATGTTAACGTGTGAGTGGTTAAGTGGAAATGTGCAACTTAGTTCACGCAGCACCGCGCGCATGTTCCGAGGCAGATTCCCCCCTTCCCCTTTATCCTAAGTCTTAATGCCACATATCTAATTTGTTGCAAATTTTGTCTAATTTCTGAATTTCTAGATACTTTTACCCTAAAACAATAAAATTTTTTAAATTAAATTAATTTTAAAAATTTTAAATTTAAAAAACAATAAAATATTTTTTTAATTTAAACCTTTTGTTGTGGCTTTTTACCAAAATTTGGGGGGGGGGGTTGCCAGAGGAAATTTTGGTGGGAAGTTACAAATTCGGATTCAGCGACCCAAAAAACATATAGTAAGCCTTTTTCCAGAACTACCGTGAATTTTGCTAGGTAGAGCCCCTATATGGTCTCTATTGCCTGGACTAATATTATAATGGACAAATGTGTCCGGGCGTAACGCTGACGTCATTTTGAAGTTTGAAACACCAGATGATTAAATTTTCCTTTTACTGAAATTTTTAAAACTTCTAAACATCGCACTTTTTCAAATTTTACACCCTCGAATAAGAAAAAATCAGTTTGCACAATGCAATTTGCTTGAAAATTGTATCGTTATTTACTCATTGTTTATGATTTTTAAATTTATTTTCAAGCATGATTCATTTATTAAACTACCTTTATCGCGTGCAGATGATTATGAAAGATAAATCCTTTTGCACTTAAAATAATATAAGTAGTTCCGCTTTAATTTTGGATTTAAATTCCAAGAAAATGTCACTTTTAATAAATTTTAAAACATTATTTCAGTACAAAATTAATCTTTTCATTAAAAAAAAATTTTTTTTTTGAAGTTGTTAGTAGGCAATCTAAAATATATACATATTAAATATATAAAATCTACTGGAGTTCTCAATTAAAAAAAATATATATATATATTAAATGTCTGGAGTTTACAATTAAAAATATATATATTAAATGCATAAAATCTACTTAAGTTTTCAATTTTAAAAATATGTAGATTAACTGTTTAAAATCTACTGGAGTATCAAAATTTAAAAAAGTATATATGTTAAACTTATAAAATCCACTGGAGTTTTCAATTTAAAAAAAATATTATATGTATAAAATCTACTGGAGTTGTCAATTGTAAAAAAGCTATATACTAAATGTATAAAATGTATGGGGGTTTTCTATTTATATATATATGTTAAATATATAAAATTTACTGGAGTTTTCCATTAAAAACAATATATATCTCTTACATGTTGATTAATATCAAATAATGTCTTTTGACCAATTTACAGTCCATTTTAATAATTTGAAAATGAACAAAATAGAATAAGAGTAAACTATAAAAACACATATTAAATTGCTTCTTTTAAATAGCATAAAACATTTTGCCGATGAGTTTTACGAGGATTTTTTAATTTTAGAAAATAAAACACTCAAGAATTATTCCATAATACAATATTGTGGACCTGCATTTGGCTGCACAAGCGCGTCTATAATAGCTTCCAGAGACTAGCACATTCCGCCTCAAAGATTCGAAATCCTCCCAAAGCAGATCTGCGCATTTTCTCGCGCATTATTTCTGTTTCGGATGGTTTTTTTTACATTTTTGTGGTACAGGAGGGACTTTGTGAAAGCGAAATAGAAGTACGAAAGTCATAGCGCGGTGGTTAAAGTGCAATCTTTGCAATAGCTAGGTTGTGAGTTGTGTCCTATTTGTTGTAGATTTTCGTTTTGATCTTTAACATTTAAAGATCAGTTGCTTTGTATTTTTTTTTAAATTGTCAATTAGACATTTAAATTTAAATGACAATTAAGTTATAAAATTTAATTTTAAATCGATTTAAATAAATTTTTAAATAATTAAATGGACATTTATTAAAATGCAATAATTCTTAAAATGAAATTTAAAATATTTTTATGTTAGTTGAGATACCGACCTGTTCTATTAGATAGATATCAAATTAGTATTTTGTTTTGATCTTTAACATATAAAAACCAGTTTTTTTTTTTTTTTTTTTTTTCGTCAAGTAGACTATTAAATTTTAATTACATTTAAGTTGTAAAATTTAATTTAAATTTGTATTACATTAAATTAAATTTTAAATAAATTTGAATAATTCAAATAAATTTTTAAATTCTATTTTTTAATAATTAAATGAACATTTATTAAAATGCAATAATTCTTGAAATAAAATTAAAAATATTTTTATGTTAGTTGTGATACCTCCCTGTTGTAAGAAATAGATATCAAATTAGTATTTTGTTTTGATCTTTAACATATAAAGACCAGTTGCTTTGTAATTTTTTTATTGTCAATTAGACATTTAAATTTTAATTACATTTAAGTTATCATATTTAATTTAAATCTGTATTACATAAAATTTAATTTTAAATAAATTTAAGTAATTCAAATAAATTTTTAAATTCTATTTTTTATTAATTAAATGAACATTTATTAAAATGCAATAATTCTTAAAATAAAATGAAAAATATTTTTATGTTAATTGTGATATCGCCCTGTTGTAAGAGATAGATATCAAATTAGTAAAATCAATTTTTTAAAGTTCTTATATTTTAAAGTGGAGTATTATTGTTCATATATAAAATTCTCTATTAATTTACTTGTATTAATTTTACTAATTACTGGTTCATTTGTAACTATAAAATAGTGGAACATAAAAATATTAATTATGTATATATAAATAAAAATATTAATTAATATTAATTATACATCTTTAAATTTTAATATTATTATATATTTAAATAGTGATAATAATGTAAGAATAAAAAAGAAAATATTTAATTATGTTAATCTTCCACTAACATAATTAAAGATTTTCTTTTTTTCTTATATTATTATCACTATTTAAATATATAATTAATATTGACATTTAAATATACCAAATTAATTAATATTTAAATATGCATAATTGATATCAAGTAATAATTATTGAAATAATGATAATAATTTTTTTTTTCTTATATTATTATCACTATTTAAATATATAATTAATATTGATATTAAATATTTAAACATGTATAATTGATATTAACTAATAATTATTTAAATATGTATAATTAGTAATTTCATTTAAATATATATAACTAATATTAATTATTAATTAATTAATATATACATATTATTATATATAGTTATTATAATATTATTATATGTAATTATTATAATTAATATATGTATTATAATTATAAAATTATATATTTTTTAAATGTATATAATTTATATTAATTAACATTATTATTTCATATTAATTTATAATTCATATTAATAAATATTATTATTTAAACATATAATTAATGTTTTAGCTTAGTAGTTTGTTATTAATTTTCTTCAGTTTTCAATGTCCAGCTAGTGAGATATTAAATATGAAAAAAAAAAATCTATATTAGATAAAAACTTGGGGTTTTTTTTAGACATAAATGAACTTTTGTTTTGTACTATATAGTTTGTAGAAACCCAATCATTACATGCATATATGTTTAGTATAGACATATCTACTTATGAATAGGAAGGGTATTAAAGGACAGTTTCACAAAAATGGATGTAAATAACACCAAAAATATTTTAATTTAAATACAAATTATTAGTAATAATGCGTAACTGAAACATAGGTATACTTTTTTGGTCATCCTTAGAATCTGGAATCTATACTTTTTTCTTTCTTTTTTTTCTTTTCCTTTTTTTGGTATATGTTGTCCACATTAGTGATATATTTGAATGGCATTGTGATTGTGATCCGAAGAATTTTATGAAAATTGGAGTAGATGACAGCAGATATCTAAACCATATGCGATTTTCAAGTATATTAGAAACACACACATACATAAAATTTATGCAGACATGTATATATTCATATTTATTATGTACATATATTGATATGTATTCAAATATTCACACATGAATATGTGTATGATTGTATATGTTTTCACTTTTATGAGAAAAAATTGTCAGATTTATTGACTTACGAGAACGTTAAGAAAATGCAAAACTAAAGCAGAAAGATGCAATATTACATTGATTATTAAAAACTTTAGTTGATTAACCTTAGTGTATAACTATACTCGATGAAGTATAGCAGATTGGTAAAAACAATAAAAATCTGATCTAGGAGACCTCTCTAATATCTATATTTTCTTAGTAAGATTTTGAATTGATGTTAAACAAAATAAAATGTATTTTTAGCTATCACTAATCGAATACAATAACAGCTCTCTTTCTCCTCCTTATTCTTCTTTTATTTCTATTTATTTATTTATTGTTTTTATTCATTTACTTATTTATTTACTTTCTCTCTCTCTCTCTCTCTCTCTCTCTCTTTTTTTTCTTTTTGCATAATTTAACATGTCATGATTATTGTATATTTTCAGCATTAAAAAGTTTTAATTTATTAATCTTAGTGCATTACTATGCTTGGTGACTTATATCACACTGGTAGAAAAAAATAAAATAAAAATTTGATATAGCAGACTCAATATTTTCTTAGTAAGGTTTTGAATTGATACTTATCAAGATAAGAAAAATTTAAAAAATAAAATGTATTTTTAGCTATCATTTTTTAAACTATTCGAATACAATAACATCTCTCTTTCGTTCTTCTTCTTTTTTTTTTATTTTTAATTATTATTGATTATAAATTGGAATACTATAAGAAATGTAAAAAAATATAAATTAAAATTTACAAATTATGTTAATACATTACTCGTATATAATTAATTAATATTTGATGGTACATGAAAACAAAATTCCATTAAATATATTTTGATTTTTTTCAAATAAATTACTTGTATATTACATTTATTTTATAAAACATAATTTATTTTAGTCAAAAGCATTAGATTAACATAATATTTTATATTCTTCTCCGTAGATGGCGACACTATGAAAATGTACGATGTTAGCAAGGAATCTTTGAAGGGCGAGAGAATGCGCGAAGCAATGCGCAGATCGATTTTGGGAGGATTTCGGAAATCTTTGATGCGGAACATGCAAGTCTTCCAGAGCAACAGCTGCTTGTCTCCTGGTGTAGTAGGTGCCTACCGCTTGCAGCGCCATCAACGTTTTACAAGTCTGCCGCGTAAAGCGCCATTCTGGTTCGCACCAATGAAAAGTCACCATTTGATCAAACGTCACTGCTGCATGTACAGAGGTTACGGAAAAATCTAAAATTTAATGAACATTCTCTGGAGCTAAAAACACTTCATCTTGTTTTTGTGAGGTATACTATTTTTATTTCGGTTTAGTTTTCAAACGTTTTATTTAAAAAGTGCCTAAATATTTACACGATTTAAGGAAAAAAAAAAAAAAAGATTCTCTCTGAAACAGTATATCAATTTTTAAAAACATTCATTTGATTATAATCAAAAGATTAAAAACCTAATAATTAAAATTCTAATTAAAATAAATTAAAGTTATTGGTTAATCAGTATAAGGTTTGAATGAATTTATTTGATATTACTTTGCCGGAAAATGAGCTTCTTACCATGAAAAACTTCAAGTGTAGGAAAAATCATTTAACATTTACATAAATATATATTTTTTGTTATTTTATATTAAAGCTCAAATACTTAACTTTATTAAACATACATTCTATAGAAAGGAAAAGTTTACCAATAGTTTAATTTGTCAAAACTACTATTCCCTGTATTTAAGAAAATGAATGTCTTGTTTTAAAATTAATATGAAATATAAAACTCGTATGTAAGCTTCTTCGAAGATATCGATGAGGAATTTTTTAATCAGCTTATATAATAATGACTTTAGTATATATTTTCTGTTTCAAGAATGAAATTTTCCTAGATTATCTAAGTGTAATTATAGAAAATCTATGTTGTTACATAAGTCATTTGATTAAATATGAAAATCTTCGCATAAGGATATACCTCTTCGAGGCAGTGGCACTGTCTTTCATCCGATTAGAAAATTTTAAGCAGCTCATAGAATAATGTTTCTTATTAGTAATTATTAGAAGAGATTTATTTGTCAGTGAAAAAGATATAATAACGTGACTAGAAAACAGTAATTCTGCTTTCCCAGAATTTAGTGTCGCCCCCTACGAAAAAAAATGTACATAAATATATATAATACTAAACACATTTCAGTTTTAAGACTTAACCACACGCTTTCATTTTATATAAAATGACGTCATTCGCATCCTCTGAAGAATTCCTCATTTACGAACCAGTCTTAAACACCATCTACAATAAAGTATTCATATGACGTCACTATCGCTTACTAATACACAAATTTTAAAAATATAAGATGTTATTCAAGAAACTTGATAAAAACATTGGCTATCTAATGATTCACATGCCTTCATTTGTTTGTAATATAGATAATTAAATTAAATATATTTTATAATAGTTCCATGTTTTATCAGATATCATTCATTTATACTTTTTCAAAATAGCACGAATTTTAATTACATTTTTTTTCAGCAGTTATGGAGAAAATATCAACAAAAAGATATAGTAAAGTGGGGACAGACGCCGCGGTCGGACAGATGCCGCAGAGATTGTGTAGACGACACTAGCGTTCCCTAGACCAATTTTAGAAGTTCGTAGTGTTCCTCTGTGATGTGTGATGTGTTGTATGCGTTTCCACCGCTTAATTGTCAGTATTTACATATTTGTGTCAGTTTTTATTGCTGGAACCTGCGTGGTAAGTTGCTAAAATTATTCTAATGACGTTTTATTACATATTTTAAGAAAAATAAACAGATATTTCATCCAAAAATCGATTGCAACTGTAGACTAGATCCTCGTGGAATACAGACATGTGCTTGTCTTTCTCTCACGTCGCTCACATGATGCAAAATGGCGGTGCGGCATCTTAACCGCCACTATGGGACAGATGCCGCACCGAGGTTGAGGGACAGATGCCGCAAAATATATTTTTGTTTTTCGGTTCAATAAATGCATCACTGCGATTTAAGTAGAACTTACATTTCAATGAATGTATATTAGCGCATTCTGCTACTTATTAAAATATGCTTAGCAAGAATGTTGGTTCACCATGTATGAATAAGGAAAACGTAGGCCGTTTACAATTCTCACCATCTAAACTGTTAAACAAAATATCTCCTACCTCAATGATCAAAAGACCAATTCAGACAAGTAAGAGAAAGTAATAGGATGCAAATATTACAAGCACAGAGTTTATAAACAATAAAAAAGAAGAAGGAAATGAAAAACAAAAGAAACTAGAAAGCGTCAAAAAACGACAACTTGGCGGAAGTAAAATTTTTTAAAAAAGGAAGGGAATATCAACTTGAAAACGCCTTACTTGAGGAAAAAACTAAAATATGAATCATCTTCCGACAATGGGTAAATTGTTACTCTTATGGATTCTGATGGCGGAAATGGATTGGAATTTGATGTTTCTGCATATGTTGAGCGGCTGGAGTCTTATCAAGGAGCAAAGCCTAAAGCACACAGAATTCAGTGCATCAAATTCAATCGATAGCTGCATGAAAAACGCTTAATTTACTTTTGCAACGGGTAGTGTGGTGTGATTGGGGGCGAATGGAAAGACAAAATCAAAGAATGAGAAGAAAGGCCAAAAATAAACAGACTAGGGCCTAAATAGAATAGAACTAATACTTACATTAAGAGCAAACTGCAATGTTCGCCTGGATGTAAACCAGTGATTTATATCTTTTTTGGAATTATGCAGTCTATTGTTTCCCGTATATATGCTATCCATTCATATAAAATTCAAATGATTTTCTTTTCATTTTAACTTTTTGTCTTAAGTTTTGTTTATAGAGATTACACTTTTGCATTTTACACTTTTCACACAACTTTTCACAATTTAGTGATATATATAATTTTTGTAAGTTTACTGTTATTTATTTTCATTTTAAGTAGTTTGAGAAAATAAAAATGTGATTTGCTTAAAAAAAATAAACAGCCTCGCATTTTCTACATGCGGCATCTGTCCCACACCCCATGCGGCATCTTATCCAGCACATAAAAAATGATGTTAAAAAAAGGACCTGTGGGTAAATAATTATGCCTACTTTATTAAGAGGGTTTTAACTTGTTTAACGTAGAAATTAGATTCTAAAGGGTTTGATCAATGATTTCTGGTACTTAGTTTGTTGTTTTTTGCTTTATTGTACATTTAGCAAGAAGAAAAGAAAAACTGAGGAATCTCTCCCCACTTTACTATATAATTAGTATTTTCCAACTATTTTTCCTTTACTTTCTACAGCAATGGAGTATTTGAGTTTCCAAAATTAAACAAATGTCGCTAAAAACTGAAAAAAAATGTCTCACAAACAAAGTGAGATGCAGTTTTCAAACAAATTGCATTAAAAAGTACCTTTTTCCCGAAACGACGGCATAAAAATCGAAAATGTGCTATGCTTGGAAGTTTAAAATATTGCAATAGAGTATTTAACAGTACAATGATACATCTGCTTTGTTTTACGGCTGGCTTATACAATAGAACGTTATTTTTTGGAGACGTCATTTTAATTACTGGGAGAAGGAAATGACATACCGGGGGCTAAAAAATTAAAGTTATTCGATTAATCAACATAAAGTTTAGATGAATTTATTTGATATTACTTTTCTGCAAAATGTGTTATTATGGAAAACGTCAAGTGTTTATAAAAAAAAAAAAAAAAAAAAAAAAAAAAAAAAAAAAAAAAAAACATTTAACACTGATATAAATGTATATTTTATATTATTTTGTATTAAGGCTCAAATACCTTTACTTTTTCAAACATACATTCTATAGAAAGGAAAATTTTCGAAATAGTCTAATTTATCAAAACTACTATTCCGTGTATTTAAGAAAATCAACGTCTTGATTAAAAATTAATATGAAACACAAAATTCGTATGTAAGCTTCTTCGAAGATATCGATGCGGAAATTTTAAATCAGCTTAAATAATAATGACTTTAGTATATATTTTCTGTTTCAAGAATAGAATTTTCGTAGATTATCGAAGCGTAATTATAGAAAATCTATATTGGTAATAAGTCATTTGATTAAATATGAAAATCTTCGCATAAGGTTATATTTCTTCGAGGCAGTGGCGCTGTCTTTAATCTGATTAGAAAATTTTAAGCTGCTCATAGAATGAACTTTCTTATTAGTAATTATTAGAAGAGATTTATTTGTCAGTGGAAAAAGAATAATAACGTGACTAGAAAACGGGAATTCTGCTTTTTCAGAATTTAGTGTCGCCCGAGGAAAAAAATATGTTTATATAAATATTGATAATACAAAACATATTTCAGTTTTAAGACTTAAAACACACAATTTTATTTTATATAAAATGACTTTATTCGCATCCTCTGAAGAATTACTCATTTACGATCCAGTTTTAAACATAATCTACAGAAAAATATTCATATGACGTCACTATCGCTGAATACTACACAAATACAAAAAATCAGATGTCACTCAAGAAACTCGACAAAAAAATCGGCTATCTAATGATTCATATGCCTTCATTTGTTAGTAATATAGATAATTAAATTAAATATATTTATAATAGCTCCATGTTTTATCAGAAATCATTCATTTATATATTTTCAAAATGGCATGTGTTTTAATTACATTTTTTTCCCAGCACGTATGGAGAAAAGGACAAAAAAAAAAAAAAAAAAAAAACATATAATTACTATTTTTCAACTATTTTTTCTTTACTTTCTCCAGAAATTGAGTACTTGAGTTACCAAAATTTAACAAATGGCGCTAAAAACTACAAAAATAAAAATAATACCTCAAAAATAAATTGAGATGCTCATTTCAAACAAATTGCATTAAAAAATTTCTTTTCTTCTCGATATGACGGTATAAAAATCTAAAATGTGTTATGCTTAAAAGTTTAAAAAAATGCAGTAGAGTAGTTAACAGTACAGTAATGCATTTTACGGCTGCCTTATACAATGGAACGTTATTTTTTGAAAACGACACTTTAATTGCTGGGAGAAAGAAATGGCATATCGGAGGCTAAAAAATCGACAGTTATGTTATATTTTTATGAAAGAGATCTATATCACTTTATGATAAAAGTTTTATGCTTTTTAAAAAAACTGAAAATTTGCCCTTAAAATGAGTTATTATTGAGAAATGTCGTTATTCCAAAACTTCATTTTAATGAGGGGATTTTTTTTCTTATCTTGTTGAGCGTAACTGAAAAGAAATTGATACAGTTTTAATATTAGAGAAAAGAAAATAGTCTTTAATAATAATAAAAAAATGTCTGAAATTGAAAAAAAATTATCGCAACATTTTTGAAAATATTATTGATAATTATAGTTTTAGGGGCTTATTATTTTAATTAATTTTGACAATGAATTTTTGATTTAGTTTAATTCCTGAGAAAAAAACAGAGTCTGAGCAATAATTAAAATAATAAAACTTTGTAAAAAATCACCATAAAATAAAAACAATACATAGCACGCGTTTCGAGCTAAAAATATTAACAGCTGGTCATCAGTTACAGTAAACACGTTTTCGTAAGGGGACAAGGTCAAAAACGATCTGAAAGTAGGGAGTAGAGCTTTCAAAGAATGCGACAGATGGCGCTAGCTGAAAGGAGTCCATGCAGAAGACGAAAGTGTTGTCAAAATGATAGAAAAGAAATTGATAGGGTAAAAATGGAAATAAAATAATAATCAAAATTAAAATAAAATAAAAGAAGTAAATTAAAATATATATAAATATAAATAATAATAATAAATAAATAAATAAAAAGGATAAAACAAGAAAAAAAAACCAAAAGAAACTTTTTTTTAACAAAATAAAAAGAAAAGAAACAAGAGAAGAGGTAAAAGAATTACAAAAGTAATTTCCACGCTGGAAAGGGGAAAGGCGATTATGAGAGATCATTGACAAGCTTATCAGAATTTTTAGAAATAAAATATGCTTCATGAAAATCCAAGTGAGAGGGAGAAGCAGGGGAAGAAATAATTTTGGCCATGGAGAGATTAAAACAATGACTGGAAGTCCAACAATGAGAAGCAATCGAAGATTTAGAGATTTCTTGATTTGCAATACACCTCTGATACTCGCCTAATCTGAATTTTAAATCTCTCTTTGTTTGACCAATATACCAAGGAACAATAATGACTGTAACGTTCTGAAATCTAATAAAAATCTTTGAAGGGTTTGGAGGGGCGTCTTTAAATGACACTTTATGAGCTGAAAAATAAGAAATAAAAATCATCAGAATATCGTCATAAAACATTATATTAAGGCTCAAATACCTAAAGTTTTTAAACATATATTCTATAGAAAGGAAAAGTTTTGAAATAGTTTATCAAAACTACAATTCCCTGTATTTAAGAAAATCAATGTCTTGTTTAAAAGTTAATATGAAACATAAAACTCTTATGCGAGCTTCTTCGAAGATATTAATGCGGAAATTTTTAATCAGCTTAAATAATAATGATTTTAGTATATATTTTCTGTTTCAAGAATGAAATTTTCCTAGATTATCGAAGTGTAATTATAGAACATCTATGTTGGTACATTAGTCATTTGATTAAATATGAAAATATTTGCATGAGGATTTTCTTCGTGGCAGTGGCATTGTCTTTAATCTGATTAGAAAAAATAAGGAGCTCATAGAATAATCTTTCTTATTAGTAATTATTAGAAGAGATTTATTTTTTTTTTCAGTGGAAAAGTATAATAACGTGACTAGAAAGAAGGAATTCTGCTTTTTAAGAATGTAGTGTCTCCCCCAATTAAAAAAGAATATGTAGGGGATACTAGGTACTGTTGTCCATACGGGAGGCTTGACCTGCCATCAATTTTCATATTTAAAAGAATTGCAGAGTTTTATCAACAGGTGTCAACCAAAGCTACTGGAATGCTCAAACATCAGTCTTCGTTTCATAGAGATAATCGAAATAAGTGTGGAAAAATCAAATGTTGGCGTTTTCACCTAAATGTTCTGTTTTTTAAAAATATTTTGTAAGCTTTTTTCAAATAAATTATATCATAAAAATTTAAGTAAGTAGGTTTAAAGTAATGCAGAGATATTGAGCTTTTATTTCAGGCATAAAGATTGTACTGTAACTTAGGCTTAACATAACCATGCGCCATTCTTTAGAAAAGTTCTATGTAGGGAGGCTTGACCAGATGTTCAAGGCACCCTTAATTAAGTAGTTTTGGAAATATTTTTTTATACACTATGCATAATGAAAAGTTAATGGTTATATATATATATAATAATGTAAAATTATTCTGTAATGCTTCAGTAAAATAGTGCGATGGAAAAGAAAATGTTTAAAACTGATTAAACAAAGGTGTGAAAAATTGCTAGAAAATGGAATAGGAACTTTTTTCCATTTAAATATTACTTACAAAAGGTAAATAGAAACAGTAGGAAAGACTAGAATGGATGAAAACAGCAGTCTTATCCCTTTCATGGATAGTGGTATGTTTATAAAACCACTTAATTTTAATTCCGAAACGTCACAATGGCACCCGAATTTTGCTAATCTCTTTTCCATTTAATATGTATGTGAAATATAGCCTTTTTCTTATTGCCAAATAAATTTGTTCGTAAATTTCGGTGCCAGTCATTTATTACAACATTTTAGAACTGAAAGTACTTTGCCCCTTAAAGGTTTAAATCATGTTAATGATAAGTTAAGTGATCATGCGGTTGCAAAAGAACATAGCATCGATCGAAAAACTTTAGGAAGGTATGTAGACAAATTTCACAAGGGTCAATACTGTGAGATGAAGCAAAACTATGTGACAACTAGAGTTGTCAGGTCGAGTGTCACAAAAATAGGACAAGGAGACAAAAAAGGGAGACAGTGGCTCCTAAATCTGGACGTAATAGCATGAAACACTATGAACACGGAACCTGTTTCTAACAGAATATTTCCTTAAATGTTAAAATTCCATTTTCCCTGCTGTACAATTATACCTGCTCAGACAAAATCCTGTTTAAAACAAAACTTTTCTCCTTTGACTTGCTATTGCGTCTCTACGGGATTGCTTAAGCATCATATTTAAAAAATATATGTTTTTATATTTATTAAAGCGTGTTGCATAAAGTTATTTTGCTTTTTTTAACTCATTTTATTTCGATTCGCAAATATTGCAATATGAAACAAAGTGGGTTCTGCCTCCCATATAGTTTCTCAAGCCTCCCATATGTGGAGAGCCTTGACGCATTATTTTTTCATGATTAAAATCAATCATTTTTCAAATTTCTTATGTGTTATACTTATTTAGCAATTTTATTTTGATAACTGATTGTATAACAAATAAAATGATACATAAAACTTTATTCTACGTTTAATATTTAAAAAATAAAAAATCATTTTTGTAAAAAGTGGGTCAACCCTCCATAATCCCCCTATATAATTATAGATAATACAAAACATATTTTAGTTTTAAGACTTAAAACACACGCTTTTATTTATATAAAGTGACGTCATTCGCATCTTCTGAAAAATTCCTCATTTACGATCCAGTCTTAAACAACATCTACGGTAAAGTATTCATATGACGTCGCTATCGCTAAATAATACACAAATAAAAAAAAAAAAAAAAAAAAAAAAAAAAAAAATCAGCTATTACTTAAGAAACTTCGCAAACAAAATCGGCTATCTAATGATTCATATGCCTTCATTTGTTTGTAATATAGATAATTAAATTAAATATATTTTATAATAGCTCCATGTTTTATCAGATATAATTCATTTATATTTTTTCAAAATAGCACATATTTTAATTACATTATTTTACAGCAGTTATGGGGAAAATGGCAACAAAAAGATAAAAATTACTATTTTTGAACTATTTTTTCTTTACTTTCCACAGAAATGGAGTACTTGAGTTGCCAAAATTAAAAAAAAAAAAAATACGCTAAAAACTACACAAAAATTAATATCTCAAAATAAATTGAGACGCAGTTTTCAAACGAATTGCATTAAAAACTACCCTTTTTTGCCGATACGATGGTCAGTAGAGTATTTAACAGTAGAGTGATACATCTGCTTTGCTTTACGGCTGGCTTTTTTTTTTTTTTGAGAAAGGAATAGCACGCCGAGGGCTAAAAAATCAATGTTATTCGGTTAATCAAAATTAATATATGAATTTACTTGATATTAATTTGCTGCAATATGAGTTTCTTACTATGAAAATTTTCAAGTGTAAGAAAAACCATTTTAAATTTTATGTAAATATATATAATTTCTTATTTTATATTAAGACTCAAATACCTTAACTTTTATAATCCTATATTCTATGTGAATGAGAAGTTTCGAAATGGTTTAATTTATCAAAACTACTATTCCCTGTATAAAAGGAAATAAACGTCTTGTTTAAAAATTAATACGAAATATAAAAATCTTATATAAGCTTCTTCGAAGATATCGATGCGGAAATTTTTAATCAGCTTAAATAATAATGACTTTAGTATATATTTTCAGTTACAAGAATAGAATTTTCCTAGTTTATCAAAGTGTAATTATAGAAAATCTATGTTGGTACATAAGTCATTTGATTAAATATGAAAATCTTCGCATAAGGATATACTTCTTCGAGGCAGTGGCATTGTCTTTAATCTGTTTAGAAAATTTTAAGCAGCTCATAGAATAATCTTTCTTATTAGTAATTATTAGAAGAGATTTATTTGTCGGTGGAAAAGAATGATAACGGAAAAAATCGACAGTTTTGTTATATTTTTATGAAAAAGATCTATATCATTTTATGGTAAAAGATTTACACTTAAAAAAAATAATAATATTTGTCTTATTATTTCTAATTGCTAGAAAGGTGCAAGATTAAAACTTTAAAAACAATAAAATAGTTTTATTTGACTGTTGACCTGTTTCAACTCATCCAGAGTCATTCTCAAAACAAATAAATAATAATCTTCTGAAATTGCACGATCTGTGATGCAATGAAATGAAACGCCATCATTCAGTTTTTCGTATAACGCACGTTATAATTTTACTTTACTTGGATGTTTATTTTTATGTTCTAAACCCCTGAGTACCACGATTAACAGTTTTGGTATGTTGAATGATGCTTTATCGCTGCATATGTTATTTTTATGTGTTAGAATCTATATTTTTCTCTTATAATGGATGGATAACGTTCGATGGATAACGTTCTTACGTTCGTTGAAATTTATGTAATTTCTCCTTGTAATCTTGCCAAGGTTCTGGTTTTCTTAATATATTTAATATCAAGTACATGCTTCTTTTTCCTGTATTTAAATACATAATTTAAACTTTTAATCTACTTAATTAAACTAAATAGAGAACAAGTAATATAAAAATTTTGTTTTTAAAGTCAATTCCTACTTAGGCCATCAAAGAAAAATTTAATATAATCAAGCTAATATGAGTTTTTGTTGCATTAAAATATCTCAATTTGTTGATTTTCTATAAGCAAGTAGGTTTACAATGGAACTCTATGGGAATTTGGCGAAATATTACAGATATCGCCAAGTTGGCGTCACTTTTGGCGACTCATTTTGGCCGCCAAGTTTGGCGATATATCGCCAAGTTGGCGACAAACTTGGCGGTATTTGGCGACAGAACAGGTTCCCCCCCTATGGTAACCCTAATTGAAAATACTTTCATTGAAATTCAATAACCAATGGCGGCCATTTTGTTTCCCATGCAAAACTAAAATTAATTAATTAAAATTTAATTAATTAATTAATATTTGAAAAAACTTTATTAACATCAATTGTCATCCAGTACAAGTTTAAAAAATTTATTTCAACCTGATAGGATGAATAATGAGTATTTTATTAACGATTGAAAATTTGTACAAGATAAATATATAAATATATAAATAAATATAGGGAGAGTGTGAGCTAATAGTAGGAATTGAAAAAAGGAGCATGTAGCTGGTAACTTCTTTTTAATGAGGGATTGTCTGAAGTTAAATAAAATTTATAACAACATTTTCTAAAATATTATTGATAATTACAGTTCTATGTGCTTACTATTTTAATTAATTTTGACAATTTATTTCAATTCCCGAGAAAAAAAAAAGATTCTGAACTGTAATGACTGCAACGTTTTGAAATAATAAAATCTTTGAAGTGGTTGACCTTTAAATGAAGTTTCATGAGCTGAAAAATAAGAAAGAAAATTTTATATAATAAAAGCCAAAGTCATGTTATCCGGGCTGACCGCTTCTCTTTTTATAAGCCAGGCAGCCATTTTGATACTTTTATGTTAGCCGGGCGTAGGTAATAAATTTCCAAATATTGTTCCATCGCCATCATGTCATCAGTATTATAGTCCATTTCATACGACTGTCATAAACAATTTTTCACGTAGTAAATTAAAACAAAGCTTTGATGTTGAAATTAAATGTCATGGCTTATGGTGTTATTTATTACTTTTCTTTCTTTTTTTTTCTGTTTTTTAGAGAAACAACTGAGAGACATACATTTTAAATATTTCAGTTTTAAATTAAAGTTAGGTATTTTAAATAAAATGAGTGAAAGTATTATATTTTAAATGATATTGAAATACGAAAAAATACGGCGGGAACAATGTCTCGGGATTTATCGCCTGCACCCGTCTAACATAAAAATACAGTGTTCATGATTTCTGTATCAGAATCTTCGGATTTTTTTTTCTTAAATGAGAAATTAACTACTATAATTATGGTGACCGAGCCAGTAGTTAATTAAATAAGGTCGGTGCTATGGGATTTTATTATATTTCCCTAACTTTAAGTTTTAGTTGTAAACTAAAGAATTGCTACAAGCCTTAATGAATGTCCTATAATGAGTAAAAATGAAATATGCTGAAATTAAATAGCGACAAAATTATAAGTAAATAGTTTCTTTAATTGCCATTATCCCAGTAGATGATCAATCGAAGAAATCAGTCGAAAATTCAAAAATTAATCTTTAGAATATCATGTTTAAGCTGCGAATAACAATAATCCCTATAAAACTATTATTTGAAATAAGCAAGGTGGAAGGGGATTACTTTAACTTACACACTAAAATTGAGAGGAGTGAAAAGCCCACTCTTTGAAAGAGTGACAGGCATTTTTACTCTTTCTGGAGTGAATTTAAAGCAAAAATACACTCCTTAAAGAGTGGAATTTTGTATTTTTCCACTCTCTAGAAAGGAGTGAAATGTCTCACTCCTGAAAGAGTTACTTACATATGCATTGCTTATTAACCAATCAGAGCAGCAAAGCGACGACACCCTTAAAAGATAAGAAAAATGATCATTTTTTCGTCCGCCATTTTAGGATTAACAGATTAGGATATCATTAAA
Source organism: Maratus speciosus (assembly GCA_963932465.1). NCBI lineage: Eukaryota > Metazoa > Arthropoda > Arachnida > Araneae > Salticidae > Maratus > Maratus speciosus. Next base: position 249,090,924 of record OZ010797.1, on the reverse strand, counting down.
ATTATTCTTTATGGAATACATAAAATAAAGGTAAATCTTATTTAATTTTAAGCATTTATCCGTGTAGATATGTGGAATGTTAAGATTATTAGCTAAATAGTCGTATGTTGTATAGAAAAATATTGATCGTTAGAGTGTTCAAAAGCAATTGTCTGTTATATTTCTTCATGTAGCGGTTTGAAATATAATTCTTTTAACAATTCAATAAGCACAAGAGTTCTGAACGGGCCGTCTCGGGCTCGGACTGGGCTGGGCCGGGCCGGACCTAACTTATTTTTTCTGTACAAAGCCCGGACTGGTCCATTGCGAGTCTTCACAGCCCAAAATTTTCAGTCCTAATTTTGACCCAGCCCGTATGAAAATCATTGTCTCAGCGTGGCTTGGTCCATTCAAAGGTCAGTAAAATTAGGCCTGGCCCAATCATTTTTGCAAAAAATGCATACATTTTCAAATGCCCATTATTCGACACTTAAACATTAAAATTTATTCTTTTTAAAGAACACTAGATTTCTGCGCTTATTAAAATATAGCTAAATTAAAACATAATAAAACATGTGAAAAAGAACCTGCCTATGATGGAACCCACTTTTAAATTCACTAACGTGTTGATCCATGCATAATTAATATGCTAATACATAAGAAAAGAATATATAATACATTTACACTCGCTAAGAAGGGAACTTGTCTATAACGCATTTTTTTTCCTTTTCTATGCAATTCCGTTTTACTATATAGCATTTTTTAGATTTTTAATACTTCAAAAAAAAATGTTTTGTTGAAATTCACTCGGGCTGTGCCGGGTTCGGGCCGAGATTTAACTTATTTTCCGTGACCGGCCGGGCCAATTTTTTTTCTACGGGCTGGGCCAAATTTTTTTTCTATGAGTTGGGCCGGGCCGGGCTTCGAAATTTCAGCCCGTACAGACCTCTAATACGCACAATGCTTAGCAAATCATTAGTTCGGGAAATGTGAATAAAAAAATGAGTGTAAATATTTTATTCTTCCCTTTCAATGCTGTGTTGCAAATTATTTTTGTCAACGTTCAAAACAAAAAAGTTTTATATCTTTCGTTTGAAAGGGTGACTGACTCATAAGAGAAGATATCTGGAAGTTTTAATTTCGTACGAGACACATTCGAAAACATTAATTTGCCGTTTTTTTTTTTTTTTTTTTTTTTTTTTTTTTTTTTTTTTTTTTTTTGTTTGTTTGTTTATTACTGATTTCGGATTATATACAGTTAAGAGTATTTATTATTGTTTCGGAGTTAAATATGATATTTGAAGTTTATGCTATTACGAAAATGTTGGTACAGTGAAACCTCACTGTGCGACCAACTCCATTAGGCAGCCACCTCCCTGAACGACCATTTTTTCATGGAACGAAATTTATTCCCATAGGCTCAATACTAATTTTACCTTCATTCAGAGACCATCCCAGTTGAACTCCCTCCATGAGAGATCGATTTCTTTGAAGAAAATGAAATAAATTCCGTTTTTTCCTGGTCGCTTGAAGAAGGTTTTATTAAAAAAATAATTCCGGAGAGTGCATTATTCATCAAACTTCTAAACTAAGTTTAGATTTTTTTTTTTTTATCGCGTTAACTTTTAAGTGTTTTTAAGAGATTTTAAGTCCCTTTGCGCCTTTTTAGGTAATGAATTTAACTCTGATTACAAATTAAGAATGACAGTCAATAAACTCCTCTGCCCTGTTCTGTCGGAAAACTCTCAAAGAAATAGATAAAGTAATGAAACCGTCATTATTTGTTCCCGTCCACAAAAAAATGCATTTATTTACTGAACTTCGAAAGGACTTGGAGATAAACATTATAAAATATAAAACTGTAAAATTAAAGCAAAGCTCAATGTATTCATTTTTAAAACTCTGCAGTAATTAGCTTATGTAATTAACTTTTATTTTGATACTTAATTTTTTATATTTTTTCCAAATGTGAAAAATAAATTTTAGTAACATTGTTATCATGTTTAAATAATTAAAATCTAGATTTAAACATGACCTCCATTAAGAGACCACCTCTCGGAATGACCCAATTTTATTGGAACGGTAGTGGTCGCCTTAGGGAGGTTTTACTGTACAATAATTTTTTTTAATTGTACGTAAATTTTTTTCTGCGGGTTATGATTTTAAAATTTCAAGATCTGAGTAATATAAAAAAAAAAATAATTATAGGTATTCTGCATCAGTTATAATATTTCCTTCTATTATAAACGCATTTTCTACGTTTTGGATACACTTAATTTTTGGCGCTAAACAATAAAACATGATATTTATGCATTGGAATAAAATGTTTTTTTTTATACCTGTTTTAAAGTTTATGGATAAGACTGCTTTAGTATATTTTTTAAATGGTCATATTTACTTACATAATACAGGACTGAATATTTTTTTAAGAGATTAATAACCAATTTTTTACCCTAAAATGTTTTAAAAACAATAAGAATATTTCTAATGCAGTCATTTACTTTATTTTTAAGTTTCCTTTTTTTCTATTTCCGAGGTCAATCTTTTCGTATAAAATGTATAAAATCTATTTTGCTCATAGTCACAAAATACAATATCTACGTGAATAAAAAATTTAAATTAAATATGGCTTATCGTGCCTTATAGTGATAACGGACGAAAATTAAAAAACATGATTAAGATAAGGAATGTGTTTAAAAGAAAAAAAATATACATATTCCAGAGAACTCAAAATTTAGACTCCATGTTCATATTAAATAAAACAAAAGCAAATCACAGCGGATAAAAAAAAATTACACATTCTTAATATATAAATCATGCTTAGAACATATTTAAAAAAGAAGTGAGTTTATAAGCATTGCGTTTAAATGGAAAGATTAAAAATATTTTAGAACAGTAGCACTTTGCAAAAATAGCAATAATTTAAGGAAAAAGTACGGTTTTATATCTAAAACAAAAATTAAAATGAGATCAAACATTGTTAAACATATACCATCCACCTATTAAAAAGTTATTAATAAAACTTTAAAAGTAATATCTTTATAGGGCATGCAATAAAAGTAAACACAAAGGATAAGATTGGAATAAAATATTTTAGTTTATTTTTGTCAGTAATCTAATTTAAATTCGTATGTAACTTTAACTGAATTTTTCCTTAATAGTTCAATTAGTGTTACAAACTATGAATTAAATAAATATTGCTAATAAAGTATTTTATTCCAATCTTTACCACGCTTGTATCTATTTCCATTGCATGCCGTAAAAGATGCGATTTTTTTAAATGATCATAAAAGCAAAATAAAAAAACAACCCACTACAAAAAAAAATGAACATTCACTCCTATGAAAGAACACTATTTACTCCTACCAGGGGTGAAAAACTGCAGTCCTTTAGCAAGAGTGAATAGTCACTCCTCCAAAAGAGTGATTATCCACCCCTGTTTAGAGTGGATATTCACTTTCAAAGAGAATTTCACTCCTCCGGAGTGAATAGTCACTCTTTTTTATTTAGAGTGTACCGTGTTTTCTCCAACTAATCAAAAACTAAATTTTTACATTTTTCTAATTAAAAAAATTATAAAATTGCTTTTCTTGCAGCAGGCAAGAGTTGTGCAAGAGGCCCTGTTGACAACAATGTGACAACAGGGGCTCCAACATTCAAACAGAAATATTACGTCTAGTGCCACGTGCAAAACACATTTCCGTCCGAAATGACGGGATATTTCAAAAAATTTATCAACTACTGGTGCGGTCAACCTATAACTAGATGCGACATATCACGAAAGGTAATATTTTTAAAATATAAAGTTTTGTAAAAAATATTACGAGTTATATTTTTAAGAATTTTTTTTTAAATTTATCATTAAAAGGATTTATTTATGAGCAAAGTCTTTGTTTCGAAACCTTCATAATGTCTTGGGGATTTATTTTGATCTTGTTGAGTATTACTGAAAAGAAACTGATTCAAATTTTTAAATTAGCGAAAGTAAACTTTGTTGTAAATTTGTCTCAATTTTAAAATTTGTGATAGCAACGCTTTCGCCTAGATTAGTGATAATTATAATATGTGACTAAACTGTTTAATTATCGTTAATGTTTCTATATATATAACAAGTTATAACACCCTGTAATACACTATGACGCAAAAGTTTAGACAATGACGTCATTCAGCTTTAAAATGTAGAATTATGACGTCAGAATTACAAAAACCTGTAAATATATTCAAAAACTGATTTAAAATGCTATGTACAAAAGACAGTCTTTTTATTTGCTATAATACTAATTTTTTTCATAAAAATTCAAATGTGCTTGTCGCAAAAGTTTAGACACTATTCTAAATTTCTTTGAATATTCGCTGGCATATGAAAATTTAGAATCGATGATGTCACAAATTTGGAGTACTTAAGTTCTGCAAACGATTGCGCTTCATAGTCGACATGCCGAGAGCTAAAGAAATTCAAGTGAATGAGGTTTCAAGGATTTGGCAGTTGAAAGGTGAAGGGAAGAGCGTTTCTGAAATTTCTGCTATTATTAATAGGTCAAAAAAATCTATTTATCGAGTTTTATCGAGTGGTTCCGAATATAAAGCAAAATGTCGGTCTGGGAGGCCACGTGTGACAAATGTACGAGAGGATCGCCTGATACAAAGACTAGCGAGTACTCAACAAATGAGCGTACGTGGAGTTCAAAGCTCATCGGGACTCTCTGTATCAAAGGATACGATTCGTAGACGAATTTTGGAAAAAGGAACAATCGTTTATAGCAAAATGCAGAAGAAACCAGCTCTGAAACCACATCATAAGTTACAAAGACTTATGTGGGCTCGAAAGCATATGTCATATGGAGAGAAATGGCAGTCAGTCATATTTAGCGATGAAAAAAAGTGGAGCCTGGATGGTCCAGATGGTTGTTTATCGTATTGGCATGACTTGCGGAAGGAACCTCGACGTTTTTTTAGTCGCAGACAAGGAGGGGGCTCGGTGATGGTTTGGGCAGCCTTTTGCTATAATGGACAAGTATCTCTGACCTTCACCAGTGGTCGTCAAACTTCACAGCATTATACACAGACATTAGAAGAAAACCTACTGCCATTTGCTGAGCTTCTAGGGGGTCCTCAGTGGGAATTTCAGCAAGACAATGCTTCAATTCACACTGCAAAACATTCAAAATCTTGGTTTAATTCCCATAATATAAGAGTTCTCGACTGGCCAGCATGTAGCCCAGATCTTAACCCTATAGAAAACCTTTGGAGCATCATGTGTCGCAAAGTTTATAGCAACGCTAGACAATACTCTTCTGAAAAGGAACTTAAGACATCTATTGAGAATGCATGGTACGATATCGATCCACAAACTATGCAAGATTTAGTTTCTTCCATGCAATCTCGTGTATATGACGTAATACATAAGCATGGATGCGCAACCAGGTTTTAAAAATTGTTTATTTCGATTTTATTTAATTTGTGTCTAAACTTTTGAGACAGCAGTTTATTTTTCTTACCATTTAATTTATTGCAATATGCACAATTCCACTTTTCTTTGTTATAAATATTGTTTATATGTACAGCACATTAATTTCAAGCAGTGATTTGAAAATTGAATAAATATTTTTCAAAGTATGTAAGAATTTCTTCATTGTCTAAACTTTTGCGTCATAGTGTAATATACTTCTTTTTTTTTTTTTTTTTTTTTTTTTTTTTTTTTGCTAAATCTGTAAAACAAAAACTTTAAAAACGATAAAAAAAAGTTAGACTGTTTACATATTTCGGTTCCATTGAAGCTATTAACAAGACAAATAAAAATATTCTACAATTACGCAATATATGATGTAATATCCATTATAAGAGAAACCATATACATTGTAACACGTCAGAATTCAATATAAAACAATGCAGAATCGTTTAAAGTACCAAAATTATGACTTTATTTACTCCTTGGTTACGAATATAGAAATAAACATTCAAGAAAAAATATAAATAAAAAATCGTACGCAAACTTAAAGAGTGCGTAAAAAATTGAATAACGGTATTTCAAGTCATTACATCATAGATCTTCCGATATTAGAATTTCCATACATTTTTTATAATGTCTTTGATGAAGCCGAAACATTCAAACAGTCTAATGAAACATTTTTTTTACTGTTTTTACAGTTTTTATTTTAGACCTTTCAGCAGTCAAAATAAGCTAATGTTAGTATTTCAAGGAATTCTGAAAATTTATTTTTCATTTAGAGCAATTTATGAAAAACGAAGTGTTTTAACTATAATTCCTAAGAAACATTAAATTTTTTGAAGCAGGGGGTGGCTTCCTCAAATGACACTGAATGAGCTGACAAAAGAAGAAGAAGAAGAAAACAAGTTGGAAATTACACGTCAAACGTCGTAAATGAGGTGCGTTCGTTCAATAACTGATTTTATAAATAATTTTTGCATCGCATATTGTACTGAATATATATTTCAGCGCACTTTATAAGTGCATATCAATTTATTTCTCTTCGAAAGGCCGTAAGATCATTAAAATGCACTTGGAATATTCTTTCTCATTGACTGTAATGTAGCGGAAAACTTTTGACTGTCCCTGTAATTAAACTATACATCCGAGTTTCGTAAAATTTGAAACGGCTTGAAAAAAATTTGCAGCAATTATATATTTAAAATATTAAACCATTCGGTTGGGTAGTTTTTTCTCTGTTATATGCGGAATGACGGACCGAACGACTAGTATAGGTGCTACGTATTTATATAATTTCGAACAAAAATTAATTATCATAATTGTCTGAGCGAAGCGAAGGCTAATACTCAGCGAAATATTACTGTCCGGACACTTTACTACTACGATGGATATTAACGCCATGTCCTACTAAAAATAAAGCCTAATAAAAACCTTTCGTCAAGCATAACTCAAAAAATATTTGTCGGATTTCGTTTCTGATTGCACCAGAAGGTACCTATGAGGGTCGCCTACTGAATGCACCTACTATGAAAAATAAGTTCCAAACCGTTTAAAAATTATATAGAAAAAACTCTTAAAAAAGCACAATTTATCTGCATACGTCACAGAAATTTGGTGTGCGTCACTTTCACCGTTTGATGTTTTCGTAGACAACTGGTTTGAACACATGGAGCAAATAAAAAAAAATACGCACGCAGTAATATTGAATAGATCAGTTTCAACCACGTGATCACAAACCTTGCAACAACCCGTGGCAACCAGTTTTGGTGGGCAAACAAATAATAATACAGTATTCCGTACCACGGTGACCGTTTTTAGCCTGTTGTAATAAAATCTGGCATGTTGTATGACATACAATTGTGGATAATTAAAACAAAAGACATGAGTGTTTATTGATCCGGGAGGTTATCTTTCTCTGGATGTGTCTGTCTGTCTATCATACAGCATGCAATTTTCTTGTAAAGGATGATATTATTATGCAGTAAAACCTCCATAACGGACACACCCGATTAGTGGACACCTCTATTTAGCGGGCATTTTTTCGATTACCAACCCTTAAATAAATGTACATTTTTTACTCTCAGTAGCGGACACCTCCAAATAGAGGACAAATTCTGCCCTCCCGAGGTGTTCGCTATTCAGAAGATTTACTGGTGAAACCTCCATAGCGGACACTCCCGATTAGCGGATACCTCTATTTAGCGGACATTTTTTCGATTACCAACTCTTAAATAACTGTACATGTTTTACTCTCTGTAGCGGTCACCTCTAAATAGAGGACAAATTCTGCATTCTCGGGGTGTACGCTATTCAGAGGTTTTACTGTATATAATATAATTATTTTACAGGGCCGCACAAAAGAATAAGAATATATGAAACGAATATAAACTAAATTCAGGATTGGTAGATCGCTGATGGTAATGTAATTTTAGGGTGTTGTTACAGTCATCCGCAGCATGTTTTTAGAGTTTCGTTCATCTAACGAAACCCTACCTGTCTCACTCCTTTGTCTGTCTGTTTGTCCGTCTGTCACAGAACCCGTTCTCAGAAACTATATATTTCGGAGACTTGAAAATTTGCATACTTATAGCTGAACACCACACATCAAACGGCAAATAATAAAATTTTGAAAAAGTCTAATATTTAACCCTCTGGGCTCTAACTTGTGTATTTTAAACAATTTTTCTAACTCAGCCCTAATTTAATTAAGTTGGAGACATGAAATTTTACATACTTATAGCTGAACATCTCACATCAAACGACAAATAATAAAATTTTGAAAAAGGCTTAATATTTAAACCTTTGGGCTCTAACTTGTGTATTTAAAGCAATTTTTCTAACACAGCCCCTAATTAAGTTGGAGCATGAAAGTTTGCATACTTATAGCTGAACACTTGCGATAACACGATAAATCATAAAATTTTGAAAAAGTCATATTTAACCCTCCGGTCTCTAACTTCTGTATTTTAAGCAATTTTTCTAACTCAGCTCCTAATTAAGTTGGAGACTTGACATTTTGCATACTTATAGCTGAACACCTCACATCAAACGACAAATAATAAAATTTCTAAAAAGTCTAATATTTAACCCTCTGGGCTCTAACTTATGTATTTTAAACAATTTTTCTAACTCAACCCCTAATTAAGTTGGAGACTTGAAAGTTTGCATACTTATAGCTGAAATCCTCACATCAAACGACAAATAATAAAATTTTGAAAAATGTCTGATATTTAACCCTCTGGGCTCTAACTTATGTATTTTAATCAATTTTTCTAACTCATCCCCTAACTAAGTTGGAGACTTGAAAGTTTGCATACTTATAGCTGAACACTTGCGATAACACGATAAAACATAAAATTTTTAAAAAGTCTAATATTTAACCCTCTGGGCTCTAACTTGTGTATTTTAAAAAAAATTTCTAACTCAGCCCCTAATTAAGTTGTAGACATGAAATTTCGCATACTTATAGCTGAAATCCTCACATCAAACGACAAATAATAAAATTTTGAATAATGTCTGATATTTAACCCTCTGGGCTCTAACTTATGTATTTTAATCAATTTTTCTAACTCATCCCCTAACTAAGTTGGAGACTTGAAAGTTTGCATACTTATAGCTGAACACTTGCGATAACACGATAAATCATAAAATTTTGAAAAAGTCATATTTAACCCTCCAGTCTCTAACTTCTGTATTTTAAGCAATTTTTCCAACTTAGCCCCTAATTAAGTTGGAGACATGAAATTTTGCATACTTATAGCTGAACACCTCACATCAAACGACAAATAATAAAATTTTGAAAAAGTCTATTGTTTAACCCTCTGGGCTCTAACTTGTGTATTTTAAGCAATTTTTCTAACTCAGCCCCTAATTAAGTTGGAGACATGACATTTTGCATACTTATAGCTGAACACCTCACATCAAACAGCAAATAATAAAATTTTGAAAAAGTCTAATATTTAACCCTCTGGGCTCTAACTTGTGTATTTAAAGCATTTTTTCTAACTCAGCCCCTAATTATGTTGGAAACATAAAAATTTGCATACTTAGAGCTGAACACCTCGCATCAAACGAAAAATAATAAAATTTTGAAAAAATCTAATATTTAACCTCTAATATTTTGTCTCGCGCAATTTTTAAATTTAAACTGTTTTGCAATACTATTTTTTGTTCATTTTGCATAATAAGGGTAATGTGACGTAATTTGTTCTATTTCAGATTTCTAACGCATGTTAATGAATTTATTTTACAATATCCTTTCTCTTTTAAAATTCACATGTAAATATAGTTTTTATGGCGTAATTTCCAATAAGTGCCTGCTTTTTATACCTAATTATTTAATTCTAATTTGAAGGTTTTTTTCTGTTTATAATAGTAACGTGTAAATAATTTTTTATTTGAAGCAAACATTATTGTTTGCGCTGTTTATACAGTTGGCAACAGTTTAAATTAATACCATTTTCTAAAATATGTAAAAAATATCTGTCAAAATGCTGAATATTTGAATTTAAAATAGAAATAAAACCTCAAAAAATGAGTCAAATTAAAAAAAAAATTAATGAAATCTGCAGACTGGGATCTTCTATTGAATAAAATGATCTAAAATGATTAAATTCCAATGTATAGCTTTTGCTCTTATAATTTTTTTTTTAATGGAACGATTTTGTCCAACTTTACCATTAAATATTTCTTAAAATAATTCTTCGATTTGAAAACTGTATGCATTAGTGTGTTGATCAAACATTTCGCTATAATACCACCGATTTTCATATATTTGTATGCAATAGATTTCTTAATATTAACGAAAAAAGACCTCCGGTCACAAAAAATTCAAAACCGGCGGCGGCGTCGGTGACAGCGTTAGTTACTTTTTATAGAATAGAGAGATATATAGAAATGAAAACTTGTCTATCTGTCTGTTTGTAATTCTATAAAAAAATCCACAATTTGGAAGCAAAAATTGTGAAGCGATACGTACATGTGTATTAAAACATGGCCGAGACAACTAAAGTAATCCGGAATCGAAATAACTTATAGTTAATTTTGAATTAATAAAAAACCACCAATTTAACAGCAATTTCTTATCAAATTTAAACATTTTTCGTTATAGCAGTTGCCAACAATTAAAAAACACAAAATTATTCCTACAAAAATTAATTTTCTACTGTAAAATTTCCACGTGAAAAATGAAAATGAAATAAATAGTTTGCCGAATTTAAAAAAAAAGGTGAATATTACGTCATAACTTTTCTATTGCAAGATATTCACGTGAAATATGAAAATGAAGTAAATGGTTTGACGAATTTAAATGAAAGTGAATATAACTTCATAACTTTTCTATTTCAAGGTTTCCACGTGAAAGAGGAACATATTACGTCATATTGGAAATATAAAGGACATGGTGGATATAGTATAACGTCATATGAGTGTGAAAAATGTATTGAAGCATGATAAAAACCCGATTAGGGAAATATTGGCGTATTTTAACATTATTGCTCCAATTGTAAATTGAAATAAGTTCATTTTTAGCTGTATTTTTTTGCGTCTGTTATATACATTTATACATTTTTATATAGCGTTTTCATAGGATTCATTCAACAACATTTCGACTGTTTTTTTTAATGTTTGTTTTGTGTTGTATGTTTAATTTTGAAATTGATTTTTCAGAACAAACATCCTTCAAATTCTGGGCAACGCCGGCACTTTAGTTTGTAACAGATAAATGGCTTCTGTATCTGTACATCTAATGCTAATATTATAAAGCGTTATAATATTATAAAGTATATAATATTATTAATGCTTGTACGTTTGCGAGGTGTTATCTCTGAAACTACATAGCCAACTTAAAAAAATGTTGGTGGCCATCTCTGCTCCGAAAAAAAGACTATTTTATGTCAGTGCAAGAACCTACATCGCTGCAGGAGCAAAAAAGTTCTAAAATTGTGATTTCTGCGATATTGATTGGGTTAGAAACTTTAAATTTGGTGCGGTAGTTACTTTTAAGATGTAAATACTCGTAATGAACGCTCTCTAAAAGGTTCAATTTGACGGATAAACGTAAAAATTTCTAGAAAGGTTCTAAACTCTGATTTATTTGGAATACTGAAATTTTTGGGATACTGTTGGGGTTAGAAACTAGGACTTTGGCATGGTAGCAATTAATAAGATGTAAATGCTCGTTGTAGAACGAATTCTAAAAAATAGAAAGACTAAACAAAGCGGAAAAAGATCTAAAGATGATCTAAGTAACGAAGAACATGGAACTGTTAGGAATATAAACATGAAAATTGACATGGCTGTATTTATCATGATGTAAATTCTCGCAATAGAACAATTTCTAAAAATGTCGCTATATAAAACAGTGCAGAAACAAAAAACTTTCAAAAATTTTCTATTTCTCTGTTACTGCTGAGCCCAAAATCTTGAAATTTTGCTTCGGGTTAGTAAATATACAATTGTCTCTATGAATGGTTTCTAAAAAATGTTTAATTTAAAAAGATGAAATTAACGGAAAGCGATCTCAATTACCATTAGTTTGGAATTATTAGGTACAGCAACTTTAAATATTTCATAATGCTGCATTTCCTCCGCGAAACATGCGATTTAAATGCAACAAAACTGATAGATACCCACCTAGCATTAAATAAATTGTGTAAATATTGAATAAAGACCTGTATGAAACAGAGAGTAGGTTGCCCGAAAGTACTTGTTAAAGTGTTCCTTCTCTAGGCTTTTCTCTCTCTCGCCAAGGCCACTAACAGAGGGAAGTGCCGTTTTAAATGTGATATGAATTTTTTATCCGATTCATTTTTCTACACATTTTATCATAAGGTCATATTCGCAATTATCATTAGTAGATTTTTTATATATTAACTTATTCTGGTGAAATTTTGTAATCGGGTTCATATTGGCGTATGTTAACTTGCATGATTTGCTGAATAAATATGTATGGATTTGTAAATTACTTCAAATGACACTTTGACAGCTGAAAAGTTATGCAGACGATATATTCAGATCTTGTGTCATACTTTATGCTGCAATCATTGCCGATTTCTTTTACTTAATACATGCTAAATACAGCTCAACTTGTGCAGAATATGTTTGAAAACAAAACAATACAGCTTATGTAGTGGCCAGCATACACACATCATTTAAATCCGATCGAGCATATCTAAAACACACTCTAACGAAGCATTGCATGCCACTTTTGATGTATTCGGTACTTTGATACTATATTAGATTTTGAGAAGAGAATTCCTTAAATGTTATCGACAACCTCGTTGCATCCGTAGAAAACAGATATTGTACAATATTAACTATTCCGGGGGAGCACACATCATATAAAGTATAGTCCATTCTTTTTAAACATCATATATTTGTCATTCAAAGTTACTCAAATTGGTGCGGAGCGTCTGATTATGCTCTTGACATCATTTTATACAGTTAAAATTCTGATATAAGTAAATGAGTGTTTCATTTTCTATTTTACTTTTAATATATTGCGTACTTTCAATTTTATATCCATGCATGGCTGTCTTGAATGGTTTGATTTCCCATTTTTTTAAACAGTGTATACGAATTTATATATAAGATTTTGTAATTCTACAATTCGTTTATTTTCATCATTTCAATTTTTCGCAGTATATGGACAATTAAAGATAACATCTCATTTTCTTTGCTTCCACATATTATTATTAAATCTATGTTCTCAGTAATATCGCTCAGACTAATCCCTCTGAGGGAAGTCCTAGTTATAATAATCTGCAGCGCATCAAAAAACATAACGTTTTGCAATAACCATAGTAAAAGGAATATTAGAATTCAGATTTTTCAGTCTTAATTTTTTTTTCTAATTATTTAATTAATTTCTTAAATAATATTAGTTACTACACATCTAAAAAAAAGTAAAGATTTGTATAACTCCCACATATGTATAAATATATAGTGGAGTGTATATTAGTTATAAATTAATATTTCTATTTTTTAAACCCTTAACTTCGTATTTGGGAACGTCTTCTGCTATTTTAAAAACAATAACGCACATTTTAGGATGTCATTTATATGAAAATAAAAATTTATAATTACACGAATAAAAAATGTTTATTGTGTCAGCTATAGAAATATAACTTTACGGATATAGAAATATTTTTATAAATTAAACTCCGAAAAGATATGTGCACAATAAATCATTTTTATAACAATTCATAAAACTAATAATTTATTTATCAGTGTATCAGTTAATATTTTGAAGGTGGAAACTGTTTTCAAACTCATGAAATAGTGATTTTTTCTTTTATATTATTTTCACAGCATTTGTTTCATTTTATAACTTTTAATAAAAACAATTTCATATTTAAAACTTTAGTTTAAATGATTAAATTGTTTGTACTTGGTGTTTTTGGCATTTGATGTTTTAAAGCACGTATTTTTAATAACATTCTTAATTCAGGGATTAACATTACTACCACTGCTAGTTTAAAATAAATTTAAGGTTTTATATTTCAAAATATCAAGAATAATTACAAATATGATCGAATAACAGAATATTTAATCATGTGAAAAAAAAATTAAACTAGATATTACCGTGGCAAATTATTTATATTTGGCATTTTTATATATAATAATAAGCGCATGCTTTTATATATAATTGTAAGCGTATTCAGTGTAATCATTCATTTAAAATTATGAAAGACTGGGACATTTATATTACTTTTTTGCTGCATAGATGCAGGAACTGTGAACATGTATGAAGTTAAAGCATGCTAAAGTTCGCTTTAATGGGGATGTTTAATAAGAATAAATGGAAGTTGTAAGTAAATTAAATAATAACGTATAATCTGTTTTTTCATCAATTAATGATAAGAAAGTATTAGACAAACGTCAGATGGTTAGATTAATTTCAGTAAAACCCGATTACTTGGCGACATTGGCACCCGCACTAAAAACGTTTCTGCTTAACGTTTGCCACACTTTTATTATGCGTTTTTTTTTTTTTTTTTTTTTTTTGAGTAATTATAGCTAGTTGTAATGCCAGATTTTAGGTGGATTTAGTAATAAATACTACCTATTACATTCCCCTCTATTTTGGAATTTCTGAAAAAATTTGGCAAATCTATGCCGATCATGACCTCTAGAACCTCCCCTACCCTGTTTAAAACTTTATCTATCTGTCTATCTACAGTCGTGGAAAAAAAAGTAAACACCCCTACTAACTCAGCAACTAATTATAATAGACGTATTTATACCAATGGTGTGGAAATAAAGTCTACTTTTAAATGAGGTATATACAATTTGCTTAGGGGCCCATCTACAAATTAAAACCAGACAAATTTAGTTTGTTTCACGGGCAACACACCATTTGACACTGTATTTTAAATCTTCGGCTCAAACTATGCCGAGAAACGAAATATTTCTAGTCATTTGAATGCTAATTTAATTAATAACATTCAAAATTTAGAGCTTCTAGTATTAAATCCAATTTTCATATTTTTAATAATATCTCCTGAAATTATAATCCTAATATGATAATTTTGTGTCTGGTTATAATACTAAAAAACGAAACATAAATATACATTGAAATTGTAATTTAAAAAACATATATGAATTATGAATTATGAAATTAATATTCGAAATAAATATGAATTGCAAGCTATAATTTTGTGTATGGATTTACATTTATTATGTCATTCTTTCTGCTAATCCAAAATTTCAAATTTTTCTTCCAAGTAGTTTTCAAATTCTGCTTAAAAAACTTCAAAATGCTGATTTAAGAGGCCGTCTAAGATGTGCAGAAAAGCATAATTTGAAAAAAATGTATTTTACTCATTTTATTGAAATATTTGGGCCGACAATAGTCAAAACTTATTAAGCGAGTGAATTGGTCATATTGGCAGGAAAAAATATATTTATAGAAGTGACATAGTCATTCTGTTTCATTTCAACAATTGAGTAGCGAACTTCAATTTGGATACTACCCTTAAAACATGCTCATTTTAAAATAATCAATTTCTCTGAAACTAATCGTACGACATTCACGAAAATTCGTTTTTCGGCTAATTGAAAGATGTAGAATTTACTTATAATCTACAACTTTTTTTTTTTTTTTTTTTTTTTTTTTTTTACATGTTTTCGATAGGATAAATTCTTATAGCAAAAAAAAAATAATAATAATGATAAATAAATTTAAATAAATAAATTTAAAAAAATAAAAAGGAAGCATAAATGGGAGGGTGGAGAAGGAAAAAAAATCCCATCTCAGTTAATCCACCACTAAGGCGATAAAAAAAATCAATGGCGCGATGAAAATTTTCGACAAATCTCAGAGATGCTGTTATAGGGTTGCATTATTTGACATGCGCTTGTCACAATAAAAATAACCCAGAAATTAAAATATAGTGTGTGGTTAATTTAATGAAAAAAATCACCACGCGGTTGAAGTTTATGGAATAAATCTTCTTAATATTGTCTATGAGTTTATAGTAAAGTTTTTTTGATAAGATGAACTCTACTAATGGATGATATTACTAAAAATGTTCTCAAGGGAGGAAGAAAAAGTATCGTATTAACTTGATTCTTATACAGCCAACTCTTACAGAAAAATGAAATTAAAGACTCGCCAATAGCGAGCAAATAAAATTGATAAACTGGGTTAATCTTTAATCTTGATTTAGTTTTTGTTGGTGAATAGCACATAACTTCAAAATCAACCTGTGTCTGTAGGCCGAACATGCTGGGACACTTTTTAACATTTATTTTTTATAGTCAAAAAATCTTCTTTGAAATTTTTTACAATTTCTATAAGCCGAGTTTTCAGTTCACATACACTTGGGGAAAAAAAGAGATAAATAGAATAAAAAGTTTTAAATTTAAAAATAGTAAATTTGCCCCACATTCATTTTGTATCTTGCAAACCGTTTCCTTAGTAAAAGTTTTTTATGTAATTTTACAATAGTATATCCAAGTTCACAAGATTTTTTTTTTCTCTAGAGTCATCAATCTACATGAGAAATTAATTATTAAAGGAAATTTAAGAAAGAGAAATTGATTATTAAAGGAAAAAAAATTATTAAAATACACTTCTAAAAGAAAAGAACTATCGAGGAAAAATCCGACATTCAATTGTCATATTGATACATTATATTTACCCTTAAATTTCAATAAAACATATAAACTGCATTTTAAAAATAATTTATTAAAGAAATTAATCTTTTAGTCATTTTGTTGATAGTAAATTCTTGTAAAACCTTCTTTAATTAATGAATAAATATCGAGTTGATATATCAAAACTGTATCTAATTAGCTCATTTTTAATTCGAACTGGAGCATTCTTAACATTTTAGAAAAAGTATTTAAACTGTGTTGTCATAAAATAATATGGGATAATATCGGAGATTTTATGTAATTTTTGAATGTATATTAGGGTATATTAAGGTGTATTAAGTTTCAACATGCAGTGAATTAATCATATTAGAAAATAACATTTTATTAACATTTTAATATATGCAACGACATTACACATTCAACTATCGACACTCGTTGGTGAAAAATGTTGAAAGAAGTGAAAAAACGAAGGAGAAAGGGGGGGGGGGAGAGAGGAAGCTGTAAGATCTCATGCGAACTAGAAAACAACATGATTTCAAACAGAGGAAGCCCCCGGAGAGGAATGAAAGCGTTTTTTTAAAGGAGCTGTAATGTATAGACGGTGCATTGTATAATATACTTGTTATATAGCATACTTTAAACCCATTAGAATATATATTTTAAAGAAAAATGAACATATTAAAATATAAAATTATAAAATTAAAAAATTAAAATAAATTATAAAATTAATAAAAAGTGTTCAAACAAGATAAGGAATTTTTTTAATGAAAAAATAATTGTGTCATGTTTTTTATTATATAAATGTAAAAACAGATAACGGAAAAATGTCTACACTGTGATAGCTACTATCTATATTATAAAGGACAAACATATCTGTGCGTAACGCATACGTCATTTTGCAAATGGCAACACTTTGAAATTTGAAATAAAATTTTGGTTTTGCATTTTCTCTACTGCAAATTTTTAATCTTCTATGCATCACACATTTTAACTTTTTACACCGTCGTATAAGGAAAAAAATTCTCTTTTAAATACTATTTGTTTGAAAGCTGTATCTCAATTTGTTTTTGAGATATTAATTTTTTTGTAGTTTTTAAATACAAATTTTGTAATTGTGGCAACTGAAGTACTCCATTTATATTGAAAGTAAAGGGAAAATATTCATGGTTTATTATTTTTATTCATTATATCCTTATTGATGCCATTTTCACATTACAAATAAAAGTAACTTTTTTATAATTTTTGAACAGAAAATGATGTCAGACAATAAATAAAACACGCATTCTTCTTCATAAATCAGCTACATTTTAATATTTTTACATTACGCTGATAAATGAGTTTGAGGCGCTCGGCAAAATGATTCATTGAGTAAAAATGATATATTTAAAACAAAACGATATTTTTTTTTTTTTTTTTTTTTGATAAAACTAAATATTTGACCAATACTATAAATGGCGAATACTATGACAACTAAAGTCAAATTTCTGAATTTTTTTTTTCGCGGGTACTAAGATTAGAACTTAAGGATTGTGCGAATGTTCACATGAAAAGTTGTATCGGACAAACGTGACTTTAACTTTGGAAATGCATTCATTAATAATCTATTCTTTTGCGCGTTAAAATACTTTCAAATTGTGAATTTGAGTGGTGCGTATGTAAATTACAAGAATGTGAAAATAACGTACAGTTTAGATTTTATGGGGGAAAATTTTATGATGTGACAAAGCGAAATCCTTTTTACTGATTTTTCATCCCGTAAAAACAAACATAAGAGCTCCATCGATAACTTCATCATAATTACTCATCTTGATTACGCATTCTAATACAGTTTAATTTTTCAATAATTTAAACAGTTGAAGTTTGTAGTAATAATATTTTGGTAATTTTGGGTTTAAAATATTATTTGTTTTAAGAGTTAGACAACCAATGTAAGATGATTTTTTTTTGTTGTAATTATTTTTGTAGGTTTATTATAATTTCGATCTGACAGTTCCTTTCAAACATTTTAGTACGTCGAATTTCGACGGGTTGCAACTCGTGATAATAATGCCTGAAGAGATGATATAGGATAAGTATAAGTATAATACGGGCATTACAATAGACAGTGATTTCTGTCGATAAAAATTAATTAAATAGAAAATAACATTTAATAATTTTCTAAAAATATTTATTTTATTTCAAGCATTTATTTACATAAAATAAAAGAAGCGATTTATAGTAACTGTGGCGTTATTGTTTGAATTTTTTTTAATTATAAAATTACAAATAGATGGATTTTGACTGTTAAAATCTCCCGATTTTGGACATTTGATTTTGCTCTTTAGGAATTTGTCAAAGTTGTTCCGTCAAATATTAAAAATATACAGCTACATCAGTGTATTATTGTCTGAATTTAATACAAATAGAAAATCGTAAATAGGTATATTTTACTCTCCGGATATTACGTATCTTGATTTTTCTCTTTGAAAATTTGCCGAAGTATTTTCGTCAAAATTGCAAAATACGTCTACATTGGTGCGTTGCTCACTATATTTAATGAAATTAAAAACAAATTAAATAGTCGTATTTTGCCTCATAAAATCATAGAATATTACACCTTTTTCATTTTGCTCGTTGGGAATTTATCAAAGATTTTTCATGAAAATTTCAAAATTTTGAAAATTACAACAGCCCCACCAGTGACCATGAGGATTTGCGCTCGAATCTGGTAGACAGGAAGTGCTAGGTTCGAACCCAATTGCGACCGTCGACCTAATCGTTCGAAGTTTTCCGTGGTTTTCTTCGAACCTTGGTATTCTTACTCAAATACGGGTTATGTTCTTTTAAAAAGACCACCCATGGAGGGCACTCCCCCTCGGGCTTATATCTCATGCGTAGATAATCGGCCGTCATAAATTTCAACCAATCAAAGTTACAAACAAATAAATCTGCTATTATTGCATGTGTTATGGAACCATTTCGCAAAGTGCAATGCAAGAAAATAAATGCCTGCGACAAGTTCTCTTGAGATTTAATATGTGCAACCAAAAGTGCCCATATTAAATCATTTTAATTATACCCCTTTCTTGCCAATTATTTTTTAATATTACCAACTTACTAAATCGTTATTTTAAAGCTAATATGTACTTATTTTTCGTTTTATATCTGAAAATTATCAAGGTATTTTGTGACGCCAATGAACCATTAGTAGCTCAACAACTCCTATTTGGCGTCGGTGTTGTTTATGACAGTCGATTATCTGCACTAAGGATATAGGTCCGAGGGGTGAGATCCCCTTCGTGGGGGGTGTATCTAAGGGAACCTAGCCCGTATTTACGCACCCCACCAGTTACTGAGAGATTCTGCTCTTGAAGCTGGTAGACGAAAGGTGCTGGCCTTGAACCCATTCGCGCTCCTCGGCCTAAACTTTCGCAGTTTTCTTTGAACCTTGTGAAACCTTGCGCAAATCGGGTTAGGTTCACTTAGAATGACCCTCCATGGATGGCACTCCCCATGGGGGCTATATCCCTCGAGTAGATAATCGGCCGTCAAAAATCAACCAAAATGTATTTACGCAATGAAAGCCAAGGTCCCAAGAAGACCACAGAAAACTCCGAACGATTAGGCCCAAAGGCGCGTTTGGGATCGTCTACCAGCTTTGAGAGCAGAATATCTCGGCCACCTGGTGGGGCCAACTCTTATTTGAAAAAATTGTCTATTCCGATATTAGAATACATCATATTAGATATGTAAAAAATAATTAAAACATTCAGAACATAAATAATAAAATATTGTCTAAACGGCTCTTTTTTTACAACTATAATTAACAGAAAATTATATACTTCTCCTAAATATTACCAATTTTCTATTGCAAAATTTTAAAGCATACGAACTTATGTTTGTAAAAAATCTATTTTTGGTCATCATCAGCACTTCTTAATTTTACAAAATTTGAAGAGTTAATTCAGACATAACGATTTCAAAATCCTCAAATGATAAATAAAACTTTAAAGATGAAAGCAATAAATAGAAAATCTTCTTTTAAAGCACACGTTATAAATAACATAGACTTTTGGGAATGTGGTAGATGTGAAACACAGTGATAGAAGTGCTTAAAAACAGCATCAGCAATTACATCAACAATTGAAAAACGTAATGAATCTTGTTAAATTGAATAATATTATCTGTATTGCTTGTAAATACAAATGCTAATATTGTAATAATAAGGTGCATAGATGAAATCGTCTTTCCACAATTATATTTTTCTTTTTAATTGAGATTTTTAGAAATTGTGGAAAAAAATAGAGTCTGCCATAATTGAACATGTGTGTGGCATAAAGTTTCTATCGAAAAAGGCATTTTATGTTTTAAATCAGAAAAGTGTGCATTATCTAATTATGCATTTTCCTGATGTATGACATTTTCTGCAGTGTAGTGCGGTCTATATAGATATGTACAGTGGCGGTCAAAAGTTTCTGGCCAGCATAAAACTTTTGGTTAATTTGTACGTATACCCATATGAAGAGGAATCTCAAAGTAATACTTATACACTTTGTTGACATAACAGTTAAAAACTTATTTATGGAATAAAAATTAAATATTAATAAATTTAATTGACAAAATTAATTGCAAAAGAAAACGCATGTTCTCAAAGTTTCCGGCCACCTTGGCAAGTTTGAAAAAAAAATGGTGTTATAACAGAAAATAACAGTGATCAATAGCATTTACAATTAGTATTTTGTATTCGTACATTTAGCAATAAGTACTGCGGTGCAGCAACGTAGCATCGATTCAATGAACGGTTGTAGATAATCAGTGTTAATTTTCGTCCACGGTTCCTGCAATTTTTGGGGAAATGCTGCTGAATTGGAATATTTATAATTCCCCACACGTTTTCAAGTTAGTTTCAAAGATTTTCTATTGGATTCAGATCGGATGACTGGGCTGTCCATTTCAAAAACGGACATTTTTTGTGCGAAAGCCACTGCTTGACAAGCTTGCATGTAGGCTTTCGTGTCGTTATTATGATGAAACAAATAGTTACGACCACAATTTTTCCTCCAATAAGGTAGCAAATGATCTTGCAAGATATCCTTATGCATTACATTATTCATCTTGCCGCGGATTTCAAATAACGGACAGGCACATTTTCCAGAAAATAATCCCCACAGCATAACGTGTCCACCGCCATGCTTCATTGTAGGAATAATATATCTCGCATCTTATCTTTTGTTTTTAGGTCGTCGGTTGTAATGTATTTTATAAGTCCCAAAAAGATTGAACGTCGATTCATCTGAAAATAGTAGTTTTTTCCAGTTTTCACTTGACCAGTCTTTGTATTATTTGGCAAACGCCAGTCTGACCCTCTGAATTTTTTTTTTTTACTTATGAAAGTCTTTATAACACCGACTCTTCCATAAAGTTATACTTCACATAAGCGTCTTGACACTGTGTAAAGACTTATTTCAGCAATATTTTAACACCGTAAGTAGCGTGGAATTGCAGCGGCATTTTTACGCGGGTCATCTACTGCTTTTCTTCTGATAATTCTGTCCACAAGAATAGTCGTTTTCCGGGGTCCCCCGGACCGTGGCAAGTTCCGAAGGCCATGACCATCTTTATGCATTTTTTAAATATCGTTTACAGCAAATTTTCCGATCGAAAACTTTGCCGCAATCTCTCGAGAGGATTGTCCCTTTAGCGACAAACAAATCACTCGTTTAGGAAGAATAAATTGTTAAAATTTTGATATTTGAATTTTAAATACGTTATTCACGTTTATTAATTAACAAACATGGTAAAAAAAAAAACACTTTAGCGATAGCAAAAACTAATGGATGGCGATAATGGCCGGAAACTTTTGCACGCGCGAATTTCGAATTCCTCCCCTTTGCATCAAGTATCTTAAGTATCCAATCAAAATTACCACGTGGTCAGAGGTAATTTGCTTATTCCTAACTTTTGGAACAATTGTGCTTCTTCTTCGCTGAAATGTTCTGTTAAACAAATCAAAGAAACTAACTGGCCGGACACTTTTGACCGCCACTGTATATAATTTTAATGATAATCATTTTGTGATTGTACAGTAGGCGATCACGTTATTAGAACCTCTCTCAATATTTTTTAATTTTATACTTCTTATAGTTGCTTTTGTAAAAAAGAGTATAACAATATTTTCTTATACTTTCTTTTCTAAAATAAAAATGTGTTTAGATTTACAATAAATAATTAACAATGCTGCAAGATGCCGTTTTAAGGGAGTAACCAGAATCGTCGTTTGATAGCCAGAATGATCAGATGTGTTTCTTTCGCGTTAGACCAAGTTTTTCAAACATTTCTTTTAATTTGTAAGTAGTTTACTTTTCTTGTCCTTTCTATGTTTTTACACGCATTTATTTAGCTTAATTTAGCGAATTACACTCACCGGTTGTCGGCCCATGTAATTGTATGGTTAGACACCGCCCCCTGAATACTAGGCCTGAGCGCTCACACAAAAATGGCGGGTGCCGAAGGCGGATTTTTTTTAGCGTAAGTACGGTCCCTTAAATGTAGACACCAGAATTTTATAAAAGATTTCTCTACCTTGTTTATTCTCAGAAAAAAGGGGGAAAAACTTAAAAAAATTATTGGTAGGAATATTTAAGGGGCCGTACACGCGCTTAAAAAAATCCGCCTTAGGTAGCCGCCATTTTTGTGTCAGCGCTCAGGTCAACGTATTCAGGGAGCGGTGCGTTAGAGCATTGGCAATGTAAGTGAAAGGTACTGAGTTCAAATTCCGGATTGAGATTTTGTTTCGCCCAGCTGGAAAAATTAAATTCGTATAATATCTTTAGCAATGTGTGTGATTGAGCTAAAAATAAGCGTGCATCTATGTATCCACCGTACAAAGGAGTTCCATTACCTGCTGTTTATTGTGTTGGGCTGTCTACACGACAAACAAGATCTTGTTGGTAATAAAATTGTCTCGGCGAAATATTTCCGCCGGTTTTTAGTACATGCAGCTAAATAGGTAGAGCATGGCCATTGTAAGTCAAAGTTTCTTGGTTCGAATTCCAGCAAGGGCATTTTTTGTTAATTTGAAAAATTCAATTAGGATGATATATTTACCAAACAGTGTAATTGAGTTATAATTAATCGCCTAGCAACATTATAATTAAAAAATATTTTATAACATCTTCACATATTTTTTTTTTACATAGTTACACTAAGTAAAACAGAAAGTCTGCCAATTTTGAAAGAATTTTAATGTTGTTTACTTTTTCTCGCTTATACATTTTTTAAAAATATATTAAAGAATTGCCTGATTGTCTTGAATAAAATAAACTTTGTTAAAAAGGCTTTTCACGTTTCAGTGCAAATGGATTACGGCTATTTAGAAAAAATGCTGTTTTTTTATTTAAAGGTAGTTCCCACTTGAAAGAATATGCTTTTAAATTTTTACTTGTTTACATTTCAGTATAAAACGCATTAAGAAATCCTGGAAAAGTTTATCGGAGGAAGCACAGCAGTTCTAAAGGGAATTCTTAGTTCTTATCATTCACATACATTTTTCAGAATGGTTAATAAATTTTTTCTTCTTTTGACAGGTACTGATAATAAATATACTTTGTGCATAAATATAAGCTTTCTATTAACCGAACTTCTGGAGTTACTTGAATTGCTTTCTCTTACAGAATATTTAAAAAAGAATGTTTTGAAACTATCACATCATAAAAATTAGCTGTTCTCTTATAATAATATTTCTTGTCAGCTTTCTTTAATATTGATACATAAAGTAATTCATATCTTATTTCTCAAAAGAATATTCACGAATTGTTGATTTTTATTTCTTAACAACTATTTTTAAAAAGCAACCATCTCTGTAACTTTTATCATTTGATTTCAAAGGAAATAAAGAAATAAAACTGGCTCAAACGGAATTCCAGACTGGATAAAAGAAGAGCTCATAAATAAATCTTGTAAATTAAATTAAAATGCATTCTGAGTAAATGAAGAGATTAAACCGTAAGCACACGCGTTGGAGAACATCTCACCCCAAGTAAACCTTTTCATCGAAAAAAAAGGATAAATTCTTTTGATGACGGTTCTGACCTGCCTTGATCCTTTTAAGATGGAGGTCGAGAAGGGGTGGGTGTAGGAATGCATTTTCTTGCTTCGCTAGGATGAGATAAATATACTAATTGGATTAAAGAATTCCACGCCTGTACAAACGTTAAATTCTTACGGGATAGCACACTCTAAAAATATTTTTTTATGAAAGATTAACATAAAACCTACTTGTATATATTGATGAAAGTGTATAAAATATAATTAATATCAATTTTGTGAAATCATTCATGTTTTAAGGTGTAAAGCAAATATTTTGCATATTTTCTAAAATAAAACGTTACTTTTACAGAAACTGCTACAAAATCTGAAAATAAATACGAAAAACATGATTTCCCCCTTAAAATAAGTAGTGCTGATGCAGTTTTATAATATAATATTGAACAGTAGATTCGTTAAAACGTATTTAGCTAAAAATATAATTGGAGACACAACAGAGTGAGATTTATGTTAAATCTAAATTGAAAAATATATAACTTAAATGTGTAGCAAAGCAGAGTAATAAGCGCAGTGAATAGTAAAATATATTTAATAGAAATACGTTCTAAAATAAACAACCTACATATTACATGTCAAAATACAAACTACAGAAAACAGAATTTAAAGAACTTGGCGAAAACAATAAAATTCAAATAAACATTTAAAGGCAGGTTGCACGCGAACACATAGTTCAACACCCTTCCCCAAGCTGCCGCATTAAAAATATTTTTTATCAAACACGTTATTACATTTAATTTTGCCCAGTTGTTTTGTTAACATATTAGATGTCATGTTATGAGATTCACAGTACTTTATATAAAACACACCATCTTTATAGAGTCCACGTATAAAACAGTAACGAACATTAATGTGTTTGGATCATTGACTGACATGCCCGTTTTTAATCATAGCTATACAACTTTGATTGTCTTCATAAATCGTACATTGTCTTTTTTGAGTATCCTCAATTTCACACAATAATTGTGCTAACCATACTTCCTCTTTACATGCTTTAGACACAGCAAAAAATTCAGTTTCAGTAGAATATAGTGAAACTGAGTATTCTTTTCTTCTAAACCATATTACAAGTGAATTTACTTGCATAATTATGTATCCGGTTGTAGACTTTCGATCTGAAATATTTCCAGCCCAATCAGCACTAACAAAAACTTCAAAAGGTTATAGATCTTTCAAAAATTTCAATTTAAATTCAAATGTTCCTTTAAGATATCTCATAACTTGTTTAATTGCATTTTAGTCATTTTCAGTTGGTTTTCTAACACGTCTTGATGAGATTTCAATTGCTATTGAAGTATCTGGTCTTGAGGTATTAGAAATATATAAAAGAGATCCAATTACTTACACGTCTTGATGAGATTTCAATTGCTATTGAAGTATCTGGTCTTGAGGTATTAGAAATATATAAAAGAGATCCAATTACTTATCTATACTTGTTATTTGTTTCCAGTTCTCTTGGTGAATCTTCATTTTTCAAACATTCTGGACTTATAGGGATATTTGTATTTTTAGCTTCATTTATTCCATATTTCTTGATAAGTTGATTAATTTTTGTTTTTTGTTTTATTACAAAATACTCATCATCTAATCGTTCAACTTGAACTCCAAAATAATAAGAGACTTGTCCTAAATCAGATAAATCAAACGATTCTTAAAATGTTTGAATTATGTTAATTTCAGTTGCTTCATCTAATGTACAAATAAGTATACCATCAACATGCAAAAGAATATAGCTCCAACCATTTTCTTCTTTTTTGATGTAGAGAAATTGATCCAATTTACTATGTATATAATCATTTAATCTTAAAATTGGATTTACCTTATCATTCCAAGCTTTGGCCGATTGTTCTAAACCATATAGACCTTTCTTTAATCTGTAAACGTTACCTTCAAACATTTATGTATTTCTGGTTGTCGTATATATAATTTTTCATCTATATCAGCATTTAAACAGGCTGTTTTTACATCTAAATGCTTAATCTTCATGTTCTTGGCAGTTGCCATTGTTAGGAGGACACGAAATGTTACATTGTCTGCAACAGGAGCTTATGTTTCTTTAAAATCTTCTCCGGGCTTTTGCGTAAATCATTTAGCTACAAGTCAAGCTTTATAGATTGGAAAAATTTCCGGTTTGTTCTTGTTTAAACTTAAAAACCCATTTAGTGCTAATTACATTTCGGTTTTGAAGTAAATCCGTAAGTTCCCAAACATTTATTTCTTCAATTCATTTAATTTCATCATCTGCAGGTTTAATCCATTTATTTTGATTATGTTCAGGTATTTTTTTTTTTCATTTCAGCCCATGACCTAGGTTAATCAACACTTTTAACTGATGTTTTATAAGCTGTAATATATCTTATGGGAGGTATATCTTATGGGAGGTACATCTTTATTGGACCGTTCTGAACGTCTTCTTATTACATCTTCCTTTTCCTCGAAATCTTCACCTTCCTTTAAAGGTTTCATTTCCTGTTCATCATTTAAGTTTAAAGAAGTTTTCTTGTGTTTATTACTGTCGCCTGATTCATGAGCATTAGTTAATATTTCACTTTCTCGAGACAATTTGTTGAGACAAATTATACTTATTGAAATAATTACTTTGTTTTTTTCTTTATCAAGGATAATATAATCTTTAGATTCCTCTGCATAACTAAGAAAAATTCTTCCTTTACCTCTGTTGTCCAATTTTTTTCTCAATACAGGTACAATTTAATATATAACTTGCAACCAAAAATTTGTAAGTGCTTTTCTGATGGTTTATATCCATGCCATATTTCATAAGGTGTTTTCTCGCAAGCATATCTGGGTAGACGATTTTACGGGTAGCACAATGTCACTACTGCAGCTCGCCAAAACTTTTTATCTAACTTTCAGTCTTCTAGCATACATTTTTTTTCATTTCAGTCAAATAACGATTCCTTATTTCTCCAACTCCGTTCTGTTGAGGAGAATCTGCTACTGATAACTGAGATTTAAATCCTTATTTAATCATGTAATTTCTGAGTCTTTCATAAACGAATTCCCTTCCTCTGTCACATAGCAATATCTTTGGCGTATATTCAAATTTAGTTTTCATATAGCGGAAAAAATGCTTCCATTTTTGTAGCTGCTTCACTTTTCTGTTTCAGCAAATAAAAAGTTAGAAAGCTGGATTTGTAATATATAAGTGTTAAGAAATAGCGCTTTCCTGTTGGAGTCACATTTGGAAAAGGTCCACAAATACCAGCATGGAAAAAGTTTCCAACTTTTGATGCTCGATTTTCACTTCTCTTAGGATAAGCATTCTGAACTACCTTAAACTTTGTACAACATAAACATTTTATTTTCTGTTTGCAGTCCTTCATTTTTAAACCATGGATTAGATTATTATCTTCTAATTCTTTAATTGCTCGAAGATCGTGATATCAAAATATTCTATGCCACATCTGAATGCAATTTATATGCGATTCTTCAAACTCTTTATTATCTATTTCATTGTAGTTTAACTTGTATAGACCATTTTCTAATTTTTCTTCAGTTATAACTTTGTCATTTTTCATTATTTTACATTTCCCGTTTCCAAAGTGTAAAAAAAGTCCTTTACATCAAGTCTCTTTACTGATAATAAACTACTATCAAGATCTGGACTATATAAATCATCACAAGGTTTTATATTTCTAACTTCATTGTTCGTTCCTCTGTACTTAATTAAACCATCACCAATACCTTTAATATCGAACAATTGGCCGCTATCAACTTTTACTTGGCGTTGTTTTGGTTTTATTTCAGTACAATAAATATTTTAATCATTTGTCATGTGATTTGTCGCAGCAAAATCAATATACCAATCAACATTAGAAAATTTACTGGAAGCTTTAAAACATTGAAAAACCTCAATTTACGTTTTAACCTCCTCACTATCTGTAAGCATTTGTACTTTGTGTTCTCTTGTTTTATGCCGCTCGGATTTCCATAAATAACAAAATTTCTTAATTTGCCCTGGCCGTCTACAGTAGTGCCAAAGTTGTTTTGATTTTTCTTAGTGTTAATCCTAATTTCTCCGTTTTTCTTTCAGACTTTAATGATTTTCATTTTTGTTCAATCATTTAATTTAGATGTTTCCAAGAGACGCACATATGTTGCAATAAGTTTAATTTTTACATATTCTGATGATAATTCCTCAGAAGGTCGAGATTCTAAACTTGTATCTAAAGAATCATAACTATCGGGAGCACCACATGGTAAAGTGTCAACAATATCATTATCTGGAATTTCTTTACCTAGACCTCTTAATTGATCAATAACTTCTAATACATTTTTAATATAATCTTTCCTGTTTAAATTTTCATTATATTTCATACTGGATAACTTTCTTTGCAAGAAAAGTTTTGTATTCAAATGTCTTTTTCATAAACTTTACGTAAAGAATTCCACATAACTTTTGCTCTATCCTCATGCTTGATATGTATTAACTGATTATCCTCTACATTTAAAGCAATTTTCGGTTTAGAAGACTTGTTTGCTTTATTCGAAGCATCTCGATCATCTCCGGCTCCAGTAGGTTGCTCCAAATAATAACCTCCCATAACCCTTTATCGATTAAAAGCATTTCCATTTTAAATTTCCATACATCGTAATTATTGTTATTTAACCTTATAAAGTTTGCTTGCTGTTCAGTCATATTTCATACGTTAAATTGTACTAGTACATAAAAATGGTAATTTGGACGTTTAAATAAATATTCCCAATTCAAAATCAAATACTTCTGGGAAACATAACCTGTTAAATCTAAGTTGTAAAATATACTACTTAAATGTGTAGCTAAGGAGACTAATAAGCGAAGTTGAATAGGAAAATATATTTAATAGAAATACGATCTAAAATAAACAACATACATATTACATGCCAAAATATAAGCTACAGAAAATATAATTTAAAGACATTTGCCAAAACAATAAAATTCAAATAAACATTTAAAGGCAGGTTGCACGTGAACACATAGTTCAACATCCCGCACGTGTGCTAACGTTACAAAAAATAGGCCCGTATGCGTGCCGATTAAATAGTGAATTTTTTTTAATGAGCCTCACACTGCGCGTACAAATGCAAACTGGTCGAAGTGTACATATGGATATAGTATATTTTTATCTAACTTATCTATATTACAAAGAAAAGCGTGTCCGCCTATAACGCTGACATCCGTGTGATTTTGTCAACAGCAGACGATTAAATTTCGCTTTTACTTTTTTTTTTTTTTTTTTTTTTTTTTTTTTTTTATAAACATCACTCTTACAAATGCAATTTGATTAGAAACATAATAGAAATTTGATGTAATGGAATCATGTAATCGAACTATGCGCTTAATCAACTCAAATTATCAGAATTATAAAGGACGGCTGTAATTCTCAAAATCATTGTTTATTTCTCCAGGTTTTAACTCATACGAAAGTACTGCTTTTGATAAATTTAAAAGGATGAATTTATTTGAAAGCAAAATTTATACATTCCAAAGCAAAATGCTGTTTGGTGTTGTAAATGGGTAATATAAAATACATTAATAAAAAAATCGTTTTCTGATATATTCTTTATCCCGGGAGATGTGGGTTTCTAGGAAAGTATGGTGAAAGCTTAATCCTATTGATGTGAAACTTTACACACAATTACTGT
Organism: Maratus speciosus; assembly: GCA_963932465.1. Taxonomy (NCBI): domain Eukaryota; kingdom Metazoa; phylum Arthropoda; class Arachnida; order Araneae; family Salticidae; genus Maratus; species Maratus speciosus. The sequence continues at coordinate 249,060,668 of OZ010797.1, read as the reverse complement.
GTAAGATTACACATAAATGTAGTGAAAACTGACACTAGTAATGGGTAACTTTCCAGGAAAGCGTGGCGAAAGCTTACTCCTAACTGATGTGTAACCTTTCACACAATTACTGTGAAAGCTTACAGGTAATTGTGGTGCAACCTTACACGGAAATTTGTGATATGTTCCACGACAATATGGTATAAACTTACACAAGAGCTATGTAATGTTACGCCAGTTATATCAGTTAAATACCACCATAAGACTGGAGGCACCAATGCTGCCTCGAGTTTTATCGAGTAACGTTACACCGAATGTTTTACAGTGAATAAGGCGAAGTTTACTTTTAAAAATTAGTGGTATACAATTTCCTTCAACCACTAAATATCCTGTCGTGTAAAATCAGAATTAATTGTAAATACATACATATAAGTACACGAATGATTTTTGAAAAAATGTTTGCCGTTAAAATTTACATTCACAGTTTGGTGTATTTTACGTATTTTTTTGATTTATTTTATTAAAAAAATTCTCTACATGAACTGCCTTTTGCTTTTAGGACTTTATTTCGAAATCAGAGTTGTAATAAATATGCCTGATGTACGAGTGCATAAATACATTTTACACTTTAAAAATAATCAAAAATCTTTTTTTTTTTTTTTTTTTTTTTTGCTTGTTTTACATTTCAAATGCTTGTCAAAACCGAACTAGTGTCGATTCAATCCGTAAAATGTTACTTCTCAATCGAAATCAATCGAAATATTTGTTTTACGCGTCAAACATTACTTTTGAAGTTTTTGAACAAGAAAAGTCCTTTTAAGTGACTGTAACTTTTTTTTTTTTTTTTTTTTTTTTTTTTTTTTTTTTTTTTAACTTTCGATGTAATTCGCGTTGAAGTAAGTTAAATGATTACGTTTTTCTCAGACTTTTTAGTATGAACTGATTTATTAAATTATTTACTGGTGTGTTTCTAAGTTATTAAAAAAGAATAAAATTAATTTAATTTTACTTTTTTGTAGTAACATGTTTGCAACACTTTAAAAAAATTTTTGAATTTATGTTGTAAATATTTATTAATGATAATTGAAATTTAAAAACGGCATTTCAATAAACCCATAAATATAAAGCCGCCTAACCTAATACAGTATTTTAACTGTAATAAATAAACGTGAAGTTTTCAAATTAATTGCCAAGATTGAAAGCTTACACAATTATAATGAATTAAAAGCATGTATGGAAAACTGAACACTTAAAAACTAACATGTGTTTAAACGTTGGTGCTTTAGTGTTCTTTTACATCTACATATATACAAATATACATATATACATTTACATATATACAAATTTAGTAGAGTTTCAAATAAAAAAATGACAGTAAATGCATTTTGTGTAGTACACCCATAGATAGTAGTGTTACAGACTTCTTATCTGCGGCTTAGTACAATAACCATGAATGTTATATACACCCTTTTCTGGAAAAAAACAATCTGTAGGTTACTGTAACAATATAATAAAGCTACATTATCATTTTCGTTCTCCAAAAACTTATTTTGATATATTCGTTTTAAATATTAATATTCATTCATGCGGCCCTGTAAACGATTTATGAATGCTTTTTTTTGTTCTGTATAAACACTTTTCAAGAAACAAAACATTCAGAAAGTGACTATTCTAAACATAATTAAATTACATTAACTCCTGCGTTCTACAATCCCCGCATTTAAAGATATAATGTTTTCGTGTACATTCGTACTATTTTGTGTGGCCTGTAAAATAACTATAAATGCTATACAGTGTGCACGCTAAAGTCCGTTGTCGCCCCAATAATTTCAGAACGGCAACAGCAACAGTCATAAAAGTGGAGCCTAGGTATAGTAAAGTTTCCATGCACTACTGAATGAAACTGACTATGGCGCCACATGTGTAAAACTGCGGAGTTAGCATTCCTATTTTGAAAATGGAAAGAGATAGGGAAAAAGTTAATTTACAAAGTCCTAGAGCATCATCGATTTTGTAAGAAAATACACCTTGTGGACATTAGCGCGAAGAATAGAAAGGTTAAAACGCGCATTTGTTTTTTCGGGATTTCCTACACTGTAACGTCACGAAACTTGAACGGAAGCGGAAATGATTACACCAGTCTGCATTTTTAAACTTTTTGTCAGATGATTTCGTATGAACAAGTTTTCCTAAATCAGATTTTGATGCTGATTCAGGAAATGACTTCCATTTTATTTAATCACGTCAGGATTTTACAAAAAATAGCAAGTTGCGTTTTCAGTATTTCAATTGCAATCAAAGAATTATCACAATTTCATTCAAATTATTTCATTAAACACATTAAAAATACTATAAAAAATGTACTTATAAGTTCATGATATTTCTTTAATGAAATGAAAAGCAAACAATGTTCAATTAAACAAACCTTCATGTTTTATTAGGGTTCCGTACTTAAGAAGTAAAAACGGAACCATTATAAGACCACTCCTGTGTATGTCTGTCTCTCTGTCACAGCCCTTTTACTCGCAAAATATTCAACGTGGAAAGTTCAAATTGGGAGAAGAAATAAAGACTATTGACCCACATATTTACAGATTAATAAATATTCATAAATATATTTAGGAAAAATGTAGAGGGGTTAATTAAATTACTTGAAAAATAAAAATATTTTCTTTGTACATCGTATGGGGTATCGTGTGAAAGCTTTCGTAACACTGAAATCAAAAATATATTTCATTTAATTTTAGGTATTATATTTCAAAGTTATGGTCGAAAATGCAGTGCAAAAATATGTCCCCCCCCCCATCTAATTCCGAATCTATTGAAACTAAAATTATGAAAAATTAGAGTTAGTAGACATTAATTTAAACCTTGCAGAAAAATTATAGCGATTATCCTAAGTCACATAGTTTCTGAGAAAATCGCATTTTTCCGTTACACTCAAATGTCGATTTACGGGCTTCAGCAAAAGTGTTGAGCAGAGCTTGAGGTACCTATCGTAGCAGAAGTATAAAAACATTGTTGATCATGAATTTCGGAAAAATCGTCGGTAACTAGCCGAGATATTAACCCTTAAAGACACGGACGATTTGCGCATACATAATGACAGGGACGGCGTACTCTATGCTCCATCGGACTTTAAAGCCTAGATAACAAATTTTAAGGATATATTTATGTAATGCAATGTCTAGTAGCAGTATAAAAGCAATAAACGTCAAATTGTTAAAAACAGACTAATTTAATGAGAATTAATCACATAAATACTATGGGATTCGCGACTAGTTCCCATTGAGTGGCTCTCTCAATACACCTACTATGTCTTTAAATGTTAACTAAAAACCTACATGGAATAACAAATATACAGAATAGCTATATTTGCTATTATTTATGTTCCATATATCTTTGAACTTTCATGGTATTATACTTTCTAGTACATAGGGTGCAAAGGAAAGTTCCTTTAACCTGAAAATACTTGTGAACGGAGAGAGTTACAGCTATGCAAGTGAGACAATGATATAGTAAAGCGACTATGCCCGATTTAATGAAAAGGATAGCAGCGCCCCTCCCCCTTTTAACGGCTTTCCCGTTATATATTCATTTAAAACCTCCCCCTACCTCGAAAAATCAACATATAACTTTACTTGTTCATTTTGTAGCTTTCATTATCACCCCTCCCTCCTCAAATAAAACCTTTAGTTTAAATTTGGCATTTTATACTTAATTTCATACTTCTGTATTTATTCACCCCCCCCCCCCCCCCTCACCTCATACTACTGTAAGTTTCATTTATACTTTAAACGTTCGATTTAAATGCATGTATCATTATCCGCCATTTCCTTTTTCTTTTAACTTCACACAGACACGTGTATAGAAATAAATCTTAACTGCAGTGATTTTCCGTTGAGATAAAGAAAATAATAAAATAAAAATGAATTTCCTTGGCCTCTCAGACGACAATATGTAATGCATATTTTATGAGTAACACAGAACTGCGCATTAAATTATTCTCACCCTTTTTGGCTTGCATTGTTTAATCCCCTCTCTTTATTTTGTCAGATAACGACCATATGCCCTGCTGATTAATACAGACAGTTGTTAAATTGTGACGTTACATACAATATCATGTGTTTAGGTATTCCTTCAGTTACCCCGCCTAACCACATGAATTTTATTAACTAGCAACCCTATAAGCCGCCATGCAGTGTAATTTAATTCAATGTAAAGCTTCGTGATTTTTACTGATTGCTTTTGTCTACTCCATCCGTGTTATCGACAATATCTGACATATGGTTGTCTTAAGCTCGCTAATGCGTGAGTAATTGTAACAAATACTTTATCACTATTGCTTCTGATTTTGAGCGCTCCAGACGTTTAAGCAGTTCCCCTTGTGGGGTCCGCCCCATCGGGTAATCTTGTTAACTTCTCACCTTTTCTCTGTATGTTCACGGCCCTCCCTTTAAAAGTTTTCATGATAAAATAAGTTAAGTCCTCTAAAACTTTGTGTTGGAGATTTTCAATGTTTGTGAACCTGGGTACACGAAAACACCTTCATACACCTAGTGGTACAATTTGGAAGATAGCCACTGCAAATCGAAAACGAAAATAGATAGCGCAAAATTTCCAATTAGAAAGTTTTAGAGCACCAATTAATTAATAGAATACGACATTTGTTTTACATGGATAAGATAAATCTTGGCCTGTTTACCCAAAAATGTCCGAAATCGACGCACTCCATTTTCTGTAAACGTTTGAATTCTGTATGTTCGAAAAGTTCACCATCGTTCACAATACACGTTTGTATTCGTGAGAGTAATTCTACATGCACATTTCTCAACATGGAACGTCTATTGCAAGCCTCTTCAATACAACGACATAGATTTAACTCTTTCAAAGGCGGTGGCTAGACGGTCTAGCCACCTAATTTTAATTCCAAAACTGACAAATGGCACCAAGAATATTTTAATAAAATTTTCTTTTGTAATGAATGTGCAAATTTGCGGAGTTTTGTTTTCTGTGAAATTCGTTTGAATATCTGGTGTCAGTCAATTATTTCATCAGTTTACGAACAGAATTCTTCTGGCCCTGAAAGGGTTATTCTAAAATTTTAAATGCATTATAAATTAAATCATTACAGACATTACAGCACAATACATCGTCACAATTTACAATTGTGCACTGCTACATTTCCGGAATGTGAATAGGCAAAGTAGAATCGTCGCTCATCGATTTCGAAAATTTTTGGGTATGCAGGCGAGGATTCATCTTATCCGTGTGAACCAAATGTGGTTTCGTACAAATTAATTGATGATCTAAAACTTTCTAATTGGAAAATTTGCTCTACTTCTTTTCGTTTTCGATTTGCAATGGCTATATTCCAAATTTCGGCACGAGTGCTTCTGTCGTTTGCATTAAGTCGGGCGTAGTCGCTTTATTGTACAGTTATCTCACTTGTAGCTATAGCTCTCTCCGTTCGCAAGTATTTTCAGGTTAAAGGGACTTTCCTTTGCACCCTGTATACTATACAGCTATACCCAACCCTACGTTGTATAGTTTTTACAAAGTCTTATTATTCTTTTAGCAACGGTATTTTTTTTTAATAATACACTTACTAATTCATATATTATTGTACGGAACCCTCTGTGCGCTATTAATACTCGCACTTGACCGTTTATTTCTTTCTTGCACATCCTCCATGTTCAGAAAAGAAAGGAGTTTAATATTTTGAAAAAATAAAATTTCGAATATTTTGAAGCTTTAAGTGTCTTGAGACCCTTTAAAAATAGCAATTATAAATTCAAATAGAATTTTTAAATTTATTACAAGCGATACCTTCTTACTGGTCTCTTAACAAGAGTGAGCAGCCGAAGAAATTGTCAAAGATTTCGCTATTTACAACCTTTTTTATATGATAATTGCGGTGATTTTAGCTTCCCGTTCAATTATGTCTTAAATTTTTGTTTTATTTATTGATACATAAGTGTTTTAATTTCTTTATGGAATATAAGTTGTAAACAAGTGCTGAGCTACTTACATTATTTGAAGTGCAAACGGAGTTACATTTCGTAATCGTCTGTTGGATTTAGAGACAGATAAAAAATTCATCCTTTAAAAGTATTCTAAAAAAATTAAAATTGAGTATATTTTGATGCAGTATACAAACAAATTGCGATGCAGTCTTAAAAAAAAAATACATTTGTAGGTAACTTTTTTTTCTTATTACACGGTGAAAAAAATGTGCGATGTTAGAAGGTTTTAAAAATTGCAGTATAAGTAATGCTTAATCGTCTGGTTTTCTCGCCGCCACCCTTACGGACATACACTTTTTGTCTTCTATGATATAGATAAGGTAGATATAACTATATGTCTACAAGTATGCTTCGTCCTCTTTGCATTCGTAAAACCGTACTATATGAAGTGCATTGAAAATGATTAGATGATTTAATCTCTTCACTTTCTGAGAATGCATTTTAACTTAATTTCAAAGATTTATTTAACACGTTCACGCCGGCGCGGTGGGTCACACTCGACTGTCTCAGAGTTGTCAAGTCTTCGGCTTTTTGTACACCGCTATTATTTTAAAGAAAAGGTTGTTCCTTTAAATCGCCCAATTGTTCTAATTAAATAAAACAACATTTTCTGTATTGAAATATTGGTATCCAAAAGGCCGGAGACTTGCCAGCTCTGAGACAGTCGAGTGTGACCCACCGCGCCGGCGTGAACGTGTTAAAGCGCACTCTCTTTTTATTCAGTTGGAATTCCTATGAGCCAGTTTGATTTTTTTGTTTTCTTTGAAGTCTTAATAAATTATAAAAGTAACAGTGAAGGTATTTTTTTTTTTTTAAGTATTTGTTAAGAAATCAAAATCATTAATTCCTGAATATTCTTTTGTGAACTGAATACTTTATTTAACAATATTAAAGAAAACTGAAAAAATAGTATTATAAGAGAATAGCTAATTTTTATGATGCGATAGTTTCAAAATATTCATTTTTAAATATTTTGAAAGAGAAAACAAGTCAAGTAACTACAGAAGTTGGATTAATTAAAAGCTTATATTTATGCACAAAATATATTTATTATCAGTCAATAACAAAGATGGCAACTTTTGTTAACCATTCTGAAAAATGCATATGCTTGATAAGAACCAAGAATTCCCTGTGCAATTCCTGAGTTTCCTCTGATAAACTTTTTCATAATTTTTCTCCGCGGTTTGTTCTGAAATGTGAAAAGGAAAAATTAAAAATGTATTTTTTCAAATGAGAGTTATTTTTTTTTTATAGAATGGTCCATTATACACTGAAACATAACAAGCGTTTTTAATAAAGATTTATTTTATCCAAAACAATCAGCCAATCGCTTCATGTATTTCAAAGAAAGTTTCAATTAAGGAGAAAAAGTAAACTAAAGTAAAACACTTTAACAGTTTATAGACTTTTATGACATTTTTGATTCACTATAACTATGCTTAAAATACTTTAAGCGAATTAACCGTGTTTTTCCGTAATCTTTGAATTCAAGGGCTGATTTAACACGTTAAATGATATTAATGTTATTTTTGGCCGTGCATAAAATATATAAATACATAAGGTAATCATATAACAAATCCTCATATAAATTATTTTCATATCTATTATCTTGTGAATCCATAAATATACATAAAAAATTGCAGGTCGCTTAAAGGGTTAAAATATCAATGGATATAGAAGGTGACCAGGTGTAGGATCTCGGTTACTATTTAACAAACCAGTAAAGTAAGACAGGGGAATGACAGTAAGTTGAATATTAAACATTTTTAATTTTAACGTTTACTTTTTAACTATTCAATATTATGTATACGAGTTATTATCAGAAAATTAGACGATTTGCGTCCACTGCCAATAATATTTCATTAATTATACTAAAACCGAAAAATGAAAAATGTAATGTATTATAACATTTGTTATAACAATTATCAGTGATAAATGAGCATATAATTATGTATAAATATATAATTTAAAGCTTCAAACAAACGAAATCATCATTTCAATCCCTGCCCCCAGGTACAAATACCAATATTAAATGTATTCTGTAAAAATTTCTATAAATATTATTAACTTTTGCTATTATATATTTATAGCTATATATATACCGTATGGGAAAATATAATTCTCCTTTATTAGTTTCGATTGTATTATAAAATATAGTAGTAAATATATTTGTCCCTGAGGTTGACCATCAGCTCAGTCCCTCTAAATACGCATTTAGGTTAACAGATACTAGGTGGCGCTGGCAGAATTATTTCCATTGCAACAGCAACTAAAGTTCAACTAGCCACCATGGATGAAGGTAAGTTATTCTTCTCTTTGTTTCATATTTAGAAATATTTAGTTTCTGTTCTAAATAGGGATGAGTATTTTTTATAGCGTCATTCATGTCCTCCTATTTGACTTTTTATTTATGAAAAAAAGCTTATTGCAACTATATTTATGAGACATACAGATGTCACATGACATATTTAATAATTTACATGTATGCAAAATCATTCAACAAAAAGTCTGTGCAGGTGTTAAGAAAAAAACCATCACCTCAGTCCCAATTATTAGCCACTGATTATGATGTTAACAGACACTTTCTTCCATAAAAAGTTTATACATTCTTGATCTCAAAACACTAAAGCATTCAAATGTCAAAATATGTATATAATTGTATCTGGTAGTTGGTACATTAATTTTAAAAAATAAAAATTTTTGAATGAAATTGTCCTGTTTTCAGATATTAACCCATACACCACTTAGTAACACTGTGATTTTCTTCAAATTACAATTTTATACTTTCAACTATTTTGTGACCGTTTCCAAAAGTTATATCACCAAGAAAATGCGTCAGATCAATAAGTAGTAAATATTGCGCCCTTGTAGTCAATTTTTAGTGAAGCACAGGTAAGGTCTCTAAATTCAAAATTGGAGGTACAGCGCTCGCATCCATCCTATTCCATGTCTTTTTTTAAACAAATCATTTTTTCTCCACTTGCCGCAGGGTTTGGAAAGTCGTGTAAAATCACTCCGATTTTTTAAGAAAGGTATTGTACTTTTTAAAATTCTACTGCATTGTGTTGCATAGATATTTAAGAATTTAACACTTTTGCGATTCTTCAAGCAAATGAAATAGAGTAAATCCTGTGATCGGGACTGGAGGTATGCCGGATTACGAAATTTTCCCAATTACATGATTGTGCCGTGTCCTAAGAAGGCGGTAGCGATGGTCGAGGGTGTTAACTTCGAAGGCTTAGCAATTTATATTCTCTTAGAATATGATATCATGACATTTATTTTATACAATAAAATATATTCTGGAGTAATGATAAGTCGCTATGTACACAACAATGTAAATTCTGTTGAGCAAAGTTTATGTATCAGAAATAGTGTCTATGAGAAGGTGGCAGCTAGTCTATTAAGTCCACAGGCATTGCATCACTTGAACGGAAAACGCTGGTCTTGTCTCCGAGATAAAGATCTGCTTTTTCCGCGACGGCACCCTGGTGCCCTGTCGCCGCTGATTCGGGTATCATTCCCCGGTATTAGGGATCGTAAAGTCCGGCCCTTTCGGCCTTCAAAATCTTCCACTCCAAAAGTCGCTCTTCCAACTCCAGCCAAAATCTAATCTCCTCCTCATCTTCCTCTCGTCTATATATCTCCATTATCTTCCTCTAAAAACAATAGTGAGTTTCTCAGCCACTAACTGTCCGTCCTTTTTTAGAACCTCCCAGGGATCTTTTTTGCTCTCCCCTGAATGGACACCTTAAGAAACTCATCTTTTTGCACACGCACTCTCTAAACATCTGTTCATGTGAGAAGGTCTGAGAGATATTTTCTCACGCTAAAGTTCACAAGAGTTCCGCCTGTTTTTTTGCATTAGCAAACTGTCACCGATTGTCAAATGTCCAAGATTGATGGTGACTGAGTATTTTACTTCATCTTGCCGTGCGTTTTACTGGACTTTAACATATTTTTACTCTGTTTTAGAAAAGCATTAGTTCTTTCTATATGGCGAATCTGATATAGTTCAGATCTTTACATGATGAACATCAGGAAAAACGTGTAGAAATTAGAATAAAACAAAAACTGACAATAAAGCATGTTTTTTTTTATTCTTTAAACAGCTTGAATAGAATAAAGAAAACTCAATCATGTTCAAAGATTAAGTTTATAATAATAAAGTTCAACATATGCACATGACTATAAAATGCATACGTGAAATGTAGTCCTATTCATTGAAGCCATCTTAAACAAATCTCGAATGTCAGTTTGTTTTGTAGTAGTCTTCTCTCTTCTTTTCTTTAGGAAGTCATTACGTATGATGTGGAGTTTCGTAATTTCCGTATCGTTGAACGAACTGTTGCGAGCAGTAAACTTGATAAATGTATTCAATATATGAGCTGCTTGATTGCAACTATTGTTGTTTTCAGCGTTGCAGTCGCAAAAAAGCAGAGATTATACGGTATAGGCAGAGGGTATACCCTGACATCGTGAACATTCATAGATAGGGTATACGGTATAGGCAGAGGATATACTCTGACATCGTGAACATTCATAGATAGGGTATACGCTAATGCTTTATTTGGGAAACATGGGGTATACGGAGCTTTAAAAAAAATCCAGAGAGTGCACGGCCTTTACCACAATATACCCTACTCTACATTCCCGGGTTGTTTGACTCATCCAAATCATCTTCATCAGAGTAAACGTCTTTGAGGCTTGTTGGCTTGATAACATTCTGAATGAAGGCCGCGTCTGTCAAAATGTCCTCTGTACTCTCATCAAAATCTGTCTCAACCCACTATTTTATTTATTCTCGATTCATGGGGTTCTCTAAAAGCCAAATATCTTAAAACATCTTCTAGTTCATCGTCAACTGTATCACTTTCAGTAACTTAAAGTTTTGATACGTGAGCGGATAAAACCTGTCGCATGATCGTACAGAACTTATTACCATTAAATTGTGAGTTGTAGTTACCACTCTTTCACCAAATGTCTTAAATTCTTATTTGAGTATCCCCCCCCCCCCTGACTAATATATTTACGGGTAGGTTATATAACGGAGTTTCGTTCTGAAAGATGTTTGTTTAGAATAACGTTTCCATTACTTCAGGTAAAATTTTATGCTATGAAGTTTTCAGTTTCTTGTTTTAGATTTTTATAAACATCAGGAGTGATTAAACAATGAATACTATTTTCTTTTACGAAAGTCGTACCGGATTATCCAGCATGCCGGACCTTAGGGTGACGAATTAGAGGATGCTTACTGTACTTTAAAGTAGAAAATTATTTTTGAAGAAAGAAAGGTTTAGAATATGGCGTCAATTTTTATATCCTTGTTTTAAGATATGAAAATAACAATAGTAAAAAACAGCATTTAATACATTTTTTTCTTTTAAGAATTCATATGAGTAGAAAGCGAGAAAAAATAAGTATTACGCGTGAATTATCACAACCTACGAAAATAAAAAAAAACATATTTTTTTTCACATATAATTTTTTTCATAGAATACATTATATGCCATTTGCTTTTTTTTAGGCTTTTTTTCGATTATTAAGCTATTTTTCACATATTAAAATTTTTAAGTTTATTAATGAGAAAAACATAAATTTGATTATGTTTAAAAAAAAGAAAGGTATTTTTTTAGCATAATTATAAAACTTATCAAAAGCTATTTCTTTTAGTAACGAGCAAAAAAATTATTTCATTGAAAATTTAAATTAACACTTTTCATTTAATTGTTTTTAACACACGTCGCTGTAAAAAATAAATAAAAATTCCTTTAATGTCTTGGAACGGACAGATTAGCTATGTTTTTTTTTTTTTCTAAATATTGAATTTTTTATGTACTCATATTTCTAAAAAAAATATTACATCATACTCCTTTTTTAAGGACGTTGAATATAAGCAAAAAAATTCTCCGAAAATTTTAACAATTGAATCATCTTCATGAAGCGCGATATTTAATTTTTTTTTAATTTATTCAATATCTGTTGTACGCAAATGTTTCAGTTATCATTAATAACATTAACCCATATTCCATGCATTGGAGACTTAAAAATTTGAAAGAATGCTATACATTAAAATAATCTAATACGGATTTGCATAGGAAAGAAGAAAATGCGTTATAGACAAATTCGCTTTTTAGCAGATGTAACTGCCTTATATATTATTTTCTTACGTATTTGTATATTCATTTTGCATGGATCAACATATTTTTCAGTTTAAGACAAGTTTTCGTCATTGGCTGATTCTTTTTTACACGCTTTACTATATTTTAATTTGGTTATATTTTAATAAGCCTAGAAACATATTATTCCTTAAAAAGAATAAATGTTAATGTTAAATTGTAGAATAATGGTGATTTAAAAATTAATGCATTTTTTGCAAAAGTTTTAGGGCCAGGCCAAATTTTACGGATTTTTGGTCGGACCAGGTCACACCGAGGCAATGACTTTCATTCGGACTGTGTTAAAACCGGGACTAAAAATTTTGACAGTCGAAGACTAGAAAGAATTAAACCAGTCCCAGCTCAGTACGGAAAAAAATAAGTTAGGCCCGGCCCGTTCCTTCAGTAAAATGGTAAGGTCAGAGCCCAGCCAGGAAAGAGAAGTGACTAGGCCCGGTCCGAGCGTTCAGAAAGAAGTGAGGGCCGGCCCCAGAATGGCTTAAATGAAAATTGGCTCGAGCGCCGAAGATCCGACACGAGCCCGAAATCTAAACCTTCGGGCCCGAGACCTAAGGTTCGAGCTTCGGGCCAGGGCCTGGACCGTATACATCTCTGGTTCAAAATTGCTATGAGAAACAGTAGCTTACAGTAAATTTCTTCGTTTTATCTAATGGCAGAATTATCTGTGTTTCAATATGGCGAAATAAATTGTAAGAAATTATTTGTGTCTTGAGTATTTGGAGCCCTAATTTACGCATTAGACCTGGAAACGCTAATAATAAGTAATACACTGGTCATCAAAATTGAAGGATAATGAGAAAAATTATTTTCACTAAGTTAATATTGCAACCCATGCCCAATGCCGCAGTTATTTATGTCAATTAAATACTATTGAATACAAAATTGCACTTCCACGCATACATTAGCGTTGGAAATATCAATGGACGTTCGTTGGAATTCAGGTCTGTAGAGATGTTTAAATTGAATGTGGTGTCTCAAAGTGATCATTATTCATTAGTTATGGCTCAAAGGCATATCATTTAAGTGAAGATCAAATGTGGCGAATAACTGGTCGAATCGAGGAAGATTAAACACAAATGGAGATTCACCAAGATTTGTATATCCTTCAAAGTGTCATATTAAGAGCTTTGGGCTACTTTTTAAACACTGAATACGTTGATAGACAGCCTGTTCAAGGGAGTAGAAGAGCAATAACTGCACCCGGAGACCGTTTTCTGTCATTGTGGCTCGAAGAAACCGCGAAGCGACTACATTTAATTTCAGACCTTCAGGCTGCCACACGATCTCGAATTAGCTGCTCTACTGCTGCACGAAGGAATAACGAGGGTGGGCTGTATGCAAGAAAAATAATAGTTTGTGTCCCACTCACTCCAGCTCCGAAAGGGTCTCTTTTAACATGTTTGCCGTCGTCATGTTGTACGAAACCAAGAATACTGGGCTCGAACGGGATATTTCACGGACAGGGGAAAACAAAAAGTCTTCTTACCTCTCTCCAGATCAAAACACATCTAGAATAAGGGTTTAGACTATATCTGGACTCGTCAGTAAGCAATTCTTGAGCCCAATCTTCTTGGATCCATTGAATATGACGACAGCAACAGTTTAAACTGGAAGCTGGAGTGAGTAGGACACAAACTATTGGTTTTCTTGCATACAGTCTACCCTTGTTAAGCCTCCGTGCAGCAGTAAACCGACTAATTCGATTTCCTGTCGCAGCGAACCAGATCTCGTGTATTCGCTTCGCGGGTTCTTTGAGCCACAATGACAGTAAACGGTCTTCGTATACAGTTATTGCTCTTGATCTCCCTTAACCAGGCTGTCTGTTAACGGATCCAGTGCTTATAAAGCGTCTCGAAGCTCTTGGTATGACACTTTGAGGGATATTGAAATCTGGGGAGTCCGCATTTGTGTTTGATTTTCCTCAATTCTACCAATTAGTCTCCACTTTTGAGCTTAACATAAATGACGCCTTTGAGTCATAACTAATGAATATTGATCACACTCAGGCACCACATTCCCTTTAAACAACACTACAGACCATAATTCCAACATACGTCCATTGCGCACCACATTGTCAATCATCTAATTTGTATATTTCTGGCGCAAACGTATTCAAAAGTATTTAATTAACATAAATAATTCAGAAAAATATCTCTAAAAAGTAACTATTTAAGAGATTAAAAAAATCGATACACAGATTTGTTTGTACTAGACTTTTACGTGATTAAATCCATAATCGAGGAAATATCTAAAATATTAAGACGCAAGGACCATTTTAAAATTTAATTAATTTTTTTTTATCTTAAAATTTTAAAAGATTGGAAATTTCTTTTAGGGTGTCCTATATAATTAAGGTGGAATCTACATTTGCACAAAATTTCAAATCTCTATTATGAAAATTAAAAAAACATTTTTGTTAACTTCCACCGCCCCCTTAGTGGGATTTGAACAAGAAATAATCCTTAAAGTACCAGTTACTGTGGGCTTCACCCCATATAAGTTTTACAACGAACCAAAGTTTCTACAACCTAACTTACCAGACTAGCCAGACTAAAATTACCAGACGAGCTTTTATTACTTTTTCAACCACATGCCATATTGTACATTTCTACAAATCTTCCTTTTAATTATACAATGGCTTTTATTTTATTTTTTTTTTACCACATCTTAAAAAAGAGAACAAGAATAAAAAGAAAATGCAATTTATCAAATTACAACGGCCATTTGGGAAATGATTTTTTCAAAGACTAAAATTTAAGACATAAAAAATCGCACGGAGTTGATCCTACATTACGTACGCCTAACATTTAATAATTAATACATTAATAGTGTTGTTACACGTAAAAATTGCAAGCGACAAAAATCGCCTGCGACTCTTCAGATTTCCTGAAACTTATGTAAATATCCAAGCATTTCATTGTCTGTTCGGGAAAAGGCTTTCAGATTTCCAAGAAATCTGACGACCCATTTTAAATGAAATTTCATTCTTAAACGTCTAAACATCCCACAATATTACTTTTTACACCGTCGTATAGAGAAACAAATGTACTTTTAAATGCAATTTGCTTGAAAGCTGTATCTCAATTTCTTTCTGAGTCATTATTTTTTTTTAAAGTTTTTATTACTTTTTTGTCATAGTGGCAACAGAAGTATCCATCTCTGTTGAAAGTAAAGGCAAAATACAGATTACTGTATAGACCAACCAGGAAACAAATAAATGATGATTAAACCAATAAAAAGCTTCAGATATGCTTTTTATTTCCTACCCTGACGAGCGCAATAACCATTTTTCCAAATGGTTAAAAATTATAACACGTGTGATGTAGAATCACACATATTTTTCTTAAATTATTCCTTTTCTCTAAATTTCAGTTAAAAGTAATCTTTAATTACTTATTCATTTTATCCTAACTTTTATTTCAGTTCTAATTACATTTTTCCTCCAAAAGAAATTAAAAAAAAAAAAGAATTTAATATATGCCTTTATCACTAAAACGTCTCTCACTTAAAGAGAATTCATTCGGATGATTATTCACATTCACTAGATATTAAAACTAGTCAGATGTGGCAATCTCAAAATTTTTTTCTATCTCATGCATGTTAATACTTCCTGAAAAATGCAGCATACCAGCACCATCTGTTAGATTATTTACACCAAAATCTAATTATCAACAACTTTGACAACTTTTGACAACAAGTTTGATGAAAATCCGTGCATTAGTTCTTTAGATAGAGCTATTGCGGAAATTGTAAAAAATTCTGCATAGGAGAGCCATCTGTTGGGCGATTTTCACTAAATTGTTATCAGCACCTAACAATATCATAGACTAACTGAATCTGAAGTATTGTGAAAATCCGTGCAGTAGTTCCTGAGATATAAAAATCCTATTTCAGAAATCGCGAAAAATGGCGAATAGCAGCACCACCTATTGGGTGATTTTTACTAAAAACTAATCAAGACAGTTTATATCAAAGTCTAACTAAATGTAAAGTTTTCTGAAATTCCGTGCATTAGTTCTTGAGATAGAGCGCCCATAAATTTTTGTCACATACAGACTCACAGATTGGCAGAGTGACAAAGTGACAGACAGACTCACATATAGACATTTCCTAAAAACCATCAAATCGTGTTCAGGACTTTCTAAAACATATAAATCCGTCGAAAACCGGAAGTCGAAAATTTTCACGCATCCAATACTTTCTTCTTGTAAAGATAGAAAAAAAAGTAAAAAAGAATAAAGATCAACTTTGCTTTTGGTCAGTAGAAATAAATATTTGCTCTGCTTAATTTTTGAGATTAACTCCCTCGTTAAATCATAAACATTTCCAGTACATGCAGTATGTTTTGTATTTCACGCTATGTTCCAAGACTTTGCTCCTAACTTACGAAATGGCGTTCGCATTCTTTTTGGCTTATTTTTTAGAACTGCTTTTCTGGTTAAACTGCCACAAAATTCAAAATTCTCCTAATAGTCCAAAGCGTAACACATAATTTTTGCTCATATGATTTCATTGATTTTTATATCCTCTTTCTTTTCGCCAATTGTGTGATGCAAATGTGTGTGTTATAGAATGATTAATTCAATCGCTTCCTTTCGCTTCACGAAATCAGTTATGTGAAAACGTTTCTTAAATATGTTCTCAGGCACCAAGTTTGTGATACAGATTGAAGACCGGGTTCTAAAATGCACGGGAAAAATGATTAAAAAAACACCAACCATTAATTTACTGGAAGAACTATTTATTTAAAACACATTAGAGGTGGTTCAGCTGGAAAAATGAGATAGAGACCCCCAATTACAAAATGGGGCGCCAAAGCGCCTTTGCTTTTTTGAACCTTTCCATATTGAAGTCTAGAACAGGAGTGTCTGTTTTCGGTAGAAGTCTAGAAATCTTGGCGTTGCACAGCATCGCCAATTTACAAACTTTTGGTGACTGCATGAAAGTGAACAAAGGTTTTGGTGATAAACATTACGACAAATAATCTGGTGTCCCTACCGAATGGGTGACGCCTAGGCTGCAAGTAACCGCTTCTAATTACGCTGAGAACGGCATCAGAAAAACCGAAAATTGTTTATATTACAGATAGGCCTTTGCCCAACTAACTGATTCATAAAATTGTATAAAGCAGACCGCCGAATGAGAAAAATGCCGAAAATCACAGGCATCTGACTTTTAGCTCGACCACAATACATGAAAAATACATGCTTCCCATAAGATCCGTTCATTTTTACTTTTGTTGTTAATACAATTTCAACGATCAAATATTATCAGAGATAAAGAATCGCTTCTCACTGCGGCGGGCGAACAATCCGATGAAATTAAATGAAGACATTGCTATCAGCAGCTGCGCATTTTAATTTTTATTTATTTTTTTGCACTAGTAGCGGCAACCGACAGATGACTGATTGAACTGAGAAAGGGAAAAAGGATTTGAATATTTGAGCGCACTGAATTAAAGATGTTTTTACAAAGAGAAAAAAAACACTTTAATAAAAAATGTAGGTTTTGAGAAATGAATTTAATTACGTATTTCAGTATAAAAAAAGGGGGGGGGGTAGCATGTTATAAAAGTAATAAAGTTATGTTTTAAATTAATTTTGAATAAAAAGATAGCTATGCGACAGAAACGCTGTCACAATCCCTATCCATTTCTGTATGGAATACTTTAATTATATCTTTCTACTTCAAATAAATAGAATTTGTAAAAAGGAATTTAAAAGCATTCATTTCTATAATGATCATAGCCAACAGCTATGTATAAGCTCCAGCGAATGCATTAAAAAAAACCTGGTCATGAATATACATCTACAGATAATTTTAAAGTACTGAACTATATTATAACACGTATACAATGTACAATGTTGCCAGTGGGCTACTTTTTTAAAATTCAGATTTCTTGATTGGCACCACTCTTTTGAACTATTAAAATACGCCTTATTTAATGACATATAAATTAAGGCGAAAACAAGGAGAAATTTACCATTTCAGAAAAGTGGTGATAATCAAGAAATATAAAATTAAAAAAAAAAAGCAGCCCACTGCCAACACACTATGTATTTCTTTATAAGCTCATAAAACACACTCGCAATATTTTCGCAGAGGAAAATGAAGTCATTCTGAGAATATAATAAGCCTTCTTCGTATGTAATGTTTTAAAATTTTACTATAAATAGGTAAAAAACGTGGCAGTTTCTTGTAAATGAATTTAGAGATAGAAATGATAATATTGACTATTTCAATTTAAAGAAAAATATTCAAGGAGGAAAGTAAAATGAAAAGTAATATCCTAAATATGACGTCTTTTTCTGTGAGATGTTTTCAGTGTCACGCCAAACTGACTCTGACCAAACGATTGGGATATTTTATTTCCTATTTCGTTTGTATTATTATTAGCTATACCATAGGGCCAAGCCTTTTAATACTTTATATGCAGTGGTAATATTTTCTACGATTTATATTAAATATAAATGAAACGTAGCAAACGTTTTCTAAGATTCAGATTTTCACTTTTAAATAAAAACACCATAATCATGTCACAACTGAAAAGGTCTAGAGAATGACGTCGTGTCCATCTTATTTCGTTTACGTGAATGAAAGTATAATATTCTATTTAAACTAAATTTCTTACGAAAAAGATTTTCACAAAACTTTACGCCATGTGTTTGAATTATTTGATTTTTTATGAACAGTAGAACCTCTTTTATCCGAAACCCATTTTTAAAGGGTTTTTTTTACAATCATATTCCTTGTGTGCAAAACCCATTTGATTTTTTTTTCTTAAATATCATTTTCCTTGTGTGCAAGTGGTCCTTCCGAAGTACGAGTACATATAAATATTTTCGATCCCCTTTTTTAGAGTTCCTTTGAATTTAACTTGGCCTCCCGCAATTTTCGAAGTGGAATGAAGAAAACGAACAAATTAGCAATTCTGAAGCTTTTGAATGTTTTGCAAAAGGTATGGCATGGCTGGAGACTGTGATACTGGTGAACTAATAATATTTAAAACACTCCGTGAGAACTCCTTGTTTCAAAGCAAAAGCAATCGAAACTGCAGCAAACAAACGAAAAAAAAATTCAAACTATTGTGATACATGTAAGAGGTACTTAATTTAAAAATTAAAATTCGGGTAATTTATTCTTGTTTTATTTTGCTATTGCTTTATTTTTATTAAGCAGTTGTTACTATAATAAGAAATATTGCATATATTTCTCCTTAATCTCATAATTGAAGCATTCTCGATTATCCGAAAATTTCGTATTTTCCGAAAGATGGCCGGACCCAATTACTTCGGATAATCGAGGTTCTACTGTATTGTCAGAGAAATCGTATATTGCCTTGTTACACACGCTTGAATAAACCTGTATTAAAAGTTATAAAACTGAAGGTTTTTAATTTATTTGACGCAAAAACAAATATACTTTTTGCCCAACTGAAAAGAAGGTTTATGTGTTTCACGCGTATCTGTGTATGTGGATTTCTTTATACCCTCGAAACATCCCAACGGCTGGATGGATTTTAATGAATAGGTCTCTATCGATTCGTTTTAACCGTCCGATGGTTATAGGATAGGTTATGTTTTTATAAATTCAAAATGACGGCCGTAAACTACAAAATGGCGGTAGAGACGAAAAATTTTTTTTACGTAACCTATTGAGTGGCATATCATTGGATAGGTCTTTCAAAATGAAGATGATGTTTTATTGACCATTTTGCAGTCAGAAGCTCCGTTTAAATATTACACCACCTGGAAGTCCTGTACTTTGTCTGGCAGGTGCAGAGTTAAGCATGTGCATATCTATAAATTATAAAACTAGTAATCAAATGTTTGATAAAGATGTCAGTTTATATTTTTATCTTTTAAAACGTGGATTTTTTAAAGATTAAAACCTAACATTCCTTGAAAATAAGAAAAGAAAGCATTTGATTCGCAAATGAGAAAAAAAAAGGATTACGCGTGAATTCTCGCAAATTAAAGATTTTTTTAAATCTTTCAAAGAATTTTTTTTCACTTTTGTATAAATGTGTTTCGTCGTCTGTACTTGTTACTTATTTTTTTTAATCTTTAAGTCTTCTATCGCTTATGAGAAATTTGAAGTTTATTAATGAAAAAAAAATTCAATATAATTAGAATAAAGAAATACATACAAGATTTAATTTTTTAAAATTTTAATAAGGCATTTTTTTATACAAACGATGAAACGATTTTAATTAACAGAAAATTTTAATGTAAAAGGTTCCCTTTCTATTAATTTGTTTTTAATTTATTACGCTTAAAAAATGTTTTTCTTTCTTATCTAAGAAAGAAGTGGATGATTTTTTTTCATAAATATTTGCATGTACTCATAATCACCTTATTTACCTAAAATAAATTGCATCAAATTTATTTTTTTTTCTTTGCAATCTTAACATATTACATGAAAATTCTTTGTAGATCATTTTAACATCTGAATACTATGTATAACAATTTTACATTTAAAAGCTATTTATGGTTAAATTCCTTCTTCATTAATTTCGTCTGTTTATATTCTGTACAAAATAATTTAGTTGTTTACACAAGTGGCTTATTTTTCTAATAAGAGAAAGTGACTTTCTGAATATGACCTGAAATTAGAATCTTTATTATTTATATATTAGAATATATATATTTATATTTGTGCGTGTGTGTTGTAGATTTAAACACTGTTGTAGACTACTTGCTTCGCAGACGAAAAAAAGTTGGAATTGAACTAAATAGAACTTTTGTTCATTGTATATTTCGATTTATTCTTTTGAGTTCGAAATTTGACAAAATGCTAAATGTTACTCTCTCTCATTTTTTCCGCTATGGAATTTTAGAAAACGTTCATGTAAAATACTAAAATAAACCCATTAAAAATGGTTTAACAAATTTGTTTTTCATACAAAACAACTTTTAATGCTGAATAAAATTTGAAATAACATAAAAGAATGTAAGCATTTATAAAATTATTTAGCGTTTCTAAAGAGCGAGTTTATCAAGAGATATATCTGAGAGAAACGAGATTCTATCAATCTGGAAGAACCGAGAGTTTATCAATCTGGGAGAATCGAGATTTTATCAATCTGGTAGAACTCAGAGTTTATCAATCTGGGAGAATCAAGAGTTTATCAATCTGAGAGAATTAATGTCCGCCAAAATTTGATTTTTTTTTTTTTTTTTTTTTTTTTTTTTTGTTCTAAATAATGTGGTCATCAGATTCAAGCTTGAGAATTCTTGTTGATTTTCATTGCTCTATGCACTTTATTTGATAATAATCATCATCTACTACTTTAGTAATAATGAAATAGATTTTTGTATCATCATATTTTTCTCACTATAACCAAATAGCCACCTCTCACTTTCTGCTGCTGTACAGAATAAATCATTTTCTTCTTTATCAATATCATCACATGCAAACGATAATGTATTATTATTTACTTAACAAAAGAAAAAGTTTTTGTACTAATCATGTTATGTGTATGGTTTATAGTAGAAAGTATCATTTTTTATGGGTACAACAAATTATACTTGTTGAATGCCCATCGCTGTTGGTTGTTTCTTTCAAAATAATGAAGCGTGTTGTTGTTGTTTTATTACCTTATCTGACAGATGAAGTATGCTTACTTTTGTTTTTCATGAATTTTTTTTTTACAAAATTAGCAGTTTTCTTTACAATTGCTTTTTTAGCCCGTACTTCATTCCATACATATCGTTATACAAAAGCAGAAATTAAATCTACAGTTTATTTTCCAGGAGCCTTTGAAAAAATAAGGTAATTGTAAAAGGAGTCTGATTTATTGCTGGCGTGTTTACAAAGTTACATTTTTGTTTAAATTGGAAAGCACAACCTTCAGAAAAACACCTCAAAGGATACATTTTTCGACCTTGGAGGTACTGTCTTAAAATTTTACCCAGAAAAGCAGTTACAGGAATTCGATATTATTTACGTTGACTGAAATAATAGCATCAAATTTTACTTCATTGATATCATACTAAATAAGGGCTGGAAACACAACAGCTTATGGATTCGAACAGTGGCGCTAAATTTCGTCTTGGGATAAAATGCATAGTTTCCAGAAACATCTACTTGCATGGCAATAGTTTGAGAAGTGGCTATTTTTTTGGCATTATCAAAATAATCCTGTGTGCAAGTAGGTTGAATGGATGCCTGAGGTAGAAATGGATTTAAATGCTTTCGAGAATTTTCAAAAAATCAAAAATGATTTATTCAACTGTTATTTTTTTAAACGCTTATCAATATTTTGCTATTCACAATAACTTAAAAGACGTTCTGGACTTCAGTTTCAAATAACTCATCCATGTTATCTTCGCAGTTTTAACATTCTAAATTAATGCATTCAAATGATGATGCATCATAGCATACAAAGTCTTTAAATCCTTTACAGGAATGTTTAATGCAGAAAATACATCAGTGACTGCCTTTTGAATTGCTTGCATGTTTTCATGAGAACGACAAATGCAGACATTCTGTGGAGTGTCTGTGTGTACTGCTTTATGAAAATAGGCCTTAAAGCTGATAAGAAATGCAATTTTTTTTAATCTTGAAAATCTTCGTCAAACGAAAAAGTCTTCTTTTTGAAAATGTCACCTTATTGGGGACATTATGTGATCTTTTTCACGCCTTAATATTGTAGCCTAATGCAGTTGAAGACTTCTACTAATATCTTCATCGACAAAAAAATGTGCAACAAGTTTCTGACAATTATCTAAAATTATCGTTATAAGATTTCTTTATCTTCGGAACAATGCCAGAGTTTTCAGCAACAGGGCTTGAATTTCAGGGCGGGATGGCGGGATTCGCGCCCAAAATTTAAAAATCCCGTCCAAAAGAATATCGTGGGCGGGAGGCTCCCGTCCAAAAAAATTTCACCCTTTTCCGTAAATTTTGCATTTTTTAACTACGGTCAACTTTCGCGAATGCTTAGCGAATTTCGTGGTATTTTCGCGCGATTGATTGACACATTTTGCGAGTTTTTTACTGCGAAAGATCGTTGAAATTTGCGATTTTTTCAAGCGACCGCTAGACAAATTTCACTATTTTTTTCCCGATATCAGTTGACAAGTTTCGCGTTATTTTCCGCGACCGATTGGCGAATTCAGAGGTAGTTCTGTTCCGAGTTTTCCGAAAATTATGAAAAATCGATCGTCAATTCGAAAATTCGGAGATAAAAAAAATAACAGAAAAAGTATCGCAAATTTCGACAAATCATCGCGGAAAAAGTCAATTTTGTCAATCGTTCGCAGAAAAAATCGTCAATTTCGTCGCAAAGCATCGCGGAAAAACGTGAATTTCGTCAAAGGGTTGCGGTAAAAAATTTCGGCAAACGATCGCGGAAAAAGGCGAATTTTGGCAAAGGATCGCGAAAAAACGGGAATTTCTTCAAAGGATCGCGGAAAAACGCAATTTCATCAAAAGATCAGTGAAAAAACGTGAATTTCGCCAGAGGATCGCGGAAAAACGCGAATTTCGTCAGAGGATTGCAAAAAACTAGAATTTCGTCAAAGGATCGCGAAAAAAGCGAATTTCATCAAAGGATCGGGGAAAAAAACGTGAAATTCGGCCAGAGATCGCGGAGAAAAAGCGAATTTTGTCAACAGATCGCGAAATTCACCAAAAGAATCGCGAGAAAACGATATTTCATCAAAGAATCGCGTACAAACACAAATTTCGCTTTAATGGTATTTTGTCATATCTGTATTAATAAAATTCTTTAAATAGCGCACAAAATAACAGTGGATTTTAAATATATTTTTATCCCTCCCAAATAGCTCAACTCCCTCCATTTATAAATGTTGGTAGGGAGACTCCCCTCCTACGAAAAATTGAATTTCAAGCCCTGATCAAGTATTCCAATATCATTTAACTTTTTAGGTGGAGAACTGGAACTTTTTATTTCAACACGCTTTACAATTTTGCCAACAGCGTGGGGGGTAATTTATTTTTATTTTTTCATTATCACATCTGAGGCTAGCTTCTTCTCTTCTTTTTCTAATTTTTTTAATTTCCCTTTCTGTTTTTAAAGCTTTTGCTGGCTCTAAGATATCCTTTTAATAAGAGTTAATATAAGAATCTCTGTACATTGAAAATCGGAATTTAGTTAGAGAAACTTTACAAAGCCTGTAAAAATATTTTATTAAAAACCATGTACTACAAACCAAATGAAGGCACACAAAAATCAATCACATTAGTTGAGGTTTTTTTTTATCTATTTGTAATAACTTGTTATGATTGTTTTATAAACTTAAATAATAATAAAAATTAATAAAAATAAATCAATTTGCTTAAAAAACACGAATAAAGACAATTTATCTTACTTAAAATTTATAAAATACTCTTAATTATAACTCAGACTCAAGAACAGTCTTAATAACGGAAGAAACCACTAAAATTCAAGCATTATGTTTGGTTGTAACGCAGTTTTATGCCAAACTATGGACAAAAATGTAATTTGTTATATGAAAATGCATTTTTTATTTCCGAATGACGTCATTATCTTCATTGGAAATATTTTGTTTTCCTTATTGTTTACTATGAAAGATTATTCACTGTCATTTTATTTAAACAGATTACTTAATATTATTTCTCAATAAATAATCTCTGCTCTGCTGTCACGAAGTTGGTGCATAATTAAACGGAATCGTTTTAATATGTTTTTATTTTGAGAAACCATTGAGATTTTTTTTTTAATATGACGCGAGTTTAAGTGGTGAAATCACGCTTCTGATTGGTGGAATGTAATAAGGTAAATAAATTGTGTTACCGTGGTTGTTGCCAAACGGCAAGCTTTAAATTCAGCCCTTTTAGTGCCATGCAAGAGAAATTTATATATAGATTTGGGACATAGACGTTTATTAGTCTTGTGACAAAAACCCAGATCCTATCCAATGCATAACATAAAAAAAAATATTCACTGTAAAATCTAACTTATAACGCCAAATTAGAGAGTTAGAAGTATCAGGTAAAATTTTAAGTAATTTTTATAAAACTAAATCTTTAATACATTTTGGTTATTGTTGTGACATTTAATTATTAACTATTAAAAGCAAAATTGCATTGAATACTATAACTAAGAACTTTTAACTACATAGATCTGATGGATATAATAAAAGCTCTTTATTTTGAATGAATAATAATGTCATTTATTCAACAGAAGTAAAAAAAAACAGTACAACGCAATAAGAGCACTTTTAAGCTCAATTGTAAATGAAGTTAAATACTGTTAGTTTCCAGCCCACTTGCAGTATAGACCCCGTTCTTGAGAAATGGAACCTTACAAATTCCTATACACCACCTCTTTAGCCTTAAATAGGTGTATCACACTTATATTTTTGTTTAAACTAATTTTCCAGCAAAAATTTTCAATTGCTTTGTACCAGGAGTGGCCAGCTGTGGCACGATGGCCCCACGAAAATTTATAGTAATCATTGCATATTTTTAACTAACAAAAAATATTTAATTAAATCTTTCTTTTATTTAGAAGTGATGTTGATAAATTGTTTCTCTGTACTTGCTTTATAATTTCGTATAAATGAAAAGTTAATTTATTTTAGAAACTTCTTATAGAAAAAAGGAATAATTTATTTTGTTTTTAATTAACAAACGATATATTTCGATTAAGCAGTCTAGTTTAATTAAAAAGAAAAAAAAACTGTCAATTATATGTTACACTGTTTCATTATTCTGACGAAAAAAAAAAAAAAAAAACTTAATAGCCAGGACATTTTTCCACTTAAATACAAGAAAAATGTTTTCATTCATTCTACCTTTTTAAAGTAGATTGTTTTTAATTTTAGAGGCATATGGTATAATTTAATTTATTTAATGCAATTTTAATACATTGAATGCGTAATACTCTCAAAGTTATATATATACTCTCTCATATTCGTAATTAAGTTTTTTTTTTTTTTTTTTTTTTTTTTTTTTTTTTTTTTTTTTTTAATATGAGGGTGAAAGAGTCAACCTGTTTTAACATTTAAGTTAAAATACAGAAAAAGCAACATTACAATTTTGCCCTTCATTTCCTAGACCAGGGGTGGCCAACTGTGGCATGCTGGGCAACACTAAAATTTTATGGTGATCATTGCCTTATCTAATCATTGAATTTCTGCGATTCAAGAAGTCGGTAATTTCTTTAAAAAATTAGTAGTATCTGGCGTGCCACAGTTTGCCACCCCTACCCTGGACGTGCCCACATGTAAGCTTACTACAGATCATGCATTAATCAAATATAACATTCTTTGACTAAAAATATGTTTACTGATTTTATTTCCCGTACAGTAGGCAACAGGACAGTTTTATCGCTTAATATGTTGAATCATTAATTTTTTATTTAAAAATCTATCCACTGATTAAAAAAAGACTGCCCTAGTAGCAAAATGTATATGACCCTTGAATGGCCGCTTATCGAATTCCGATGACACGATAAGTGGCCGATTATCGCATTCTCATCGGAGAGAGATGAATTTCATCGGCAATTACTCAGAAATGTCTCATCGGTCTGAGATCTATGGATGATCGTAATCGGATGAATTTTAGAAAAATATATGATGAAACACCGAGGAGTACGATTTGATAACGATGAACTTGCGATGACTTTTAGATGAGTTATCAAGCAAATTCTGATTAGAAAGCGATGAATTATAGATTGGTTGGTTGGGTGTATAAATGAAAGCGATTTCAGAATATTTATTTTCGAAATATACATACATTAAAATTTTAAGCGTCAAAAATGTAAATACATTCTTTTAATTTCTATTAGCTTTACTACAATCGTTTGAAACAAAATATTTAAACAAAATTATCCAAATTGTATTTTTATTTTTTGAAGGAGGGGGAGGGGTGAGCTGAGTTAGAAAGAGTTCCATATTTTTTTATTTCTTAACAAATACTACTCTTTCATTTAAATAATCCTATTAAATTCTATTATTTAACCTCTTCCTAAAGCCTTTTATTTTAAATCAATTAAGTTTGCTTGTTTTCAACAAACTGATTTTTAAAAAAAATCAAATGCATTTTTTAAATATTAATATTCGACTAACAATTACCACTCTTATTGTTTATCATTATGTTTGATAGAAATATTTTAAAAGAATTTTATTAATTCTAAATTATTGTTCTGCTTTGATAAGTTTTTGCCCCTTAAATTTTTCATTATAAAATATGAAAGGTTATTCCTTTCATTTTATTAGACTTTAAAAGACGAAAAATGCAATTGGGCCTTTTTCTACCAAGGTACATGAATAATTCAGTAAGTTATACTATTGTATAAACACTCATAACTCAAAAGAGTATATATTTTTAATTAAGCATATTTATTGGAAAGGGGGGGGGGATTCAGGTGTCTAATTAGGTAGAATTTCGGTCTGTTCAGAGATCCTTGACAAGAGGCGTACAAAAGCAAAGGGCATCATACCCTCCTCGTTTAAATAAAGACCATTTTTTATCACACGAACTGTCCAAACACATACCCATATTTGGCAATAAACCGTTTTTCCCAAAAATAAATACTTTGAACCAGAAAAATTATTTAATTAAATGTGCCTTGCCTCTATTTAGTAGTGATTTGAAATATACTTTATTTCATTAAATAAATTTCTGGTTTAAAGTTTTTTTCTTCTTTCACTACGTGGGAAGGTGGTAATAAGTATACTTATTACAATTTCTTTGTTAAATATTTGATAATTCATATCTGTAAAGTGCAAAAAAATAAAACTCTTGAAGAAGCACACTGTAATAACAGATTATATTTCTAAAACAAATGTATGAATTAGGTTCAGCTTTGCAAGTCCCATTTTTAAGTCAAATCAATTTCATTTAACCCCTTGAGAGGCAAGTGATTGCGTTCCTGTAATTCACACCGGGATCTTTGAAAAATTCCGTTTCAAAATAAAGAAAAGCAATTTTACAAGTTTTTTCCATCAAAGTTACAAAAATAAAATTTATTTAAAAGTTTCCGGTGCAAATCTCGATTAAACTTAGGTGGGATAAAATATATCCCATCGTCCCTCAAGGGGTTAATATTCACAACTTTCACACCTACGGTTAATTTCTTTTCTATTAGTCTTATGTCATGCTGATACTTCACGATTGTATTGTCTGTGAAAACCCTAACTGTAGGGAAGGTAGGGGATTCCCCCCTCTGAAATATTTGTATCTTAATATGATTTAAGAAAAATTGACAGAAAAACTATTTAAATTAATATTTTACTAATTATTGATCAATCTAATTGTCAAAGTATTTGAAAATAACTTTTTGAGACTTTCTGATAATTTTTTTCTTACAACACTGCTGTTATGATTTTTTTCATTCAAAACATTTACATAAATTTATATTTATTATGGAATTGGGCTTCATTAACCCCTTGAGCTCTGATGGTTGAATTTTCTACCACTTAATTTTAATTAAAAAATGTCACAATGACACCGGAATATTCGACCAAATTTATTTGAAAAAGGTTTAATGCCTTTTTTCATGTATTTCGTAAACCGAATTTTTTCTTAGAAAGATACTGGTGCCAATGTGACAGTTGGAATTTTGAAGAAATTTACCCGCCAGAGCTCAAAGGGTTAAGCAGCACAGGATCAACATTCTCTGGAAGTGTAGGAAAAAATATTTTCAACACCTAGACTTATGCATCCCCATAGGTCACAATAGTTGAATGCGGACAAATCCACACAAAGTGGAATAAGCAAAGGCTTTAATGCTCGTGATATTTAAAATGTTTAACATTTAACTGATTTTGTTTATTAATCCATAAATTTCTGATTGAAACAAAATTTAAAATACTATTATAGTAGTTATACAGTCAAACCTCGTTAACATAAATCTCAAGGCAAATTAAAAGTTTTTTCCCCATGTTATCATCAATAGTTTATATTATTATTAATAAAACCGTTGTATTAATTTTGACAGGCATTGTAGGAAAAATTCATATTAAAAGTACACCAGGTTAATTCTGTACATGTTAATGAGGTTTGAATGTACTTTTTGTTGTTTAATAGCAACAGCCATCTCCTGTTACTTTCTGTTTAGATATTAGGGTAGATAACTGAAAAAAAATACATTATCTTAATTAGTTTTTTTTTCAGTTTTATATCTCTATGCCTATATAAAATATCACATTAATGTTAGCTATTTTATCTTATTGTTTCTAAACTTGAAGTGTTGTTTTAAGAATCTACATATACTATCTGCATTTTTTAATTACTAAATGAATAAAATACCCTAATTTCTAGTGCATAATCTGCTGAGAAATTTTAATAAATAAGATTTATGTTATTTCTATTTTTTACATATTATGCAACATATTTAAATGCAAACTATGTACATCTGAAATTAGCGTACACAAAAAGTACTTAAATTCTGTTCAATTAACTTACTCATTTAATATAAATGTATTATTTGAAAGTTTTATTAAGGTTAAACAATGACAGAAAAAAAAAAAAAAAAATGTTGTTGCTTCTTCCTGTAACCCTTCGTATAAATCGAAACAAAAATCTTCCAAGTTAAAAAAGTTTCTGAAGCAATTAATTGTCACAGATGACTCAAATGTTGCTTTGTACATTCACATCCCATAAAAAGTAGAAATAATAAAATATTTATTGAATATTCATGCATAAGAATTTAATGAGGACACCAGTTTCAAAACTCCTTATCTAAAAGTTAAAAAATAGAGTTTTCTCTGTCATTCCATTCTACTGGCACTGGTGGACATGAATCTGGAAAACAATACCATCTGCAAAACACTAGCTTTATTGTGTATTTCTGGCATTGTAAAATCTTGGTTTACAATGAAAACCAATGGACGCGATCAGAGGTTTTTCACGATTTCCCAAAATTTGATTTACTGGATAAGGCAAATTTTGAAACTCACATACTCAAATATAGCTAATAATTTCCAAATCAAACATGAATTAACTCATTTGATATAAATTTAAGATTTATTTATTTTTAAATAACACATAACATACACATCAAAAGAAATTCAAAGTAAGATTAAATATATAAGTGCATCAATTACACTGTTTTTATTTATAAATAATGTTCCAACAGGAACAAACAAAAACTAATGCGTTTAAAATAACTTTGGAAAAAAAATTCTCAAGAGAAATTGATCTTTATTTTGTATCTGGAGAATTACATGAAGTATCTTGTTTTAGAAGTGTTCTGGTCAAAGTATCAAACTGTACGGAATGGCACCTTTTCTTAAGCGTAGGTAACATATTCCATTTTCTGCAGTATAGAGGGGGGTCTCATGAATGTCAGCAGATGTAAAATGCAGTTCACAAAGCTAGACAAAAAGAGAACAAAATAGTAAATTTTTATGCATAATCATGTGTATGTATATACATATAAAAGTGTGGTTTATTTCAGTTAGCTTTATTAAGTACACTTGTAGTATTTTATTTCCATGGGAGAGATATGGGGTCATTCTAAAAAAAAAAAAAAAAGTCCATTTTGAAATTTTTAAGAAAGAAAAAATATCTTTTGAGATGGTTGAATACTAATTCAAAAATAGAAACTGAAGGTGGATTTATGATTTTGGCCCCAGCTTAGCATTTTTTTTTTTATTTATCTTGGATTTTTTGGGTCTGCACAATTTGAAATAATTGTAAAAATTTTGGTCTGTGCAGACCTTTAATGCCTACTGTTATTTAACATCTGTTAATTTTTCTATATACAAGCTAAAATTAACAAAGATAAAACTTTCCAATTGCAACCTGCAAATTTACAAAGAAAAAAAATTAAGACTTCATATACAAAATTACACTTTGTTTCTACAAACAGTTTCAGCGTTATTAACCATTTTACAAAGAAGCAAGATGGAGATTTTCTCCATATTGAAACCTGGCACTTATATCAATATACCCTACAGATTTCACCCAAAATATTATTTCAAACAACAACAACAAAAAAAAAACAGCTTTTTGCTATGAAGAAAAGGTGGTTTTATGATTTCATTGGATTTTCTATAATTTTCTTTAAAGGCAGTATACCATTCATTGTGTCGAAAAGTAGGTCAATTTCTTTTCTTTTTTTACATTGAAAGAATAAAGTAACATAAAAACTGAATTTACCCAGTTATTATTCATAGTTTGTAGTATAACAGATATTTTTATTATACAACAACAACTATTACAACTGATAGAGATATTGTCAGTTGCATATACAACATTTTTAGCTTGACATGTAAAATATACAGTTTAAATGGATCAACCAATCACGTTTTTTCTTTTTGGAAATAGCAGAATATTTTGTTGTAATAATAATATATTCTTTGAGCTACACTGCAGTTAGAGAAAAAAGGTTGGAAAAGATGACACTTTTTTTCTAAAAACAATTCCCCCCCCCCCCCCCCCCCACACACACACACCAAAAAATTAAATTTCAATGAGCTCCTGTAAAATTTGTAAAAAGTTTACACCACCATTGTTATTTTATGTCACACAGACCTTTCGATTCGAGACAGATTGCAGACAGTTTGAAGCGAAAATTTTACATTTTTGGCTTTATTTTCAGTCACACAGATTAAAATTTTACAATATCTGTTTTATTTCAGGCCCCATGTGCAGAAACCAAACAAACAAGCAAAAAAAAACTACAATTTTGTATAATTTTATTCTTGCAAACCCGAGGAGAAAAAAAATGGCCAAATTTTCACAATTTGTGTTATAAAATTTAAAATATATTTCAAAATCAATATTTCTAAGTGGAAATAATGCCCTTCAGAGAAACACTTGAAAAAGCTAGCCCCCCACCCCACCCCCAAATTGGCATTTATCTTTGCATTTTCTAAAACTTTAATTCAATCAAGAATTGATTAATTAAAAATATTCTTTAATTAATTAAAAATCAAATAAATTACTTTTAATAAACTCTTGTTAAAATTATGTTCATTATTTTACTTAGATTAAATAATGATATAGTTGTGAAAGCATGAGAGAATTTGAAAAAAAAAAACGACAGTGGATTTTTTCAAGTAGGCCTGCTCGCAAACCTTCCAATTGATAAGAATAAGTGATTTAAGATAATACTATGTCCAGTAATACTATTATGTAGAAAAGTTTTACTCATCCTTGTTGAAATTATGACTTTAAAAGGGATAAAATATATTGAAGGGTTTCGGTAATTTTTGCTTTTTACAATTCTCCCTGAAAATTTTAATAATGAATTTTTCATATCTGTACCATGTTTGAAAATTGTCCGACCAATGTTGTAAACCGCATTTCAAAATTTCCAACTCATTTTTCATCAACTCATTTCCAACTCAACCAAAATTAGGTGTCCTTTTTTAATGACACCACCCTCGAAAGGGTTAAACGCTATATATGAAAACATAAGTTTTGGCTACTCCCCTTTTACCAATTTTTCTGTAGCTGTCATATTAGCATCTTTTTGTTTTCTATGGACTCTTAAAATATTATTTTTCATGTTTTCTCCAATGCTGAAGCTGGCATTACTTGCAATAAATCCATTTTTCTATACTAACTGCTTTAAACAATGCTTTCACATTTTTTCCAATATCGAAGTTAGTCGTCACTAGCAACAAATCTACTTTTTCCTATTTTCTACTAAGCCATCTGCTTTAATCTATGTTTTCTCTTTCTGCCAATGCTGAAACCAGCCATCAACTGCACAAATCCACTTTTCTCCCATTTTCTCTGCTAAATCATCTGCTTTTTGTCACATGAGTAGACCACTGACTCTTGCATCTTTTTTGCCGATTGTTTGAAAACAAAAATGTCATCATCTTTTCCACTTCAGTTTGTAATATTCTGTATTACCATTCTTTTCTTTTTTTTATTAAAAAACTTTCGATTTTTAAAGATTTTGCACATAAGAGGTTGAATAATTTTTAATTGAACTGCAGCATTGTGTTCGCTCATTTGAGGTAAAATATAACAATGTAAAATCTAATTTTTTTTTTAAATACTTAAATCCATTTGCTTTTTATTCATAGTAGCCGTTGCCATTGACTTTCAAAGATAATTGAACAATATACAACTTACCACAACTGGTTGTCTGATATAGGTCAAAACTGGGAAATTTCATTAGCGGCCACTGGCTGGTAGAACTAGTTTTTTAAGTGGCCACTTTTTTATTAAAATATACTAAACAGTAAAATTTCTATAAATAGTCATCTAAAACTGAACAGCCCAAATAAATATGTTAATGTAAATATATTGGAACCCAAAAAAAGCAGAATCCTTGATGAAATGCAAGAAAATTTTATTCTCTCCTTGTAAAAAAGTGACTGGAAGGTGGCCGCTGATAGACAATTTTTCACTGGCCACTTTTTCTCATTTACTGGAACCTGTGGCCGGTGGCTAGTGCTAATTTTGACCTTTATTGTCTGACTAGAACTTTATTTGATAACGAAATAAATGGTTACGTGACGCTGCTAGCAGGTACATACTTTTTGTTCCCATTCCGAGGTTTACTGAAGCTTTGCCCTTGCAGCAGCTGTTGCGAGCTACTCACCTACATTCCTTAATTGACTGCATATTCCCATGTCATGCATGCATCTGCAACGTGATCACAAAAAAATTCATAGGGATAAATTGCTACATTTTTTCTTATTTAGAATTCATGCCTTGAAAGGGCTTTTTAACAGAACTTCGCTTGTAACTGCTGCTGAAAAGGCAATACCATTAAACAAAGTATTTATCACACAGAGCGATGCTTTTAGCATGAATTGTTAGGTCGGGACATGATGATTTTGATAACACTAACAGGCTGATATTACACATAATCACATTAAGCAGCATCTGCTGCAAAAAGTAGTTTCTTTAGCATAAACATAATTATAATTACCCTTAGATTTCTCTTAAAAATCACGATGCAAGGAAACACTGTTTGCATTCTCAGAGAGTGGTCTCATAGGAATTTCAAGAACATCCTAAGGATAAAAAAAAAATTAATATAAAAAAAATAAAATGTATTGCATTTCATTAAAGTACCGAGACACAAAAAAAAGCAATTGCATAAAATTTCTGGATTTCTTGATGTTTTTCAGGTGCAACGCTAAAAGTTAAGAATCATAAAATGGAATTCTTTTTTTAAAGATAAGGAATTTTAACGTACAAATAGTATTGACTCTAGGCTAATTTGGAAGGGCATAAAAAAGCACAGTGGACCTTTTCAAACTACGTTATGCACCCAGTGGTCCTTACTGCTCTTTTGGATGCACCCTTTTTATTTAATTTCATTGCAAAGTACGTCAATCGGCTGCAATAAAAAAATTTGAATTTCACTAATTGGCTGATGGGAAAAAATAGCAAAATTCATCGAATATGGGAAGGGAATGCGAAATTTATCAATTGGTCATAGAGAAGGGGAAAAATCGAGAAATTTGTCAACTCCATGCAAGAATATAACTGCAAAATCAATTAATTGTGATCGATTGATGGGGAAAAAATATCAAATTGTCTATCCACCTCAGAATAAAAAAATCATGCAATTTTTCAATGCAACAGAGGAAAAACAGAGTAATTTTGTGAATCAGTCAGAAGACGAAATGGCAGGATTTATAAATCGGTCGAAAAATTTGATAATTGGTCAAGACAGGGCTTGAAATTAAATTTTTCTTAGGAAGAGAGTCTCCCTCCTAACATTTATAAATGGAGGTGGAGTTGAGCTGTTTAAGGGAGGAAGGGGGGGGGGGGAGGGAAAAAATCTTTAAAATTCACTGTTATTTTACATGCTATTTAAAGTAATACATTAACACGGACATGACAAAATACCATTGAAGCAATTTAAATCAACAATTCAGAATAATTAGTATGCAAAATTTTTTCAATAAGGAAGAAAATCAAGCTGTTATACAGTCTATTATTTAACTTTCAATCAAATGTCATGAGTTCTTACAATGGGGTTGTTAAATGTAGTTCAGAAATTAGTTTTTATTCGATTTTGTGCCCTGAATTTCCTTTCAGAAGGTAAAATTGTGACAGACAGCACAAGCTCAACATTTATAACTTTGGAAATTATTGAAAACGTATGATTATGCTCGCTTTAAAAAATTTCAGGAAACTTTGCAATATTTAACGTGCCTCCATTTTTAACTACTTGCATGAACAATGTATATTCGCTGATGGCATCATGAATATCCATTTCAGAATGAAATTGTTTTATTATATCCTTAACGAAATTATAGTCAAAACAGGACTCCCTCGCATTTTCTTTGATTAACAAACTGACTGTTGAAAAAACAGAATTTCGTCCAATCTATGGCAAAAAGTAACCGTTAAATTTGCAGTTGATTCAGAATTAAAAAAAAAAATCAAAATCTGAAATTTACAACAAATTTTCTGAAAGGTTACAGCAGATAGGTGAGGGGGGAAGGGAGAGCAATCAATCCTCTTCTGGAGCTAATTACTTTTGTTGCAAGTTGAGTAAACTTTGTTTTTGGTTCGGGTCGATTTCAGGCTGAGCATACATTCCTGCAAGTTGGGTTCAGGTTAAAACCAATTTTTCAAAAGTTAGTTCAGTCTATTATTTCAGATTAACCCCTAGGGGTCGAGCGATCGGTATATGTGCCACTTAAGTTACTCAGAATCCTTCATTATTCTCACCAGTTATTTTTTAATGTAAAATTTACCTTATTTAATCAGAGCATTTTCGCGATTCAACTAAAGAAAATTTTCTGTTTTTAAAAACCGGTGGTAAAAGATTAAAATTAAGCCTCAAAGAGCTCTCATCACCAAGGGGTGAAAAACTATACCTATAATAATAAACAAATATTTGTATGTGTGTGTGTGTGCTGTTTTCTAAAGAAACCGCAACTTTTTTCTGCAAACCATTCACAAAATTTGCGTTTTTTCGACGATGACCTTTGATGAAATTTGTATTTTTTAAGAGGACCTTTGACTACTAAATTCAAGTTTTTGGCATCCTACGAAGAAATTTGAGTTTTCGACATCCTTCGAAGAAATTTGAGTTTTCGACATCCTTCGAAGAAATTTGAGTTTTCGACATCCTTCGAAGAAATTTGAGTTTTCGACATCCTTCGAAGAAATTTGAGTTTTCGACATCCTTCGAAGAAATTTGAGTTTTCCACATCCTTCGAAGAAATTTGAGTTTTCGACATCCTTCGAAGAAATTTGAGTTTTCGACATCCTTCGAAGAAATTTGAGTTTTCGACATCCTTCGAAGAAATTTGAGTTTTCGACATCCTTCGAAGAAATTTGAGTTTTCGACATCATTCGAAGAAATTTGAGTTTTCGACATCCTTCGAAGAAATTTGAGTTTTCGACATCCTTCGAAGAGATTTGAGTTTTCGACATCATTCGAAGAAATTTGAGTTTTCGACATACTTCGAAGAGATTTGAGTTTTCGACATCCTTCGAAGAAATTTGAGTTTTCGACATCCTTCGAAGAAATTTGAGTTTTCGACATCATTCGAAGAAATTTGAGTTTTCGACATCATTCGAAGAAATTTGAGTTTTCGACATACTTCGAAGAGATTTGAGTTTTCGACATCCTTCGAAGAAATTTGAGTTTTCGACATCCTTCGAAGAAATTTGAGTTTTCGACATCATTCGAAGAAATTTGAGTTTTCGACATCATTCGAAGAAATTTGAGTTTTCGGACATCATTCGAAGAAATTTGAGTTTTCGACATACTTCGAAGAGATTTGAGTTTTCGGCATACTTCGAAGAGATTCGAGTTTCCGCGATCCTTCGAAGAGATTTGAGTTTCCGCGATCCTTCGAAGAGATTTGAGTTTCCGCGATCCTTCGAAGAGATTTGAGTTTCCGCGATCCTTCGAAGAGATTTGAGTTTCCGCGATCCTTCGAAGAGATTTGAGTTTCCGACATCCTTCGAAGAAATTTTTTCGACGTCCTTCGAAGAAATTGAGTTTTCGACATCCTTCGAAGAAATTGAGTTTTCGACATCCTTCGAAAGAAATTTGAGTTTTCGACATCCTTCGAAGAAATTTGAGTTTTCCGACATCCTTCGAAGAAATCTGAGTTTTCGACATCCTTCGAAGAAATCTGAGTTTTCGACATCCTTCGAAGAAATCTGAGTTTTCGACATCCATCGAAGAAATTTGAGTTTTCGACATCCTTCGAAGAAATTTGAGTTTTCAGCATACTTTGAAGAGATTTGAGTTTCCGCGATCCTTCGAAGGAATTTGGGTTTCCTCGATCCTCTGACAAAATTTGATTTTTTGCAATCCTTTGACAAAATTTGAGTTTTCGCGATCTTTAGACAAAATTTAAGTTTTCGCAATCCTTTAATGAGATTCATGTTTTTTCTGTGATTCTTTGATGAAATTTGTGTTTTATTCATGATGCTTTGATTAAAATGTTTTTTCTGCGAACAACTGACAAAATCAATTTTTTTGGTGACCATTTGTCACTTTTTCAGTTATATATTTTTTATGTCTGAATTTCCAGACTGATGACTGATTTTTCATAATTTTTTGAACTTAATGCCTTAAATTTTCTAAAAATTCGGATAAGAATCACCCCCCCCCACCCGAATTCATTAATTGGCCATGAAAAATAACACAAAACTTGCCAATCAATCTTGGGGGAAAACCCCACAAAATTTGTTGATCGGTCAAGGGAAAAAAAATTTAATTTCAACAACCTTTCATAAAAAAAACTTGCAAATGTATCAACAATCGGTTGCGCAAAAATATCACTAATTTGCACTCATTTTTTAAATAATTTTTAGCATTTTTCTGTTGTTCAGGGGGGGCGGTGTCATTATCCACCTTCTTGGATCAGGGCTGAAACGAGCCTTTTTTGCACCCGGGGCAAACATGGATTTTGACGCACCTTCCCCCCTCTTCTGCAAAGTATATTTACGAAGAGAATTTTACTAATTTTGTTTTTTTATCAGACTTATTTTAAAATTTAAAATATGAAATCATAAAATATGTAATACTGAACTACGTAATTTACAATGGCAGATCCCAGGGTGGGGTGATGGCCAACAAAAATATTCTAAATAAACCTTGATCTCCTTCTTGGTGCGTTTCCAAACAAAAATCACCAAATTTTAGCAGTTTGTCTCCCAGATTTCCAAACTCTTGGAGACACCACGCAAAAGTGTGCCTTTTAAGATGGCGACAATCAAAATAAAGCAAAAATACATATTTTAAAACACAGAAAATACACAAATTTTGAAGAAAAAAAAATCCTACATTATCTGCCTGGTAATCATTTTATTTTCTGTACAAGAAAAATGTATACACACCTACTTTTAAATACAAAACAACACTTTTTTAGTTAAAAAATATATACAGTAGACTCCCTCAAATCCGCACAGCTTGGGACCAGAGGTTGTGCGGATTTTATAATTTTGCAGATTTCTGGTTATTGTTTTGTTTACATTTTTTAAACAGTAATTTGAATGTAGCTAATGATGTAATCGAAATTATATGAATGCTTGCAATATAGCAAAATATTAAAATAGTAAAGTATTAAACTAAAATAATAAACAGTAAGATAATTTTAAAAATGATTAATATTTTTAAATAAAAATAAAGTTAAATTATTAAAAATTAAATAATTAATGTATAATTAAATATGCATAATAAAGATGAATTATTGAATGAAACTTTCCTCTTAAAGGTACCATGTTAATAATTTCACATAAAAATCATAAAGTAAGGAAGTTGTATTTAAGGTTTAATCAGATTTAATATGCAAAAAAGTTTGATTGATACATATATATATTTAGTAAAAAGATTGTGATTATTACCAATGATATTGGCAATATCTTGATTTTTACCAGAAATAAATTTATACTTATTTCATGAAAAATCATGAGTTCAGTCATATTATCTATAATTACATATTAAAATACATGCAGAATAATTATATAAAACTAAAAAATTCTGTAATTGTGTTCTGGCATCTGAACTAAAACTTTCATTGTTTACATCTGTAATGATGTGTGGATTTTAGGTTTGCAGATTTGAGGGAGTGTACTGTATATATTAAGCTTTGACTGCAATTAATCATTTTTTTTTTTCCTCTTTAATACATAGTAATTAAAATAACATTAAAATTCAAAAAGAAATATAAAATATATTCATTTTTTAAAATAATTTTTAGCATTTTTCTATTGTTCAAGGGGAGGGGATTAACCCCCCTCTTGGATCAGGGCCGAAACTAGCCTTTTTTTTGCACCCGGGGCAAACATGGATTTTGCCCCCCACCCCTCTTCTGCAAAGTATATTTAGAAAGAGAATTTTACTAATTTTCTAATATTAGACTTACTTTAAAATTTAAAATATGTAATACTGAACTACGTAATCTACAATGGCAGATACAAGAGGGAGATGACTGGCGTCAGAGGGGGGGGGGGGGCATGAACACCAACAAAAATATTCTACTTTAATCCCCTTCTTGGTGTGTTTAAAAAAAAAATCCCCAAATTGGCATGTTTTTGCGTTTTGTCTCCCAGATTTTCAAACTCTAGGAGACACCACACAAAAGTATGCATTTTAAGATGGCGACAATCAAAATAAAGCAAAATTACATATTTTAAAACACAGAAAAATACACAAATTTTGAAAAAAAAAATCATTAACCGCCCTGTAATAATTTTATTTTCTGTACAAGAAAAATGTACAGTTTGTACTACAAACACCTACTTTTAAATACAAAACAACCCTTTTTCAGTTTAAAAAAAAAATATATATATATTAAGCTTTGACTTGACAGCAATTAATCCTTTTTTTCTTTTAATACATAATTAAATAACATTAAAATTCAAAACTAGTTAAAAATATATTTAATTTTTTAAATAATTTTTTGCATTTTTCTGTTGTTCAGGGGGGGTGTCATTATCCCTCCCTCTTGGATCCGCCATTGTTTACCAGGCATAAAAAAATGCAGTGCCTGGTGCCGTTCTGCTACTGAGTTAGAGTACCCAAATTAAACTGCACTTTGATCCCCTTCTTGGTGTTTTCCCAAAAAAATCACCAAATTGGCACGTTTTTGCGTTTTGTCTCCCAGAATTTCCAAACTCTAGGAGACATCGCGCAAAAACATTCACTTTAAGATGGCGACAATAAAAACAGCGTTCGAAATCCTTGGTGGTCCGCTGGTCCGAGACCACCAAAAATTCAATCGGACCACTAATTTGAAAAATTTAATGGTCCGCAGGACCAGTAACTTCCCCTCCCCCCCCCCCCCTCTCTTAAAGGTAAACATAAACTTTCCTGTCCCTGAGAAAACTGCAATCAAACACAAATCGCATAATTTTATTTAAAACAATAAATTTTAAAAAATAGCATTAAACCTTAGTCAGTTGAAATTAGTGGTACTTTGGTTGAGTAGCGGAGTACCGAGTAGTTGTGTAATAAGAAAAAAACACTGATGTGCACATAATGTGAGCTTGTGTGTACATATATATATATACACCTGTGTGTACATACATATAATATACATATATAGTATATATAAATTAACTAATTAAATTTGAAATTTATTTGTGCACTTTTTAAAGACAATTTTTGACAATTCAAAACGGTAGCAAAAAAAGAGAATTGACACATAACAAGTACAATTATTAACCGATATAAAATTAAAACATTCTTCAACCCTCAATTTATTCTGATACCTGAAATCTGTTTATGAAAAATAAAAATGTTTGTTGGTTACTGTAACAATTCATTGAATAATGCAAAACATGTCATATTTATTTTGTAACTGTACCTTATTTTCTTTTGATTAAAAATAAAAAGAGAAAAATAAAAAGAAGGGTACAAAAAGAGATACAGACTTTCTTAACAGAAGACTTATGTAAAACTGACGCTCCACTTGCATGGTAGGGGGGAGGGAGGATTTCAGATTATGTGCAGCCTTGCAAAAAAATTCTTAGTGCACCTTCAACCACTGTTTATTCTGAACGTATATTTTCAGAGGCAGGATAAATTTACAGTAGTAAAAGAAATGCCCTGTTTACTGGCGTTTGGTGTTTTTGCACCATAATTTGAAATATAATAAATTTAATTATTAATTTTTTAATTGCATTTTCAGTTTCTTTATCCAAAATAAGTCTTTTCTGTTTTCCTATATATTTAAAAAAAACTTATTTTTATTTGTATAAATGTGAAACTAAATTTTAATCTGGAATTATTTTATGAGGGGTTTTGTTCTTAACTTTTTCTATATTTTGTAGACATATTGTTAAATACAGAGTAAATAATTTTATGAATTATTGCATACATTATACATTGATATTCGAATAACTTTTTACAGATCAGTTATAAGTTCATATGCTTAAAAAATGAAATTCTTACAACTACTCGGCCAAAATTTCACCGAGTACCGAGTACTCGGCAAATTGGCCGAGTACCGAGTATTTACCGAGTACTCGGTACGGCTCTAGTTGAAAGAGATAATCTGAAATGAAATATTTAATTAATAATTTTATAGTTTTTCTTTATATACTGTTTAATTTTTAACAAATTATTATTTTACATTTTATTATGATGAAAATTTTGGATAACTGCAAAGGAAGTTTCACCCTAGGAAGGGAGAGGGTCACTCAAAGGGTTAAAGGGACGTAATAGAATTTTATGTAGCAGGCTAGTGATGATTACAGCGGACCAGTAAATTCTTATGCTTACTGGTCCTTGGGACCAGTGACTTTTTTATATGAATTCTACCGCTGAAAAATAAAGCAAAAATACATATTTTAAAACACAGGAAATACAAAAATTAAAAAAAAATCACACATTATGAGTTTTGTAATAATTTTACTTTCTGTACAAGAAAAATTTACACACGCCTACTTTTAACAATTTCGAGGGCGGCGTCCTTAAAAAAGGACACCTAAATTTAATTCCAAAACTGACAAATGGCACCAAGAATATTTAATTAAAATCTTCCTATTATAATGTACGCGAAAATAAGCAAGTTCGTATTTTCTAATAAATTTGTTTATAAATTCCGGTGTCAGTCCATTATTGCATCGGTTTATGAACAGAATTACTCTGCACCGGTAAAGGTTATATACTACAAAACAACCATTTTTTAGTTTAAAAAGTATATATATATTAAGCTTTGACAGCAATTAATCATTTTTTTCCTTTAATACTTAATAAAATAACATTAAAATTTTAAAAAAATTAAAAATTATTTCATTTTTTAAATAAATTTTAGCATTTTTATTTTGTTCAGGGGGAGGGGGGTCATCATCCCCTCTTGGATCAGGAACGAAACTAGACTTTTTTGCACCGGGTGCAAACATGGAACGGGCGGGGCAACCCCCCCCCCTCTTCTGCAAAGTATATTTACAAAGATAATTTTACTAATTTTCTAATATCCAATTTATTTTAAAATTAAAAATATGAAATCATAAAATATGTAATACTGAACTACGTAATCTAGAATGGCGGATCCAAGGGGGAGGTGACAGAGGTCATGACACCCCCCACCCTTGAAAACCAACAAAAATATTTTAACTAAACTTTGATCCCCCCCCCTTCTTGGTGCATTTCCAAACCAAATCACAAAATCGGCATGTTTTTTCGTTTTGTCTCCCAGATTACCAAACTCTAGGAGACAACACGCAAAAGTGTGCATTTTAAAATGGCGACAATCAAAATAAAGCAAAAATACACATTTTAAAACACAGAAAATACACAAATTTTGAAAAAAAAAAATCATACATTGTCCGCTCGTTAATAATTTTACTACCTGTACACGAAAAATATAGTACACACACCTACTTTTAAATACAAAACAACCCTTTTTCAGTTTAAAAACTATATATAATATTAAGCTTTAACAGAAATTAATCATTTTTCCCCTTAATACATAATTAAATAACATTAAAATTCAAAAAGAATTTAAAATTATTTCATTTTTTAAATAATGTTTAGCATTATTCTGTTGTTCAGGTGATGGGGGGGGGGGGGGTCATGTTCATGACCCACCTCTTGGATCCACCATTGTTTACCAGGCACAAAAAAAAAAAAAAAAAAATGCAGTACCTGCTACCGTTCTGCTACTGAGTTGCAGAGTACCCTAATGAAACTGCACTTTGATCCCCTTCTCGGTGCATTTCCAAAAAAATCGCCAAATTGGCCCGTTTTTGCATTTTGTCTCTTAGAATCCCAAACTCTAGGAGACATCATGCAAAAGCATGCATTTAAAGATGGCAACAATAAAAATAAAGCAAAAATACATATTTTAAAACACAGAAAATACACAAATTTTGAAAAAAAAAATCATACATTATCCGCTCGTTAATAATTTTACTACCTGTACAACAAAAATATAGTATACACACACCTACTTTTAAATACAAAACAACACTTTTTCAGTTTAAAAAGTACATATAATATTAAGCTTTGACAGAAATTAATCATTTTTTCCCCTTAATACATAATTAAATAACATTAAAATTCAAAAAGAATTTAAAATTATTTCATTTTTTAAATAATGTTTAGAATTATTCTGTTGTTCAGGTGATAGGGGAGGGGGGGGGGGGGTCATGCTCATGACCCACCTCTTGGATCCACCATTGTTTACCAGGCACAAAAAAAAAATGCAGTACCTGCTACCGTTCTGCTACTGAGTTGCAGAGTACCCTAATGAAACTGCACTTTGATCCCCTTCTCGGTGCATTTCCAAAAAAATCGCCAAATTGGCCCGTTTTTGCATTTTGTCTCTTAGAATCCCAAACTCTAGGAGACATCATGCAAAAGCATGCATTTAAAGATGGCAACAATAAAAATAAAGCAAAAATACATATTTTAAAACACAGAAAATACACAAATTTTGAAAAAAAAAAAAAAATCCTACATTATCCGCCTGGTAATCATTTTATTTTCTGTACAAGAAAAATGTATACACACCTACTTTTAAATACAAAACAACACTTTATTAGTTAAAAAATATATACAGTAGACTCCCTCAAATCCGCACAGCTTGGGACCAGAGGTTGTGCGGATTTTATAATTTTGCAGATTTCTGGTTATTGTTTTGTTTACATTTTTAAAACAGTAATTTGAATGTAGCTAATGATGTAATCGAAATTATATGAATGCTTGCAATATAGCAAAAATATTAAAATAGTAAAGTATTAAACTAAAATAATAAACAGTAAGATAATTTAAAAAATTATTAATATTTTTAAATAAAAATAAAGTTAAATTATTAAAAATTAATGTATAATTAAATATGCATAATAAAGATGAATTATTGAATGAAACTTTCCTCTTAAAGGTACCATGTTAATAATTTCACATAAAAATCAAAGTAAGGAAGTTTATTTAAGGTTTAGTCAGATTTAATATGCAAAAAAGTTTGATTGATACATATATATATATTTAGTAAAACGATTGTGATTATTACCAATGATATTGGCAATATCTTGATTTTTACCAGAAATAAATTTATACTTATTTCATGAAAAACCATGAGTTCAGTCATATTATCTATATTTACATATTA
Organism: Maratus speciosus; assembly: GCA_963932465.1. NCBI lineage: Eukaryota > Metazoa > Arthropoda > Arachnida > Araneae > Salticidae > Maratus > Maratus speciosus. Next base: position 249,016,031 of record OZ010797.1, on the reverse strand, counting down.
AAATACATGCAGAATAATTATATAAAACTAAAAAATTCTGTAATTGTGTTCTGGCATCTGAACTAAAACATTCATTGTTTACATCTCTAATGATGTGTGGATTTTAGGTTTGCAGATTTGAGGGAGTCTACTGTATATATTAAGCTTTGACTGCAATTAATCATTTTTTTTTCCTTTAATACATAGTAATTAAATAACATTAAAATTCAAAAAGAATATAAAATATATTTCATTTTTTAAATAATTTTTAGCATTTTTCTATTGTTCAAGGGGGGGGGGGGATTACCCCCCCCCCTCTTGGATCAGGGCCGAAACTAGCCTTTTTTGCACCCGGGGCAAACATGGATTTCCCCCCCCCTCTTCTGCAAAGTATATTTAGAAAGAGAATTTCACTAATTTTCTAATATTAGACTTACTTTAAAATTTAAAATATGTAATCATAAAATATGTAATACTGAACTACGTAATCTACAATGGCAGATACAAGGGGGAGATGACTGGCGTTAGAGGGGGGGGGGGTCATGAACACCAACAAAAATACTCTACTTTAATCCCCTTCTTGGTCTGTTTCAAAAAAAAAAAAAAATCCCCAAATTGGCATGTTTTTGCGTTTTGTCTCCCAGATTTTCAAACTCTAGGAGACACCACACAAAAGTATGCATTTTAAGATGGCGACAATCAAAATAAAGCAAAAATACATATTTTAAAACACAGAAAATACACAAATTTTGAAAAAAAAAACATTATCCGCCCTGTAATAATTTTATTTTCTATACAAGAAAAATGTACAGTTTGTACTACAAACACCTACTTTTAAATACAAAACAACCCTTTTTCAGTTAAAAAAATATATATATATATGTTAAGCTTTGACTTGACAGCAATTAATCCTTTTTTTCTTTTAATACATAATTAAATAACATTAAAATTCAAAACTAGTTAAAAATATATTTCATTTTTTAAATAATTTTTTGCATTTTTCTGTTGTTCAGGGGGGGGGGGGGGTGTCATTATCCCCCCTCTTGGATCCGCCATTGTTTACCAGGCATAAAAAAATGCAGTGCCTGGTGCCGTTCTGCTACTGAGTTAGAGTACCCAAATTAAACTGCACTTTGATCCCCTTCTTAGTGTTTTCCCAAAAAAATCAACAAATCGGCACGTTTTTGCGTTTTGTCTCCCAGAATTTCCAAACTCTAGGAGACATCACGCAAAAATGTTCACTTTAAGATGGCGACAATAAAAATAAAGCAAAAATACATATTTTAAAACACAGGAAATACGAAAATTTAAAAAAAAAAAATCACACATTATGAGTCTTGTAATAATTTTACTTTCTGTACAAGAAAAATGTACACACGCCTACTTTTAACAATTTCGAGGGTGGCGTCCTTAAAAAAGGACACCTAAATTTAATTCCAAAACTGACAAATGGCATCAAGAATATTTAATTAAAATTTTCCTATTATAATGTACGTGAAAATAAGCAAGTTCGTATTTTCTAATAAATTTGGGTGTCAGTCCATTATTGCATCGGTTTATGAACAGAATTACTCTGCACCGGTAAAGGTTATATACTACAAAACAATCATTTTTTAGTTTAAAAAGTATATATATATTAAGCTTTGACAGCAATTAATCATTTTTTTCCTTTAATACTTAATAAAATAACATTAAAATTTAAAAAAAATTAAAAATTATTTCATTTTTTAAATAAATTTTAGCATTTTTATGTTGTTCAGGGGGAGGCGGGTCATCACCCCCTCTTGGATCAGGAACGAAACTAGACTTTTTTGCACCGGGTGCAAACATGGAACGGGCGGGGCAACCCCACCCCCCCTCTTCTGCAAAGTATATTTAGAAAGATAATTTTACTAATTTTCTAATATCCGACTTATTTTAAAATTAAAAATATGAAATCATAAAATATGTAATACTGAACTACGTAATTTAGAATGGCGGATCCAAGGGGGAGGTGACAGAGGTCATGACCCCCCCCCCCCCTTGAAAACCAACAAAAATATTTTAACTAAACTTTGATCCCCCCTTCTTGGTGCATTTCCAAACCAAATCACAAAATGGACATGTTTTTTCGTTTTTTCTCCCAGATTACCAAACTCTAGGAGACAACACGCAAAAGTGTGCATTTTAAAATGGCGACAATCAAACCCTCATAGCATGCATGGTCACGGTGACGTCATTGTGACGTCACTGTAAGTCACTGTGGTCACGTCACATCTGTGACCAAAATGCCACCACTCAGTGATGTCACGTTGTGACCGAGATGTGAACTTCTTAGAAAACTTTAAAAAATTACAAAAATTCTTTAAAACATGTTATTTACTGTAAAATTATATTTTTCTATCAATTAAAAAAAAATTGAGACGTCATTGTTATGTCATTGCATGTAACGTACATCACGTCATATATGTGACCAAAAAAAAAAAAAAAAACCAAAAAAAAAAAACACCATATTGTAAGTCACAGTGTGAAAAAAATATGAACTTTTAAAATCTTTGAAAATGAAGAGAAATATTTTAAACAGTATTTTAAATAGTCCCGAGTTACAGCGGCATGAGGAATGAAAATATATTAGTGGATAGCAAATGGTAAATTCTGTCACGAAGGGGGGGGGGGGGCATAATATATAAAGTGCACGATACAAGCATTAAAGCAATTTGGATAACATATTTAGAATTAGGAGTATTAAATCTGTACAGTATTTAGTTTGCAGAGAGGAAACTATTTTATTTTTTTTGCCAACCAGTGGTATTCGAAACACTTCTGTGGTTTCAAACAAAAAATTTTCTATTACAGTTAAGTCTGCAGCTTTTAATGAGCACGTAGAAAGAGTCTTCAGAGTTTAGTCGGAGTTTTTTTCTTGAGAGAGTTTTTTTCCTGACAACTATTTAATTATTTTAAGTAACTATTTTTGAAAAAATTCTACTTCTTTCAGACTTTTCAAATAAATTAACATTTTCCGAAAATAAAAAAAATATATACAAAATTTATGCAAAACGCATGATAATAATTAATTATTCGTATTTCAAATTTGTATTTTACAGATATGACTTTTAAAAAAAAGTTATTTTACAAATTGTTTTATTTTACAGAAAATTAATATGAAAAGATTGTCAGATTGACAAAGAATTATTTTATTTTATCCTCGATAATCCTTTTTTATTTATTAAGAACATATCGCTCACCCGCAAGAAAAGTGACACATCTCACAGAAATTCATTTTGCGTTTTATTCCACTAAAAGATTTGTCATAGGTGCGTCTTGCTACACAAACAGTTTCATAAGTTTAGCTACATGAAAAATCACGTTATTATGCTATATGTCCATTTGTAACCAAAGAAGAGGGGTGGATTATGTAATGAGGTAAAATTATCCAACCCTCCAAACCACATCCTAAGTTTTCATTCTTATGTGCTTTACGCTTTTATGCACTTTTTAATTCTTGTATGCAGTTAAGTGCTATAATTTCATGTTACAGTAAAACCATGCACATTTTCTTTTGCCTCCCCTGTGAAATTTACTTTTGTTGAGATGTGTCACTTTTCTTGCGGGTGAGCGATATTTTGTATTTATTACGTGTGAAACAAATTTTACTTTAAGAAAAGGGGGGTGGGGGTTCATTATTACCATTAAATTGATATTTACTCATTTTAAAAATTTAAACAAAGTTTTATCTAATAAACTCTAATTATTATTATTATTATTATCATTATTATTATTATTATTTACAGAAAAGAACCTTTACAATCCATTGTAACTTAAATTGTTTGGAACCGATAAAAAGAAAAGATAAAATACATTGGAAAATTCTCCAAAAAGAAAATTTTAATTAAAGACAGTCTCATAAAATTATTGCGCATCTGAGTTCGAAATCTTTTGTATTCAAAAACAAATAACGATAAAAAAGAACATCTGCTGAAAATCAAGATCGTCTGCGCACAGAAGAGAAGATGCCGGAAGTTTACTCTGTTTAGAACATCACGAAGTCTACAACACTTTTTTATAAAATAAGAGAAAGAAGCCCGCCATTTTAAAATATTACAAATACACGGATATTATAAATGGGACGTAAATGTAAGTCTTATTTAATTTAAATGTTTTATCCCTGTTTTGTATATTATGATGACTTAAATAGTTTTATGTTATATTAGTAAGGGACTGTTCTGCAATTGTTTTCAGAAACATTTTCCTATTCGATGCTGCGTTGAAAATAATATCTTAATCTGCGATCACTTAAAAAGAAAAGAAAAAAAAACAGCTGCGCAGAGACTGATTCATAACTGCATTCAGAGTGGAATTAATTTAAAGATTAATTTGCTGTTACTTGAGATTGAAAATATGTTGAGAAAATGATTTGGAATTTTTTTCGGCTTCTTACTGTTTTGTGTTTCCTGATTACTAACACTTACAGTAGTTATAGACATTATTATTTTGGAGTTAAATATGATTTTCGATTATTATGATATTACGAAACTATTTCAGATTAGAAATTAGCATTATATTGGGAAAATGTATTTTTACGTATTACACTAGTGAAACTTTTCAAAGATTTTTCTTTTGGTGCTAATAATATTTTAAATTATTATTTAAAATCATAAATCTTCATACCAATGGTTTTCAGATTTAGCATTTGCCAAAATTATAAAATAATAGAAATTTCTTATAACATATGCAAAGATTTTTGAGATATTGTTAAATCTAATAATACATTTAATTCATCTATTGTAATTTATTGTTGTTTAATAGTACAATTATAAATACTAATTATTATTTTTAGTGTTTTTCAAATTGGTATATTTATTTTTTTTAATTGTATATAAGCATTTTTTTTTTTGTTTGTGATTTTAATCTAACATTTAATTATGGACATTCTGAAGCGGTTATTAAATTTTCGTCTATTATAAAATTATTTTCTAAGTTTATGATATACGTAATTATTGGCACTAAAAGTAAAATATGATATTTAAACATTGAAATAAAAAGTTTTTCGTGTCTAATAGGAAGTTTATAAATTAAACTACTTTAGTATATATATTTTTAAGTTCATATTCATTTACATAATATAGGAATGAATATTTTTTTAAACAGATTAACAATGTTTAACTTCTTTTTGCCTGTCCGTTTTTCTGTATGGCTGTCTGTCCGCGCTCTAACTCTCGTAACTAAACTCGGATTTCCCTGAAACATTTAGATATTGACGTTTACCATAACACGTTCCTTATTTCTAATGAAGTTTGTAGCATGTTTAGTTCATTTACAGGGACAGTCAAAAGTATTCCGTTACATTACGGCCTATGGAAAAAAATCGTTTCAAAGGATTTTTAATGATTTTACACGCTTTCAAACAGAATAAAATTGATATGCATTTATGAAGCGCATTTAAATATGCATTCTGCTGAATATGCGATGCATAGAATAGTTATTGTTCATTTACAGGGCTAAAAAAGGAATTCCAATACATAATGATATAGGTGTGGAGGGAATTGTTTATGGCGTACTTTAATTATGTTAATCTATTTCATATATAATGAAATTTATATACGTCGCTGAAGTTTACATACTATAAATTATTTCATGTATAATACGAAGTGCATATAGCATTTACAAGGACATGCAAAATATTTCAATACTATATTGTATCCGAAGTACTGTTCATTAGCGATGATTGCTGGGAATGCATTTTTAATTATGATATGCGCTTTTATGATTCACTATATTTATGCACAGTATATGGTGTATATAAATGCTACAATTCGTATACAGGGCTACACAAAAGTACTCGTAAGGGTTACTGCATATGGGCGCAAATTGTTTAAAGGTGGCTTTTAAATGAGTTGTTCTTTTTTACGCTGAAATGCATTTAATTTGCTAAGAAATGTTTGTAGAATATAGATAAAATGTTTTACAGGGTCACGTAAAGAATTGGATACATGGCCGTCTGTAAATCATAATTTCTGGAAATGTGATTTCAGCAGTTTTAAAAGTGTCTTAGTTTGAATTAAATTTTAACTAAATAGTGGCGTGTAATAAAGGTTCTAGGTAAACTACAGGATTGTACAAAAGTATTTAAGTATCTTTCCATTTATTAGTATAAAATGCTGAAAGAGAATTTCAACCTGTTATGTTTCAATTGCTAAACTAAATTTCCCCATTATATAGTATATATATCAACCTACAGATCAAATACAGGACTGTTCAAAAGAATTAGAAAACATATTTGACTATGGACGGTAACTGCTGAAATCAGTTTTTCAAATGTTTTATGCGTTTTCTAAAATGTTTACTTAGTTATCTTATTTACGTTATTTCCCTAAATTACGATGTCTTGTTAAAGTATTCAGGAAGCGTTGGAAAGTGTTTTATAATCTATGCTTAACGCACGATTTTTCTTACTTGTTTTTTTTCTTTTTCGCAGATCAGTCTTTTCCTATAAAACATACAAAATCTATTTAGGTCATATTCACAAAATACAATATACACGGGAATAAAAAATTTAAATAAATATGGCTTATAATGTCGTATTTAATAAAGCAATGACTAATCATAACACATTAAAATCTTACACATTCTTAATATCGAGCTTGTACTCAAGATCAAGCTTGGAATTTAATAAAAAAATGATGTCAGTTGATAAGCATTGTTTTTTAAGTGGAAAAATTTAAAATATTTTAGAAGAACAGGACTCCAAAATAGCGATATTTTGCTAAAAAGTATGGTAAAAATATAAGATTTTACATTTTAAACAAAACTTTATTTCAAAATTGTGCATTTTAAAATACATCACAGTGCTTATGACAAGAACCATCACAGTATTGAAACTTGGAAAAATTTCCAGAGAGAAACATTCGGCTTGCATACAATATTTCAAATGAAAATCAAATTTTAAATTAATTGCTTAAAAGGTACAAAGGCTAACATAGTAAAAAAGATTCCATGCCGGGACTCGAACCCGGGCCATCAGTATAGTGCACTGACATTCTCCCGACTAAACCACATGGAACGATACCCAGCCTGGAAAATTTCTCACTATTACATGTTGGCAAGGCTACAAAAGCAGCACGAGAAGGGATATTTATCGTGAGCCACCGACATGTGGCAAACACGAAACTTAATTAAATCCAGATTCGATTGAAACTACATTAGTACTTGGAAATTTTTCCAAAGAGAAACCTTCGCCTTGAATGCAATATTTAAAATGAAAATCAAATTTCAAATTAAAACTGCCTTTTAAGCATGTAATTTGAAATTACATTTTCATTTGAAATATTGTATGCTAGGCGAATGGTTCTCCCTGGAAAAATTTCCAAATATTAATATAGTTTCAATCGATGCTGGATTTAATTAAGTTTCGTGTTTGCCCCATGTCGGTGGCTCACGATAAATATCCCATTTTGTGCTGCTTTTGTAGCCTTGCCAACATATAATAGTGAGAAATTTTCCAGGCTGGGTATCGTTCCATGTGGTTTAGTCGGGAGAATGTCAGTGCGCTATACTGATGGCCCGGGTTCGAGCCCCAGCATGGAATCTTTTTCACTATGTTGGCCTTTGCGTCTTTTAAGCAATTAATTTGAAATTTGATTTTCATTTGAAATTATCACAGTGTTTATGACAAATTCGTCACAAATGACACATATTTCACAAATTGGTCACAATGTGACTTCAAAACATTGTCACATTCGTCACAGGTTCGTCACAAAGTTAATGCCAAATTAGTCACAAATGACACACTTTTCACAAATTAGTCACACCGTGACTTCACAGAGTGGTCACAATGTGACGTCACAAACGACCTCTAAAACGGCCATAACGACCTCGCATTCTAGTCACTATAACGTCACATCGACGTCACGTGACGTCACATCGACGGTCACAAAATCACAGCGTGACTTCACAACGACGTCGCCGTGACGTCACCATGCCTTACGGGAAATAAAGCAAAAATACACATTTTAAAACACAGAAAATAGACAAATTTTAAAAAAAAATCATACATTATCTGCACTGTAATAATTTTACTTTCTGTATAAGAAAAATGTACACACACCTACTTTTAAGTATACAAAATAACCCTTTTTCAGTTTAATATATATATATATATATATATATATATATTAAGCTTTGACAGCAATTAATCATTTTTTTCCTTTAACACAAAAATCTTAAAATATTTATAATCAGCACTAAGTATTTGACTATTTTGATATTTGCGAACCCTGCCAAAATTTTTTTTATCTTAAGTGATAGAGTATTTTATGAACTTTTTTGGATTTTAATATCATCCCCCCCTCCCTCCTCTGCCTGTTTCTTTTTGAAAATCGCAGCTGTACGGGTTATTTTGGGTGTTATTGAAAAAAAGGTGTTAAAAGGGGGTTTTGTTTTTCTTAAATCCTGACTTAATAATATTAAAGCATTTTGGTTGCCAGAATGATTGGTACTTTTTTTTTTTTTTTGCTTATTTTAAAATATTTTTTCTCTTTATTCGATCAGAAAATGTAAAAGGATTTATACATACAGCAACCAGAAACAACATACTATACATACAGACTTGCCAATCTCCGAGACCCAAAAATCGGATTTTATTTCAGAATTCGGGTTTTTATTTTTTCCAGTAAAAACATTATTTTAAAAATGTAATCACGTTCTGTACCAGTTTAATTACGAAACAATAATGAAGAACTTCATTATTATTCGAGACAAATAACCGATATGATAATAAAAATTTCAAGCTATTAAAAAATGTGTATGAAACTCAAGGGCACAGGAAAACGTGGAAAATCAGAAATATTGGCAAGTCTGTATAATATTTTCACAACATTTATTTGTGAAAAAAGTAATAACATCAGAATGAATGAAATAGGTACTTACATATTTCCGAGAAAAAGTATTTTTTCAACTTCCAAGGAGCTCACGCTGTCGCCGTAGCAATGGCGTCCGCTTCCTCCTTCCTCGCTGGAGAGTTCATCAAAACAACAACACCGACTTCATCCAAAGCCGCCTCAAGACTACAAGCCAAACACGAGGTTTCGTGACGTCACGACGCGGGGCTTAGATCAGCCGTGAAGAGCACATGCGTTATTTAAAACATATTAATTCTTTCCTCTATATTCCAACTTATTATCACAACATATGGGAAAAAAATAAAAACGTATAGTTTAAAGATCCTAATTAAGTGCTTTTTAATCAATTTCGATCACTCGAAACAATAATAATAACGATAACACAAAAACAAAAATTATGAAATGATATCACTGTGTCAGTCAAAATGTGCACTTAATTCAGGGTTCGCAAAGGTGGGCCCAGTTCGAAAAAACCCGGTGGGTTTTTTCAGAATGGGCCCACTTGAAAAAGCCCACTGAAAAACCCATAATGTGGGTTTTTTCAATTTACAGAAATAATTTAAAATTTAAACAACATATACATTTAATAAATTTAAGTCATTTCAGTTAATTTTGAAAAAAATATTAATATATAAAAGCCATTACATACACATCTGAAGTAAAATAAAAATGTATTTCAGCACATTGAAATACTTTACTAACATAGAACCTAGTAGGCAACATACATAGTACATAATTATAGGTAAAGGTTATATCATAAGAATGTCTTTATATAAAAAATTCAAATCAACTATATTCATGGAAATAAAAAATATGTATTTTTACTTTCTTCGACCTTTAGAAGAAGAAAGTATTGGATTTGTGAAAAATTTTGAATTCCGGTTTATGATGGATTTGTACGTTTTAAAGAGGTCCTGAAGACGATTTGATGGTTTTTAGAAAATGTCTGTCTGTATGTGAAAAAAATTTTGTGGGTGCTCTATCTCAAGAACTATAAAGCACAGAATTTCACAAAACTTTAGATTGAGTTTGACCTTGATGTAAACTGGTACTGATTAGTTTTTGGTGTATACTGCCCAACAAGTGGCGCTGCTATGCTGCATTTATCTCAATTTTTGCAATAGCTTTATCTCAAGAACTAATGCACGGATTTTCATAAAACTTCAGATTCAGTTATAAGTTAAGTTGTTGCTTATTGAAATTTTGGTGCATATCGCCCAAGAGGTAGTGCTAGTATGTTGCTTTTTTCGCGATTTCATCAATAACTCTTATCTCAAGAACTAATGTACGGAATTGAATAAAAATTTAGATTCAGTTAGACCTTGATATAAACTGGTGCTGATTAGTTTTTGGTGTATATCGCCCAACAGTGGCGCTGTTGTGCTGCATTTATCTCACTTTTTGCAATAGCTTTATCTCAAGAACTAATAATGCATGGATTTTCATCAAACTTCAGATTCAGTCAGATGTTGACGTAAACTGTTACTGATTAGGTTTTGTTGTAAATTGCACAACAGGTGATACTTATATCTCCTTGTTAAATGCATCCAATTCAACGAATCTATATTTTACAATCCTCATGATGGGCATAGATTGTCATTTAATTTTGGCACTGTGATAGTGAATTTTGAATTATTAACATGTGAGATAGAAGAAACTTTAGGGATTATGGCACATCCGACTAGTTTACTCCTTTTTTTCTTCCTACTTACACATTTTAAATTTTAATATTCTATTCATTATTTGATTTAAAGAAAATTAACAATTTTATATCTTCTATTATATTTAAAACAAATTTGTGAGAAACACTGACATTTAATTAATTTAAATTCATATAATTTATACAATTTATAACTTGTAAAATAGCATTACAATTATATTGTATATAAGAGAAAAATGTATTTTTTTATGTATAGTGTATATAATATATAGAAAACATAGTATACAATAATGTAATTGCACATATATTATACTTTTGAAAAAACCCGATTTTCCCCGGGGAAAATTGGGTTTTTCATGAAAAAACCCGAAAAAACCCATGTGGGTTGGGTTTTTTCAGAAAAACCCGGGTTTTTGCGAACCCTGACTTAATTAAAGTTACATTAAAGAAAAATGATTGGTTAATGAAAAAAAAAATCGAAGTATTAAATTTAATTTAGTGAATAGTTTTCATTATTTATTCTACCTTGAAATTTACAAAAATATCAATTATCTATTTTCTATATATTCTAAAACAAGACATTAATAAATATATATAAGCAAAATCTACAAATATGTATATAATATATATATAAACATATATATGTAGTTTTAAACACATAGAGAGAATTACTTTGCTTTCAATTATTTCATTTTCAAAAATAAATAAATAAATACCAATATTCTGTCAATCAAAACCCACATTTAAAATAAAATTAAAGTGGATGAAAAATGATTGTTAAATGAAAACAAATTCAAGTTGTATGCTATTTTTATTATTCATTGTGGCTTGAAATTATACAATAAATATCCTATTAAATATTTAGTGATTTGAAACATGCAAAGGAGTATAATAAATTTAATATAAATAAATAGTAAAACTACAGAGTGCATGAAATTAGGTAACAACACAGATAAATTTTTCTTACTGTAAACTTTACTTAGCGGAAGTGGGTAATTTTCACATAAAATCGATTAAATTGAAAAAACACAAAGCTCTCATAATAAAACAAAACAAGGTCATGAAACAGAAAATTATTATTTTCTTAATTTTTGTATTATTTTAAGATATTATGCAAGGTACAAGCAATACAGTTTTTAAAAAGTGTACTGAAACCTGATGAGAACAAAAGAAAGAAAGAAAACACTTTCATCAATTGAATTGGAATTGAAATATTCCTAACATATATTTATTTTGTTCAGATATTCAAAAATTAAGATTTTGGACTTTGTACTATATATCATTAGAAAACTAATGATTTAAATTTTATTATAACAACTTAGTATTACATTGTTTTCAAAAGAAATTCTTCATACACGTTTTCCTCATAACGAGTCAAGTTGAAATCATTTATTATGGACCAATTGGGGGTATTTTTTTAGACACCTTTTAACATAAATAGAAAAACAAATAAAAGTTTGCAAACAAATACTCCTTTGCAACAAATCCATGATTTTTTCTACTATTATTCTACTAATATTTTTTCATAAAGTTGTGACCATCTTTTTGTGATACCCTGTATACAAATGTAAATAGTACCTGGTACGAAATTTATGCATGCATACAATACGTATGAAGTTTAGCACTAACCACTTATGCATTATTCGCGTATAATTTCTACCGATAGATAAAAGGGGGGTCCCAGAATGGTGCTTGCTCCGAGGACCTAGATAAACAAAGTCGGGTCCTGACTACACAGAAAAGTAAATTTATAATTATGTAACAATAATTTTATTTTTTTGTTATTTTTAATTAAACGTTAAAAGTTATATAAAACACACACAAAATTTTTGAGAATTCGGAAGGGGGGGGGATAAATTGTTTACAGTCATTGTAAAAATAAAGATATTCAGACACATCATTCCCATATCCGTAATTGTCATATATAAGCATGCACTGTGTAACAAATATTATAAAATGAATTTTTATTAAGGGTTTAAGATTAAAAAACACCAATAAATTAGTATGTATATTGATCGGGCTTTAAAAGAAATAAACAAGATAACAATGTTATGCATCCATAGAAATTATGATGAAAGTTTCTAGTACATTTAAATTTTTAAGTATGAAAATATCTATAGAAATACATAAATTTTGGTATCAAATTAAAGCCCAATCAATTCTGCCTACAGAATAATCAGAGTTATACTATTCTCACGACCAGTGTTTTCTAATAAAAGTCGATCATTAAAAGTCACTATAACGAGAGAAAACAGAACAAATTAAAAAGATAGGAAGGTGTGACAAGTTATAAATTACATAATAATTAAGCTTGTAATTAAGACTTTTGGCTGAAAATGTTTTAGCATGATTAGTATCCAAGAAACTCAGTCTGACATAAATTTCAGCTATCTGGTGCCAGTATTTCCGAGTAAATAAAGTCAGAAGTTTTAATCGAAATTATTGAATAGCAAGAAAGGTAAAGTTTAAACTAATAATATTTATGCTGTACTTACTGTATACAAAATTTCATCAGTTTTCAGTGGTAAATTTCTGAGTAATAATAATTTTAAAGTTTTTTTTTTTATTAATTTGTTTAAATTAAAAGAACTAATTAAAATTTCCACTTGAAAATATAATAGTTGAGGTAGAAAAATATGTCGCATAGGACATTAAAATTTCAAACTGAATTGGCCGTATAGCTTCCAAATTATAAGGAGAAATGTGTTGGCCCGAACAGAGCTGTCTAGCTCTGGCACATATTAAAATGAAGCTATTTTTACATATTTATAAAGAATATAATTAAACAATGAAAACTTTATTAATTAATAACTTTTGTGATAATTCACCGATTCACACCATTCAAGCACCAATTTTTAGCAAATTACGATAGACAGGGAATGATATAAGTCTCGATACGATTTAGTGATTTTTGCCACTTAAAATTACTGCTGTTTTTGAAATGAAACAGAAGTACAATAATATCAGTTTGTTTTGAAACACGTACACGGGATTGTTGACAATACGATACTGGGACTTAATAGTTAATTTATTTTAAAGAAGTTAAAAATAAAAGATATTCTGAACACAAAAAATAGAGCTAGTACTAATAAAATATAAGTAGTTAATTTGAAAATAAAACTTACCTTCAAAAGAATATGTTCTATTAGTTAAGTAAAAAACACGTGCATACGTTACATTTTAATTCTAAACAACCAGATACAAGTTTCAAAATCTCGGTATTGGCGCCAGCCCCAGGTCGTTACGTCACATATGTGGGGGAATAAGATCGTGTCTGGCTTGATAGTCTTGAGTAGGCTTTGCTTCATCCGGGACTTCGCGCAGCCTTCGTCTTTCAACCAATCAGATTTGCGCTTCCAGAAAAACTCTAATTTCGCCCATATTTCACCGTGTTTCGATATTGGGCAGTTATATGTCGTTGGTGAGTTACCAATCAGCACGTTTTCATCGGCAAATGAGCTCATAGTGTTAGCTTTAGTTGATGAAATATAGCCTCATCAAAACCGGTTCTCATATGTTGCTCGCAATGATATACGTGTATTATTTCTCGAGCAACTTTCGAGGAATTGATGAAAGGCCTAGCAAAATGCGACCAGTCGCTGCTACTAGGGTGTATTTTTATTAGAAGTAAATGCGATTAAAAATTTTTAAATCTATTTTTTTTATCGTAATTAAAATATGACGGAATTCGAACAAAAAAAGTTTAACAACAACTTTTAATTATTTTGTTTCCATTAACAAAGACAACTACTATAATAGTTAAATAATGATCAATTGCCAATATTCTGCATGAATGTAAAAAAAAAAAATAAGTATAAAAATTTAAAGCAGAAATGTATCATACATAATATGCAATAAAAAAACTAAATATGTTAAAAAAAGTCAAATCACTATAAAAATTATATTTTCTTTAAGCAATAAACTATCACTATAATAAAATACCAATCTTCTAAGATACATTTTTTTGGCTGGGAAATATTTTTTCTCTTGAAAAAATTGCACAGTTAATTGTTTTTTTATTAATACAACATTTTTGCGTTAATAAGATGTTATTATTTTTTTAATTTTGTGATAAGCTCGGTCAAGAGTAAATAAAAAATAGTCTATGTTTGAACGAGACTTGAAAACTAATTTCAGTATCACTTTTTAATTATTGATACAGGTTTTATTTAAAAAATAGAAAAGTTTGTTCAATTTCAGTTAGTTTTAACGCATAATTCGTAAAATAAAAAATACCCTAATTTAAAGAATATCTTTTAAATTAGAATACTATATAAACACTTTTAAAAAATGAGCTATTCTTTTTTTTTTATTTAAAAAACTTTAACAATAGTTCAACCCTCTCCGGCACAGTGTTCCCACTGTTGGACTAAACAATTTTAATTCCAAATTTACAAACGGCACCATAAATATATTAATAAAAATTTGATTTTGTAATGAAAGTTTAAAGAAACAATTTTTTAATTTCTAAGAGGTTCGTTTGTAAATTCTGGTGTTAGTCAATCATTTCATCATCTTACGAGCAGAAATTTTCTGTGTCGAAAAGGATTAAACACTTTTATCATAAATATGTAGCAAATTAACACTTTGTAATAATATACTAATTTCAAATGCTAAAAGGTGTAAATTAAAACTTTAAAACTAGTAAAAATACGTTTATTTCGACTGTTGACATGTTTCGACTCACCCCGAGTCATTTTTAAAACAAATAAATAAAAATATACTAAATTTGCATGTCTATGAAACGCCCGTAATTCAGTTTTCCACGTACTCAAGTAAAATAAAAAATAACGTGCATAATATGAAAGAATACGTGGAAAACTGGTGTTTCACAGACCGTGCAAATTTAGAATAGTTTTATTTATTTGTTTTGAAAATGATTCGGGGTGAGTCGAAACATGTCAACAGCAGAAATATACATATGTTTAGTGGTTTTATAGTTTTAATTTACACATTTTAGCTCTTGAAATTAGCACACTTTTACGATCTTTAAAACTATGAACATGTCTATAATAAAAATCAAATAACAATTAGGGTAAACGCACCGGTAGTGGGCCAGTTAAGGACATTTATCTTATTGTTGTTAATTTATGAATTAGTATTTATGAATTCTAAATGATATATATATTTTTAACGTAGTCCTAACCTTCATGTATCGAAATAAACATTCAAAGTTTCATAATATATTATTTGGAAAAAATGAAAAATAAAAAAAGTTGCCTTCCTCGATGCTCCAGTAGTGGGCATAGTAAATTTTTGATGCACCGGTAGTGGGCCCCCCAGAAATGGGCCACTCCAGTTTTGAGTTTAGTGTGAAAATACTGAAGTTATACTTTTTTTTTTTTTACAGTTCTAGAATAGGGTGTTATCAATAATGAAATCATACATAGAAGTTTAGATGCTTACGTAAAATAATCTCACTAGTAAATCTGCAGATCAGGGGCCTCAACTTCAGTTCTGTAAATCAATTTTAATTTTATCTCTCTTTACATAAAACCTAATGTCCTACAAGCTGCAAAGTAATTTTTTTAGATTATATACAGGGTGTCCTTTCGTATCGTTTAAATATAGCTAATTCCCAAGAAGCTTAGTTTTAGAGGTATAATTTTAATTGCTGAACTATTTTACGTGTTTTTCATCATGTGAAAATCCATTTCCATCGAAATAGTTGCATTTTCTTAATGTTACGAAATTTAATTTTTGTACAGTTTTTGTGATCTATAAGTTATATTTTGAAAATCTGCTTATATGCTTTCACTTGTTAAACAGTAAATATTCCCATATTCTGTGATCAAGACTTTCTGAATTGTGCTACAATGAATTTTATGAATTTTCAGCGATTTCTGACATTAAAATTAATTTTCTGTGTTTTGTACCAGAATGATACAAATGGCAGAAAAAAAATATATCAGTTTTTATCCACAATAATAGTAGAAAATTTAGCAACTTTTTTAAAAATCAAAATGCATAGTTTTTGTTTTCTCTAAATAACAGCCTGTTGTATTTTGTAACATAAAAAAATCCACCCAATTTGTTATTTTGCACGGGTGATAAATAATAAGACAAATATAATAAACAGGACGATTAAAAGTTGAAATGACTGCAAAACAAAATGATTTATCCAAAAACGAAAAAGATCTCAAAATGTGAGAACGGATTATAGTCAATTTATTACAAAGAGTACTTTAGGTTGAAACTTACAATGAAAGAGAGGCACCAGATTGGGGCGATAATTTCTTGACTCTCCTTTTTTCCCATCGGCTATTTTTTTAACTCTTCCTTTTGAATTTTTTCTTTTTTCTCTTTCAGTTATTTTTCTGCATCTTTAGCATTTTTAAGGCCTTCTCTATTCTAATAATATTGAAGCACTTAGGGAGAAGCCACAACTGCAGGTATTTTCTCTCTTTTTCTTTGTGTTATCTCCCCCTTCTGGCCAAAATAGAACTCTTTTGAAGAGAGATGGCACATTTCTAGATGGCCCATCATTTGAAAGCACTGAATGACTCCCAATCTCAGTTGATCCTTCTTGAATGAAAAGGTTCACCTCAGCATCTTCAACAATTGCTCCTTCCTACTGATCAAAAGTTTCAGTATCAACAGTGTCAATAGGCTATTCAGTGTACGCCGCCTCAACAGATATGACTGGTGTACCCTATAACAAGTAAAATGTAAAAATGGAATAAATAATAGTAAAAAATATATACCCAAGTGTTTTATACCCAAATTATTTTGCGATAGTTTACCTGAGAAATTGGTTCCATGTTCAAAGTCTCATTCATCTCCAACCATAAGTAGTAAAGATCTGTTTGCTCCACCGAACCTTTCAATTTGCCTTTATTTTCTGAGAAAGATTTTATTTTTCTTCTCCAATTTTATCTTCAAGAACTTCCAAGAAAGAAGCCATTTCTCTCTCCTTTATTGGTGATATTATCACATTCTTTGATGTTAGTGTGGATTCAACATTTACTTACTTTAGATTCCATGGAATTAGTCCACTTGCTTTGAATCCATTCACAATGTTTGCAGGAGTTAAACGATCTAGTGCTGATTTTAGGACTGGTGGAAACTCATGTTTCTGCATCTGTTTGCCTTCATGAGTTATTCTGAAGTGCACTACTTCCCGTTGCCAAGCACTTTTAAGAGTATGGAAAACAGAAATGTTCATTGGTTGCATTAGGTATGTGGAATTTTGGGGCAAAGCTACCATTTTAACTACATGAGCCGAACAGAAGATTCTTAGATTCAAAGACATGTGAGAAGTATGTCCATCCATAAATAACACTACAGGTTTTTCTATGTAATGTTTATTTAAATATGGTTCAAAAATTTGAATCTTTTTTTAGTATTGAACCTTTGAAGTATAAGTTATTTTAGATATTAATTTCTTTTAATAATCATATGTCTGATAGTTTAGTGAAGTTGTATTTTCGCTGCTCCAGAAGTGGGCCACTTGTGCCCACTGGAATCTACTGGTTCTGATGAACAAAATACTCAATAAATTATATACAAAGTCTTAGAACCTCAAAAAATACTTAATTAAAATAATTTAAACATAAAAAATGTTTTGGCATGCGCTCCAGTAGTCGGCCACTATGCCCACTATTGGTACAATTTAAGAAATTGTGATCCAGAAGTGGGCCACCCCTTAAAATCAATATAATTTTCCATTTTTAAGTTTTCAGCTAATCTGACAAATTATTTACAATGCAATCGAGTATATCAACGGCACTTTAATTCAAAATAAAACATAATATTCAATAAACAACGCTTTAGATAAAACCTTATCTCTTAATGAAATCACTAAGAATTTGCCAAAAAATCTGTGTTTGAAGACATTCCAGAAGATAAACAAAAATATCTACAGGAAAATAACAATTATTCCAAACTGTTTATGAAAAGTTAACATTTAAGGACTTTTACTAATCAGATTTCTTTCAATCGTTTTTCTGAAATGGATTGTGAGCTTGTTTTTAAACTTTGAAAGTTAGTGGCCCACTACAGGTACGTGGCCCACTACCGGTGCGTTTACCCTATATTACTCAAGCTCAACACCAAAATGTACAAAATAATATGAAGGGTAAAATATAATTATAATACCACGCAGCTCTTAACTGTCTGTCTGATAGTATACATTATGGATCGACCATGCAGAAAAATCATTCGGGTGTAGCTTATTTTAAGCTAATTTCACAGATTTCTTTAAATTATATTTTTAAGCTGCATGGAATTCACTATTAATAAAGAATTTAAAAAACAAAGACAAATTGAGTTAGGAATTATAACGAAATATGCACATATTTAGATATATCTTTAGTTGAACTTCCACTAATCAGATGATAATCATTGTAAACAGAAGTGATTCATTCCTTTGTAGCTCAATGAAATATGTGTGATGCATTATAAAATTTGATCATTCACTCAGAGCGATAAACTGCCTTTTCACGTCATACACTGTAAAAAAAATTCCGCAACGTTCCTGGGAAAAAATGGGCAGCTGAGTTGCCCATTATTTCCAAGAAACATTTCTTGAAAATGACTGGAACTTTACTGTATATGTTAAAAACTTTCTACAGAAATGCCAGTAAGTTTCCTGCGAAATACCAGGAATATTTCTGTTGACAGCAAAACGTTACTGACATATTCAAGGCTGGAGTAGCACAAGAGCGAAAAATGTCCAGACCAGGGATCGAACCTGGATACTTGGCGTGCCGTGCCAATGCCTTACCTGTTAGGCTATCCGGACCGATACCTGGCTGACATAATTCACTCTGGATGTTCGTTCCCTTCATTATGACATTACTGACATTTCACAGCAAGCGGGATCCGCAGACGATTTTTACATTTCCAGTTGACAATTTTCGCTTTATTATCATTATTTGTTAGAATGAAAAAATATTTTGAAATTGACATCAAAATTATTATTTATAATTTACACGAAAAAATAAATTTTCAGTTAAAATTCAATAAAGTAAATATATATGTGATATATTGTTTCTGAACTTTGCTTAAAATATAAAAATATATAAATGTAAATAATAATTAGAAAAAAAATCTAGACATAAAATATTTTGGATTTTCGTCAGTGATTATGTTAGTTTACAAGTTAGATAAAATACATATAAATTTTCATGAAAAAAAAACCTAAACGTAATTGTATATTTTTCCCGAAAATAAAAAAAAAAATTCAAATTTGCAGCAATTCAAAGTGTCAAATATATGTCAAATTTAAATCAAATTGTAATAAAGTGTTAAAATATAAAATTAATTAAAAAAGAAAAAAAATGTCAAGAGGTAGCATCGAACCCGGGCCGTACGGGTGGCGTGCAAGCTTTCTGCTTCCACACCACGAAAGACACGTTGAGAGCTGCAAACTAATGGGTATTTGAAACGTATGCTAAAACTCGGCATCTAATTTCTGAAAATCTAAGGCCCATTTGAAGAAATCCTTTCACAAGAATAATTAGAGATAAGAACTCTAAAACATACTTTAAATTAATCAAAATAAGTGAGAATCATATTTGATTGTCCCCTGGTTAATGCAGATCCAAATAATAGGTGTATTTTTTTTTACACAGTCTGCTCGTTAAAGATTTCACAGACAAGTATGAGAGATAATCTCTTAGTGATGTCACAGAGGTATTGTATTTTCATCTGAATTATCTTGACAATAGAGACGTAAAGGATTATGTCGTCTATTGATTTATTTGCATTCCATATTGATTTTTTTACATTCATTTAAGGAATTCGTTTTCGACACTCGCGCGCGAGCAAAGGATTATAGGAAAAAAAAAATGGCGGCCGCAGCGTTTTGTTGTTTCCAACTTTTGTTCAGGAACGTTTCAGATAAGAAAACCAGAATTTCACAGGAAAGAGCTAAATTATTCTGAAAACCTGATAAAAGGCGAAACGTTCCTGGATTTTACATGGAAAGTTACCATTTTTTTTTACAGTGTACACGCTATAAAAAATCAGATTTCAGAACATACAAATATGTCATTTTTTTATATGATATCAGAAAATCCCCAAGTTTTCTTTTTAGAGGAAATTATGTATTTCTGACTACTATTTTCGTTATGTATGGCGTTATTCGCCTGTCTATAAAACAGACTTTATCGTTCGCCTTCCTGAAAACTCTGATTTATTTTTAGATTTATAAAATCGCGGATTAGAGTAATTCACTTAGATAAAAAAATAATGAGTTTTCTTTCTCTTCTGCTTTTGTAAAGTGTTTTTGCAGGAAATAAAATTTTTCACTCTTTGAGTTGTCTCCGCTTATTTAAAATGAATTAAAGATGTTATTTAAAGATTATAACGCTTTGCGCATTTTTCTTTGAAAAGAAAAGAATTTTTTTTCATTATGGCCGGAAATGAAAGAATAATACTATGTAAATTCTGCATGTCTGTTGCCATCAGGCTTTAACTTTAATATACATTTTCTTAAGATTTCCAGAATAAATGTTGAAATTATATTTGTAGAACTTAAAAATCTGTAGTATCTGTAGAAAAATAAATTGTGTAGTATATTATTTCTGATATTTCGTAAATTAAATCTTAATATAAGGATTTTCCGACAGTCAGAGATACATTTTCAATATTTTAGTCCTATTCTAACAAATCGAAAACGTGTTTGAATGTATACACATATTTAGTTCTTTATTCTATTTATTAAAGTTTCCAGGAGAAGTAAAATTTTGGGGTAATTTTAAATTTAACAAAGACAAACATATTATATGAAACAATACTTTCGATCCAATATTTGAAACATTACATAAATGTGTAACCATATTGGTTTATCTCTGCTTCAAGTTTTGATCTTAATATTTCTGACGTTTCTTACGAACCTCTACAAGAACGCAACTATGAGAAAAATCGTTGAAAGAAATCGCAATAAATCACAGCAAATACTTTTTATTTCAAAGTATCGCCTTTCAAAATTTCAAATGAAATAGATATTTCAGACCTAGATCAATATTCAAAGAATAAAATCTCATTGGAAAAGTTGTAAAAGTGAAGTAAGTTTCAGATGACTGTCGGCGAAAAGAAGCTATTCCGATTTCAGACATTCTTATGAGTTTATTAAGATGCAATCATTTTTTTAGATATAGAAAATGCAAAATACATAAAATACCTGAAACATGCATACTTTGGAATAATAAAAAAGTATTGTATTCTATTGCTGTAATAACTAAACCAAGGAATATGTTTTAGACCATATCATGTATGAACCATAAAACAAATAATTCTTTATATGTGTTGCTTAACTGTATCTTTTTTTAGATATGGTATATATGACGCACTTAAGACGTATTTGGAGAAAAAATTAGTATCATTGATCTAAATACTCTTATTTTAAACTTTTATTTATTCTAATTGTTTTATTTATAATAAATTTGAAATGTTATTTTTAAAAGTAAGATTTTATTACTAGATAATTACTTTTTTTACCCTTTAATTCTGGCTCCCGTGATATTCACGGGCTGTGTTTTTTACACAGATTGTTTGATTCCCACCAGTTTTATAAAACAGTTTATTTGGCTTTATTATGGTATCATTGTATCTGTATTAAATAACGTGAATATTCCTTTTTTCAAAAAAGTGGTGCCACTGAACAATTTGAATTTTTAAACCGTAATTTAATGCGACCGTTAAGGGGTTAACTTATATATTTAAAGCGTCAAGGCAGTTAACTTATGAAATATTTATATATATATACATAAAATGGGTGTGTGTGTGTATATATATTCCTTAAATCAATGTTCATTTTTGACAGATTTCCGCGAAAGATTATATAGAATGAAAGCCCCAGTTATTGACTCCTAACCAATAACTGACATTTCAACAAGGATTTAACTCAAATAAGCATTTTCTTGTAAGATTCTGTAAATTTATGTTATTTATGTGTAACTTATTTGTTCTAACTGTTATTTATATTTTATGTTTCAGTTATTGCCTTTTTAGGTGCGTTCATAATTATATAAATACGTAGCACCTATAGTCGTCGTTCAGTCCGTCCGCAACAGAGCCAAAACTACCCAACCGAATGGTCTGAAATTTTAAATATATGATTATTGCAAAATTTTGTCGAGCCATTTCAAATTTTATGGAAATGGGATGTATAGTTTAATTACAGGGACATTCAAAATTTTTTCTTTACATTACGGCCAATGGGAAAAAATATTGCAAGTGCATTTTAATGATGTTACAATATTCCGAATGGTCTGACAATTTAAATATATAATTGTTGTAAAATTTTGTCGAGCCATTTCAGATTTTATGAAAATTGGATGTATTGTTTAATTACAGGGACAGTCAAAATTTTCCGTTACATTACGGGCTATGGGAAAAAGTTATTGCAAGTGCATTTTAATGATGTTACAGACTATGCACTTATGAAGTGCAAAAAAAATATATTCAGTACAATATGGGGTGCAAGAAATATTTATAAAACTAGTTATAGTTCGAACGCACCTCATGTGCCACGTTCGACGAGCAATTTCCTACTTGTTTAAAAAAAAATATATGGATGGTGTCAGTAACTAGAGTTTTTGGACATATTACGTAAATAATAAGTAGATTAAATCGAACAATCCTGCCGTACTACATCCTGCTGGATTATGATTATATACTAATCAGACATTGGTGGGGTAATATACCATTCGTACCACTTAGTGCAAACATCGCTATTTGGAGGTATCAATATGGTGGAACATTAGCAGCTGCGGACAGGTGGAACACTTTCAGGTGCACTCATTTAATCAACTCTATCGACTGTTTATAGTGATGAGATTGGCTCAGTTCAATCTCATCACTACCAGCTATTCATGATGCAGTCAAATGTAAGTGAGGCAGCATGAGTGATCAGTAAAGGATTATGAAATCAGGTAGATTTTCCAAGAAAACAGAGGCGAAATTCACTTGAAACTGTATATGTAACCACGTAATATAAACGTAAATAATTCCCGCAGTGCGAGACTTTATCAGAGCCTTCAGGCTAGAGCACGAATTAATTATCCCATGTTAAAAACGTGTTAATGACAATTTAGATATTCTAGGATACGATAAGACACCTGGTAACTGCTTTTCAAAACAATTGCACAGCACAAAAATCTTTTCTTTCGAGCGTTTTGTTAGATTACGCGGAGGAATACCGATTGAAATGAAAACTTCAGACCGATTAAACAAATTCATAAACCAGACACGAGAGAAAATTCTATCCGTAACACCAATGGAGAGTGAGGTAGGGGCGTAACATAAATGAGCCCCGGATCGACTGATGGAGGAATTTCGATGTAATACGGCAATCTAGACAGATTGACGGGAAATTGATATGGAATAAAATAAAAATATTAAAATGGCTTTTATGAACATTCGAAAAATAAAAGTATCTTCGCTCAGAATATTACAGTTTTGGTAGCTAATAAAAATAAATGAAGGGGTTAAAAGTTTAGATTTAGGTTTTGAATAAGATTATTATTAAGATATGCGTTTGAAGTGTATAGCAATTTAACTGCAAATAAATAACAGAGAGTATTAAGAAATAGGGAAATAATGAATACGCCGACAATTTAGAATAATTTAAATGAATGTTGCAAGTAAAATTTTTATATAACATGCATGAAAAAAATTAATATTTAGTCATAAGAAATATATTATTTTTTTTTTCAAAATTTTGGAAATAATATTTTTTTAACGTATCTGTACTACATTTTTAATAATAAAAATAAGAAAAAAAATAGATTTAAAACTTTGTAATAGTGATTTGAAAACGAAAGAATCCTTAAAGTGCCAGTTACTGAGACGATTTAAAACCAATGTTAATTTTTACTATGTACTTTTAAAAATTACCAGTCTAGCCACTATTCCTCTTTTCAATCACATGTCTTATTGTATATTTCTACAAAGCTATTTTTTAATTATACAATGCATTTTTAAAATTTCCTTTTGCTATATCCTAAAAAACAGCAAAAGGATAAAAAAAATTATAACATACACTATATTGCCATTAATGACCGGCAACATTCAATTTTAGACATTTTGTCGAATATTTAGAAATATACTTGACAGATTCTTCTGGAATTTCAGGATTGAAAAGAACGGGTTTTACCTCATATTTAGAAATATCGATTTGATAAGGGGGGAATTAGGGGGCCAACAAAAAATCAAAGAAAAAAATAATACTTGGGATCACCCTGTAAAATAAAATGCACGAAATGATCTACCGCTACCGAATATAAATAAACAGACATTGTGCAATATGTGTATTATTTTGTGTAAGAATAGCACGTATATTAATAAAGATACAGCGAATTATTTAAAAAATTTTAAAAGTTCTTGCATGTTTCTTGCTTATAACATGCAGGGTTTTCAACCAAATTTAACGCCGGTTTCAGAAAAATTGATAAAATATAGTAAAAACAATATATTGCAATTGAAATATAAATATATTAAATATTTTAGGAAATATGAGCAGTTGTATGAAATAATTTTTATCTGCGCATGCGCGAACGATAACATGGATCATTTTACATAATTTAATAGTCAACTCTATGGAGCAACTTATTAAAAAAAATCTAGTCAAATATCGAAAAATTCATAAAGGTATCGGCGTTAAAGTGAGCAAATTTTTAGTTGCTCTCTAAAAGCAGCTGAATGATAAGGGATTTTACACAAATTGTCATTTTTTATTAACTGACTTTCAGAAAAAAGTTAGTATTTAGTGAGTATCAACGAGTAGATTTGGAAAAAATGCTTCGATTTTGATACTTTTTTTGATCATGGTATAGGCTCGTTCTGGTGGTTTTCCAAAAAGAACTAAAGCATCAATAAAAAATGAAAATTAGAAAAAAATAATAATTAAAAATGGCAATTTGTGGAAAATCCCTTATCATTCAAGGAGGATCATTCATATCAAGGGGTAAATCGCCCTTTTTGACCATTGAAAACCCAAAATCTCTAAAATTCCGCGGGGGGGGGGGGATCTCATTGCTCCCGGGGGCAATGATCCCCCGGACCACCCCCTGAAATCAACACTGGGGCAGACGGACAGACAGACACAGAGATGGACTGAACGATGACTATAGGTGCTACGTATTTATATAACTATGAAAACACCTAAAAATCGATTTTTACTTTTTTTTATCATTAAATCGTTTAAACTTTTTTCTTTCCAACGACGTGTCACATATGTTTGTACTATATATTAAAAAAAAATAAGTGTTGAAATTATTCATTCCTTCTAAGAGTACTTCACAACTTAGTGGCCATTTAAATCTTTAATTGAATGTTTCTCAAAACTTGGATTTTTCATGTTTATGTTCCTTTTTTTCAATATCAGTTAAACTTAAGAACTCAGATTTTTTTAATACTTATATTATGTTATATTGTATACTTTAACACAGAGATTTAATGATTTGTTGAGAATTATTTATTTTAGGCAGAGAAATCTTACCAAAAATGCTAATTTAAAAATGACTTTCAATAAATAATTAATAATTAATTTTGAGTTTCACTTAGAGTGAAAATGGTCAGTTAAAATACGTAAAGCATGTTATTCAAACTACTCTAAAAAATCTAGACCTCTATCTTTTACCATTTCTGAGAAAAAGGTACATAAAGTTGGTGAATTTAACATGGCGGACATACGGCTTTCCCGGTCCCCTTAAAACAATTACATTTCAGACCGCTACATGAAGAAATCTTACAATCACTTTTGAATACTCCACGATCAATCTTTTTCTATACAACATACAATTATTTAGCTTCATAATGTTAAAATTCCACATATCTACACGGATAAATGCTTAAAATTAAATAAGAATAATTTTAATGATATCCTAATCTGTTAATCTTAAAATGACAGATGAAAAAGTGATCATTTTTCTTATCTTTTAAGGGTGTCGTCGCCTTGCTGTTCTGATTGGTTAATAAGCAATGCATACGTAAGTCACACTTCCAGGAGTGAGACATTTCACCACTTTTTAGGGAGTGGAAAATTCCACACTTTAAGGAGTGTATTTTTATAAAATTCACTCCAAAAAGTGTAAAAATGCCTGTCACTCTTTCAAATAGTGAACTTTTCACTCCTCCCAATTTTAGAGTGTACGGGCTCGAATGCATAGCGTTCCGTCATTGCAATCGTCATATTGTTGCATCTTCATTTATTTTATCCGGAATGCGCTACATAATTCACATAGGCAAAGTTTTCGTGGTTTAAATTAAGAATGCATTCTGAATTCATAGGTTCAATATTTTTTAGAAGAATGTGAGAAAGCAATTCGAAAATTTATCCTAATTCAATACAAATGTTCTTTTTATATATGTATATACTTTACATTGCAATATCTTTAAATGATTCCGCATGTTTGGTCTAATAATTTCCTGTTTTTCATTCAACAAAAAATTTATTGAAACTTGCCAAATATGAAGTCAAAATTAGATGTCCATATTGAAAATTTCTAAGTTTGGTTCAATTACGGTTTGAAGATTACGACTAAGCTTATTTTCTTCACCTAAGAAAAGACCTAATTTCCAGTATATTGGATATATCCATTTTTTTCTGTGACAATTTGGTGATCCAGGGCTCAAAATTCTATTTTTTTTTTAATAATAGAGATTTTGTTATGAATTTTTGTTCTGAAATATGTTTTAATATAATAAAAATGTTGCATGTAAAACAAATTTCAAAATTTTTAAATATTTTTTTTTCTAATTTTTAAATTTTTAAACATATTTAATTTTTGATATAACTCTGGAAGTACATACTCGATTTACAAAATTGTTGCACTTTTGTGTACAGAAAATGTGTCATTTTAAATTGTCTTCATGTTTGCTTAAAATATTGATTATGAATATTATAAAAAAATTAAGCAAAAAAAGGAAGTTTTTTTTATGAGTGAGTTTTGCATTATTAGAATATTTTCACAATTATCACTCAAAATTAAAAATCCTGAAGACAATTTGTTGGAAATATAGCATAAAATCTCTGTTGAAAATTTTATACATATGTATTCCAAGAAACTTTAGATGTATTCCTTTAAATTTGACAAATCGTGAAAAAAAATCATTCTGAAATAAATAAAGTTGAAGGGTTTTTTTTTTTTTTTTTTAACAATTTGATACAAATTTTTCTTCTTTTTTGCACTTGTATATCTATTTCTAATCAAATTTAATGCAAATAATTGAAAATTACTTAAAAATTAATTTAATTTTCACAAAAGGAACATTTTGTAGAAGAAGTAATTTCATATAAAGAGAACATTCAATTTATTCTCCATTCCTTGAAAATAAGAAAAGAATACATTTGATTCGCAAATGAGAGAAAGGATTACGCGTGAATTCGCGTAAATTACGGTTGTTTTTTTTTCTTAATCTTTCACAGACATTTTTTTCACTTTTGTTTAAGTACGTGTTGTCATCTGTACTTGTTTCTTATTTTTGTCAGTCTTTAAATCGCCTTTCGCTTATGAGAATTTTGATGTTTATTAATGATACAAAAAAATCAATATAATAAGAATAAAAAAGTACGTGCAAAATTTAGTATTTTTACATTTTATTAAGGCATTTTTTAATAAACTATTTTAACTAACTGACATTTTTAAATTAAAAGGTTCAATTTTTTTTACTTGTTTTTAACTTATTATGTGTTTTTTTCCCTTCTTATCTAAGAAATGAATATATGTTTTCTTCCCTAAATATTTATATGTACTCACCTTATATAATCATGTTATTTATCTTAAAAAAAAAAAAAAAAAAACACATCATATTTTTTTTCTCCACGTTCTTAAAATATTGCATGTTTTAGATGCTTTTAACATTGTTTTTAGCATAACATTTTTTTTTATTTTTAACATCAGAATACTAAGTATAATTAATTTAAATTTAAAAGCTATTTATGTGAAAATTTCTTATTTATTAGTTTCGTTAGTTTATAAACAAATCAGTTTATATTCCGTAAAAGATATTTTTAGTTGTTTAGACCAGCGACTTAAGTTTCAAATACGAGAGTGTGAATTTCTGAATGTGACCTTAAATTACAAACAGTTGTTATTTATATATTAGATTACACACATTTGTACAATGTGTGGCTAGTAATTTCGAGGACTGGAAAATAGCTTCTAAAATATGCATTTAGAGTACACAACTGTTTAAGGCTCTTCTCAAATCCAAAAGGGCAACTTTATGACGTAGAATTTAATTTATTCTTGCTCGGAAATGCATGAAACTAGCAGGTTTTGTTGTTCAGGAACTATGTAATCGAGCTGTTTTCTCCATTTTTTGCAAACTCAACAGATCTTTCAGAAAATAGTGTCAAAGTGAGCGTTTTGAACCGGTTTTCAGCGCGAAAGAAGAATATCCACTCAAGAAAGGACGAAAAACTTGTTTGTCAGTGATCAAAATTGCTTATAACTCAATAGGTAATCTATTGATAAAAAAATGGAAAACACAGTTCGATTCCAAATCGCTTACATGGTCAGGCTTTCCAATTTTATATCTTTCCGTTAAAAAAATAATTTGTAAATATGTCAAAACTTTTTTTGCGCTTGTTTAGCAGAGCAGTTGAGAACGGCCTTAATACGTTTTGAAGTAAGTCTGTTTGATGTATTACTCTTCTGAGCGCGTCGTTACAATTATTCGAAACAACTTCCAAACTCATCTTTGGAAATCTTTTTAACTACGGACGTCAAGTTTTCATGATGCTATTAGTATAAAGAAATCATGTTCCCTTTAGTGATGTTTTCAGTTTGGGAAACACTGTCGTTGATTTCTTCTTAAGTTTCGATACTCACCTTATTTTAACCTATGATAAGCAGTGAGGAACGAATCTCGCGCAAACGTCGAATTTCTATTGGTCTTGCATCAAAATTAGTGCAACGACATCACTATAAATATCCTGATCTTTTTCGAGTAGTCGAATAATTACTCAGCGGTCAGAAGTTGTGGACATTCTCAATGATTTCAGATGTATAACATTCGCCCAGTGTGCAGATCATCTTCGACTTTTAACGAATCATCAGAAAACGTCGAAACCAATCAAAAATGTGAGAACCACCAGCCCATTAATACTAAGGATAAGCGCTAGCACAAAAATAGCGGATGCCAAAGAAGGATTTTTTTTAACGTAATTACGGTCCATTAAATGTAGACACCAGTATTTTATAAAAGATTTCTCCGACTTGAAACACTAGAAAAACCGAGAATTTTACTCAAATTTTAGAAATATATTTTACACCAGAATTTTTATTTTAAATTATTAACTTATACATTTAACTAGTTTTTTTTCTTTGTATCTTTTAAACTAGATTTACAAAAAAAATTCTGGTTCGAACCGAGATATATTCATTTAGTAGCAGTCAAAATGACTGCTTGTAGGCGTTTTAGTGTTAATCTCGGGAAAATAAAGCGGAAAAATCTTTAAAAAATTATTGGTACGAATATTTAAGGGATCGTTCACACGCTGAAAAAAATCTGTCTTCGGCAGCCGCCATTTTTGTGTCGGCGCTCAGGCCTAGTATTCAAGGGGGCTTTGGTAAGAACGCGATAATGCGTCATCACCATGCACTTTTTGAAACGCTTTGCGTTTTTCTCATAGCAGTTTTTCCCAATGTGAAACAGATGTAATGTTTATTCTCTGCTGCATTATTTTCACTTCAACAACAATGCTTTGACAGAGAAAATTTTCTGGCGCGATTCAACATTAGAAAATAAAACAAGAATGACGCACATCGCAGATACTGTGCGCAGGTACATGTCCATTCAAATATCACCCTTAAGGGGTCTCAGGACTCTTAAAGCTTTAAAATTTTCGAAATTTTAATTTTTTTAGATGTTAAACTCGTATTCTGAACTCGTTTCTGAACATTTTGACATAATTGTTTCCTTGAAATTCCTATTAGAAGTGAAGTTATGGCTTTTACATTTATACACGTTCAATAGCTGAAGCGTCATTTCGGAAACTTTGAAGCCGTTTTTCTCCAAATGACGTTTTCGGGCATAACGCGCACGATATCTCAAAAACTTATGAATCTTTTTTCATAAAATTTTCAAAATATACGTTTCATGTTAGTCTGTATAAACTGAACCTAAAATTTCCTTTTTATTTTTCAAAACAATACTTTTTTAGGTGATTATACTGTAGAAATTTTCTTAATTTTGCATTAGCTAAATACAACTTTGTATTAAAAATATAAAAAAGCTTTAAATACAAATTTATTTAGGTTCAGAGTAATTATTATAATATGAAGTATAAGTAGGCACAAAAATTTTCATTCTAGTTGCAATACTTATTTTGTAATCGTGCGCGTAAGGTGTTATGCCGATTTTTTGCTCGTCAAATGTCCAACAGTTTGGAGCCCCCTGTAAATGCTAATTCTGCATCTTATAATTTTTTAAATGCATGAAATGGAAGAACATACTTATATATTTTATTTCAATTAAAATTGTGTCTTAAAATCAAATACTTTTTAAGATATTCAATGTTGAAAATGGTCTTTTTTTTTTCTTTTTTTCCAATTTTAAGAGTCCTGAGACCCCTTAACCAGAAAATGAACTTTCAATTCTAATAATTCTTGCTACAGTCCTGGAAATTATTAGACATACTTTCTATTCGTTTGTGTGTGTTGTAGTTTCAGACTCTATTGAAGAATATTTGCTTCTCAAACAACAGAAAGTTGTAATTGAACTGTGAAGAACTCTTGTTTATTATATGTTTCGATATTTTCTTTTGCATTATAAATTTTATATAGAATATGCCACTTCATTTAAAGGGATAGCAGATAAGTTAGTTTATTACAGATTATGCAATAACAAAAATATAACATTCTTTGACTTAAAATGTTTTTACTCATTTTATTTGTCATAATGTAGGGGATAGAAGAGTTTTCTCACTTAATGTGTTTGATTTTCTTTTAATTTAAAAAATAACCACTGACCTAAAAAGTATAATGGCTCTAAGCTGTGTTTTAATTAAAAGAAAATCTCATTTAAAAATTTTAGAATTATTTTTGTACCTAAGTTTAAAATTTGTTTAGAATCATTTAATGTACCTAAAAGTCTGTAAATATGTTAGTTTTGCTGGAATGTTCTACACTTTTTCTGTAAAAAAGAGTTAACATTCCAAAAAAAAAAAAAAAAAGTCGAATACTTATAGTATTTATAGTCTTTTTTTTTCTAGCGAAAAGTCATTTTGCATATACCAGCTGGGTACATTAGACCCATATAATGAGCGGAGTGTTAAACATGTAAATAAATATCTCTAAATTAGAAAACTATCTTCTTAGAAATCAAAGATTTAACAAAGATGTCCCTTTATGTATCCTTCTTTTAAAACGTAGAATCCCGAAGACTAAAATATAACATTCACTTTTTTCTTCAGTTCTTGAAAATAAAAAAAAGAAATCATTTGATTCGCAAATGAGAAAAATGATTACGTGTGAATTCACACAAATTAGGGATTTTCTTTTTAATATTTCACAGATTTTTTCTCACTTTTGCATATAAATTCGTGCCGTCGTCTATATTATTTTCTGATTTTTTTCATCTTTAAATCCTCTTTCGCTTATGAGAATTTTGAAGTTTATTAATGAAAAAAAATCAATATAATTACAATAAAAAAGGACATGCAGGATTTTAGTTTTTAACATTATAATAAGGCGTTATTTTACGAAATTATAAAACGAAACTATTTTAATTAACAGATATATTTAAATTAGAAAGCTCCATTTCTTTTTTTACCTGTTTTTAACTTATTATCTTTTTTTTTTTTTTTTTTTTACATTTTTCCTCCTTGTCTAAGAAATGAGTATATGTTTTTCTTCCCTAAATATTCATATGTACTCATTTTATATAATCATCTTATTTATCTAAAAATATACATCATATTTATTTTTTTTCTGCACAGTCTTAATATATTACATGCTTTAAATGTTTTTAACATCGTTTTTAGCATAACAGTTTTTTGATGTTTTTAACATCGGAATTTTATGTATAATTAATTTAAATTTAAAAGCTATTTATGTGCAAGTTTCATATTTATCAGTTTCGTCTGTTTATCAATTTATCAATCCGTTTATCAACTGAAATCAGTTTATATTCTGTACAAGATATTTTTAGTTGTTTAGACAAGTGACATCGGACCTGCAATTACAAACCTTTGTTATTTATATATTAGAATAGATTCATTTGTACAAGGTGTTGCTATTAATTTCTGGGACCGGAAAACTAACTTCTGAAATAAGAATGTACAGTACATAACTGTTTAATATGTTTCGAAGTAAGTTCCGTCTTTTGTATTACACTTTCGAGCGCGTCGGTACAATTATTCGAAACAACTTCTAAATTCATCTTTGGAAATCTTTTTAATTTCGGACGTCACGTTTTCGTGATGCACTGTTAAAAATTTCTGTAAAATCATAGAAAAAAAATCGAGACTCTCTGTAAATTTACACTAGTTCTCCGTTAAATGCATTCGATCGAGTTTCTCGGTCAAGACTCTGTGTAAATTTACACCAGTTCTCGGTTAAATGCATTCTATTGAGTTTCTCGGTCAAGACTCTCTGTAAATTTACACCAGCTCTCGCGTAAATGCATTCGATTGAGTTTCTCTGCCAAGACTCTCAGTAAATTTACACTAGTTCTCGGTTAAATGCATTCGATTGAGTTTCTCGGTCATTGATTTACAGACATTTCCCTTATCTTGTATCTAATTCCCTGTAGGGATTTTCATGTTTTTATTTAAAAATATTTTCAGCTTTGTTAAGACTTATAATTCAAATACACACGTTTAAAATTCTTTTGCGCTTTTATTCGAATTATTAAAGAAAAAAAAATGTTTCATTTTTTTTTTCATTCATTTAGTTAGTTAGAATCATAATACATTTAAATACATTGCTTTTATAAGAATTGTGATATAACCTTAAAAGTAATTTTGGTTAATTGATCTGATTATTTTTGTAAATATTTTACAAAAAATATTATAATTACCAATATATTTAACCAGTTTTAATGAAAAAATACACCTAAATTTCGCATTATTATTATTTAAAAATTTCAGTATATCTTCAGATATTAAAGAAGATAATTATTGAGAAGAAGCAATTTCTTGATAAATAATTCCGTAAATAAAGGATTAAACAATTAAATTTGATTTAAAAAAATAATAGGTATTATGTTTCGGTTCAAACTAAATTAAAATAAACCGTTTAAGAAATTTTCTAACGATTATATTTGAAGCGAAATCTTTGAAAATACAAGTACAATAGATTTTTCCCCGCTTTATCATAAAGGACATCCTTTATACACCGCAGTAACAGCTCCTATAGCGCAGTCAGTAAGATGTTTTTCTCCTGCACTGAGGTCTCGGGTTCAAACCCCAGGCCGGCCAGTAGTAGTAACTTGTGTAAAAAAATTAAATGGCACAGCAGTTCAAATTTGCTTGAATAACTCTGACTGTTCGAAGTTCTAAAATTCACTGATTCCAAAAACTAAGTTAAATTATTTTAATTAAAAAAATAAACTGATTTACAGAGTCTTGTGTATTTTTAACTATGTTAATTTCCAGAGTCTTGTGTATTTTTAACGATGTTAATTTCCAGAGTCTTGTGTATTTTTAACGATGTTAATTTCCAGAGTCTTGTGTAAATTTACCAAATTTCTCTGTTATTTAACAGAATCTCTGTTTTTCTACTCTCTGTAATTTTACATAAGACTTAAGATAATGGAGTACCCGTAAACTCTCTGTAATTTCACAGGAAAATTTTTAACAGTGTGTAATCAATATGACGAAATCATGTTTCGTTTAGTGATGTTTTTAGTTTGGAAATCACTGCCGTTGATTTCATCATAAGATTTCATCCTCGTTTGTTCTTTTTACCTCTGATAAACAGTGAGGAACGAATCTCGCTCAAACCCAATCAATAGATCTTGCGTCAAAATCAGTGGAACAACCTCCCTATCAATATCTCGTTCTTTTGCGAGTAGTCAAATAATAACTCGGCGATCAGAAGTAATAAATTTACGGACTTTCTCAATGGTTTCAGGCGTATGTACGGGTATCATTCGTCCAGTGTACGGATCTTTTTCGATTTTGGATGGACCATTACGAAAACGTCGAAACTGATCAAAAATGTGAGAAGCGAGATAATGCGTCATCACCGTGCACTTGTTGCAACATTTTACATTTTTCTCTAGCACTTTTTCCCTATGTGACACAAATTTAATGTTTATTCTCTGCCGCATTATTTCACTTCCACAACAATGTTTTGGCAGCGAACATTTTCCGGCGTGATTCAACACTAGAAAGTAAAACAAGAATAACACCCATCTATGATATTGTGTGCAGATACATGGCAATTAAAATTCTAGCGTTAACTAACAAATGAACTTTCAATTCTAATACTTGTTGCTACCGTCCTATAAAATAATAGACACACCTTCAATTTGTGCGTGTGTGTTGTAGTTAAAAACTCTATTGAAGACTATTTGCTTCTCAAAAAACTAAAAGTTGGAATTGAACTGAAAAGAACTTTTGTTTATTATATGTTTCGGTATATTTTTTTTTAGTTTAGAATATGCCACTTCACTTCAAGGAACTGCAGATAATTTAGCTTATTACGGATTATGCAATAATCAAAATGTAACATTCTTTGACATATAATGCCTTACTTATTTTATTGGTAGTAAAATAAGGAAATGGACAATTTTTTCACTTAATGAGTTTGATTTTTTTATTTAAAATATAACCACTGACCAAAAAAACTATTAGGTCTCTAATCTGTGTTTTTATTAAAAGTAAATGCCATTTAAAAATTTTAGAATTATTTTTTATTTTAACTAAAATATGACAGAATTTAAAAAAAAAAGTTAACAACAACTTTTAATCATTTTATTTTCATTAACAAAGACAACTGCTATAAATATTAAATAATGTTCAAGTGCCAATGTACAGCATGAATATGAAAAAAAAATGATCTTTAAAACTATCAACATGTCTATAATGAAAATCAAATAACAATTATATTACTCAAGCTCAACACCAAAATGTACAAAATAATATGAAGGGTAAAATATAATTATAATACCACGCAGCTCTTCCTTGTCTGTCTGATAGTATACATTATGGATCGACCATGCAGAAAAATCATCCGGGTGTAGCTTATTTTAAGCTAATTTCACAGATTTTTTTTTAATTATATTTTTAAGCTGCATGGAATTCACTATTAATAAAGAATTTTAAAAACAAAGACAAATTGAGTTAGGAATTATAACAAAATATGCACATATTTAGATATATCTTTAGTTGAACTTCCACTAATCACATGATAATCATTGTAAACAGAAGTGATTTATTCCTTTAGCTCAATAAAATATGTGTGATGCATTATAAAATTTGATCATTCACTCAGAGCGATAAACTGCCTTTTCACGTCATACACGCTATAAAAAATCAGATTTCAGAACATACAAAATATGTTATTTTTTTATATGATATCAGAAAATCCCCAAGTTTTCTTTTTAGAGGAAATTATGTATTTCTGACTACTATTTTCGTTATGTGTGGCGTTATTCGCCTGTCTATAAAACAGACTTTATCGTTCGCCTTCCTGAAAACTCTGATTTATTTTTAGATTTATAAAATCGCTGATTAGAGTAATTCACTTAGATAAAAAATAATGAGTTTTCTTTCTCTTCTGCTTTTGTAAAGTGTTTTTGCAGGAAATAAAATTTTTCACTCTTTGAGTTGTCTCCGCTTATTTAAAATGAATTAAAGATGTTATTTAAAGATTATAATGCTTTGCGCATTTTTCTTTGAAAAGAAAAGAATTTTTTTTCATTATGGCCGGAAATGAAAGAATAATACTCTGTAAATTCTGCATGTCTGTTGCCATCAGGCTTTATCTTTAATATACATTTTCTTAAGATTTCCAGAATAAATGTTGAAATTATATTTGTAGAACTTAAAAATCTGTAGTATATGTAGAAAAATAAATTGTGTAGTATATTATTTCTGATATTTTGTAAATTAAATCTTAATATAAGGATTTTCCGACAGCCAGAGATACATTTTCAATATTTTAGTCCTATTCTAACAAATCGAAAACATGTTTGAATGTATACACATATTTAGTTCTTTATTCTATTTATTAAAGTTTCCAGGAGAAGTAAAATTTTGGGGTAATTTTAAATTTAACAAAGACAAACATATTATATGAAACAATACTTTCGATCCAATATTTGACACATTACATAAATGTGTAACCATATTGGTTTATCTCTGCTTCAAGTTTTGATCTTAATATTTCTGACAATTCTTACGAACCTCTACAAGAACGCAACTATGAGAAAAATCTTTGAAAGAAATCGCAATAAATCACAGCAAATACTTTTTATTTCAAAGTAGCGCCTTTCAAAATTTCAAATGAAATAGATATTTCAGACATAGATCAATATTCAAAGAATAAAATCTCATTGGAAAAGCTGTAAAAGTGAAGTAAGTTTCAGATGACTGTCGGCGAAAAGAAGCTATTCCGATTTCAGACATTCTTATGAGTTTATTAAGATGCAATCATTTTTTTAGATATAGAAAATGCAAAATACATAAAATACCTGAAACATGCATAATTTGGAATAATAAAAAAGTATTGTATTCTATTGCTGTAATAACTAAACGAAGGAATATGTTTTAGGCCATATCATGTATGAACCATAAAACAAATAATTCTTTATATGTGTTGCTTAACTGTATCTTTTTTTATATATGGTATATATGACGCACTTAAGACGTATTTGGAGAAAAAATTAGTATCATTGATCTAAATACTTTTATTTTAAACTTTTATTTATTCTAATTGTTTTATTTATAATAAATTTTAAATGTTATTTTTAAAAGTAAGGTTTTATTACTAGATAATTACTTTTTTTACCCTTTAATTCTCGCTCCCGCGATATTCACGGGCTGTGTTTTTTACTCAGATTGTTTGATTCCCACCAGTTTTATAAAACAGTGTAATTGGCTTTATTATGGTATCATTGTATCTGTATTAAATAACGTGAATATTCCTTTTTCAAAAAAGTGGTGCCACTGAACAATTTGAATTTTTAAACCGTAATTTAATGCGACCGTTAAGGGGTTAACTTATATATTTAAAGCGTCAAGGCAGTTAACTTAGGAAATATTTATATATATACATAAAATGTGTGTGTGTGTGTATATATTACTTAAATCAATGTTCATTTTTGACAGATTTCCGCGAAAGATTATATAGAATGAAAGCCCCAGTTATTGACTCCTAACCAATAACTGACATTTCAACAAGAATTTAACTCAAATAAGCCTTTTCTTGTAAGATTCTGTATATTTATGTTATTTATGTGTAACTTATTTGTTCTAACTGTTATTTATATTTTATGTTTCAGTTATTGCCTTTTTAGGTGCGTTCATAATTATATAAATACGTAGCACCTATAGTCGTCGTTCAGTCCGTCTATCTGTCCGTCCGCATATAACAGAGCCAAAACTACCCAACCGAATCGTCTGAAATTTTAAATATATGATTGTTGCAAAATTTTGTCGAGCCATTTCAAATTTTATGGAAATCGGATGTATAGTTTAATTACAGGGACATTCAAAAGTTTTTCTTTACATTACGGCCAATGGGAAAAATTATTGCAAGTGCATTTTAATGATGTTACAATATTCCGAATGGTCTGACAATTTAAATATATAATTGTTGCAAAATTTTGTCGAGCCATTTCAGATTTTATGAAAATTGGATGTATTGTTTAATTGCAGGGACAGTTAAAATTTTCCGTTACATTACGGGCAATGGGAAAAAGTTATTGCAAGTGCATTTTAATGATGTTACAGACTATGCACTTGTGAACTGCAAAAAATATATTCAGTACAATATGGGGTGCAAGAAATATTTATAAAACTAGTTATAGTTCGAACGCACCTCATGCGCCACGTTCGACGAGCAATTTCCTACTTGTTTAAAAATATATATATATATATATGGATGGTGTCAGTAACTAGAGTTTTTGGACATATTACGTAAATAATAAGTAGATTAAATCGAACAATCCTGCCGTACTAC
Organism: Maratus speciosus; assembly: GCA_963932465.1. Taxonomy (NCBI): domain Eukaryota; kingdom Metazoa; phylum Arthropoda; class Arachnida; order Araneae; family Salticidae; genus Maratus; species Maratus speciosus. Next base: position 248,977,428 of record OZ010797.1, on the reverse strand, counting down.
ATCCTGCTGGATTATGATTATATACTAATCAGACATTGGTGGGGTAATATAACATTCGTACCACTTAGTGCAAACATCGCTATTTGGAGGTATCAATATGGTGGAACATTAGCAGCTGCGGACAGGTGGAACACTTTCAGGTGTACTCATTTAATCAACTCTATCGACTGTTTATAGTGATGAGATTGGCTCAGTTCAATCTCATCACTACCAGCTATTCATGATGCAGTCAAATGCAAGTGAGGCAGCATGAGTGATCAGTAATGGATTATGAAATCAGGTAGTTTTTCCAAGAAAACAGAGGCGAAATTCACTTGAAACTGTATATGTAACCACGCAATATAAACGTAAATAATTCCCGCAGTGCGAGACTTTATCAGAGCCTTCAGGCTAGAGCACGAATTAATTATCCCATGTTAAAAACGTGTTAATGACAATTTAGATATTCTAGGATACGATAAAACACCTGGTAACTGCTTTTCAAAACAATTGCACAGCACAAAAATCTTTTCTCTCGAGCGTTTTGTTAGATTACGCGGGGGAATACCGATTGAAATGAAAACTTCAGACCGATTAAACAAATTCATAAACGAGACACGAGAGAAAATTCTATCCGTAACACCAATGGAGAGAGAGGTAGTGGCGTAATATAAATGAGCCCCGGATCGAGTGATGGAGGAATTTCGATGTAATACGGCAATCTAGACAGATTGACGGGAAATTGATATGGAATAAAATAAAAATATTAAATTGGCTTTTATAAACATTCGAAAAATAAAAGTATCTTCGCTCAGAATATTACAGTTTTGGTAGCTAATAAAAATTAATGAAGGGATTAAAAGTTTAGATTTAGGTTTTGAATAAGATTATTATTAAGATATGCGTTTGAAGTGTATAGCAATTTAACTGCAAATAAATAACAGAGAGTATTAAGAAATAGGGAAATAATGAATACGCCGACAATTTAGAATAATTTAAATGAATGTTGCAAGTAAAATTTTTATATAACATGCATGAAAAAAATTAATATCTAGTCATAAGAAATATATTTTTTTTTTCAAAATTTTGGAAATAATAATTTTTTAACGCATCTGTACTACATTTTTAAAAATAAAAATAAGAAAAAAATAGATTTAAAACTTTGTAATAGTGATTTGAAAACGAAAGAATCCTTAAAGTGCCAGTTACTGAGACGATTTAAAACCAATGTTAATTTCTACTATGTACTTTTAAAAATTACCAGTCTAGCCACTATTCCTCTTTTCAATCACATGTCTTATTGTATATTTCTACAAAGCTATTTTTTAATTATACAATGCATTTTTAAAATTTCCTTTTGCTATATCCTAAAAAAAACAGCAAAAGGATTAAAAAAATTATAACATACACTATATTGCCATTAATGACCGGCAACATTCAATTTTAGACATTTTGTCGAATATTTAGAAATATACTTGACAGATTCTTCTGGAATTTCAGGATTGAAAAGAACGGGTTTTACCTCATATTTAGAAATGTCGATTTGATATGGGGGGAATTAGGGGGCCAACAAAAAATCAAAGAAAAAAAAAATAACACTTGGGATCACCCTGTAAAATAAAATGCACGAAATGATCTACCGCTACCGAATATAAATAAACAGACATTGTGCAATATGTGTATTATTTTGTGTAAGAATAGCACGTATATTAATAAAGATACAGCGAATTATTTAAAAAAATTAAAAAGTTGTTGCATGTTTCTTGCTTATAACATGCAGGGTTTTCAACCAAATTTAACGCCGGTTTCCGAAAAATTGATAAAATACAGTAGAAACAATATATTGCAATTGAAATATAAATATATTAAATATTTTAGGAAATATGAGCAGTTGTATGAAATAATTTTTATCTGCGCATGCGCGAACGATAACATGGATCATTTTACATAATTTAATAGTCAACTCTATGGAGCAACTTATTAAAAAAAATCTAGTCAAATATCGTAAAAATTCATAAAGGTATCGGCGTTAAAGTGAGCAAATTTTTAGTTGCTCTCTAAAAGCAGCTGAATGATAAGGGATTTTACACAAATTGTCATTTTTTATTAACTGACTTTCAGAAAAAAGTTAGTATTTAGTGAGTATCAACGAGTAGATTTGGAAAAAATGCTTCGATTTTGATACTTCTTTTGATCATGGTATAGGCTCGTTCTGGTGGTTTTCCAAAAAGAACTAAAGCATCAATAAAAAATGAAAATTAGAAAAAAATAATAATTAAAAATGGCAATTTGTGGAAAATCCCTTATCATTCAAGGGGGATCATTCATATCAAGGGGTAAATCGCCCTTTTTGACCATTGAAAACCCAAAATCTCTAAAATTCCGGGGAGGGGGCATCCCATTGCTCCCGGGGGCAATGACCCCCCGGGCCACCCCCTGAAATCAACACTGGGGCAGACGGACAGACAGACACAGAGATGGACTGAACGATGACTATAGGTGCTACGTATTTATATAACTATGAAAGCACCTAAAAATCGATTTTTACTTTTTTTTATCATTAAACAGTTTAAACTTTTTTCTTTCCAACGACGTGTCACATATGTTTGTACTATATATTAAAAAAAATAAGTGTTGAAATTATTCATTCTTTCTAAGAGTACTTCACAACTTAGTGGCCATTTAAATCTTTAATTGAATGTTTCTCAAAACTTGGATTTTTCATGTTTATGTTCCTTTTTTTCAATATCAGTTAAACTTAAGAACTCAGATTTTTTTAATACTTATATTATGTTATATTGTATACTTTAACACAGAGATTTAATGATTTGTTGAGAATTATTTATTTTAGGCAGAGAAATCTTACCAAAAATGCTAATTTAAAAATGACTTTCAATAAATAATTAATAATTAATTTTGAGTTTCACTTAGAGTGAAAATGGTCAGTTAAAATACGTAAAGCATGTTATTCAAACTACTCTAAAAAATCTAGACCTCTATCTTTCACCATTTCTGAGAAAAAGGTACATAAAGTTGGTGAATTTAACATGGCGGACATACGGCTTTACCGGTCCCCTTAAAACAATTACATTTCAGACCGCTACATGAAGAAATCTTACAATCACTTTTGAATACTCCACGATCAATCTTTTTCTATACAACATACAATTATTTAGCTTCATAATCTTAATATTCCACATATCTACACGGATAAATGCTTAAAATTAAATAAGAATAATTTTAATGATATCCTAATCTGTTAATCTTAAAATGACAGATGAAAAAGTGATCATTTTTCTTATCTTTTAAGGGTGTCGTCGCCTTGCTGTTCTGATTGATTAATAAGCAATGCATACGTAAGTCACACTTCCAGGAGTGAGACATTTCACCACTTTTTAGGGAGTGGAAAATTCCACTCTTTAAGGAGTGTATTTTTATAAAATTCACTCCAAAAAGTATAAAAATGCCTGTCACTCTTTCAAATAGTGAACTTTTCACTCCTCCCAATTTTAGAGTGTACGGACTCGAATGCATAGCGTTCCGTCATTGCAATCGTCATATTGTTGCATCTTCATTTATTTTATCCGGAATGCGCTACATAATTCACATAGGCAAAGTTTTCGTGGTTTAAATTAAGAATGCATTCTGAATTCATAGGTTCAACATTTTTTAGAAGAATTTGATAAAGCAATTCGAAAATTTATCCTAATTCAATACAAATGTTCTTTTTATATATGTATATACTTTACATTGCAATATCTTTAAATGATTCCGCATGTTTGGCCTAATAATTTCCTGTTTTTCATTCAACAAAAATTTATTGAAACTTGCCAAATATGAAGTCAAAATTGAATGTCCATATTGAAAATTTCTGAGTTTGGTTCAATTACGGTTTGAAGATTACGACTAAGCTTATTTTCTTCACCTAAGAAAATACCTAATTTCCAGTATATTGGACATATCCCTTTTTTCTGTTACAATTTGGTGATCACGACTAAGCTTATTTTCTTCACCTAAGAAAAGACCTAATTTCCAGTATATTGGATATATCCATTTTTTCTGTGACAATTTGGTGTTCCAGGGCTCAAAATTCTATTTTTTTTTTTTAATAATAGAGATTTTGTTATGATTTTTTTTTCTGAAATTTGTTTTAATATAATAAAAATGTTGCATGTAAAACAAATTTCAAAATTTTTAAATATTTTTTTTTTTACTTTTTTAATTAATTTTCCAACTACATTTCAGCAGTGAAATTACGCTTGAAATTATTGAATATTAATGATGTGAATTATCACACCGCTAACAAAGCGCTTTGTTAGCAGTGTGATAATTCACATCATTAATATTTTTTTTTAATTTTTAAAATTTTAAACATATTTAATTTTTGATATAACTCTGGAAGTACATACTCGATTTACAAAATTGTTGCACTTTTGTGTACAGAAAATGTGTCATTTTAAATTGTCTTCATGATTGCTTAAAATATTGATTATGAATATTATAAAAAAAACTAAGCAAAAAAAGGAAGTTTTTTTTATGAGTGAGTTTTGCATTATTAGAATATTTTCACAATTATCACTCAAAATTAAAAATCCTGAAGACAATTTGTCGGAAATATAGCATAAAATCTCCGCTAAAAATTTTATACATATATATTCTAAGAAACTTTAGATGTATTCCTTTAAATTTGACAAATCGTGAAAAAATCATTCTGTAATAACTGAAGTTTTTTTTTGTTTTTGTTTTTTTTGTTTTGTTTTTTTTGTTTTTTTAACAATTTGATACAAATTTCTGCTTTTTTGCACTTGTATATCTATTTCTAATCAAATTTAATGCAAATAACTGAAAATTACTTAAAAATTAATTGAATTTTCACAAAAGGAACATTTTGTAGAAGAAGTAATTTCATATAAAGAGAACATTCAATTTATTCTCCATTCCTTGAAAATAAGAAAAGAATACATTTGATTCGCAAATGAGAGAAAGGATTACGCGTGAATTCGCATAAATTACGGGGTTTTTTTTAAATCTTTCACAGGCATTTTTTTTTCATTTTTGTTTAAGTACGTGTTGTCATCTGTACTTGTTTCTTAATTTTTTTCAGTCTTTAAATCGCCTTTCGCTTCTGAGAATTTTGAAGTTTATTAATGATACAAAAAAATCAATATAATGAGAATAAAAACGTACATGCAAGATTTAATATTTTTACATTTTATTAAGGCATTTTTTAAGAAACTATTTTAACTAACAGTCATTTTTAAATTAAAAGGTTCTATTTTTTTACTTGTTTTTAACTTATTATGGGTTTTTTTCCCTTCTTATCTAAGAAATGAATATATGTTTTCTTCCCTAAATATTTATATGTACTCACCTTATATAATCATGTTATTTATCTTAAAAAAAAATACATCATATTTTTTTTCTCCACGTTCTTAAAATATTACATGTTTTAGATGCTTTTAACATCGTTTTTAGCATAACATTTTTTTATATTTTTAACATCGGAATACTGAGTGTAATTAATTTAAATTTAAAAGCTATTTATGTGAAAATTTATTATTTATTAGTTTTGTTAGTTTATAAACAAATCAGTTTATATTCCGTAAAAGATATTTTTAGTTGTTTAGACAAGCGACTTAAGTTTCAAATACGAGAGAGTGAATTTCTGAATGTGACCTTAAATTACAAACAGTTGTTATTTATATATTAGATTACACACATTTGTACAATGTGTGGCTAGTAATTTCGAGGACTGGAAAATATCTTCTAAAATATGCATTTAGATTGCACAACTGTTTAAGGCTCTTCTCAAATCCAAAAGGGCAACTTTATGACGTAGAATTTAATTTATTCTTGCTCGGAAATGCATGAAACTAGCAGGTGTTGTTATTCAGGAACTATGTAATCGAGCTGTTTTCTCCATTTTTTGCAAACTCAACAGATCTTTCAGAAAATAGTGTCAAAGTGAGCGTTTTGAACCGAATTTCAGCGCGAAAGAAGAATATCCACTCAAGAAAGGGCGAAAAACGTGTTTGTCAGGGATCAAAATTGCTTATAAATCAATAGGTAATCTATTGGTAAAAAAATGGAAAACACAGTTCGATTCCAAATCGCTTCTATGGTCAGGCTTTCCAATTTTATATCTTTCCGTTAAAAAAATAATTTGTAAATATGTCAAAACTTTTTTGCGCTTGTTGAGCAGAGCAGTTGAGAACGGCCTTAATATGTTTTGAAGTAAGTCTGTTTGATGTATTACTCTTCTGAGCACGTCGTTACAATTATTCGAAACAACTTCCAAACTCATCTTTGGAAATCTTTTTAACTACGGACGTCACGTTTTCATGATGCTATTAGTATAAAGAAATCATGTTCCCTTTAGTGATGTTTTCAGTTTGGGAAACACTGTCGTTGATTTCATCTTAAATTTCGATACTCACCTTATTTTAACCTATGATAAGCAGTGAGGAACGAATCTCGCGCAAACGTCGAATTTCTCTTGGTCTTGCATCAAAATTAGTGCCACGACATCACTATAAATATCCTGATCTTTTTCGAGTAGTCGAATAATTACTCAGCGGTCAGAAGTAATAAAGTTGTGGACATTCTCAATGATTTCAGATGTATAACATTCGCCCAGAGTGCAGATCATCTTCGACTTTTAACGAACCATCAGAAAACGTCGGAACCAATCAAAAATGTGAGAACCACCGGCCCATGAGTACTAGGGATAAGCGCTAGCACAAAAATGGCGGATGCCAAAGAAGAATTTTTTTTAACGTAATTACGGTCCATTAAATGTAGACACCAGTATTTTATAAAAGATTTCTCTGATTTGATACACTAGAAAAACCGAGAATTTTACTCAAATTTTAGAAATATATTTTACACCAGAATTTTTATTTTAAATTATTAACTTATACATTTAACTAGTTTTTTTTTTTTGTATCTTTTAAACTAGATTTACAAAAAAAATTCTGGTTCGAACCGAGATATATTCATTTAGTAGCAGTCAAAATGACTGCTTGTAGGCGTTCTAGTGTTAATCTCGGGAAAATAAAGCGGAAAAACCTTAAAAAAAAATATTGGTACGAATATTTAAGGGATCGTTCACACGCTGAAAAAAAAATCCGTCTTCGGCAGCCGTCATTTTTTTGTCAGCGCTCAGGCCTAGTATGCAAGGGGCTTTGGTAAGAACGCGATAATGCGTCATCACCATGCACTTTTTGAAACGTCTTGCGTTTTTCTCATAGCAGTTTTTCCCAATGTGAAACAGATTTAATGTTTATTCTCTGCTGCATTATTATCACTTCAACAACAATGCTTTGACAGAGAAAATTTTCTGGCGCGATTCAACAGTAGAAAATAAAACAAGAATGACGCGCATCGCAGATATTGTGCGCAGGTACATGTCCATTCAAATATCACCCTTAAGGGGTCTCAGGACTCTTAAAATTGGAAAAAATGAAAAGAAAGTCCATTTTCAATATTTAATATCTTAAAATGTATTTGATTTTAAGACACAATTTTAATTGGAATAAAATATATAAGTATTTTCTTTCATTTCATGTATTTAAAAAAATATAACATGCAGAATTAGCATTTACAAGGGGCTCCAAACTGTTAGACATTTGACGAGCAAAAAATCGGAATAACAGCTTACGCGCACGATTACAAAATAAGTGCTGCTACTAGAATGAAAATTATGGTGGCTACTTACACTTCAGATTGTAATAATTACCCTGAACCTAAATAAATTTGTATTTAAAGCTTTTTTCTATTTTTAATACAAAGTTGTATTGAGCTAATGCAAAATTAAGAAAATTTCAACAGTATAATCACCTAAAAAAATATTGTTTTGAACAATAAAAGGAAATTTTAGGTTCAGTTTATACAGACTAACATGAAACATATGTTTTGAAAATTTTATGAAAAAATATTTATAAGTTTTTGAGATATCGTGCGCGTTATGCCGAGAAACATCATTTGGAGAAAAATGGATTCAAAGTTTCCGAAATGATGCTTCAACTATTGAACGTGTATAAATGGAAAAGCCATAACTTCAGTTCTAATAGGAATTTCAAGGAAACAATTATGTCAAAATGTTCAGAAAAGATAGGAGTTTAACATCTAAAAAAATTAAAATTTCGAAAATTTTATTGCTTTAAGAGTCTTTAGACCCCTTAACCAGCCAATGAACTTTCAATTCTAATAATTCTTGCTACAGTCCTGGAAATTAATAAACATACTTTCTATTCGTTTAAATGTGTTGTAGTTTCAGACTCTATTGAAGAATATTTGCTTCTCAAACAACAGAAAGTTGTAATTGAACTGTGAAGAACTCTTGTTTATTATATGTTTCGATATTTTCTTTTGCGTTATAAATTTTATATAGAATATGCCACTTCATTTAAAGGGATAGCAGATAAGTTAGTATATTACAGATTATGCAATAACAAAAATATAACATTCTTTGACTTAAAATGTTTTTACTCATTTTATTTGTCATAAAGTAGGGGATGGAAGAGTTTTCTCACTTAATGTGTTTGATTTTTTTTTATTTAAAAAATAACCAGTGACCTAAAAAGTATAATGGCTCTAAGCTGTGTTTTAATTAAAAGAAAATGTCATTTAAAAATTTTTAAATTATTTTTGTACCTAAGTTTAAAATTTGTTTAGAATCATTTAATGTACCTAAAAGTCTGTAAATATGTTAGTTTTGCTGGAATGTTCTACACTTTTTCTGTAAAAAAGAGTTAACATTCCAAAAAAAAAGTCGAATACTTATAGTATTCATAGTCTTTTTTTTTTCTAGCGAAAAGTCATTTTGCATATACCAGCTGGGTATATTAGACCCATATGATGAGCGGAGTGTTAAACATGTAAATAAATATCTCTAAATTAGAAAACTATCTTCTTAGAAATCAAAGATTTAACAAAGATGTCCCTTTATGTATCCTTCTTTTAAAACGTAGAATCCCGAAGACTAAAATATAACATTCACTTTTTTCTTCAGTTCTTGAAAATAAAAAAAGAAATCATTTGATTAGCAAATGAGAAAAATGATTACGTGAGAATTCACACAAATTAGGGATATTCTGTTTAATATTTCACAGATTTTTTCTCACTTTTACATAGAAATTCGTGCCGTCGTCTATATTATTTTCTGATTTTTTTCATCTTTAAATCCTCTTTCGCTTATGACAATTTTGAAGTTTATTAAGGGAAAAAAATCAATATAATTACAATAAAAAAGGACATGCAGGATTTTAGTTTTTAACATTATAATAAGGCGTTATTTTACGAAATTATAAAACGAAACTATTTTAATTAACAGATATATTTAAATTAGAAAGTTCCATTTCTTTTTTACCTGTTTTTAACTTATTATCTTTTTTTTTTTTCATTTTTTCTCCTTGTCTAAGAAATGAGTATATGTTTTTCTTCCCTAAATATTCATATGTACTCATTTTATATAATCATCTTATTTATCTAAAAATATACATCATATTTATTTTTTTTTCTGCACAGCCTTAATATATTTCATGTTTTAAATGTTTTTAACATCGTTTTTAGCATAACAGTTTTTTGATGTTTTTAACATCGGAATTTTATGTATAATTAATTTAAATTTAAAAGCTATTTATGTGCAAGTTTCATATTTATCAGTTTCGTCTGTTTATCAATTTATCAATCCGTTTATCAACTGAAATCAGTTTATATTCTGTACAAGATATTTTTAGTTGTTTAGACAAGTGACATCGGACCTGCAATTACAAACCTTTGTTATTTATATATTAGAATAGATTCATTTGTACAAGGTGTGGCTATTAATTTCTGGGACCGGAAAACTAACTTCTGAAATAAGAATGTACAGTACATAACTCTTTAATATGTTTCGAAGTAAGTTCCGTCTTTTGTATTACACTTTCGAGCGCGTCGGTACAATTATTCGAAACAACTTCTAAATTCATCTTTGGAAATCTTTTTAATTTCGGACGTCACGTTTTCGTAATGCACTGTTAAAAATTTCTGTAAAATCATAGAAAAAAATCGAGATTCTCTGTAAATTTACACTAGTTCTTGGTTAAATGCATTCGATCGAGTTTCTCGGTCAAGACTCTCCGTAAATTTGCACTAGTTCTCGGTTAAATGCATTCGATCGAGTTTCTCTGTCAAGACTCTCTGTAAATTTACACCAGCTCTCGCGTAAATGCATTCGATTGAGTTTCTCGGCCAAGACTCTCAGTAAATTTACACTAGTTCTCGGTTAAATGCATTCGATTGAGTTTCTCGGTCATTGATTTACAGACATTTCCCTTATCTTGTATCTAATTCCCTGTAGGGATTTTCATGTTTTTATTTAAAAATATTTTCAGCTTTGTTAAGACTTATAATTCAAATACACACGTTTAAAATTCTTTTGCGCTTTTATTCGAATTATTAAATAAAAAAAAATGTTTCATTTTTTTTTTTTCATTCATTTAGTTAGTTAGAATCATAATACATTTAAATACATTGCTTTTATAAGAATTGTGATATAACCTTAAAAGTAATTTTGGTTAATTGATCTGATTATTTTTGTAAATATTTTACAAAAAATATTATAATTACCAATATATTTAACCAGTTTTAATGAAAAAATACACCTAAATTTCGCATTATTATTATTTAAAAATTTCAGTATATCTTCAGATATTAAAGAAGATAATTATTGAGAAGAAGCAATTTCTTGATAAATAATTCCGTAAATAAAGGATTAAACAATTAAATTTGATTTTAAAAAATAATAGGTATTATGTTTCGGTTCAAACTAAATTAAAATAAACCGTTTAAGAAATTTTCTAACGATTATATTTGAAGCGAAATCTTTGAAAATACAAGTACAATAGATTTTTCCCCGCTTTATCATAAAGGACATCCTTTATACACCGCAGTAACAGCTCCTATAGCACAGTCAGTAAGATGTTTTTCTCCTGCACAGAGGTCTCGGGTTCAAACCCCAGGCGGGCCAGTAGTAGTAACTTGTGTAAAAAAAATTAAATGGCACAGCAGTTCAAATTTGCTTGAATAACTCTGATACTTCGAAGTTCTAAAATTCACTGATTTCAAAAACTAAGTTAAATTATTTTAATTAAAAAAATAAACTGATTTACAGAGTCTTGTGTATTTTTAACGATGTTAATTTCCAGAGTCTTGTGTATTTTTAACGATGTTAATTTCCAGAGTCTTGTGTAAATTTACCAAATTTCTCTGTTATTTAACAGAATCTCTGTTTTTCTACTCTCTGTAATTTTACATAAGACTTAAGATAATGGAGTACCCGTAAACTCTCTGTAATTTCACAGGAAAATTTTTAACAGTGTGTAATCAATATGACGAAATCATGTTTCGTTTAGTGATGTTTTTAGTTTGGAAATCACTGCCGTTGATTTCATCATAAGATTTCATCCTCGTTTGTTCTTTTTACCTCTGATAAACAGTGAGGAACGAATCTCGCTCAAACCCAATCAATAGGTCTTGCGTCAAAGTCAGTGGAACAACCTCCCTATCAATATCCCGTTCTTTTGCGAGTAGTCAAATAATAACTCGGCGATCAGAAGTAATAAATTTACGGACTTTCTCAATGGTTTCAGGCGTATGTACGGGTATCATTCGTCCAGTGTACGGATCTTTTTCGATTTTGGATGGACCATTACGAAAACGTCGAAACTGATCAAAAATGTGAGAAGCGAGATAATGCGTCATCACCGTGCACTTGTTGCAACATTTTACATTTTTCTCTAGCACTTTTTCCCAATGTGACACAAATTTAATGTTTATTCTCTGCCGCATTATTTCACTTCCACAACAATGTTTTGGCAGCGAACATTTTCCGGCGTGATTCAACACTAGAAAGTAAAACAAGAATAACACCCATCTATGATATTGTGTGCAGATATATGGCGATTAAAATTCTAGCGTTAACTAACAAATGAACTTTCAATTCTAATACTTGTTGCTACCGTCCTATAAAATAATAGACACACCTTCAATTTGTGCGTGTGTGTTGTAGTTAAAAACTCTATTGAAGACTATTTGCTTCTCAAAAAACTAAAAGTTGGAATTGAACTGAAAAGAACTTTTGTTTATTATATGTTTCGGTATATATTTTTTTTAGTTTAGAATATGCCACTTCACTTCAAGGAACTGCAGATAATTTAGCTTATTACGGATTATGCAATAATCAAAATGTAACATTCTTTGACATATAATGCCTTACTTATTTTATTGGTAGTAAAATAAGGAAATGGACAATTTTTTCACTTAATGAGTTTGATTTTTTTATTTAAAATATAACCACTGACCAAAAAAACTATTAGGTCTCTAATCTGTGTTTTTATTAAAAGTAAATGCCATTTAAAAATTTTAGAATTATTTTTTATTTTAACTAAAATATGACAGAATTAAAAAAAAAAGTTAACAACAACTTTTAATCATTTTATTTTCATTAACAAAGACAACTGCTATAAATATTAAATAATGTTCAAGTGCCAATGTACAGCATGAATATGAAAAAAAAAAGTATAAAATTTTAATAGAAAAATATATCGAAATTAAAACGCTAAGAAAAAACTACGCATGCTAAAAAATACAAATCACTATGCAATTTTTTTAAAGTAATGAACTATCACTAACATAAAATACTATTGTTCAAAAATACATTTTTTGTCTCTGAGAAATTTTTTCTTTTTAAAAAATTGCATACTTATTTTTTTTTATTATTTATGCAACATTATAACTTTAATAAGATGTTATATTTTTTTTTAATTTGTGATAAGTGCTGTCAAGAGTAAGTTAAAAAAATTAGTCAATGTTAGAACGAGACCATGAAAACTAATTTTGAATGTACTTTTTAATTATTGATACATGTTTTATTTAAAATATAGATAATCGTGTCGCATTTAAATTAGTTACAATGCATATTCCATAAAAGTATTGAGTCATAGCAATTTTAGTAGCTTAAAAATACAATACAATAATTAAAAAAACAATAATTTAAAAGGTATCCTCTAAATTTAAGCACTCTATAAATAGTATTAAAAATGAAGTATTCTTTTTCAATTCAAAAAATATAAAGTCACAGAAGGTATGAGAGAATATTTGCTAGAATCAGCTATAATGAGGAAAGAATTCAGCGTAGATTTCATCTTATTAAGTTCAGGGCTAGATGGATCTTTTTAACATTTTCCAACAAAGTTGAAAGTGTTTATGACTTCGGTTTGTCTAGTCGTCTGTCCGTTTGGCCGTCAGGCCGTCTGTCCGCACTCTAACTCCCGTAAAAATACTCGGATCGTTCTGAAATTTTTGGATGTTAGTAACCTCTATTATAGAACGAACCCTATTTCAAATGAAGTTTGTAGCACATTTAGTTCATTTACAGGGACAGTCAAAATTTTTCTATTACATTACGGCCTATGGGAAAAAATCATTTAAAATGATTTTTAATGATGTTACATGCTTTAAAAGATAATAAAATTGATATGCAGTTATCAAGTGCACTAAAATATGCATTCTGTAGAATATGCGACGCAAGGAATAGTTATTATTCATTTACAGGGCCACGCCAAAAGGATTCCGTAACATAATGATATAGAGGTGGGGGTAATTTTTTCCGGCGTATTTCAATTATGTTAAATTATTTCATGTATAATGAAATTGATATACGTCGCTGAGGTTTACTATAAGTTATTTAATATATAATACGAAGTGCATAGCATTATTTACAGGGACACACAAAAGATTCCAGATACTATATTATATCCGAAGTACTGTACATTAGCAATGATTGCTGGAAATGCATTTTTAATTACATATGCGCTTTTATGTTTCACTATATGTATGCATTTTATATGGTGTGTATAAATGCTCTAATACAAAGGCTAATACAGGGCTACAAAAAAGATTTCATAATGGTTACTGGGTATGATTGCAAATTGCTTAAAGGTGGTTTTTTAATAAGCTATGCATTTTTACGTTGAACTTAATTTAGTTTACTAAAAATGTTTGTAGAATATGCATAATAGGATATTAAGGGTCACGCAAAAAATTGGATACATGGCCGTCTATAAATGATAATTTCTGGAAATGTGATTCCAGTAGTTTTAAGAGTGTTTTACTTTGAATTAAACTTTAGATAAATAGTGGCATGTAATAAATGTACTAGGTTAACTACAGGGTTGTACAAAAGTATACAAGTATGTTTCCATCTATACTTTTATTTATTACCAATTTTTCCCAGGTATTATTTCAAACAATGGGGTCCATTATACATGCCTGTGTTATATGCTTATCTCTAAAAAATAGTCATAAAAAAGTTTTTCATTCATCATTTGTAAATACGTTTACTGTTGTTTTTCAAAAAAAAAAAAATTCTTTCTACAATTTATCTATAAAAACAGTATTCTGCATTGGTATAATAAAATAGCAAAGTTTTACTTTTATTTCTAAAAATACATTCTTTTAAAATCGTTCACGTTCCAATAAAAATTACTAATTGGTTAGTTCTGTAGAAAATTAAAGGTTCATTTAAGAACATAAGTCTTTACAAGGACATAAAATTCCATTAAAATACATATTTACTCTGGTCTATCGAACTTCATCAGACAGTATTCTCTTCCCCTTTCTTTTTGAATAACGTTTTCACCTTTATCTAAGGCATCCTCAGTTCAAATGAAAAAAGATTTTATGGTTCTGTCCGAGATTTTCTTTTTTCCCTAGTTTTTCCCTGTTGCTCATTTATGATCTGGCGCCATCTGTTGTCGACAGTTGCATGAGTTATTTCGTTGACCATTTTTTCTCCATTCTCGTCCTTTAATGCTGTAATCTCTATGGCCTCTCTGATTAAGGCATTGTGTAAACCGTCGTAGTTAGCTATTTTTTCAATGGATATTGTGTTAATTTTAAATAGGGTTTTCTATGTTGGCTCTTGCTAAGGCTGTTTTTTTGTTCTAATTCTTTAAATCCCGGATGTGCTCTTTCAGTCTTTCTTCAATCTTTCTTTTTGCCATTCCTACGTAAAAATATTCTTCGTTTTTGTTATTTTTACAAGAGATTTTGTATATTCCGGCTATTTGTAGATTATCACATTTGTCTGTATCATTCCGTATTAGATAAAAGAGGGATGGATTTGGCATTATCGGTGCCTGTTTCCCTAGTTTATTAATTTCTCTTTTTATTTTAAATGAGATTCCGTTTAAGAAAGGAATGGGGGGTGTTAACTCTTGGTTTTTCTTCTGTGCTGGCTGTATCAAATCAATCTTTTCTGTAGCTTTCTGTATTAGTTTCTGGATAGTTTTTTTCGAATGTTTTGTTCGAATACCATATATTTTTGGTATAATGGATGGTATAGGAAAAAAGGGACGGTAATGGTAAAAAAGGGGATGGTAAAGATGGGACGGTAAGGAAAATTACAACTATTTTTAGACCAATCATGCTAAGACTAAGTGACAGCCGCAATGTTCATTTATTTTTAGAAACAGTTATTTACATTGGATTAAATAAAAAAAAAATAATTTACCTAAAAAAGTGCAGGAATAATCTTTGGGGACGGCAAGACTAGTAATAAAGCCACGATGCTTGAAATTGATACTTAATTGCTGATTTAAATTCTGCAGTAAATTTCCAGTCAAAACATTTTAGACTTTCTTTCTCTAGCGTAATTATACATGAGAAAAAACTTGAAAAAATTCTGTGGCTGCACCTGAAGCGATTTTCTGTATAAGTTTAGCAAGAGGGACGGTAAGGAGTCTAAAACCCATGGGCAGAGTTAAAAAAATAATATGTGTGTAGGTTACTTTTTGCTACATATTTATATAAACAGTTATGAGAGCGCTTCGACCCAAATGACCGATTGCTACCAGTAAATTTTAATAGTATTTCTCGTCGTATTTAATTACAGAATGTCTGAGTTTTGATAAAGCAAAGAATACTATTTTAATTTAGTGGTAACAATCGGTCATTTATGTAGGAGCGCTCTCATCCCTGTATAAAGCAACTGTCCCAGTTTCGAAAAAAAAAATACATCCAATTACTTTTATTGAAAGAATTTTTATACCGACAGCTCTAAACTTAAAAATCAGCATCATGGACACGGGACGACATAGAAGTTTTCCTGATATTTGGACCCCCAACATCGTCTAAAACTTATTTATCTCGTTAATATTTTTATGCAATTATGGAATGGGATGTTCCCCACTATATGAAATTTTAACAAGTTGGAAATTGCTCGTCAAACGTGGCAAATGAGGTGCGTTCTTACTATAACTAGTTTTATAATTATTTTTTGCACCCCATATTGTACTGAATGTGTATTTATTTGCAATTCATAAGTGCATAGTCTGTAACATCATTAAAATGCACTTGCAATAATTTTTTCCCATTCCCCTTAATGTAACAAAAAACTTTTGGCTGTCCCTGTAATTAAGCTATACATCCAATTTTCATGAAATTTGAAATGGCTCGACAAAATTTTGCAGCAATTATATATTTAAAATTTCAGCCCATTCGGAAAGCTGTAACATCATTAAAATGCACTTGCAGTAATTTTCCCCATTGGCTTTAATGTAAAGAAAAACTTTTGACTGTCCCTGTAATTAAACTATACATCCGATTTTCATAAAATTTGAAATGGCTCGACAAAATGTTGCAATAATTATATGTTTAAAATTTGAGACCATTCGAAAAGCTTTAACATCATTAAAATGCACGTGCAATAATTTTTCCCATTGGCCGTAATGTAAAGAAAAACTTTTGACTGTCCCTGTAATTTAACTATACATTCGATTTTCATAAAATTTGAAATAGCTCGACAAAATTTTACAACAATCATATATTTAAAATTTCAGACCATTCGGTTGGGTAGTTTTTGCTCTATTATATGCGGACGGACGGACGGACAGACAAACGGACAGACGGACTGAACTACGACTATAGGTGCTACGTATTTATATAATTACGAACGCACCTAAAAAAACACACGAATATGTACTAAAATAAAAATTATTATTCTGGGACTTAAAAGTCAAAAGATTTGTGAGAATTTCCCATTTACGAACGCACATAACTATAGTCCCTGAAACGTAGTGTCCTAAACCCGTAAACAAAAGAATAAAAGAAGAACTCGAACTGGAACGAGTGCAATAATATTTCGGTCATATATCCCGACGGTACTTTAAAGTATCATTAAGATAACTTGTTATAAAATTCATTTAATACATCAATCAATAGTAATACAGATTAGAATATGTTACAGATACTTTACTTTATGTTTTTCCAAAAACATTATTGGTTGAACAAAAGAAAAATATTTTTTAAAGGATGATTTCTTTTTCATTTGCATCTCTTCAGCTTTCGTAACGTTGAAAGATTGTGGGTGAAAAGTTTCAGTTGGAATTATTCCCATATTTCTATTGTAAGGACATTATCTTTGTATATTTCCAATTCTATAAAATACACAAAAAATATTTTAAATAAAAGATTTGAGTGAAGTTATAAATAATGCACAAAATCCCTATAAATACAAATTTAATTAATTAATTTTAATTGGCAAAGTCTTTCATTTTATTAAATTCAAATTTATTAAATGATTGTGTTAATGTTCTGATGTAGTTTCAAAAACCTAGAAAAATGCTTCAGAGGAGGAAATTTTCATGAATTCATAATTTGCGATATAGAGAGTTAAAAGAAAATTTGTACTAACATGAATATTTCATTTCGATATAGTTTTTAGTCTGTGAAAAGTGTAATTTCTGAATAGAGCTGGAAAATGAGAAGTTATACCGATAAATTTTGACAGCAACATTAAAGTATATAGGATGATTTTTACCAAATCAAAATCAAATTCCATGGAAGTGAGGTAATTTAATGTATATTTTAAAACATATAGAGATATAATCAGTGGTGTAGTCGTAAAAAGAAACTCAAAGCACGCTCAAGGCAGAGCGTAAACCCTAGAGCAGCCATATTCAACCTGAAGCCCGCGGGCCGCATGTGGCCCGGCGGCCTTTTATGTGCGGCCCGAGACGCATAATCATTATAAAATTAATTGAGATGTGGATAAAAGTGTTTAAGATCTGTTGTTTTATATATTTTCATGGGAAGACAAAATCTGCCCATTATTTATAATTAATTTAAACTTATTTTTAATTATATTAAATACCGTTTTCTTGATCAACATTTCTTTGTACATACAGTTCTATTTGTGCTATAGTGCTGTATACCTTTTTTAATATTTAACACTAATTAATCATTATTCCAAATTAATTAAGTTTGCACTACATAGTTCTAGAATTAAAATAAATAAATCAATAAAACTTTTTACTTTGAGCAAAGGATGATTTATTAGAGGAAATATACGGATATTTTTCTTTAGAACTTGGGAATTTTGAATTTTAATATTATTACGTTTTATACTTATTGCATAATTTTTTTAGCCAATACTGCTTTTTAGCGTATAACGTTTATCGCGGAAAGAAGTTAGCACCGAAACATTTTTACATTGCTATTTCCAAACAACAAATTTCTGGGCATTCTCTACAGCATTTGCAATAAAAATATACAACGAAGTTTGTGGTGATAAATTAATTGGGTACATTTCTTGAGCGATAATATTAACTTTGTTATATTGCATTGTTATAGTACTTTTGTTACCTTTCTAGTTTAATTACACTTTTTATAAGTATGTTGCGGCCCATCTAACGCCGCAAACATATATTTGCAGCCCGCTGAAAAACAAATTGCGTATGTCTGCCCTTGAGGAGTTTCAAGAACAGTCAATAAAATATATATTCTTCGAATCAGAACTTAATCATCAATTCAAAAAAATATGCAGAACGATTTTATTCCTTCAAAATAAATCAGAACTCTAATAATTAAAAACTCTGTTAAATGAATATGAATAAGATTTATTATAACCAAGAAAAGCCTTGGTTCAGATCACATATAGCGGTGATCACTCGCTTCAGAATTTATTACATTTACATTAAAAACAAACTGAAAAAATAGTAAAGTGAAATAGGGTTGAAATAATTCTTGGCGATGACTAATTTTCGCCAAGTCAAACAGAAAAAAAGGGGTTTTAACACATTCCCCCCGGATGAACAATTACTATTGTTCATCATTCAAACTAAATTTTTATCAAAATTTTCAAACTACATTAATATGAAATTAAAAGTTAGAACAAACTTACAATAATGAGACATACAAATAACTCAATAATTTAAACCAAATAATTTTCACAGGAACAACTACTGAAACTAAAATATACAAAAATATTGGATTAGAAAAGGTTAAAAAATGAAAATGTAGACAAAATGTTCATTATAAATGAAAAGTTCAATGTTAGTCCAAAATGTAGAGTTCCAGTTTATGTAACACTTGCACTGGTCATTTTATCATGCCGGATTCAGTTTGAATTGCACAAGATCTAACTTTCGAATCTCTTCCTAAAAAGAGCTCTGTAATTCTACCGCATTCCCACATGTGCCTTGGAGTTTTATCTTCATGAATCAATACCACATCACCAATTTCGAATTTAGTCGAAGCTTTGACAGGAACTGAAAAATTGGCAGAACGAAGTTTTAGCAAATATTCCGGCCTCCAACGTTTCCAGAAATGATTTTAAACTTGATCTCGATATTTCAATATTTTAGTTAACGTTACTTTATTCGATTTAGGTTCAGTAACAAAGTGAAAGTCTGGTAGAGAATTTATTCGCTTGCCGATCAGTAAATGTGAAGCAGTAAGTGGAAGCGGTTCACTATTTTCTTCAAAATCATGCGTTAGTGGACAACCATTAATCACAGCTTAGATTTCAGTTAAAGTGGTTTGTATTTCTTCGCATGAGAGACAAGATCTTCCGAGAACTTTCTTCAAAAGAGTTTTCACCGAACGTACCATGCGCTCCCAAAAACCGCCCCACCAACTGGCTCTTGAAATGATGAATTTCCAAACGATGCTATTTTTATTAAAATATCTTAAAACTTCCTCTTTCGATATTTGGCACCTAAATTCTCTAAGTAAATTATCAGTTTTGATAAATGTTTTTGCATTATCACTGTAGATTGTTCGACAAATTCCTCTACGAGATATAAACCTTTTAAATGATAAAAGGAAAGTTTCTGTAGTTAAATCTGTAAACAGCTCAAGGTGCACAGCTCTAGTGACTGCGCACGTTAAAAGAACTATATATGCCTTTTCTTTGCCAGTTTTTGCTTTGACATAAATAGGACCTGCAAAATCCACAGCACAGGTATAGAAGGGTGGTGTTTCTATAATACGATCTTTGTGTAGTGGTGCAGTTTCTTTCTTCCCAGGAGAAGCTTTAATTTTTTTACAAATAAGGCAGTGTTTCAGTACAAGTTTTATCAATTTTCGTCCTCTAATTATAAAATATTTTTCTCGTAAATGAGCTAAAGGTGTTGCAATTCCATAATGGAAAAACTTTTCATGGCCATTCGGAATCAACAATTTGGTATAAGCACTCCCATATGGAAGTTTAAAATGGTGTTTTGTCCTTTGAGATAATTCTGAAAATTGTAATCTTCCAGATAAAATTAGCAAATCATTCTCATCCAATTTTGGATTCAGACTATATAAGGTTGAATCTTTATCGATGGGCTTTCCCTTTTTCAATAAATCAATTTCACGATTGAAGACAGATAACTGGGTTTGTTTTAACCAATAAAATTATGCCTTTTCAATTTCTGGAGCTGTGAGCTCACCTGAAATTTTAGTTTTTGATTTGTTGATATTATTTAGAAATCTTAAGATCCAGGCTGTGATGTTAAGTAATTTGGAAAGAGAACTAAACTTTTCTAATTTTAACAAAGATTCTGGACGTACAACACCTACTGTACAAGATGATTGAGCAGAACTCAAATTTGAAGATTTTCTTTCGTTCAAAATATTTTCATTAAAAGGTATCTTTTCAGGTTTTGGCCAACTCTCCTTTGGGAATGACAACCATTCAGGACCGTAATACCATAATTTATTTTCCAGGAGGTTATGTAAATTCACGCCTCGAGTAAGAAGATCACTCGAATTATCCTTACTCGGAATATACTTCCATATTTTAGGATCAGTTAAAGATTATATTTCTACAACCCTATTAGCCACAAAGGGCTTCCAATCCATGGCTGATCCCTTAATCCAATATAATGTAATAGTGGAATCTGACCAGATATAAATTTCCAAATTTTGAAAAAAATTCAAATTTTAAATGCACTTCTCAGATATTTAGACATCCTTGCAGCTATTAATGCCCCCATTAATTCAAGACGAGGAATTGACAAACATTTAATCGGGGCGACTCTACATTTTGCTCGAATAAGACTAGTCATAATTTTATTAGCACTTGTGGTACATCGAAAATAAGCTACGTCCCCATAAGCATTATGACTAGCATCGAAAAAAATATGAATTTCGATGGGGTCCGAAAATTCTAAACCCTGTGGAAAATATTTTCGGGGTACCTCAAATTTATGTAAGTGTTCGATTTCTGCACATCAATTTTCCCATTCAATTTTTAAATCATTAGGGAATTTTTCATCCCATTCCAAACCCCTTTTCCATGTTTCCTGAAGCAAACTTTTCATATAAACAGAAAATGGTGCGATGAATACAATAGGATCGAGGAATTTTAACATGGTTTTAAGAACAACGAGTTTCGATGGATGGATTAAATTTCCAATCATTAGGAAAGGATTGTACGCCAAATTTCCTAATTAGTATCCCATAATAGTCCCAAAATTTTTAAAGAATTATTCAAATTTTCTTGTGAGTCACATAATTTATTTTCCTTCCATAATTTTCTAAGTTTAACAGAATTAGTATTGAATTTTCGGAAATTCATGCTAGCTTCTTTAAAAATATGCGAAACTGTTGAGGATAGATAATCCGCGTCTTCATCAGATTTTGACCACGTTATCAAATCATCTACATAAAAAGAAGAGTCCAAAATCTTAACAACTTCAGGATTATCAACATACCGAGCAAAGAAAGAAACAGTGGGCCATCAGCTGGAAAAAAGATGGCAGCCAGCAGTGCTATCAGCGGTAAAGTGCAAGGGTGGCATTACTTAAACTTGTCGAAAAGTGTCCAAGCCGAATGCAGCTTGCCCATCAGTGATGGCCAACAGCAGGCCAGCATTGATATGCCATCACATTACTTCAATCCGGCACTTTTCTTTCAGAGCTAGCACCTATCCCACTGCTATTCCTTTGCTGGCCCAGCACTTTTCCTTAAAAAAATTTCTTATAGAATTCTAACAAATTCTAACGAATTCTAAAAAACAAAGTATTATATAATTGTGGCTCTTTTATCTATGAGCTAGTTTCACCAAGAGCTATAGAAACATCTGTAGAAGTGTCTATAATAGAAAAGTCTATAGAAATATTTGAACTGCATGTGGTCACCCTCCCAAGTACTGATCGCGCTCGATTTTCATGATCGGGCATGAACAAGTGCTTTCAGCGTACGCTACGATTGCTCGTAGTTTTTCAGCTCTCATTACACTATTTCAAGTTTGTTTCTTTTGTAATTTACGTTCCCAATCATTAAACTGGTATAGAAATTATTCTATTGTACAGATATCCTATGTATTTTATACGCTTTTTTTTATTATTGATTCTGAACTGCGTAAATTATGATAACCGAAATCCTTTGTAACCTAGTAAAACCAGATTTAAGGAGAAAAAAAAAGTGCGTTGAAATAAAGAATTTATTTATTTATTCATTTACTTATTTATTTTGTTGGCGGCAGTGGTGCTATATTTTTTACAGTTCCAAAAAAAAAAATTAGCTTCACAGCTTAAATTGTGTTAAGATATTCATTTCAGATTTGTGTTCAAATACTCAATGTCTTCGATATTCGCAGCGCCACCTAGCGTAACGGTTCCCAGCAATAATACTGCAAAAGTTCGTGAGATAAAATTGATGCCCACCAGAATTTTATCTGATGATTTCCAACAGCAAAGTTGACTGAAGCTGTCCAGCACTGGCCATGCAGTGGTAGACCATCAGCCAGAACTTCTCTATCATTGCCAGCACCTCTCTTGCTGCTGGCCAGCAATTTCCTCTTTGCTGGGTATTTGCGTATATAGGATTTAATCGTCGCAGCCAAAAGAAAGGGACTTCAAGTTACCCCAAAAACAGGTCATGTAAATCTCAAAAATTTTAAATCATTCTTTTCATCACCAAACCACAAAAATTTTAAATAATCCCGATCTTCTTCTGTTATCCCAATTTGCAAAAATGCTATCTCTAAGTCAGCGCTAAATGCAACATTAAATTTTCTGAAATTAAATATTACATTAAGTATGTTCGAGTTAAGATTGGGACCTGGATATAAACAGTCATTTAGAGAATTTAAATGTTTTTCTTTAGAAGAAGCATCGAAAGACATCCTTACTTTGGTAGTTAATTTATCTTCTCTTAAGACCGGCCTGTGTGGCATAAAATAACCACTTTCAATTATTTTATCAGGACATTCTTCTACAATTCCCGCAGTTATTTGTTCTAATATAATAGCTTTATAATTTTTACATAAATCATTATCCTTCTCGAGTTTACGATTTAAATCCTCAAAGCGACTTCTAGCTATTCTAAAATTATGTCCGACTTTATTTTTCTCATCCTTCCAGAATAAACCCGTTTCACACCTATTATTTACGAATTTTAAGTTATTCTCAAATTTATTCACAATTTTCTGATCTGCATCAGAAATATTATCATTTGATTGAGTAATACCCAAAGATTCAATTTCCCAAAAATAATTCAAATCTTCCCCAACTGGAGTGTTAATCGACAGATTTAAAACAGAAGCACATTCCATTTTTCTTTTTTCATCCTCATAAAAACCATAAAGCGAATATCCGAATAAACTATCTCATAAAAAGAGAGATTTAGTTATTTTTTTTTTATTTCTCCATCGTAACAGATTTGATAAAAATAATCCGCCCGAATAAGAACATTTATTTTAGAATGGCATGATGCAACCAGTGTTGCCAGTGGGCTACTTTTTTAATTCAGATTTCTTGATTAACACCACTTTTTTGAAACGGTAAAATTCATTTTGTTTTTGCCATAATTAATATGTCATTAAATAAGGCACATTTTACCATTTCAAAATAGTGGTGACAATCAAGAATCTGATTAAAAAAAGTAGCCCATCTGGCAACACTGGATGCAACAGCATTCGATAATTTATAAGGCGTCAGTTTATTTTCTATTCCGGGAAATTCTTCGGTACCAGTATTTTGTTATGGAAAATTCTCTTCTTGAATAAGGCGTAATTTCGCGCGTTTAACTTAGATTTATTTTTCTATAAACAAATAGTGATAACTGTCCTGAAAAAATCCCTTAAGCGTGCGACCCCTGGTCTGGAGAGAATGGGGGGGGGGGGGAATCCTACAGTTAGAAATTACATTCGTGACTAATGCCTCAATAAATATGAAACGCGATTTGTTTTCAACATGGGATAATTTTAATTGCACAACGTCAAATGTTTTTATTTTTGTTTAACAGCTGCAAAGGAATAAATATGAAGTTTCTCTTGACGAATAATTCGATGATTTAATTTTGATATTAATTGTTTTGTAACAAACGACCTTTGACATCCCAAGTAATATAAGCATAATGAAAGCTCGGAATTTATTCCAGATTCCATATTCACGCAAGCTGTTTGTAATATAACCTCTTTAAAGGAATTTTCTTTTCCGGTTTTACAGTGAGATATCGAACTAATAACTGGGTCAGCTGATTTGATTTCTGTAGGAACTGTTTAATGAGAATTTTTTAAACAAATCGAAGTGTGATGAAAATTTCCACTGAAAATTTTACAAGGTTCTGAATTAAATTTACATTTGGCCGATACGTGGAATTTCCTGAAACAGGTGAAACAACGTCCCTGTATACGTAATTTTTCCCGTTTTTGAGGAATAGTACACTCTTTACACAATTTTGAACCATGTTCATTTTCACAAAATAAACAAACATTTTTTACATTAGTAGTCAATGCAGAGGCTGAAGGAATGTCGCGTTTATAATTGCTAAAATGTTTATAACTGTTATTATATTTATTCTTTTCCTGTTTAGCAGTAAAACTATTTTCAGAGCTCCGGAGTGCCATCGTAGATTCTCGCGACTGAACTTCGTTTTTAATGAAGGAAAGATGCTCTTCGACCTCCATTTTTTACAATGAGTATAAGAATAAAATAAAATAAACATTCATATAAAATAAAAAAGTAACGTGCATAATATGAAAGAATACATGGAAAGCTGAAGGATGGCGTGTCATCGGCCGTGCCAATTTAGTATAGCTTTATTTATTTGTTTTTGAAAATGACTCGGAGTGAGTCGAAACATGTCAACAGTCGAAATAAGCGTATTTTTACTGGTCTTAAAGTTTTACTTTACACCTTTTAGCCTTTGAAATTAATATATTATTATAAGGTGTTATTTGCTATAGATTTATATATTGAGATATTTTATATACAATTTTCTTTTCAAAATTGATTTTCCAGGCGTGTAAAATGCAAAATCTCTCTTAACGGCATTTCGCTGTGCTGAATAATCTATTTATATATATTGCGCTATCGTCCGTGGCACAGAAATCGCGATTACTTGTTAATTGTTTAATGGCAAAGCTCGAATGAAACTCATTTCATAGGTTATTGAACAGCATTTAATGCATCTGCATACCTATGAGAAGGGTTACAATTTTGGTCTCCAAATTTGGAAATTCATCGCCAAATTTGGCGCAAACCAAAATTAGTCGCCAAAAGTGACGCCAACTGGGCAATATTTCAAATTTCTCGCCAAATTTCCATAGACTTCCATCGTAAACCAATAGGGTTTACCTGCTTACAGAAATTCAACAAATTGAGATAATTTAATGCAACAAAAACTGATATTAGCTTAACGGATTATATTAATTATTTTTAAGGATGTCCAAGAAAATTAAATTATGAATAAAAGTAACATGATACAATACTTAGCATGCTTTATCAAACATAAATTTTAAGGGAGACCAAACTGGTCGCCAAAGGCGGCTAGTCTTTAATTATTCGTTATTTCATTAAATATTTATGATTATAAAATAAACATAATAAAATCGTTCAAATGAAACAGTAATGTTTTCGGAGTACTATACAAAAAACAAAATGAAAAGTTGTGTTTATAGGAGTAACTCAAACCTCAATGAGTGGAGTAAAATTTCCGTCATTTTAAAAGAAAATTTGTTCTGACATAAATATTTGATTGCGATGTTGTTTTTACAGGTGTATAAAAAGTAGAATCTCTGAATAGAGCTATAAAAAGAGAAGTTATACTGAGATTTTTAAACAGAAAAATCATGTGGATAAGATGATGAACTTAACGAAAATTTTCAAATGCTGAGAGAGTGGTGTAGTTTTAAGTTTTAATTTAAAAAATATTTAATTTAGCATTAACTTTTAATATCAAAGTTTTTTAAGTCTTTTAAAATGCCCATTCACTCTTATTATTATTCCAATGAACTAAATTATCTTTTATTATTTTTTGCCTAAATATTTATATTTATAAGAGAAGCAAAATAAATCTTTCAAGAAATTAAAGAATTAAATTTATGGAATTGAAACGTTTATGTTTTTATAGCACTATAGAAATTAAATTTAAAACTAGGTTTAGAGGGGAAATTCAAATGTGAACGGGTTGAGTAAATTTTTCGTCATTTTAAAAGCAAATTTGCGCTGACATGAGTATTTCATTTTAATGTTCTTTTTATCCTTTCTATAAAAGCAGGGCTCCCAAATGGCCCGCCAACTGTATACCAATATTTTTTTAGAAAAAATTTCTTTTTAGATTTTTCTTACAAACCGCCCCGAAATCACCTTTGAAAGTTAACTTCAGCGCAAACCCACCATAAAATTTTCTGTTAAAATTTATTGGTATTCAGTTGGCGGACCATTTGGGAGCCCTGTAAAAGTGAAATCTGTGAATAGATCTGTGAGAGTGGAAGTTATACCTACGCTATTAAACAGAGAAACGAAGGGTAAAAGGTGAATTTAATGAGAGTATTAGAAAGTCAAGGGAGTAAAAAAAATATATTTTATCTTAAAAAATATACAATTTGATACACAATTTTCCTTTCTAAGTTATTTTTTCAGGACTATAAAATGCGATATCCCTCTTGACGATATCATGTTGTTGCTCCACGTAGTCATTCATAATTGTTTCTTTTATAATTTGACTACATGAAAGGCGAATAAAAATAATGTTCTTAGCAATTGAAAATTTGAGATTCTAAAACTGAATAATGAATTTTTGAAGTACTAGGGGAGACCGGGGCAAGATAAAGAGTGGGGCAAGATGACGAATGTCTTAATTTTTCCGTTTTCCACTAGGTGGTGGCATCAACTGGACACTACTGGCTCTCCTATCGGTCGTTCGTTAAACAATAGTATATAGAGACGCTGAAATCGCCATTTTTGTGTTAGTTGTGAAGCTTTGATTGTTTACGGATGCACCATTATAACTTTTATGCATGTGTAAATGAGCCCTGCTACAGGTACATGTAAGATATATCGTTTCTCTTTAATATTTATGAGTAACTTAGTTTAAATACTACCTATACTAATTAGTTTAAATACTACCATGAATAAATGCCAATTAATCGCCTTCCTTAATGGCAATACAAACGAATATTTTTAAACAGACAGACCGGGACAAAATGACGAGCCCCGTGTTTCGGAATTTATTAAACTAACTGTGTTGTTCATTCTATTTAAATCCTGCAAACGCTTGTTTGTCTGTCTGTCTGTCCGCGCGACCTTGCGCTTCTATCTCCTCTGGGGCTAAGGGGCGCATCGGATCGGGGGAGGTGTCTTTCGAAAGGGGTCGACCAGAGGAGGACATTTTTGCCATCCGCTAAGCCTCCCTAGCCCCCACCACGAAAGAAAAACCCTGTCGTGGTCCGTATTTCGGCTTCCAAGTGTCCGATCGGTACGAGAGGAGTACCGTTCGACGGGGTTCGACCTCGGGGTCAAGACCTCCCCCATCCCCAGCTGGTCCCCCTCCCCCCCAAGTAATTCAATTATAGTGACCCACCAGCAGAAGAATGGATCCAGTGCTGTAAATAACAAGAATGGTGTCATGAGGAATGTCCCAATTATGAAAATGAACAACTAAACAGTTCAACATTACGTTACAATGCATTATGCTTAGTCTGATACTTTGTAAGATGTAAAAACACAGTTATCATTTCTTAAACCATGTAACATATTCAAAAGATAACATATGTTCAACATTTTTCAGTGTTGTCATCTTGCCCCAAGGCCAAAGTCATCTTGCCCCAGTACTTTTGCAAGATGACGTTTTGTTAATGTTATTAAAAATAAAATTATCCTTTATTTTTTTATTTTAAAAATTAAATGATAGCATATTTAATACTACAAGGAATACTCTAACAGTTCATGTATAATTAATTTTACTATACTTAAAAATGAAATGAAAAACAACAAAAATTGTTAACATAGTCATCTTGCCCCGGTCTCCCTTACATAGGAAGTAATATGAAAAGTTTAGAGGAAAGAGTATTGTAAGTTATTGTTTTATCTTAAGAAGTAAATTTGCTCTCAAGTGAAATTGTGTTTTGAAGATGTTTTTACAGGTCTTTAAACAGAGAAATGAAGGGTAAATATGAATTTAACGAAAATATTGAAATGTCATGGGAATGAAAAAAATATGCTTTACATAAAAAAATACATAGTTTGACATACAATTTTCCGTTCGATGTTATTTTTACTGGGCTATAAAATGCGATATCACTCTTAACAGCATCTCGTTGTTGTTCCACGTCGTCATTCATAATTGTTTGTTTGATAATTTCTCTACATGAAACGCGTATAACAATAACGTTCTTAGCAATTGAAGAATATAATAAGATTGAACACTAAATTTTAAAAGTACTACATAGGAAATAATGTGAAAAGTTTAAAGGAAAGAGTGCTGTAAGTTTTCATTTTATCTTATGAAGGAAATTTGCTGTGACGTGAATTTGAGTTTTGAAGATGTTTTTGCAGGCATATAAAATTCAAAATCTCTCATCGGTATTTCGCACTGCTAAAGTATCGTTATGCCTAAATATTTATAAAAGAAGCATAATAAAATCGTTTTAAGAAAGTGAAAAAAATTTATATCTAGAAGTGAAATATTAATATTTTTCGAGTACTAGACAAAAAATAAACAGAAGAGCTAAGTTTAAATAAGCGACGCAAACATAAAGGAGTGGAGTAAAGCTTTCCTTCATCTTAAAAGCAAATTTGAACTGACATAAATATTTCATTTAGATGTTGCATTTTCTCTTTCTATAAAAATTGAAATCTCTGAATAGATATCTAGAAGTAGAAGGCTGTTAAATGCAGAAGGGAATTGTGCAGGATGACTTGCACTAAAAAAATGAAATATCGAGAGCGTGAGGTAATTTTAATTTTTATATATAAAAAAAAAGATTTGCAATTTTTCTTGCAAAGTTTTTTTTTTAATGCCTATTAAATGTTAACATCCCTCTTAACCAAATATTTCGGTAAAATTTAATATCTACGATTTAAATATGAGTATTTTTCGAGTACTATGCAAGAATTATAAAGAAATGCTAGATTTAGATTTAAATGAGCATCGCAAACATAAAGGAGTGAAGTAAATTTTCTTCTTTTCAAAAGAAAATTTGCATTGACATACACTATAGCGATTAATTATCGCACACTTTCATTTTTAGACATTTTGTTGAATATTTAGAAATATACTTGTCAGATTCTTCTTGAATTTCAGGATTAAAAAGAGCTGCTTTGATCACATATTTACCAACGTCGATTTGATAACGAGGATTATTAGGGGGGGAAACAAAAAATCAAAGAAAAATGATACTTGGAATCACCCTGTAAAGTAAAATTCACGAAATGATATATCGCTGCAGAATACAAATTTGTGGACACTGTACAGTATATAATTACTGATTTACAGTTTACTGATTTTTGAATGAATATCACGTACAGTCTTGGAGATATAGCAGTTTTTTTTTAGTTCAAAAAATTCTTGCATACTTTTAGCTTACATCACGCAGGTTTTCAACCAAATTCAACACCAGTTTCAGAAAAATTGGCAATACGTAGTTGAAATAATATAGTGAAAGTGGAATATTAATATATTAAATATTTTATGAAATATCAGCAGATGTATGAAATAATTTTTATCTGCGCATGCGCGAATGATAACATAGTTTTTTTTTTTTGCACAATATGATAGTTAAGTCTATGAAGCAAGTCATTAAAAAAGATCCAGTTAAATATCGTGAAAATTCAGAAAGATATCGTCGTTAAAGTGAGCTGATTTTTAGTTTCTCTCTAAAAGTAGCTGATTGATAAGGTATTTTCCAAAAATTGTCAACTTTAATGAGTTGCTCGAGAGAGTTGACTATTAAATTATGTAAAAGAAAAACGGTGTTATTGTTCGCGCATGCACAGATAAAAATTATTTCATACAACCGCATATATTTGATAAAATATTTAATATATTTATATTCCAACTGCACTGTATTTTGTCTAATACATTTTGCCAATTTTTCTGAAATTTGCGTAAAATTTATTTGAAAACCCTGCATGCTGAAAACTTGCATGAATTTTTTTAACTTTTTAAACAAATCGCTATATTTCCATGAATATACGTGCTATTCTTACAAAAATCGGTAAACATGTTCTACACTATAAACATATTCGTATTCAGCAGCGATAGACTATTTCGTGCATTTTTATGTAAAGGGTGATTCCAATTATTATTATTTTTCATTGTTTTTTTGTTGGCCCCTTAATTCTCTTTCTTATCAAATTAACGTTGATAAATTTGAGGTTAAACATATTCTTTATGATCCTGAAATCTAACAAGTATACTGCTAAATATTCGACAAAATGTCTATAATTGATGATGTCCGGTTATTAATGGCCATATAGTGTATGCATTTTATTTCGATGTTGTTTTATCTTTTCTATAAAATGTGAAATCATTGAATAGATCGCTAGAAGGAGATATTGTATCGAGACTGTTAAAAGAGATATAAGAAGCGTGTAGGATGGCTTAAACTAAACAAATTTAATTGCTGAGGGAGTAAGATAATTTCAATCCTTATAAAAAAAAATAATATTAATCTGATTTACGAATCTTCTTGCAAAGTTTTTTTAAATACTATTAAACATAAAATCCCTCTTAATTGAATCGTTCTTTTCTAGGTTGTCTTTTAAGATTGTTTGTTTGAAAATTTATCTCTATAAAAAGTTTATAATTATAACTTCTTACCAAATGAAAAATGGAATTTAATAAAGTTAAATTATTTAACTACTGCTGATAATACAATGTGCAAAAATGAGTTTTAAGGATCAAGCATAAATCTGAACATCTGTGGTAAATTTTAGTTTGATTTTTAAAAGAAAATTTCTCTGACATGAATTTTTATTTCAAGTTTTTTTGCAGGCTTATAAAAGAAGTATAATAGCAGGGTTGCCACGCTTCAGGGAATTTCCAGACCAGGAAATTCTTCAGTACCAGTATTTTCTTACTGAAAATCTCTCCTTAACTAAGGCGACATTTGGTGAGTTCAACATTGATTTATTTTTCTATAAACAAATACTGATATTTCACCTGGAAAATTCCCTGAAGTGTGGCAACCCTGAATAAAATCTTCAAGAAATTCAAAAAATTAATGTTTTCAAATTTAGCAATAACGTTTTTGGGATTACTTTACAATAACTAAAATGAAATGTAGAGTTTTCAGGATAAACTCAAACCAGAACAAGTGGAATAAATTTTCCTTCATGGACATGAATATTTCATGTTGATTTTACATATCTGTAAAATGAAAAATCTATGATTATAGCTATAAAATTTGAAATATATCAAAACTATTAAACGGACAAATGAAGTGTACAAGATCACGTTAACGAAACAACAGCGAGTTAAGCACTTTTAAACTTTATCTTAAAAGCACTCTTAATCTCAACTATAATTTTTATTTGAAAGTTGTTTTTACAGGTCTATAAAAGAATAACTGACGAAAACACAGATCGAGCTTATCGAGCTCAAGCACTGTAAAAACCTATTGCACAAAATCTATCCTTCGGTGAAAAACTTCCAGTGTCGCAGTAGCTGAGTTTAAGGTTACTTACTTGCTAAACACAAACATATCCAAGAATTTCCCCTTACCTCTTTTTATGGAAAACAGGTTGCTGGTCTAATAAGACTTTTTTTTTAAATTTACCCTTTGTATCAGTGCGATGCATATATGCAACGTACCCAAAAGTCGATGTTACTCATAAACTGGGCTTTAGAAAAGAATTTTATTTATTGCTGCTATCTCTTAAAACAGCATTTAATAGCAATTGCTCGTAAAATTCTCAACAGATACTGATTTAATTTTTCGTGCCAAAATTTTATTTATCATTTGAGAAGTTTCGCAAAATTATTATTAAAATTAACTACGTAAATTTTGTGAAATTGAAAATGCTGGAGAAGTCCAAAAATAAATTTTTTACAAAGTTAATTTCGTATAGTGTACAATTTTGTATTAGAAAATTGACAATATCTATTAGATGCATGAAATTTTCTCTTTATTGCAGATTCGAAAAAAAATACATGTTAACAAATATATATATTTTTTTTAATGTTCTAAATTTTTTAAACTATTTTTTTCCATGCTCAAAATGGTGTATTCTAATATCTGAGAATACTGTAAAAAGTTATGTATTTCTACAAATGTAAAGTTATAGAAATCTGTATACTTACTAAAATTTTATCTGCAAACTGTACAAAAAAAAATATGTAACTCTACAAAACTAGTTTTTGTAAAGCTACAGAAATCTGTAGCAGTAGCTTTACAAAGAATCTACTAAAATTACAGTAATCTTTCTAAAATTTTATCTGTAACCCTGGATGCAGTTATATAAAAAGTTCTAGGCATCCCAGTTTCCTAAAAAATTCTTAGTAACTTACAGATTTTTTAATTTACAGTGCAAAAGTGTATCTGTTACACGAATTTTTTTTGTTGCCGTTACATAAAAAGTTCTACGCATCCCAGTTTCCTAAAAAATTCTTAGTAACTTTACAGATTTTTTTTTACGGTGTACAACATTTTTAAATCGGAGTTGTTGAGTCAGAAAGAGTTAAAATGCTTTTTAAAATGTATTGATCAAAAAGCGTTGTTTATTAGAAAGTTATTTATTTAAAATTTAAAATCTGTGTTTTTGTGCAACCAATATTTTCTGTATTATAGTTAAATGTAATTTTTTTTAGTTTTGTTAAGAAAAATTACTCCGGGCCTACGAAGCTCGGTACGCATATTACGATAAGTATAAGGTGCGCCCATCTTTCGGGGTCAAATCGCTTTTTACAGTGTCTTGCAGTGTTAGGTTGTCTTTCATAATTGTCAGTATGGAAATTTATCTCTAAAAAACGCGTAATAACTTTCATAGCACTTGAAAAATTTAGTTTTCAAAATTGAAATGTTAAAGATTAGAAGTACTACACTTGAAACAATGTGAAAAGCTGGGTCTAAAACGGCAACGATATTCTTAAACCAGTGTGATACGTTTTAGTTCCATTTTATTTTTAAATTTGCTGTTAGTAAAATTCTTTTTAAAGACTTACAAAATACAAAATCAATCATATCAGTATTTTGCTGAACTAAATAATCTAATTATTCTTTGTTTAAATATTCACAGTTACAAAAAAAGAATAATAAAATAATTCGAGAAACAAATAAGAAATCGAAAATTTTAACTGCTAGAATTAAATTTTCAATGTTTTAGAGTACTATAAGAAAATAAAATGAAAATCTGGGTTTAAAAGGGAAACTCAAACTTGAACTAGTGAAATAGACATTTCTTTCATTTTAACAGCAAATTTGCACTGACATGAATATTTTATTTCGATGTCGTTTTTGTAGGTGTTTGAAAAGTGAAATCTCTGAATAGGCATATAAAATGAGCAGTTATTCCAGAGGCTTATAAAAAGGGAAACTAAATGCTAATAATGACAATCGAAACAAAGCCCCAAGAGAGTGTGGCAATCTTAATTTTTATTTTGGAAATTCATGTGTTTTGTATTTTTTTTCAAACTTGTATTTACAGGACTATAACCCTGTAAACTCAGTCTTACATATGTATCTTCCTGCGCTAAGTTATGTTAACTTATCTGTAAAATTCGCTTTCTTTTTAAATCCATGCCTACGAAATACGTATAGTAACTAATATCTAAGAGTTAGACCCAGCATCCTCAATACTACGCGTATGTCTCCGCACTGACGCAAATATACTGCTGCATGCGCACTTTTAAAACCTTTTTTACTTATTGAATTTGAATACCACTTTTATGGTATTTACTATGCTTCTCTGAAATAAAATAAGGTGAAGAATCATTTTTTGAAAATAATGACATTCAAATTCAATGGACCTTAAAAACTATGAAAAATATCCACCTACACTGTATAAAAAAATTCTGTAAAGTTACTAAAGTTTTTCAAGGAAACTGGGATTCCTAAAACTTTTTATGTAACGGTAACAACAAAAATTCTTGTAACAGACGCACTTTTGCGCCGAAAATCAAAAAATCTGCAAGGTTACTAGAAATTTTTTAGGAAACTGGGATGCCTAGAACTTTTCATGTAACTGCAACCCAGGTTACAGATAAAATTTTAGTAAGATTACTGTAATTTTAGCAGATTCATTTGTACACTTACAGATTTCTGTAGCTTTACAAAAACTAGTTTTGTAGATTTGCAGATTTGTTTGTACAGTTACAGATGAAAGTTTAGTAAGCATGTAACTTTACATCTGTAGAACTACAGATTTTTTTTTACAGTGTACCACTGACATCATTCTTGAGTCGGCCTATTAATAGTATACTACATCTACTGTACACTGTAAAAAATAAGACATTTTTACAGTACAAAGTACTGTTCATCTCGCGCACAAACTCGATCAGAGTGAATGTGTTGTATCTTTCTTTGGTTTCCTGACGATATTAACATGGAAAATACAGTAGTTGCGTAAAATTAACAGCACAATGTGCTGGCAGTTTGGACGCCAGCAGTTTGTGCTGTAAAAAAATGCGTCCAAATTGCCAGCACATTGTGGTGTTAATTTTACGCAACTACTGTATTTTCCATGTTAATATAGTGAGGAAACCAAAGAAAGATACAGCTGTGATCGAGTTTGTTTTGGCAAATCTACAGTGGTTTTTTTACAGTGTAACAGCAACAACAACAAAAAAAAAGAAATATTTCCGGATCTAGTAAGAATTTCAAAATATACCGTAACTTCTTTCCAGTTATCCACAAATTCGAAAAATGTTTCCTCATCTTCAGAAACCGCAGAACTTCCGCAGAACCAATGAACTTCCTAGAAGTATAGAAAACATTATTGTTGTAGGAAACTGATTGTTTCAAATATTGAACAAGTCCGAAATTGTACGTCAAACGTGGCAAATGAGGTGCGTATGTACTATAACTAGTTTTCTAAATATTCAGATCTTGGTGCAATAACTGTGGCACTCTGGTGCAAAAATGCATGAATACAAAATTTATTACGATTATATACAGTGGCGCTCAAAAGTACTTTGACAACATTACATTCGCTCTTATTTTGTTTAATATTCTTGTATTTTTCTCGAGTTTCACGTTATTTTCTAGCAAATTATAGTTAGGTAATTTGTTAAAATTCTGTAAAACATTGAATGTTGTTAAATAAATAAATGGTTGATTTTTGTATTTTATTATGATTTTTATTTAAGTCAATTATTATCTTTGTCAAAATACTGTACATTACATTTAGTAATACGGGAATAAGTAATATAATTTATTATTATCTTTTTAAGTTTTGATTTGATTTTCATCAAATTTAAAATGACTCGGCAACATTCTGCAACGATTATATATATAAACTTTCAAACCATGCGGTTGAGTAGATTTTGGGCTGTTGTATGCAGTCAGACAGCCAATCAGACGGACCAAACGGCGACTATAGTTGCTACGTATTTATATAATTTCGAACGCACCTAAAAAGAGAGAAGGAGATGAAACTTTTCAGGGTATTCTTTATACAGTATTAATCATTTTTCCCTACAAGAAATATAGTGATAAACTTTCATTTGGAGTTGTTCTATTAATCTACGACGAAAATAATTTAGCAACATTATTGGAGACACAAAAATCTCCAGATTCAAGGCTTGTAATTTATATGACTAAATGAATAAATAGCAACTTGTTACATTTCCTAAAACGAACAATACAATGATTGCAGGTAGGGAAAAATTATATTTTAATTAATGAGAACAGATTTATTAAACTATTAATACTATTGATTAGATCAACAAGGGTAAACTGTTCTGTTACACATGGTGTTTAAATATACAGTTTATTTAAATTATTCATTTGGACAGCTTAGTTGCATTTATATGGCATCTGCTTTTTTAACGTTATACAGGGTGATTAAAAAGTCGCATCCCGAATTTTTTAAAAAATGTACGAAGTCTGAAATAAATAATAATGGAATTATTTTTCAATGGATGTCAGCACTGTACATCTGAAATTCATTTACCAGTAGAAATTGAATGTTCAGTTGCAGTTGATGTTGTAACCTGTAAAAGCTATGTGTTTCGTGAAACATGGAGATAATAGAAATGAAATTTTCCAAAGCAAATAACAACAACAACAAAAAAAATGGTTAAACATTATTTCGCAACAACATCTTTCGTTAAACATATTGATGCGTTTAAAGAGACATATCCAAATGTTCGAGTGCCGAATGTGATTTCTGACTAGCTTTTTAAATAGCTACCTCATGTTTAAAGATATCTGGGAACACGGACCCCTGATTTCCTTCTGTGGGGTCCCCTAAAAGCATTTGTTTTTGCTAACAATCCACACTCCATGGTTGACCTGAAAACAAACATTGAAGAGATTAAAATAAAAATAAGTGTTCCGATAATGAGAACAGTGGCCTCAAATTTGAAAAACGCATTCGTCATTGTATCCGAGATAAAAGGTTACATTCTCAATGTCTTATGTAACAATATTCATTTTACGCTCAGTTTATTGTCTCAGTACCGTTACTCTTTCAATTCCGTTTATGTTTGTAATGTGAATCATGTTTATATTTCGGTAAAAAAAAAAAAAAAAAAAAAAAAAAAAAAATGTTTTTTAAGTGTTTTCGATCGCTCTGTATTTGCAAAACTATCCTCTATCCTCCTAACAAGGAAACACTACGGAGTTGTAGCTAATCAAAGTTAAAGTAACAAAGTATAAAGTATAAAACTAATCAAAGTTAAAGTACCAAAGTACAATGTAGAAAACCAAAATCAAAGTTAAAGACCAATAGCTTAAAGTGCAATATCAGCTTCGTATCTAAAGTAATTACTTTAACTTTACACGTATATGCAAGCAAAATTTAAAATCTTTAAACGCACAAATCTCATTTTTTAATAGGTTAGACCAACACTGCTTTACTATTTTCCCGAATTTCTAAATATAAAGAATGAAAGAGCAGATGATACAGAGCAACATACCCTTAAGAGTTATATCTTTTGATAGACTTGCATAAAATTTCAAAATGAATAATTCATATAAAGCTAAAATGAGCTGCTAAAATAAAGCGCTGAATTTCGTTTTCTTTATATTAAGCTGAACATGTACGTTTTATTTTTTTATTCTATAAGCCTACTCTGTGAGTTCGTATTTTATAGTTCTCCAAAAACAACTTCAAAATGAAATATTCATGCCAGAACAAATTGGCGTTTCAAAGAAAACACATACTTTTCTCAGTCAGTTAGGATTTGAGTTTACTTCTTTAAAAAAATAACTACATGTTTCATTTCCCTGTGTCTAAATAAGTAAATTATTAATTCTAGAGATTCTTTTTTATTTTAGAAAATACCCGCTATTATGATCTCTTAATAAATATGGGTGAAATCATTTTTTCGTGATGTTTTCATTTCCCCAATTTTACAATTATTCTTATGCATTACCTATAAAGGGCAAAAACAATTTTTCCCTGTCATAAATTTGAAAAAGAAATAAATTTTTCAGTTAAACAATGTATTGCCATTTCTTTTGTCCTTAATCTAAAATATTCATCTTTTTTAGCTACCTAATTAAAATTTGATTTTGTACAATTACTTAATAAAAATAATTTCAAATATTTTTAATATCTTATTAAAAAATATTTTTTTGTATACAATTTGCAGAGTAATAGCTAATGAAAGATAAAGTGCGTTACTTAGGGACAAAATATTAATTATTTATTTTACTATTCTACTTTAGTTTTGATTTTTACTTGGAATTTTAAACTTCGGTATTTTAATTTTTACTAATTATAACTCTGCAAGTTTTGGTCATAAAATATTTTTTTATACAATTTGCAGAGTTACAGCTAATGAAAGATAAAGTGCATTCCTTAGGGACAGTGTATTAATTATTTATTTCACTATTCTACGTTAGTTTTGATTTTTACCTGGAATTTTAGACTTGGGTATTTTAATTTTTATTAATAATAACTCTGTAAGTTTTACTCATAAAATATTTTTTAATACAATTTGCAAAGTTACAGCCAGTGAAAGCTAAAGGGCATTCCTTAGGAACAAAATATTAATTATTTATTTCACTATTCTATTTTAGTTTTGATTTTTACTTGGAATTTTAGACTTGGGTATTTCAATTTTTATTAATAACAATTCTACAAGTTTAGGACATAAAATATTTTATTATCCAATTTGCAAAATTACAGCTAATGAAAGATAAAGTGCATTCCTTAGGAACATAATGTTAATTATTTATTTCAGTATTCTATTTTAATTTTGATTTTTACATGGAATCTTAAACTTGAGTATTTAAATTTTATTAATAATAACTCTGCAAATTTTGGTCATAAAATGTTTTTTTATACAATTTGGAAAGTTACAGCTAATGAAAGATAGAGTGCATTCTTTAGGGACAAAATATTAATTATTTACTTCACTATTCTACTTTAATATAGATTTTTCCTTGCAATTTTATATTTGGGTATTTCAATTTTTATTAATTATAACTCTGCAAATTTTGGTCATAAAATTTGTTTTCTATGTTAGTGCATTGAGAATGTTCTCCAAATATAATTCAAAGCGTAAAAAAAGTTTTTTTCTCTCCTTTTACAAATGCAACTTTTTAAAAATTGATTACTTCTAAAATAATTGATATTAACAATTAAAACATTTTTGTTGAAATAAATACATATTCGAAATTAACCGTTTATGAATTAGTTATTGCATAACAGTAATAAGAGACACCATGCTTAGTGAAACTCGACATTCTAATAACTCATCATAAAAAATTATTCCTGCTTGTATCAAAACATTCATTGTCAAAGCAATGTGTGAACTCGTAACTCATCATACCTTTTAAGATTTTGATTTTTTCTTGTTTGTTTACTCACCAGTTCCGGTATTTTAACTAACCATTAAAGTTGGTAAAAGAAGAATACCCTTTCTGCTCAGTTTCATCTAAACAATAAATATAATAAAGATGAACAGAATTAAGGGGAACTTCAGATTCATTTAGACCTTAATATAAATTAATGCTGGTTAGGTTTTGGTATAAATATCTTAATTTGTGGCACTAGAATGTTGCATTTTTCCACGATTTTTATGATAGCAATATCTCAAGAACTAATGGACGGAAATTCATAAAATTTCATGTTTCGTTAGATATTGACAAAAGGTAATGCTGACTAGGTGTTGGTATAAATCTCCCAACAGGTGGAGGTGCTATGCTCCAATTTCTACAATTTCCGCGATAGCTATATTTCAAGAACTAATGCACAGAATTTCATCAAACTGCACATTCTGTTAGACCTTGATACAAATAAAAACTTATTAGGTTTGTTTGCATATCGTCCAACAGCTGTCAATTATATTCCCTGTTTTTTATGATTTTCGAGATAACTTTATCTCAAAAACGACTAGATTGCCATTTCATTTTGGTTGTATACGAATTCATTCAAATAGAAGAAACTTTCGTGATTTTCGCAACATAAGTTTTAGTTAGAGTTAAGTTATACTTTTTAACATAAATTAATGGAAGGTTTCCAACAGAATGGCTATTTCCGTTTTTGCTCTTTGACAGTTTTGAGATTTAAATGTATGGAATTTTTCCTTGATTGACTGTACTTGAATATGAGCTCTACTACATAGGGTTTCATGCCCTCTTACCAATAGAGAAGCGAGTTTATGACATCGAAATTTATATTAAAACAAGAAAGAAAAAACATGCGTCTAACATATATTATGAAACACATTTTAATGCCATAGCTGCCAACCTTGCACTAATCTTTCGTAATATCTGGATTAATTTGATCCAGACTAACAACTTTCGAACCAGAAAATTTATTTCATGATCTTTATTTATTAATAATTCAATGTTTCTGTAAGGAACAGATTTAGTTTCATTTCTTAAATAAAATTATGGTTCAAAACGTATTAAAAAAAAAAAAAAAAAAAAAAAGAAAAGAAAAGAAACTCGCAAATTAACTCACCTATGCAATACATTCAAAATAATTTTACAAAACTTCCCCGATTAATAAGGTAAAAGACGTTATCTAAGTTAACAATTTACAAAACGCATATCACATTTTAAAACCCAATTTCAGCAATCTCCATCCATAATCGAAAAAGTCTCCGAATTCTTTTTCGAAGTCTCGTATATGGCTTAAAAATTTCTATGTATACTACAAAGTTTTCTAAAATTTATTTCAGTTAGGAAATGCAACATTGTTGAAAATTTCCTTTCAGCAATTCCCGTTAATAAACCAGAATGTACAGAAATTGTTTTGTGCTGACCTATATATGGTATGTGGCATTTATATATGCCTAGTTACATGCAAAAGTATTTAAACTTGAAAATGAAACTGCATTTCAAAACACACTTTCAGCAATTATTGCTCGTATTCAGTCCTGTAGCTAAATTCTTTTTTGTGTCTCTGTAAATTAACAATAAATATGAAACACCATATTCTACAGTAACCATCGGCTGGTGCACTTCTGTGCTGTACATCAGTTTCAATATTTTTGAACTGGCTTAGGCTTAACATCATTAAAATACACCGCGAAAGATTTTTCTTACTGATAGTAATGTAAAGGAATTCTTTTTAGCGTCCTTGTAAACGAACTATAAATCCACGCTTCATTTTCAATATCGAGCTTGTGAGAGTAAATCTCAATGACATATATGGATTGCGTGGAAACCCGACTACATTTACCAAGTTAGAACGCGGACGGATAGATAGCCAGACTGCCAGGCAAACCGAATCCATAAATACTTTGCAACTATGTTGAAATGTGTGAAAAATATTCATTCTTGCTTTTGAAGAATTAAAAATAAAATTTATACGATTTAAAAACATTTTTTTGGAATATCACACTGGAAATAAAATGTAAAGTTATTTTAATGGAAACAACTCAAATTCGAAACGAGAGGTTTAAATGCGCGTTTTATTTTAAAAGTATATTTGAATTCCCCATGAAAATTTTATTTCGAAGTTCTAAGAGCTATAAAAAATGGAAAATTACTCTACCCTTTTGTAAAATGAAAAAAATATCATACTAAGTTTAACGAAAGAACTGAAATCCAAAACAAGTAAAGTAACTGTGCGTTTTATTTTAGAGCTCCAATTTCTTTTTAACATGAATTTTCTGTTCCTAAATTTTATTCGAATCTCCTATAAAAGGAGAAAGTTCTCTCAAAGGTATCTCTATGTGCATGCTTTGTTGTTTTTATGGTTTTTTATTTGGAATGAATTTTATAAATGCAGTGTAATAGCGATAACCTGATAGATTTAAAAATACTATTTCTAGAATTGAATTTATGATATTATTTGCATATTACAGAAGAAATGTAATGTAAGAATTTTTATCGCAATGTTTGTGCTAAAGAACTTTATTATTATTGTCAGGAATATGTATATTTTTTATATCAATTTGATTGCATGCTTTATTTTTTTATACTTTAATCATGGTCAGAAGAATAAAAATTAAAGTTTGCACTTTTTACGAATCTTATAAATATAATACATAACATGTATCTATATTATAAAGCAAATGGATGTCCGCCAGTGAAGTTGATATCATATTGACGAATAAATAACCTGAAGAATCAGTTTCGTTTTATAAAAATTTATTAATTTCTAAACATCACGCAGTTTTAATTTTTACTCCGACAAAAAGAACACAAAGTATACTTTTAGATGCAATTTGTTTGAAAGAGGTATCTTTATTTGTTGATTTCTTTTGTTATTTTTAGGTACGTTCGTAATTATATAAATACGTAGCACCTATAGTCGTCGTTCAGTCCGTTTGTCTGTCCGTCTGTCCGTCCGTCTGTCTGTCCGCATATAACAGACCAAAAACTACCCAACCGAATGGTCTGAAATTTTAAATGTATGATTGTTGCATAATTTTGTCGAGCCATTTCAAATTTTATGAAACTCGGATGTATGGTTTAATTACAGGGACAGTCAAAAGTTTTTCTTTACATTACGGCCAATAGGAAAAATTATTGCAAGTGCATTTTAATGATGTTACAGCCCTCCGAATAGTCTTAAATTTTAAATATATAATTGTTGCAAAATTTTGTCGAGCCATTTCAAATTTTTTTGAAAATCAGATGCATAGTTTAATTACAGGGACAGTCAAAAGTTTTGCGTTACATTACGGGGAAAGGGAAAAAATTATTGCAAGTGCATTTTAAGGATGTTACAGACTATGCAATTATGAATGCAAAAAAATATACATTCAGTACAATATGGGGTGCAAAAAATAATTATAAAACTATTTATAGTACGAACGCACTTCATTTGCCACTTTTGACGAGCAATTTTCAACTTGTTTTATATAATTGTCAAGCCTAACTATTTTTAAATCTTAATATTTTTTTCCAAGTTACTTAATTAGCCCCCTAATTAAAAAAATATGTATCTGTGAATTATTGATATTCTATAAATATGTGAATCAGTTTCCTTTATTACTCTACAAAATTTGGACTTTCCACGTTACATAGTTTTCGAGAAAAACGGCTGTGACAGACAGACAAACAGACAAACACGTGATCTCATAATGGGTCTTTCACTTCACGCTTCTAATATCTGTCGCATTTTGTGAGTAGAACTCCACTTTCACAGAGTAATGCAAGGGAGTCTCTCCGGCCGCACCCAGATGTTCTCACTACCTACTGATGCCCCTCGCTGTCCAGGGTCGCGTGGAAATACTATTTTCCGGCAGTGATTGTCAACTTCTGTAAAGCCTTAACAATACACTGTCGCTTGCTCGCGTTTGGGACCTCCCTGGCAGGGCTGGCCGTAGGCCCAGAACTTCAATAAAAAATTTATGAAAATACCGTCCACTGTCGCGATTTCTGGCGGCTTCAGCTGTGGCTGAAAACTGTATTTTTTTTATATGTAAAGGCGACCGGAAGAGACACTATGCTCTACAGACTTAGTTTCCTTGTCTGATCAGTCTCTCTTTGGTAATCAAACGAAATCAAAGAAAAAAAGGTTAGTTATTAGTTTAGTAAAATTTAGTTTAGTAAACGTGTAGTCTCGCAATTGTCTTCTTTAGTACTTTTTGTGCGATCTAAAATATCGATTATCTTTATTGGAGGTATTTTGGGTATAAAGATAAAACATTTTATGTTGTCATTTTAAATAAGTGTGATTATTTAAGTATTGCGCGGCATCGCAATACTTATTTATTTCCAGTGTCACTTCTCAATGTTAATTTAACATAGAAAAGCCTATGGAGATGGTAACTTTTTCATTTTTTCTTCCCACCTTTTTGTCCCTGATGCCACTCATTTTTAATTATTTGCTAATTCTAATAACATTATAAATTCAAAGTGTAAAAACATTTGCCAGACGTCCGGGTCAAAACGGATCATAAAATGCCTTTGCATATAGATGGATTATAATCTAGAGAGTAACATGGGCTAATTTTTA
Source organism: Maratus speciosus (assembly GCA_963932465.1). NCBI lineage: Eukaryota > Metazoa > Arthropoda > Arachnida > Araneae > Salticidae > Maratus > Maratus speciosus. The sequence continues at coordinate 248,933,377 of OZ010797.1, read as the reverse complement.
TATAGATTATTCAAATGCTTTTCTTAATAATTCCAAATTTCGCTTTTTTCATTGAGATTCAACGGACATTTTGTAATAAAATTAAAAAATTTTCTTTCATTGTTGTAAATAATTCAAAAGCCGTAATAATAATTTGCCTATTTTTAGTTGAATGATTTTCACGTGAAACATGAAACTGAAGAAACTGAAAGAGTTTTTTTAAGAATTAAAAAGAAGATGAATATGACGTCATAGTAGAAATAAAAAAGACATTTTCAAGCAGATTTTTTATGTTCAGATTGGAATTTTTCGTGCAAACTACCGCAATATTCATTACTGCACTGGTGAAAATTTTTAAATCATACACAGGTAAATTACATCACAAATTGTGATGCGATATCGCACAAATCAAAGCCTGATGATGATACCCTCCATTAATTTTGAAATGTGTTCGTTTGAATGCAGTAGTTATTAAAAAACTTGACATATTAAACAAAAACCTAATTTGCAAAACAAATTAAAAAAAACAAAATTTATTTCCTAAATTGTTTAAGCCCAAGAAGAGGGAGATATTAAGATATTTCATTCAATTCGTTCTACATTTAATGTTAAATTTTTGTAACCAATAAGTTAAACCAATTGAACATTAAAAAATAATAATGAAATTCATACATATACTTAGTATTCAATAGTAGTTCATAGTAGAAATTCATACATATACTACAATATACTTAAAACACCTATATACTTAGATTCCGTTCAAATGAAATCGAAATAAATCTTAGAATTTTTCCATTTTTAAGTTGTAAATATTTGTACTGCAGATTTTGCGTTATGTTTATGACGATTGTACATAATATGATAAGATACATGCAAAATACAAAACTTAAAAAAAAGTCTAAGATTTATTTCGATTTCATTTGAACGGAATCTAAGTATATAGGTGTTTTAAGTATTATATTGTATGAATTTTATTTTTATTTTTTAGTGTTCAATTTGTTTAACTTATTGGTTACAAAAATTTAACATTAAATGTAGAACAAATTGAATGAAATATCTTAAGGGGTCTCAGGACTTATAAAAATTGGAAAAAATGAAAAAAAAAAGACCATTTTCATCATCTTAAAATGTATTTGATTTTAAGACACAAGTTTAATTGGAATAAAATATATAAGTATGATCTTTCATTTCATGTATTTAAAAAAATTATAAGATGCAGAATTAGCATTTACAGGAGGCTTCAAACTGTTAAACATTTTTCGAGCAAAAAATCGGCATAACAACTTACGCGCACGATTACAAAATAAGTGTTGCAACTAGAATGAAAATTTTGGTACCTACTTATACCTCAGATTGTAATAATTACACTGAACCTAAATAAATTTGTATTTAAAGCTTTTTTATATTTTTAATACAAAGTTGTATTTAGCTAATGCAAAATTAAGAAAATTTCAACAGTATAATCACATAAAAAAATATTGTTTTGAACAATAAAAAGGAAATGTTAGGTTCTGTTTATACAGACTAACATGAAACATATGTTTTGAAAATTTCATAAAAAAATATTCATAAATTTTTGAGATATCGTGCGCGTTATGCCCAAAAACGTCATTTGGAGAAAAATGTCTTCAAAGTTTCCGAAACGGCGCTTCAGCTAATGAACGTGTATAAATGTAAAATCCATAACTTCAGTTCTAAAAGGAATTTCAAGGAAACAATTATATCAAAATTTTCAGAAAAGATAGGAGTTTAACATCTAAAAAAATTAAAATTTCGAAAATTTTAAAGCTTTAAGAGTCCTGAGACCCCTTAATATCTCCCTCTTCTCAGGCTTAAACAATTTAGCAAATAATTTTTTTTTAATTTGTTCTGCAAATTAGGTTTTTGTTTAATTATTATCTTTTTCTGTGATATTACGTCTTTTTCTCCATGACCAAATAGCACTGTAAATTGAATTTCTAGGGAAATTTATTTTTTGAAGTAACACAAAAATTTATAATTATAAAAAAAAATTCAAAATTACAGAAATTACATTACACTAAATTTAAAAGATAAAAGCACTGAAAACAATTTAAAAGGATATTTCGGATTAATTCTGAATACCTCATCAGCTAAATCCTAACGTAAAAGTCATACTAAGTTTGATTTATTTAATTGATTTATTTAAGGTAGTTTAATAGCTTAGTATGACTTTTACGTTAGTAATTAGCTGATGAGGAATTCGGAATGAATCCGAAACGACCTTTTAAATTGTTTTTAGTGATTTTATCTTTTAAATTTAGTGCAATGTAATGTCTGTTATTTTGATTTTTTTTTTTTTTTTTTTTTTTTTTTTTTTTTTTTTTTTTTTTTTATAATTATGAATGTGTTCAGACGTAGTCCTTTAGTTTATATCATAATATTAAAATATTTATTTACTTAAAAGACGTTATAAAAACACATTAAAACTAAATTAAAAATCTATATTTACATGTTTCAACTCATTTTCTGAGTCGTCATCAGAATGTATAACATAAAATTACAAATGCATATGCAAAATGGAAAAAATCATCGAAACTAAACAAGCAATCATTTAACGCGCCCTACATTTTCGTGATTGCTAGTGTTCTCTGTATGTTGCGATGCCGTAATTTGTCCAACCATTAAACTCATAAATTATGGATACGAAAAGATAATGTATCGTTACAAACTCCCGAATCTCCTAAATAAATTTCAATGGACTCTCTTATGAATAATTGTAAATAAAAAATAGACCTGTAGATTATTTCACTCTTTTATTAGGGAGGGGGGAATGAAAAATAATTATATAGGTATAACACAACGGAAATTCGATAACAGATGTAAAGAACATATAGCGGACATAAAATACAATAGAGGTAATACTGCTTTATCCCGGCTAAATCAAATAGAGAACATTAACATAGATTTTAACGAGAGTAAAATAATATACAGGTCTAATTTTTATTTGCAATTATTCATAAGAGAGACCATTGAAATTTATTTAAGAGATTCAGGAGTTTGTAACGATACATTATCTTTTCGTATCCCGAATTTATGGGTTGAATGTTTGGACAAATTACGGCATCGCGACATAGACGGAACACGATCAATCGCGAAAATGTAAGGGCGCGTTATATGATTGAAGAAAGAATACCTTGTGAAAGAATACATTTTTATGTAGGATTTATTATCACTTTCAGACTGAGTCTTCCCATACAATACCCATTTGATTAGAAATGACTGAGTGCTTCGAATCCTCATATAGAAGAATTGATGATTGATTTATTAATATAAATGTTATAAGTAGACAAAAATGCGTTATTAGCCCCAGAACTTTATAAATTATGATCAGACTAATATTGATAGCATCAATCGTACGGTTATCCGTGCAAAGAATGATGGAATTTTTCCCATATATATGGAAGAGAAGCTGATTCGAGTTTTCTTTTTGGCTGTCACCTGGAATTTGCTGTAATTTTATTGGTGAGTAAACCTTACCCTACAATACGCTATTCTTACACATACGATTGGTTGGTGTAAATGGGTCACTAGGGTAAGTAGGTTATGCCCTCAAACTGAAATATGTACGGGATATTTCACGCTTATTGTTATTGATCAGACACATTTCGTCACACTGAAGGGATTTGCAAATATTTGAGCCTGGTTTCATTCTTATTCAGTTCATTGAACTAATATAAAATAGATTTTCAGTACAATTTATTTTAAGATTCAACCTACATTTTCAGGTTACTTTTCATTATCTTTTAATGTTTATTATAATCTTATGTAAAGTTTAACCTAAAATACATACTGCAATTTGAATTGATACAAAAACTGTTAGTAAGAAGTGTTTAAGAGGAGTATCCCAATTACCCCGTAATTTTATCGTACTAGGGGTAAGCGGCCCCCCTCATTATGGGGTAAGTGGGCTTAGGATGTCCCACTTACCCCACTAAGTAAATTTAAGTAAATTACTGCATTATAGCTTAAACAAGTTGCCTTAAATTGCTATAGTACTTATGGTTATGTTTTTTTTTCTTTTTTTCAAATTGAATATAGAGGGTGTGTCAGCTCTAAAAATCTAAACTTAACCTTAACTGCTTAACTATATTGTTTATAAATAGCGTAGTGCAGTTATAAACGCATTTTTGATTTTTTAATTAAAATGCAATTATGAAGACCTAGAAGGAACTAATAGTTTAGCTAAAAAAAACTGCAAAAACTGGTGACTATGTAATTGTGAAACTTGCTTCAAAAAACAAACAAACAAACAAAAAAACATATAGTATTATCAGGGTTGACACGGGTGATAATTTTTTAATTCTATCTTGTAGGAACAAAATTATTTCATCCAAATTATATTTAATTCAAATTTAATTAATATCCTTATATATTTACTTATTTCAATAATCTTATGTGATATTTCTTTTCCCTTCACATTTTCTTTTAAATCTAGCACCTTTTAAAAATTGAAGTAAATACTTTTCCATTTCTTCTTCAAAGGATTTATTTCCATTTTTCTTCCGATTATCTTGTTTAAACTCAACTCACATGTTCAAATGTAGTCTTTGTCAAAACAATTTGAATGCCAATACAATGCACAAAAAGTTGCTTTTTAATCTAAAATTACAAGGAAACATTCTGTAGATTGTAAAGTTTTCACTAAAAGTTTTAAGAGCAAAAAATTCTTTTCAATACAGCACAAATCGTGTTTACAGTTAAAAGCATTTGGAAAGATAGAACGTGTATTTAATCATTTAGACATGTGTCTAATCTACTTTGTTTATTTTAACTTAGCGTAGTTATTACTTATTATACTTTATTTTAATTTTATTCCTTTAAGTATTTTACTAAAACTAATTTTAATAAATCTGAAGTGAGCGGGGAAATGGGGGCGCCTGTAGAAAGCTGAAAAAAGGGTGTTTTTTAGAAATTTTTTCTAGACTAGAAAAAAATAAAAGTTAAACCTACACTAAGTGCAAAAGTACTTTAGGAAAAAATATTTTTATAAAAAAATTATGATATGATGTGGCTCGAGTTGTGTTGCTGAATAACCTAGGGTGCGTGCCGTGCACTTCCAATCGGTTGGTATCCGATAGATCACCAGAGTCGTCTGCAATCTATTTCTGTTAAGAATTATAAAAGTAGATATAATTCTTCCTGAAGCTTCAACCACGTCGAAATCAAAAAGTTGAAAATATGCGAAATGGCAGTGATTTGGGGGAAAAAAAAGTCTATTTCTCACCCCCGCTTTTCGGACTTTGGCGTGCTTCTAAAAATATTTACTTTTTATAACGCGGCTGAAAATGGTCCAAGCTCCAATAAATTATATCATCCTCAATTAAATATATATATATATATATATTTCATCACTATTTTAAAATGCAAAAACACCATAACTCAGAAAAGAAGGTGTATATCTGCAATATTTAGCTATAATAAACTTTTAAAAAACAAGTTAAAAGACAGGTAAAAAACAAAAACACAGGCAAAAAATAGCCTGTTCTTCTTCAGACAAAACCTAACTCCACCCCCCACTGTTAAAAATCTGCAGGTTTCTGAACACACGTCCATCCTGCACCCAATACAGAAAAAACTATTGTCATTTCAGTAACACTAAATTCAAAAAAGGCAAAAATAAACCAAAATTAAGCAAAAAAATAATAATGTAAACAAAGCATAATTTAAAATACAAAAACAAAAAATCTTTAATAAAATAGTCTTTTAAAAAATTACTTAAAAATTTACAATTTAATTATAAACAAATGAAATTAACTTAACATGTATGAATGCAGATGAACGTGCACCCTCCCAAACCTGCAAGATATAGATTTTTTCCAAAAACATGAAAAACAGTAATGGCTGTATAATGTTCCTCACCTGTTAATAATGAACTATTAATTTTTCTTCCGAATCCATGTTTCATTTAGAATGTTCTGGAAGGATGCAATCACATGTTGTTCACGCCGCCAAACCACAATGTTGCCACTCACTTTTTAAAACTATCTTTAAATAATATTTTTAAAACTTTATAGGATAATTATTATTGTAAAAAAGATTAGCCAATAACTTAATAAAATTAATAGTTCATTACTAACAGGTGAGGAACATTATACAGGTACTACTGTTTTTCATGTTTTGGGAAAAAAATCTATATCTCGCAGGTTTGGGATGGTGCACGTTCATTTGCATTCATACATGTTAATTTCATTTGTTTATATTTAAATTGTAAATTTTTAAGTAATTTTTAAAAGACTGTTTTATTAAAGATTTTCTGTTTTTGTGTTTCAAATTATGCTTTGTATACATTTTTTTTTTTTTTTGCTTAATTTTGGTTTATTTTAGCCTTTTTTGAATTTAGTTACTGAAATGACAATAGTTTTTTCTGTATTGGGTGCAGGGTGGACGTGTGTTCAGAAACCTGCAGATTTTTAGCAGTGGGGGTGGAGTTAGGTTTTGTCTGTCCTCCCGCTGAAGAAGAACAAACTATTTTTTGCCTGTGTTTTTGCTTTTTACCTGTCTTTTAACTTGTTTTTTAAAAGTTTATTATAGTTAAATATTGCAGCTATACACCTTCTTTTCTGAGTTATGGTGTTTTTGCATTTTAAAATAGTTATGAAATATATTTTTGTTGCATTTGATATGAGCTGCTATTAGCGCCAATTGTGCAATAATTTTTTCATTAATTATATATAATATGTATATATATATTAAGATCGGTTTAATAGTTTTTGCGTTCTGATCCCGCCGATTTTTAAAAAAGCCCTTTTGCGTAAAATGCGTTTATGATTCTCCAAAGCAGTGTAGGCCTATAGATGTGGTGTGCTAAAGCACTAAATATCTACGACAGGACTTCCAATTTGCCTAAACTTACTTGAACTACTACAAACTATAGGACATTGAAAAATGTAAAAAAAAAATGAAAAATCGATTGCTTTAACCGAAAACACCAAATCCCCCGTTAATTTTTAATTAATCAATGCAGGATATTTAGATCGTGATTGGAATACACACATATATCTGTGTGTCTGTGCAAAACAAACATTTAATAATCTTCTATTGCATAAAAAAAATTATACCATACCGATTATTTTCTCAAATTATTTTATTGTCTCACAGATTTTTCGTTTTTCTTTTTAAATATTCTGTTTTTTAATATTTAAATTGTCATTTTTACTTTACTTTTTGTAGCTTTTTTATTACAATCCCAAGAACCTAATTTATTATATTTCAATCGATCTTTCTTGAATAATCTACAAAATAACATTATTTTGTTTTTTTTAGGGTTCCGTACTTAAAAAGTAAAAACGGAACCGTTATAAGATCACCCCTGTGTCTGTCCGTCTGTCTGTCTGTCACAGCCATTTTATTCGTAAACTATTGAACGTGGAAAGTTCAAAATCGGTGAAATAATAAAGACCATTGACCCACATATTTTCCGATTAATGAACATTCGTAAATATATTTAGTAAACATGTAGGGGGCTAATTATGGTACCTAGAAAAACAAACTCTTTTCTTCGCATATCGTGTGGGGTATCGTGTGAAAGCTTTTGTAACGCTGAACTCAAAAATAAATTCCTTTTAATTTTAGGTATTATATTTACAAAGATATTGTCGAAAATGTAGCGCAAAAATATGTTCCCCTCCCTATCTAATTCCGAATCTACTGAAAACTAAAATTATGAAAAAATTAATGGTAGTAGACGTTGATATAAACTTTGCCGGAAAAATATAGCGATTAGGCTAGGTCCCATAGTTTTTGAGAAATTCGCATTTTCCTGTTAAACACAAATTTCGATTTACGGACATTCAGAAAAATTGGATGTACATGTAATGTCTTAAAATGTATGTGATTTTAAAACACAATTTTAATTGCGATTAAAGATATAAGTATGTTCTTTCATTTCATGTATTTAAAAAATTGCAAGATGCTGAAATAGTATTTATAGGGGGCTCGAAACTGCTAGACATTTGTCGAACGGAAAATTGGGATAACAGTTTGCAGGATTACAAAATAAATATTGCAATTATAATGAAAATTTTAGTGCTTACTTATACTTCAGATTGTAATAATTACACTGAACTTACATAAATTTCTATTTACAGCATTTTTATATTTTAATGCAATGTGGTATTTAGCTAATACAAAATTTTGAAAATTTCAACAGTATAATCACCTAAAAAAAGTTTTTTCAACAATAAAAACGAAATTTTAGGTTCAGTTTATACAGACTAACATGAAATATATGTTTTGAAAATTTCATGATAAATTATTCTGAAGGTTTTGAGGTCTTCTGCGCGTTATTCCCAAAAACGACATTTGGAGAAAAATGACTTCAAAGTTTCGGAAACGCCGCTTCAGCTATTGAGCGGGTATATTTCTAAAAGCCGTAACTTCTGTTCTAATAGGAATTTCGAGGAAACAATTATATCAAAGTTTTCAAAAAAGATAGGAGTTTAACATCTAAAAAAATTAAAATTTCTAAAATTTTGAAGCTTTGATAATCCTGTGACCACTTAACCTTTTCCGGCGCGGAGTAAATCGGTTTATAAACTTATGAAATAATGACTGACACCAGAATTTATAAACGAATTTATTAGTAAATATGAACTTGCTTATTTTCACGTACATGATAAAAGGAAAATTTGAATTAAATATTCTTGGTGCCGTTTGTCTGCTTTCTAATTAAAATTAGGTATCCTTTTTTAAGGACACCGCCCTCGAAAGGTTTAATTAGAATGAATCACATAAATACTGTGGGATTAGCGACTAGTTTGCATTGAGTGTATCTCTCAATACTCCTCGAGTGACTTTAAAAGTTAATTAAAAACCTATCTGGAAAAATATGGCACTGGCCATGGCGTCGTTGCAACTTTCACACGTCTTTTCGAAGCGCATTTAGCACAATGCCAAATTTAAACTTTGAACAAAGGTTTTGTTTTAGCTTCACTGAAGAAATAAACGTTATTACTAGGCTGAATTTAGTTTTATGAAATGCCAAATGAAGTTTAAATATGCATTGCTTTTATTGTCAGTACCGAATTAAGTTCATCATAAACATATTAGGATAATATAAAAAATGAGTTATACATAATAGCTATATTTGATATTATTTAGGTTCCATATCTCTCTGAATATTCACGATATGTCCATAAACACTTTCCTAATATATACTTTTATACCCAACCCTACGTTGTATATTTTTTACAAAGTCTTAGTATTCTTTTAGCAACGGTATTTTTTAATAATACAAATACAAATTCATATATTTATTCTATGGAACCCTCCGTGCGCCAGTAATACTCGCACTTGACCGTTTATTTCAATAAACGACTCGAATACCTTTATTAAGGGGACCGGGTAATCTCTATGTCCGCCATGTTAAAATACACCAACTTTATGTACCTTTTCCTGAGAAATGGTGAAATATAGAGGTCTAGAATGTTTAGAGTATTTTGAGTAACATGCTTTACGTATTTAAACAGACCATGGTCTTTCTAAGTAAACTTCAAACTTAGTTATTAATTAATTATTTAAAGACATATTTAAATTAACATTTTTGGTAAGATTTCACTGCAAAAAATAAATAATTTTCAACAAATCATTAAATCCCCGTGTTAAAGTATATAATATAATATAATAAATGTATTTTAAAAAAGTGAGTTCTTAAGTTTAATAGATATTTAAAAAAAAGAACACAAACATGAAAAATCCAAGTTTTGAGAAAAGTCAATTACAGATTTAAATGGCCATTAAGCTGTGACGTAATCTTAGAAAGAATGAATAATTCCAACCCTTCTTTTTTTTTAAATATATAAACATGTGTGACACATTGTTGGAAAAACAAAAGTTTAAACTATTTACTGATTATAAAAAAGTAAACATCTATTTTTTTCCCATATTTCGCTTCCCTGGTCCCCTTAACTACTTCTGGAACAAAGCACTTTTATGAATAAAATGCTGAAATTATTGAATGACACCGGAATTTAAACACAAATTTATTTAAAAACAAGTAAAAGATTTTCTTCATGTACTGGAAAAAATGAAAATTATCATTTTAAAATTATGATGACAATGTAGCACATAGGTATTAAAAAATTAATTGGTCCAAAAATAAACCACCGCCCTTTATTGCGTTAACAGATCCTCTCTACCAAATCACTTATTGCTGCTTACTTCATTTTCTTTCTTCTCTAGGCTGACAAAAATAATAAGTTATCGCACCTGCATCACGTGTTTGTCTTAATTCTGCCTCTGGAGTCACGTGATCCACGTGATTTTTTCACCAGTATTAGTACGTTTGAGTCATAAAAAAGGCATCACGGATTACAGTGCTCCGAAGAGAGTGGATACATATGGCACATGGCTTTCTTTTTCCTCTATTGTGTTTCTCTCTTCCCTTTCTTTTCCGACCTAAGCGAGATTTGATAATAATTATATCTGCTTATATTACTCTCTTGCAGTGATTTGTTTTAAACGATTATATTATTTTCATTTGAAAAACTGAAAAAAAAAATCCATTTCTTTTATTCCCTATAGGGAATATCCCTATTTCCCTATAGGGCAAAATCTTGGATTAAGGATTGTCATGAAATTTGGTAAAGATACTAAACATTTATGTGTGTTTAAAATGAACTACTCTTAGGCCAAAATTACTGCATTATCTAGATTTAAAAAATATTTTCGTAAAAAAAGATAAAAATTTTATATTTTTAATGAATAAAGATAGTCATAACTAAAAATATTACCATTGTAAATATTTAAAAGTAGTTCATTTTAAAGACAAATATTTTTTTAGCATCTTTGCAACATTTCATGACAATCCATACATACTTTCTCAAACTATCATGCGCGCAATGACTTCTGGAGTAAAAAAAGTGGTATTTTTATTTCAACAATACACAAATTCTGTAAAAGACTAGTAAATTTCTAATGGTAGAATATTACAAAGCACAATCTGTTTAATTAATATCCAAATTTCCATGTTTACACATAAAAATGTTTTGAAGGTAGACTAATTCAAACTTTGGAGTTTTTCGTTAATTTTCGACTCGTTTAAAAGGTACAAGACCCCTTAAAATGTAATTAATAATTAAAGTCTTATATTCCACCATAGTTTGTTGGGAGTTCTTTAACCGCGGTTTAGTCTGTCAAGCAGTTTCAAATAACTGATCAGATGTCTTTACCAAATAGTTACCTGATAGAATATTGTTTTGGCTGGTATGTTGTCCAGATAGCTCAATCGCAAGAGCGTTGGAAATTGAAGCCAAAAATTTGGGTTCCAGTCTGAACACATTTTCAAACAGATGAAAAAATTACTACACATATAAATTAGTCTATATATTAGTCTATAAATTAGTTTATATGTTTGAATATAGAGGTTTAAAAAATGTTTTTTAATTTATTTGAAATTTTGACGCTCAAAATTTCAAAAAGTTTGGAAAATATTTTTTTTTCTTATCATCTTTATATTCAAATATATAAAATTCGATGCACAGTTTTATTTATATATATAAACCAAACTTGTATAAAAAATATTGGGGATTTTCATTGATAAGGAGTTCGCAAGGGGAATTTGAAAAGTTGTAAAATATTACGGATAATTCCTTTTTTTTCTCAATTTTTTTTTTAATTAATACATTTTTTTTATTAATTTTTTTGTGATAAATGTATGCCATAATGCATATAATGTACCCTTGAATAATATTTAAAGTGGAATTTACAAAAAATAAGAAATTGATTTTAAAGGTCCCTCGTTCCCTTAAACGCTTATTAAAGAAAAAAGATGAATATTTGTTATGTTATTATCTTTCAGTACGACGTAGGTACATATTATTTTAGAATTTAACGTACAAAAGTTTACTTATAAAGGCACTGTTATTTGCTTCATAATTAGAAGATAATAATGTCTAGTTTTAACGTGATTTATTCTTATTTTTATTATTATCTATCACATAATATAATTTATGGCAAAAATGTCTTTATCTTTAAATAGTTTAATGCTTGGCGATTTAATATCCAACAATATGTTTTACACGATTTCTTTGAAACAATTACAAATCATTTTTAATACTTTGAAGACACATGCTGACTACGAGCAAAACAAACATAAATTCAAAGTTTAAAAAAGTATCATTTGAGAAGGGTAAAAATAGTGTAAAGTTTTTTTTCTTTCTTTTTTTCCAATTCTGATATGAAAAAATAAATAAATAAATAAATAAAAAAATAAATGCAATTTAACAAATTAGAACGACCATTTGGAAAATGATTTTTTTCAAAGTCTAAAATTTAAGACATAAAAAATTGCACGGAGTTGTTCATACATTACATACGCCATGAATTAAACATTAATAGTGTTATTACACGTAAAAATTCCAAACGACAGAAATCGCCTGCAACTCGTGGGTATTATCCACCTGAAACTTATATATTATCCAAGTATTTCGTTGTCTGTTCGGTAAAAGGCTCTTCCATCGTCACATTTCCAAGAAATCTGACGGCCAATTTTAAATGAAATTTATTTCTTAAACTTCTAAACATCCCACAATATTACTCTTTACACCGTCTGATAGGGAAAAGAATGTACTTTTAAAAGCAATTTGTTTGAAAGCTGTATCTCAATTTGTTTCTGAGTTATAATTTTTTTTTTTGTAGTTTTTATTACTTTTTAGTAATAGTGGCAACAGAAGTAATCCATCTTTCTTGAAAGTAAAGGGAAATACATATTACTGTATAGACCAATCAGAACACGAATAAAATGCGGATTAAACCAATAAAAACTTTCAGATATGCTTTTCATTTCCTACCCTGGCGAGAACAATAACCATTTTTCCAAATGGTTAAAAAAAAAAAAAAAAAAAAAAAAAAAAAAAAAACTAAAATTATTTTTCTTAACTGAATATTCTTTATTAATTGTACTTTCAATTTTCTTGTCAGATTGACTAGAACTTGTAAATGAATAAATTAAAAAATATATTTTTTGAAAGTTTGCAGGTAGGTATAATCCCTCAAAATCTTAGAAAAACTTTTAAAAATATTTACAATGTTTTTTTTTAATCTACGACAACGAGGTTGCTACTTTCAGTACGACATATGTATAATGTTATTTTTAGCTTTAACCAAAAATGCTTATCGATGAAGCTACTGTTATGGGCTTCATAATTAGAAAATAGTAAAGTGTAATTTTAACGTGATTTATTGTTATTTTTATTATTATATATGACGTAACATATAATTTACGACAAAAAAATTTCATTAAATATTTTAATAAATGGTTAATATCCAAGATTATATTTCATTTTTTTTTACCCGACTACGGCAAAGCCAAAGGAGGGTTATGATTTTGACAGGCTATGTATGTATGTATGTATGTATGTATGTATGTATGTATGTATGTATGTTCATCTGTTCCCTCGTAACTTCTAAACCACTAATCAGAATTCGACAAATGACATATCATTAGAAGCGTCTTAATTGTCCGCTGGTTATAGGCTATATAGATTTTCACCAAATTCAATGTGGCGCCTTCTAGCGGACAAAATATACAGAGTAAAAAAATAAAGTTAAGCTAGATATGCCGTGTTTGGTATCATTTTAAAGCGCTTCACTTGTACATTTCGAATATATATATATTACTAGCATTTGCTTGTGACTTTACTTGCATTTATGGGCTAATTGCATATAATTCACATCTTTTCGTTCTTAATTTCTTTGGTACTTAGTAATCAGAATAAGACCACTGCAGTGCCATTAGAAGGGTCTTGATCTTGATATTCTGTTGGTTGTGAGCTATAAAGTTTGTCACCAAATTTACTATTATGCCCTCTAGCGGACAAAAAGTATAAAATAAAAATATATGTAATGTGTTTGGTATTACTTGAAAGAGCTTCACCAGTATTTATATGCTTATACATAATTACAAGACTGCTTTGAAGATGTTTAAAAAAAATGAGCGATAAGAGTAAAGCGCGGATCACGGGAACTGTAATGTAGAGCAGCGTGAACGTTAATAGAATAATTTAATGCACTAATGTAAACGACATAAGCTGGGAGTACCTCCACGCGGTGAAGGCGGAAACAGTTTGATAACTGGCTAAAACTCCCATAAAAATGTCCTCTGCATTATATGCCTTCGGGCTTATGTTGTTATATGTGCGTGTGTATCTATTTGCCTATTCGTTGTCACGTTGTGTACCCGGTAACGCAGGGAAGCAACCACAGCCATCCTACTTCGATACACTGTTTAAATTTTGTCGGATTAAATAAATAAAAATAATTTTGCTGGTATTGCACCAAAAGTACCAGGTTTATATAGTCTACGAAATAGCAGTAAAAGTTAGTAGTATAGTATAGTTAGTAAGTATAGAAATAAGAAGTAGTATAATAAGTATAGGTCTATAAACAAAAACAATTTAGTTTGAGTTAGGTTAGTAAATCTAGTGTAAATAAATAGAGCTATAAATATTAACATTTAGTTTCATTATTTTAGGTATAAAATAAAAGCTTTTAAAAAATGGCTTTATCAAGGAAAACAAAAAAAGCTTCACGCATTTCTGAGACAAGAAAAAATGAATCCCCAGATATTACTGAATTTAGAAGAATAAAAGACAAAGATTATCAGAAAAATCGTAGGAAAACGCAGTCCGAACATTCTAAAGTGGAAAATCGTTGGAATGCTAAAAAACGGGCTGATAATCTTCGTGAGAAAGAAACTTCTCAAAAAAAAATCATACGTTTACATAAAGCAAAAAACTACATTGCTCAGATAAGATCGCAAGAATCTCAAAATTCTCGATCACAGCGACTTTATTCGTTAAAGACACATGCTTCCGAAACCCGAAGCTTAGAAACTCCCACTTCAAAAATACTTCGACTCAAGTCAATGAAAGATCATGCTTCTCAAGTACGTAATCTAGAATCTCCGTCGACTCGACAAACACGTTTGGAAAATATGTGTAATCATGCCTCTCAAATGCGTGATCAAGAGTCTCCGTCGACTAGACAATCACGTTTGGAAAATATGTGTAATCATGCCTCTCAAATGCGTGCTCAAGAGTCTCCGTCGACTAGACAAACACGTTTGGAAAATATGTGTAATCATGCCTCTCAAATGCGTGATCAAGAGTCTCCGTCGACTAGACAATCACGTTTGGAAAATATGTGTAATCATGCCTCTCAAATGCGTGCTCAAGAGTCTCCGTCGACTAGACAATCACGATTGGAAAATATGTGTAATCATGCCTCTCAAATGCGTGCTCAAGAGTCTCCGTCGACTAGACAATCACGTTTGGAAAATATGTGTAATCATGCCTCTCAAATGCGTGATCAAGAGTCTCCGTCGACTAGACAATCACGTTTGGAAAACATGCGTAATCATGCCTCTGAAATGCGTGATCTAGAATCCCCGTCTACTAGGCAATCACGACTTGAGTCGATGAGCAATCATGCTTCAGAAATTCGTGCTAACGAAACTCCAACATCAAGAGAGATACGACTTCAATCCATGCAGATAAATACATCTAGAACCTACCGAGCTCGAAGAATTTTGTTCGAAACAGACAAGGACGAGTTTGATAGGGCAATTTCGGAGGTATCGGACAAAACATGTTATATTTGTAAAAAAACACTATACAAAAATCAAGTAAAAAATATAACATCTAATAATCTTTTCCCGCCTAACACTCCACAAAGAATAACAGCCTGTAATCGATGTGCCAATTCTATAAGTCGTAATAAAGTTCCGTCAACGGCTTTTTGGAATAAAATGACAGTTCCGGAACCTCCTCAACAATTAGTAGCTTTATCTGAAGTTGAAATAAGGCTTGTATCAAGGATTATACCGTTTGTTAAAATAATAAAACTGGGAGGACATTTCGGACAAAAAGGGTTTAAAGGGCAGGCTGTGTTGTTTGCTCAACAAGTTGAAGAAATCACGGAACAACTACCACTGGCGATTGAACAGTGCGGTCTCACTGTTGTCATCGAAACATTAGAAAATGTTGATAGGGTCAGGGAATATAGAGTGAATTTAGACAACCTACGTGCAGCTTTAAATTGGCTTGTAAACAACAATCATCTCTATAGAGGCGTTACTCTTAACTTTGAACACCTACAAAATTCAATGAATGATGAGCATATAATTGAAATACCGCCAACAACAGTTAATCATAACCGAGAGCCACATCAACATTTTAAAGTTATTAATTCAGACCGAAAAATTCTTAGAGGTTCTTTTAATCAAGGAAGTGACATGTTTTCTTCCGACAGTAGGGGGAAACAATGCACTGCAAATGCAGCAGTTGCTATAGCTTATTCTTCCACCAAAGATCTGTCGCAATGGGACGCTTCGGACATTGATCGGGTGTTAATATTTGGTGATGCATATTACTCCCAGTGTCTAAGGAGCTTGCCAATACAACCAAATTATTTAAACACCGAAGAATTGCTCCCGGAGTTAGTCATCGCAAATATGTCTTATACACTTGATTTTGACATAGATTGTATAACAGGACTAATTAACCCAACAGTAGATGTGCTAGAAGGATATTTTTCGAGCTTATTAGAAGGTCTACGGCACTTTTTCCTGACTATTGAGAAGAATGCAGGCATAATCACCGCAGAAACAGAGATATCAATCTCTGTAATTAAACATGATACGTCGTATTACCTGTTTGATTCCCATTCAAGGGGACCTAAAGGATTTGTCGCATCAACTAGAGGTTGTGCAATGTTAATGATGTTCAGTACTATTGAATCTCTCGCTGAGCACCTACCTGTTGTCCTTATGACAAGAGGACGCAGAAACCTCCAGTATTGCATAACGTCTGTAAACGTATCTGTCAACAACATGACACCATCAAACGTATGTCCACATGAAACCACCGATAGCGAACATGACTCCGTTAATGGTCATTGCAACGATGACATCACTGCCAGATCCTTAACTAATAATGGCCAAATAAACGTCACAATGTTGATGGCTAACGAGTACCAGATACCTAATTTAATTGATGTCATAAATAATCCTGTAGGTAACGATACACCCCTCCCAGTATACGATATTCGGAGAAAGACAGCTCCTCCTATAAGCCTCCTTGTAGAAAAAAGAGCTGAGGAATTAGCATGGGTTAGACTCTTCCCTGATGGAAATAATGGATTACATGAAGAAAGGCAACACAAAATAACCCCATTGGACTACTTTCAGACTAGAGTTATGGGAAGCGACAAACGATTTCAAAAAATAGAATACCTATTTTATGCTCTGTCTGCAGTAGAATTGTTAAGAGCACGCCAGAATGTATCTGTTTGTGGAAGACTTCGACAAGATGGGATACAGCCGGAGGATCTTATACAAAATATACATTTATGTATGAGAAACATACGAGGGACTTCTTCCTACTGGCACAGGGCTTTTACAGAGCTAATGGCCATGGTCAGAAACTTAGGGCCACCCCATTTCTATCTTACATTATCCTGTAATGATTTGAATTGGCGGGACATGTTAAAAGCTCTCTTGGTGGCAGATGGTAGGCCTGATTTTCCTATCGACGATCTGACTTATGATGAAAAGCTAAGATTAGTGGAATCGTATCCAGTAACCCTGTCGCGCCAGTTTATGTTCAGGTTTAATGCTCTTATGCGAGTATTAAAAAGCAAATCGAATTATATATTGGGTCATGAACTGGTTGATTTCTGGTGGCGGGTTGAATTTCAATTAAGGGGATCTCCACATATACATATGATTGTTTGGTGTAAAGATATGCCCGATTTCAATTCGCCAGAAGGAATTAATCTGCTTGAAAATATAATTACCTGCGAAATACCTGAAAACGATTCAGAATTAAAAGATCTTGTCACCAGACTTCAAACTCACAGACACACACATACATGTTACAGTTATAGAAGTCCAAATTCATGTAGATTTGGGTTTCCAAAACGAAGCTCAGAAAGAACAGTAATATTGGATGACAACCAAGCTACTTCAAATGGTGGAAAATTTTATATATTAAAGAGACGCTCGGAAGAATCTATGATTAATAATTACAATGCAACACTACTACGATTGTGGGGTGCTAATATTGACATACAGCCTGTGGTTTCAGCTCTTGGCGTTGCGTATTATATCGCTAAATATATCGCGAAATCGGAACCAGCGAACCTGCAAACCGCAATAGCAGAAGCGCTTTATAGAGTTAGAGAAAGAGGAGGAAATTTTGGCCAGCAGATATTTGCCGTTCAGAATTGTTTGATGAATCATCGTCAAGTGTCAGCGCCGGAGTGTGCATACAGGCTGTGCCACCTGAAGTTACGCGACAGCTCCAGGAAGTCAACATTCGTTAACACATGCAAGCCTGAGCTCAGGTACAGGATGTTACGTTTTGATTCGGATACAGTTGAGCCTTGCAAAAATATATTCGAACGATATGAAAGTCGACCACGGAACTTAGAAGAATTGAGTCTCGGTGAGTTCGCTGTCAATTATGAGCCGATAAGTTCTATTACTTATCAAGACGATGACGATGGAGATGCTGATGCCTATGAGCAAGAAACTGAAAACCAAGAGCCAATAATAAATTTGCTGAATAGAATGGGTAGAATGAAGAAACGATCACGGCCAGCAGTTCTACGAACTCGATATTACACCGCTGACTCCGACCCTGAAGCGTACTATTACAGTTTGCTAGTTACGCATTGTCCCTTCCGTAGTGAATGTGAGCTGTTAGAGGGGTACGACAATGCTAAAGATGCTTTCTTGGCGAAACGTGGTCTTTTAAGACCACTTCATTCTGGGTATGATAATGAGCTATTATCTCGTTGGGAAAACGAAATACAAGATGCCCTTCGACGACTAGCTGCTGAACAAGCAGTCGACATGTGTGCCAATAATAGCGCCACGAATCAGACTTCAATATTACAAAATCCATTTCATCACATTAATATTCAAGAAGATGATTTTGAAGACAATATGGTAGTAAACATTATGTCTGATGAGGATTTTTTGAGGGGAGTCAATTCCTTAAACTACGATCAAAAACAGTTGTTCACCAAAGTATGTGACAAATTACGAACAAATACTGATGACCAACAAAGATCACTCCTAATGTTCATTACTGGCGGAGCTGGAAGCGGCAAAAGTTTCACTCTAAAACTGCTGGTTGAACAAATTCGAAGACTATCCTCAAATACAAGTGTCATAGTCACGGCACCAACTGGTGTTGCTGCCCGACTAGTCGGAGGATGCACTTTACACAGTACTTTTGTATTGCCTATTGAAAAGGGCCGAACAGTTACCTTGAGGCCGCTGACCGGAGATCGTCTGCAAAGGGAAAGAAATAAATGGAGAAATATCAAGTGGGTTATAATAGACGAGGTCTCAATGGTGCCCTATTCTACACTAAGAAATATTCACCTGAGGCTACAAGAGCTTAAACAGAACGACCGAGTCTTCGGAGGTGTCAACGTTCTAGCTTTTGGCGATCTCATGCAGCTACCCCCGGTTGCTGCTACACTTGGGGGCGCGTATTGCTTCAAGCAGCCGGAACATCATGTACATGAACCACACTTGTGGAGGATGTTTGATTTCTGTGAATTGAGCCAAAATATGCGCCAAGCCAACGATAACACTTTCGTTGATCTTTTGAACAATATCAGAGTAGGCAAACTGACCTTAGAACAACTGGCCACGTTAGACACAAGAAAAATAACTAATGAAACAAACGATTATGATGAAATAGTACATATATATCCCACTTTGAAACAGGTAGAGGCATATAACACCAAGATGTCGGAACGTTTAACATTACTTACTAAAATGTACACCATCACAGCAATAGATACATCTACTGAATCGAAGACATACGGACAGACCCCGAAACCTGAGCATTTACCTAGTGACCCCAATAAGACTGGGGGTATAATAAACAGTATCGAACTGGGAATCGGCTCCAGAGTAATGCTTCGTAGAAATTTGAATGTAAACCAGGGTTTAGTAAACGGAGCGATGGGAGTGGTGAAGGCCTTTGAATGGCCTGCTCTTCGGCGCGATCAGTTGGAACAGGGAGAACAGCCAAGCGCTGTTCTCATACAATTTGACGACGCATCCATAAAAGCCGATATTAACGGACTTGTCAGAATCGAGCCTTGCCTCACTGAATTTGACGGCTTGAGGGGGTCTGGGAAAATTCAGCGTAAAATGCTCCCGCTGATTCTTTCTTGGGGTTGTACTGTACATAAATTACAAGGTTGTACTCTGGATAAAGCAGTTATCGATCTAGGAAAGTCATTGTTTGCTAAAGGACAGGCCTATGTCGCTCTCAGTAGAGTCAAAACCATAGAGGGTTTGTTTATAAGTGCCTTGGATCATAATAAGTTGCTTAAAAATCCACATGACAGTCAATCGTTAGCAGAATTAGATAGATTAAGAAATCTTCCTAGGTCATCTTAATACATGAAACCTTCAATCTACATTACACATTTACACATTACACTAACGACCTCATCCACTAATCGGTCCATTACCCATTTGCTGCCATCGACGGATATGTGCGTCACTACTACCAAATACTGGAAGCGTCATACGTCAAAAAATAAAGTTAAGATAAATATGCCGTGTTTGGTATCATTCAAAAGCGCTTTACTTGTACATTTTGAATATATCTATATATTACTAGCATTTGCTTGTGACTTTACCTGTATTCATGGGGTACTTTTATACTTTTTCAGCGTAGTTTTTTGTCGTAGTTGGGTTTTAGTTTTTTTACTTTATCTTGTTCATAGTTCTGTTTCATATGACTAGTCGCCATCATCGGTTCATTTTATCTGGTTACCTACTATTTAAAGAATAATATAGTTAGCGTTTTGCATTATATACTGTCCATTTTCAAACACGTAGTATTTTTTTTTTTTTTTTCAGGAAGTCTGAGCTTAAAGAAAATGATAACTTCTCTTTTAAACCAATTGTTTTTGTATAAATTTATTTTATGTGATTTTCAATGGCATTTTTATTTTAATTAAAGGGTACACATACTACAAGGGTACACATAGGTTAAAGATACATTTTCATAAAATTTAACTTATTTTTCTTTCATTCTCTTATTTGCTTGCTTTCGAAAATTCCTAGTGGAAAATTAATTAAAAAATAATCACGTTCAAAAAGCGAATGTATTCACTATTTTTGAAATTTTGGTTTGATTTCAGTTTTGAATTTATTTTAAAGTAAGATAAATTTGCCAAATAACCCGCAACCTTCGTTAAATATTATGAATATTTTGGCACATCATTAAATATATTTAAATAAATGGCAAATAATAAATAATATATTTTTTTTAAGAAGAGATGAAAAAATAAATGATTTTATGCGAAATTCATAATGTTATATTAGTCATATGTAAACGTAAAAATATTATGTAAAAAAATAATGAATAAAAATATAAAAGTTCATTGTTTAGTTAAAAGGTGATCATAAAAACATAGATGTTAAAAGTACAAAATAAACACATTTTAGTTAACGTCCAAGTGCTTTCGGCTTGCATCCGCAACCTTCATCAAGGAGACATTTTCGTCAACTGTTATTATTTTCCTCCAACCACGCATCTTCGTTTCAGGCGGGGAAGGCTATTATTCTTCGGGTGTTGTCGGATATAGTGCTTCGTATTAAAAGCACACATGCAGAGGAAGCATTTATATTCCCAATATATGGTTACATTTCTTAAAATGATGATGATAATAATAATAATAATAAACTTAAACACACTATAATAAATTTTTAGTCTGCATGTGTCTCAAGCACTATTTCCGCCAATACCCGAAAAATAATAGACTCAGCCCACCAACGAAGACGTGCAGTTGGATGAATACATTGACAATTAAAGAAAAGCTCTCCCTAATGAAGTTTAGAGATTTAAGCTGAAATTACTCGAGAATTAACCCTTAAAAGCCTGATTTTTCAAAAATCATTCTAATAAGGTTTTTCGGCTTTCATTTTTTAAATAAATCATGGGAAAAATACTCTAAAAATCATATTTTGTTTTAAGCATGGTTTACGGCTAAAAAACAGTTTGTTACTAATCGGCAATACTGGTCTTTAATTAAAAAAATAATTTACCTTGATAAAATTCTATAATGGTAAACAGACAAGAATTTTAGGAACTATAATAAGAAATAAATTTTACTCGCTCACTGCAGAAGAAAATAGGGAATTCCACTAGCTTCCAAACAAAACAAAAAGAACATGTAGCAACAATTGAAAAAATAAATCTATGTTTATTCTTAAACAGCACAAGTATCGCCATCTACATGTTGAAAATCTATTTAATAATATTTTCAGAATGTATTTTATTGGCAACATTAGGTATTATAGCTTCAATATTATTCTAATAGTATTTAAGAAGCCTAAATTGGGTATGTTGCCGAAAAGTAACACCTGGAATTTAAGGGTTAAATAAAATATGTTTTTTTTTTTTTTAACTTTAACATCTAAGTTTTTATAATCTTATTTTAAATATGTGATGAACTAGTTCACATAATTTTTTAAAGATTTACTCAAATTAGAAATTTACATACGCCTTATGATTTTATTTATACCTAATCATATCGTTTTTAATAACTTAACTGATTGGCCCGTGTGTGGCAGTGCTAAACAAGTTTCTTTGTTCCGTTATTCAGAGCCTAAAGCAAAACTTTTTTTTTTACACTTTTTTATTTAACTTAAATCGTTGATTTTTGTACGTAAAGATGGAATTTTGCAATGGATATTTAACTCATTTTTTAAACATGTTAGGATTATATGTACACAGGAGTGTTTCCATGATAATAAATCATTTGAATAGTTTTCGAATTTAATTATAAATTAATGAATTAACTCTAAGGTGTTTTTCTCTTATCAGGTAGCATGTTGATAAATCGCCGTTATTTATAGTTACGACTGTTTATAAGTTACACAAGTAATCGAGTTAACGATGCAGAAAGCAGCGCTCCTCAAGGTGTGACATCCAGCTGTGAAACTGCAAGAACGATACATAATCAACATATAAAAATAGATAAAAAGAGTGGCATAAAGGGGAAAGTACGGTAATGTCGCTCACCGGGCAATCCCTCTCATTCAAATATCTCTAAACAGAATAGAATTAAAAATCGATATCGCCACTTACAGCGAACATCATTGTAAGTTTCCATCAACCCATTCCCTGCCATGGTCCCCATTTGAGGATCACACGTATTTGGCAAGAAAGCGTTTTTCACACCAGTAAATATGAAGATAAATATATACTTTCTTTCACGAGACAAATTCCTTGATAAAATAGGATAAAAATTATTCTACTTTTAAAAATGGTGGGAAATCCAAAATTTACATTTTAACGTACATAATAATTTGGGCGTTAATAGGTTAAGGATATAATGACCGCAGGAAGGAAAGTGTTTTTTTAACGTCACGTTATTAGTTAGCAATTGTTTTATTATAAAATTCTATAACATCGTGTTTGAAGGTAAGTGTACACTCTTATTTTCAGATGTTAATTTACTCATTATTTGTATAAAATATATACATTTAGCTGTACGTTCATGCTTTTATTTATTTTTTAGTGTGTTGTTAAGCCAACAGAAACGCATTAAAATGCAACATGGCGATGAAGGGTAATACCGCTCACGTGAAGCTTCGAAGAAGAAAAATTTACAACGAAAGGTAAGGTTTTAAAAAATGAAATTAAATGAGAGCAGCTCAGAGAAAGAAATTTATGAGTCACAGCTATGTGATGATGACCCAGATGATTTGTTTCTAATCGAACAGGATATAAAGACAGAAATCTGCTGTTTTTGAGTATAATTCGGGAGAGATAACGAAACGTGGTTTCGCTGCACAATATGTGTAAAGTGGTTGCATAAAGCCTGCAGTGGTGTAAGCAGCCCAAAGAACTACATATGTCACTTTTGTCGTACTTAAATATTCTATCAGCCCTACTTAGACAATCAAATGAAATCAAGCACAGGACCTTGGCTTAAACTGCCAACGCTCTAGCCTGGAACAATCTGGTAAACAAACATTAAAAAAAGTTTTTTTGCGTGAATTGTATCAACTGTATTTATCGACGATAGATCCGTTGATACAGCGTTGCAGCTTAAGTCAAGAACTTGAGTTAAAATCCCGGCATGGGCACCTTTCAGTCAGTTGGAAAATCACAACTCCTATGATTTATTTTCAAATTAGAATACATATTTTGAGTTAAGGGAGTGACATTATAAAATTTTACGGTCAACATATTCTTAGCTGGCATTCATTTCTTCTTCCTATCCTTTTCCACCAACTATTCAATCATTCCACGACAAAAGAATATTTATCATATATATATATATATATATAATTTAAAATATATATATATATATATATATATATATATATATATTTTGTAAACGTGAATTAAAATATTTCGTAATATAGTAGCCCTTGAAGACTTTCAACTGTTAATCTAAATTTTAAAAATATAGCTTCAAAATCCTTGTTTTTTTTATGTCTGTAAGACACCTCAGGTCGGTCATAATTCTAAACCACACTTTATCTCACATAGTTTTTGCTATCAAAATCTACCTTCAGTATTTATTAAATTAGTGGTTTATGGCTTTTTATGGTACTCAGAAAAGACATTCATGAAGGAAAAGATTTATAATTGATAGCATTAAAGTTTTCCATTACGGAAATTTTGTGAAAAAAAAAAACTTTGCTAAACAAAGGCTTTTTTGGATATATATTTCAAAACACATAATAAATATTGACAGCGCATATAAAGATACTAACAAAAAATACACCTGTAGCTAACAAAATATTTCTTTTACTTATCATGCGGGGTTTTTTGAAAAAAAAATTACAAAATATTTTGTATATATTCAAAATATATTGCAAAAAAAAAAAAAAAAATGTTTGAAAACCACCGAATACACTATTCACTACTTGTCTTCATTTTGCGATAATATTTATTAAATTACTTCTTTATGGCTTTTTATGGAGTCCAGAAAACGTTTTAACAAAACGGAAGAAGAAAAACCGATCGCCTCATAAAATTCTTTTAAATGAAGAAATGGGGCATTACATTTTTCATTTATGCAGTGTTATGAAAGAATGACTTTGCTGAAATACATTTTTATAATCAAATCTTGTTATAATAGAAAATGTCTAATAAATATTGAAAAGCTCTAATATAAAAAGATCTATAATAGCTTAATAAATATGCTTCTAATATATCAAGTATTTCATTTACTTAATCGGATATTTTTTAGGCTATTTATTGAAGGTTTTAAGATAAATATTTTGTATATTCCTAATATATTGTAAAACAAAAAGAGATTAGTTTAGAAAATACTGAAATTAATATTCCCTATTTATTTTCATTTTAGTATGATAGTTTTTTTATTCGGGTCTTTTGCTAGAGTCCATAACACGCATTAGCAAATTCTGGAGTTCATAAAACGCATTAGCAAAAAGAAAATATCAGGAACGAGTGCATTAAAATTTTCCATTCCGGGAATTATATCAAACAAAGATACCATTAAAGGCATAATAAATATTAACAAAGAATGAAAAAAATAAGTTATAGAGAAAAAAGTACTTCCAGTTAATTTAAATATATTGTTCACATATTAGTTATTACCACGGAATACATTAAAATTCTGATATAGTTAGTCAGTCGAAAAATTTCCTGGGCTGGTAAAATTACAGATCTAAATACGGCGCTGTTTAACCGTATATAGACGGGAGTTAATACCACGGGATTTATTAAAATTCTTATGTACTTAGTCCATCCAATTATTTATCTGGCTGGTTAAATTACAGATTTAAATACGGTAATGTTTGTTGGTAGATGACACCGAAATCATGACTACCCTTTGCCTTGTAAAGCGGTACAATTTCTTGTTGCTATCTGTTGTTTGATATTAAAGTGCACTGGTTTGTTGTGACAGTGTAACATGCACTATAAAAAAACCACTGTAAATTTGCCAGAACAAACTCGTTCACAGTGAATGTGCTGTATCTTTCTTTGGTTTCCTGACTATATAAACATGAAAAATACAGTAGTTACGTAAAATTAACAGCACATTGTGCTGTTAATTTTACGTAACTACTGTATTTTTCATGTTTATACAGTCAGGAAACCAAAGAAAAATACAGCACATTCACTATGATCGAGCTTGTGCGCGAGATGAACAGTACTTTGTACTGTAAAAATGTCGTTTTTTTACAGTGTGACCATGTCGGAGTTCGCAAAGATCTCATTCCAATGGAGGCCACTCCTATAGGTGCTATTGTTACTGAACTTTCCTATTTCTATGTGCTCCAAGGTTTCATGGCCCGTGTACACGGAGTTCATCTTCAGTATCAAAGCGAGGCAGTTGGTCGTTCTCGTACGATAAAGCACCAGCACACACTTAGATCATTGCGCAGGAGTTATTAGCTTCTTAAGAGGCATCGTGCTCAACCAAACTCCTTAATCACATTTGGCTATTTCCCGTTCCCGGACAATAAATTGTACCTAAAGGGGACCACTTTTAACGGCATTCCAAACTTTAAAAAAAAAAACTTCAGACGACTGTTTGATGCACATTGCAAAGACGGATTTACAGAAGTGTTTCGATGACTTTTGCATTCATTGCAAAAAGTGTGTTGATCCAGATTATTTCAAATAAACATAGATCAAAATTTTCATTTCAGTTCTTCATTTTTTTATTTATAGGACCAGTCCAGGAAATTTTGCGACAGACTGTATAGATGCATGAATGATGAATAGCTGGAAATACTTAAAGTTAAAAAAGTAAGCAAGTCACGAACAACAGAATAAAAATGATAGCTGGAAATACTTAAAGTTAAAAAAGTAAGCAAGTCACGAACAACAGAATAAAAATGATACAGAACTGTGTATTGTACTAAAGGCATGGTCAGAATGCACAGTAAATATACAGTTAATTAAAAATGTTAGCCATAAAGGTCATTAATAATATTTCTGCTTTTGGGAAAACGCATATGAAGGTAATTATAAAAGAATTGGTGACTCAGGGGTGGTAACAGGGACAAACATTTAATACTATTTCTGTGTAGTATTGTGTGTTCTTTTAAAGGGGTCCGGGACACATTTTAAAATAATTTTTATTTATTGAGTTAAAATTCTCTTTTGTGATGGTTAACCTTATCATTTGTAAACAAAATCACACGATAAAACTTCTCAGAATGTTTAAAAAAAACTAAACTTAAAATTTATTAAAAAAGTGGGGTAATTTAAAATCGTTATAATTCGAAATATTATTCATAGAATTTCAATTTGTTTTTCATTTAAATAACCAGAAATATATAAGTTTTAATTTTGATTCAGCATTTTTAAAAATACTAATTTATAAAAAAATTAAATATATTTAACGAAAAAATTTCAAAAAAGTGGTGCAAATTTTTTTAATCATATTTTCAAAAGTAAATTTTTTTTTTTTTCAAATATGCTGAATCAAAATTAAAATAAAACAATTGAAAAAGATGTGTTCCAAGTTTGAACCCTGTATCTTTTACGGTTCTCGAGTTATAGGAATTTAAATATGAGAAAGGGTGAAATAACTATCATGAAGAAAAACGCTTTTTTACAACTGTCGTTTCCATGACAGCCATTGCTTGAAAGCTAGATTTTGAAAACAAACCAAAACAAAAAATTAATATTTTTTATTCTAATTCATAGAAACATGATTTAAATGTCATTTTAAGCAGGAAAAAACAGAGAATTTTTTTGTGAAATAAAATGTTTTTGCAAAATTTAAAGATTTTTGTGTCCCGGACCCCCTTAAGACAGAAATTGTTGAGTAAATGCCTATAATTCTGAGTGATATATAATACATTGTAGAGTATTTGAAGAAGATCATTCTTTTTTTTTTAGTTCTTCGTGTATTTACATATTAGTTTCTGCACAAGACTGCTTCGATAAATAACGTTTGCTACGGCAATATTTGATTTCCCTTTTATTATTTCTGAATTATTCAAAATACCCTTTTTTACCCTTTCTGTAACTTTGGAAAAGCTGTTATTTTTTAAATGTTCAGCCAGGCAGCACCTCTCTTTCCTTATATTTCTATCGTAAGCTGATTAGCATGTTTGGATATTTCAACATTTGTTGAATTCTTAAACTTTCTGTTTTTTTAATCTTTCACCCAATTTAATGAAAACCTTGTAATTACACAAGCCTAGAGTGGTTGTGTTGTTTAACTTTTGCTGATTATTTTTATGTAGTTTTTAGCGCTGAATCCGAAAATGATCTTCATTTTTAGCCATCACGTCAGGATTTTTTGCAAATCATGAACTTCAATGGTAAAAAGTAAAAAAAAAAAATAGAGAACATCTGATATTGAAAGATACAAGGAATGGTTGTGTTTCTTAACTGTTCATAACTGGGTTTTTTTTATATTTTTATCGCTGATTTCGAAAATGCCCTTCATTTTTAACCATCAGGTCTGGATTTTTTGCAAATCATAAATTTCAAAGTAAAAAAAATAGCAATATTCTGATAATAAAAAATATATGTCATGGTTGTGCTTTTTTAAGTTTTGATAATTGATTTATATGTACTTTTTAGCACTAAATCTGAAAATAACCTTCATTTTTAACCATCACGTTAGAATTTTTCGCAAATCGTAAATTTCAAAGTTAAAAAGTAAAAATTTTAGAAAAAATCCTGACGTGATACAAAATACATAAGAATCAATTATTAAAAGCTAAGCAATATGAAACAACCCAAATTTTGCAGGCTTGTGTTATATTAACCTTCTAACTTAGAAACCTTGTATTGTAATTTTTTTAATAAAACAATAAAAGCGAAAAGGTAAGATACAATGCTTTACAGACCTTGTTTCCTTGTCTGAACAGTCCTCCTTATGCAGTCGAATCAAATCATATCAAACCCTCTTTGGCTTAAACTTCCAATGCACTATTCTGAAAAATCTGGTCAACAAATATTTTTAAAAAGATTTTCTCAGTTAATTTTGCCAACCGGAATTGTCCAGGATATAACTCTCATATATATCTCAGTTTGTAAAACTTTTCATCTTAAGCGAAGGTCTTGATTTCAAATCCCGGCATAGACACTTTCAGTCAGTTTAAAAATTGCAACTTCTATGTTTTATTTACCAATTAGAATAATTATTTTGAGTAAAGAATGTGATATTATAAATTTTTACGGTCAACATATTCTTAGCAGAACATAATTTCCCCTTTGTCTATCGATCATTCATACATATACATATATTATTATTTCAAAACACAGTCATAAATAAGATTAAATAAATAGTAACTTAGAATATTTCATGATATACTAGCCCTTGACGAATTTCAACAGTTAAGCTAAATTTTAAAAATATAACTTCAAAATCATAATTTTCTAAGTTTGTGTAACTTTCTACATAAGTCATAATTCTAAATCACACTTCATCTTTCATAGTTATTGTTATAAGAATCTACCTTCATTATTTATCAAATTGGTTGTTTGTATGTTTTTATGGTACCCAGAAAAGCATTAGTAAAGTAAAATATTGAGGTGATTGAGTTAAAGTCTTTTATTACGGAAATTTACTAAAAAAAGGATTTTTTTCTTTTTATGTTCCAAATCTTCATAATAAATTTTGACAGCATATATAAATAAAAACTAACAGAAAAACGCACATTTAGTAAGTCAAATATTTCTTTACTTACGAATTATTCTGTAAGATTTTTTGAAAAATCTTCAAAAATATGTTGTGTACAATAGAAATATATAGGCAAAAAAAAATTATTTTGAAAGACATCAAATTCCCCATTCACTAAGTATCTTTATTTTTGGATACTAATTATTAAATTAGATCTTTATGGCTTTTTACGGAGTCCTAAAAACGTATTAACATAACGGAAGAAGAAAAACTGATAGCCTCATAAAATACTTTTAAACGAAGAAATGGTGCATTACATTTTCCCATTTCGGCAAATTGTGAAAAAAAGACTTTGCTAAAATCCGTTTTCATAACCAAATCTTATTATAATAATATATATATACATATATAAGTATTGAAAAGACATAAGGGTATAAAAATTTCTTTAATTTTATTTCTTTTCTTTTAATTTCTTTAATTTCGCAGGATTAGAAAATAAAGTTTACAACTGGAATGATATTTTTTTGCCTTCATAAGTATACTTCAGATTACAATAATTACCCTGAACCTAAATAAATTTGTATATAAAACATTTTTATATGTTTAATACAAAGTTGTATTTAGTTAATACAAAATTTTTAAAACTTCAACAATATAATTCAGCTAAAAAAAAAATTTTTTTTGAGCAATAAAAATAAAATTTAATTTCCGTTTATATAGATTAACGTGAAGCATATGTTTTGAAATTTTCAAGATTTTAAGATATCCTGTACGGTATGCCCAAAAAGACATTAGGAGAAAAATGATTTCAAAGTTTTGGAAACGCCGCTTAAAATATAGAGCTGGTATAATTCTAAAAGCCATAACTTCTGTTCTAATGGGAATTTCAAGGAAACATTTATATCAAAATGCTCAGAAATAATAGGGGTTTAACATCTAAAAAAATTAAAATTTCGAAAAATTTAAAGCTTTAAAAGTCCTGAGCCATTTAACCCTTTCTGGGGCAAGGCCTTTCTGCTCAAAAAATGTTCAAATAATTAATTCACACCGCAATTAACGAACAAATTTATCTGAAAATAATCGAAAGCTGAACAATGAAACAATGGAACCAGCATTATGGACTACCTAGTTGAACTTTACATCCAGTGGAAAGGTGATCGTGTTGCAAGCGCATTATGGAGCCTTAAAAAATTAATGTTTACATGTGGCTTTTTTTTCCCACGTATATTATTAGATCGAAATTGTACAAAAATATTACTGGTGCCATTTGGCAATTTAGATATTAAAATTAACCGTTTGTAGGCTGCAAACGGCGCAACTCAAAGGGTTAAAACATTTTTACACTTATTACACGATAATGTCAAAATCATGACATTAAAAACTTCACTATTTTCAACAATTAGACGTCAATCGCTTGCCAAATTGAAGAAATTTAATTACAAGAATTAAAAATTTACGATGAAAACTTATTTAAAGCCAATACATTGAACACAGCGTTCATATTTCGATTTATAAAAAAAGGATTATCCCTTCTTTGAGAACGAAAAAAAATATCATCTGGATCCTTATAGATTCTTTTTTATCACATATTCATTTTTTTCTTTCTCTGTTATAATTTACGTTTTAGACATTTGCCCAGACTTGTCAGGGAAACAATCTAAAGTGGGACAAAACTGCGTTGTGTGTCCTTGAGCTCATACATATGAGAGACATTTCACATTGACGAAATTTGCATCCTTTTTGTTCAAAAACAGATGGATCACCATAGAACGCAATATATTTTCCTCAGTTTCAAACACTTTTTAATTTATAAAAACCATAGAGAATCTGTTTTATATGTCTTCATAGTATCATACAGAACAGCAATATGAGTAAGTTTTTACTTTAGTGAGTAAGAATTCTTAGAAAACGCATTTTCTAAAAATTCTTATTCATTGAAGTGAAAATCGACTTTAATAATGTTCTGCGTGACTCTCAGAAGGCATATAAAACAAATTTTCTCTTATCATAATAAAATAAAAGATTTTAGTCATTGATGAAACTGTGCTATATTCCATAGCGATGCACTTGTTTTGGAACTACAAAATGCAGATATTTGGTCAATATCCCCATACGGTAATCAGGCTGAGGTTGTGGATTCTTTATTTAACTGAATCACTAAATGCGAATACAGAAAAATTAAATGCATAACGGTGACTGTTTTCTTCTTTAGATGATTTTGTGATGATAAATTTCGAAAAGCAGTGATTGCCACTCTTCGCTTTACAAAATTCCCTGGCAACACTCATGCAATAATTTGTCTTACATAAAAAAATAATGGTGAATTTTAATAAGATATCCGCCGATTAATTATTTCTTTTATAATCATCTTTATATACTTTATGGAGCACACATTTTCATTAGCGTATTCTAAAGGTGACTTTTTAAACAGTGATTGATAAAAACAAATCCCGCATCCTGACAATTTTTTTTTTTTCGCGTAAGCTATACATACGTAACATGACGTATTTGTTCCATTTTTACGAATATCATAGGATCTATCCCAGGACTTTCAAGGATTATAGAACATAATGGCCGGTGTATGAAACTTAGGTAAAAACCATTTTTGGGGTGAACTCGTACAGATAATTTTTCATTAAATATATTCGACTAGATTGAACCCTATTAACATCAAACAACATTTGTTTGACAAAATAATCAGTTATGTATTCAAGTTGCAAAGTTTTGAAATTTATTTTAAGAGATATGTTAGGATCATTACGCCAGGAGTATTTCCGGAGCAATCTCCAAAGATTTTGATATTTGCAGCAGGATTTTTTAGTATGGTGATTTCCTTGTTAAAGAACTTAGATTGGTTGCATATATGATAATTTTGTGTTTTATTTGTATTATATTATATATTTATTTATTGATGAAACTATAATTTTGTTAGGGGAATTTTTTGCCATGTGTCGGAATAAATTGCTAGACGTAAACACAACAGTGCTTCACGTGCAAAAAAGTGAATTTCTTGTCATTGGACTCCATGTGATAGACATTGGTTTAGTTTTAATAGCTGCTTCAAAATTATTTTATAAACCTTAAAAGTTCAGTAATTTGAGATACAGTTTTCAAACAAAATACATTTTAAAGAAAATTTTGTTTTCTACGGTGCGTAAATTGAAATTGAACTATTCTTGGAATTTCAATAATTTGCAGTAAAAGCGAAATTTATCGTTCCATTCGCATGTAAATTTGATGTGAACGTTATTCACAATTAAGTTTTTTCTTTATAATACCGATTTAAATTATATGTAGATTTTCTCCTCACCCTTTTTTTTTTTGTAAATGCATAATATATTGAAATAAAAAATCAAAAAGCTAGGAAATGACTATACATTATTTAGCTTTAATTTACAACTATTTTACAAACTCGTTCTTTATGGATTTTCATAAATTTTTAAAAAAGTCAGAAAAATGTATGAACAAAACAAAATTGGAAAAGCTTATCGTCTCACAAATTCCTTTTCAACGAAGTTGTATAATATATTTCTATTTTTAAAAAAATTCTAATTAATAATTAATGAATGTTTTAGTACACAAAGCTAAAAATAAAATTATGTATAAAAATGTACATTAACTCCAAGAAAAGCAGAAGAGTGAAGCAAATAATCATATGAAAATTTACTTAAAAATGTAATTAGCAATTCAATATTTCAATTAATTGTTTATTATTCTGTGTGATTTTATAAAATTTCCTATATAAATAATTTGAAAACTCATACAATATTTTCCGACAAAAAACAAAAAACAAAAAACAAACAAACAAACAATCAACAAAAAAAAACCCTAACCAAATTAAATTGAAAATGAACAAGATATCCATTCACTATTCAAATATTAATTTAGTCTCTGCTTTGTAAATTCACAATATATTCAAAGAAAGATATTAATTTGAAAAGTAAGGAAATCAGTATTCATTACTTAGCTTCCTTTGAGATATTATTTATCAAATTAATTTCTTATGCTCTTTATATATGGAACAGAATATTCATAAACATACAAATAATAAAATAATAAAATCTAATCGGCTGATAAATTCCTTTTCACTAAAGAAATATTGCATTAAAATTTTCTATTCATGATAATTTTCAAATAAACAACTTTTATACACAAAATTAATATTTTTTGTATTTGAAATTGTACAACAATTATAAAGAAAGCAATAAAGTGATGCAAGTAATCATATATCCCCAAAAACAGATTAATTTGAATTATAATAAAATAGCCATTACCTATTCATCTTAACTTTTGGATATTATGTAAAATTAGTCTCTGTTTTGTAAGTTAAAAAATATATTGCAAAACGATATCACTTTGAAGTGTAACGAAATCAGTATTCATTAGTTAGCTTCCATTAAGGTGCTTTTACTCAAATTAGGTTTTATGACTTTTTATGAAGATCAGAACAGTCATTAACAAAACGAAATAATAAAAACTTATAGACCGATAAATTCCGTTTCAACTAAAATGTCTTGCATTAAAGTTTTCTATTCAGAAAAAAAATGTATTAAATAACTTTAATACGCAAAGTTTTAATTGTTTTCATATTTCAAATTGTAAAATAAATATAAAGAAACCATTAAAAGTAAGCAAGTTATCACATATGAAATGTTCAGTCGTGGAAAAATGTAAACACCCCCTACTAACTCTACAACTAATCATAATAGAAGAAATTTACTGCTACCAAACGGTTTTAAATACTGCCTACTTTTAAATTATGTCTATAAATTTGCTTAGGGCGGCATCTACAAATCAAAATCAAATCATTTTTTGTTTTTTTTTCAATGGCAACACTCAATTTTGACAAGATATTTTAAATCTTCTGTTCAAACTATGCATAGAAATGAAATTTCAAGTCATTTGGATGATACGTTTTGAAATTATAAACATGCAAAATTTCGAGCTTCTAATGTTAAATTACATTTAAATATTTTTTATTAATATCTCCAGAAATTATAACCCTAATGGGGTAATTTTTTCGTTTGGTTATAATAAAAAATTCCAAACATAAATACATCGAATTTGTAGTTTTAAAAAATTATAATATGAATTATGAAATTAATATTCGAAATAAATATGAATTGCAACCTGCATTTTTTTTTTTGATATATTTATATTTATTATGTCCTGCTTGATGCGAATTCTCAACTTCAATTTTTTTTCCAAGTAGTTTTCGAATTATGAATAGAAAACGTCAAAATGATGGTTTGAGGTCTAGAAAAGCATAATTTCAAGAAAATATATTTTAGTCATTTTATTGAAACATTTGGTTTGGCAATAGTCCAAACATATTAAGCAAGTAAAATGTTCCTAATAGGCAAGAAATAATACATTAATAGAAGTGACATAGTCATTGTGTAGCATTTCAACAATCGAATACCGAACTTCAATTAGTCTACAGCGCCTAAATGCGCTCAATGTTTTCTCGGAAGCTAATCGTACGAATTTCATGAAAATTTTGATTTAGGCTATTTAAAGGGTGTATAATTTATTTATGGTGTCAAACTTGTGCGCTGCTATTGAAAAAACAAACAAAATTTGGGTTTGTGTTGATATAGAGATGCCCCCCTAAGCAAATTTTACATACATCAATCAAAAATAGACCTTATTTACAATCATTTGGTACCAGTAACTTTCTTCTACAATAATTGGTTGCAGAGTTAGTTGGGGGTGTTTACTTTTTTTTTCCATGATTGTACTTAAATTACGTAAATTAAATATTGCATTTATTTATCTATTTTTCTGCAGGATTTCTTGAAAGTTTTTATTTAAATATTTTGAATGTTCTTAATATATTCAAAAAGAGAAATTAGTGTAATAATATGGCCATTCACTATTTCCCTTAACTTTTGAATATTATATTAAGTTAGTCTGCGTTTTGAATATTCACAATATGCTCCAAAACAAATTGAGATTGAAAAGTGGCGAAATCAGTATTCAACATTTAATTTCCTTTCACGATACCATTTATCAAATTAGTTCTGTATAGCTTCCTATGGAGATACAAAAACGTATTGACAATACGATACAATAAAAGCTGTTAGCTTCTTAAATTCTTTCTTAATAAGAAATATTGCATTAAAATTTTCTATTCAAGAAAATACAAATGAATTATTTTAGTACAAAGAGATTTAAAATTTTCATATTTGACATTGTACAATAAGTATAAAGAAAAAATAAAAGTGTAGCAAATCGTCATATATAAATGTACTTATAAGGAATTTTACATTTGATTTACTTATCTATCTGTGTGATTTTTTAAAACTTCTTTTACGTATATGCATTGAATATTCATAATATGTCCCAAAAGAGAGATAGTTTCAAA
The DNA here is from genome assembly GCA_963932465.1 of Maratus speciosus. Taxonomy (NCBI): domain Eukaryota; kingdom Metazoa; phylum Arthropoda; class Arachnida; order Araneae; family Salticidae; genus Maratus; species Maratus speciosus. The sequence goes on along the minus strand of OZ010797.1, from coordinate 248,897,394 downwards.
AGTGACAAAATTCCCATTCACTATTTTTCTTTTTTTTATTATATTAAATTAGGCTGTGTTTCGTAATTTCTAGATAAATTCTAAAAAAAAAAAAAAAAAAAAAAAAAAAAAAAAAAAAAAAAAAAAAAAAAAAATGTTTGAAATCTAATGAAATTCATTATTTAGCTTCCTTTAAGGTATTATTTATTCAATTAGTTTCTTATGGCTTTGTGGTGGGCACAGAAAACTTATAAAAAACAACATGAACAAAATAATAAAAGCTAATTGACTCATTAATTCCTTTTCACTAAAGATATATTCTACTGAAATTTTCTATTTCGGATTATTTGCAAATAATCGATTTTAATACACAAAATTGTAATAATTTGTTATTTGATATTTTACAATACATATAAAAAAGCATTAAAAGGAAGCAATTATTAACTAAGCATATAAAGAAAGCGTTAAAAATTATGCAACTCTGTTTTCATTATGTATATTGCTTTAAGATACAAAAGAATCTATTATTTAGCTTCCATTAAGATACTATTTATCAAATTAGTCTTTTATGACTTTTTATGGAGCCCAGAAACATTCATTAACAAAACAAAATATTAAAAGCTTAATCAGCTCATAAATTCGTTTTCTATAAAGATATATTGCATTACAATTTTCTATTCACGGTTAGTTTTAAATTTCTTCATATTTGAAATTGCACAATAAATATAAAAATAACCATTAAAGTCAAGCTAGTAATCACATAAAAATGTACTTTTATGAAATTTGTTTCAGTTACTTATCTCTTATTCTGCGGGATTTCTGGAAATTTTATATACGAATATAAATATTTTGAATGTTAATAATAAATCCAAAATGTGAAATTAGTTTAAAAAGCAACAAAAAGTCCATTAACTATTTTTCTTACCTTTTGAATATTATATTACGCTACTCTGTGTTTTGCAAATTCACAATGTATTCTAAAAAAATTGTTCGAAATCTATTGAAATTCATTATTCAGCTTCCTTTACGATATTTTTTATGCAATTAATTTCTTATGGCTTTTTATGGAGCACAGAAAACATATTAAAGAAATCAACAACAACAAAATAATAAAAGCTAATTTACTCATTAATTCCTTTACACTAAATAAAGATATAATGCGATGCAAGTAATCATATTTCTCCAAAAACAGATTATTTTGAATTATAATAAAATACCCATTAACTATTCATCTTAACTTTTGGATATTATATAAAAATAGTCTGTGATTTGTAAATTTACAATGTATTCTAAAAAAACTTGTTCGAAATCTAATGAAATTCATTATTTAGCATCCTTTAATATATTATTTATGCAATTAGTTTCTTATGGCTTTTTATGGAGCACATAAAACTTTATTAAATAAACAATAACAACAAAATAATAAAAGCTAATTGACTCATTAATTCCTTTTCACTAAAGACATATTCCATTAAAATTTTCTATTCAGGATTATTTGCAAATAAAAGATTTTAATACACACAATTTTAATAATTTTATATTTGATATTTTACAATACATATAAAAAAGCATTAAAGGGAAGCAATTATTAACTAAGCATATTAAGTAAGCATTAGAAAGTAACGAAATCAGTATTCATTATTTAGATTCCTTTAGAATACTATTAATCAAATTAGCTTTATATGGCCTTTTAAAGAGTCGAGACAATTACCTAACAAAACAAAATAATAAAAGCTAATCTGCTCATAAATTCCTTTTCGCTAAATAAATATTGAATTAAAATTTTCAACTTACGATAATTTCCAAATAAAAGACTGATAGGCAAAATTTTAAAATTTTCATATTTGAAATTGTACAATAAAGTTAAAGAAAACAATGAAAGTGAAGCATGTAATCATAACAAAAATATACTTAGATAAAATTGAATGTTTGAATTACTTATCTATTTTTCTGTTTCATTCCTTAAAAGTTTATATCAAAATAATTTGATTATACATTATATATTAAAAAGAAAGAGTAGTTTGAAAAATAACAATACGCCCATTCACTATTTATCTTAACTTTTGGATAGCATATGCTACTAAAAATAACCTCACTAAAAATAATCTTAAGATTATCTGAAGAAATCTCCACGTTCTCCAGACATTCTACAGAAATCTGTAGAAATTTTGAAGACTTAGTTTTACCTTAAAAATAGCTGCAGAATTTTTAAAGGTATTATTAAAAATATCTGCAGAAATGGACCAATTACCTACATATTTTTGGGACAATTGCCTACAAATTTTCTACAGATTTTTTTTAGTGGGTGATATATATTTATATCATATTCGGTGATATATATATATATATATATATATATCACCGAAACCAGATTAGTTTGAATTATAATAAGATACCCATTCAATATCTATCTTTACTTTTGGATATCATATAAAATATCTGTGTTTTGTAAAATCACAATGCATTACAAAAACTGTATTAGTTTGAAAAGTAACAGAATCAATTTTCATTATTTAGCTTCCTTTAAGTACTATTTATCAAAATAGACTTTTATGACTTTTTATGGAGTCCAAAACATTCAGTAACAAAACAGAATAATAAAAGCTTAATCAGATCAAAAATTCTTTTCAATAAAGATATATTGCATTCAAATATTCGATTCACGATAAGTTTTAGTTATCTTCATATTTGAAATTGTACAATAAATAAAAAAAATATAAGTCAAGCTAATAATCACATAAAATTGTACTTAAAAGGAATTAAATATATCAGTTACTTATCTATCATTCTGCGGGATTTCTTGAAATTTTATACAATGGTATATATATTCTGAATGTTAATAATATATCTAAAATGATAAATTAGTTTAAAAAGTAACAAAATGCTCATTCACTGTTTTTCTTAACATTTGAATATTATATTACGCTACCCTGTGTTTTGTAAATTCACAATATATTAAAAAAATATATATTAGTTCGAAAAGTAACGAAATCAGTATTCATTATATAGATACTGTGTATTAAATGGAGCCATAAAAACGCATTAAAATAACGAAATAATAAAGGCCAATAGTTTTGTAAATTTCTTCTTAAAAAAGAAATATTGCATTAAGTTTTTTATTCAAGAAAATTCGAATGAAGTATTTTAATACGCAATGATTTAATTTTCTTATATTTCACATTTTACAATAAATATAAAGAAAGGAAAAAAAGTGTAGCAAGTTGTACTTAAAAGGAATTAAATATTTTGATTACTTATCTATTATTCTGCATGATTTCTTGGAAAGATATATATATATATATATATTAAATATTTATAATATGTCGCAAACGAAATATTAGTTTAAAAAGTAACAAAATTCCTATTCATCATTTTTCTGAACTTTTTTTATAGTATATTTAATTAGTCTGTATTTTCTAAATTTAAAAAAAATATTTCAAAAAAGATATGAAATTTAAAAATAACGAAATGAATATTAATTATTTAGCCTCCTTTAAGATACTATTTATCAAATTAGTTTTTTATGGATTTTTATGGAGCACAGAAAATTTATTAACAAAAAATAATAATGAAAGCTAATTTGCTGATACTTTTGTTTTCACTAAAGACAATTTGCATTAAAAATTTTTATTCATGATAATTTCCAAATAAAGACTTAGATACATGACATTATATATATATATATATATATATATATATTTTAAATTATGCAATAAATATAAAGGAAGCATTATAAAACAGCAAGTAAAGATGTATTCCCCAAAACAGATGACTTTGAATTATAATAAAATACACATTCACTATTTATCTTACCTTTTAGATATTATATACAATTAGTCTGTATTTTGTAAATTCACAATATGTTGCAAAAAATATATTAGTTTGAAAACTAACGGAATCAGTTTTCATTATTTAGCTTTCTTTAAGATACTATTTATCAAATAAGTCATTTATGACTTTTTATGGCGTACAGAACATTCAGCAACAAAACAGAATAATAAAATCTTAATCATATCAAAAATTCATTTCAGTAAAGATATGTTACATTAAAATTTTCGATTCATGATAAGTTTAAATTATCTTCATATTTGATATTGTAAAAAAAAAAAAAAAAAAAAAAAAAAAAAAAAAAAAAAAAAAAAAAAAGTCAAGCTAGTAATCACAAATAGTAAAAATATTAAAAATATTACAAATAGTAAAAATATTACTTAAAAGGAATTAAATATTTCAGTTACTTATCTATCATTCTGCGAGCTTTCTTGAAATTTATATAAAAGTATAAATACTTTGAATGTTAATAATATATCCAAAAAGAGAAATTAGTTTAAAAAATAACAAAATGCCCATTAACTAATTTTCTAAACTTTTGCATATTATATTACGCTACTCTGTGTTTTGTAAATTGAAAATATATTGGAAAAAAAATTAGTTCGAAAAGTAACAAAATCAGTATAGTTTATTTAGATACTATTTGTAAATTAATTCTCTACTTCTTACTATGGAGCATAAAAACGAATTAACAAACCGAAATAATAAAAGCTAATAGCTTCGCAAATTTCTTAGAAAAGAAGCATTGCATAAAGTTTTTTATTCAAGAAAATGTGAAAAAAATATTTTAATACACAATGCTTTAAAATTTTTATATTTCACATTTTACAATAAATATAAAGAAGGCAAAAAAGTGTAGCAAGTCGTCATGTAAGTCGTACTTAAATGAATTAAATATTTCGTTTAATTTTCTATTATTCTGCGTGATTTCTTGGAAAGTTATATATTCTTATTTTGCATACTGGTTTCCTGTGTTCATTTCTAAATCATCTTTAGAACTTTACCAATTTCTTCATATATTTGTGATTTCAAATTTATTATATATATATATATATATATATACGTGTATATCAATTAAATGTTCATAATATGTCCCTAAACAGAGATTAGTTTAAAAAGTAAAAAAAAATTCCCATTCATCAATTTTTGAACTTTTGTATAAGAGCCATATTTGGACCGTCACACAGCGGTCCCAAATCGCAATCAAGTGGCCAAAAATCATTTCTGGCTTTCCAAGTGGTTGAAAATGATTCATTTTTAATTTCATAACATTCTAAATTATATTACATTGTGAATTTAAACTAAATGTAATTGGGGTTCTGGGGTAGGAGATCGGGGGGGGGGGAGTTTTTATTAAATTTTAATTTCCTTTTTTTTACAGGATTTCTTTTACAAGAATGAGAATTTTCCACTTTTGATTATGGTGAATATTTTCACTTTTTTAAGACAAATCATCTAATTCAGTCTGCCCTGAAATTTTAATCCCCCCCCCCCACACACACACTCCCTCCCTACCTGAAAATAAATAAGTTAAAATCTTATTTTTTTCTCTTTTTAAGGTTATTGCAAAGTAACAATAAAGAGTATAAGCAATCAATACAATACATAAATAATCAATCAGCTAAATTTTGCCACCCACCCCCTACACGCATACACGTGCAATCTCCCCTTTTTCCATTCGCCCTTATAGCAAGGAAAATCTAAAAATATTATTAATATTTTATAAGTTTTCGACACCTATTTACCATGAAGTAATAATGAAATCACTCAATTCATTAATTAGATTACTTTAAAAATTTTCGGATCCCGCCTTCTTACACAGAGAATAATAGCTTTGAAATTTCAATAAAAAATAAAGAATCTGCCTTTGTTACTTTATTTTGGTAATATTAAATAAATAATTACCTATCTAATTTTCTAGTATATTTGAAATTTCTGCTTCTAATGCTTCTTAATGTTTTCTCAAAGAAATTACATTTTTTGGTTTTCTTCAGAGAAAGTGTAGGAAGCTCTCACCTTCCACAGGAAGAGGGGGTGGGGAATGAATGAACATCAGAGATACGGATAGAGGGGGTGTGAAATGAGGAGGTCCCATTAACTACTCAATGTGGGGTGATACTTCTAGACCCATATCGAGTTTCAGGTCAACAAATTTCTCTGGAATAGTAAAAGCGCAAAGGATGTACTGTACATATTCTTTAAAAAATATTACGAGATCGATTCTTTGTTTAATGAGAATCAATGTAAATAAGTATGAAATACATATTAATAAGTGTTTATTAAAATTTAAATGTGTACATAAATTAATATAATTAAATTAACATTCATATAACAAACTGAAAAAATATATATCGTTAATAAAACAAAATTACAATAGGTTTATATGACGATACGCGAAAATTCAAAAATATGCTTCACAAATTTATTTCTAAGTAGGTAAAATATACTTTTCAAATAGTCAAGAAATTTAAAACCTTGAATGATGTTTTCCTGTTGATTGAATTTCCTATACATACATGCCTGTTAGTGGAATTTAGTATATATTGTATATATACTACAATATACACTAAATTCTAGTAACAGGCATGTATGTATAGGAAATTCAATCAACAGGAAAACATCATTAAAGGTTTTAAATTTGCTGATTTAATACAAACATACTAACAAAATATATACATATAATGTACTTTTTAAAATAAGGTCAAGTTTTAATATTATTTTTGATATAAACGAAAAAAAGTTATTGAAAAACTGTAAAAACAAATAAAAAAAATATTTATAAATAAAAGAAATATCCCCAACTCTTAAGGCCGACCCCCCCGCGAATTATATAAATGAAATTGACAGTGTTGTAGTAATTAAAATGTTGCATTACATAAACAATGACAATTTTGGGTCAGTGCAAAAATTATATTGATTTAAAACCCGATTACGGATTTTGGACCAATACTTTCAATATCCAATGTCGACTTCAAACTACTGGTTCTCACAAAGTCGCAAAATGTCGCTATAAATCTCTTGGGATATGATATTAGAAGGTTCATTTTACATTTTGTACTATAAAAGTCCGAGGAATTCGGAAGGACTTTTTTTTTATTATTACTTTTTATGTACAAAAATGCCTTAAAACCATGTATTTTTTAAAAAACTCCTCTTTTTTTAATTTTTGAGATTTTTGCAATCGAAAAATCAAATTAAATATTTAATTTAACGCTGTTTCAGTGAAGTACAAAGAAAAAAAAAACGAAAAACTATCTGAAAAGGTCTTAGTTAGGGTGTGAATGCAGCGAATTTGCCTGAAATTCACGCTACAGCAGAAAACGCTCAAATCTCCTAAATTCACATAAGCAATGCGAATTCATGTGAGCGTATAAAATCAAAATATTAAGGCATATAAATCTTCAGATATTTCTAAACACTATGGGATTTATTTCATTTCGAAATAAGAAACTTCGATTTTCTGATTTTTGGCCACAAAATCGCGATTTGGGACCACTGTGCGCCACTTTAAATGGACCGTTGCCATTCTGCCGTTAATTACAGAAAGAGACGCCATCTACTGCTGAAATCCTACTCATCAGAATGACGTCATTTATGATTAGAAAAGGCACTTGTCCACCACGTGCTGTTTTCAGACAATTTAAATATAACCCTGAAATTAGCTGTTTTGATCTAATTTTTTCATACTAAACATAACTGAATACTTTAAAACTAAAATAAGTTGTTATGCTTTCATATACATATCTAAATTCATTTGTTTATTGCGCAGATTTTTCACGCGGATTTGTTTGATTTCGTTTTTGTTCTTAGTCTTGAGATTATCTGTTTTAATAAATGTCGCAGTTGCCTTAATTGGGTCAATTTAAATTGCTTAAATTGGACCAGATATACGATCATAAATTTGAAAAGTAAGTAATGAATTTGAGGGCTGCACGCTTTATATACTATTTTTTTATATATATAGTGGATTAGTATCTCCATGCAATTCTTTGAATAGTTTTTATACATATCTGGATCAAATTCTTTATTAGGCCTGTATAAACATAAAAATGTTTTACATGCAATAAATTTTGTTTGCAATTTCTTTTATCTTGTATTTATTTGTATTTATTTTCTTTGAATTCTTTATTCCTACGGAGTACTTGATTTACAGAGTTGAATTAAAACATTTTCCTCCTGGTGGATATTCGCGGTGCCGTGAGAGGGTGCAGTATTGTTACAGTTCTGGATGGTGGAATTACACTTCATTTTCGGGGGGGGAGGGGGGAGGGATTCATCTGAATTCAACATAGTTTGAATATGCAATGTTTTGTGTTTGATTAATCGTAGCGTATTTTTTTTCAATATAGCAAATTTTTTAAACACTTTTTTAATATAATTGAAAATGCTTGAAAACGACACAGATAAACTGTCTGGAAGAAAAACACCCGTGACAGCAAAAGCTGTTGAAGATTTATGAAACGAAAAGGGGATAGTAAGTTGAGAGGAAATTGACCTGCAAGAAAGCTGAAGCGACAAATCCACACCCAAAAGCTTAAGAATCATTAGAAATGTTATACTTCTTGCTAAATTCAGTGAAATCAAATTACAGAGGAAGCCAAAAAATATCTGTATTAACATCTTTGCCATATAAAGTAAATCTTGAAATAAACAAAACGACAAAAAGGAAACTTTCACAGCACAAAAGCAATTGAACAACAAGTTTTAAAAAATAGGCGTAACGCAATTGAAAAGAAAAGGATGAAAGGGAAGAACTGCAAACATAATGTAAAGAAAAATTCTGTTGCAAAAAAAAAAAAAAAAAAAAAAAAAAAAAATATGTCTAATGATTCAGAATTTAAAATGAAAAACCTAGACAGTGATGATTGGTTTTGCCTAATGTGTAAGAAAAATAAAATAGCAGAAATGATTCAGTGTTCAGATTGGCAAATATGCTTCCATGTTGTGCGTGCTGGAATAAAAAATGAATAAATGAAATTTATGTGTAAGATTTGCATCACATCTTACATGATATTTAAGTAAGTGGCAATTAGTTCCATAATTTCTGTTGTTAATCAGGGATAACTTTGATTTACATTTTGAATACATTTTGATTTAAAACAATTGATCTTATTTTCAAATGTTTGATTTAATTATATTTTATTGCTGTTACTTTGGGTGATTGTTTTATTAATCGTAAACTTTGCTTTTAATAAAATTAGTTATATGCCCTAGTCATTAAAACAATCTGTTATAATTTGGACTAATTTAGGAGACTGGGAGTTCTTTACTTAGGCGACCAGTTGCTGAATTTGAACCACTTATGACAAATTTTTCAAATTAAAATAAAACTTAATATTTTCAAAAAGAAATTGATCTAAAGATTTATTTAGTTAGTAGATGAATAGATTGACCCCATGTAGTGATGTTTTGAATATATTCCAAAAACTAAGTGAGTTATATCTGAAAATAAGTGAAGTGGTCCAAATTCGGCTACTCTCCCCTATTATACTTAAATAGTCTGTGTTTTCTAAATTACCAAAATGTTGCAAAAAAAGTATGAATTTGAAAAATAAGGATAACAATATTCATATCTTTCTTTAAGATATTATTCATCAAATTAGTTTCTTATGGCTGTTTATGGCTCACAGAAAATTCTTTTACAATAAATAATAATAAGTAATTTTTCAGAAACTTTTTAACGACAAGTAGAATAAAAATAAAAAGTCATTTTTTACTACTGATTGCTCTTCCAACATGTCTCTTATAATTGTTGTAGGGAATCTTGCAACTGTAATTGCATGACTACTGATAGCAAAAAGTATGTCACGTGGCTGCTTGCAATAAATATTGTATGTTTTTTTTTGTTTTTTTCAATTATTTTGTTGTTTTTTATGAAATGCACAAAACGTATTAAATAAATGACAGATTAACCCTCCGTCTACCAGACGGGTCCATTGGACCCGACAGGTACATACAAAATATTCATTCAAACCAGAAATTTCTTTAAAATAAACTAAGTATATAAACCAGACAAAAATAAGGTAAATAAATAAGTTAAATAGTTTTAAATAAAAATTCTGGTGTAGAACGTTTTATTAAAACTTGAATAAAATTCCCGGTAGATCTAGGGTTAAAGATGGATCGCTTCTTAAAAACTTTTTAAATGAAGAAATTATGTATAAATTTTTTGTCCAGTCAAGCAATTTTGCAAATTCAGACTGTACCAAAAAAAGTTTTAACTTTCTATATTATACAACGTATTTTAAACATTAAAAGTGCATGATAATGAAATAAGTAACAAATAAAATAGTATAAAAAGAAGAAATGTTTTACAAACTGTTACGTAAGCATTATAAACATTGATAATACACAGCTATTCAAAGTAACGTACTGTATTTTAAAATATTATAATACACTCATTTTCTTATACAGTAGCGCTCAAAAGTATTTTGACAACCTTATATTCTCTCTTATTTTATTTTTATAAAAATCTAAAAGAAAATATACACCCTATAATTTAGAACGCTATAACTGCAGTTATTCAAATGTATCACGTTTCAACTTCTTTGTTTACATTCGGCGCCACCGAAGAAATATGACTTCTGCTTAGCTCAAAAGCATTTTGACAATTAGTTTGCATTTAATTGTTGAAGGTGTCGGTAGCGCTATAGCTTCGATTAGTGTTTATATTGACTTATTGTGATTATTTTTAAATGCCGAAATGTAAAAAAAAATATTGACGTGATTCTAGAAAAGCCGCTGTAAATGCACTTAAGAAAGGTAGTTTGCAAGCAGAATTAGCTCGTTCTTTTAAGGTGTCTCGGCAACTTGTTATTATATGGAATAAAGTTTTTAATAAACAGAAATACATCGAAAATAAGCCTCAAAGTGACCATCCGAAAAAGACAACTTGCAATGTTGACTGTATTATAAAAATGATATCTACAAGTTATTGTCGTAAGTCCGCTGTAATAATAATTAAAAAAAATGAATTGAAAGAAAATTACGGCATAGACATACACGTTTCGTCAGTCAAACGACGCCTAATCCTCAATGGTTTACATGGCAGAAGATCAGCAAAAACACGTTTGTTAACTAATAAGAATAGGAAGGCTAGAATTGCATTGGTAAAACGACATAACATTTTCAGGGGCAAAGCAATTCCATTGCTAAAGTGTTGAAATTAATGATTGACACCGGAATTTGAAAACAAATTTATTTCTAAATAAGAAAAAGCTATATACCACACACATAATAAACCTAAATGCTTTATACCAAAATCCTGGTGTCAATCATTAATTTCAACACTTTAGCAATGGAATTGCTTTGCCCCTGAAAGGGTTATGCGTTTTACAAATGCAATTCTAGCCGTTTTAATCTTAGTAGATAACAAACGTGTTTTTGCTGGTCTTCTGCCATGTAAACCATAGAGGTTTAGGCATTGTTTGACTGATGAAACGTGTATGTCTATGCCGTAATTTTCTTTTTCTTTTAATTCGTTTTTAGGTAGATTTCGTAAGAAATACTACCTATTGGGATCGTTCCTATGTTGGAATTTCTGAAATTTTTTTGCAGATCTACACCGATCATGACCCCTAGAACCCAAAACCACCCTCAGTAAAAAACTTTATCTATCTATCTATCTATATATATATATATATATATATATATATGTATATATATATATCACTTTCTTCTGGACACGATAACTTTCGTAATTCTACACCAATCTCTTCCAAACTGATACATAAAATCAAAGGGCATAAAATCTCGGTCAAGTTCGTTAATCGGCAAAATCAGACCAAGGGGATGGGAATAGGGAGGGGTTTTGTGAAAACAGAAAACCCCCATAACTTCTTAATTTTTGTACATATCAAATCAGTTTAAAGTTTTTATTACTTCTAAAAATAGGGCCAAAATTTTATGTATCACAGATTTTTGATAAAGTTAAAAATGGGCTCAAGGGGCGCGAAAAATGGGGTTTTGGGGAGAAAAAAATTTTTAACTTCGTCAATTCTCAAGATATCAATTCCAATTAATTTTATCATGAATCTCCTTAACATTATCTAGAACTTTTATATTCAGAAGTTTTTGATAGGACCAATTCGTACCGCAAAAAAAAAATAAAAACGAAAACAAAAAAGGGGTTTGAAGAAGTAAAAAATCCATAACTCCGTCAATTCAAAAGATATAAAATCCCCATGATGTTATCATATATCTTCTTAATATTGTCTACAACATCTATATAGACAAGTTTTGGATAGGACCAATTCTTACAGCAAAAACAAATTAAAAATACATAGCCGTTGAAGAAAAAAATCATCTAAGTAAGGGTGTATTCAAATCCAAACTGCGTATTTTCTGACTCATTTTACAATTCATTTTTGCTCTCAAAAGCTTCCAATTAGTACGTTTTCTTACTCAGAAACTATAAAATGTACCGTAATGGTCGATGTTTTGATATATCTTTTTTAAAAAATGCTGTTAAATTGGGCATTTTGAACCGAATTTCCCGAAGCGGATTGTGTTGGAAAATCATTGCATTAAGGATGCACTCAAATCCAAACTGCTTATTTTCTGACTCATTTTTGCTCTCAAACGCATTTAATTGGTAGATTCGCTTATTCAGATACTATATAATGTACCGCAATGCACGATTTTTTTTATAGAGGCAGAATATATTTCAAAAAATGATGTCAAAGTGGACATTTTGAACGGAATTTCCCGAAGCAATTGTGTTATCACTTTCTTCTGGACACGATAACTTCCGCAATTCTGCCCAAATCTCATTCAAACTGATACATAAAATCAAGGGACATAAAATCTCGGTCAAGTTCGTTAATGGGCAAAAGCGGGCAAAGGGGATGGAAATAGGGAGGGGTTTTGTGAAAACCGAAAAAACCCCATAACTTCTTAATTTTTGTACGTATCAAATCAGTTTAAAGTTTTTACTACTTCTAAAAATAGCGCCAAAAATTCATGCATCACAGATTTTTGATAAAATTTAAAATAGGAGGAGCGCAAAAAATATGGTTTTGGGGAGAAAAAATTTCCTTACTTCGTCAATTCTTAAGATATCAAATCCAATAATTTTATTATACATCTCCTTAATATTATCTACAACTTTTATAGTCATAAGTTTTTGATAGGACCAATTCGTACCGAAAAAAAAAAAAAAAAAAAAAAAAAAAAAAAAATTAAAAACGAAAACAAAAAAGGGGAGTTGAAGAAGAAAAATTTTCATAACTCCGTCAATTCACAAGATATAAAATCTCCATGAATTTATCATATATCTTCTTAATATTGTCTTCAACATTTATATAGGCATGTTTTTGATAGGGCCAATTCTTACAGCAAAAACAAATTAAAAATACATAGCGGTTGAAGGAAAAAATCATTTTGTTAAGGGTGCATTCAAATCCAAACTGTCTATTTTCTTACTCATTTTTAAATTCATTTTTGCTCTCAAACGCATCCTATTGCTAAATTCTCTTATTCAGAAACTATATAATGTACAGTAATGATCAATGTTTTGATAGAGGCAGAATATATTTCAAAAAATGATGTCAAAATGGGCATTTTGAACAGAATTTCCAGAAGCGATTGTGTTAGAAATGAAAAATATTGCCCTACTGAGGAAATAATTGTTTATTAATCAAGTTTTAATTAATTGAAAGAAAAATAAAAACACAGGTCGCTTATAAATCTTTTCAAAAATCACGTCAGCATGTTTCATATATATATATATATATATATATATATATATATATATATATATATATATATTATTTTTTTTTATTACAAATGAATCTGAAAATATGCCAGAAAATTTCGAGTTGTTGAGTATGGAAAAATATTTTTTTTAATATCGCCTTAACACGATTCTGATAAAAGCAGCTATTTTATAAAAAGGAAATAAAAACGCGTCAAAAGCAGACAGATAAAACTGTTAAAGTGGATTTATATATAATAATGATTTAGTTTTTGTTGGTGAAATTAGTATACTTAACTTCGAAATCTACCTCTGCCTGTATGCCGGGCCGGCAGGGATTTTTCATTATTACAGCGGACTTGCGACAACCACTTTTAGATATCATTTTTATAATACAGTCAAAATTGAAAGTTTTTTTTTTCGGATGACCACTTCCAGGCTTATTTTCGATGTATATCTGTTTATTAAAAACTTTATTCCGTGTAATAACAAGTTGCCGAGACGTGTTAAAAGAACGAGCTAATTCTGCTTGCAGTCTACCTTTCTTAAGTGCATTTACAGCGGCTTTTCTAGAATCACGTCAATATTTTTTACATTTCGGCATTTAAAAATAATCACAATAAGTCAATATAAACACTAATCAAAACTATAGCGCCACTGAAACCTTCAACAATTAAATGCAAACTAATTGTCAAAATACTTTTGAGCTAAGGATGACTCATATTTCTTCGGTGGCGCCAAATGTAAACAGACAAGTTGAAACTTGATATATTTGAATAACTGCAGTCATAGGGAAATCAGTTATAGGGAATATATTTTCTTTTACATTTTTTATATTAAATAAAATAAGAGCGAATATAAGATTGTCAAAATACTTTTGAGCTCTACTGTATATATGCGCGAAAACTTGTTTAACCCTTTGAGGGGCGGTATTATGTTTATGAAACCACTTAATTTTAATTCTCAAACGCCAAAATGCCACCAGAAATTTGGTGAAAAAGTTTTAGGCTTATTATATATGTGAAATAATAGCGTTTTTTTATTTACAAATAAATTTGTTTCTAAATTCAGGTGTCATTCCTTCATTTCAACAATTTAGCAATGGAACTTCTTTGCCCCTGAAAGGGTTAAAGTGAAAGAAAACTCGAACACTTGAATTTTTTGCACTATTAGTGTTTTATATGACTTCCTCTAGTCAAACGGAAAATGTCCAGACGATTGTTGCCAAATTCATTTTGGCATGTCTGCTCTTATTAAGTTCAGAGCTTTATACATGCGTATTTTTAGGCCACCCAAGTTGCGTACTAGCGTTACCAGATGCACGTTGGCTTTCACAAAGATCCACAAGAAAATGTCAAATGGTGTTATGGTTGCAAAGACACAAGAAAAGTCACACTGTTTCTTCAAATTGGTGATACCAAATGCGAATACTTTTGTCAATCGGATTACCTTTTCCAAAACCTCTAAGAAACGCACGTGGACTAAAATTACAGATTCTGTTTCCGCATACAGCGGAACGCCTTTTCTTGCTAAAAAGCCATTTTAGGTTATAGCGATGGTAACGCCTTCATTATCACTACTAGCCAAGGAGTATGGGAAAATGTGTGAGTTTCCTACATTTTAAACCTGTTCTGGAAAGTATACCTTCCAAAATGTATTTATAGCCTTTATTATATTATTTTAAAATTAGAGATCGATATAAAATTCGGTTTGGTTTTCGTTTTCGGTGAAAATGCTACCTGGCCAAAACTATCTGTTTTCAAAAAATCTCGTTTCTTCCTTCAGAAATTTTCAACTTTACTCAGTGATCGCCTCAAATGGGGCATGCTTTATTTATTGCTATGAACGTCACTGTTTGTCATGCCACCAGCTATGATTGACTCAAGATGTGAGTGTGATCTACCAAGCCACCAATGCATATATGACTAAACTTTGAAGAAGCATTTCACTTTCTCATTAAAAGCTGTAGACTTAACAGTAATAGAATACTTTTAGTTTGAAACAGCAGGAGTATTTCGAATACTCTTTGAGAAAGTGCTAATATAACATATGATCATTTACAAATACCATTGTAAAATATAAATCGAGGTACGTATACACAAAATATTTTTTAATTATATGAAATTCGTCTAATTAGAAATTCAATCTGTGTCGTTGATGAATTAATTAAAGTTTTGTTTTATATAAAAATAAAAAGTTTTAGTCAGGGGCACAGACAGCCCAATTGGGTCACACATATAATTAATTAAGAATTTTGTACATTTAATAAAAAGTATAACTAATTAACAATTATGCATATTTACGCATGTATTAATTAATCAAAAAATTTTTGGACATTTTTGTTTTCAGCCGAAAATAGGAAAATTATCGAAATTCGGTGTTTTGGTTTCGGTCATAAAATCCTGTATCGGTCGAACCTTACTTAAAATACGCAACCGCATGTAATTTGGAATAATTCCATATATTGCAAAATAAATAACTGAAGACGACAATCATATTTTAAATAACTGAATAACTTCTTAAGTATCTAATCAATAAATATACAATTACAGGAAATGTAATATTTTATTTGCTTATCGTTTACTCATATTTGTTCAGACTTTTAAATATTTTCTATATGAATAATGTATTGCAAAAAATAAATTAGTTTGGAAATAGCTGCAAGCAACATTTACAATTTATCCCCATTTAAGGATATTACTTATTTAGATGGCATTTATGATTCTTTATGCACTTCAGAAATTGAATTGATAAATAGAATGGGCTAGATTATTTTGCCTTAAAATAAAGGAATAAAGCATTAACATCTTCTATCCAGCCAATTTATAATGAAAAACTCCGTTCTACAAATATTTATCTTATAAATAAATGCACATTCACAAATTTATATAACTTATCAATATAGCAACTATTTCTGAATACTTTTTAAATATTACATATTGTTTAAAATACAGACATAAATTTAATTATACAGAATTTAATCTTAAACATACTTTGATTTATTAACTTTTGAAAAATTTCCAGGCATATGTTAAATTATAAAAATATAAATTAAAAATCACTGTTTTCTAAAACAGTAAAAGTTTAAAAATAATTTATAGCTATTTATTTTTCACAAATTTTCTTCTGAACAGTTTATTTTTCTTATTTATTTAATTAGTTGTTTGTTACATTTTTAAAATCCGAAAAGTGCATTTGGTACAGGAAAAAAATGATTGCCTCGTAAAATAATTTCAAGCATTGAATTTTTCTATCTAGGTAACACCCCACCCCCCTAAAAAAATAAATAAATAAATAAATAAATTTAAAAAAAAAACGAAAAAAAAATAAATAAATAAACAAATAAGCCTTTGTATCAAACACTTTGTATATGCGCAACATACCCAAAAGTCAATATTCGTTATACAGTTGGCTTTAAAACATGATTTTATTTATTGCTACTATCTCGAAAAACAGTATTTAAAAAGGTATCAGGACTCTTAACCTCTTCGTTCTCAAAGCTAAAATAATACTACAAATACTCATTCATTGGTTTTAAACAAACAAAATAACATTATAGATGGCAGAAAAAAGAACTTTTCGGAAATTGATGTTTTAGGAGACTAGTTATTTAGGTTTACAAATAGGGATCTAAAATTACAAATTCCGTTAAAATATCAATTCAATTATCACTAACCCAAATTCACACAATCACAAATTTAAGGCCTTTAATCAAGTGAATGATATACAAATACTCAAAACATTTTATTGTGAAGAATTTAAGTTAAATAAGCATGAAAATTTCTCAATTTCTTGGCCACACCCTCCTAAAGGCGTTTTGTAAACTCAGATGAAAATAACTTCTATTTTTTGAGGAAATCAGCATAGATAATGCAATTTATTAGTTTGCTTTTAAAGCAAAAATCATTCAGCTATTAAGAAATGAAGTCAAAATGTAAAAAAGTCAAACAGTTTAGTTTTTATGTGGAAAAGAATAGAGGTCCCCATATGTGGACCCAGATAGCAAAGAGGAAAAAGCTTCAAAATTTTCGAAGTTTCAATTTTTTTTTACAGTTTAAACTCCTATCTTTTTTTTAAGTTTTGATATAATTGATCCCTTGAAATTCGTATTAAAACAGAAGTTATGGCTTTTAGAATTATACCCGCTCAATAGCTGAAGATGTGTTCCCGAAAGTTTGAAGTCATTTTTCTCAAAATGACGTTATTGGGCATAACGCGTAGGATATCTTAAAAACTTCTAAATATATTTTTATGTCATTTTCAAAACGTATGTTTCATGCAAGTCCGCACAAACTGAACATAAAATTTCCTTATTATTATTATTATTATTATTTTTTTTTTTTTGGGGGGGGGGGATTATACTGTTGAAAATTTCAACATTTTGTATTAACTAAATACAACTTTGTACTAAAAAGATAAAAAAGCTTTAAATACAAATTTATTTAGGCTCAGGGTAATTATTACAATCTGAATTATAAATTCAGACACCAAAATTTTTATTCTTATTGCAATAGTTATTTTCTAATCCTGTGCGTAATATGTTATACCAATTTTCTGGTCGTCAAATGTCTGGCAGTTTGGAGCCCCCTATAAATGGTAGTTCATCGTCTTGCAATTTTTTTTAATTCTGAAATGAAAGAAGATACTTTTATCTTTCATCCCAATAAAAATTGTGTTTTACAACTCATACACATTTTAAGATATTAAATGTTGAACATGGTCTTTTTTTCCTTTTTTACAATTTTAAGAGTCCTGAGACCCGTTATAAATAATAATATATAATAATGTTATATAAATCGTTCATAGAATTCCCAACAGACAACAGCATTGAGTTAATTTTTCACGCAAAATTTTATTTAACATTTATGCAGTTTTTCTTTTTTCTCAGACGAATTTAATACCTATCTCGATAACACTTTGGGGTAATGTTTTCTATTTCTATGTTTAGAACATTTTGAATGATATTATTTCCCTGTAACAAAAATCACATCTTTGGTAAAATACAATATACTTATGTTGTCATTAAATTTTCTTATGTAGTATATTTCAATGTAAAAATCAGAACTTAAAATTTTATTACCCGACTGAAAAAAAGGGTTATATGTTTCACGCGTATATGTGTATGTGGATTTCTTTACACCCTTGAAACATCCCAACGGCTGGATGGATTTTAATGAATGAGTTCTCTATCAATTTGCCTTAACGGGCCGATGGTTATAGGCTAGGTTTTGTTTTTATAAATTTTAAATGGAGGCCGTAAAATACAAAATGGCGGTAGTGACGTAAAAAATAAATTCACGCACCCTATTGAGTGGCATATCATTGGATAGGTCTTTCAAAATGAAGACGATGTTTCATTGACTATTTTACAGTCAGAAGCTCCGTTAAAATATTATACAACCTGGAAGTTGTGTATGTATTGCGGATCTCTAGCTTTAATGCAACCCTAACCATCATAGACATCTATAGACCTCATCAAAACAGTGTTTAGAGATAGGAACTAACAATTAAACACAACTTAAAAGTCATCAATACTAAAAAGTCATCAATAATAATAATAATAAAATAGATAAGTAATATAAACAAGTCATATAAAAAAAAAAATATTTTAAGTCAATTCCTAGTTAGGCCAATAAGAGATTTTTTTTTCTCCCATTCTTCTTTCCTGTTGAGTAGGGCTTAAAATGCCTTGATCACGAAGAGGGCTCTCTCGATTATTGAAAATTTATTAATTTAATTAAATTAATTAATTAATATTTGAAAAAAATGGATTAACACCAAGTGTCATCACTACAAGTTTAAAAAATATTTTTGAGCTTGATTCGATGAATAATAAGTATTTTATTAACGATTAAAAATTTGAACTTAAGATATATATAGCAAGAGTGTGAGCTAATAGTAGGAATTGAAAAAAAAATAGTTTCACATTGATGATAAATAATTAATTTGTTCGCTTTTTACGCAGTCGGGTTTTTTTTATTTTTTTAATTTAATTGTTTATTTGATCCTTATAGTCACTAGGGAAAGCTCTGATATTGTCTTTCTTTAAATATAGACATTTTTAGAAATTATTTAATGTATGTGAGTACATAGAATGTCATTATTTGAAAAGATACTCTAATTTAAAGACTGATATTTTCGAATGAGGAAAAATTAAACTGGATTTTCAACGCCATATTCTATCTGTAATTCTAAAAGTAAAACTGCAATAGTTATTTTAAAATTTTTATTTATGTTTGCAACAAAAATTTGTAAGTGTTTTTGCTCTTCACTGTATTTATAAAACTGAAGAATAAAAGTGATAAAAGTGTATAGCCTCATAAATTCCTTTTCAATGTAGAAATTATACATTAAATATTTCTATCCAAGTAGTTGTAACTATGAAAGAATTTACTAAAACAAGTTTCTAACTTTTTATGGCTAGCTCTATATTCAGTACTGGCAAGGAAAGAAAGTCAAACTAGTAACCGAAAATATGCATTAAACGAAATGAAATATTTCTTATAATTTTCAATTAATCTGTGAAATCTTTTAAAAGTTAATTTATAATTTCTTTCTATATTCGTAATATATCGCTGGAAAAGGATTTGTTTAAAAAGTACCAACATTCATTATGTATCTGCATTTCAGGATAATATGTTTTAATTATATATGGGCTTTTTATTGTCCATAAAACGTATTAACAAAGCTTGTAATTCTCATTGCCTCAAAAAATTCTTTTAAATGACGAAATAGTCATTACATTTTTCCGTTAATGCAATTTTGTGAAAGAAAGATTTTAATAAAATTCATTTTTAATCAAATTTTATTATAATCTAAAATACATAATACATATTGAAAAGACATAAAAGTGTAAAAACGTCTTTAATAAATTTACGTCTAGTAAATCAAGTACTTCATTTACTTAATCGGTTATCCTAAGAGATTTATTGAAAGTTCTTCTAGAAATATCTAGGGATGAGACTTTTCCGCGTTTTGCAAACCAGTATAATATTATAGAAAATGTTATTCTGTTAAATCGCAGTATTTTCCGATAAAATAAGATAACATTTTCTCTTAGATTATATTGGTGTGAAAAAACGCGGAGAAGTCTCGTCCCTAAATATCTTACATATTCGTGATACCTGGTTTCCCAAAAATGACCGATGATTTTAAAATTCAATAATTGCAAACGGCTACAAATATTAAAAAATTCTTGGAGGAATGTTATGTAAGATGTCAGGAGTTTGTATGCTGCGATTCTGAGTTTTAGTTACAAATAGCATCGATAGATGGCGCTGAAAGCAATAAACGTTAAATCCACGCTGGATTTTTTAGCCTCTCTCTTCTTCCATCTAGGAGAGAAAAATGGAGATACAAATGTATTGAATGTATCCCGAGGTATCATAAATCGGGTCTGGACTGTGCACTTATTGCTGTCAACGCCATCTATTGTTTGAAATTCGAACTAAAATAAGGAATCACAGTAAATAAAAACTCCTGGAATCATACATAACCCTCCTCCAAGAATGTTTTTAATTTCTGTCACCGTTTGCAAGTTATTGAATTTTAAAATCATCGGTCATTTTTGGCATACCAGGTATCGCTCTGTTCTAAAATGCTGTCACCGCTGCATTAAATGAACTTTTTATAACAGGGAGTATTTCTTTACTAACATTAGAAAGACTACTGCCTACAAAAATATTAAAATTGGTAGTATTAAAGATAAATATCTGATAAACACGCTGCAGAAGGTAGTTTTTAAATTAAAGAATTATTTTAAAAGCTATTAATTGCTAAAATCGGTCAAAATCGTTTCATTAAAAATGTTTTATAAGATTAAAAACTATCCATAGGAATTTAATTGTTTTTTGCCATGGGATACTTCATTTTGTGGTGCGGAGAGTGTGTTTATTTTCTTTTTATTTGAGCAGTTTTTTTCTTTTTTTCAGATTTGTATTCAAATTTTCATATTTCAAGAGACATTTTTTCCATATTTAAAAAAAGTCTTTTTTTTTTTTTTTTTTTTTTTTTTTTTTAGATTGATGTCAATTTGTAAAACAGCGCAAAGAATTATATTTCCTCTCAAATAAAGTATGTATTTACACTTGACTATTAAAAACAGAAATGGAAATTTAAAATAAAAAATGATCACGTATTAAAAGCAAGAAATAGGGAAAATTACGCCATAAAAAATATATTTACACGTGAATATTAAAATAACCCCATAAAATAATTATTATCGTCAATTACGTCATATGTAAAATGCCCAAATATCAAATATCTTCACATGTAAAATGTCTAAAATAATTAAATTATTACACGTGAAAAACTTTTAACGGTGAAAATTAGTTCATATTTAATAAGCTCAAATATTGATTTTCCCAAGCACTTTTAAATTGAATAATATATTTACACGTGAATCTTAGATGAGGAAACACTTTAAAATAATAAAATTATTTACGCGAAACGCATTTAATCGTAAAAATTTTGACATATATGAAAGTGATACATTTAACACTATTTTCTTATGAATTCATATGACGTCCCACTAGGAATCATATGATGTAAAAATACGCCGCTAGCAAATTTGTTTATATGTTTGATCACTTGAAGCAAGCATAAATACAGGTAAATGCATGAAGAAAATACATTTTATTTATTTTGTACGAATTACTGTTCGATTAATAATATCAGAAATTATATATATACATTTTAATTGCAATAAATAAATGACATTTTAACAATAACGTGAAAATATGCCTGATGGTGCATTAAAATAGAGTAAAGAATTCATGCATAAGCTTTATCTGTTCCCGAAAACATCTATAACTCGATCAAAACTTAAAATATAAGAATAAAATTCAAAACACATTGCTTTTAAATACCGTAGTTCTGAATGTATATTACGAAATATACCCTAGCAGATGGAGATTTTTAACCTCGAACCCAAAGGTAGGATATTTTCCATAGTGTCGCTATAAAAGTCCGAGCGACCGCGATATTTTTAACCTAACCATTTTATACAAGCTGATATTAAAATGTGTAATTGATCTTGTTTATCAATCCGAAAAACAGCCGTTCGCTGTCGCGACACCGGTGTATGAGCCCATGGTAACCGAAAAACCTCAATCAAACGGATAAACATGACAAACCGATGAAGAATTCAGTCGCCGTTAGTGATAATATCATCCAATTATCCGTAATCAGGTATTTTTTTAAAAAAAACAGGATACATTACCATGTTTTTAGAGGTTGTGAAGTTTGAACGGGGGTGGTGAACGTAGTTTGCAGGAGTCTCTATTAATCTGCGTTTAAATATACTAGTGTTGAAATTAGCTCTTTGTGGTATTTTCTGGATTTCGCAAAATGCACTAGGAAAAGGAAAGAGTAAAAAAATGAATGCATTAATTTTTTTCTTTTAGGTTTCTTTGCGATTGAGATATTTTTATAAACAGTTTTATTATATTTGAAAATATATCGTAAACACTGACAATAAATAAGAAGGAAACAAGTAATTAGTATTAAAAAATTTACAGTGGAACCTCTTTAATCCGAAACTCTTTTAACCGAAACTCTCGGTTAACCTAAATCCATTTTTAAGGCTTTTTTTTTTTAACTATCACATTTCTTGTGCGCAAAATCCGTTTTAAAGCCTTATTAAAAAAAAAAAAAAAAAAAAAAAAAAAAAAAAAAATCTATCATATTCTTTGTGTGCAAACGGTCCTTTCAGAACTACGAATACCTTTAAATATTTTCGATCCCTTTTCCTAAAGTTCCTTTGAAATTAACCTGAGGTACTTAATTTCAAAATTAAAATTCAGGTAATTTATCCTTCTTTCTATTTTGCTATTGCTTTATTTTTATTAAGCACTTCTTACCATAATAAGAAATATTCCATATATTTCCCCTTAATCTTAAAATTGAAGCATTCTTGATTATCCGAAAATTTCGATTTTCCGAAAGATGGTCGGTCACAATTACTTCGGATAATGGAGGTTCTACTGTACTTTTAGAAAATAAACATTTTATTTATATATCAAATAGAATAAGGAATATCAAGCGTTTTCTATAAAAATTTAAATTTTCGTTTAAAATCGATTTAAGAATGTGTGATTTTTATAAACACTTTCAAAATTTTTTTTTATATTTAAAAATGTATAGTAAATATTGACATTGCATAACTATAAAACAAGTAATTAGTATTAAAAATTGTACTTTCAGAAAATGAAATGATTTATCCACGTTTTAATGTTTTATTTATTTCAACTAGTCCCTCACGCCGATTATTATTTATAATGGGATCTTGCCTTTAGTTCACATTAATTTAATATGTTTCTGTTTGCTTCAGTGTTTATCAAAGTCAGTTACACAAAAACGTTGTAGAATATACACTAGGGTGGAGCGAATTTTTTTTTTTCTACAAAGCAAAATTTGGCAGGGTTGTAAAGTTGCTCTATCATATCCTCATTCTGAATATAAAATATCTTTGAAAAATATTAAAATTAAATACTGCCCCAAGGTCATTGAATATTGAGAAAAAAATGTAAAAGCGCTCGCCTATGGGATTTTTTTCCCTCCAAATCAAAATGGGGTGGTGTGAGAAAGTTGCTCTATCATATCCTCATTCTGAATATAAAATGTCTTTGAAAAATATTAATATTAAATACTGCCCCGAGGTCATTGAATATTGAGAAAAAAACGTAAAAGTTGTGCATTTTCCCATTTTTTTCCCCACAAATATACAAACTATTAATATCAATTTAATCTAAAAGGATGATCATTGAATTATTATTATTATTATTATTATTATTATTATTATTATTATTATATATTTATAGTATAATTATGTAATATTTATATCAAATTCGCTTTTATTATACTAACTCAACGACTATACTTTTTTTAAATATATGAAAATTTGGTAACTGCAATTGTTTTATATTTTTTACTTAACCTATGTAAGAAAATATAATTTGAAATTATTCTTAAAGAACTATAGTAATAAGTTAAAAATAATTTTCTATTACAATTTCAAGCAATGAAGTTATCATTTTATAATAGTCCATACTGTTTTTTGGTTTAAAAAACTGGCATTTTTTTCTGAGACCCCAGACAAGCTTTACGTCGTCTCTCAAAGGACCACGAATAGCAGAAGAAGCCTCCGTAACAAGTTTCACACATCTTTTATGTTCGTATTCACCATACCTCAACCTAAAAAACCTCAGTTGAACGCTCAAATGAAATTCACGATAACATTTTACTGCACATTATCAAGGAGACATCCAATCAGAATTAATGGTGCATACCATTTAAGCATTCGACCGAGGTTTTCGGTATAACTCGGGGTTACAGTATTGGTGAATACGAGCATCAGTGGCTTGATTGTGACAAGGGAATAGTTTAATCATAGGTAATATGTCTTCATCTATTGCCTTTGGATTTAGGATACACTTTGATAGAATTTTATGACCTAAGAACTTCGTTAATGGCGGATCTGTCACGGTTACTTCAGCACAATTTATAAAATCGATATAGTCTTTAGCTTTAAAAGTGATCTCGTGTAACTTGAACGTATGTAAAAGATTTCTTGACTTTCGATAAAGAGTGTTGGCATTATGCAGAATAACAAAATCTCGAAAATCAAGAAATTCTTTACGTATTACATAAAAAAATATTAATATTAACTTTGTTAAAAACAGTCGTTTCCGAAACTCAAGTGGTTTTCCCTTTTGATGCGATATCTCAAAATCTTTATTGGCAATTTGAAAAACAAAATATGAAAAATACCAGACCATACCCACGCACATTACCTTTTAATACAAAGTATTTATTTTTTTTAAATATGATTATTAACAATATTGTAATTATAATATTAATATTATATATTATAATTTTTAAAAAATTCCTTTTCGATATTCATTTTCGCGATTTTCTGTTCTTATTGGAAATTGTAAAATTTGACATCCATTTTCTCGTCCGAAATATGAGGAAAAACCAAAATACCCACTTAGCCAGCTTATAGTTAACTTTAAAATGGCGTCTTTGGTTGGAAAAAAATATTAATACTAACACTTTCAAAAAATCCTTTTCTGAAAAAATAACTTTTCTCTCTCTTTCTCTTAGTCCTTTTGAAGATAAGATGAAGTTTTAATTCTGCTTCAGAACAATTTTGTTTTTGCGTATAAGTTAGGAAACTCCATTTAGTTTAAAAGAGAGAAGTGTGAGGCGAGAAGTTTTATGTATCTATCGGTTTTCTCAGGAAATTTTGTCAGAATTGAAAGTTTAATGTATCTAAAGGCCAGAAATTAAATCGAAAATCACTATAACGAAGGCTCTTTAGTTTCGTTCCTATATATTTTAACTTAAATATATAAAATCATGCAACTTCGATGGTTGACGCTGCCGAAAGCAGTGGGGTCCCCAGCATCTGGTTCGTTTGGAATAACTTCCATTTAAATACAATACAGTCAATCAGGGTAACTTTGATCCGCATTTTCTCTATTTTCATATGCCACGCTCTTATTTGAAGAATATTATCGCAACTAGGGGCATAAAAGAGAAGAAATGATCCTAAATTATTGTTTGACTATAAAAAATTAAGGAATAATAAGGATAAAAGCAATAAAAAATGGATTTTTAGCCTGGTTCAAAGTTACCCAGCCATTTAGGGTAACTTTGCACCATATGATAAATTTTTATATAAAATAATTAATTATATAAAAAAAAAAAAAAAGTATTGTAGTCAGGACAACTTTAAACACCAAAAAATGTTTTCAGATATGTAAAGACTGCGAATTTACATTTCCCAACATCACAAGATTTGTATAATTTATGATATTACAACAAATATCAGGCATACGAAAAGTGGACGAAGAGAACCATGAACATTTAGAAATTAAAAAAAAACCTGTTTATTGTTCATATAAAACATAAAAATGCAGTGAAAAATAATTTTCAATGTTTTAACTTTATCTTTTATCCATAGTTACAGTAATACATACAAGTACTAGTATTATTCAAACAAGAATAAAAAACGTCGAACGTATGAAATGTCAAATTTGAGTAGCTCCGCCCCTAATCACGCCTCTAAATGAATTTTACGTATTTTACACATATTTGTAAAAATATTTCTATGTCATATCTAGTGCACACTTTCGGCATTTATATAAAATATACGTGCAAATATGGGAAAATTTCGACAGTAGAACCTGCAATCAGTAAATTATAAGCATCAGTGTAACTTTGAGCCGGCTCAAAGTGACCCTGAAAATGCGGTAAAATGCTAGTGCCTTCTTATTTTACATTTTATTAACTATTAATAAATAAATAATCCCAAAATATTAACACATTTACAACATTTAGATAATAATATGTCTGGTAAATGAGTATATTGTTACTAACTATGAAAATTTAATTGGATTACAACAACTACAAAACAGCATTCAAAATTAACTTGAAAACAGTACTTCACAAAAATAGTTAGATGATACAATTAATTGCGCATAATGTTGCTAATTTATTTTCTAAAATAAAGAGTAGAAATCCCAGTTTAGGACCTTGCCAACAGAGCACAGTTCTGGAGTTTATTTAGTCTTTTAAAGTCAAAAATATTGGAAAATAGGAGGTAGTGCAAAGTTACACCCCGTGGTTCAAAGTTACCCTGATTGACTGTATATAAATTCATTCAACAGTGATTTTAGGTATATTTTTTTAGATTTAAAGTTATTACTATTTCTATGGGCTACGCAGGTATTTCTTTTAAAAATATAAAAAGAAAGCAGACCGGAGTGTGGTATACGACGTGGAAGTGAGTGATGTACATAACTCTATGTTTGTTAGGATAGATTTTCATTTAAAAATATAAAATCATACAAATTCGAATGTGCACGCTGACAAAGCGGTGGGGATCCCAGGACTAGGATCGTTTAGGAATATTTTATTTTAAATATGTAAAATCATTCAATATAGATTTTAGATGTATTTAGCATTATTATGACGGGCCGGGACAACGCCTGGCGGGTCAAGTAGTTTACATCATTTTACATTATTTTCTACTTTCATTCAATGACTCTACCCTCTTTTTTTACTAACTTTTACTCCGTTACTATTTACTTTATCGATTTAAAGCAAATATACTTTATAAAACAGTGTTCTTTTTCATCAAATTTTAGCATGTTGGTACTTGAATTCAGGTACCTTGTTCTTAGAATTTAATTATTAATCTTTACTTAAACAGTTTATGTACTCAAAGCAGTGCTAATCAATCTATGCAAATTAGGAAATTTTAAAATATATACGTTTTTTGATTTCTTTAAAAACACTTATATTATCAATTAGATTCTTTCTGTAACGAAAAAAAAAATCAAGCGAGAAGATAATGAATATTTTGTTATCAAATCAAGTATCTCGTTTCTGATAGTAAAAAAGATAAATTTCGATTATATTGAAAACTTTAATTAAAATATTTTGTACATTCATAATATTTCACCGGAAGTACATTTGTTTGAGAAAATACCGAAATTATTATTCGTAATTTATTTTCATTTTGTGGAATTAACTGGTGATTTGTCTTTTTGAGCTTGAGAGAAAGTACATTAATAAATGGGAATAATTAGAATTGATTTCTTCCAAATATATATATATATATATATATAATGAACTGGTGCATTAGAATTTCTATTCGATCAGTTTTGTTATTGAAAACTTTTTTCAGGATTTCTTTTTTCAATTTCAAATGCATAATAATTATATAACAATGCATAAAAATATAAAAAGTAACTAATTACTAAACATACTTCCCGCAAATAAAACATTATTTATTTCTCAATTATTCCGATTAAAGGTTAATTGTTTAAAATAAAACCAATATTTACTTATTTAA
This sequence comes from Maratus speciosus, assembly GCA_963932465.1. Taxonomy (NCBI): domain Eukaryota; kingdom Metazoa; phylum Arthropoda; class Arachnida; order Araneae; family Salticidae; genus Maratus; species Maratus speciosus. The sequence continues at coordinate 248,869,030 of OZ010797.1, read as the reverse complement.
AATTTAAATTAATATATATTTTTTAAACTTAATAAGCACGACAGAAATTTTGATGCAGTTAAATTTGAAAAATAAACTGTACAATAATTGTAAACTTTTTGACAAAGAAAAACGACTTCAATGGTTTGATTTTATAATAAATTCAAAAAATTTCTAAGGAATCTCCCCCCCCCCACCCCCTATATTAGCGTATAAATCCCTCTACCGTAAAAATACTGTACTTCAATGAGTTTCAGTAAATCTGTTGTATATTGGCTGCTTGTTCGGCTACGGATACTTTCAATCCAGCTAGCATAGCTTTTTGCAAATAGCTAACTTACAACAGAATGAGGGAAAATATTGAATGGATACTTTAATGGTATTTGTTGAATTTATAAAAAAGTGCTGAATGAATTTTATTTAATGTAAATGGACCAATTCCAGACTATCTTCTTTTAATTAAAGTAAAATTTACATGAATTTATCTTTTAGTTTCTTAGAAATCAGAGAACATACAAGAAAAGTAAATACGTAAGCGTACACTGTAAAAAAATCACTGTAAATTTGCCAGAACAAACTCGATCACAGTGAATGTGCTGTATCTTTCTTTGGTTTCCTGACTATATAAACATGAATAATACAGTAGTTGCGTAAAATTAACAGCACAATGTGCTGGCAATTTGGACGCCAGCACAAACTGCTCGCGTCCGAATTTCCAGCACATTGTGCTGTTAATTTTACGCAACTACTGTATTTTTCATGTTTATATAGTCAGGAAACCAAAGAAAGATACAGCACATTCACTGTGATCTAGTTTGTGCGCGAGATGAACAGTACTTTGTACTGTAAAAATGTCGTTTTTTTTTTTTTTTTTTTTTTTTTTTTTTTTTTTTTTTTTTTTACATTGTAGAATTGATAACCTCCAACTCTTTTTTAACTCGGTTAATAAAAGTAATGTTGCTTTCTTAGACTATAACAATTTCTAAATACTTAAGAATTCCATTTCGTGAATATTTGTTCACGTCCGTTAGCTATCAATATTTATTAAATTGGAAGATATATTTTGGGGTTATTGTTTATTAATAGACTACTTCAGTTCAGCGAAAAGACCCGCTCGCTAATGCTAATCCTATGGAAGAAATTTATAAAGATATCTCGCTTGCGTTTCAATATTTTTAAATGATTTTTTTTCATTAGATAGCTGAAATCGATCTGTACAAAGGCCGTTTTTATTTTTTAGATTTTGTATACAGGTATTTTTAAGGAGGACACTTTCATTTTAGGTACCGGTTTGGAAAGTGAAAGCATCCTTCTAAAAAAAAAATATCTACAATCCAAATCGAAAATGTAAAAAACGGTCTTTGTAAAGATCAACCTCAGCTATCCAATGCAAAAAAATCATTTAAAAATATTGAAATGCAAACGAGATATTGTTATAAATTTTTTCCATAGGATTAGCATTAACTAGCAGGTCTTTTTGCGTGACTGAAGTAGCCCCTTGAGTGCTAATTTCACGGTGGCGTGTAGTAACATAAAGACGTGTGCATGTTATTTAAATCTATATTCTTAACATGGTACAGGAGAAACTTCTTCAACTATTTGCGAGAAAAAACTTCGCCAACAATGGCGATATTAAATGTTCTAGATTAGACACTAGGATTAGTGCCAGAGAGCATTATGAGCAGAGGGCTTTACTTCTAATGAAGGGATGGAACGCACTGAGGACAAATGCGCTATGTTTTAAATAAAGCAAAAGTTCTTTCAACGCTTTCATCTTTTGAAATTAATAACTGAAGTTTCTACTTCTACATGCTTACAGTTTTAAATTTAAACGTTTTTAGAATGTTAATGTTTTATCATTATGGTAATTCTAATATTAAGGATCACGTTAATATATATGTACGTGTATTGTAAAACCACGATAAACCGTCACCGCTTAAAGCCTGACGATTGTGTCGCTATAACTAATATAACGATACAATAATAGTTAACTGATATAACGAACTATAAACTCTATTTTTAAAGCTTAAATAAGAGCTTTTAATGCTATCCTTGTTTAACGCAATTTCCAGCTGTATTATGAAAGTAATAAACATGAAACTATAAGAAAATTTTTATAATTAGAATTAAAATAACACGGCCGGTCTTTAACAACATACGAGTAAATACACGGCTGGATTTCTCTATGCGACAAAGCCTTTGAAAGCATAAACAACAACGTTTGATGTTACAGAAAAATGGTATATAATGATAAGTTTCTTCTGTTTTACTAACTTATTACAACATTATATAGAGTTAAATTATACTTAGATACAGTAATTTAAATTAAAAAAATGTAGATGTCAAAATATTTAAAAATGCACATACCCTAAAACATAAATAAAATATCCGTACAAATGTAAAATGATTTAAAAATAATTTTACCTCCCTTATATTACTGAGGCATCTTCTGTTATTTTTCGTTATTTCTGTTATTTTTCTGAGGCATCTTACAGTTATTTTACGTCTCATTTCTCGGTAGTCATTGCCTTTGAAAATTTCCTAGTCACTTTTAACCATTTTTAACACATGTCGCCATCTATTGTAAATTGTTACGTGAGCCATATCATTACATATTTCAGATTTCGCTGTGATTATTTGAATGACATCTTTTAGTAATTCGGAATTTAAACTATTGTAATTTGCTAATTTTTCGACATTTCAAAAATATACTGTGAAGGATAATTTAATATATAGTGTGCCCATTGCAGTTAAGGATATGCATTTGTATAAAACGTTTATGGTCTTTTATTTTGTCTCCAATTTTCCTTTTTGTCATACCGATATAAGGTTAGTTGGGGTAACTGGATCCACGAGGTAACTGGACCATAGGCTATTTAAAAAAAACGGTTGGTGTTTTTTAAGTTTTATCTTTTGTGAACAATGCCCCTTAATCTCTACTTCCTAACACAACGTGTATCAATTCAATCATAACTCTCACTTTGCTGTGATAGACTGTCAAAAAGTTACGTTTCTTTTTTTAAAAACAACGTCAATATGTTTGAACTTCCTCGGCTTTTTGTGAAAATACTGTAAGTACTTTTATTAAACAATCTTTTTTTTTAAAGATTAGACATATAACTACATTGATATTATTAGGTATCTATACATATTTACTTCATGTTTCAAATGTAAGCCTGGTGTCCAGTTACCCCATAAATTTTTCAAGAATGGGGTAACTTGGACATGTATCCGGGGTAACTAACTATGCTGGATCTAGTTACCCCAATAGTTATAAATAATTTTTTGTTGTGTTTCTCTTACTACGGGAAGTAAATTTCTCCGTTGTTTTTTGCTCACAATAAAGAAAATGATATAATATCTTATTTAAATTACATAATGAAATTTAAAAGAAGCACATTGAGTGGTATCAAAACAAAATTTCTTGACCCCTTGAGAGGCGATGATGCCGTTATGGCATCACTTAATTTTAATTCCTAATTACCGCATTTGCACATGAATTTTATAATGAAAATTTCACATTTATTAAGTACGCGAAAATATACTTTTACTTGTTTTCAGATTATTATCTTGTAAATATTCGTGTCATTAAATTATTTCAACATTTTACGAATGCAAGTACCTTGCCCCTGAAAGTGAGATAGCCAGACCTTGAAATTGTACTATAACCATGGGTCACATTCTATAGGGAAACTTTTATCGTTCCTACCACTATTTTGAAAATAATATCTTCATCGCACCTTTCTGTAAGGGTACTGGTAGGAACAATAAAATTTTCCCTATATAATGCGACTGCTGGATAAAGATAAAGTACTTGAGTACTTACGTAGCCGTTTGTTCATAGATTTACCTTGCTATTTTTTTCCTTAAAATACCCATGTGACTTTTATACTTATTATCTATAATAAAGTACATAAGTACTTACTTAAGTTTTATGTTTTTGGTATAAATAAATCTAATATTTTCACTTTTAGTGCTTTTTTAGACATATTGACAGCAAAGGTTTCCCTTACAACGCTGTTTATTGACATATGATTTACATTATCTGCCTGGTTTAAATTTTTTTTAAGTTGTTTACACATTTTCAAACAGGACCTGATATCCGATATGAAAAAATATAAACGCGTGTGGAACATATACCCCTCTGGTCCAGTTACCCCATTTTTGGGGGCAACTGGACCCATGAGGAAAGAAAGATGAAATGTGCGTATTTTTATATTTTTAACTATTAAAATGTAATTTTGAGCATTTCTGTCTGATAGAGGGAACCTAACTGAACACATTTACGGAAGTTCAGACTTTAGTTCAAATGAACATTACCTTTTTGAAGCTGAATTGTCAGAAGCTCCAGAGTCCCAATGTAAAATCATGGCCCAGTTACCCCAACTAATCTTATGAAGTATCTTTTCCTTCATTAATTTTATTTTCTTCTATCTTCAATAGAAGAAAGTATTCCAATCGAAATTTTCTTTGAACTTTCGGTTTTCGACGGATTTACACGTTTTAGGGGTCGGAAATCCCAAAAACATTTTTATAGAAAATATTAGTCTGTCCGTGTGTCTGTATGTCCGTGTATCGCCATTGTACCATTAAAAAGTGTATGAAGTTATGCATAGAAGTGAACCGAATTTTTTTTAAAGTTTTTGGCTATGGCAAGCAGGTCCTTCCTTAATTTGGAAAAAATCCGCCGGAAGGGGCCGCTGTAATAGCGATTTTTGTACCGCTTTGAATATTGTACCATCAAAAATTGTATGTAGTTATGCATAGAATTTAACCAAATTTTTTGTGTATGTTCTTGGCCATGGCAAAAAGGTCCTCCCTGAGTTTGAAAAAAAAAAAAATTCGCCGAAAGAGAGCTCTGTAATAGCTACGGGAAGTAAATTTCTCCGTTGTTTTTTGCTCACAATAAAGAAAATGATATAATACCTTATTTAAATTACATAATGAAATTTAAAAGAAGCACATTGAGTGATATCAAAACAAAATTTCTTGACCCCTTGAGAGGCGATGATGTCGTTATGGCATCACTTAATTTTAATTCCTAATTGCCGCATTTGCACCTGAATTTTATAATGAAAATTTCACATTTATTAAGTACGCGAAAATATACTTTTACTTGTTTTCAGATTATTATCTTGTAAATATTGGTGTCATTAAATTATTTCAACATTTTACGAATGCAAGTACCTTGCCCCTGAAAGTGAGATAGCCAGACCTTGAAATTGTACTATAACCATGGGTCACATTCTATAGGGAAACTTTTATCGTTCCTACCAATATTTTGAAAATAATATCTTCATCGCACCTTTCTGTAAGGGCTCTGGTAGGAACAATAAAATTTTCCCTATATAATGCGACTGCTGGATAAAGTTAAAGTACTTAAGTACTTACGTAGCCGTTTGTTCATAGATTTACCTTGCTATTTTTTTCCTTAAAATACCCATGTGACTTTTATACTTATTATCTATAATAAAGTACATAAGTACTTACTTAAGTTTTATGTTTTTGGTATAAATAAATCTAATATTTTCACTTTTAGTGCTTTTTTAGACATATTGACAGCAAAGGTTTCCCTTACAACGCTGTTTATTGACATATGATTTACATGATCTGCCTGGTTTAAATTTTTTTTAAGTTGTTTACACATTTTCAAACAGGACCTGATATCCGATATGAAAAAATATAAACGCGTGTGGAACATATGCCCCTCTGGTCCAGTTACCCCATTGTTGGGGGCAACTGGACCCATGAGGAAAAAAAAGATGAAATGTGCATATTTTTATATTTTTAACTATTAAAATGTAATTTTGAGCATTTCTGTCTGATAGAGGGAACCTAACTGAACACATTTACAGAAGTTCAGACTTTAGTTCAAATGAACATTACCTTTTTGAAGCTGAATTGTCAGAAGCTCCAGAGTCCCAATGTAAAATCATGGCCCAGTTACCCCAACTAATCTTATGAGGTATCTTTTCCTTCATTAATTTTATTTTCTTCTATCTTCAATAGAAGAAAGTATTCCAATCGAAATTTTCTTTGAACTTCCGGTTTTCGACGGATTTACACGTTTTAGGGGTCGGAAATCCCAAAAACATTTTTATAGAAAATATTAGTCTGTCCGTGTGTCTGTATGTCCGTGTATCGCCATTGTACCATTAAAAAGTGTATGAAGTTATGCATAGAAGTGAACCGAATTTTTTTTAAAGTTTTTGGCTATGGCAAGCATGTCCTTCCTTAATTTGGAAAAAATCCGCCGGAAGGGGCCGCTGTAACAGCGATTTTTGTACCGCTTTGAATATTGTACCATCAAAAAGTGTATGTAGTTATGCATAGAATTGTGGACACTTTTAGGTAGTTTTCATTTCAAAAAGTAAAAAGTTACCTATTGTAGCCGTCTGAAGGAAAACTCTTCGGGAAAGTTTGCTATTATTTCGCCGATCATGACCCCCGGATACTAAAACCACCCTCTGTTGAAATGCTAACTTATATAGTATATATATTTATTTATATCTGAATTTTGTCATGCTGTAACGCTCGAATTTTGAACCGTTTTGGATGAAATTTTTCATGTGCTAGTAAATACTAATGTCTCGACCGAGTTTGTTGGCTAGCTTCATCCACCATCTTGTTTCAAAATGGCTGCCATTTGAATTTTGTGGTCACTTTTGGAAATTTTTAAGTTTCCTAACTTTCTCTTTAAAATGACCTATGTTGTTAGCTTACATTGTGTGACTTTTTAAATATATATTTTAATGTTTCTAACATTCTGTTTAAAATGACACATAAGAGTTTGCATTTTGTGAAACGTATTATTTTTTTCTAAGTATGCAATGTTAGAAAACATAAAATTTTTCAAAAATTCAATGGTTGCCATTTTGGTGGTTTTGAAATCTGAGGGTCATCATCGGCGAAAATATAGCAAAATTTCCCGAAGTGTTTTCTTTCGGACGGCTGGAATAGGTGGCTTTTAACTTTTTGTAATAAAAGTGACCTAAAAGTGCCCACAATTTTAACCGCCACTGTATACCAACATATATTGCGTTAGAAAAATGTAAAATGATATTTAATTGTATTTTTTAGATATTCACCTTATAGTTCTTCTATAGCAAACAACATAAAAATTACCTTATAAGAATCTACTACTTTGTTCATAAATACAAGTATTGAATTTGCTCTGAAATATTTAACCTTAAAATCTTTAGCAAGTAGTTTCGAAGTATGTATCGCTTATTTCCTTATTTTTAAAACAACTTAAGCCACATACCTTTATGATATATTGTCGTGTATTTCATTCTAACAATGTCTCTAAGTTTTCGTAATTAGATTAAATTTAAATTAATAAGAGAGAAATGTAACAAGAAACTTTGGCTTCCATAATTAGATACGACACTTCCTATAGCAGATTATATATACGTAGATTTTATAAAGTTTAGGTAGGTAATTCTTGATACAGCAAATATAATGTATCTACTACATTATACAAAGTTAGTAATAATATGTAAAAGTAATCTTCATTGCCTGTCCTACTATTTTTTTCTTAATTATACTTTTACTTAATTGTACATTTTACTTTCTTCTATCTTCAATAGAAGAAAGTATTGTAATCGAAATTTTTTTCGACTTCCGGTTTTCGACGGATTTACATGTTTTAGGGGTCAGAGATCCCAAAAAACAAGTTTATAGAAAATGTCTGTCTGTCCGTGTGTCCGTGTGTACGTCTGTCCGCGTGTCTGTCGCCATTGTACCATCATAAAGTGTATGAAGTTATGCATAGAATTGAACCAAATTTTTATGTTAAGTTTTTGGCTATGGCAAGCAGATCCTCGTTGAATTTGGAAAACATTCGCCGGTAGGGGGCGCTGTAATAACGATTTTTGTGCGATTTTGAATATTGTACCACCCAAAAGTATATGAAGTTATGCATAGAACTGAACCAAATTTTTATTTTAAGTTTTTGGATATGGCAGGTAGGTCCTCCCTGAATTTGGAAAAAATTCGCCGGTAGGGGCGCTGTAACAGCAATTTTTGTGCGATTTTGAATATTGTACCATCCAAAAGTATATGAAGTTATGCATAGAATTGAACCAAATTTTTATTTTAAGTTTTTGGGTATGGCAGGTAGGTCCTCCCCGAATTTGGAAAAAAATCGCCGGTAGGGGGCGGTGTACCAGTGATTTTTGCGCGATTTTGAATATTGTACCATCCAAAAGTATATGAAGTTATGCATAGAATTGAACCAAATTTTTATTTTAAGATTTGGATACGGCAGGTAGGTCCTCCCTGAATTTGGAAAAAATTCGCCGGTAGAGGGCGCTGTAACAGCGATTTTTGTGCGATTTTGAATATTGTACCATCAAAAAGTGTATGAAGTTATGCATAGAATTGAACCAAGTTTTTAATTTAAGTTTTTGGATATGGCAGGTAGGTCTTCCCTGAATTTGGAAAAATAACTTTTTTACTTCCTTCTATCTTCAATAGAAGAAAGTATTGTAATCGAAATTTTTTTCGACTTTTGGTTTTCGTCGGATTTATATATTTTAGGGGTCAGAGATCCCCAAAAACATGTTTATAGAAAATGTCTGTCTGTCCGTGTGTCCGTGTGTCCGTGTGTCTGTCGCCATTGTACCATCAAAAAGTGTATGAAGTTATGCATAGAATTGAACCAAATTTTTATTTTAAGTTTTTGGTTATGGAAGGTAGGTCCTCCCCGAATTTGGAAAAAAATCGCCGGTAGGGGGTGCTGTAACAGCGATTTTTGTGCGATTTTGAATATTGTACCATCCAAAAGTGTATGAAGTTATGCATGGAATTGAACCAAATCTTTATTTTAAGTTTATGGCTATGACAAGCAGCACCTCCCTTAATTTGGAAAAAAATTGCCACTAGGGGGCGCTGTAATAGCGATTTTGAATATTGTACCATCCAAAAGTATATGAAGTTATGCATAGAATTGAACCAAATTTTTATTTTAAGTTTTTGGATATGGCAGGTAGGTCTTCCCTGAATTTGGAAAAAAATTCGCCTGTAGGGGGCGCTGTCACAGCGATTTTTGTGCGATTTTGAATATTGTACTATCCAAAAGAGTATGAAGTTATGCATAGTATTGAACCAAATTTTTATTTTAAGTTTTTGGCTTTGGCAGGCAGATCCTCCCTCAATTTGGAAAACATTCGCCGATAAGGGGCGCTGTAACAGCGATTTTGAATATTGTACCATCCAAAAGTGTATGAAGTTATGCATGGAATTGAACCAAATTTTTATTTTAAGTTTATGGCTATGACAAGCAGCACCTCCCTGAATTTGGAAAAAAATTGCCACTAGGGGGCGCTGTAATAGCGATTTTGCATATTGTACCATTGAAAAGTGTATGAAGTTATGCATAGAATTGAACCAAATTTTTATTTTAAGTTCTTGGCTATGGCAAGCAGGTCCTTCCTTAATTTGGAAAAAATTGTGGGTAGGGGGCGCTGTAATAACGATTTTTGTGCCATTTTGAATATTATACCATCGAAAAGTGTATGACGTTATGCAGAGAATTGAGCCAAATTTTTTGCGTTTCTTTTTGTTCATGGCATGAAGGTCCTTCCTGAATTTGGAAAAATTCCGTTGGAAGGGTGCGCTATAATTACGATGTCTGTACCATTTTCTTTATTGTACAATCGAAAATTGTATAAAATTATGCATACAAATTGAACCAAATTTTTTGTGCTTATTTTTGGCTTTGGCCAACAGGTCCTCCTTGAATTTGGAAATATCGCGCGGTAATGGGGCTCTGTGATGGCGATTTTTGTATACTTTTCTAGATTTTTCGTAGGCGGCTCGTGCAAAGGCGGGAACTCACTTCCTGCTAAGCCGGCTATTCACAAACATCTGATAACAACAGAATAAGGAAAAACTATTAATTTTAACAAATATCATGATATAGATTAACTCGTTTTTAGTTTATTTAATTGACTGGAGCAGAAATTTAAGATGAAAATCAAAGTTGGTATAATAATGAACTAATAATATTGAAGTATTAACATGGTTAAGTAGTTTTTGAAATATTAAGATGTATAAGATAGAAGAAAGTTTTGGGATTGGCACATCCAACTAGTTTATAAATATGCATGTTATTTTTCGTTTTTCAGATTTCGCGCTAGAAAGATATTTCAAGGCAATTTTTGATAACATTTATGCGGATATAGCAAAATAATAAAAGTTATATATTTACAAACTAAGCAATGTGAACTTTAAAACTTTTTCTATTTACTTAAAACGTGGCGGAAAATAATATTACACATGTTACAAGTTAAAAATATACATTTTATGTAAATTTGCTAGGACTTTTGGTCTGCAAAACCTGCAGCCATCGTCAGGGATTATTTTCATTTATTGACATTCTATTCATCTCAAACACGTCACTTTGTTTGAAATGGAAGAGTCTGTAATTCTTATGGTAGCTGGAAGTAGAAGTAGTACAGTCAATCAGGGTATTTTTGATCCGCATTTTCTCTTTTTCTCTATTCTCTTATTTGAAGTATATTCTCGCAACTAGGGGCATAAAAGAGAAGGAATGATCCTAAATTATTGTTTGACTATAAAAAATTAAGGAATAATAAGAATAAAAGCAATAAAAAATGGATTTTTAGCCTGGTTCAAAGTTACCCAGCCATTTAGAGTAACCTTGCACCATATGATAAATTTTTATATAAAATAATTCATTATAAAAAAACTATTGTAGTCAGGACAACTTTAAACATCAAAAAATGTTTTCAGATATGTAAAGACTGCGAATTTGCATTTCCCAACATCACAAGATTTGTTTAATTTATGATATTACAACAAATATCACGCATAAGAAAAGTGGACGAAGAGAACCATGAACATTTAGAAATATTAAAAAAAAACCTGTTTATTGTTCATATAAAACATAAAAATGCAGTGACAAATAATTTTCAATATTTTAACTCTATAATATATCCATAGTTACAGTAATACATACAAGTACTAGTATTATTTAAACAAGAATAAAAAACGTCGAACGTATGATTTGTCAAATTTGAGTAAAAATATTTATATGTCATATCTAGTGCACACTTTCGGCATTTATATAAAATAGACGCGCAAATATGGGAAATTTTCGACAATAGAAACTGTAATCAGTAAATTATAAGCATCAGTGTAACTTTGAGCCGGCTCAAAGTTACCCTGAAAATGCGGTAAAATGCTAGTGCCTTCTTATTTTACATTTTATTAACTATTAATAAACAAATCATCACAAAATATTAACACCATTTACAACATTTAGATAATAATATGTCTGGTAAATGAGTATATTGTTACTAACTATGAAAATTTAATTGGATTACAACAACTACAAAACAGCATTCAAAATTAACTTGAAAACAGTACTTCACAAAAATTGTTAGGTGATGCAATTATTTGCGCATAATGTTGCTAATTTATTTTCTAAAATAAAGAGTAGAAATCCCAGTTTAGAACCTTGCCAATAGAGCACAGTTCTGGAGTTTATTTAGTCTTTTAGAGTCAAAAATATTAGAAAATAGGAGGTGGTGCAAAGTTACACCCCGCGGTTCAAAGTTACCCGGATTGAGTGTAGTACTCTAGATTAAACTTTTGTACAGGAAAAAATATTTAACAGCCGATTCATTTATTTTAATACGTCACGTTCTTTAAATGCGTCACTTCCGTTTATAAATGCGTAGCTGGACCGTAGTAGACCCTGATGATGGCTGCGAGTTTTGCAGACCAAAAGTACTTAGAGATTTAAATAAAATATATATTTTAAACTTGTAACATCTGAATTATTATCATCTGTCATATTTTAAGTAAGCAAAAAACGCTTTAAAGGTCACATTGTGTAGTTTGTGATATAATCAAAGTTGAATATTGAATTTCGTCTCATGATTATAGTTATGCATAATATAATGTCGTCTTTTTTTTTTTCATATTTTTTATCAGTCATCTTATCAGTGATGTTACAACTGTGAATAAATCAGATGTTACCAATTCGATTCACTGCCTATTAAAAATTAATTTTCAATGAAATGATATTTAAGTATCCAGCTACTTTAAACGGACATGCCCTGTAAAAAATGAAATTACTCTACCGAGTTAAGAACGATTTCAAATAGAGTTCTTTATGTTCAGCAACGTTAATTACTATTGTATTTTTAGATTGAAATAAGTACTTATAAATACAAAGTTTATTTTGCTGCCAGTGATTTTTGGATACGTTTCTGAGTACTGTTATATTATTTAAAAAAAATTAACCCAGAACATAGGACAAAATACATAATATACACTTTAAAAAGCTCACTGTTTTATTTAAAAGGCGGCAAAATATTAATAATATTGATGTTAAAATTTAAAATATACACTTTTTATTTGAAAAGCCTTCGAATTTTCGATCTGCAATTCCCTCGGTTATCGTCAGAGAATATATTTATTATTAACTAGTGTTCCATTCGTACAAATACGTAACTTCGCTTGAAATCAGAGAGTCAATAATTATTAAGGTAGCTGGAAGGAGAAGTAGCAACGGATTGGATTGAACTTATGCAGAGAAAACTATATTTAAGTCCCATTTCAAACGAAGCGACGTATTTGTATGACTGCAACAGCAATTGGTAATAAAAAATTACCTGACGATGGCCGCGGAAAATGCAGACCGAAAATTCAAAGAAACTTTAAAAGGTCTCAAGACTCTTAAAATTGTAAAAAATAAACAAAAAGAGACAATTTTCAACATTTAATTAATATCTTAAAATGAATATGATTTAAAAACACAATTTTTATTGGGGTTAAATGATATATGTATGTTCTTTCATTTCATGCATTTAAAAAATTGCAAGGCACAGAATTACCATTTATGGGGTGCTCCAAACTGCAGACATTTGTCGAACAGTAAATTGGTATAACAGCTTACGCGCAGGATTACAAAATAAATTTTGCAACTAAAATGAAATTTTATGTGTCTAATTATACATCAAATTACAATAATCACTCTGAATCTAAATAAATTTGTATTTAATCCATTTTTATATTTTTTATGCAAAGTTGTATTTAAGTATACTGTATAGTTTTTGAATCTATAGGACAGAATTCAATTTTTGAGGGCTCTGAGGACTCTTAAAATTAGAAAAAATGAAACAAAAAAGACATTTAATATCTTAAAATGTATATGATTTAAAAACAAAGTTTTTATTGCTATGAAAGATATAAGTATGCTCTTTCATTCCATGTATTTGAAAAATTGTAAGATGGAGAATTATCGTTTACTAGCAGAATTACCCGGCTTCGCCCGTGTCAATTATAAGGAGCCGTTCAGGTAAAATAAATTAAAACGAAATAATACCGCTATCACAATAACTGAAATTTGTGCATTCCAATCCCCAAATCGTTAAAAAGACAATCGGAAAACATGACGTTATTATCGCGCAACCATAGTAAAATCCTTGAGCTTTAATAACACAATGCGCGTTTTCTTTGGCGGATGTAAGAGAAAAATATATGATTTTCCTGACAATACGAAAAAAAAAAAAAAAAATCCACCAAATCGCGCAGCATTTTGTGAAATTCTCGTTTGTATGGCACATATCTACATTATAAAGTAAACACACTATGTCAGTGCCCATACATTGCGCCCTTACTGCAATTTTTCTGACTTCTAGACATCACATAATTTTATTTTTTAGAATGCCGAATAGAAAAAAGTTCTTTCAAATGAAATTTGGTTGAAAATTGTATCTCAATTTTCTGATTTTAATGGATTTTAAAGCAATTTTTAAGCATGGATATTTTTAAAGGTGCGTGCAACGCGATTACGAAAGATGAACCCGTTTACTCTTAATGCAATAGTATAAAGAAAAGATATGTCTATGAGTAACGCTGGTATCCTATTTTCGGTGGTAATAACGTAACACAACAATAAATTTTCCTTTTACTGCAATTTAACCTCTAAACAACGCACATGCGATTGTTCAACGTTTTATAAAAAACAAAATTACTTTCAGTAATATTTGTTTGTAATGCTTATCACAATTTACATATTTTTCATAGATTTTAAAGTAATTTTCAAGCATGAATATTTTTTAAATATGCTTGCAACCCAATTACAAAATATTAACTCAATTGTTCAAAAACATTGTAAATTGTTCAGAATTAGTTTGTTTTCGAGTAATATTCAATAACTAAATCGGCAAACGAAATTAAAACGCCAAAAATAAAATAAAATAAAACACGAATTTAATAGGTATCAAATTAAACTACTCAAAATAATCTAATCTATATATATAAAAGAAAGTCTGGATTTTGTATTAATCAACGCGCAGCCAAAACTACTGAACCTAAAATCTTGAAAATCGGGGCAAAAATACTTCTTATGATATAGAGTGCCGCTAAGAAAGGATTTTCCAAAATTCCACCCCTAAGGGGGGTAAAAAAGAGAACGAACTTTAAAAAAATTCCTTAAAAATCTGATTTTATAGTTATTTTTAAACTAATAACATATTTTGGTGTATTTTTGTGTGCTGAATCGAATGGTACTAACTAAATTCTTTTAAGACCAATAGTTCGCGAGATATTTCCTATATTTCTAATTTGGCGATGTCTTTGGCGCCAAAACCTCGAAAGAACTAACATTATAAGTGATAATTCATCCATATTCATTCATCTTATACATCCTTTACGGTAGCAACGGAAGAAATTCAAATAAAATCTTTTTGTTAGATCTTTTGGTTAAAGAATTGAACCGGCTATATGAGTTTGAAAAAAAAAAAATACAAACGCCTTGAAAAAAAGAACAAAAAATATTGAATTTATTTTAAATTCAGGGAAGCGATCCACTTAGAAATTAACATTATAAAACGAAAATATTTAAAAAGTGAAAGCAATGTTTGTATAACTTTAAAATTTTTGTGGTACTTACATCCGGGCCATGTCAGATACAACTGCGCCAAGCATGGCAATTACATTAATTACAGCAACCCTTATTTTTTGTCCATTTGATAGTTTATTTAGTATAGTTTTAAATTAATTTTATTATTATAATTTTTATTTATTATAGTTTATAGTATGCAGTTTTATGTTATATATTTTATTTATTTATTTACTTAAAACAATTTGTCATTTTTAACAAGGTTATGTATTTAAGAATGTTAAATTACTTTTTTGAACGTAATTGGCAAACGATAAACAAGATTGGGAATTGTCAACCATTTTTGGCGATCTATCTCATGGTCCGAATAATGCGTATTACTTTTTTTAATGGAAGAAATTGGAATTGAAATAATTCATTGCGATTTATCACTTGCTCTTGGATAAGAAGAAAAATTGGGCACTTTTATGTCAGCCGTATCCGTATGTAAATATCGCCATTAGAATTTTTAAAATTGCCAATAGCAGTAGTTACATTTCGCGTATGTAAATTAAAAACAATTTTTTGTTTTAAGTTATGGCATTATTTCCAATTGTTTTACTTTTCATCTTTTTCAATGACATTAGTGCAAAGAATGTATTATAAATGAAATGAGTGAAATGTTTTTATTTTGAATGAAAATAATAAAATAAGAATAAGTTATGGAAACAATCTTTGTTGATTTATTACTTGCGACCGGCTAACATAAAAGTATCACAAAAGCCATATATTCACCTTTCTTTGGGTAGTTGTTCATGGAATTTCTGGTTAATCTTCCGTAATCGGATACTTCTTCAATCGGTGTATTAATTGCAATGTTGAAAGGATCGTTTATGTATGAAGCGAAAACGTCATGATGAATTTATTACAGAAAATCGTATCATCATCATCTACTACATATTTAAAACGGAAATTTGCATTTTATTCCTGTTCTTTATAATATTTTGATAGGATATGCCACTATTAGTTAGGTAATGTTATTGGAACGGTTTTTATGTATACACACGGTGTTCTACGTTGCTTAGTTTTAGTTATAGAGCTGTTGGAAAAGCTATACAGAAAGGTTAACGCAATTATGAAAGATACATCTACTGTAATTACATAAAATGCAAATTTGCTTTTCCTTCCAACCGTTCATAATTTGAGTTTTGCTGGATGTATTTTGATGGTACTTACACTGTCAGTTAGATTATTTTTTGTGGATGGTTGGTACTTCTTGCATGGATGGTACTTCTCTGTAGCGAAGTTTTCTTCTGGGTTATTGTTTCTCTGAAGCACAAACTTGGCAACAAATCAGATTGCAGAAAATTAGATTTCAAGAGAAAGTTCCAAAACTAGGTGAACCCGAATGTGAAAGATTACCTTTTATTTAAAGTTCTACTGAACGTATTTTGATTGGAGTTGCACAGTTAGGTAATATTAGGGATTGTTGCAATATTTGAAATGCCATTCTACATTTTTAGTTATGGAACTATGAGGACAGTTCTCAGTGGTGTAGTTGAAAAAAAAGTAGTATAAAATCTACAGGCATGGTATATATTAGAGAGTATATATGTTATAGGTATGGAGTGCATAGTTTCTAAAAATCACCAGAAGGTCTACGGCGTATAGTCTATGCTACATTCCTAAAAATTCTACAATAACTTTAACTTGATTATGAAAGATATATTTAACTATCAACTTCAAATATAAGATAAAAAGGGCAATTTCGGTCCGACCGCTTATAACTTGAGTACATTTCAATGGGTTTTGAGAATTCTACGTTGCTCAGTTATAGAATTATGTGCGAAAGTTCTTTAATCAGTGAACCCTATTTTGAAATATTAGCCTTTTTAAAAGGTTCTACTGAGTTAATTAGCACTGTTGTTAGATATTTTTTCAGGAAAGATTTTAGTATATAACACATGTTGTTCTACATTGCTTTGCTATAGAATTATAGCTGAATGTTGTATTATCTGTTGAACCCGATTATGAAAAATTAGTCTTATTAGAAGGTTTTACTGAACGGATTTTGATGAGATTTGCATTTTTTAATTTTCAGGGATGATTTTAATATGCTACATATTGTTCTTCCGTTCTTTTTTATATTGAATTATAAATAATCAACTAAAAGATTTGTTTCATAACA
Source organism: Maratus speciosus (assembly GCA_963932465.1). Classification (NCBI taxonomy): domain Eukaryota; kingdom Metazoa; phylum Arthropoda; class Arachnida; order Araneae; family Salticidae; genus Maratus; species Maratus speciosus. Next base: position 248,852,003 of record OZ010797.1, on the reverse strand, counting down.
GTCCAAATTTTGTCTGAGACATTAGAAGATATAAAACCGTAATGGCGTTCATATTGTTTTCAGCAACGCGTATGATCATTAGGGATAAATGTATTTATTGCTATGAAACACAAGATCAAATACACCGATATATTTCGTTTGATTAAAGTTTCGCTTGGAGAAACCGACCAGCGTAGCGGGCGTAGATAGCGGGCTACTATATGTAAAGCGTAAATTCCTATTTCATTCCGATTGATTATAACTCAGACTCTACTGGACATAATTTTGCAGAACTTACACTATTAGATAGTAAATTTGGTTTATAAATAGTTTAATCTAAAAACCGTCGTTCCAAGTTGCTTCGTAATAGTTACGGGAGTCCTAAAATTAGGTGAACTCGATTAGGAAAGATTTCAAGTTTTACTGAATAGATTTTAATGACAGTTGACTAGTTAGTTAGATAATATTTCAGGGATTTTTTCAATATTTATCATATCTTTCAAAACTGTTTAGTTACGAAGCTATGCGTAAAAATTTCTCCGTGGTATAGTAAAGAAAATTGGAGGATAATACGTTACAGACAAAGGATGTATACTAGAATGCTATAGGAAGTTTGTGCAGAGTTTTTAAAAAATCCAGAAATGATGCGATGTATACCTACCACTACATCCCTGAGAGTTCTATATAATCAGGTTAAAGCGATTATGATAGCTATATTTAACTTATGTAAAATGCAAAGAGAAATTTCATTCCGGCCGCTTTTAAATTTACTTCTACTGAATTGATTTTGATGGGGCTTACATTGTTAGTTAGAGAATTTACAGAAAAGATGTCAGTATAAAATATAATGTTCTATGTTGCTTAATTAAATAATTATAGGTAAAGATCTAAATCAGATGAACCCAATTTCGAAAGATTGGCTTTTTTTAAGGTTCCGCTGAATGAATTTTCACGGGATTTAAACTACTAATTAGATTATTTTTATGAAATGATTCAGTACATTTTCCAGTTTAAAAGATCCTGCTAAGTGGATTTCGATGGAACTTGCTCGGTTAGTTAATTTTTCAGTGAATGTTTTAGTATAAAGCACATATCATTCGATTGGTGCTGCTTGGTCATCAGGTTGCTTGATTATAGAATTAAGGCTGAATGTTTTAGAAGCAGGCGAACCAAATTATGAACGATTAGCCTTTTCAGTATGTCCAATTAACAGATTCTGATGAGATTTGCATTGATAAAATTTTTCATGAACCCTTTTAAGTATAGTACATATTGTTCTATCGTTCTTCACCGAATACTACACTAAATGATCAACGAAAGAAGTTGGCCCTTAACAGCCTAAATGTTGTATGGCTCAAAAGATATAATAGCGTAATAACGTTCATATTGTTTTCACCAATTAGATTGAGCATTCCAGGTAAATGTCCTTGTCCATATTGCTTTAAAACGCATGATCAAATTCAGAGATATATTTAGTTTGATTCAAGGTTTCTTTAGAAAAACTGACCAGCGTAGCGGGCGTTAGGCTGCTAGTAAGTATATAAAATGCAAATGGGAATTTTGTTCCGGGTGAATATAACTTGAATTCTTCAGAACGGATTTCCATACGACTTTCACTATTAGTTTTTCTGGGAAGATTTTAGTGCTTAACATATTGTTTCCCGTTGCTTTGTCATAGAATTACAGGGGAAAGTTATATAACAACGTGAACCCAATCATGGATGATTAGTCTTATTAACTGAATTAAAAATGCAGAACTATTTTTATCTCTATGTACTAACGGGTTAGTCTTCAGTAATCGGGAAATGCGCTAGTTGGCGTATTCGTATTTTATTGAATGTGCCTCACACCTATTATGACATACACATTTGTTTATAACAATAAAGAAATACATGTTTTAAGCGAATATATGGCATGCAACTCGATCACAAAATACTAACCTGCAATAATGCTTAAAATAGTTCTCCAGTTCCCTGCTCAACAACGCGAAACTTTTTGACACATTTTCTGACTCATTAAACCTAAAGGCTTAAAATTTGTAGGCTTGACTGTTAAAGCGATTTGGATTTGAAATGAGTTTATCCATTTTTTGATAAATAAATTAGTTATCGAGTTATGAGCAATTGTGGTCACGTGATGACCGGTTTTGCTCCTTTATCACGGTGTTGCGTCCGAAATTCATTTTAAAACACCAACTGAAATATTTTATACCTTTACCAAAAAAGGGAAACTATCTTTCGTTTGCACAGTTTTTAAATAAGAACTGCAAATTTCACGTGTTTCCGAACAAAAATGATTTAAAAAATATGTCAGAAAGTTAGCCCATTGGATTTTGAGAACAGCCTTAACATGACGTTTATGAAAAAACTCACATTTTTAGCTCTAATTTTGGAACTCGCGAATTCAGAAAAAGGATGTTCTTTTGACCCAATTGTGGTATTTTTTTTTTTTACTTTTAAAATTAAAATGCATGTTTTCTTTGGTACGCGTAACAGAAGTATACGATTTCTCACAATACGGGGAAAAATACAATAAATGCATCCAAATGAGGCTGCAGAAATTGAAATTTTATTTGGAAAATTTGATATTTTATTTGCTTAAAACTAAAATATTCACTTTACGTGTAATTATAAACTTTAATTAAAGTATTAGATCAAGAGGGTTTCCCCTCTAAATAAAACATCATTCTTAAATGTAAACTTATCGTTTTCATTAATAGAAATTAAATCTACCATGATTAGCTGAAATGATGTCATTTTCCAGAAATTTTGAATCGTGACATCAGTCAAGAATTTTTTTGTAAATTGAGTTTAAGTTTTAAGTTTTAATCTATGAGGTATTCGCTACAGCTTTTTGCCGGCATGACCTCAAATGATCACAAAATGGCGTTATTTCCTTGGGACCACCTTCTCTCATGAGGAAAAAAGGCAGAACCTTGTAAATTGAAATAACCGCCCTCTTTTTACTATAAATCACAGAAAATGTTACCACTGAGACTAAACCAATACAACACTTAGCTATAACGTATAGCTATAAGATATGGCAGTAGTATACAATCGAAGTAGTAAACAAAATATAAGAGGCATTTATTTACAATGAGTTTGATTGCGCGTTGAAAAGATTTGATAGAATGTGACGTCATATCTAGCCTTCTTTTCTTTTACTAAATTATTTTCATGAAATTTGACTGTCTGTATTAAAGTAGATGTTCTAATTTAAAAAAAAAAATCATACAAATTGAGGTGCTGCGTTATTTTACCGCTCTTATAGTTAAAGTTTTTATTTTATATACGAAAAAATGTGAATTTTCTGTTTAGAATGACGTCAATATCAAACACGCAAAAATATATCAAGAAAATCTGAATTTTTATTGGCAAATAGAAACAAAATACACGCATTATCCTTATTTTTTTCACATTATTGTATCATTTTTTAGGGTTTGGCAACAGGAAAGAAACGTTTGAATTAAAAAAGATTTAAAAAGAGATATTTCTATATTGTTAAATTATGGAAGTGGTAGAAAAAAGGGATAAATAGTGGTCTGATGATTTTTTAAAGTAGACAGGGATCTTTTCCACGTTCTAAAACATATGTACATCGCGTTTCGTGCAAATCTGTCAAAAATTAAAGATTTGTATAAAGGACATACACACAGAGAACGGCTTTTATATATACAAGTTGGAACCCGTCGAAATTCGACGAATTAAAATTTTTAGAATGGAATTGTTAGATCGAATTTATATTAAACCTACAAAAACAATTACAATAAAAAATTCATCTTGCATTGGTTATCTAACTCTTAAAACAAATAATGTTTTTAACCTAAAATTGCCAAAATATTATTTTCAAACACTTCAATTATTGAAAAATTAAACTGTATTAGATACGTAATCAAAATGAGTAATTATGTTGAAGTTATCGATTGAGGCTCTTACGTTTGTTTTTACGGGATGAAAAGTCAGTAAAAAGGATTTTTCTTTGTCACATCATAAAATTTCCCCCCATAAAATCTAAACTGTACGTTATTTTTACATTCTCAAAATTTACATACGCACCACTCAAATTCACAATTTAAAAGTATTTTAATGCGCAATACATTGTTAATGAATGTATTTCCAAACTTAAAGTCATGTTTGTCCGATACAACTTTTCATGTGAACATTCGCATAAAATTTAAGTTCTAATCTCAGTACCCGCGAAAATTTACCATTCAGAAATTTGCCTTTAGCTGCCATAGTATTGGTCAAATATTTAGTTTTTTCAAAAAAAATGATCGTTTTGTTTTAAATATGACATCATTTTTACTCACGGAATCATTTTGCCCAGCGTCTCAAATTCAGTATCAGCGTAATGTAAAAATATTGAAATAGTTTCTTCAATCTTTTGATTTATGAAGAAGAATTCGTGTTTTTTTTAGTGGCTGGCGTCATTTTCTGTTAAAAAATTAGAAAAAAGTTACTTTTATTTGTAATGTGAAAATGGCATGAATAAGGATATAATCAATGAAAATAAATAAACCATGACTATTTTCCCTTTACTTTTAATAGAAATGGAGTACTTCAGTTGCCACAATTGCAAAATTGGTACTAAAAACTATAAAAAAATTAATATCTAAAAAAAAATTGAGATAGAACTTTCAAACAAATTGCATTTAAAAGTACATTTTTTCCCTATACGACGGTGTAAAAATTGAAACTGTGCGATGTTTAGAAGTTTAAAAATTTGCAATAGTGAAAATTGCAAAACCGAAATTTCATTTCAAATTTCAATGTGTTGCCATTTGCAGAATGACGTATGCGTTACGCACAGATATGTTTGTCCTTTATAATATAGATAGATATGAGGCTCCAAACTTCCAGACATTTGTCGAGCAGAAAATTGGTATAATAGCTTACGCGCAGGATTACAAAAAAAAAAAATTGCAACTAGAATGACATTTTTTGTACCTAATTATGTTTCAGATTGTAATAATTACCCTGAACCTAAATAAATTTGTATTTAAAGCATTTTCCTATTTTTTATACACAGTTGTATTTAGCTAATGCAAATTTTTGAAAATTTCAACATTATAATCACGTAATTTTTTTTTCTAACAATAAAAATGAAATTTTAGGTTCGGTTTATACAGACTAACATGAAACGTATGTTTTGAAAATTTCATGAAAAAAATTTTCAGAAGTTTTTGAGATATCGTGTGCGTTATGCCCAAAAACGTCATTTGGAGAAAAATGACTTCAAAGATTCGGAAACGCTGCTTCATAGATTAACATACAATATGGGAGATTTACGGCTTAATCTGTAATGACGATAGTTCTAGCGTCACTACCGACAAGGGGGAAGAAATAACAAGCCTCCGAAATTTACCTGTGTTGATGAAATATGTTTACGCTTTATGTTTTGAATATCTATTCTTTCCTAAACGAAGCAGAGGCAGACGTGAGGGCTGACGATATTGTATTTAGGTTTAATTTATTTAGCTGGTTTTTTTTATCGTACTTGTTCGTTTACCTTTAACTTACAAAATAAATTAAATTCGGGAATTGTGTTAATTTATTTACATCGCATACAATTTTATAAAGTGTAATATCAGTGTCTCTATGTTTTGCTTTTTTTTTTACTTTTAGATTTATATAATTCTAAAAATTTGTAAAAAGGAATTTTTCCCTATCTGTAATTTTATTGTTATTTCTTATATGTTAATATCATTAATATTATTGAACTGATTGTAAGTAAATTACGTTAAAAACAATATTTTTATTTTATGTGTGAGAAAGTAAAAATGCTTAAATTGTAAAAGATTATTGTAACGATTAATTAATACATTAAACTTTATAAGTTAATTAATCATCGATGGTAAAAAAAGTCTAACAAAAGGTAATATTTATGAAATTTTCTGGGACTTGTAGGTAGAGTGCAATATTTCGTATATTTTACGTTACACAATCTTTCATTTGTATATTCATCTACGCATTTTTAAATGTTCAACGGGGGGGGGGGGGGGAAGGGGGGTTGTCTGCAGACGGCCGAAAAAAGGTTTTTTTTTTTTTCAATTTCTACTATTAGTTTACACTCTCCCTATATATATCGTGTTCAAATTTTCAATCGTTAATAAAATATTTATTATTCATCCTATCAAGTTCAAAATTTTTTTTAAAACTTGTAGTGGATGAGACTTGATGTTAATGCAGTTTTTTTTTCAAATATTAATTTATTAATTAAATTTTAAATAAATAATTTAATTTTTTGTGAGAGAAAAATGGCGGCCATTGGTTATTGAACAGCATTGAGTCGCCAAAAGTGACGCCAACATGGCGTTATCTCTAATATTTCGCCAAATTCCCATAGACTTCCATTGTAAACCAATATGGTTTACTTGCTTATAAAAAATCAACAAATTGAGATATTTTAATGCAACAAAAAGTAATGTTAGCTTAACGGATTATATTAAATTTTTCTTTGATGACCTAAGTAGGAATTGACTTTTAAAAAGAAATTTTTATATTACTTGTTAAAAATTTTTTTCAGGAATAGGAATGAAGATAAAATATGTAATGTGAACATTAAAAAAATTCAATACCTTATTTAAATGGCGACTAAAATAATGAAAAAGATTTTACAAGTTAAAAAAGATGCATTTTATTTCAAACTTCTTAGTACTTTCGAAGCTTTTCCAAGATCAGAGAATATTTTAATAACACTATGTTAACGTTATTAAAATATTCTCTGATGATGAGCTTGGAAAAGGCTTGAAAGTACTAAGAAGTTTTAAATAAAACATATATTTTTAACTTGTAACATATTTTTTTATTATTTTATTCGCCTTTTAAGTAATCTTTTAATGTTCACATTATATATTTTTTGTTTGAATCAAGGTGAAAAATTGCGTTTCATCTTATGATTTTATTAGGAAGGGAGATTTTATCTCCGAATTTTTTTCAGATTATTTGTTATCATTTGAAGAACATTTCAATTTTCTATAAACAAAAATTTGATGCGTCTCGACTTGCATGGATGGATGTCCTAGCTTGCACCTTAGACAGGGGACGACTGTATAAACCGTCACCTCATTCAGATGACGGCTGAAATTGCAGGATTACTGAAAACAGGATTCGCATATTAAAATGAAACTAGTCTGCAGTAATGCCAACTTTTCAAAATATTGGGTGGGCTTAAAGTTTTTTGAATAAAATAACACACACACACACATATATATATATATATATATTCCCTTAGTGTGTATGTATGTGTGTGGAGAGAGATAGGAAAGAAGCGAATGACTAAAGATGATAATTCGTAATTAAATTATGTTTTTTCTAAGCCAATTTTTAAATTATTATAATTTAATTAAATCTTTTAAATTATTATAATTTTTTAATAATTTTATTAAATTATATTCTTATAAGTTCTTCCTTATAAATAACATTAATATTTATTTAAAATAATGTTGGAATTGCTAACTATAAAAAGCGCAAAAAATTAAATGTCAGCGTACATTTTAGTCACCTAAGTGCTTTATCAATTCAAAACATCACAACAGATGGCAAAATAGGCAAGAAATTTGCTTTCGTGAGAAATTAAACTATACATCCGCCGAAGGGGGTTGGTTACAGTGCGCCTGTAAGTCTAATGGATTTCCTTACTATTTTTCAAACAAAGCTATTTTAAGCACGTTAATAAAAACCAAATTTCATTTCAGCGATTAAATAATTAAAAAATATATATATTATGAATTAAATCAACTGAAATTTCTAAATTGGGTGGGCGGAGAGATCAAATTATTGGGTGGGCTCGCGCCTCATGGGTCCATATAAGTTGGCGCCACTGCTAGTCTATACAGTCATATCATGGTGGAAAACGTTTTAATGGCTGACTGGTAGGTTTACCATTGTGTTTTCCTATTCCTCCTTGTTTGCATACCTCTGGGTGCAGAAAAACACTATGATAAACCTACCGATCAACCCCTAAAATTAGGTCTTCAGGTTGTTTCCACCAAGATATGACATGGGAGATCAATTGCATTTTAATAGGCTACACTAGTTCTATCTAATCTTGGGATTTCTGCAGCGAGCTCGATAATGCGATAGTCTGAGCAGCGGCTTCCTGGTTTTCTTCCAATGAGGCGGGATCCGATAAATCACCAATTCGGTTGCAATGAATTTCCGATAATGATTATGAAAGTAGATAATATTTTCTGGATTTTCAACCACATTGACAAGGAGAGGGCCAACCTTGTTAATCACAGATTTTGACTATTTTAATATATGTTGTAGGGTATAGACCCCTTAGTCTCAGGTTCAACGGACTTTATACAACGCTCGTTAGTTCTTGAGAAACCGGGGGTCTAATATTAGTATATGATTTAAATACTTACTTTGTAACAATAGGGATAGGTTGGGCGTAGCTCAGTTGGTACGGCGTTTGCTGACTGATCGGCGGGCTCGGGTTCGATGCCCGAAAGCACTAAATTTGTTTTTCTTATATTTTGTTTTATAAATATACTTGTAATTATAACTTAATAATCGCATTGTCAATTAAAATTTATACTATTGTATTTCGATTATAATTTTAACCTATTTAATTTTTTTACTTTTAACTAAATAGTTGTATAAAACATCATAAAACTGATATTTTTTTTAAAAATCGCTTTTAAAATGTATTTCATATATTCAGTATGTATGCAATGATATTGAACAATTGTGTCAATTCGTGATTTTAAAGAAATATAATTTATTCATTGCTTTAACAAGGGAAATCAATACGATGATACTATTACTCTGTTTTTAAAGTAACAAACATAATTATATTAAAAATTAGCATCGGAATTAAATTACAACGGGTTTTTTGCATATTAAAGATTTTTAAATTTGTAATATGTATGCTTGCGCTTTCAAATATTTCGTTTTCCCCTCTATCTTCTGCTTTTATTTTATTTGAATATGTTTTATTTTATCATAACTAGATGGCACCACAGCAGGTTTCTAACGATTTTGGAATTTTTATGATTCAATAATAGATCCAATTTCTTTTTAAATGTCTTTAAAGGATGAGAAATAATAGTTCAAAATAAAAAATGATAAATTTAAATTTAAATTTGTTAACATTATAATTAATGTACGATATTAAAATTTTTAATTGAAATTATTAAATTATAATTACAAGTATATTTATAAAACAAAAAATGAGAAAGACAAAAAATGTAGCGCGTTTGGGTATCGAACCCGGGCCCGCGGGTCAGCCAGCAATCGCCGTACCAACTGAGCTACGCCCAACCTACCCTTTTTGTTTCAGAGTAAGTATTTAAGTTGTATACTGATATTAGACCCCCCGGTTTCTCAAGAACTAACGAGTGTTGTATAAAATCCGTTGAACCTGAGACTAAGGGGTCTATACCCTACAACATATATTAAAATAATCAAAATCTGTGATTAACAAGGTTGGCCCTCTCCTTGTGAGATCAAAAAGTTGAAACTAAAGAAAATGGCAGCGATTTGAAAAAGATCTATGCTGAACGTTTAACTAATTTGGTCAGGTTATAACATTAAATTCTGAAAAGTCATACATTTCATTATCTGAGATCGAGTATTACAATAATTTAAATTCCAATAATTCCCACCAATCGAAAATTATATACGATTCCACAATTTATTTACTGCTTTCCAGTCATTCCTGCCCATAAGCCATGTATCATTTCTTGGATGAAAGCAACACTTTTTCGTGCACATTAATTCTATTATCACCGAAGATGGTATAATATTGGATATAATATTCCACATTGGCCATCTCCTGCCTTTCACATCAATGATGAACATTTAATCTTCGACAACTATGTCTTTTATATTAACTTGTTAAATTTATTTTTGATTGAGATTTCTTAGCTTGTGTCATATTGGTTTGTAAAGTTGTTTATTTCTTTAATACTTTTTTTCAAACCTTTTATTTACGGATACTGTTTGGAAATAGGATATTTTATATATATTTTTATTTAATTAACAAAAAGATTATAGTGCTTATTTAAGCGTATAAATGTTTAGTTAATTCTGTCATATCATTATGTTGGGGGAAAATTTCCCCTTGAAAATTGTATTTCATTTATTTGATAATTATACTAGTCAGGTTACAACATTAAAAACTATAAAGTAATAAATTTCATTCTCTGAAACCTATACTTGCAAGGATTTATACTCATTAAAACTTTTCACAACAATCTAAATTTATATACGATTCTCCACTTGATTTACTGCTTTCCCGCCATTCCTGCCCATAAGCCATATATCATTTCCATGGAGCTATACAGATTAAAATGAGACGACATATCAATCTAGCCCCGTGGAGAGAGTTGAAGCTGAAAGGCGTTTTCTTTCTCCCCTCTCCAGCGTCCGCCATATTTGACATTTCCGTAGTTCATTTGCGCAGCGAGAAGAACTGTTTCACAGCACAGCTTACGGCAGTTAAATATGGTGAAAGTAGGGGGGTAGGAACAGCTTCAAGTGACGTCATTTATGTCGTTCGTCTCCTTTAGTGGTCATTTCTGTTCCCACCCAAGATTCTGTACTATCGGATATCTGGGTAGTGTTTCAAATCGTCCATTATCTGCCCTTTCACTTCACTTCTGAGAATTTTCGATCATTATCCGATTTATTGTAGAATGGCATTTTATCTTTGACAATTTGGAGTTTTAACCCTTTATTTCCTGACGGTACTTTAAAGTGCCATTTAAATAACTTGTTATAAAACTCCTTTAATACATCGATTAGCAGTAATACAGTTTAGAATGAGTTACAGGTACATTACTTTATCTTGTTCCAAAAGCATTATTGGTTACACAAAACAGAAACATTTTTAAAGGATGGTTTCTTTTGTCTTTGCATCTTTTCAGCTTTCTTGACGTGGAAAGATTGGGGAGGGGGGGGGGGGTAGACTTTTGTTCGGAAATATATCTATATTTCTGTTGTAGGAACGTTATATTTGTACATTTCCTAATTCTACAAAATACTAAAAATTATATTTATTAAAAGATTTCAGTGGAGTTATAACAATTGCACAAAATTCTTATAAATTCAAATTTAATTAATCCTTCTAAATTCTTCAATCATGCTAAAATCCTTTTAAAATTTATTAAGTGATTATATGAATCTTCTAATATAGTTTCAAAAATTCACGAAAAATGCTTTAGAACATTAAATTTTCATGAATTCATAATTCAGGATACAAAGGGTTAAATTTATTTTTATTCCTTTCGATACGACTTTTATTATTATTATTATTCAATTTTGAGAAAACAATTGCCGTTTATGTAAATAATGTTAATAGTATCTATCCAAATATATTTACTGAAGTTTAGTGAATATGATATTGTTACTGATCGTAATTAAAATCTCCCGTACGAGGGCGCTGTGTCAGCGCCGTAATTTTATTTATTATTCCAATCGTCTGCGTGTTGACGATAGATTGTAATTTAGTTACTAGTGAGTGGAAACACTGAATTTTTGTTGTTGTTGTTATTGAAATGATGGAATGTTTGACTTGGAAACGGCCAGAGAGACTGTTTCACTCTTAACAATTATTGTTTTATTCTTAACAAAAATTGGTCCTTCGAGGCCAAAGTAAACGGATTTATCGTTTGCTTTTAGAGTCAAGAATCAGCGACGAGACTTGGTTTCTTCGAATAAGGTAGGACTTTTTCTTTAACATGTCTACTGAATTAAAAAATAATTTGACTAAAAAAAGAGTTTTAAAATGTAAAATTACTAAATTTGTGAGTGAAATTAAATTAAGTGACTCTGATGAATGCTCTTTAGAACTTGTAAATACGAAATGTGATCAATTCAATGCAGAATTGAAAGAAATGTTTGATAAAATTTATTCATTGTGCGATGAAGAGGAAATTGATAAATATATCGATGAACAATCATCGATTGAAAAAGAGTTAGATGAAACTTGGTTAAAAATTAAAAGCGCGAAACAAAAACAAATAAATGTTCTTAATGAATCAAAGCCGAAACAAGAGAATAGTGTAACGGAAGTTCAACTTCCCACGATTTAATCTACCTTCTTTTAGTGGTAATGTACAGGATTGGGTATATTTTAGTGATCTTTTTAAATCTAGCGTTCACAATAATAGCGCACTCTCGGGTGCTCAAAAATATTTTTGAACACTTTCCCCTTCTGCTAACAAAGCGCTTAAAACAAGCAATGAAGGCTGCAGAAGTGAGATCTAAAACGAAATCTAGATGAATAGCTTTGGTGCAGAGACAAACGAATATACATACATATACTTTATTATATGTACCTTTCCTTTGATTTTTGAATTTAATGTAAAAAGGGCCGCAATAATCAGTTCCAATAATGGAAAATGGAAATGAAGGTGTAACACGCTCTTTGGGCAAGTCACCCATAACTTGACTCGCTAATACAGGCTTGTTTTTAAAACAAGTGACACATTCATATGTTATTTTGCGACAGATGTTTCTACCATTAGTTATCCAAAATTTACGACGAATATGGTACAACAATGTTTGTGATCCTACATGTAAATACTTTAAATGAAAATATCTTACAATAATTAAAGTAAGGGGATGCTTACTTGGCAGAACCATAGGATGTTTTTCATTTGTTGTCAAATATGAGTTACCCAATCTTGTGCAACCGGTATTTCAAAGAGAGGGGGGAGGATGCATTCCAGGCGGCGCGATAATAGAGTTATTAAAAAAAAAATAATGTAATTTCTCTATACTACAAATCAGGATGAAGGAAAATTACGCATAGAAAAGAATTTTTTTTCCTTTAACTAAAAAAAGTAGGGCATGTCTTCAGATGAGTAAAGAGCCTCCTATAGTGAGAAATCAACATAGGTAACAATATAATCAACAAACATTACGTACCAGGGTGTATCAATATGTTTTTGCCCTCACATAGAAATAATTGACTGATGATAATGGGGACAGAGGTCTTGAGTTCAAAACACTTTCAATTTCTAGAATGCTAGTGTTCAAAAATATTTTCTGACAATGCAAAAAACTTTCTAGGGGCAAACTTAGAATTGAAAAGGCTTCACAATTTGGTTAGACACCCAGATGAACCATTAGCTGATTATTTTGCAAGGGAAAATATCGAATGGAATTTTATTCCTCCGAAAGCGCCGAACTTCGGCGGTCTTTGGGAGGCAGGGGTTAAATCATTCAAATTCCATCTAAACGTGTAATTGGTAACGCGCACCTCACTTTAGAGGAATTTCTGACAGTAATTCTAGAAATTGAAAGTGTTTTGAACTCAAGACCCCATTATCATCAGATTTCGACGATTTCGAGACTCTGTCACCGGGTCATTTTCTTATAGGTAGGCCCTTAACGTCTATTATTGAACCCCAGCTCACTGAAATTTCGGAAAACAAACTTAGCAACTGGCAAAAAATAACAAAATATAGCCAGCAAATATGGAAATTATGGAAGCGGGACTATCTGAACACCTTACAGCAACGTAATAAATAGCAAATAAATAAAAACAATATAAATGTTGGTTCTCTCGTATTGATCAAAGATGAAAATATGCTCAGCACAAAATGGGCAACAGGTAGGATTTCCGAGATATTTCTCGGTAAGGACAAAAAAGTTCGAGTAGTGAGCATTCGTCTACCTAACGGTACAATAATAAAGAGAGATGTGAGAAGTATTTGTCCCCTTCCAATTAATGAAACTAATTTATTTAATGTATATATTTGGTATATTTTGAATATATTTTGTTGTTTAATTTCTATAGTATGTTTTATTGTATTCAAATGTAAAGTAATTCTGCCATTTTTCCTTTGTTATTAATTATATCTTTGCATTGTTATATGTAGTATTATGTAATTTTATATTATATATTAGAGTAGTTTTGAAACCTGCAGGTTTCAACGGTCGGGAGTATGTTACTGATCGTAATTAAAATCTCCCGTACGAGGGCGCTGTGTCAGCGCCGTAATTTTATTTATTATTCCAATCGTCTGCGTGTTGACGATAGATTGTAATTTAGTTACTAGTGAGTGGAAACACTGAATTTTTGTTGTTGTTGTTATTGAAATGATGGAATGTTTGACTTGGAAACGGCCAGAGAGACTGTTTCACTCTTAACAATTATTGTTTTAAAATAAAGTAATATACAGTTCACTGCGAAGAGTTCCTTAAAAATGGTGTCATTGAGTAACTTATTGTATTATTCTTAACAGATATTGTCTGAAATCTAATGAATGTAGCTATTTTGCGTACTATTCAAGTCATACTCACATGATAATAGGATAAGAAAACGTTTTTAAAGACTTTGGGAAAATATTGTATTACGGGACTTACACTTCATGCAACTTTCTAACATTTCTTGCGTTTAATCACACATGATTCGTTCATAAAAGTAGCCAATATTTTAAATTTAAAGAGTGAAATATATGTTTAACGTAAAAGAATCGCCAATGGTGCAAGAAGAATTAAGGAAACTTACATTATTATTATTATTATTATTATTATTATTATTATTATTATTATTAAGTGCCAAAACGTAAATTAAGTCATAATGAGAAATAAACACACTACATGTAGAATGTAGATAGTAATAAAAGTAATATTTAAAACTAAACAATACTCAATGAAAAGACATGTACTATTAAATAACGCCGGAGCCGAACGAGTTATTAAAGGAAGTTTTTATATGTGACTTCTTAGTTCGTGCAGTATTGGTTTTTAAACCTTTCGCGACGAGTGATGCATATATGCATCGCCAATAGGTGCATGTGGAATTTGTTTTTGGTACCATAAATAAATAAATGTAATATTTCCCTTTTTTAATTAGAGCATTTTTTGGTATTTCACCAGCAAAAGGAACTGCTTAAAAAAAGCGGTGCCTGCCAAATAAAATCCGTGTAAGGCATGCCATCTCGAAAGGGTTAAAGAAATTGCTTTGTTTAAGAGTATTGTTAAAAATTTAGTTGTTCTGATACTGTTTGGTTGGGTGATAATATTTTAGCTATTTTTATCCATTAACTATCTCGCTGCATAACCCGAGAGTTTCTCGGGCAACGTAAAAGTAGCAAAATTTGCGCAACCCGAGATTTCATCGGGGATGCATTTTATTCGTCTAATTAACCCTCCTTGATCATTCCCACTAGTTACTTTTTATTGTAAATTTTGCCTTATCTAATCGGAGCATTTTCCCGATTAAATCAGACGAAAATTTTTGTTTTAAAAAACCGGTGACAAAAGAATAAAAATTCTTAAAAGACGCTCGTCGCGAAGGAATTATATGCGCAATTTTTGAAGCTATTTTGATAAAATAATTACGCAGCGAGAGGGATAATAGGATGCACAGTTCTTCTTTCTACATATGACAGAACTGCAAGTAGGGTCCTGCATCGGGTCGGGTTGGCGCTATATTTTCCCGTTGCGTGTCGGGTCGTGTTTTTTGTTGCGGTCGGGTCGTGTTTTTTGTTGCGGGTCGGGTCGTGTTTTTTTGTTGCGGGTCGGGTTGCCTTTTAATGTTTCGGGTTCGGGTCGGTTTCAGGTTGGCTTTTTTACTATTGCGGGTCGGGTTCGTGTTGACCCGATTTTTTAAAAGAATGTGGAAAATAATTTTTCACGTTAAAAGCCTTTATAAAGCGCAGATCAAAGTTTCACAAAAGCGAAATGTGTGCCTGTCTGTTTCGTCTTTAGTCATACTTTCACCAGTCTTCAAAATAACAAACTGCATAATATTTTTATCATATTTTAAAAATACAATATGCAGCAAAACGCTAAATGGTCCTTCCTGGCTAATGTATCAAATGAATAATTTCATTGTTATGATACACGATGCACTATGTTAGACAAGAAAATTTTCAATATTATAACTGCTGATAAACTAAAAGCAGATTGTGTAAAACAAGGTGTATCGTTATATGCGAGACTTTTGAAACCGCAACTAATTTTTAGGCATAGTTAAAGACTAGATTTTTAGTTTTATATCGTTTAGATTCCCGCATCGGGTCGGATTACCCGTACCCGAGACTCTTTTGCTGCGAGACCCTGTTTTTGGCCCAGGACCGACCCGCTCCGTCCCGTCCCATGTAGAACTTAAAATATCGGCTCTAGCCCGGCACGGCCCATTTATAACTTTATCAGTTTCGTCTAAATATTTATATGGGGCCTGTAGACACGCTTAATTTAGTTATCGGCCGGGCCTGGCAGGGCCATTCAATTTTTTTGCCAGCTCGGCCCATTTATTTTGTTTATCACCCCGGCCCGTTGAAAAAAGTCCCAATTTTTCGGACTGGCCCGCTTGAAACTTTGTCAGCGCGGCGCGGACCGGCGCGGCACGGGGACCTCTATAAAAGGTACAATTGTAGATTATTTTTCATAATGGTATTAAAACATGATTTGCTTCCTTACATTGTGGGTTGGTTCGGGTCGGGTTGCGGGTTGAAATATTGCGTGTTCGGGTTGAAATATTGTGGGTTTGGGTCGGGTGTGGGTTGAAATACCTCGGGTTCGGGTCGGGTTGCGGATTGCCGAAAATTATTTTTGAGGGTTCGGGTCGGGTTGCGGGTTGACTTAAAATGGGATTTGCTGGTGCGGGTTGGGTAGAACCCGACCCTCGCTGGACTCTATTGCCAAGTCTTCGGCTTCTCTTAGAGAAAATGTTGCTCTTTTAAATCGCCCAAATGGTCCTATTAAATTAAACAACAATTTCTGTATTAAAATACTACTTTCCAAAAACTTGTCAGCTTTGGTACCACAATGTCGGAATATAATTTTTCACACTATTTATTCACAGAAAAATATAACAAATTTATCCAATAAGTAAGACAAATATTTCTATTCAGAAAAAGTGGTAAAATATTACTAGATATTGTTAGGTGTGTAAGCACCCTACTATTGATGTAATATTTATTAAATGCTGACGCAACTATAATATAAAGGACTTATTTACCGGAATTTCTTAAAATGCTTTAAATATATGATAAATTATTAGGATTTAAATATTACACATCCGAATTGTACATATATTAATGAAATTTAGAAGTAATGCTTATTAGTTAATTTTTTTTATTTCTTTTCAACGGAGAGGCATGAATATTATACTGCAGGAAATTATAACAAATTTATCAAATAAATAAGGCAGAGGTTTCAAATCGGAAAAGTGGAAACATATCACTAGAAATTGTAAGGTGTGTAATCAGCCTGCTATTAATGTAATATTTATTAAATACCTTTGGAATTATAGTATTAGGGTCTTATTTATCGGAATTTCTCAAAATGTTTTAAATATATAATAAAATATCAGGAATTAAATATTACACATCCAAATTGTGCATGTACTATTGAAATTTAGAAGTAATTCTTGTTAGTTAATTTCTTTATTTGGCCTCAACGGAGAGGCATTGATATAATGCTTTAAAAATATGTAACATATTTATCCAATGAATAAGACAAATGTTTCTAATCTGAAAAAGCGAAAATATATCACTAGAAATCATAATGTGTGTAATCACCCTGCTGTTAATGTAATATTTATTAAATACCATCACAATTATAATATTAAAGCCATATTTATGGGAATTTCTTAAAATGTTTTAAATATATGTTAAATTATTAGGAATTAAAATTTCACATCAAATTGTAAATATATTATTGAAATTTAGAAGTTATGCTTCATACTTAATTTCTTTATTTTGTTTTAACGGATAGGCATGGATATTATACTGCAGTAAATTATAACAAATTTATCCTATAAATAAGGCAAAGGTTTCTAATAGGAAAAAATGGAAACATATCACTAGAAATTGTAAGGTGTGTAATCACCCTGTTAGTAATGTAATATTTATTAAATGCCATCACAATTACAGTAGTAATGCTTTATTTATCGGAATTTCTTAAAATGTTTCAAATATATGTTAAATTATAAGGAATTAAATATTACTCATCCAAATTGTACATATTTTATTCAAATTCAGAAGTAATGCTTCATAGTTATTTTCTTTATTTTGTTTCAACGAAGAGGCGTTGATGTTATACTGCATTTAACGTCGTAAACCTACATCTTTAAATACATTTTAACATATTACGAAACACACGGTAAATGATAATAAGTTATTTAATTTTTTCCTTGTTACAGATGCAGTTCAGCTATATAAATAACCAACAAAATTGAATTATTACTATTTAACAAAAACTTTTTCTCATTCTTTTTTTATATAGAGAGAGAACTGTCCCACATTACTCCTCAACAGACATTAGTGTTGTGTCTTACAAATAAAAAAAAACTTATTCTGTTAGAAAATTCCTTCACAATAACAATGCTTACATTTAATAAAATATTCTTTTAAATAAAGAGTAAAATACACCTTAGATTAAGAATAAAATACTCCTTTATATTAAGAATAAAATAATCCCTTACATTAATCTTTTGAAACAGTTGTCAATTGTTTTTATAATACAAAAGTTCTATAATAAAGAATGAAAATGTTTTAACAGTCTAATTATTCTTAAATATATATATATATTTTTTAACTTCCTGTGATTTTCATCAAATGACCAAAAATATTGTTTATTTAGTACTATTTCAATTTTTTCCAACACCGTCGACTTTTCTAAAATACATTGATAATATTTTCCTTTGCATCGAAAATAAATATTTTTCTTCCCTTTCATTCTTCAATCTGAGTGCATAAAATACTTTTCCAATTCCGATCTCACTGCGCAGATCTTTTCAACTTTATTAACTATAAAGTATTCTGTGACCTATCCTTCTTTTGTCATATCCTTTATTGCATGCATGTATCATATATTCATGCCTTGGAGCTAAATAAACCTTTTTGGATGATTTTGAAAGTTATAAAATCTCGTGACGTGTGTTCTCAGATTTTACTCTTAAGTGCTTTAATAAAAGTATAAATTATATATTTACACTACTGGAAACTTCTTTTTTTACATCTGTTTCTATATTTTTTAAACTTTAGCGAAACAAATATATATATATATATATATTTGTTAGAGATTTTTTGTGCATACTAAATTTTCATTTCTAAGAAAATTTTTAAAATATTTGAAAAATCCTTAGATAATATTTTCCTTTACATCGAAAATACACCATTTACATTATCTTTTACACTTTTTACATTTATAGTTCATTCTTGTATCTCACTGTATAAAAAACTTTTCCAATTTCCGTTGTCACTGCGCAGGTCTTTGAAACTTTATTAACTATAAAAGAATTTTGTGACATATCCTTCTTTTGTCATATCCTTTATCGCGTGTATAAAGCATTAATTCAGGCTTTGGTGATAAATAAACCTTTTTTGGAGGATTTTGAAAGTTATAAAATCTCGTAAAGTGTGTTTCTCAGGTTTTACTCTCAAGTACTTTGAAAAAAGTATATTATATATTTACCATATTGGAAAGATTTTTTTATATGTTTCTATATTTTTTAAACATTAAATAAAACAAATATGTTTTTGTCAGAGATTTCGTGTGCAGACTAATGTTTCATTTGCAAGAAAATGTTAAAATATTTGTAACGAGCTTTGATAAATATTTTAACACTATTTTCCATTACAACGAAAATAAATCTTTTCCTTTCGTATCATTATTGTATCTGACTGTATAAAATACTTTTCCAATTCCGCTGTCACTGCGCAGGTCCTTGAAACTTTGTTAACTGTAAAGTATTCTGTGACATATCATTCTTTATTCATAAATTTTATTGCATGCATATGTCATGTATTCATGCCTTGGATATAAATAAATCTTCTTGGATGACTTTTAAAGTTATAAAATCTCGTGAAGTGTGATCTCACATTTTACTCTCAAGTGCTTTAAAAAATGTATAAGTTATATGTTTACCCTATTGGAAAAATTTGTACATGTGCTTCTATGTTTTTTAAACATTAATTGAAACAAAAATTTTGTTATTTAGAGATTTTTTGTGCGTACTAAATTTTCATTTCGAAGAAAAATTTTTAAATATTTGAAAAATCCTTTGATAGTATTTTCCTTTCCTTCTTTTCGTGAAGTGCGTTCCTCAGGTTTCACCCTCAAGTGCTTTTAAAAATGTATAAAGTATATATTTACCCTATTGGAAAGATTTTTTTATATGATTTTATATTTAACATTAAATAAAACAAATACGTTTTTGTTAGATTTTTCGTGTGCAAATTAATGTTTCATTTTGTAAGAAAATATTAAAAATATTTCAGTTAGAGATTTTTTTAACACTAAATTTTCATTTCGAAGAAAAATTTTAAAATATTTGAAAAAAACATTTTATAATATTTTCCTTTACATCATAAACAAACTTTTCCTTCCGTTTCATTCTTGTATATATTCTACATAAAGTACTTTTCCAATTCCCGTTGTCACTGCGCAGGTCTTTGAAATATTATTAACTGTAAAATATTGTGTGACGTATCCTTCTTTTTGCATATCCATTATTGCGTGTATATAGCATTAATTCATACCGTGACAGTAAATAAACCTTTTTTGGAGGATTTTGCAAGTTATAAAATCTCATGAAGTGTGTTTCTCAGATTTTTCTTTCAAGTGTTTTTAAAAAAGTATAAATTATATATTTACCTTACACTGTAAAAAAAGACTGATGTTTCTTAGTTTACAAAAATGTATTATAATCAAGAGCGAAAATATACAATAGCATCTTCCGCGTCACCAAAGATTCCGATTTACGTTCCTTTGCCTTTTAAAAACCTTACTAAACTATTTATTTACGAAATTTAAAGAGGAATTTATAAAAATATATTTTATTGCCTGTCCGTCATTTTCGGAGACGATTCAGAGTAGCTTTTACGGTGCAATAATGAGTTTTCTGAAATAGGAATATACTCCAGGAAATAGGGAATTTTACCTAGCAAAATTAATGGTAGTACTGGAAATCGGCTTTCTAGATATTTTTGGGGTCGCTGAATCCGAATTTTTAACTTTCCCCCCAAAATTCCCCCGACCCCCCCCCCCAAATAGTTGTTTTTAAGTTACATTTCTTATTGTTTTAGGGGAAAAGCATTACGAAATTCAGAAACTAGACAAAATTTGCAACAAATAGGATATATGACATTATGAATTAGGATGAACGGGGAGGGTGAGGGCTGCCTCTGAACATGCACTGCGGCGCTACGTGCACTAAATTATGAAGTCCAGGCAATAGAGGATTTTATCTGGCAAAATTAATACTAGTTCTGAATTTCGACTCACTTTATGTTTTTTGGGTCGCTGAATCCGAATTTGTAACTTCCCACCAAAATTTCACCCGGCAACCTTCCAAAAAATTGATTTTTTGAAAAAATTTGCTTTCTGAGAAAAGCGCGAGGGGAATGTTCCGAGGCAGCCCCTCTCTCCCCGTTTATCCTACGTCATAATGTCATATATCCTATTTTTTGCAAATTTTGTCTAGTTTCTGAATTTCGTAGTGTTTTCCCCCCTAAAACAATAAGAAATTTAAGTTAAAAACAACTATTTGGGGGGGGGGGGTTCGGGGGTGAGGAATTTTGGGGGTAAGTTAAAAATTCGGATTCAGCGACCCAAAAAACTTAAAGTAAACCTTATAGAGAATGTTAGGAGGGAAGATGGGAGGGCTAATGTAAACGTGTGAGTGGTTAAGTGGAATTGCGCAACTCAGTCCACGCAGCACTGCGGCGCATGTTCCGAGGCAGATCCCCCCCTTCCCCTTCATCCTAAGTCATAATGTCATATATCTAATTTGTTGCAAATTTTGAGTCCCTATACGGTCTCTATTGCCTGGACTAATATCACTTTTTCGGATGCTATCAATTCTCAGGAAAATAATTTCATATTCAGAAAACATGTTTAACAAACAAACATACAAAATTAACAGCATTAACATTAATATGAAAATTTAAATTATTTTGTTACAATTACATGCACAAATTCATTTATGCAGCTGAAAATGCTTACTTGAGAATTGGTACAATCCTAAAAACCGATATTCCAGGTACAGGGAACTGATTAATGCATTCTAAAAGCTACTAGGAAACGATTCCGAAAATTAATGGCAGCTAATATAAATATATTTTTATAAATTATTCTTTAAATTTCGAAAATAAATAGTTTTCTGGAGTTTCTAATGATAAAGGAATACTTTTCGGAATCTTGTGTGACTCGGAAGAGGTTATTAGTGAACGTCCATTCATTACTCTTGTGACAATTAGAGCAATTTTTCATAAATACTTGCAATTATTTCCTTATGGAATATTTAAGATAAAAATTGATATAACCAATTAAATATCATTGTGTTCTACTCTCGTAATATATATCTAATTGGCAACAAAAAGTATTTCATTTGTTTATATATTAAATCAGAATTTTGTTACTCTTGTGACACTGTGGCCAGAAGGTCCGTCATTTTCGGAGACGTTTCAGAGTAGCTTTTACCTTGCAATAAAGAGTTTTCTGAAATCGGAATATAGTCCAGGCAATAGGGAATTTTACCTAGCAAAATTAATGGTAGTACTGGAAATCGGCTTTCTAGATATTTTTGGGGTCGCTGAAGCCGAATTTTTAACTTTCCTCCAACCCCCCCCCCCCCCCCCCCTAAATAGTTGTTTTTAACCAAAATTTTTTATTGTTTTAGGGGAAAAGCATTACGAAATTCAGAAACTAGACAAAATTTGCAACAAATAGGATATATGACATTATGAATTAGGATGAACGGGGAGGGTGAGGGCTGCCTCTGAACATGCACTGCGGCGCTACGTGCACTAAATTATGAAGTCCAGACAATAGTGGATTTTATCTGGCAAAATTAATACTAGTTCTGAATTTCGACTCACTTTATGTTTTTTGGGTCGCTGAATCCGAATTTGTAACTTCCCATCAAAATTTCACCCGGCAACACCCCCAAAAATTGATTTTTTGAAAAAATTTGGTGTCTGAGAAAAGCGCGCGGGGAATGTTCCGAGTTTGTATAGGTAGATAGGCAAGCAAAATGCTTTTTATTTCAGATTAGATGCATATTAAATGAGTAGAACACAGTAGTATTTCACTGGTTATATTACTTTTTATCTTAACTATATTTTATAATAAAATAATTGGAAGTATTTGTAAAAAACCGCTAGAATGGTCACAAGAGTAACAGTGGACGTTCCCATTATATATTTGGGTTTGTGTTTATTGTCGTTTTGATAGATTTAAATACAGTCTTTTTTACTGTGTTATTGGGAAAAAATGTATCTGTTTCTACATTTTTTAAACATTAAATAAAGCAAATATATTTTTTATAGAGATTTCGGGTGCAATACTAATATTTCATTTCTTAGAAAAAGTTAAAAATATTTAAAACGATATTTGAAATATTCTTTGACATTATTTTCCAATACATCGGAAATAAATCTTTTCTTCCGTTTCATTCTTCTATCTGACAGCATAAAATACTGTTACAATTTCCGTTGTCACTGCGCAGATCTTTTCGGCTTTATTAACTGTAAAATATTCCGTAACAATTCCTTCTTCAATCATACCTTTATTACATGCTTATATCATATATTCATGCCCTGGAGCTAAATATATCTTTCTCGGATGATTTGAAATTTATAAAATCGCGTGAAGTGTGTTCTCAGATTTTAATCTCAAGTGTTTTTAAAAGAAGTATAAATTGCATCTTTACCCTATTGGAAGCTTTTTTAACATCTATTTCTATAATTTTTAAGCATTAACTAATAACTTTTTTTTTGTTACTCTGTAAAAATTTCCACTGTAGATTTTGCCAGAACAAACTGCTGACGCCCGAATTGCCAGCACATTGTGCTGTTAAGTTTACGCAACTACTGTTATTTTTCATCTTTATATAGTGAAGAAACCAAAAAAAGCTACAGCACAATTTGCTGTGATCGAGTTTGAGCGCGAAATGAATAGTACTTTGTACTGTAAAAATGTCGTTTTTTTTTTTTTTTTTACAGCGTAGAGATTTCTTGTGCATACTAACATTTCATTTTAAAGAAAAAAATTAAAATATTTGAAACGAGCTTCGAAAATTTCTTTGATAATATCTTCCGTTACATCGAAAATAAAAGTTTTTGTTCCGTTTCATTCCAGTGTTGCCAGATTGGGGAATTTTTTAATTCAAATTATTTGACTGTCACCACTTTTTTAAAATAGTATAATTCGCCTTATTTTTCAGCATTTTTAATCCATTTTTAAATAGACCAAATATTTCTATTTCAAAAAAGAGGTGACAATCAACAATCTGGGGGCAAAAAAGACCCCAATCTGGCAACACTGTTTCATTCTTGTATTTGACTCCATAAAATACATCCAATTTCCACTGCTGCAAATGGTCCAGCACTGGTTGCTCGACCATTTTTTAAAAATCTGAAATTTTTTGCACAACAACCCTAACATGATGGAAGTTCAAAATAACTATTATTTTAATTTTATTAATTTTCGTTTGTGCATGGCGACCATCTTTGTTTCATCGTCTGCAGCAATTTTCTCACATGAAGGGTTTACGTAATTGTAAATAATTCCTCGTTTATTTCTCCTTTTCAAGTGCGGATTAAAGCAATTTGTACAGAATACATTGGGCTAAATATTTGGTAATAGAGTAGTTTCCGATACTAACTGCTTATTAGTGAAATTTAAGCATAAAGCTTCAGTTTTTTTTCTAAAATTTGTCCGTTTACAAGAGGAAATTTTTCTAGCAAGGATAACTGTGAACATTCTTTTTACAAATAGGCCGAAAGTACTTGTACTCACACGCCGAGTTCCAGATCTGGGACGTTCTTTCTCTCCGATAAAAAAAAAAAAAAAAAAAAAAAAAAAAATCCAAATTTTTCGAAAATGTCAAAAATCCCACTTTTGAGGCTTTGATATCTCTGGTGGGGCACGAGATAAAAATCTGAAGTTCTGGTTTCTGAGAGTATTGCATGGTAATGGTATGCACAAGAAATTTCAGGATGGAGATTTGAATCGTTTGAAGTCATTTTGAACTTCCATCATGTTAGGATTGTTGTACAAAAAATTTCAGATTTTTTAAAAATGGTCAAACAACGAATAAGGGATTTTCTGGACCGCTTGAAATGGATTGACCCTAATGTTACATTTCTAAGAAAAAGTTAAAAGCATCTTAACGAGATTTGAAATATCCTTTGATATTATTTTCCCTTACATCGAAAATAAATCTTTTCTTCAGTTCCATTCTTCTATCTGAATGCATAAAATACTTTTCCAATTTCCGTTGTCACTCCGCAGATCTTTTCGGCTTTATTAACTGAAAAATATTCTGTAACATACCCTTCTTCAATCATATTTTTTATTGCATGCTTATATCATATATTCATGCCTTGGAGCTAAATAAATCTTTTTTTTTGTATGATTTTGAATGTTATAAAATTGCGTGAAGTGTGTTCGCCGATTTTACTCTTAGTGTTTTTAAACAAGTTGGAAATTGCTCGTCAAACGTGGCAAATGAGGTGCGTTCGTACTATAACTAGTTTTATAATTATTTTTTGCACCCCATATTGTACTGAATGTATAATTTTTTGCACTTCATAAAGCGCATAGTCTGATACATCATTAAAATGCACTTCCAATATTTTTTTCTCATTCCCCGTAATGTAACGGAACACTTTTGACTGTCCCTGTAATTAAACTATACATCCGATTTTCCTAAAATTTGAAATAGCTCAACAAAATTTTGCAACAATTATATCTTTAAAATTTCAGACCATTCGGAAGGCTGTAATATCATTAAAATGCACTTGCAATAATTTTTCCCATTGGCCGTAATGTAAAGAAAAACTTTTGATTGTCCCTGTAATTAAACTATGCATCCGATTTTTCTAAAATTTGAAAGGGCTCGACAAAATTTTGCAACAGTTATATCTTTAAAATTTCAGATCATTCGGAAGGCTCTCATATCATTAAAATGCACTTGCAATAATTTTTCCCATTGGCCGTAATGTAAAGAAAAACTTTTGACTGTCCCTGTAATTAAACTATACATCCGATTTTCCTAAAATTTGAAAGGGCTCGACAAAATTTTGCAACAGTTATATCTTTAAAATTTCAGATCATTCGGAAGGCTCTAATATCATTAAAATCCACTTGCAATAATTTTTCCCATTGGCCGTAATGTAAAGAAAAACTTTTGACTGTCCCTGTAATTAAACTATACATCCGATTTTTCTAAAATTTGAAAGGGCTCGACAAAATTTTGCAACAGTTATATCTTTAAAATTTCAGATCATTCGGAAGGCTCTCATATCATTAAAATGCACTTGCAATAATTTTTCCCATTGGCTGTAATGTAAAGAAAAACTTTTGACTGTCCCTGTAATTAAACTATACATCCGATTTTCCTAAAATTTGAAAGGGCTCGACAAAATTTTGCAACAGTTATATCTTTAAAATTTCAGATCATTCGGAAGGCTCTAATATCATTAAAATGAACTTGCAATAGTTTTTCCCATTGGCCGTAATGTAAAGAAAAACTTTTGACTGTCCCTGTAATTAAACTATACATCCGATTTTCATAAAATTGGAAATGGCTCGACAAAATTTTGCAACAATCATATATTTGATATTTCAGACCATTCGGTTGGGTAGTTTTTGCTCTGTTACATGCGGACAGACGGACGGACGGACAGACGGACGGACGGACGGACGGACTGAACGACGACTATAGGTGCTACGTATTTATATAATTACGAACGCACCTAAAAAGTATAAATTATATATTTACCCTTTTGGAAACTTTTTTAACATCTATTTCTATAATTTTTAAACATTAATACCTTTTTTCTGTTAGAGATTTCTTGTGCATACTAACGTTTCAATTTAAAGAAAACAATTTAAATATTTGAACGAGCTTCAAAAAATTCTTTGATAATATTTCCCGTTATATCGAAAATATATGCTTTTCTGCTGTTTCATTCTTGTATCTGACAGCATGAAATACTTATAAAATTTCCGTTGTCACTTCGCAGATCTTTAGAACTTCATAAACTGTAAAATAATTTTGTGACGTATCCTTCTTTTGTCATATCTTTGTTACGTGTATATAGCGGGAATTCAAGCCTTGGAGATAAATAAACCTTTTTGGGATGATTTTGTAGGTTATAAAATCTCGTGAAGTGTGTTCTCAGATTTTACTCTCAAGTGCTTTTAAAAAACTTATAAAATTATATATTTACCCTATTGGAAACTTTATTATATATATATAAGTGTTTCGATATTTCTTAAACATTAAAAAAAAAATGTTCAAGATTTCGTTTGCTTACTAATTCATAGCTGCCAACTCTTACGCTTTTTTTATACCACACAATTTTATAGTCAATTTTACCTTTTTAAAACGCCGTAATCTGCCGACTAAATAAGGCAAAAATTTCTAATAAATTTTTGCGGTAAAAAAAGCGGAAGAGTTGGCAGATGTGACCAATGCTTCATTTCTGAGAAATTATTAAAAATATTTAAAATAGTTTTGAAAAATTCTTTGCTAGTAATTTTCATTACATCGAAAATAAATATTTTTTTTTCGTTTCGTTCTTGTATCTGGCTGCATACAAAATACTTTTCCAATTTCCGTTGTCACTGCGCTGATAATTTCGATTTTATTAACTATAAAATTTTCTGTGACATATTCTTCTTTTATCACATCCTTTATTACATGCATAATTATATTCATGCCTTGGAGCTAAATAAACCTTTTTGAGTTGAGTTTGATAGTTATAAAATCTTGTGTTCTCAGATTTTACTCTCAAGTGCTTTTAAAAATATATAAATTATATTATATGTTTGGAAAAGTTTTTTTAAATATGCATCTACATTTTTTAAACATTTACTAATGCCAATTTTTTTATTAGAGATTTCTTGTGTATTCTGCCGTTTCATTTCAAAGAAAAACTTTAAATTATTTGAAACAAGCTTTGAAAAAGTCTTCGATAATGTGTTCCGTTACATCGAAAATAAATTTTTCTCTTCCAATTCATTCTTGTATCTGACTACAGCAAATACCAATTCAATTTCCGTTGTCACTTCGCAGATCTTTGGAACTTTATTAACTGTAAAAGAATTTTGTGACATATCCTTCTTTTGTCATATCTATATTACGTTTATATAGCATAAATTCATGGCTTAGAGATAAATAAACCTTTTTGGATAATTTTGAAAGTTATAAATCTCGTGAAGTGTGTTCTTAGATTTTACTAAAGTTCATTTAAAAAAGTTTAAATTATATATTTTCCCGATTGGAACTTTTTTATACATATATTTCTATATTTTTTTAAGTATTAACTAAAAATATATTTTTTGTTAAAGTTTTTGAGTGTATACTAATATTTCATTTCTAAAAAAAAAAAAAAAAAAAAAAAATATTTGAAAGGAGCTTTGAAAAATTTTTTGATAATATTTTCTCTTACAACGAAAATAAATCTTTTTCCTTCCGTTCCATTCTTGTATCTGACTACATAAAATACTTTCCCAATTTTCGTTGTCACTGCGCAGATCTTTTCGACTTTATGAACTGTAAAATATTCTGTGACACATTCTTCTTTTTTCATATACTTTATTGTGTGTATGTAACATATATTCATGCCTTGGAGCTAAATAAACCTTTTTTGGGCGATTTTGAAAATTATAAAATCTGGTGAAGTGTGTTCTCAGATTTTACTTTTAAGTGCTATTAAAAAAGTATAAGTTATATATTTACCGTATCGGAAACATTTTTTTACATCTGCTTCTATATATTTTAAACATTAACTGAAACATTTTTTCTCAGATATTTTTTGTACATACTAAATTTTCATTTCTAAGAAAAAATTTAAAATATTTGATAAATTCTTTAACCCTTTGCGCACGGCGTCTCTTACACAAATTTTAATCGAGAGACACCACTTTTTTAAAAGTAGTTTCGTTCAAGTACACAATTTCAAAAATGCTCTGATTAAATAAGGTACATTTTACTTTCCCTTATTACTGGTGCCAAAAACAAATTTTGCAAAGAAAGATTATGTCTCCGCAGCGGAGCCTTCGAGTGCAAAAGGTTAATAATATTTTCCTTTACATCGAAAATAAAACTTTTTCTTCCTTTTCATTCTTCTATCTGACTGCATAAAATGCTTTTCCAATTTCCGTTGTCACTGACGAGATTTTTGCAACTTTATTAACTGTAAAATATTCTGCGTCATATCATTTACTGCCTGTACACAACACATATTCCTGCATTTAAGCTAAAAAACAGGTTTTGGATGATTTTGTAAAATCTCGTGAAGTGTGTTCTCAGATTTTAATCTCAAATGCATTTAAAAAAGAATAAATCATATTTTTAAGCTACTAAAATTGAAAACAAAATCTGTTACTGTTTTTTTTTTTTTTTATTATTATCTGAAACGATTTTTTTGTTCGGGACTTCTTGTGCGTACTAATGTATCGTTTCTAAGAAATGTTTTTAAAATGTTTGAAACGTGTTTTCATTTCTATAAGCGCCAGACAATTGTTATTGATATCTTGGAAATTTTTATATATTTCAGTACTTATAAAAACTTCGAAAATATATTGGTTACTAAGGATTCTGAAGAAAATTAAAGCATATTCGAAATTGGGAGTAATTGTGAAGAGGTTATATTATATTTCCCTAAACCATAAAAAAGATTAGAGCTAGAATAAAAACAATTATCCCTCTTTACAGTGTATCATTTTAGATTATATCATTAAATAGCAGGCTTCGCCGGCTAAGCTGTGGGCTCTCTAAACGAAATATCTCGGTGAATTTTATCTTGTGTTTTAAAGCAGTATTTTCCTTTACCTGCAATGTCCTTCTGCACTGTTAAAAACGATACGAACACAATTGCACTGTTAATTTTTTTAAATTGTCAGATAAGATTAGCTCTTTTAAAGACTACCTCTTTTTGTTGATCATTTACAGTAGTATTTCAGAAAGAACAATGGAATGACATGCAATATTCTAAAACCATCCTTGAAAATTTTCCAATTAACAGTGCAAGTCCCTTTAAAATCAGTCGAATAAAACTTTTAAAAAGGCGAATATTTCATAATCGGGTTTACCGAATTATGCATCTTTCCTTTTTGAATTAGATAAGTAACAAACATAGTACAATATGCAACATACGAAAATAATGCCTGAAAATGTATCTAACTAACAATGGAAGTTTCATCAAAATACGCCCAGTAGAACTTTAAAAAAAACTAAACTTTCATAATCAGGTTCACTAGATTTTAGAACTTCTCCCATAATTCTAGATTTAAGCAAAGTAGAACTATGTGCAATTACTAAACCCTTCCCTCAAAAATTATCTAAATAACAGTGCAGGTTACCATTGAACTCCTTTCAGCAGAACAAAAGTTATATGCAGCCCGAAAAAAATTCCGATTCGCATTTTATATATACAGGATGATTTAAACCTTATCGTTCAAATTTCGTCGGCAGGTGGGGAATACGTCAAGAAACAGATTTTACATTGGAAAGCATGTACGCATGCGTATGTAGAGGACGCTGTGTGTACCCAACCTTCCATCGCGTCCCAATAATTCTTTTGACTTTCCTGAAGCTTGTATTATTTCTTCTCCTATTTCTACTTCCCATTTAGACATCCACGAAACCTTTTACATCTTTAAAAACACCAAAAATCCCGTTAATGATCTTTATTCAACGCCTTCATTATCTGACGCTTGGAAACTTCTCGTTTAGTTTTGTTCTTTCCGGTTAGAAAGTTAAAAACAAAGAAAAATAAACTAACAAAAATAAAATAAAATAATTAAAACAAAAAGTAAAAAACAAGCGAATAAAAAAAATACATAAAGGTTAAAAGAACTGTAAAGAACAAAATTACACGGGAAGTTTCCAGGCGTCAGATAATGAAGGCGTTGAATAAAGCTCATTAACGGAATTTTTAGATTTTTTAAAAATGTAAAAGGCTTCGTGGAAGTCCAAATAATACTAGCTTCAGGAAAGTCGAAACAATGATTGGGACGAAATGGAAGGATGCGTACACACACGCCCTCTACATACGTATCCGTACATACTTTCCTATATAAAATCGATTTCTTGACGCATTCCCTATCTCCCCACGAAATTTGAACGATAAGTTTTGAATCACCATGTATAGTGTATAAATACAGAGCTGTGACTGGCGACTATTTTTAAATTCTATTTCGAACCACTTTTTCAAAACAAAAAACTTTTACATGTGCTTTGACTACAATTTCAAGAGAAATATATTAAAAAATGTATTTTTTTTTTTAAATAGTGATGCGAGCAAAATATAAAAATAGTCCCCTGTGGAAGCCCTGAAAGTAAATGGAGTTTTGAAAGCCAACATTATTATTACTAGCAAAAGCCATGCTTTGTTTGGATTTGCGAAGCATTAATTAATAAGACAAATATTTGAAAGTAACGATATATTTTTTAATAACATTTTTGCATCTTTATTAAGCAAAAACGTTATTTTATGTTTTGGCGCATTTTAATTTCAGAAATGTAAATTCAGCCAAATAACTAACAATTTCCTCGGAATTTTTTATTTATGATATATCGAATTAATTTTATTTGTTTACATTTCTTTTGTTGCCACTTTACAAAAAGAAAATCATAATATAATTCTTTAAAAATGCGTAACTATCGCCTGAGTAAATGATTTCACATAATAGAATAATTTGTGTATTGGAATTCTTAACACTGAAAAATGCTTTTATAATTGAATGTGAATAATTGCATTTTCACAAATTTTAATTCATTAAAAATATGCTATAATTTTCATAAAAAGGGTATTTTAAAAATTTCATAAAATAAATCGTGAAACTATTTAATTAATAATGATTCTATCTATAATGACTAACTCCATGATTTATTTTTTCTTCTGAAAATATACGTGTGTTCATTTTTTATTTGCAAAAATGCGTCCCTAATGGAAAAACATGTAAAATAAATTAATTAAAATAATACGTTTTTACGTTTTTTACGTTAATACGTTAATACGTTTTTTACGCAAATAATATTGTGCAAATCTACAGATCATAATTTATTTTTATGTTTAATTTCAAGTCAAAATACTGAATAGTTTTTTTGTAAAGTGTACGATAAAATGTAATTTTTGTAGCCTAGTAGAGGATTCGCTTCGCTCATCCTAATAAGTAGAACACGAATCATAGATTTCCCTGTTGAGGCAAGATAAATTCTAAATTTTGTAATAGCGGAATAGTTGGACAGGTCAAATGTATTCCTTACCATTCCTGTGGTCCACGTCCTGCTGCTACAAGCTACAGAAGTTTTGTCTTTGTATTATGCTTTTACCTGAAATATTCTCGGAAGAAGGATTTTTGGATTGTGGGATCCGTTATTTACACATGATGTACAGTCGTGGGGAAAAAAAGTAAACAACCCCAACTAACACCTCAACAAATTATCGTAGAAGAAAGTTACTGGTATCAAACGATTGGAAATAAAGTCTACTTTTAAATGATGTATGCGAAATTTGCTTAAAGGGCCATCTACATGTCAAAACGAACACAAACTTCCTTTTTTTCAATAACAATACCCAATTTTAACAAGATGTTTCAAATCTTTGGTTCAAACTATGCCTAGACACGAAATTTAAAGTCATATGAATGATAAATTTTTTAATTAGAAGCATTCAAAATTCCGTGCTTCAAATGTTAAATTACATTTTCATATTTTTATTAATATCTCCTGAAATTATACTCCTAATATGCTAATGCTTTGTGTAGCAATAATACTAAAAAACCCAAACATAAATACGAATTTGGAATTTTTGGAATTTTTATAATTTCATGATATGAATTATGAATGAAGAAATTTTTATTCGAAAAAATTATGAATTGCAACATAGAATGTTTTTGATGGCTTTAGATTTATTGAGTTCTGCTTTATGGAAATTCAAAATTTCACATTTTCCTTTCAAGTAGCTTTCAAATTATGCTTAAAGCGGAAATATGAAGGTTTAAGCGGCCGTCTATGATAGAAGTAACTAGATATTTTGACATTTCTTCTGCTTTCCTGTAATCTAGCAGTCTTCAATGACTGCTTGAGTGGCGCTTAAGATGCCTTGATCAAGAAGGAGCTCTCTCGGTCAACAATCGAGTACCGAACTTCAATTTGGATGCAGCCCCTAAAATACAGTCGTTTTAAAATAATTAATTTCTCGGAAACTTATTGTACGAATTGCATAAAATTTTGTTTTTAGGCTAATTGAAGGGTGTTGAGTTTATTTATGCTGTCAGAATTGTGTACTGCTAATGAAAAAGAAACAAAGTTATGGTTCGTTTTAATATGTAGATGGCCCCCTAAGAAATTTTTATGTACATCATTTAAAAATAGATTTTATTACCAATCGTGCGGTACCAGTAACTTTCTTCTACAACAATTTTTTGCAGAGTTAGTAAGGCGTGTTTACTTTCTTTTCCGCGCCCGTACTATACACTACTCACACAATTACTCTAACGTATTGCACGTTCTGAAGCCCGAATTGCGCCAAGCTTAAAGAAAAATGCCAAAGCCCCTGTAATGGAAAAGTACCTAAATAAACAATTAATCGTAATAATAACAACATAAGCTAAAATATTTCATTTCAACATCAAAGTATTGTTTCTAATTTACATTCAAATAAATATATATTCCAAGATTTGATTTCAATTGAAATTAAGTTGACAGCTTTCTATATCACTTCATAGAGTAAACCAACAAAAGATATTCATTCATCATGTAAACGGTAGAAAATATTAGACCATGGAGGTAATCATTCGTAAAGCAGATACTCCAACAATGAATGGACAATATTCTTATGACGTCATAGTAGGTATATTGGCGACGCTAACGTTTGTTAACGGCTTGAATTCACGAGGGTTTTATTTTGCTATTTCTCTTAGTTACGTTAGTATATTGTCATATATATGAACTCAGAAATCAAATCTATAAAAACAAAAGTATATATATTCATTATTTAGTTATTAACCCTCCGTCTACCAGACGGGTCCATTGGACCCGACAGGTACATACAAAATATTCATTCAAACCAGAAATTTCTTTAAAATAAACTAAGTATATAAACCAGACAAAAATAAGGTAAATAAATAAGTTAAATAGTTTTAAATAAAAATTCTGGTGTAGAACGTTTTATTAAAACTTGAATAAAATTCCCGGTAGATCT
Source organism: Maratus speciosus (assembly GCA_963932465.1). Classification (NCBI taxonomy): domain Eukaryota; kingdom Metazoa; phylum Arthropoda; class Arachnida; order Araneae; family Salticidae; genus Maratus; species Maratus speciosus. The sequence goes on along the minus strand of OZ010797.1, from coordinate 248,817,883 downwards.
AGGGTTAAGTAATGAAAAAAAAATTATGAAAGGATGATTTGAAAAATTTAAATAAATTTATTAATATTAAAAAATAACATTGAAGTAACAGCATGTTTAAAGTAGAATAAGTTCAGTTTAGATAATTTATGAACAAATCTAAGTTTAAATACTTGAAGTTTCCCTCATTTTACAGCTACGGAAATTATGAGGTATCTGTCAAAAAAAGACGAAATACGCATAACAACAAAAATGTATGAAATGTTATCAAGTTCGCAAAGCATTCTTGATTTCTCTATCAGAATCTTTGGACTCGGGGAAGGTTTGAGCAAGTCAATTAGTTTCAGAACGAAATTAACATGATGCAATTCTTAGCATACATTTAAGGGAGACCAAACTGGTCGCCAGAGGCGGCTAGTGATACACATAGCGAGTTAAAATTTAAAAGAAAAACTTTCTAAGATAAACTAATAACCATCTTTAGAAATTGCCCCTAAGCTGTGGGATTCCTCCATCAGTAAAAGCATTTTTGAGAGTTTTATTCTATTTCCTCCTGTCGAAGCAATAATACCACTTAACTTATAGCAGACCGAGAGTCGGCAGCACAGACAACCACCTCATCGAGTTGGAGGCTGAAATTCCAGAATTTAGATAAAACTCGATTCCCATATTAAATCGCAATCGGTCTTCCAAGCTGCTTGGTGGAAAACACCTAAAAACCCGATTTTAGCGGTCGACTCGTAGGTTTACCATTGCGTTTTCCTGCATCTAAAGGTATGAAAACATGGCGGACTGGGAGCAGAAAAACACAATGATAAACCTAGGAGTCAACCGGTAAAATCGGGTTTTTAGGTGTTTCCCACCAAGATATCTCTCATAGCATGCATGGTCACGGTGACGTCGTTGTGACGTCACTGTAAGTCACTGTGGTCACGTCACATCTGTGACCAAAATGCCACCCCTCAGTGATGTCACAATGTGACTGAGATGTGAACTTCTTAGAAAACTTTAAAAAATTACGAAAATTCTTCAAAACATGTTATTTACTGTAAAATTATGTTTTCCTGGCAATTAAAAAAAAATTGTGAGGTCACTGTTATATCACTGCTATGTAACGTACGTCACGTCACATATGTGACAAAAAAACCACCATATTGTAAGTCACAGTGTGACAAAAATATGAACTTCAAAAATCTTTGAAAATGAAGAGAAATATTTTAAACAGTCACGAGTTACATGGCATAAGGAATAAAATATATTAGTGGATAGCAAATGGTAAATTCTCTCACTAAAGGGGAGAGGGGGGGGGGCATAATAAATAAAGTGCACGATACAATCATTAATAAACTAAATTTTCAGGCTATATTTTATCAATTTGATATCTAAGATAGTGAATGTATACTTTTTCATGATTTAAATTTTATCTAGCATTTGGATAATATAATTAGAATTAGGAATATTAAATTTATACACTTTACATATTTAGTTTGCTGGGAGGAAATTTATTTATTTATTTATTTTTTTACCGACCAGGATTATTCGAAACACTTCTGTGGTTTCAAAATAAAAATTTTCTATTACAGTTAAATCTGCACCTTTTAATGAGCACGTAGAAAGAGTCTTCAGAGTTTAGTCATCTATGCATTTATTGCTTTAGAATATTTTTATAATTTGTATTCAAGTCATAAATTCTACTTCTTTCAGACTTTTTAAATAAAATTAGCATTTTCCGAAAATAAAAGAAATATACAAAATTTGTGCAAAACAAACTTTACTTTAAAAAAAAAAAAAAAAGAAAGAAAGAAAGAAAGAAAAAAAAAGGGGGGGGGCTCGTTATTACCATTAAATTTATTTTTACGCCTTTTGAAAATTTAAACAATGGTATATCTAATAAACTCTAATTATGAATATTATTATTATAATTATTTAGAAAAAATGGACTTTACAATATATTTTAACTTGTATTATTTGGTACGGATAAAAAGAAAAGGTTAAATACATTGGACATTTCTTCAAATACAAAATTTTAATTAACCACACTTTCAGAAAATTACTGCGCATTCAAGTTTCATATCTCTTGCATGCAAAAACAAATAATCTGTACCAGACCATCTGCTTGAAAATCGTCTGCCCACAAAAAAATAAACATGAGAAGACGCGGGAAATAAATAGTTCACTGTTTTTAGAACATCACCTTCACCACGTCTACAACACTTTAAGATAAGGAAATGACCATTTTTGGATACACGGATATTAATAGAACGTATATGTAAGTTTTATTTAATTTAAATATTTTATTCCTGATTTGTACATATGAGTTAAATAGTTTTATGTTATATTTGTAAGAGACTGACCTTTAAACTGTTAGAAGCGATATTTTAAAATTCGATAACTGTAAAGAAAAATATCTTAATCTGCCATCGCTTGAAAAAAAAACTGCGCAGAGACTGTGCATGCCTACATTTATACTGGAATTAATATAAACATTAATTTACTCTTACTTGAGATTGAAAATGTACGGAACGACAATGATTTGGAATTATTTTATCGGCTTCTTACTATTTTTTGATTACTAACACTTATAGTTATTATTATTTTGGGGTTAAATATGATGTTCGATTATCATAAGATTACGAAACTGTTTCAGATTAGAAATTAACATTATACTGGGAAAATGTATCTTTACATATTACAGTAGTGAAACATTTGAAAGAATTTTCTTTTAGTGCTAATAATATTTTAAATTATCTTTCAAAATCCTAAATCTTCAAACCAATGTTTTCAGATTTAACATTTGCCGAAATTATAAAATAATAGGAATTCCTTATACCATATCGAAATATTTTTGAGATATTGTTAAATCTAATAAGGCATTTAATTTATCTATTGAGTTTGCTGTTGTTTAATAGTACAATTATAAATCCTAATTATTATTTTTAGTATTTTTCAAATTGGTATATTTATTTTTTTAAATTGTATGTAAGCATTTTTTCTTTTCTGTTTGTCATTTTAATCAAACATTTAATTATAGACATTCTGAATCGGTTATTAAATTTTCTTCTTTTGTAAATTCATTTTCTACGTTTATGATACGCGTAATTATTGGCACTAAAAAGTAAAATATGATACTTAAGCATTGAAACAAAGTGTTTTTCATGCCTGATGGGAAGTTATAGATTAAACTGCTTTAGTATATATTTTTAAAAGTTCATATAATACAGGATACATATTATAGGACACAAGTTGAAAAGTGCTTATGACTTCGGTTTGTCTGTCCGTCTAGCAGTCTATCCGCACTCTAACTCTCGAAAATATACTCGGATTGCCCTGAAATTTTTGGATGTTATTGACGTTTACCATAGCACGGTACCTATTTGTAATGAAGTTTGTAGCATGCTTTGTTCATTTACAGGGACAGCCAAAAGTTTTCCGTTACATTACAGCCTATGGAAAAAAATCGTTTCAAATGATTTTTTTATGATTTTACGCACGCTTTCAAACAGAATAAAATTTATATGCATTTATGAAGTGCACTAAAATATGCATTCTGTTGACTATGCGATGCAAAGAATAGTTATTGTTCATTTACAGGGCTAAAAAAGGAATTCAAATACATAATGATATAGGGGTGGAGGGAATTGTTTGCGGCATACTTTAATTATGTTAATCTATTTCATATATAATGAAATTGATATATGTCGCTGAGGTTTACATACTATAAATTATTTCATGTATAATACGAATAATACGTATATAGCATTTACAGGGACACACAAAATATTTCAGATACTATATTGTATCCGAAGTACTGTTCATTAGCGATGATTGCTGGAAATGTATTTTTAATTATGATATGCGCTTTTATGATTCACTATATTTATGCATAGTATATGGTGTATATAAATTCTATAATTCCTATACAAGGCTACACAAAAGTATTCGTAAGGATTACTGGGTATGGGCGCAAATTGCTTAAAGGTGGTTTTTAAATGGGTTATGCTTTTTTTTCTGAACTGCATTTAATTTACCAAGAAATGTTTGTAGAATATAGATAAAACGATATACAGGATCACGTAAAGAATTGGATACATGACCGTCTATAAATTATAATTTCTGGTAATGTGATTTCAGCAGTTTTAAGAGTGTCTTAGTTTGAATTAAATTTTAACTAAATGGTGGCGTGTAATAAAGATTCTAGGTAAACTACAGGGTTGTACAAAAGTATTCAAGTATGTTTCCATACATTAGTATAAATTGCTGAAAAAGAATTTCAACCTGTTAGGCGTTTTCTTGCTAAACTAAATTTTCCCATTATATAGTATATCTGCACTTAAAAAAATGGGAAGTCAAAATTGAGTAAAAAGTACTCAAATTTAAATGCGTCACATACTCAAAATAGCTCCGATCCAAATGTACTCAAAGTTGAGAAACACATGTACTCATTTTTTATTCATTGGTTGTGATCAAATATGAATCATTATGTACTGCCCCCCTCCCCCCCCCCCAAAAAAAAAAGAAAAACCTAAAATTTAAAGTAAAAATGTACTGACATTTATTTCCCGTTCAAAGTTCTTAACAAGAAATGTTTAATTGATTATTTATTAAGAAAAATAGCAAAATTCTTAACAAGATACTCAAATCGAATATTTTTATGACAAGAGCATTATTTCCAAGCACTTTTAAATTATTTTTAAAATGCTGTGCATAATTTAATATTTACATTAATAAACATCATTTATGCCGCCATAAATGAAATGAACCATTACAGGGTACAAAAACTATTCGTTTGTTTGGGTTTGATAACATGTGATGTTTCAAAATAGAGAAAGCATGGGTTCATTTTTGATCCAAAAATATTCAATTCGATATGAGTACGTCGGTTTACTTATTTTTGAGTACTTCATTTTTCTCAGTGTATCAACCTACAGATCAAATACAGGGTTGTTCAAAAGAATTGGAAAACATATTTGGCTATGGGCGGTAACTGCTGAAATCAATTTTTCAAATGTTTACTTAGTTATCTTATTTACGTCATTTCCCTAAATTACGATGTCTTGTTAAAGCATTCAGAAAGTGTTGGAAAGTATTTTATAATCTATGATTAACGCATGATTTTTCTTACTCGTTTTTTTTTCTATTTCCCAGATCAGTCTTTTCCTATAAAACATACCAAATCTATTTAGCTCATATTCACAAAATACAATATACACGGGAATAAAAAATTTAAATAAATATCGCTTATCATGCCGCTCTATAAATAATAGTTGTATTAATATCCGTGAGTCTCCATGTTCGTATTTAATAAAGCAATGACAAATCACAACAAATTAAAAAATTTACACATTCTAAATATCAAGCTTGAACTCAATATCAAGCATAGAACTTAATATCAAGCATAGAACTGAATAAAAAAATATGTCAGTTGATAAGCATTGTTTTTAAGTGGAAAAATTTAAAATGATTTAGAAGAATAGGACTCCAAAATAGCGATATTTTGCTAAAAAGTACGGTAAAAAGATAAGATTTTATATTTACAGCAAAAGGTTATTTCAAAATTCATCGCTGTATTAATACTTAGAAATTTTTCCAGAGAGAATCCTTCGCCTTATATACAATATTTCAAATGAAAATCAAATATCAAATTAATTGCTTAAAAGGCGCAAATAGTGAAAAAGATACCAAGCCGGGACTCGAAGCCGGGCCATCAGTATAGCACACTGATATTCTACCGACTAAACCACATGGAACGACGCCCAGTCTGTAAAATTTCTCACTATTACAGGTTGGCAAGGCTACAAACGCAGCACAAGATGGAATATTTATCGTGAGCCACCGACATGCGGTAAACACGAAACTTAATGAAATCCAGCATCGAAACTATATTAATAATTGGAAATTTTTCCAGGGAGAAACATTCGCCTTCCATACAACATTTCAAATTAAAATTGCCTTTTAAGCAATTAATTTGAAATTTGATTTTCATTTGAAATATTGTATGCAAGGCGAATGGTTCTCTCTGGAAAAATTTCCAAGTATTAATATAATTTCAATCGATACTGGATTTAATTAAGTTTCGTGTTTGCATCATGTTGGTGGCTCACGCTAAATATTCCATCTTGTGCTGAGTTTGTAGCCTCGCCATCATGTAATAGTGAGAAATTTTCCAGCCTGGGTATCGTTCCATGTGATTTAGTCGGTAGAATGTCAGTGCGCTGTACTAATGGCCCGGGTTCGAGTCCCAGCATGGAATCTTTTTCACTATTTGCGTCTTTTAAGCAATTAATTTGAAATTTGATTTTCATTTGAAATCACAGTGTTTATGACAAGTTCGTCACAAATGACCCATATTTCACAAATTGGTCACAGTGTGACGTCAAAGCATTGTCGCTTTCGTCACAGGTTCGTCACAAAGTTAATGCCAAAATAGTCACAAATGACACACTTTTCACAAATTTGTCACACCGTGACTTCACAGAGTGGTCACAATGTGACGTCACAAACGACCTCTAAAACGGCCATAACGACCTCGCATTCTAGTCACTGTGACGTCACATCGACGTCACGTGACGTCACATCGACGGTCACAAAATCACAGTGTGACTTCACAACGACGTCGCCGTGACGTCACCATGCCTTACGGGATGTCTAGGCAGACCGATTGCTTTTTAATATGGGAGTCGAATTTTAGCTAATTCTGGAATTTCAGCCTCCAACTCGATGAGGTGGTTATCTTATGGTTTGTACGCCACATTGAATTTTGCAGACCAGAAAAGTTTTCGGCACCAGTATTATCTTATAGAAAATCTCTTTTTAAATGAAGGCGAAATTTTGTGCGTTTAACCTTGGTTTTTTTCCATAAAAAGATACTGGTAGTTTTCATGGAGAAATAACGGTATCCATACGGACCATGTGTCTGTGCTGCCGGTTCCCGGACTATAAGCTTTCTGTGACTCTTTCAAGGATTTTTGGAAGGAGATATATATTATAAATCCACACCTTTCAAATTATGTTTTTTTTTTTTAACACTTTCCAACAAAGTTGAAAAGTGTTTATGACTTCGGTTTGTCTGTCCGTCTGTCCGCACTCTAACTCCCGTAAATATACTCGGATCGTTCTGAAATTTTTGGATGTTAGTGACCTCTACCATAGCAAGAACCCTATTGCAAATGAAGTTTGTAGCATGTTTAGTTCATTTACAGGGATAGTCAAAAGTTTTCCTTTACATTACGGCCTATGCGAAAAAATCGTTTAAAATGATTTTTAATGATGTTACATGCTTTCAAACATAATAAATTGATATGCATTTATCAAGTTGACTAAAATATGCATTTTCTGTACAATATGAGGCCCAAAAAATAGTTATTATTCATTTACAGGGCCGCACAAAAGAATTCCTTTACATAATGATATAGAAGTGGAGGGATTTTTTTCCGGCGTATTTTAATTATGTTAAACTATTACATGTATAATGAAATAGATATACGTCGCTAAGGTTTACTATAACTTATTTCATGGATAATACGAAATGCAGAGCATTTACAGGGACACACAAAAGATTTCAGATACTATATTGTACCCGAAGTACTGTAAAGTAGCGATGATTGCTGGAAATGCATTTTTAATTATGTTATGTGCTTTTATGTTTCACTATATTTATGCATTGTATATGGTGTGTATAAATGCTGTAATTGATATACAGGGCTACTCAAAAGAATTCGTAATGGTTACTGGGTATGATTGCAAAATGCTTAAAGGTGATTTTTAAATGAGTTAGGCATTTTTACGCTGAACCGCATTTGGTTTACTAAGAAATGTTTGTAAAACATATATAAAATGACATACAGGGTCACGCAAAGAATTGGATACATGGCCGTCTATAAATGATAATTTCTGGAAATGTGATTCCGGTAGTTTTAAGAGTGTTTTACTTTGAATTAAACTTTAGCTAAATAGTGGCGTGTAATATAGGTATTAGGTTAACTGCAGAGTTTTACAAGAGTATACAAGTATGTTTAAATCCATTAGTATAAATTGCTGAAAGAGAAATTTCAACCTGTTATGTGTTTTCTTGCTAAACTAAATTTCTCCATTATATAGTATACATATCAACCTACAGATCAAATACAGTGCTGTTAAAAAGAATTGGAATACATATTTGCTATGGACGGTAACTGCTGAAATCAGTTTTTCAAATGTTTTATGTGTTTTCTAAAATGTTTACTTAGTTTACTTATATACCTGATTTCCCTAAATAACGAAGTTTTGTTAAAGTACTCAGGAAGTGTTGGAAAGTGTTTCATAATCTATGCTTAACGCATAATTTTTCTTACTTGGTTTTTTTTTTTTTTTTTTTTTTTTTTAACAAGGTGTTTCAAGAACATAAAAAAAAAAAATATTTTTTCGTTACTCATCTGTTCAATATTTCATAATGTTTAAAACTCATGAAAAAATAGAATTTGCTTCTTTTCATGATTTGATATGTTTAGATAAAGCATATAAAAAATTGAATGTAACTTCATTTGTGAATTCAAAATACACATCTCGACGTTCTGATCTTCGGCAAAAAAAGAATTTTGGTTTCGTATATATGAATCTCAATGTTTTACGAGTTCCCATTTTCTGTTTATAAAATGAGATTTCCCTTCATTGTATAACGTTTATTTTTGAAAAATATAAAACCATATGTAATTTATAAATTTATGTTTGCGGAATATTATTATAACTCGTATACAATCAAGTTTACTAAATTTGATAGTTTTTAACGTTATAACACTTCAAAAATATATTAAAATAGGCGATTGGCTTTTCTAATAAAAGACCCTCTGTCTTGAAGTTCATGAAATAATAAATATGTTTTAAACTTGAAGCATCTTAATGTATATATATGAGTTTTCGGTAAAGTTATGCTAGGCACAGATGGCATAGGTGAGAAAACGCGAAATGTTCTTCCCATCTTCAACTTTTGCAAAGATTCATTTCATTTAAAATATAAACAATTCACTCATTTCATTTAAAACATATAAATTACATATATATAAAATTTATGTATTTCCTATACATCATCTATAAAATATATCTATTTCATATACATCATCTGTTTAAAATCCATCTTTTAATTATTTCATTTAATATAGATAAATTACGCGTATCTAAAATACATCTCTAACTTATTTCACTTAACATACATATATTACATAGTGGAGACTAGGGACGGTTGACCATACGGGAGGCTTGACCCATCCATCAGTTTTCATGTTTAAAAGAATTTCAGTGTTTTATCAACAGGTATCAACCAAAGCTACTGGAATGCTCAAACAAGTCTTCGTTTCATAGAGATAATCGAAATAGGTGTGGAAAAAATAAATTGTGAGGCGTTTTCAACCTAAAAATTGTATTTTTTAGAAATATTTTGTAAGGTTTTTTTTCAAATAAATTATATCATAGAAATTTAAGTACGTAGGTTTAAAGTAATGCAGATATATCGAGCTTTCATTCCAGGTATAACGATCGTACAGTAAGTTAGGTTTAACATAACAATTTAGAAAAGGTCTATGTAGGGAGGCTTGACTCAGTCAATGTGAGGGAGGGTTGACCAGATGCTCAAGGCTTCATTAATTAAGTGGTTTTGGAAATATTTTTATTATACACTGTTATAATGAAAAGTTAATGGTTATACATATAAAATAATGTAAATCTATTCTGAAAAGCTTCAGTAAAATGGTATGATGGAAAAGAAAATGTTTAAAACTGACCAAAGAAAGATGCGAAAAATTGCTGGAAAATGCGATAGGAGCTTTTTTCCATTTAAATATTACTTACAATAGGTAAATAGAAACAGTGGTAAAGACTAGAAAGGACGGAGCAGCAGTCTTAACCCTTTCAGGTGTAGTGGTATGTTTATAAAACCACTTAATTTTAATTCCGAAACGTCACAATGACACCAGAATTTTGCTAAACCCTTTTCATTTAATATGTATTTCGAAATATAGCCTTTTTCTTATTTCCAAATAAATTTGTTGGTAAATTCCAGTGCCAGTCATTTATTTCAACACTTTAGTACTGAAAGTACTTTGCCCTTTAAAGGATTAAATCATGTTAATGATAAGTTAAGTGCTTCTGCGGCTGCAAAAAACATAGCATCGATCGAAAAAAATTAGGAAGGTATGTAGACAAATTTCACCACGGTGAATACAGTGAGATGAAGCCAAACTATGTGACAACTAGTGTTGTCAGGTCGAGTGTCACTAAAAATAGGACAAGGAGACAAAAAAAAAAGCGGGACAGTGACTCCTAAATCTGGATTTAATAACATGAAACACTATGAAAACGAAACCTGTCTCTAATAAAATACTGCCTTAAATGTTAAAATTTCATTTTCCATGCTGTACAATTATACCTGCTCAGACAAAATTCTGCTTAAAACAAAAATTTCTCCTCTGACTTGTGATTACGTTTTAACAGATTTGTTTAAGCATCATATTTAAAAAAATATTTTTTTTTATAATAATTAAAGCACGTAGCATAAAGTTATTTTACTTTTTTAAAACTGATTTTATGCCTCTTCACAAATATTGCAATATAAAAGAAAGTGGTCAAGCCTCCCATATAGTGCGTCAAGCTTCCCATCTGTGGGGAGCCTTGACCCATTATTTTTTCATGATTAAAATCAATCATTTTTCAAATTTCTTATACGTTACACTTATGTAGCAATTTTATTTTGATAACAGATTGTATAACGAATAAAATGATATATAAAACTTTATTCTACGTTCAATATTTAAAAAATAAAAAATCTTTTTGTAAAAAGTGGGTCAACCTTCCCTAGTCTCCCCTATATTTAAAAACATATTTTACCTATATCATTCGAAATGCAAAAATAAATAATTAAATAAACGGGACTTAGTATCTCAAATCAAAACATTTTATTTCAAAATTAAATCTCTGTTCCTAATATATACAAGCAAAATATAGTAGCTGCTATTGTCGACAGTAAAAAGCACTATTTGGTGATTTGCGCCTGACTAACATAAAATTACGTTCTTCAGTAAAATAGTTTTCGAATTTTCATTTTTTTTTCGCAATACTTAAATAACTGACTGCTCTCCAAATGCATGCTGTTAGCCCTTTAATGCCGGATTTCTTATTTTGGTCGAAAAACACTATCTTTGTGTCTATTTTTGTTAATTATCCACGGGTAAAATAGGGATTTTTAACACTTCCAACAAAGTTGAAAAGTATTTATGCATTCGGTTTGTCTGTCCGTCTGTCCACGATCTAACTCCGGTAAATATACTCGGATTTTCATGCAATTGATAAAGGTTATTTAGGGACATCAAAGCATGTGTGGTATTGTATATGAAATATGTCGGAATAATAGTTCATTTACAGGAGCACTCAAAATTGTTCCACTACATTATGATATATGGGGAAAATCGTTTGCAGAGTATTTTAATGACATTGCGCTATTCCAAATGTATTGAAACTGGTATAAATCGCTGAAATTCACTACGATCACGTCAAAAAGGGCATCCATAGCATTTTTTATTTATTTATAGGGTCACAAAAATGAAATATGTTACAGTACTCTCTGTCTTTGAGTAATAATTGCTGGAGTGAACGGTTTAAAATTCGGTATGCGCTTTTAAATTTAATTAATTTTGTGCCTGTTACTCGTTATATATAAATTATATTCCTCATATACAGGGCTGCACATAGGCATTCACATACCATTGTTCTTATAAGAGGAATTTGCTGAAGGGGAATTTTCAACTGAATTATATGTATTTCTTAAGTGAACAAAATTTTAACATGCATGTAGTTAATAGATACAGATCCATATACCATATACAGGCTGCTAAAAAAAATCGAATAATTTTCCGATTGCAGATAGAAAAAGCTGAAATTGGGTTTGGAAATGCATTATGCGTTTCCATAGAGTTGAATTAGATGTAATATTTTAATTTTTTAAACGGTGCAGTTTTGTTACATTATTTTGAATGTAATGGAAAGTGTTGTTTCATAATCTATGCTCTACGCATGATTTTTTCTTTCTTGTTTTATGTTTCTGTTGGAGATAATATCATAATGTCACTCCTGAGTTATACACAAAAATTGCTCAAAAAATGATTAAATTATATACTTACGTTAAAGTGTTTAAGCTGCACAATAACAAGTATTCAACGATATAATATTTTTTATGTTGTTTTTAATAGTTTATATATAGAGTTTATATAGTTTACATGTATGTTTATATATATAGGGTAGATATGAAGAGCATAACATAAAACTTAAGCTGCACAATAACCAGTATTCAACGATATAATATTTTTTATATTGTTTTAAATAGTTTATATATATAGTTTATATAGTTTATATATATATTTATATATATAGTGTAGATATGAAGAGCATGACATAAAACTTAAATAAAAATATTTGTGTTTTTTAAACATAGTGCTATTTATTATTTTCCCTATGGAAAACTTATTTATTTAAGATTCATATGTTTGATTCTGTATGGTTTATAGGTTTGCTGTTCTAGGTTAAATATAACATCATTTCTATTATATGAATTCTAAAAGTATAAAATCAGACGTAATATTTCAATTCATACATGATACATGCTGATCCAATTCATTTATCTTCATTTTTTTTTTATTTAAAGTTTTGATAATGAATGAATAATGACTACCTTATGAAAATAGAGAAAAACGCCACTCGAGCCCATTGCAAGCATGATCAACAAAACTTGTTATAACTTCCCTGTGATAGAACATCAGAACAAAAACGGACTTCACGACATTAAATGCATTTTATATCACACGTAAATAGCACAAGACCACCAGAAGACCAATAAAAAGCACGAAATGGCAAAAAAAGGTCATGTAACACCTGAGTTACACTACGCATTTAAGGGTTAATTTCACAAAACAACTTTATCAAAATAATGCCACTTTTTAAGATAATTAATTTTCGACAGAATAATTTACTCATTTGATAAAACACCGTACATTATATATAAAATTTCAAAAGAGCATAGATTTAATTCACTGTTTAGAAAAAGCATTATAAAATCATCATCTTACACAGTTGTTTATAAAAAAATCAGATCTACAATAAAGGAAAAATATCTACTGTTTATTTTCATATTTGTTTATTTATATCAAGAAAATGGAAATTACTTATTTTGATGATAATATAAATATACTAGGGGACTCTGCCCCCTGCAAGCTACGCTCGCCAACCCCCGTTCAGACACTGCAGAATCTAAAAGCACGCTAATCTGATCGCTTTTAAAAAGATTGAAAAAGTTTGAATTATACTGAAAAAACCTGTAGCGATCCCCCTGTAAACGGGTTTCGGTACTTATGTACCTTACGTACGGTACGTTCCTTTCGATTCCCTTTGATTGCAAAAATTAAAGGCAGAATCAGTAACGGTTAAGACATCCGATCGGTTGTTTTCGTGTTTGTTTCACAATCTGTTGCCTATTATATCTAAAATATGTCGCCAAACTATAAGATTAAATGCAATAATGGTTGATCGTAAATGTCACAATCACTTCACTTTAAGGAAGTTACACGTGTTTACGCCATCAAGTGATTTTTATTTCGACGTTTTATTTGTATTTTTGGTACTTTTCCGTTATATGGACACCATGCCAAAATGTATGCTAATGCGCCTATTTCAACCCTGATCGTTGATCAATGAAATGTTTACTGCAATGCTAAAACATATGTTTAATTTTGTACCAGTAGTTTAATATGAGTTTTATTTCCGTACTTTACTGTATAACAATTATTTGTTCACCTATTTTAAGTATGTATTTGTGATTTAATAAAATAGTTCGTAAAATTCTGTAATTTTAAAATGTTATATTTTTTAAATGCTCACTTTATTATCGACAATTTTTCTTCTTTTATTTTTCAAATGTTTCAATTTACGTGATTTTCAATTTGCGCCAACTATTACGCTTGCCGATAATGGTGTCCGTATAATGGAAAAGTACCGTATTTTTATTAATGTCATAGTAATTTATTTGTTCTTTCGAAAATAAAAAATTATGTCAATTTGTATAATTTGGCGAGTGGTTTGGCGATTTATATAATTTGGCGAAATTAGTCGACGTGAACAAGTAGTACCATTAAAACATTGCTTTGAAGTTGAAATTAAATGTCATGATTTGTTGTATTGTCATATACGCACCGGGTTTGCGAGCAATTTTTTTTAATTTTTTTTTACGACAATTTGGCGAAAACCTCGTTTTCGAATACCAGTTAAATATGTATTTTTAAATTATTATCTGTTATTTTTAAAATGAAATAACAATAAATAAAAAAAAAGTTTAATTAATAACTATAGAACAAAACAATTTATAACATTTCTTGTAAATAAAAAGAAAATAAATCCAAATAAATATTTATTAATAAATAAGTAACAATAGCCGAGTTACCATGCCAGGCAAAATAATGCCATTTTGGCGTCAATTATGTACAGCGTTGCGTATATGACATCTGTGCCTAATATTTTTCTTTTCGTTTCGTTTAAAAAAAAAGGAAGAAGTGAAAGACATTTATTTTAAAAGTTTCAGTTTTAAATGAAAGTTTTGTTTTAAATAAAATGATAATGAAATACAAATTGAATTATGAATAAAAGTAACATGATGCATTTCTTAGCATACATTTAAGGGAGGCCAAACTGGTCGCCAGATTAGTTTAAAATAATAACCATTTCTAAAATATGAAGAAACAAATATCAGTTATGATTAAAATTTGAGTTGCCATCATTAGAGAAAAGTATATAAAGTTAGAAAAAAATTAATATTTCGAAAACTAATTCGAATTTAAAAATTCTAATCCCAGTTTTGACATCTGTGGATCAATACGGATTTTTTGGTGTTAATTTTATCGCAAAGTATTCCATATTTTAGGAGAAATCGCCGTGAAACATAGTCAGTTGTTTAATCAGTCGTTTCATAGAATCGTTTCATAAATTCGTTACAATTCAGCCGTTTCATAATTTCCGTTTCATAAATTCGTTTCATTAGGATTTCATATATATAGGGATATGAAGAGCATAACATACAACTTAAATAAAAATATTTGCATTTTTCAAACATAGTGCTTTTTATTCTTTTCCCTATGGAAAATGTATTTATTTAAGATTTATATGTTTGATTCTGTATGGTTTATAGGTTTGCTGTTCTAGGTTAAATATAACATCGTTTCTATTATATGAATGCTAAAAGCATAAAATCAGATGTAATATTTCAATTCATACATAATACTTGCTGATCCAATTCATTTATCTTCATTTTTTTTCATTTAAAGTTTTGGTAATGTAATAAACAATATAACCAGCAATGATAAACTCCTTATTATATTTGGAAAGAATAATGTAAGAAACATGTTTTAAACATGATTCCCATGTGTGTCTGTGGGAAGGTAAACAATCTATTATATAAATTCTAAAAGTATAACATCACATGTACATTTTCAATTCATGTGTGATGTGTGCTGATGTTATCCATTTATCTTCATTTTTATTACATTTAAAATTTTATAATGTAATAAACGATATAGCAGCAATGATAAACTGTTTAATATTTTTGGAACCAATAGTGTAAGAAATACGTCTTAAATATGGTTTGCATGTTTGTGTGTGCGTGTGAAGGTAAACATCGTTTATATTATATAAATTCTGAAAGCATAACATTACATGTAATATTTCACTTCATGCGTGATGCGTATTATGTGTGAATCAAATAATAAAATACAATACACTGTACATAAATTAAAAAATTAAGAGATATTCAATTTATTGTTTAAAAAGCAGCATTAAAAAATCCTCATCTTATCAAATCGTTTTCCAAAAATTCAGATCTACAGTAATGCATAAATATGTATTTTTTGCACGTGTACAAAATATTTCATCTTATTTTCAATCCTACATCAAGAAAATGGAATTTACTTATTTACAATATTATAATTATAAATAAAGCATTATATAAAACCTAAATAACAATATTTGTTTTTTCCAAACATAGACATCTTTATTCTTATCCCTATAGAAAACTTGTTTATTTAAGATTCATATTTTTGATTATGTATGTTTTATGGACTAGCTTTTCTATGTAAAATATAACCTCGCTTCCATTATATGAATTCTAAAAGTATAAAATCACATGTAATATTTCAATACACGTGTGATGTGTACTGATGTAATCCACTTACCTACATTTTTATTGAATTTAAACTTTTGATAATACAATAAATGATATAACAACAATGATGAAATCTTTATTATATTCGGAACGCATAGTGTAAGAAAATTGTCTTAAACATGGCTTGCATGATTGTGTGTGTGTGTAATGGAAAACTCCGTTTCTATTATGTAAATTCTAAAAGTATAAAATCACGCGTAATATTTCATTCCATGCGTAATGTGCATTATATATGACTCAAGTGATAAAATACAGCACAATATACATAATTTTTTTAAAGAACGGATATTCAATTTATAGTTTAAAAAATAGAGCGTTACAAAATCATCATCTTATCTAATCGTTTTATAAAATACAGATCTACAATGAGGCATAAATATGTATTGTTTACACGTGCACAGAATATTTCATCTTATTTTCTATCCTACATCAAGAAAATGGAATTTATTTATTTTGATGAAAATATAGATATAGGTAAAGCATAATATAAAACTAAAATAACAATGTTTGTGCTTCCCAAATATAGACATCATTATTCTTAATCCTATGGAAAACTTATTCTTTAAAGATTCATATATATGATTCTGTATGTTTTATGGATTTTATGTTCTAGGTAAAATATAACCTCGTTTCTATTACGTGAATTCTAAAAGTATAAAATCACATGTAATATTTCAATTCATGCGTGCTGTGTAATTCATCTTTATTTTTATTAAATTTAAAGTTTTGATACTGTATTAAACGATATAACAACATTGATAACTCTTTGTTATTTTTGGAAGGCGTGTAAGAATATTGTCTTAAATATGGTTTGCATGCTTGTGAACATCTAATGGAAAACCTCGTTTCTACAGTAGCGCTCAAAACTATTTCGACAACATTATATTCTCTTACATTTTAATTAATGTAAAAATATAAAAGAAAATATTTTTCCTACAATTGAAAACACTGTGGCTGCAGTTATTCTAATGTATCAAGTCACAACTTGTTTGTTTATATTCGGCGCCACCTTAGAAATATGACTCCTCCTTAGTTCAAAAGTATTTTGACAATCAGTTTGCATTTAATTTTTGAAGGCGTCAGTAGCGCTACATCTTCGATTAGTGTTTATATTGACTTATTGTGATTATTTTAAAATTCCGAAACGTAAAGACTATTCCATTGATTCTAGAAAAGCCGTTTTAAAAGCCCTCAAGAAATGTAGACTGCAAGCAGAATTTACTGGTTCTTTTAATGTGTTTCGGCAACTTGTTATTACATGGAATAAAGTTTTTAATATACATAAATACACCGAAAATAAGGCTCGAAGCGGCCATCCGAAAAAAAAAACTTGCAATGTAGTCTGTATTTTTAAATTGACATCTACATGTGATTTTCATAAGTTCACTGTAATGATAAAAAATTAATTGAATAAAAAAATACAGCATAGACATACACGTTTCAAATGTCAAAAGACGCCTAAATCTCTATGGTTTACATGTCAGAAAACAAACAATAAAACGTTTATTATGTACTAAGATTAGGAAGGCCAGAGTTGCATTTGCTAAACGGCATAAATCGTGGAGAAGTGTAGAATGGTGTAATACTTTGTGGAGAGATGAATCGAAGTTTAATTTAGTATATCTGATGAAATCAAGTACATTCGATGTCTAAAAACAAAAAAATATGATTTTCGATACCAAATACCCACCGTCAAATATGAAGATGGCTTGGAGTTGTTTTTTCACTCAGTGGAGTTGGACCCTCATTTCGAATTGCTGGGACTCTGGATCTGTTCATGTATATTGATACATTAAAGACTCGTATGCTACCGTACGCTAAACAAAACATGCCTTCTCAGTGGTATTTTCAGCAAGATAACGACCAGAAACACAAATCCAAGTACGTAAGTGATTTTATGAAACGCAGAAACGTTAAGGTTCTAGAGTGGCAAAGCGCAAGTCCGGATTTAAACCCCAAAGAGTTAGATCGTACAGTAAGATGCAAAAATTATTCAAATAAGACAGCTTTCTACAAAGCTCTTAAAAATGAACGGCATCGAATTCTATTAAATCGAATACTAGATTAGTCAACTCAATGTCCACGATTTGTAAGGCTGTCATAAAGGCCAGTGAATATGTTACTAAATCTTGACTGACTCATTACTATATTTAATAATTATTGTGTTTAAATATTTTTTTTAATTTTATCTCAAAATGCTTTTGCTTTATCATTTTTCTGATTTATCTTATGTTTTGCGTTATTTTCCATCAAATAACAGTTAATTTACTAAAATTCTGTAAAATATTTCGTACGATTAAATAAAAGAAATGATTGATTTTTGTATTTTATTAAAGCTTTTAATTAAGTCAATTATTGTCATTGTCAAAATACTTTTGAGCGCTACGGTATTATGTAAATTCTAAAAGTATAAAATCACGTGAAATATTTCATTTTATTCGTAATGTGTATTATATATGACTCACGTGATACTGCACAATTTACATAAAATTTTAAAAGAACAGAAATTCAATTTATAGTTTAAAAAATACAGAACTACATAATCATCATATTATCTAATCGTTTTAGAAAAATTCACCTCTACAATGAAGCATAAATATGTATTGTTTACACGTGCACAAATTATTTCTACTCATTTTCTATCCTACATCAAGAAAATTGAATTTATTTATTTTGATGATAATATAAATATAGGTAAACATAGTATAAAACTTAAATAACAATGTTTGTGCTTCCCAAATATAGACATCATTATTCTTAACTCTATGGAAAAATTATTCTTTGAAGATTAATATGTATGATTCTGTATGTTTTATGGATTTTCCGTTCTAGGTAAAATATAACCTCGTTTCTATTATATGAATTCTAGAAGTATGAAATCACATGCAATATTTCAATTCATGCGTGATGCGTGCTGGTGTAAGTCATCGTTATTTTTATTAAATTTAAAGTTTTGATAATCTATTAAACGATATAGCAACAATGTTAAATTTTGTGTTATTTTTGGAAGACACGGTGTACAAATATTGTCTTAAACATGGTTTGCATGCGTGTGTGTGTGTAATGGAGAACATTTGAGAGACTAAGACTGTAGTTATTCCAATGTATCAAGTTTCAACTTGTTTGTTTACATTCGGCGCCACCTTAGAAATATGACTCCTCCTTAGTTCAAAAGTATTTTGACAAATAGTTTTCATTTAAATGTGGAAAGCGTCAGTGGCGCTACAGCTTCAATTAGTGTTTATATTGACTTATTGTGATTGTTTTTTAACCCCTTAATTCTCGCTCCCGTCAATATCAAGGGCTGAGGTGTCGGTCGTTATTTCTCGCCCCCGTCATATTTTTGCGCTGGAGATTTATTGCTGGAAAAAACTTCTGAAACCAGAAAAATTGAACTGGCATTTCAGTGTGAAGTCTTTGAATATTTTCCGTTTGGGTTTGGCTTTTGCGCTGACTGTAATGTTGGGCTTTGTACTGCACGTTTCGAAATATGTAACACTAAAAAATTATTAATAATCAAAATTTAATGTATATATATTTTTTCAAATATTATTTGTAAAAATGTGTGTGATGATGATAAATAAAGATCTAAGATGTGAAAAATAAAGGTTTTATTCGCTTTAATTTGTGTAGTGTGAAACAAACATTAAGACACGGAATTTTCGCATGATGGCTTTTCCGCAAATATGAATTTGTTCTATAATACCTTTTTTTTCGTCTAAAAAAATAAATAAAAATAAAAATAAAAAAAAATAATTGCATGTTTTATATAGAAACCTTATAATTATTCAATTTCTGTAATAAATTAAATAGGTACTTTTTTAATGTTTTTTCCAAATATTAAGTGACCGTGAAGGGTTTAAATGCCGAAACGTGAAAACTATGCCACTGATTCTAGAAAAGCCGTTGTAAATGCACTTAAGAAAAGTAGACTGCAAGCAGAATTTACTGGTTCTTTTAATGTGTTTTGGCAACTTGTTATTACATGTTTTATTGATTTTATGTTCTAGGTAAAATATAACCTCGTTTCTATTACATGAATTCTAAAAGTATAAAATCACATGTAATATTTCAATTCATGCGTGCTGTGTATTTCATCTTTATTTTTATTAAATTTAAAGTTTTGATACTGTATTAAACGATATAACAACAATGATAACTCTTTGTTATTTTTGGAAGGCGTGTAAGAATATTGTCTTAAATATGGTTTGCATGCTTGTGAGCATGTAATGGAAAACCTCGTTTCTACAGTAGCGCTTAAAACTATTTCGACAACATTATATTCTCTTACATTTTAATTAATGTAAAAATATAAAAGAAAATATTTTTCCTATAATTGAAAGCACTGTGGCTGCAGTTATTCTAATGTATCAAGTTACAACTTGTTTGTTTATATTCGGCGACACCTTAGAAATATGACTCCTCCTTAGTTCAAAAGTATTTTGACAATCATTTTGCATTTAATTGTTGAAGGCGTCAGTAGCGCTACAGCTTCGATTAGTGTCTATATTGACTTATTGTGATTATTTTAAAATTCCGAAACATAAAGACTATTCCATTGATTCTAGAAAAGCCGTTGTAAAAGCACTCAAGAAATGTAGACTGCAAGCAGAATTTACTGGTTCTTTTAATGTGTTTCGGCAACTTGTTATTACATGGAATAAAGTTTTCAATAAACTTAAATACACCGAAAATAAGGCTCGAAGTGGCCACCAGAAAATAAAAACTTGCAATGTTGGCTGTATTATAAAAATGATATCTACAAGTGATTGTCATAAGTTCGCTGTAACAATAAAAAATGAATTGAAAGAAAATTACAGCATAGACATACACGTTTCAAACGTCAAAAGACGCCTAAACATCTATGGTTTACTTGTCAGAAGACCAGCAAAAAAGCGTTTATTATCTACTAAGATTAGGAAGGCTAGAGTTGCATTTGCAAAACAGCATAAATCATGGAGAACTATACAATGAACTAAAGTGTTATGGAGAGATGAGAGGAAGTTTAATTTAGTATATACTATTAAATCAAGTACATTCGATGTCCTAAAAACAAAAGAATATGATGTTCGATACCAAATACCCACCGTCAAACATAAAGGCGGCAATGTGATGGCTTGGAGTTGTTTTTCACTCAGCTGTGTTGGACCCTCAGTTCGAACTGATGGCAATATGGAACGGTTTATGTATACTGATAAATTAAAGAGTCATATGCTAACGTAAGCTAAACAAAACATGCCTTCTCTGTGGTATTTTCAGTAAGATAATGACCAGAAACACAAATCCAAGTACGTAAGTAATTTTATGAAACGCAGAAAGGTTAAGGTTCTATTGTGGCAAAGCGAAAGTCCGGATTAAAACCACATAGAGCATCTATGAGAGGAGTTAGATCGTACAGTAAGATGCCAAAATTATTCAAATAAGACAGCTTCGTACAAATCTCTTAAAAATGAACGGGATCGAATTGTTTGAAATCGAATACAAGAATTAGTCGACTCAGTGTGCACGCGTTGTAAGGCTGTCATAAAGGCCAGAGAGTATGCTACTAAATATGGACTGACAAATTACTATATTTGATAATTATTGTGTTTAAACCAGTTTTTTTTAATTTTATGTAAAAATACTTTCGTTTTATCATTTTTCTGATTTTTCGTATGTTTTGTTTTACGTTACATCAAATGAGAGTTAATTAGCTAAAATCCTGTAAAATATTTCATACGATTAAATAAAATAAATGATTGACATTTGTATGTTATTAATGATTTTAATTAAGTCAATTATTGTCTATGTCAAAATAGTTCTGAGCGCTATGGCATTATGTAAATTCTAAAAGTATAAAAACACGTGTAATATTTCATTTCATGCGTAATGTTTGTTATGTATGACTCACGTGATAAAACAGCACAATATGCATAAAATTTTAAAAGAACACACATTCAATTTATAGTTTAAAAAATAGAACTTCACAAAATCATCATCTTATCTAATCAATTTTTAAAAAATCCAGATTTACAATGAAGCATAAATATGTATTATTTATACGTGAACAAAATATTTCACCTTATTTTCTATCGTACATCAAGACAATGAAATTTATTTATTTTGATAAAAATATAAATATAGGTAAAGCATAATATAAAACTTAAATAACAATGGTTGTGCTTCCCAAATATAGACGTCTTTATTCTTAACCCTATGGAAATCTTATTCTTTGAAGATTCATATATTTGATTCTGCATGTTTTATGGATTTCCTGTTCTAGGTAAAATTGAACCTCGTTTCTATTATATGAAATCTAAAAGTATAAAATCACATGTACTATTTCAGTTCATGCGTTATGCGTGCTGATGTAATTCATATTTATTTTTATTAAATTTAAAGTTTTGATAATGTAATAAACGATATAACCAGCAATAATAAACTCCTTATTATATTTGGAAAGTATAATGTAAGAAAAATGTCTTAAACATGGTTTCCATGTGTGTCTGTTGGAAGGTAAACAATCTATTATATAAATTCTAAAAGTACAACATCACAAGTAATATTTCAATTCATGCGTGATCTTTGCTGATGTAATACTATATTTATAATAAGTAATATATATGATGAATAATTTATATTCATATTTATTACATATAAAATTTTGATAATGTAATAAACGATATAACTGCAATGATAAACTTTTTAATATTTTTGGAACCCATAGTGTAAGAAATAGGTCTTAAACATGGTTTGCATGTGTGTGTGTGTGAAGGTAAACATCGTATATATTATATAAATTCTAAAAGCATAAAATGACATGTAATATTTCACTTCATGCGTGATGTGTATTATGTATGACTCATGTGAAATAATACGGGATACTATACATAAATTAAAAAAAAAGATAATCAATTTATTGTTTTAAAAAGTAGCATTACAAAACTCTCATCTTATCAAATCGTTTTTCAAAAAATTCAGATCTACAGTAATGCATAAATATGTATTGTTTGCACCCATAAAATATTTCATCTTATTTTCTATCCTACATTAAGAAAATGGAATTTACTTATTTTGACAATATTATAAATATAGACAAAGCATAACATAAAACCGAAATAACAATATTTGTGCTTCCCAAATATAAACATCTTTATTCTTAACCCTATGTAAAACTTATTCTTTGAAGATTCATATATTTGATTCTGTATGTTTTATGGATTTCCTGTTCTAGGTAAAATAGAACCTCGTTTCTATTATATGAATACTAAAAGTATAAAATCACATGTACTATTTCAATTCATGCGTGATGCGTGCTGATGTAATTCATCTTTATTTTATATTAAATGTAAAATTTTGATAATGTGTTAAGCGATATAACACCAATTATAAATTCTTTGTTAGTTTTGGAACGCACAGTTACAGAAAGATTTCTCAAGGATGATTTGCATGTGTGTGTAAGTGTGAAAGTAAACCTCATTTCCATTATGTAAGTTCTAAAATTATAAAATCACATATATATTTCAATCATGCGTGAAATAAATTATATATGACACACTTGATAAAATACAGGACACTATACATAAAATTTTAAAAGACCGAAATTTAAATTTTAAAGAATTATAGTTTTAAAAAACAGCATTATAAAACCATCATCTTATCCAATCGTTTTTTAAAAGTCCAGTTTGACAAGTGAAGAATAAATATGTACTGTTTACTCATCTACCAAATATTTTATCTTATTTTATATCCTACATAAAGAAAATGAAAGATACTTATTTTGATAATTATTATAAATATACATAAAGCATAATATAGAACTTAAATAACAATGTTTGCGTTTTCCAAACATAGACATCTTTATTCTGGTCCCTATGGTTAACTTATTCTTTGAAGTTTCATATATATGATTCTGTATGTTTTATGGATTTTCTGTTCTGGGTAAAATATAACCTCTTTCTATTATTTGAATTCAAAAAGTATAAAATCACATGTAATATTTCAACTCATGCGTGATGTTTGCTGATGTAATTCCTTTATCTTCATTTTTATAAAATTTAAAGTTTCGATAATGTATTACCCCTTAAGGATCGCTTAATATTTGGAAAAAAAACATAAAAAAAGTACCTAAATTTTTTATTACAGAAATGGAATAATTATAAGGTTTCTAAATAAAATATGCAATTTGTTTTTTAACAGTAGAACGGCGGCGAGGGGTCATTTTGACCCTTGTCGAATGAAAACATTTCGATTCGAACCAGAATTTTTTTTATAATATAAGCTTAATATATGCTGCACAAAAATAACTTAAATAAAGAAGTTAAACAGTTCTAAATAAAAATTCTGATATAAAACATTTTTCTAAAACTGGAGCAAAATTTCCAGCCGTTCTAGTGTTAAGGGAAAAAAAAAAAGATTTTATTGAACGAATTTACATTTGTAGAAAGTCCATCATGCGAGAATTCTGTGTCTTAATGTTTGTTTTGCACCATACAAATTAATGCGAATGGCACCTTTATTTTTCACATTTTAGATATTTATTTATCATCATCACACAAATTTTACAAATAATATTTAAAATAATTTATATACATTAAATTTTCATTATTAATATCTTTTCTGTGATATATTTCGAAATGTGCAATACAATGTCCAACATCACAATTAGCGCCAATAACCAAACCCAGTCGGTAATATTCAGAGCCTTCAGAAGGAAATGCCAGTTAAATTTTTCTGCTTTCAGAATTTCTCCCAGTTATAAAATCTCCAGCCCGGAAATATGACGTTCACAAAAAATAACGAACGACACCTCAGGCCGTGATATTCACGGAAGCACGAATTAAACACTATAAGAGAAATAATAAAGTGTTTGTTATTTTAGGAAAGAATACTGTAAGAAAAATGTAGCAACAATTTCAAGGACGGTGATATGTTTATGAAACTACTTAATTTTATCATCCAAATGCCCCAATTGCACCAGAGTTTTGGTAGAAAATTTTCCGTTTACTATGTATGTGGAATTTAGATTTTTTTTTTTCCTTAACAAATTTGTTTGTAAATTCCGATATCTTTCATACATTCATTTCAGCATTTTACCAATGGATGTCCTTTGCCACTGTAAGGTTAAGTGGACCGGGTAAGCTCTATCTCGGCCATGTTAAAGTACACTAACTTTATGTACTTTTCTCTCAGAAATAGTGAAAGTTAGAGTTCTAGATTTTTACTTTCTTCTATCTCCAATAGAAGAAAGTATTGTAATCGAAATTTTTTTCAACTTCCGGTTTTCAACGGATTTGTACGTTTTAGGGGTCAGAGATCCCAAAAACATGTTTGTATAAAATGTCTGTCTGTCCGTGTGTCCGTCTGTTTGTCGCCATTGTACCATCAAAAAGTGCATCAAGTTATGCATAGAATTGAACCGAATTTTTTTTAAAGTTTTTGACTATGGCAAGCTGGTCCTTCCTTAATTTTGAAAAAATCCGCCCGAAGGGGGCGCTGTAATAGCGATTTTGAATATTGTACCATCGAAAAGTGTATGAAGTTATGCATAGAATTGAACAAAATTTTTTGTGTATAATTTTGGTTACGCCAAGAAGGTCCTCTCTGCATTTGGTGAAATTCCGCCGAAAGGAGGCGCTGTAATAGCAATTTTTGTGCCATTTTCAATATTGTACCATCGAAATGTGTATGAATTTATGCATAGAATTGAACCGAATTTTTTTAAAAGTTTTTGACTATGACAAGCTGGTCCTTCCTTAATTTTGAAAAAATCCGCCCGAAGGGGGCGCTGTAATAGCGATTTTGAATATTGTACCATCGAAAAGTGTATGAAGTTATGCATTGAATTGAACCAAATTTTTTGTATATACTTTTGGTTAAGCCAAGAAGGTCCTCTCTGCATTTGGTAAAATTCCGCCGAAAGGGGGCGCTGTAATAGCAATGTTTGTGCCATTTTCAATATTGTACCATCGAAATGTGTATGAAGTTATGCATAGAATTGAACCAATTTTTTTAAAAGTTTTTGACTATGGCAAGCTGGTCCTTCCTTAATTTTGAAAAAATCCGCCCGAAGGGGGCGCTGTAATAGCGATTTTAAATATTGTACCATCGAAAAGTGTATGAAGTTATGCATTGAATTGAACCAAATTTTTTGTATATACTTTTGGTTAATCCAAGAAGGTCCTCTCTGCATTTGGTGAAATTCCGCCGAAAGGAGGCGCTGTAATAGCAATTTTTGTGCCATTTTCAATATTGTACCATCGAAATGTGTATGAAGTTATGCATAGAATTGAACCAATTTTTTTAAAAGTTTTTGACTATGGCAAGCTGGATCTTCCTTAATTTTGAAAAAATTCGCCTGAAGGGGGCGCTGTAATAGCGATTTTGAATATTGTACCATCGAAAAGTGTATGAAGTTATGCATAGAATTGAACAAAATTTTTTGTGTATACTTTTGGTTACGCCAAGAAGGTCCTCTCTGCATTTGGTAAAATTCCACCGAAAGGGGGCGCTGTAATAGCAATTTTTGTGCCATTTTCAATATTGTACCATCGAAATGTGTATGAAGTTATGCATAGAATTGAACCGAATTTTTTTAAAAGTTTTTGACTATGGCAAGCTGGTCCTTCCTTAATTTTGAAAAAATCCGCCCGAAGTGGGCGCTGTAATAGCGATTTTGAATATTGTGCCATCGAAAAGTGTATGAAGTTATGCATTGAATTGAACCAAATTTTTTGTATATACTTTTGGTTAAGCCAAGAAGGTCCTCTCTGCATTTGGTAAAATTCCGCCGAAAGGGGGCTCTGTAATAGCAATTTTTGTGCCATTTTCAATGTTGTACCATCGAAATGTGTATGAATTTATGCATAGAATTGAACCGAATTTTTTTAAAAGTTTTTGACTATGGCAAGCTGGTCCTTCCTTAATTTTGAAAAAATCCGCCCGAAGGGGGCGCTGTAATAGCGATTTTGAATATTGTACCATCGAAAAGTGTATGAAGTTATGCATTGAATTGAACCAAATTTTTTGTATATACTTTTGGTTAAGCCAAGAAGGTCCTCTCTGCATTTGGTAAAATTCCGCCGAAAGGGGGCGCTGTAATAGCAATTTTTGTGCCATTTTCAATATTGTACCATCGAAATGTGTATGAATTTATGCATAGAATTGAACCGAATTTTTTTAAAAGTTTTTGACTATGGCAAGCTGGTCCTTCCTTAATTTTGAAAAAATCCGCCCGACCGGGGCGCTGTAATAGCGATTTTGAATATTGTACCATCAAAAAGTGTATGAAGTTATGCATTGAATTGAACCAAATTTTTTGTATATACTTTTGGTTGCGCCAAGAAAGTCCTCTCTGCATTTGGTGAAATTCCGCCGAAAGGGGGCGCTGTAATAGCATTTTTTGTGCCATTTTCAATATTGTACCATACCATCGAAATGTGTATGAAGTTATGCATAGAATTGAACCAATTTTTTTTTTTTTTTTTTTTTTTTTTTTTTTTTTTAGTATGTGTTTGGCCATGGCAAGAATGTCCTCCCTGCATTTGGAAAAATTCGACCGGAAGTGGCCGCTGTAATAGCGATTTTTGTACTATCGAAAATTGCGTGAAGTTATGCATAGATTTGAACCAAATTTTTAGGTCCTCTCTGAATTAGGAAATATTCCGACCAAAGGGTACACAATAATAGCGGTTTTTGTGTAATTTGCTAGATTTTTCGTAGTTCTATTATACACCGGCGGGCTTGTGAAGTGACGGTAACTTCCCATCCTAATAAGCCGGTTATTCGTGAACAGATGATATACAACAGAATAACGGAAAACTATTGATTTTAATAAATATCATGATAGAGATAACACGTTTTCACTCCGATTAACTGACTGAAGCAGAAATTTAAGAGGAAAGTCCAAGTTTATATAGAATTGAACTAATAAATGAAATATTGACATTTGTAATAACATTTTGAAATATTTAAATATATGAGATAGAAGAAAGTTTTGGGATTGGCACATCCAACTAGTTTAGAGTAGTTTTAATAACATGCTTTACGTATTTTAACGGACCATTTTCCTTCTAAATGAAACTGAAAATTAATTATTAATTATTTATTGAAAGACGTTTTTAAATTAGCATTTTTGGTAAGATTTCACTGCCTAAAATAAATAATTCTCAACAAATCATTAAATCCCTGTGTTAAAGTATGCACTAAAACATAATATAAATATTTAGAAAATTCTGAGTTCTTAAGTTTAATACATATTGAAAAAATGGAACACAAACCTGAAAAATCGAAGTTTTGAGAAAAAGTCAATAAAATCTGTGAAGCAGTGTTGCTAGTGGGATACTTTTTTTAAATTCTGATTTCTTGATTGACACCACGTTTTTGAAATAGTAAAATTCTCCTTATTTAATAACATATTAATTAAGGCGAAAACAATGGAAATTTTACCGCTTCAGAAATGTGGTTCCCATCAAGAAATCTGAATTAAAAAAAAAAGTAGCCCACTGCTGTGACAGTACAGTACACTCTTAGAAAGATGAAAAAAATCCAACACTTTTTTTTATATATATATAACCATGTGTAATACATCGTTGAAAAGATAAAATTTAAACTATTTAATGATATAAAAATGTAAAAATCGAATTTTTGGCAGAATTTTGCTTACCCGGTCCGTTTAAAGATGTTTTGCATGTGTCTGTGGAGGTAAATTTCGTTTCTATTACATGAATTCTAAAAGTATAAAATCGCATGTAATATTACAATTCATGCGTGATGGGAATTATATGGGGTATTCTCACAATCTTTTGACTTTCATGTCCCTGAATAATAATTTTTATTTTAATACACTTTTTGAATGTTTTTAAATTTCATATACTGGGGAACATCCCATTGCATGATTGCATAACAATATTAACGAGATAAATAAGTTTTGGACGATGTTGGCGGTCCAAATACCAGGAAAACTCATCAACAGTCGCATGTCCCTGATGCTGATTTTTAAGTTTGGAGCTGTCTGTATAAAATTTTTTCAATAAAAGTAATTCGATGTATTTTTTTTCCAAAACTGGGATAATTGTTTTATATAAATATGTAGCAAAAAATTAACCTGCACACATTTTTACGGTTGATATTATTTTTTGAACTCTGTCCCTGGGTTTTTCATCCTTACCGTCCCTCTTGCTAAACTTATACAGAAAATCACTTCAGATGCAGCCACAATTTTTTTTTTCAAGTTTTTTCTCATGCAGAAGTGTGCTAGAGAAAGAATGTCTAAAATTCTTTGACAGGAAATTTACTGCAGAATTTAAATCAGCATTTAAATATCAATATATAACCCATTCAAGATCGTGCCTTTATTGGTAGTGTTACCGTCCCCAAGGTTTATTCCTGCACTTTTCGAGGTAAATTAAAAAAGAAATTTTATTTATTCCAATGTTAACAACTGTTTCTAAAAATCAATGAACAGTGGCGCTATCATTTAGTCTTAACATGATTTTCCTAAAAATAGGTGATAATTTTCCATACCGTTCCATCCTTACCGTCACTTTTTTTACCATTTCGTCCCTTTTTTTCTATACCATAACCTTTTTTTTACCTTACCGTCCCTTCTTTAACACCCCTTTAAGACAATGTTATACAAAAATTCTGTATTAAAAGTACTACATTTTCTATTTCTTATTTGAATGTCCTGTGGGTACTATGCAAATTCATTATAAGTAAAAATTTAGAAGAAAATAAAAAGTTATAGGGGTAAAATGGTAAGGAAAATTAAACTCGCAAGTTTAACTTAAACCTCAGTTAAATAAAAAAAAAATTGTAGCTGCTGACCATTTTTTCTTTATTTTGAATCATTAAGGCGTTCGTCTATCAGATTAAAATGTTATTTTAGCAAGTTTAATTTCGCCAGATTTTTTCCCCAAATTCAAAAGATTGTGAGAATGCCCCGTATATCTATTGTTTACACGTGTACAAAATGTTTCATTTATTTTCTTTCCCCCATCAAGAAAATAGAATTTGATTATTTTGATGATAAAATAAATATAGATAATGTATAATATAAAACATTAATAACAATGTTTGTGTTTTCCAAATATAGACATCTTAATTCTTATCCCAATGGAATGCTTATTATTTAACATTCATATATGTGATTCTGTATGTTCCATGGATTCGCTGTTCTAGGCAAAATATATCCTCGTTTCTGTTATATGAATTCTAAAAGTATAAAATCATATGAATATTTCAATTCATATATTATGTGTGCTTGAATAATTTATTTATCTTCAATTTTATTAAATTGGAAGATTTTTATAATGTAATAAATGATACAACAGTAATGATAAACTCTCACTTTTGAAACGCATAGTACAAGAAACATGTCTTAAACATGGTCTGCATGTGTGTGTGTAAAGGTAAGCCTCGTTTCTATTATGTAAATTCTAAAAGCATTAAATCACATGTAATATTCCAATCCATGCGTGATGTGAGTTATATATGACTCACGTGATAAAATACAGCACAATATACATAAAATTTTAAAATAACGGATATTCAATTTATAGTTTAAAAAATTCAGCATTACAAAATCATAATCTTATCTAACCGTTGGTAAAAAAATTCAGATCTGCAATGAAGCATAAATATGTATTGTTTAAATGTGCACATAATGTTTCATCTTATTTTCTATCTAGATCAAGGAAATGGAACTTATTTATTTTGATTATATTATAAATATAGATAAAGCATAATATAAAACTTAAATAACGGTGTTTATGTATTCCAAACATACTTATCATTATTCTTATCTCTATGTAAAACATATTCTTTGAAGATTCCCATATATGATTATGTATGTTTTATGGATTTTCCGTTCTAGGTAAAATATAACCTCGTTTCTATTATGTGAATTCAAAAAGTATAAAATCACATGTAATATCTCAAATCATGCGTGATTGGTGCTGATGTAATTCATTTATCTTCATTTTTATTAAATTTAAAATTTTAGCAATGTAGTAAACGATATAACAGCAATGATAAACTCTTTATTATTTTTTGGAACGCATAGTGCAATAAAAATGTCTTAAACAATTTTTGCATTTTTTGTGTTTGACGTTAAAGCTCGTTTCTATTATATAGATTCTAAAAGCATAAAATCACATGCAATATTTCAATTCATGTGTGATGTGTATTATATACGGCTCACGTGATAAAATACATCATACTATAGGTAAAATTTAAATTTATAGATAATTATAGTAGGATATTTAATTATATAGGTATATCATATATTTAATTTATAGTTTAAAAAACTGCATTCCAAAATCATCTTATCAAATCTTTTTTTAATCAAGATCTAAAATGAAGAATAAATATGATTATATACAAGTGCACAAAATATTTCATCTTATTTTCTTACCCGAATAAAAAAAAAAAAAAAAATAGAATTTGCTCATTTTGATGATAAAATAAATATAGATAAAGTACAATAAAAAGCCTAAATAACAATGTTTGGGTTTTCCAAACATAGACACCTTTAATCTTATCCCTATGAAAAAATTATTCTTTTAAGATTTATATGTATGATTCTGGATAGTTATGGATTTGCTGTAAAAGGTAAAATATAACGTCGCTTTTATTATATGAACTCTAAAAGTATAAAATCATATGTAATATTTCAATTCATGCGTGATGGTATTGTATATGACTCACGTGATACCATAGGGCACATTATACAAAAAAATTTAAAAGAACGGATATTCAATTTATAGTTTTAAAAAACAGCAGTACAAAATCTACTTATCTAATCGTTTTTTATTAGGTGCGTTCGTAATTATATAAATACGTAGCACCTATAGTCGTCGTTCAGTCCGTCCGTCCGTCCGTCTGTCCGTCCGTCTGTCCGTCCGTCCGTCTGTCCGCATGTAACAGAGCAAAAACTACCCAACCGAATGGTCTGAAATTTCAAATATATGATTGTTGCAAAATTTTGTCGAGCCATTTCAAATTTTATGAAAATCGGATGTATAGTTTAATTACAGGGACAGTCAAAAGTTTTTCTTTACATTACGGCCAATGGGAAAAATTATTGCAAGTGCATTTTAATGATATTAGAGCCTTCCGAATGATCTGAAAATTTAAAGATGTAACTGTTGCAAAATTTTCTCGAGCCATTTCAAATTTTATGAAAATCGGATGTATAGTTTAATTACAGGGACAGTCAAAAGTTTTTCTTTACATTACGGCCAATGGGAAAAATTATTGCAAGTGCATTTTAATGATATTACAGCCTTCCGAAGTATCTGAAATTTTAAAGATATAACTGTTGCAAAATTTTGTCGAGCCATTTCAAATTTTAGGAAAATCGGATGTATAGTTTAATTACAGGGACAGTCAAAAGTTTTTCTTTACATTACGGCCAATGGGGAAAATTATTGCAAGTGCATTTTAATGATATTAGAGCCTTCCGAATGATCTGAAATTTTAAAGATATAACTGTTGCAAAATTTTGTCGAGCCATTTCAAATTTTAGGAAAATCGGATGCATAGTTTAATTACAGGGACAGTCAAAAGTTTTTCTTTACATTACGGCCAATGGGAAAAATTATTGCAAGTGCATTTTAATGATATTACAGCCTTCCGAATGGTCTGAAATTTTAAAGATATAATTATTGCAAAGTTTTGTTGAGCTTTTTCAAATTTTTGGAAAATCGGATGTATAGTTTAATTACAGGGACAGTCGAAAGTGTTCCGTTACATTACGGGGAATTGGAAAAATTATTGCAAGTGCATTTTAATGATATTACAGCCTTTCGAATGGTCTGAAATTTTAAAGATATAATTGTTGCAAAGTTTTGTTGAGCTATTTCAAATTTTAGGAAAATCGGATGTATAGTTTAATTACAGGGACAGTCAAAAGTGTTCCGTTACATTACGGGGAATGGGAAAAAATTATTGGAAGTGCATTTTAATGATGTATCAGACTATGCGCTTTATGAAGTGCAAAAAAGTATACATTCAGTACAATATGGGGTGCAAAAAATAATTATAAAACTAGTTATAGTACGAACGCACCTCATTTGCCACGTTTGACGAGCAATTTCCAACTTGTTTAAATCCAGATCAGCAATAAAGCAAAAATATCTATTGTTTACACGTGTACAAAATATTTCATCTCATTTTCTTTCCCGCATCAAGAAAATAGAATTTGCTTATTTTGATGGTAAAATAAATATAGGTAATGTATAATATAGAACTAAAATAACAGTAAAATAGCAATTAAAGCCTTTGCGCAGGAATATTAAAAACCAGTAAACCAACGTTTAAAATGCACAAATAATGCAAAAATAAAGCAGCAAACAGCTGTTTCGAATCTACAGCGAGATTCTTCTTTACTGCAAGATAGGGAAAAAAGAACAGCGTGCTACAAAAAGCAAGGCTGAGCTTTTTGAAGCACGCTGTTCTTTTTTCCCTATCTTGCACTAAAGAAGAATCTCGCTGTAGATTCGAAACAGCTGTTTGCTGCTTTTCACGCATTATTTGTGCATTTTAAAAGTTGGTTTACTGCTTTTTAAAATAACAGTGTTTGTGTTTTCCAAATATAGACATCTTAATTCTTATGTCTATGGAAAACTTATTCTTTTAAAATTCATATATTTGATTCTGTATGTTTTATGGATTTGCTGTTTTGGTAAAATATAACCTCGTTTCTATTATATAAATTCTAAAAGTATCAAGTACATGTAGTATTTTGATTCATGCGTTATGTGTACTGATGTAATTATTTTTTATTAAATTTAAGGTATTTATGTATTACTAAGGCTAGGTAGATTAATGTTCAAAAA
This sequence comes from Maratus speciosus, assembly GCA_963932465.1. Lineage (NCBI taxonomy): Eukaryota > Metazoa > Arthropoda > Arachnida > Araneae > Salticidae > Maratus > Maratus speciosus. The sequence goes on along the minus strand of OZ010797.1, from coordinate 248,783,863 downwards.
GAGCTGTCAATCATCAATCTTGTTTATCGCTTTCAATTGCCAATCGGGTTGAAAATGGCTATTTAATTTACATTTATTGAATACATAACATTGTTAAAAATGATAAAGAAAAAAAACATAAAATAATACAGAACAGTAATTTCGTGTACATTTATTAAATAATCTACATCAAACTGAAGATTTGTAGCAATAAACGCTATTAACGACAGCAGATTTATTTCCAGCGTTTTTTCATATCCACCAGCATATAACCGTAATAAAAATATTATTTAATATAAATTTATCGTATAAATGAATATAATATATTCTATCTATGTTATATCATATTTTTCAGTCATCCGTATATAAATCCAATCCGTATATAAAAACATAATACAGATCAACTCAATAATACAGAAATGCTCATCAATTTACGATATTGATTTTGGGAAACCTATCACATATGGAAAAATTAAAAGAGATTAGTAAACGATTTGTCCAGCGCACCCAATTTTTCAAAGATATGGTTTCAATTTCTTTAATTCGTCCTACCCCCCCCCCCTTTTTTTTCTCCTCTTTGTTTGAACTACCCCAGAGCATATGGTAATTTTTGATTGGTCCCCTTATGTGCGCGTGAGATCGACTATGCGGTTGTTTGTCAACAGTGAATTTCATTTCGCCGTTGACGATCGAGATGTAACGTACGCCTCTCTGGTTTTCTGTCTCCTCCCTTTTAATCCACAGTTTTAATTTAGTTTTATCTTTAATTTTAAAGCACTGATGATGAAACCTCAGAGGCTTCGAAATAGCTATATGCTTTTTTAAACTTACTTATATTTGTGTTTTGTAACATTGGTTCCTTCTGTAACGTCGTGGCGTGTTTCGTACCGTTGGTTCTTTGTTTTGTAACGTTGGAACAAAGTACAATCCTCCCCCTTTTATGTATAAACATTTTTGCCACTGCTTTTAATATAGCAACTGACATGTAATTAATATTTACGGTACCGTTATTGGTACAGTGAATATAACCTAACCTAGACGGATAACATGTAGGTACCAAATTTGCCCTTTTTTAACACTTTCCAACAAATTTGAAAAGTGTTTATGACTTCGGTTTGTCTGGCCGACTGGCCGCGCCCTAACTCTCGTAAATATACTCGGATCGTACTGAAATTTTTGGATGTTAGTGACCTCTACCATAGCACGATCCCTATTTCAAATAAAGTTCCTAGCATGTATATTTCATTTACAGGGACAGTCAAAATTTTCCGTTACATTACGGCTTATGGGAAAAAATCGTTTAAAATGGTTTTAAACGGTGTTACATGCCTTCAAATGTAATAAAATTGATATACATTTATCCAGTGCATTCAAATACGCATTTTGTAGAATATACGGTGCAAAGAATAGTTATTATTCATTTACAGGGCCACACAAAATAATTCCGTTACAGAACGATATAGGGGTGGAGGAATTGTTTGCGGCGTATTTTAATTATGCTAAATTATTTGCTGTAGAATGAAATTGATATACGTTGCTGAGGTTTAGTATACCTTATTTCATGTATAATACGATGTGCCTAGCATTTACAGGGACACACAAAACATTTCAGATACTATATTGTATCCGAAGTACTGTACAGTAGACATGATTGCTGGAAATGCATTTTTAATTATGTTATGTGATATTAAGTTTCACTATATTTATGCATAGTATATGGTGTGTATAAATATTGTAATTCATATACAGGGCGATGCAAAAAAATTTGTAATGGTTACTGGGTATGAGTGCAACTTTCTTAAAGGTGATTTTTAAATGAGTTATGCATTTTTAAGCGGAACTGCATTTGGTTTACTAAGGAATGTTTGTCGAACATAGATAAAAAGATATACAGGGTCACGCAAAGAATTGAATACATGGCCGTCTATAATTGAAAATTTCTGGAAATGTGATTTTAGTAGTTTTAAAAGTGTTTTATTTTGAATTAAACTTTAGCAAAATAGTAGCATGTAATAAAAGTACTAGGTTAAATACAGGGCCGTACAAATGTATACAAGTATGTTTTAATCTATTAGTATAAATTGCTGAAAGAGAAATTTCAACCTGTTATGCGTTTTCTTGCTAAACTAAATATTCCGATTATATAGTATATACATCAATCTACAGATCAAATACAGGGCTGTTCAAAAGAATTGGAATACATATTTGGCTACAGACGGTAACTGCAGAAATCAGTTTTTCAAATGTTTCATGTGTTTTCTAAAATGTTTACTTAGTTCTCTTATATACCTTATTTCTCTAAATAACGAAGTTTTGTTAAAACATTCAGGAAGTGTTGGAAAGTGTTTCATAATCTATGCTTAACGCATGATTTTTCTTACTTGTTATAATGTTACAAACGATATTAGAAAAATTATAAGAACAGCGTGCTACAAAAAGCAAGGCTGAGCTTTTTGTAGCACGCTGTTCTTTTTTCCCTATCTTGCACTAAAGAAGAATCTCGCTGTAGATTCGAAACAGCTCACGGTGGTTGATTTAGCGATTCTAGCTGGCCAAAAGTCGATTTTTCAAACTTGATTCAACCGGAAATATTTTTTTACCGCATGTATCTTAAAAGAGCAGGTGATGTGTCCCAGCAGATGTTTTTGATATACGTTCAACCGTACGACCAGTAGGTTAGGATGAAGTTGACGTTACTTAAAGCAGAACAAATCGATGTTTTTTTGTATCTTGTTTTAGTCTCTGATAGAAAGTAAATTTAAGATAAATAATACATTATGAATGTTTCAGAAGAAGGTATGTACTTTACTGTTTTTTTAATTTATCTGTATAAATTTTTCTTTCATCAATATATTTTTTACATTTAATGTTGCTAATGACTTTAGATTTTTTTTATAATTTTTTATTTTGAAAATTGGAAAAGTTATATGATAAAGCTCGATTAATTTCAATTTTTAATTTTAAGAAACAGATTAGAGTCTTAGCTATTTGGTAAAAGTTAACTTGTCTGCATCTAGGTGCAGCCCTAGATTTTACAGCAATTTTTATAGTATGAAGTCTAAAATTAAGATTTCAGAATTTTAATTCTGACTACATTTCTCTTTTACCAGGGCCATCCGAATTTAAGCCAATCACACGAATAAGTTTTTATAACATTATAAAACAGCAACAAGCTTCCACATTTGACGAAAAACTTGATTTGGCGGAAAATGTTTTGTTGAGAAAGGAAAATTATAATGAAGAACAAATGAAAGTTTTTAAGCAGGAAATGATTGTATGTAAATTTCAGTTTAGACAAAAGTGGTTATCTGCACTCAGAATGCATAAGAAATTCATGAAAAAGTATGAAGCTTGGTTGCAAAGCAGTTTTGAAATACCACGTTCAATGTTTACACGCGAGTTACCTGGACGACCAGAAAAAGCTTTTGCTGAATCAAGGGAACGTTCGAAGAGAAGGAAAACTGAGGAGTTACGCCAGAATTCAGAACCTGGAGAAATTGTTTTCGCTGCTAAAATGAAACTTCAATCAGCTGGCAGAAAAGATACTGCGATAGTTCTGGAGGACATTCAAGAATCTCCTAAATGAGCCACAAAATACAAAAAAGCTTATTTGAGAAGTCTTAAAGAAAAAAAAGAAAGCAGTTGTTACCTATGAAAGCTCTTTCCATATTTGTTGATGCAGGTAATTAGTTTTTTGCTTTTTCAGATCAATTTACAATTTTAACAATTTTTTTAAATTCAATAATTATTTATTGTGTATAATAATAGTCAATATTCATTCCGTAACTTTTCCTCATTAAGAATACATTTATTAAAGGTTTAACAAGAAACCAGTATAATATAATTCGAACTAGTAATAGGACGTTATGGCCGTGTTACAACATTATACAAAACACCAAAAAAGAATGTTACCCGAATCCCGAATCTTACCTGGTAACAGAGACTTTCGCTGAAATCAATTTACAAGACATTGAATCACACTACCGCAAGATTGATTTTATATTTAGATGAAGTGATGCAAACTTTGACAGAAAGCGAGCGTGGAACAATGCTGCTATTTACTAAATGGAGTTGCGATGGATCTAAACAAACACAAATGATGCAAAAATTTGAAGAAAGCTCTCACTCTGATGCTAATATATTTCAAAGCTGTATGGTACCATTGCGACTAATTTGGGAGACTAATAAAAAAGTTATTTGGCAAAATCCTACTCCATCACACCCCCCCCCCCACCCTGATACTGCAGACCAATAAGAATAAGATATGTGAAAGAGACCAGTGATATAACAAGGGAAGAAATTTATTGTGTGGAGGACAAAATAAAAGCTTTGGAACCAACAAAACTGCTTCCTAATGCAAGTGTTAAACATTCCATGATGTTGACTATTGTTGGTGGCAAAGTCTGTAATGCGGTAACCGATACGAAATCAACTTTTAAATGCTATATTTGTGGTGCAACATCTAAACAATTCAATGATTTGAAAAGACCAAAAGCTGGGGATGAAAGCTCATACAAATTTGGATTATCCATCTTACATGCCAGGATAAGGTTTTTTGAAAGTTTATTGCATCTATCCTACAAAATACCCATTAAAAAATGGCAATAGAGACTGGACAAAAACGAAAAATCTATTCTCGAGAACAGAAAGAAAAAAATACAGAATGGGTTCAAAAATAAAATGGGTATCATCATTGATACTCCAAAATCTGGATATGGAAATACCAATAATGGTAACATAAGTATGAGATTTTTCAGTGATCCAGAATTATCAGCTGATATAACTGGAGTACACGTAAACTTAATTCATCGACTAAAAACTATTTTAGAAGTTATTTCAAGCGGCTACAGAATTGACACAGAAAAGTTTGCTAAATTCACTATGGATACCGCGAAACTTTACGTAGAACTATATCCATGGTTTCCTATGACTCCCACTTTACACAAGGTTCTAATTCATGGTCCTATTATTATGGAGCATGCACTTCTACCCATTGGACAATTGTCAGAAGAAGCTGCTGAAGCAAGAAATAAACATTTCCGTGAATACAGACTCAGTTATGCGAGAAAATTCTCGAGAAAAGCTTGTAACCTAGATATTATCAACAGACTATTATTGACTTCTGATCCTTTCTTATCAAGTATTAACCCCTTGAGGACGAGCGACACGTATACGTGCCGCATCAAGTGCTCAGAAACCTTGTTTTTCTCACCAGTCAAATTTTACTGTAAAATTTGCCTTATTTAATCAGCGCATTTTCTCGATTCAATAAGACACAAATTTCTGTTTTTAAAAAACGGTGATAAAAGATTAAAAATTTCGTAAAAGGCTCCCGTCCCGAAAGGGTTAAAGCAAAAGCAAAAAAGAAAACTGTTTCTTTTTCAAAGGAAGCCTCTGAATTATTACTTTCTCCAGAAATAAAAGAAAGTTATGATTCTGGGGAAAGTCATAATGAAGAATATTGAGATGATGAAATGTCAGAAAATATCTAAGGATTTTTTGTAAATATATTCTTTATATATATATATATTTATTTATTTATTTATTTATGTATTCCTCCTTAATATTTGTTTTATACCTAGCATTCTAATAGATTTCGTAATAGAAAATGTTTACATTTGCTTTAATAATTTAGTTTCATACGAATAATGAATTAATTCTGTCGCTTAACTCTTAATAACATTAACAGAGGACAATGCGATGTCTAAGTAATAATTTGTAAAACATATAACACATATGGAAACACAATTTCAATGAAAGTCGAAAAAAGAGCCCAAAATTTTGTACATCCCTGTATATGAACCACAGATTTATCATATAATTCAGAATATGCAAAAATTTAGAACAGTTAGTGAACGCATAGCACAGGTGAAAATTCCTCGTCATCAATTTCTGTCAAAAAACGGTAATGTACTTCAGATGTTTTGTGCAGCCCTGTATATGATGTATAGAATTTATACACACTAAATAGTATGCAATTTTTATAATTTAAAAAAGTGTTCCACAACTGAAAACGCACTTCCATCAAGTATGGTTCATACAGAGAAAAATATAACTGATTTATTTTGTGTGCCCCTGTATATGAAAGATGAATGGCACATCATATTCAATAGTATGCATCTTATAGAGCGCCTCGGATATATATATCAGTTTAAGTACTTTTAAAATAGTGTAACATGAACAAAATATACCACAAACAATTTTTCTCCATAGACCGTATTGTAACATAATTTTTTTTAGTGTCCCTGTAAATGATCGATAAATGATATCCATACCATATTCTATAGCAATCACTTTGTAATGCACTTCATAGATATGCATATAAATTTCAAAGTGTTTGAAATTATGAAACATCATTAAAAACCACCGCAAACGATTTTTCCCCATATGCCGTAATGTAATGAAATACTTTTGAATGTCCCTGTAATGAAATTATGACTGCTACACGCTACATTTTGCAATACCTAACAATCAATAGTGAATATCAGTAACATTTTTCAATTTCATGGCGATGCGACTATATAGACGTCAAAATAATTTTGGCCAGCTAGAATCGCTAAATCACCCACCCTCAGCTGTTTGCTGCTTTTCACGCATTATTTGTACATTTTAAACGTTGGTTTACTGCTTTTTAATAAATCACTTATCAGTTGGGATTTGAATGAATCCGAGATGGTACGTTGTTTTAATTTTTTTGTTATGCCTATACTGAAGTACATAATCATAATGCAAAGTATTTTCGCTATGTTAATGGATGTGCTTTTGTATATCATAAGAGAAAAATATCTGCTTTCAGCATATTTAAATTATATTTTTTTAAGTAGGGCGAAAGAATTTTTGATATAAGTCCTGCAAATTTTGTGACGTGCAGGTTTAAGCTTCTTAATACTTTAGAGTCTGATGCATCTGTAATACGTGTAAGCTGTAATGTAGTAAACAACGAACACGACGATAATAATGATTGATATTTCCGATTTCTGGATTGTATTTTCGTTTTTCAAATCAATATTGAGTTCGAGACAGATATCCAGTTTTTCTACAGGACTAAAAGAAACCTTTACTAAAAATAGCAGTTTAAAAAAAAAACCTAGTTTCCCCCTAAATTTTTTGTAGTCCCCAAAATTTCCCCACAAACTACTTGTCCCCAAAAAATTCTCCTAGAAGTTCAAAATTCCCAAAAATGGGGACAAAATCCCCAATCTAGCAATACTGTATTAAAGCCAGTGGCAAAAGTATTTATATACGTAAGAATACATAATATGATAGAGCATAGAAATCGATATAATATATTATATTCATATATACAGGGATGAGAGTTCCGACTTTTTATACACCAGTTTAATCTTAGAGAAAATGTTATTTCATTTAATCGGAACATTTTCGCGATTTCACAGGACAACATTTTCTCTAAGATTATGCTGGTGTGCAAAAAGTCGGAACTCTTATCCCCGTACAGTGTATATATAGAAAGTATTTATATTAAAAAATATTTCTATTACGTTTATTCTGGTGGGCATAAAAAAAGCGCTGAAAAAATACTACCGATGTTAATATCGTTCGTTGCTAAAAGCCGCCAATTTGATGTTATGTATTTAATAAATGTATACTAAATTACTGTTCTGTATTATTTTATGTTTTCTTTTCTTTACTTTTTGACAACCTCTGAATTTCGGAAACGTTTGCGAGTAATTTGTATGGTTTCGTTCATCTGGCGAAACCCTATTGGTCTCACTCCCCAGTCTGTCTATCTGTCTGTCACAAAGCCCGTTCTCGGAAACTATAGATGTTGGAGACTTGAAATTTTTGATTCTTATAGCTGAAAACCTCACATCAAAAGACAAATCTTAAAATTTTGAAAAAGTTTTATATTTACCCCTCTGGGCTCTAACATGTGTATTTTAAGCTTTCTTTTCTAACCGAGCCTCTAATTAAGTTGAAGACTTGAAATTTTGGATTCTTATAGCTGAACGCCTCACATCAAACGAATAATCATAAAATTTTAAAAAAGTCCTATATTTACACCTCTGGGTTCTAACTTGTGTATTTTAAGCTTTTGTTTTCTAACTGAGCCCTTAATTAAATTGAAGACTTGAAATTTTGGATTCTTATAAGTCAACACCTTCACATCAAACGAAAAATCATAAAATTTTGAAAAAGTCTTATATTTACCCCTCTGGGCTCTAACTTGTGTATTTTAAGCTTTCTTTTCTAACCGAGCCCCTAATTAAGTTGAAGACTTAAAATTTTGGATTCTTATAGCTGAACGCCTCACATCAAACGAATAATCATAAAATCTTGAAAAAGTCCTATATTTACCTCTCTGGGTTCTAACTTGTGTATTTTAAGCTTTTGTTTTCTAACTGAGCCCCTAATTAAATTGAAGACTTGACATTTTGGATTCTTATAAGTCAACACCTTCACATCAAACGAAAAATCATAAAATTTTGAAAGAAAAAGTCTTATATTTACCCCTCTGGGCTCTAACTTGTGTATTTTAAGCAATTTTTCTAACTCAGCCTTTACTTAAGTTGGAGATGTGACATTTTGCATACTTATACCAGAATACTTGCGATCACACGAAAAATCGTAAAATTTTCAAAAAGTCTTATATTATTTATCCCTCTGGGTTCTAATTTCTGTATTTTTAGCAATTTTTCTAACCTCCACACTTTTCACCCGGAGTGCACTTTTCTAGCTTTTGTCGACATTCCTTTGACATATTATGCATTCCTTTGTCATATTATGCACCATAGCCATACATATTTTAGTTCCAATTTTTACCCACCAGGGGACATCTACCTACCTCTGGTGCCATGTGCCCGATCTCCTAGACTAATATATCTACGAGTATAGTTTGTAAAACGGATTTTCGTTCTCATAGAGGTTTGTTTAGAATAGAGTGCGTCCTCTGGTTGCGAAATGTGGAAGTAACAGATTTTGCAAAAAGATCAAGTGTTTTGAAAGGAATATTAACCCTTAAATGCCTGATTTTTCAAAAATAATTGTAATAATGTTTTTCGACTTTCACTTTTTAAATAAATCATGGGAAAAATACTTAAAAAAATCATATTTTGTTTTAAGAGTGGTTTACGGCTAAAAAACAGATTGTTACTAATCGGCAATACTGGTCTTTAATTGATAAAATAATTTTCCTTCATAAATTTCTATAATATTAAACACACAAAAATTTTAGGAACTATAATAAGAAATAAATTTTACGTGCTCACTGCAGAACAAAATAGGGTATTTTGCAAGCTTCCAAACAAAACAAAAAGAACAAGTAGCAACAATTGAAAAAATAAATCTATCTGTATTCTTAAATAGCACAAGTGTTGCCCTCTACATGTTGAAAATCGATTTAATAATATTTTCAGAATGTATATTGGAAACATTAGGCATTATAGCTTCAATATTATTTTAATAGTATTTTAGAGCCTAAATTGGGTATGTTGCCGAAAAGCAACACTCGGCATTTAAGGGTTAAACGAAACCCTCTGTGTGATTTGTGATCACACTTACCCACTTGTTATAGTTTTTTAATCAGTTACCTCAAGCACCAGTATCGTTATTTACGATGATATCAATTCTTAATTAAACATTTGGAGCTGCGTAAGTGAATTTATTTATGGAAGATTAACGAAACAATATTAACTTCAATATTAACACATACCATTTCAGATTGAGTAAACGTATTAATACGCTACGAAAACTACAAGGAAAAGTTTAAGAAAATCGGTGGCAGCGAAAGAAACATCGTCTTTATATATGCTTCTTTAAATCTAGACAATATATTTTATTTACTGAGGTTTCCAATGATAGATAACGTATTTTGGAATCGTGAGATACTCGGAAGTCTATTTTCGTCATGGAACTATTAATTAAGAGGAACTGACATATCCTTAAATTAGTGAAGCTTCAACTGTAACCGCTTTCGCAGGGATTGATTAGCGCGTGGATAAACTTTCACCAGTAAATTTAAATAGAAAATTTCTCCTTCTATAAATACCTTATTAATAAAAAAAACAGACATAAATAATGGCAGAAACAAATATTAATTTTTACTGGTGGAAGTTTACTTTGGCAGTGGTCAGACCGTGCGTTTCCGCTGTTTTGTGACAACCTAATGACAGTGTCGGTGAAAAAGAGTACAATACCCGAGAAAATTGACACCAGTACAAACAAATAGAAATTTTTACCATCTTTGTAAGAAAATGTTTCCATAAATAAGGCGCTCAATTAAAACGAAATTTTCTATTGAAATTTACTGGTAGGAAGTTTGTCTCTACGCAATAACATACTGTGGATCCGATTTTAAAAAAAAGAGTCGCCATCTTGTGACAGCCTCCTCTGTTACTTCACTCGCAACTGGTAGACAGTACACTATATGTCCCCCCTCTTTATTCATAAGTCCATTATTTTCGCTTACTATTATATTATACTTTTACTATTAAACAAATATGTCTTTTCTTTACCGTGTATCGATGATAACTATTACAGTAATGCAATTAAGTATTAGTGGCTATGAGGTAATATTCCCAGTTTCAAATTGGGAGGTCCAGTGCTCGTATCCAGACGGTTCCATTATGCCAGATATTGAAAAATACCCTCTTAAAAAAATAAATACTCGAAGACGTTCTCTCGTATTCTGAAAGTAGAATTGTTATTATCACATGAAACGTTTAATGTATATAACATTCAGTTTAATAAAATATATCATTTTAAGCTTCATGAGAACAGAGATGGTGTTTTTAAAAAATAATTATAGTTTAAACACAAACCATTTTGAAAATGTATATGAGTTTTAGTACATATATCTTTAAAAATAATAAATAAAAAATCATTTATACGGTTTTAAAAGTGCTGTTAAATTAATATTTCCTTTTATGTCATCATATATTATTATTTAAAAAATACACTTGAGAAAAATGAAACACATTGAAATTTGAAATTTTAAAAAAACGCCTAGTGATATGTATACCTACGCAAGTATAAAATATAAAAATATTGTTTTAAAAATCCCTTTATGAACATTAATTATTTAGCATGATAATCACGCATTAGAATACTTTTAAGATACTATAATATCGCGCAGGCACCGAGCTCGATTAGGCAAATTCCACTGCTTTTTTTAAATGTTTGTTAGTAAGAGTGAGCTAGTAAGTTTATGTAATATATATATATAATTTTTAATATTTTCTATTGTAAAATACAGCGACAGGAAATAAAACATTATTCAAACTACGATTTTAGGATTTCTAAACTGATTTTTCAATGGATAATCATAATCCTATTAGTACTTTATTATTTAAGGGTTCAGGTAACCTGTGAACCAATAAAGTAGATGGAAAAGTGACCTCTGTAAGAATTGCAGTCATTCTTTAACTAATTAACTTTTATTTATGAAATTGGAAACACATGTTAGGAACAATTTATTATATCAATCAAAGTTGTTAGAAAATGTATACACATACATAGTTTTTTTAAAATTTAATTTTAAAGATAATACAATATTTACGAAATAATTATTCTTGCATGCATTGCGCGCATGATTTTTCCCATTTGAATGGCTGAAACAAAGCAAGATTTTTTTTTATGAGTACAGATATAAAGTGTTTTCAAAATGACCTGCACTGAAAAAAATAAAACTTGTAGATCCCGAGAAAAAAAACATTTTTTAGAGTAATTCGAAATATCGAGATTTTTTTATGCAAAAGTAGCCGTGAATTATAAACTTCTTACTTGAGAAACATAATAATAGGTCATTTTGTGCTTCTGTATGTTTAATGTATCCACCAAAAATTTCGTGAAATTTTAGGCAACCGTTTTTCTGAAATCGTGCGCGCAATGATCAAAATCGCTGTTTTGAGAAAATTGGCTTTAAAGATTGAAAAACCCGTTGATCATATAGCAAAAGCTCAAAGTGTTTTAGACATAACTTCTCTTCTAATGCGAATTTTTGTATGGGGTTTGCTTTTAAATGTTCACAAAGAATCATATTTAATTATAAGCTATTTTTTAAAAAATCGATTTTTCGAAGCTTCAAAGGTTACCTGACCCCTTAATGATTTTTAAGAATATTTTTTTAATATATTACGATTTCTTGAATTTCATTTTCTACATTTTAGAGTTTTAAATATTTCATTGTTTCTGTTTCACAACCAGATGCCATTTTTTTATGAACGTAGTTTGGCTCATAATTAAATCCATTGTTGTTGTAATTCGTATACAATTGTAACCGCAAATAATGTTTGGCGATTTATCACCTGTGGCCGGATAATGGAGAAATGCCTTAAAAATAATTTATTACCTTATAATTAAATTGTTAAAACATTAAAAATTTTTATCGCCATCGAAAACTCGACCGTTAACATAAATTTTGTAATTGCAGAATATCAAGAAGTGAGTGAAAAATCCATTTCAAAATTCCATCTTTACATAAAAAACCCCCAAATTGAGTTAAATAAAAGAGAGTAAAAATATAGTGTTAACATAACTTTTATAATTCCAGAATATCCTAAAGTGGGTGCAAAATCTATTACGAAATTCCATATTTACATATAAACCCAAGTTGAGTTAAATAAAAGAGGTAAAAAAAAAAATAATGTCAACGTATTTTTTATAATTCCAGAATATCCAGAAGCGAATGAAAAATATATTACAATATTCCATATTTACATATGAACTCAAGTTGAGTAAAATAAAAGAGGTAAAAAAAAATAATGTTAACGTATTTTTTATAATTCCAGAATATCCAGAAGTGAATGAAAAATATATTATAATATTCCATCTTTACATATGAACTCAAGTTGAGTTAAATAAAAGAGGTAAAAAAATAATGTTAACGTATTTTTTATAATTCCAGAATATCCAGAAGTGAATGAAAAATATATTACAATATTCCATCTTTACATATAAACTCAAGCTGAGTAAAATAAATTAGGAAAAAAAAATAATGTTAACGTATTTTTTATAATTCCAGAATATCCAGAAGTGAATGAAAAATATATTACAATATTCCATCTTTACATATGAACTCAAGTTGAGTTAAATAAAAGAGGTAAAAAAAATAATGTTAACGTATTTTTTATAATTACAGAATATCCAGAAGTGAATGAAAAATATATTACAATATTCTATATTTACATATGAACTCAAGTTGAGTAAAATAAAAGAGGTAAAAAAAAATAATGTTAACGTATTTTTTATAATTCCAGAATATCCAGAAGTGAATGAAAAATATATTACAATATTCCATCTTTACATATAAACTCAAGCTGAGTAAAATAAAAGAGGAAAAAAAATGTAAATATATTTTTATAATTCCAGAATATCCAGAAGTTAATGAAAAGTCTATTACAAAATTCAATATTTACATATGAACCTTAGTTAAATAAAAGAGGATAAAAAATAATGTTAACATAATTTTTATAATCCAGAATATTCCGAATTGAGTGAAAATTTGTTAACTAATTTATATTATATTTACATGTAAACCCAGGTTAAGTTAAATAAAAGAGGATAAAAAAATAATTTTAACATAATTTTTATAATCCTAGAATATCCGGAAGTGAGAGACAAATCTATTACAATATTCCATATTTACATATATGCCGAATTTGAGTTAACTAAAGAGGATAAAAAATAATGTTAACATAATTTTGTAATTCCAGAATATCCCGGAGTGAAAAATTCTTTACAAAATTCCATCTTTTCTTAAAAAATCCAAGCTGAGTTAAATAAAAGAGGATAACAAAAATAATGTTAACATAATTTTTATAAATCCAGAAAATCCCGAAACGGATGAATAATCGATTACAAAATTCCAACATTACATGTAAACCCAAATTGAGGTAAATGAAAGAGGATAAAAAAGTATTATTAACATTATTTATGTTAACAAATTATTGTTAACATTATTTATTTTATTCCAGAGAATCCAGAAGTGAGTGAGAAATCAATTACAAAATTCCATCTTTTCATAAAAAATCCAAGTTGAGTTAAATAAAATAGGATAAAAAAATAATGTTAACATATTTTTTATAATACCAGAATATCCAGAAGTGAGTGAAAAATCTAGTACAAAATTCAAATGTGTAGAATAAAATCATCATCTTATAAAATAGCTTTGTTTATGAAACCGGTTCAACAGCAAAAGGAAATATTTATCTGTTACACGTCTGCCAAATTTTTCATTGTATTTTATCACGAAAATGGAATATTGCTTTTTTGATGATATCATAAGTTTACATCAAACATATAAAAAATTCAGAGTAATTTTATTTTTCTTTTCAAAATATGGATCTCTCTATTCTGATCTCTGTGTAAAACGTATTCTTTGAAGTCTCACATATTTGAGTCTGAATATTTTATGAACTTGTTTTTTAGGTATGAATTGCTCTTTCTATTGCATAATTTCTAAAAGTATAATACCACCCATGCTTTATCTATGAATTCTTATTTGCAATATGATGATGTAATGACTCTTTTTTTGTTTATTAAAGTTAAAACATGTATATAATATTCATTGTATTTTATCACGAAAATGGAATATTGCTTTTTTGATGATATCATAAGTTTACATCAAACATATAAAAAATTCAAAGTAATTTTATTTTTCTTTTCAAAATATGGATCTCTCTATTCTGATCTCTGTGTAAAACGTATTCTTTGAAGTCTCACATATTTGAGTCTGAATATTTTATGAACTTGTTTTTTAGGTATGAATTGCTCTTTCTATTGCATAATTTCTAAAAGTATAATACCACCCATGCTTTATCTATGAATTCTTATTTGCAATATGATGATGTAATGACTCTTTTTTTGTTTATTAAAGTTAAAACGTGTATATAATATTATAAGAAACATAACAACACATAGAATTATATTTATTTGAAAATGAATTTATTTTTTGCACCAAAAATGCAGATGGGTTGGTACTTATATTTTTGAAAAAAAGTTAGAGAATTCCTCTGTGTGTTTAAAAAAAATTACAGATTTTTTTTCCTTGATTTGCAATGTACGAAATTATAAATTGACTAAAAAAGTGTTAATAAAACATTAATAATGTGTACTAGCATGGTAAAACGTTTCAAGATTTATTCCAGTAAAATATAATGGAAAATCATATTAACCATAATTACGTTAAGTACTATGGTTTCCTAATTTCTACAATTCCTAATTTTAAGAACTACGAGAGTAAATTTTACATAGAAATACTGAACACACACAGCGGGGTGGTACAAGGGGGACTTCTGCTACACTAGACTGCACTTCGAGAAAAAGAAAATCGTTAATCTTCCGGGGCGTGTTGGCCAATTGGTTGCTTAAGGGGAGATGTACACTCTTGAATTCAACAGTACATTACTTACAGTTGTACATCAACATTCATGTAAATAGTTATTTCCTGTGTATTGTTGCGTATAATTTGAATAAATTAGATTTAAAAAAAAAACAAAGCCTCGATTTAAACCGAGGACTAAAAACAAAATTGCCAAATTTGAAAAAAAATAAAATTCCTGTACGACCAATCGAAAAATTAAAAAAAAATTAATGTTAAAAAGTTACGTACAACATAGCAAATATATTGAAATAATACACAGTCGTATGTCATTTAAACATTTCAAAATTCGCCTTTTGTGAAATTGATCTCCACTTTCAGTAATAATTTTTAGGATAAACATTCTTCCAAAAGAAGCTGAACTTTAATAATATGTTGTCGTTCATCCTTACAAAAGAAATTGGAGGATTGAGTGTGGTGCTGAGTACCCAGCAAACACAGAGCTATCGGTAAGCAATCGGCCGACAGCCGCTTGCCTTTTCCGGTGGTATTGGCACGATACCGGTTGCCGCTACCGGTTCCGTATATTTTTTGATTCGCCGCGCGAATATCGCTTGCCGATATGTAATCATAAGGGGACCGATTATGGTAACCGGCAGTCGAAAAAGCGGATTGTTAAGTTTCAATTGTCGACATGCTGCCGACACTACACTGAAACTAGTGTGCCAATGCCGACACTTAACCAACACTGCCGTCTGCGGTGCGATCGTGGCCGAAAGGTATGCGTTTTGCTGGGTATTGGCTAAAAAATATCTGGAACAAAATGCTGAATGCAACGTTTTTTGCCTCTTTTTTTTTTTTTTTTTTTTTTAATTTTTTTTTATTCATTTAATTCTCACCACAGTAAATCATTAAAAAAGGAATTAAAAAAGAAAAACAATAGTGTCATACTAATGCTAGATATGTTTGCTTCAACTGCCGCAAACTGATAAGTGAAATATTAACACAGGTACAGGTGCTGCCATACAAATATTCAAGGCCAAAGGACACGAGTGTGATGTCATCTCTAATGGACCGACTTCTCACTACAGTTGGAATTCACACCGGAAATTTTTGAAAAGCAGGTTTCAATTGTTTTATTTCTGAAATATCTACCATCTTATAAAACAATAATAACTTTTAAACTTACTGGTGAGAATTTGAAATTCGCAATAAAAAATACTCCAGATGCGGCAACACTGTGGATTTCCGCATCTGGCTGAATTTTTATTCCCAGATTCCGAATTCTCACAAGTAAGTTTAAATAGTTATTATTGTGTTATACGATGATAGATATTCACCAAATAAAATGAAAGAAAATTGCTATTAAAAATTTTCCGATGTGAATTCCAATGCGAGTGAGAAATCGGTCGATTAGTGATGCCGTCACACTCGTGTCCTCTGGTCTTCAGTATTTCGATGGCAGTGGTACAGAGCTGCCACTTGCGACTATTTTTATATTCTATTCGCGTCAGTATTTTAAAAAAGTAAATTTTGTAACGCATTTCTCTCGCATACATTGTCAAAAAGTCTATCAACTTTTTTGTTTGCAAAAAGTGGTGCCATATAGATATAAAAATTAATCGCCTGTGGCAGGCCTATGGGTAGTTTACGAAGTCAGAAACTCAGAATGTGGTCTACACTTGTGTATGGAAAGAGTGTAGTTAGTAGATAAATCATAAAGTGCGATGCCCAGATAGGCTTGAGAAAATAACCTTAAAAGTTTGCGTTACAGCTTGTAATCAGACAAATTGCAAGCTTTGCCAAGCGCCAAATCCGGATCAAAATCCTATGTATTGCAGAGCAGATATTTATGAATTATTTTAAAATACCAATTGAAACAATACCGTCGACGGGGCTACTTTGGTCCTTGCGGGGTTACTTTGTTCCGTCACATACAAAAGTGTTTATTTTTTGTATTGAACAAACAACACAAGATAATTTAGAGTTTTTGCCCTTAAAAATATTTTATACCCTACTAGAGGATATTTGGATAGTTTGGATTAATTTAATTTTTTGTTAGTGGCAACACTGGATGTGTTTGTAAATAGCTGTTTTCGCGTGCATATTGTAACTCTCTTAACTTTCTTTAGTGAAACAGTCTGGATAAGAACTACAAATAAGGCAAGTGTCAAAATATTACCTTTAGTAACCTGTAACACATGCGTGATCATAGTTTTTCCTTTAACTTTTCATTTTGACAGGAAATGTTAACGTTTTCATAAAGCTAACAAGAAAACTAGTTTTTGGGGCTACTTTGTGCCAGGCCTGGTTTGGTCCAAACAGTGTTGCCAGATTGGCGACTTTTTTAATTCAGATTATTTGACTGTAACCACTTTTTTAAAATAGTATAATTCGCCTCATTTTTCAGAACTTTTTAATCTATTTTTCTTTAATAGGCCGAATATTTCTATTTCAAACAAGTGGTGACAATCAACAATCTGGGGACAAAAAAGGCCCCAATCTGGCAACACTGGGTCCGAAGTAGCCCTAGTTACTTAGAAATAACTCTTATAAAAAAAAATTTCTTAAAAAATGTCTTAAATAAACTGTTTTTGAAATGTTACTGTAGCAAAATATTACATTAATTGTTTTTGTTCCAGTTGCTGAGGATAACATGACGAAAACTGTTTCTCGTATCTTTAATATTTACAATTGGTTTATTGTGCTTAAATGTTAAAAAGAAACATTTGTTTATCGAGTTTGCAGTTTAATTCATTAGCAGATCCTATTGCAAAAGGTTTCAAGAGTATAACATATGAAATGTATTCGGTTTATATGCAAATGAGTAAGTTTATATGAAATCCAGTTAAATAAATCAGTTTAATAAGATTCAGTTTATGTGAAATGCAAAGAAGACCCCAGCAGAGGCTACTTTGTTCCAAAACTTTAAAAATAGTTAAGAAATAAAATAAAATAAAATAAATTGCCTCTTTAAAACCATACCGTTTGCTTCTTCATTGTTTCATGTTAATTATTGAAAACTCAATTTCGACGTTAAAAAATCATATATAATATTTTTTAATAATGGAAATGTTAGTGGAACCAGGAAAAAATGGCCCAAAGTATAATATGTAAAATTACTAAAAATTAAAAAATATATAAATAAATATACATGTTTCTGGTAACATAAGGTACTTTAAATAATGAAATTCAGCATGTTTATATATTTAATGAGAAGTAAAACGAGACAATTTGCGTTTTTATATACCACAATTATTTACTGTTGTTTAAAATTATTTACAGTATTTATATGAATAAACTACAAATCTTCACAGAGAAATAAATTAACACAGGTAATATAAATTTATAATACATAACTTCATTTTCTTTCATTATCCAAATATTTACAAAATTTGACGATTTTTCTAAAGTATGCTTATAAATACTTAATCTAATTTTTGTAACTTTAATGAAACTTCAGTTGAAATAAAATCTGTTGTAATGTTTTTTCAAAAGATTAAAATCTGTTTTTCGTTTGAATAAACTTGTTTAAACTTCCGTCTTTCAAACATAATCTTTTTCAAAACAGTCTTAAAATCAATACAAAATCGTAAAACTCATTTCTTAATCTCAAAGAAAATTTCCTCGAACATTTCTTTGAAAGATTATTTTTCTTTTGAACTTATTTAAGTATTAGTAACTGTTGTAATTTGTTAATTAAATGAAATTATTTTGGTTTAAATATTTTCATATTAATTAAAGATGTAATTTTCATTATTTTTTAGTAATATTGTCACGTTTGTTTTTTGTATATAAATGAAACTAATTTGTAAATGGAATTAGTTTTAATATTATTTTTATTAGTTGGTTGCTGAAGGATACCGAACATTAATTTCCGAATTTTATATATTTTTTATGTTTATATAAACTTCAGTTTTTTTTTTTTTTTGAATTTTTCAAAGTTATCAATAACTTTTTTTGTTCATGAATTTCCAAATAAACTACAAATTTAAAAATCATACCTGTTAATATCATCTTTTTACTGATAACGAAAAAAAAAAATCGTACCGATTTTTCCATATTTCAGTAAAAAATTGCTAGACGATTATGCCAAACCTAGAAATATACCTGACACTCACTGTGTGGCGCCCGTAGGCCTAATCGTTCGGGGTTTTCGTGGTTTTCTTCGAACCTTGGTTCTCCAAGTGTTAATACGGGTTAGGTTCCTTTAGAAAGACCTCCACGGAAGGCACTCACCCCCTTAGGGCCTATATCCCACGTGCAGATAATTGGCCGACATAAATACAACCAACCAACCCACTGTGCGGCCTCATACAGAAAAGCTTAAATTAAATAAATTACCAACATATTCTCATAAGCTTTCAAACATTTCATTTAGTATTGAAATAATACAAGAAAACAAAACATGCATTTTTGAGAACGAAATTTAGAAAAATCATTTTTTTAATCGATATAAAATAAAAACAAAATGTACAGTTTTTTCAAAGCCTCATTCATAAATATTTATAGGATAAACTTTTATCTATGAACGAACAGTTAGTGCTTACTATTTAGTATAATTTCAAAACAAATAATCACTCGATTGTATACATCTTAACTTCTATAGTCATTTGAAAAAATGAACAAAAGTCTATCAGCACGTAAAGTCCGTCTCATAAATATAAAGACACAGATGTTTTTGAAATTACATTTTATTAATTCAGTTAAAAGAAATTAAATTTTATACCTCATATTAAGACCACTGAAATGAATCTCTTATAGGGGTTTTAATTTAAATAAAATAATTTCGTCTCGAATAATGAAAAAAATAAAAAATTACGCTGTCTCATAAATATAAAGACAAACTTGAAACTGCTTCATATACAATTTTTTTTTCGAATGCGCGCGTACAGAATTAATTCGCACGCGCAGAAATACACTTTAAATTACCCAAACGAGCAAAGTTGTTTGACTTGTTTCAATTACAAAGATACCGTGGAACTTTGAAATTTCTAAAGATGAAATTTGTAAAATACGTGAATTTAAAGCTAATGGCTTAGCAGTTTGTCAAATATGTAAAAAAACTGGCAGAATTAGAGCTGCACTTTATAAAATTTTATCAAAAACTTACTATTTATATTCGAGAAAACGATCTGGCAGGCCGAGTAAAACTAGTGAAAGACTCGATTGCAAGATCATGCGACTTGTTTCGTCGCAAAAAATGTCATTCCGATAAGTTTCTCAACGAGTTTATGGTATGGTCCCAAAGGATACAGTACATTGTCGTATAAAAGAAAGAAAAAACATTGTATGCCGACATACGTGCATATTTTCTTTACTGAAAAAGAACACAAAGAACGGAGGTTAATCGGAGTTAAAGATCATATGCACTGGAAGGACAAATGGATGCAAGACATTTTTTCAGATGAAAAGAGATTTAACTTGGATGGCCCAGATGGTTGGAATTCCTATTCGCACGATTTAAGACGTTAATCTCAAACCTTCTTCAGTTGGCAGAAAGGGGGAGGTTCTGTTATTGTGTGGGGTGCCTTCTCTTTTAATGGAACTACGAATATTGCTTTTCTGGAAGGTAAACAGACATCTAAAGAGTATGTCGAACTGTTAGATAGTCAGTTGTTGCCAATTGCAGAAACTCTTGGTGGTCGGAATTATTTGTACCATCAGGATAATGCATCGATTCACACATCAAGACTCACAAAAAAATTGTTTGCCGATAGCAATGTTCATGTCACGGTGTGTCACGCACGTAACACTGATTAAAAGCCAGTTAAGAATCTTTGTGGCACTCTTGTTCGCAGTGTATATGCATCTGGAAGGCAATTTTCAAACGTCCTTGAGTTGAAAAAAGAAATCGAACGAAGTTGGTTTGATATAAAGCCAAAATATTTATACAACTTAATAAAAAGCATGGAAGCTAGAATATTTTCTGTCATTAATAAGAAAGGATTATTTATTGGACGGTAATTCAAAAGTATGTAAAATGTCTTTATATTTATGAGACAACAAATTTATTTACATTTATCAGTTTTCGAGTTGAAATTATTTAATTCTAATTTAATTTACTGTAATATGTTTTCTTGGCACATACTTTTCGTTATATGCATAAATATAATTTTGAATACTGAATTATTGAAATATTATTTCAAAAATATCAGTGTCTTTATATTTATGAGACGCACTGTATATCCTAATGTAAAATATAGGTACAGTAAAATCGGTCTAAGGCGGAATCAATCGAGACCGAGAAAATATGCCGTCGTAGACAATATTCCGACTTATGCAAATCCGTATAAAAGAAAAAAAAAACTATCGCGTATTTTAATCAATTTATTTTAAAAAATTAGGATTAGTTCGATACTTTTTTTTTTTTTTTTTTTTTTTTTTTTTTTTTTTTTTTAACAGAGAGAGAGAGTTGTAAGTATAAAATTTTGCATTTTATGAATTTAATAAAAAGCATAAAAGATAGAAATGTGCACATTTTTATTTGTTCAATCGACCTTTCCCTTTTATTTAGGATTATTTACAGTTTTTACACAAATACACTTCTATTTTTCTCAGCGAAATGGATACATACAAATACGGTACATAAAATACAAACTATGCTGTTTTAATTTATTTTTTTCCATTATCTTAATAATTTACAGAAATTATAATCTTTAAAAATTTGCTTTTTAAATTTTGAATGTATGACTTAAAAAAAGAAAAAATCTCGTAGTCTTATATTTACTGTTAGCATAACGGCCTAAATATATATTTTTTTATTATGAAGGTAATGAAAAAAATAAAAATGCATATTTTAAATTTTTCTACCGTAAAAAACAAATTTATTTGGGTTAAAAATTACAAAAAAAAGAAAATTTTGTCGAGAGAACAAATACAATCTGCATATTTTCTTTTTATTAAATCCGAAAAAATTCAAAATTTCATAATTCAAAATCTCTATAAGCAAATGAATGCGTAAAAATATGTTTTTATTTATATTTATATTTCATATTTATTTATATTTATTCGATCTGTCTATGAGTCTTAAAGTTTCATATGCCAGAAGCTTATCATTTTAATTTTTTTTCCGTTTTATACAAGAATTTCTTTTCGGCGTGACCTTAAAAACCTTTCCGTTTCCGCGTTAGGGAGATTCCGGCTTATTGAGCTCGTATTAATGTTATTTTCTATGGATTCGACGGACTTGAAATTTTTTCCGTGGTAGACAAATTTTCGTCTTATATAGAGTACGCCTTAGACAAAGTTTACTGTATTTAGAAAAATATTTCTTCTCTTGTTCCAATGGGAATCACATTTTTCATTAAAAGTGCTGCTCAACATACGTTTAATGAAAAATAACTCTCTGAAATGAAGTTCTTGGACTAGACATTAGAAGACATTTGTTATTTGTTTACATTTTGGGTATTTTCTAAAGAAATCGAAGAAATAATTTTTCTCAAAGCTACTTTTCTAAAAATTAAAGGAATTGAATAAAGTAAAAATATTTTGTTGATGAAGATGAATTGAAATTTTGAATTAATAGAAATACATTTATCTAGAATAACATTTTGAGAAGAAATATGTGGCCAGAATCTGCTTTTTTTAAAAAAAAATTAAAGAAATATTTCGTAAAAACACTAGTTAAAGTTATAATAAACTCAAAATTTTTTATTCCATTCTTCAATAAATGATATGAATGAAAATATATATTTTTCTAATACATTGTTGGTATATTATTTTTCTGTATATTTATTAATTTAAGGTCTATTAAATAATTTTTTATCATATATTTTTTAAGTGTTTTTAGCAAATATGGAGTACTTTATTTTCTGATTTTGTTTCATTCGAAATAAAGCTCATTAGCAAAGTAAAAATAATAATTTTAATATTTTATTCTACAACACTGAAATTTCAAAAGTTGATTTAAGTGTTTGATAAAGCAAATATAAACGTGCTTATTAAAATGCATTTTTGATTCTTTACAAATTATATTTTCATTTAAAGACAGGAGTTACTGTTTTAAAAAATATTATTTAGTTTTTGTTTTACATAATATTGTGTAAAGAATATTTTCAAAATCATTCTTTATTAAATAATAATTATAAAAATATTAAATGCTTTGTTTATTTAAAACACTAAATATCATATTTCTTTAATAATAACAATTTGCAGTCATTGTATATGCAATTACTTTGAATTACAATAATACTAAATGCAAGTTATAAGTATTATCAAAATATTTTAATTAACAGAATACATATCAATTGAATTAACAAAGCTCACTCGCAGTAAAATTTTGTTAACTTCAATGAAAATTAAAAGTTACAAACTAATTAATTGTACATACTAGAAATATATACACTAAGAAAGTACATACTACAATAGTCCTTCCGGCCAGTGCCGGGAGGAAGAGGTAGCTTTCATATTCCTTATTTTTAAAAAGCAAGCTTATATTATTCAAACACACAAAGCTCAATTTATTGGAAACCGATTGTAGGAGATTCAATACTAAATCATTATGAATGAGAATTTCTCGAAATTAGTCAGCTTTATCCGAACTGCTTTTATTTAAAGTAACTTATATTTGGTTGCCAAATTTGGCGATATCGTGAAGTTCCAGCCATTTTAAGACAACATGGTGGATGAGGCTAACGAGTGAACTTGGTCGAGGCCTTAGTAAGTCCTGTGCTCATGCTCACGCACATCGGAATCTGTTGATATATACAAGTGCTGTCGCAGGCAAAAAATCAATTTTTTCAAAATGTCAACCACATTAGAAATTCAAACTGCTATATCTGAGCTATTATAAACTTTAATAGTAACGTGCATGTTTCAATTTTTAGAAATATATATTTAAATGGTTTAAATCGTATTGCAAATTTGTGCTCAAATGTTGACAAATTGGTTGGTGAAATTTTTAACCTTTACATAAACGCCAGTAAACAAAATTACCCAATACATTTTCTGAATGATTTAACTTTCAATTTCATCAGGAAAAAAAGCTATCGAAATAAAACATTGGAATTGTTCGATGATTGTGATTTATCGATACGTGATTCCTATCGAAAATAGCTTAGCAGTGAGGATAATCACGGACTTCATTTGACGGCTTTTGAATTAGTTTGTAGTTTTCATTTTTTCCAATCTCTATTTGTTTGGTCTTGGCAAGTGAGGGGGAATGTTGTGCACGTAAAACATGTTTAACCCCGCAGTACAAGTCATAAGCCTTGGCCACTTGTCTTCATGTTTGGTTTTTTCTTAGTTACTCTTGGTTTTGTTAGTTATTGTTTTAGTTACAGTTTGTTAGATGTTTTTTTCGTGTACTAAATTATATGCATTTGGATTTTTCAATATATATATATATATATATATATATATATGTGTGTGTGTATATATATATATATATTATATATATATATAATTACGTAAAACTATCCTTGTTATCGTTCGCGCAGATAAAAATTATTTCATACAATTGCTCATATATCCTAAAATATTTAATATATTTATATTCCAATTGCACTATATTGTTTCTACTATATTTTGTCAATTTTTCTGAAATCGGCCTTAAATTTGGTTGAAAACCCTGTATGTTATAAGCAAAAAACATGCACGAATTTTTTATTTTTTTAAAATAAATCGCCATATCTCTATTAATTTACGTGCTATTCTTACACAAAAGAATACACATATTGCACAATGTCTGTTTATTTATATTCGGTAGCGATCGATCATTTCGTGCATTTTATTTTACAGGGTGATTCCAAGTATTATTTTTTTTCTTCTATTTTTTGTTGGCCCCCTAATTGTCCCCCTTATCAAATCGACATCGCTAAATATGAGGTCATACATTTTCTTTTTATCCTGAAATTCCAGAAAAATTTGAAAAGTATATTTCTAAATATTCGACAAAATGTCTAAAATTTAAAGTTGCCGGTCATTAGTGGCAATATCGTATATATACGGAGGGTGGTTTCGGGGTCTTGGGTTAGCTTTTTGTAATGAAAGCTACCTAAAAGTATAAACTAATTTCTTTTATTATTTCAAGTACTATATGACAAGCTACGTAGCCTAAATAAAACTGAAACTGAATAAAGTAAAACGCCAAAAAACCCCAATTAAACACAATTAAAGCAGAATTTTTTTTTTTTTTTTTTTCGAGGACAACATAAATTAAAACAATAAAAATCATCTTGTGGCTTCGAAACCAATCAAGATTCAATTTATATGATCCGAAACATCAACTCAGTGTTTAATAATAACATTCTTATGATGCTCTAAAAAATATAGTTTAAATAAATTATTTTAATAATAACAAAAAAAATTTAATTTATATTATAATATTGCATTTTTAAAATTTAATAATTTAAATAAAGAAATAAATTAACATTTAATCATTTCCTGAGCAAAGTACACACACAAAAATTTCCCTGTAAAATTATGTCAGAGGCCAGCAGCAGAGATTCCAGTCATACCCCGTAAAAAAATGCATATCCAATTACCAATCCGTACTTTTGCTAACAGATGGGCTAGAACTGTAAAATTATGTGGATTTCCCTTAATTTTGTAAGGGATATGGCCGCTTATTTAATGGATCAGACCGTTTTTCATCCAACGAGGCTGTTGCCCGTGAAATACCCGGCAAACGCTCATAAGTTTACAGTTTTTTTCTGAGAGTGTACTTCCGTTGCTAAAATTTAAAAATTATTGAATGATACCAAAATTTAGAAGAAAATTTATTTGAAAATAAGTATAAGCTTTTCTTCGCGTACATTATAGATATAAAATTGTATTCCAAAATTTTGATGCAACTGTTGCATTTGGTGATTAAAATTCAGGGGGATGTATAACATTCTAGCAACCGTCAAGGAGTTAATCGAAGCTCAAGTCAGTCTTCGAATGTACAATCCAACTCGAAAAAAGAGAAGAATCCGTAAAATAAGCGCAAAATTACGCTATCCATTCTAATGGACTGGTTAAGACCATTTCAGAATATTAATAAAATTATTTCAAGTAAGGTAAAATTAATAAATAAAGACAATCTTGCTTAATAGTACACAAAACACTAACTTTAATAAGCTAAAAGTTAACTTCTACTTGGTTTCTTTTATTTATTTTCATTTGATGACAACACTACATTTTTGTATTCAAATCATTCGTCAAGTTTCGTCTAATTATCTCTTGCATAGGAAGCTTTCGTCTCTGAACATTGAGCCATTTTACCATCATATTTTCCTGAAGAAACATCTCGAAACGTAGAAGTTAACTTTTAGCTTATTAAAGTTCGTGTTTTGTGTAGCATTAAGCAAGGTTGTGTCTTTATTTATTATATTTTATGGTGCAATTGTCCAGTATGTGTTATTAAGGTAAAATTGTTATAGTAAAAATTAACAAAATCCTGCTGTTCGTAATTTGTGCGTGACGCACTTGCTTCATAGTTTCATAAAGACTATGAAGAAAAAATTCTAAGAATTTCTCTTATTCATGCGTGCCAGAACTTTTTTAAGTTACCAAAATTCGTTACTTCCAATTTATGAAAATTGTGAAAAGGTATACACTCTCCAAAAATCCGCGAATTAAACGAATTTTTTCGTTGATTATATTTCGTTTGAACAGAAAAATTTGCTCTTTGATTTGCTCCCTTTCCTTCAAAATGCAGAAAAATGATAAATTTAGTTTAAAATCTTTCAATCTAAAGCTGCATTTCCATCAAATCATAGTGGTGTTTAGCAAGTGAACCGCGTTGTATTTTACCCGACTGCCAAGAAGGGTTATGTGTTTCACGCGTATCTGGGTATGTGGATTTCTTTATACCCTCGAAATATCCCAACAGCTGGATGGATTTTAATGATTTAGGTCTCTATCGATTCGACTTAACCGTCCGATGGTTATAGGCTAGATTTTGTTTTTATAAATTCAAAATGACGGCCGTAAAATACAAAATGGCGGTGGAGACGACAAAAAACTTTTAAGCACCATATTGAGTGGCAAATCATTGAACAGGTCTTTCAAAATGAAGACGATGTTTCATTGACTATTTTACAGTCAGAACCTCCATTTAAATATTACACAACCTGAAAGTTGTGCAGGCAGAATCTCTAGCTTTACTGCAACTCTAATCTTAATAGGCATTTATAGGCCACATCAAAACAGTATTTATAGATATGAACTAATAACTGAACACCATATTGAGTGGCATATCATTGAACAGGTCTTTCAAAATGAAGACGATGTTTCATTGACTATTTTACAATCAGAAGCTCCGTTTAAATATTACAAAACCTGAAAGTTGTGCAGGTCTCGCATCAAAACAGTATTTATAGATAGGAACTAACAATTAAACACAACTTAAAAGTCATCAATACAAGTAAATAAAAAAATAGGTAACTAATGTAAAAAATAGTTTCACATTGCTGAGACATAATTAATTAGTTCGCTTTTTACGCAGTCGGGGTTTTTGATTTTTTAAATTTAATTTTTACTTGTATCTTACCATAAACCGAATTTAAAAATTTTGTAAACACGAAATACTATTTAAATTATTTAAATGTGTTTTTATTCCCAAGAAAATACATTTAAAAGCAAGGGCTTTCTAGCATATTCATGCTCTTCATCAGCGTTAAAACGAAGTTGAAGGACTGGTCCAAACTTCAAAATGATAAATGTGGAGGGGGTTTGGGCCCCCTCCACATTTCCTCTGGGGGCCCTCCACATTTCCTCTTGGGGTCTCTGTCAGACTGTTTCAAAGTTCAATAAAGTGAAGTGTTATCAACATTATACTATAGTAAAAATTTGGAATGATGTACGATAACTTATCGTTAGAAGTATATTTGGTAAACGTAGAGTTTGACTTTATAATTAGTAATTTTTGATAACTTGATAATTTCTTTAATATTTTAGCTTTCTTAAAATGTATCCTAATTTTTGCTCCTGATTTACTTTATAAATTAATTACTTTAGAAAATATGATTGATTTTAAGGAAGCCAAAATAATAAAGAAATTATGAAGTTATCAAAACTAATAATAATGAAGTCAATAAAAATTCTAAGCTAATTATACTTGTAACTATATGTTATCGTACACCATTACAAAATTTTTGTATGGTACTGAGAATAACCTGAACCCTCCACCTTCGGTTGAACTTTGGAACAATTCAACATACTAGCCTTTTCCTCTCACGTACTTTTTTCACTTTGAAATTTCGATCAGCCCATCTGGTATAAAGGACTCAAACTCTGGCTTTTATCGTTTTAATCCTGATGATGAGCATGGATATGGTTGAAAGACTTGGTTACAAGTATATTTTATTGTTAATGAAAAAATTTAAATAGTATTTTGTGTTTACAAAATTTTTAAACTTGGAGAATTTAGTGATTTCAAAAAATTGATATGATTTACATTTTTTTTTTTTTTTTTTTTTTTTTTTTTTTTTTTTTTTTTTAAACTTGATACACCGAATTTTTAAGACTATCCCTTTTACCTGAAAACACAAAATATTCGCGAACCTAAAATCCTTTCCCAGCCTTTGTTGCCTGTACATTATAGGTGTTATTTTTAACGAAAATATATTTGGGAGGGTATTAAATCTACACGCTTTAAATCGAAGCTAACAAGACTCCCAAGACTCAAATTCGAAATTGCTACCCATTCTGGATTCTGCACAAATAATCCCCTAGATTCTCTGAATACAAAACAAAGTAATTATTCTTTTTTAATAGAATATCATAGAAGAGTATATATAATACTATTATATACATAAAAGTATCTATTATTTATTACAAAACAGTACACTTTTTTTATATTTTCATTATGTTTGATTATTCAACTTGTATTCTATTGCATTCTTTACTTAAATGAATTTAACTATTTTTTTTTGCATTTACAGCGCTATATGTCAGAATCAATATAATGCAAGGTTTGTTTAATACTTTATTCTATATTTTTAAGTTTAAACGAAATGAAAATTATTTGTATTAATCCGTTTATTTTGCTTTAAATTAACACCAAAACTGAAAAAAATTAAATGAAATCTCAGTCAAATACTGTATTGTTATTGTTTTTGGTGTTGTATTGTTATAAAAACACCCTTATTTATTCAATCATCCAAGCATTTAACGTATAATAAGTAGCAGTACTCTCATGTAACAAATATATTTTAGATTATCCGAATTCAAGCAATATGATAATGGAACTTTATTCGTAAATATACTTATGTAATGTTTATATATGTAACAGAATATTTTAGTTTCGATTAAATTGGAAAATTTTGTTTAGCTTGCTGCAACACAATATTTCAGGAAATAAATCCTAGAAATAATTGAAATGTATGCCTATGAGAATTTAGGGATCACAGTAAATCATATTTATGAAATATTTATGGGTAATTCGAAAATTTGATTTAATGTATAAAACAGCGGGCTTTTTTCTGATCAAAACTATACATGAATGGGAAATACAGCAACATTTATTTATGATGACATCATAATATCATAATATTTATAGAATTTTGAAATACAGTAAATAATGTCTAAGACAGACACTGTGTAAGACGAAAGTCTGTCTAACGAGGAATTCGTTTTTTAATTTTGCAGAATGATTATCCCTAAACTCTGTCTAAAAAGCAAAATACTCTCTACCGTGGATGGATTTTTTGGACCCAATCAATTTCACTTTTGACAGGTTTTGCTGTAACACATAATTGCTACGTTGCCGTAAATATTTTCAAATTACATAACCAAATATTAAAGAGGAAAAACAAACCTATTTTGTCGAATAATTGTGCATTCGAAAATAATCTTTTTTAAAAATCAGTCAATATTTATTACAGCGATTTCCAATTTTTAACATTTTCCAATATAGTTAAAAAATGTTTATCATTTCTATTTATCTGTCTGCAGTCTACTATTATTATTGAACATATTTAGACTTTTCAACACTTTCCTTCATAGTTAAAAGTGTTTATGAATTCGATTTGTCTGTCTACCGTCTGCCATAATTATTGGGCTGATTGCCACTGTTTAACAGTTTCCAACCTATTAAAAAAGTGTTTATCAATTCAATTTGTCTGTCCGCCGTCTGCCATAATTATTGGAGTGATTTCCACTATTTAACAGTTTCCAAACGATTTAAAAAATGTTTATCAATTCGATTTGTCTGTCTGCCGTCTGCCATAATTATTGGACTGATTTCCACTGTTCAATAGTTTCCATTCAAGTTAAAAAGTGTTTATCAATTCGATTTGTCTGTCTGCCGTCTGCCATAATTATTGGACTGATTTCCACTGTTTAACAGTTTCGAAACGTGTTAAAAAGTGTTTATCAATTAGATTTATCTGTCTGCTGTCTGACATAATTAATAGACTCTTTTCCACTTTTTAACGCTTTCTAACGTATTTAAAAAGTGTTTATCAATTCGATTTAACTGTCTGTCGTCGGTTTGTCTCTGTTCGCCCGAACATTTAATTCTCGTAAATTTACTCGTTTTGCATGAAATTTTTATACTTTAATAATGTTTACTATAGAATGCTCTTTCTGAAAATTAGATGTGCAGCCTTTATAGTTCTTTAAAGAGACACACACACAAAAAAATATTCTATAATTAAACCTATTAAAACACAACTTGTACATAGTTGAATTCTGTTTTTTAAAGTTTGTACCGCCTCGCCAAAAAGAATTGCACCTCTCACATGGAAATGTGTCTGAATTGGTATGTTCCCAGTCTTCGTTGATTGTGTATTTACAAATTTTTCTGTACTTAGTTATTTACATAATCCTCTAAAATCAAAATATGCCTGTGACGATCGTTTTATGTCACACGGGGTGAATTACGAGATACAAAGGAAGTTTAAAGGATTAAAAACTCAAACAAGATAAGGGGAAACCAGACATTTATTAATGATTAAAGAGGGGCTGTGATCAGTACAACAGGAGAGGGCCATAACATCACATGCACGCCGAAACGCTGCTTTTTATAAGATCTTACTACTAGGAGAACCAAGAGAGAAGTGACATAAAACACTATTACAGACGACCGGTGTTGGCGGGTAAAAAGACATCAAATCACAAAAGTTTGGCGATAATACGGGAGTAGACAAAGCGCTTGGCGAATGAATAACAATGTATAAGAGGTCATTATTTTGGCGTTTTTTAAGGGTTACAAGCTAAAGGGATATTTGTGGTAGGAGTGTCACAGATACATCTGTCTTTGTAAATATACGTTATAAGATATAGACAAAACTTTGGATTTGCTGTTTTACGAAAAGGTGAATCTGGAAATTCTCTGATAAGAAAAATCCGTGGGACGATAGAGAAAAGATGCAACCATGAGCAAAAGCTATAATGCTGATCTGAATAAGGCGTTATCTCTTTCATGAGAATTTGAGGTGCTGCACAAAATTACAAACCCAGTATACATGTTAAAATGTGTGCAGCTGTTAACGATTATTCAATTATATTTTGTTTCTTTATTAATTAAAAACATTACAGTGGGAAAGAGACTTAGAAAATTAAAAACGAAGCTGAAATAAATATATGGCCTCTTTAACTGATGAGAATTTAAAAGTATTAAATTAGTTTCTTTTATTGATAGGGGGGGGGGGACAAACCGTGAAAGCTAAATAGTTTAAGTCTTTAAGTTTTAAGTATTAGATTGTTAGTGAGTATTGGGGGGGAACTTGAAAAAGTGATATATAACAGAAAACCAATATACTGCCTACAGTACAGTTCAGTACTTTAAATTATTTGTAGATGTATAATCATGACCAGGTTTTTTATGAATGCATTCGCTGGAGCTTATAAATAGCTGTAGGCTATGATCACTATAGAAATAAATGCTTTTAAATTGATTTTACGAAATCTGATTATTTGAAGTAGAAATATATAATTAAAGCATTTCATACAGAAATGGACAGGGGTGTTGCCTGAGAACATTTTAAAGAAACGTTTTCACATAACTGATTTCGTGAAGCGAATTGAGAGCTAGCAATTGAATTGAACCACCAATTGAAAGAAGGGAATGAATACAAAAAATAAAATAGAGATAATTTAAAAAAAAAACTTGATAACTTTTTACTTTTAACTTATAGGCCCATGTGATATCAATGATAATGAAAAAAATATTAATTCTGATTTATTTACTAATAGAGCAGGCTGAAATATATAATATTCATTTATATATGTATATGTAAATGTGTTGGTTTATTCCATTCTTCCAATTTATCATATACTATGTACAAATTAATTTGAAATAGTAAGCAATATAATGACAAAAACTATTTATTTATTAGAAAAAAACGATCAAAAAAATCTTATTTATTATGAAAAATATAAAGCAACCAATAAATTGAAAAAATCATAAACACAATTTGGGGCGCGGAGGATTCGAACCCATAACCCGTAGTCTCGAGTTCAATGCTTTGTCCATTCAGCTGTCCAGCTCACCTTTCATTTGCAAAAGATTATCTTTATAATTAGCACAATAATTAATGAAATCCAAGATCCTTTCCTGAACGTACTGAACATTTATTGCATCTACGATAAAGGCCCACTCCATGCTCCTGTCTCTTGAGCTCGCGCACGCGCAGCGCGTTCATCTTGAACACGCCCAAGCATTCTTAACGCTCTCAGCGCCATCTATCGGGGCTATTTTGAACTAAATTTTGAGATTTATGCATAAGATTCATACGATTTTTTTTATTAAACATACCACTGGTTTCATGTTTCTATCTATCACCGTTTCCGAGTTATTGATTTTTAAAGTTAGGGGTCCTTTGTGAAACACCCTGTATATAAAGTTTTATTTAAAATTTAATTTTAGAACAAAAAAAAAATTATAAAAATTCCAAAAGTTTTTGAATTGCAAAATAAATAAATAAATAAATAAATAAATAATAAATAGATAAATAACCAAAATGTATAAATTTTTTGGTTTTAACATGAAGACTATAAAATTACGCATATTTGGTTATTTTTTAAGTTGTAGCTTATTTAGTTTGAAAGTAACCTTGCGCGCAATCTCCAAATTTACTACTCAGAGAAAACGCGTTATAAAGCCGCAATATTAACGGTTGATTGGTTGTGTTTATGACGGACAATTATCAGCACGAGGGATATAGGCTCTAAGGGGGGGGGGGGGCAGGCCCTCCATGGTGAACTTTCTAAGGGGACCTAACGCGTATTTACTCTTGGAAAACCAAGGTTCGACGAAAACCACGAAAACTCCGAACGATTAGGCCGTAGGGCGCGATTGCGATCGAACCCAGCACCTCTCGTCTACCAACTTCGAGAGCAGAACCTCTCGGCCACTGGTGGGGCGCAATATCAACGGTCTTTAAACTGTACTCACTGTCTATAAATGATTATAACTCAAGAAATAATATACATTTTTTTTTTTTTTTTGAGAAATTTTTAGAAATTCAAAATAAAACAAAACCCGAAAATTGATTTTTTGAAAGTTAAAAGGTAATATGCCCCCTTAGTAGGTAGATTACCCACAAAAATTGTGCCACTTACAGACAGACATACTGACTCTCAGACAGGCATTTTATATAACAGTCAGTTGGTGTTCACAACATTCTAAAACATATAAATTTTTAACGAACAATACTTTCTTCTTGTAAAAGTAGAATAAAGCAAAATCATATGACAAATTTAAAATTCCTTGTTTTTTTAGTTAGACGCTAATAAGATTTTTGAGTTAATGAAACACAAAAAGCTCATGATTTATTATAAAAACCTAAGTTATAATAAATTCACAATGTAGATAATGTCTGTAGAGATATGATAAATGTGGGTATGTAATTTTTATATTAAAAATAAATAAATAATACGAATGTCTAACAGAACGAGAAAAATAAATAATAAAATTCAATTTCTTTTTACAAAACGAAATTCTGATTTATTATATCGAAATACTATATCAAATATTCAGTGAAAAATCTGAAATTTCAAAATGTATCTAATATATGTAAATCAGAAACAGATTCTGGAGTTCGATACGCGTAAAAATTGATATTCGGAATTCTACAATATAGTTTGTTGAAACTTATGTTTTCGGGAAAGTAACAAATTTTCTTATACAAATTTGAAAAAAAAAATGTAAAGCATAGGAAAACATATTTTAAGTGTTAGAAAGAAAGTTATGTCACATATTTCCGGTTTAAGCACTAATGATAAATAGACAAATGTTGTATTTTAAAATGGTATACAGGGTGTCCGGTCTCAACGGTGCCCAATGGCTAATTTCTAAACCGTTAGTCATAGACACATAGTTCCAATTACAAAAATGTTTTAAATCAGGTAAAGAAATATTTTAAAAGCGATTTGGGTCAATAAAAAACATTTCTTAAAAAATTACGAAATTTAAATTTTTATACGGTCCCCTGGTCCTATAAGTTATATTTAGATAAATTTTCTTTCTACACTGACAAGTAATACAAAAAAAGTCCCGTTATTCTACGATTAAAATTGACCGAGTAATAGCTGTTTAAAGTTGGAGCATATTTTTTCCCGCAAATTGGGGGGTCATTCACAAATTTAGTCGAAATATAATTTTGTCAGATATAAAAAATGTTTGGGTGTAAAATTAACATTGCAATATAAATTTGAAATCTTTAATCATTCTGGCATATTAATGGAAAATATACAATTTGTAATAAACATTTAAGAAGAAAGAAAAAACAGAATTTTTGTTAAATAAAGTGATTCTAAATTAACAGCCCCAATTCTTTACAAAATGATACGTATTTTAAAATATTATTAGATTGCACAAGCCTGCAAAAGTTGGGTTACATCATGTTTTTTAGCTTTTGATAATTGATTCTTATATATTCTGTACCGCTGAATCCGAAATTGACCTTCATTTTTAACTATCATATCAGGATTTTTCGCAAATTGCAAATTGCAAATTTCAAAGTTAAGAAGTTCAATGTTAAAATTGAATTTCCTCCCTATCTCATCGGACCACTCAGCTGTTTAGCTGTAAGAATCCCAGGATAAGCAAAAATATCGAATAAATTTTTTAATAAAATAAAATAAAATAAAAAATGTTTTATAGTATGAGATTTTCGCTATATTTTAACTTACACATTCGCGATTTGCAAAAAAATTCTAACGTGATGGTTAAAAATGAAGATCATTTTCAGATTCAGTGCTAAAAAGTGCGTAAAAATCAATTATCAAAAGTTAAAAAACTCAACCATCTCCTCTACTTTATAGTATTCGATTTTTTTTTATTCTTTAAATTTGAAAATTTATGATTTGCGAAATATCCTGACATGATGGTTAAAAATTAAGGTAATTTTCGAATTCAGTGCTAAAAAATACATAAAAGTTAAAAAAACAAAACAATCGCAGTCTTGTATTATCCAATCTAAAACTTTTTCTTAAACTCCTTGGCAGAAATCTATCCGAATTTTTTTGTGTTATCCTGTAAAATAAGTATAAATGGTAACCACCGAAAATCTTAATAATATTAGATTGTTATCGGATTTGCGACAGTATGTAAAATGCAATCTCGATCGGATATTTAAAAGTGGGTTAAAGTTCGAGTACAAATTTTGAACTGGAAAAACATACATACGATTGTTGAAGTAACATAAAAACTTATTAAAAAACATAATTTTTGTTAAAAGAAATCATAAGAGAAACAGTCTTGAATCCTGACAAAATAAAACATATGTTATTTTAGCCAATTTGAGACTTAATAAATGTTAACTTGTCGTAAAACTTGCAGGATTTTTTTTCAAAGCGCAGATACACATGAAGTAAGATTTTCGAATACTTTAAACACTTGGTATATGATCCCTCAAAGCCAAGCCGAACTCATTTGTTTTCAGAGTAGAAAAGTGGCATAAGTCATGCATTTTTAAAGTTTCATAACTCGCTCAATTTTAGCGTTATATGAATTGGACTTTTTTTGTCTTACTTGTCAGTGTAATAGGAAAAAATTACTAAATATAACTTATAGGACCGGGGGATCGTATAAAAATTTAAATTTCGTAATTTTTTAAGAAATGTTTTTATTGACCCAAATCGCTTTTAAAATGTTTCTTTACCTGATTTAAAACATTTTTGTAATTGGAACAATATGTCTATGACTAACGGTTTAGAAATTAGCCATTGGACACCGTTGAGACCGGACACCGTATATGGACTGCTTAATTAAAATCTCAATATACAATGAATTAACAAAATCAAAAGAAAATTGTTTCAAATAATGTCTAAAAGGTTTCAGAACTTTCCATATTTTCAGAAATTTAAAAAGCTGAATTTATAAGTAAACAATTTCAAACAAAAATCCAATGTTTAATTTAAAAGTAACAACTTTATCATTCCGACCTTTGAAAATTCAACTACGATTGCGCAACAAAGATTGAGAATTTTTCTATTACGCTAGGGTGCATCACTGATTACTTCATAATTTTTTCAAACACAATATATTTTCAACTGTAAGAATTAGCAATACATATTTTTAATAGAAATTACAATAATATGCATCTTGAAAAACCAATTAAATATTAAGGAGCCCTCCCTTCCCGCTCTTTGGTGACTTTAATTTGTGTAATATCACTTTTAAATTTGTCAGATTTAATTTTTTTTTTCTTTTCAACCTGGCTTCCGCAAGACTCTCCGCTAAAGGGACGCAGGCAGGGGCGTTGGACGGGCACGCGGAAAGCCGCACCCCGCGAATATGGGGCGGTCGCCCACCCACCCTCCCCC
This sequence comes from Maratus speciosus, assembly GCA_963932465.1. Taxonomy (NCBI): domain Eukaryota; kingdom Metazoa; phylum Arthropoda; class Arachnida; order Araneae; family Salticidae; genus Maratus; species Maratus speciosus. The sequence continues at coordinate 248,746,905 of OZ010797.1, read as the reverse complement.
GATCGCCACCGAGACGAATAAGGAGCTCGACGCAGCAGCGGTCGTTCGGTAGCTTCAGAGCCCCGAGCCCTCCCTTCCCGCTCTTCGGTGCCTTTAATTTTTGTAATTTCCATTTTAAATTTGTCCGGTTTCAATTTTTGATTTTACTTTTCTTTTCAACCTGACTTCCGCAAGAATCTCGGCCAAAGGGACGATGGCAGGGACGTTGGACGGACACGCGGAACGCTGCGTTCAGCGAATTCTGTGGCGGTCGGCCTACCCGCCCTCCCCCGATCGCCACCGAGACGAATAAGGAGCCCGACGCAGCAGCGATCGTTCGGTATCTTCAGGGCCCCGAGCCCTCCCTTCACGCTCTTCGGTGCCTTTAATTTCTGTAATTCCCATTTTTAATTTGTCCGGTTTCAATTTTCGATTTTTCTTTTCTTTTCAACCTGACTTCCGCAAGAGTCTCGGCCAAAGGGACGTTGGACGGACACGCTGAACGCGCGCTCCGTGAATTCTGTGGCGGTCGGCTTACCCGCCCTCCCGCGATCGCCACCGAGACGAATAAGGAGCCCGACGCAGCAGCGATCGTTCGGTATCTTCAGGGCCCCGAGCCCTCCCTTCACACTCTTCGGTGCCTTTAATTTCTGTAATTCCCATTTTTAATTTGTCCGGTTTCAATTTTCGATTTTTCTTTTCTTTTCAACCTGACTTCCGCAAGAGTCTCGGCCAAAGGGACGCTGGACGGACACGCTGAACGCGCGCTCCGTGAATTCTGTGGCGGTCGGCTTACCCGCCCTCCCCCGATCGCCACCGAGACGAATAAGGAGCCCGACGCAGCAGCGGTCGTTCGGTAACTTCAGGGCCCCAAGCACTCCCTTCACGCTCTTCGGTGCCTTTAATTTCTGTAATTTCCATTTTTAATTTGTCCGGTTTCAATTTTTGATTTTTATTTTATTTTCAACCTGACTTCCGCAAGAGTCTCGGCCAAAGGGACGTTGGACGGAAACGCGGAACGCGCGCTCCGCGAATTCTGTGGCGGTCGGCTTACCCGCCCTCCCCCGATCGCCACCGAGACAAATAAGGAGCCCGACGCAGCAGCGGCCGTTCAGTAGCTTCAGGGCCCCGAGCCCTCCCTTTACGCTCTTCGGTGCCTTTAATTTCTGTAATTTCCATTTTTGATTTTTCTTTTCTTTTCAACCTGACTTCCGCAAGAGTCTCGGCCAAAGGGACGTTGGACGGACACGCGGAACGCCGCGCTCCGCGAATTCTGTGGCGGTCGGCTTACCCGCCCTCCCCCCATCGCCACCGAGACGAATAAGGAGCCCGACGCAGCAGCGGTCGTTCGGTAACTTCAGGGCCCCAAGCCCTCCCTTCACGCTCTTCGGTGCCTTTAATTTCTGTAATTTCCATTTTTAATTTGTCCGGTTTCAATTTTTGATTTTTATTTTATTTTCAACCTGACTTCCGCAAGAGTCTCGGCCAAAGGGACGTTGGACGGAAACGCGGAACGCGCGCTCCGCGAATTCTGTGGCGGTCGGCTTACCCGCCCTCCCCCGATCGCCACCGAGACAAATAAGGAGCCCGACGCAGCAGCGGCCGTTCAGTAGCTTCAGGGCCCCGAGCCCTCCCTTTACGCTCTTCGGTGCCTTTAATTTCTGTAATTTCCATTTTTGATTTTTCTTTTCTTTTCAACCTGACTTCCGCAAGAGTCTCGGCCAAAGGGACGTTGGACGGACACGCGGAACGCCGCGCTCCGCGAATTCTGTGGCGGTCGGCTTACCCGCCCTCCCCCCATCGCCACCGAGACGAATAAGGAGCCCGACGCAGCAGCGGCCGTTCAGTAGCTTCAGGGCCCAGAGCCCTCCCTTTACGCTCTTCGGTGCCTTTAATTTCTGTAATTTCCATTTTTGATTTTTCTTTTCTTTTCAACCTGACTTCCGCAAGAGTCTCGGCCAAAGGGACGTTGGACGGACACGCGGAACGCCGCGCTCCGCGAATTCTGTGGCGGTCGGCTTACCCGCCCTCCCCCCATCGCCACCGAGACGAATAAGGAGCCCGACGCAGCAGCGGTCGTTCGGTAGCTTCAGGGCCCAGAGGCCTCCCTTCCCTCTCTTCGGTGCCTTTAATTTCTGTAATTTCCATTTTAAATTTGTCCGGTTTCAATTTTTATTTTTATTTTCAACCTGGCTTCCGTAAGAGTTTCGGCTAAAGGGCCACAGACAGAGACGTTGGACGGACACGCGGAACGCCGCGCTCCGCGAATTCTGCGGCGGTCGAGGCTAGATATTAAACGGAAAGATCAATACAGGCCCCCAGGGACTGGCGTCGCGTTTAATGTGTTAAATATTAAGGAGGACCGAGGATCGAAATTTTATTTTCTATTTTTATTGAATTTATTTCCTGAAATAAATATTTCTGCAATTATTACTTTTCATACAAAACGTTTTCAAATAGATTGAAAGTTTATTTTAAAAAAGTTTAAATTTAAATTTTAAACTTCTTAATTTTTTTTTATATAACCATGAATCATATTTGCCCGATTTCATTATTTTTTTTTCACCGTTGTGTGTAAAAAAGGTTTATTGTGATTTTGTCTTGAGGATTTAGAAAAATGTAACTTATAATCTACTTATATAAAGTCTAAGTGTAGGTAACCATTCCAAAGTGAACAGTGCCATCGAAATATTTAAAACACAATGCTAATCTTCATTTGTTCTACCAATTTATTTACAGGCATTAAAACACACTAAGATATCGTAGTTTAACATACACCAAAAGATAGCGCACATGTCAAAAGTTTAAAACACATATATACTTTAACATTCATTTAAGATGGTTTAACCAACTTAAAAATTCGTTTGAAAAAAAAAATAGTTCCAAAATTTTCCACCAGAGGGTATTTTTAATAAATTACACAATTTTTAACAATTTAGCCACCACCCACTGAATACTAGGCCTCAGCTCTGAGAAAAAAATGGCGGCTGTCGTAGAATAATTTTTTTTTCAAAGTTTGTACGGTCCGTTCAACTCGAACACCAATAACTTTTTTTTTTATTTTTTTACGATTTAGTTTTTTTCAGGGGGCGGTATCTATATTTGTATTATTTAATCTGAATAAAATAAAGGTCAAAAACTTCAAAAAAATGTGTAACCCATTAAAAACGCCCTCTGGTGGCGAAATTTTGAACTATTATTTTTATGCTCAAGCAAATTCCCATTCTTTCATTATGTCCGTCATAAAATTTCACAACTTTCTGACCAATAGACTCGCCTGTAGACATCTTTGAAATAGGTTCGTTTAATTATGGACACCCTGTATATATATGATTTTATAGTTTATAAAAATAAACGGCAGGGTATATAATCCAAAAACCTTTCACCATAAATATTTACATTTGTTTATAATCCAAATATGTTTGAGTAATCTAATATTAAAATCTAATAAAAATAAGCAAACTATTTTCTGTTTCGATAAATATTTGTCTCAAATACCCCTTCATAATTACTTGAAACATCTGTATTCAAGCACAATTATTAGAAGGTTATACGAAAATAATAAATTCCATTTAATTCATACAACAAAGTTCTCTGAAAAAATACAATTCTTAGAATTTGTTTTAAAATTTAACAAACAATTTAAAAAAAAATGATAAGTTTTAATCATTACCCTCAAAATAGAATGCAAAATGTTTTTAATTTACCAGTTCCCTTGAAACATCATTTCAAGTGATGTTTTCATCATCTCTATGGAGAATTCGTTTTTCATTTTTTATTTACTTTATTTAAAAAATAATTCAAGTATTTTAAATTAGTCTTTGATGTAGCAATCTATCGTAGACATATATTTCGGAAACACCAGCGTATTCAAGAGAAAAAAAAACTGATTATCATGAATTCTGTTCCAATCGAATTCAACACTCAGCTACTTCTTAAAATATATTTTATTTGTTGGTTTTCGTGAAATTCTAAGCCAAAGAAATATATTACTATCTTTTCAATACATATTTAATAAAAATAAACGTCATAAAATGCTAAAATTTTAATATGAAAAGTATTTCTACCCTTTTTAAAATAAGTGCTTTATATATCAAAAAATACAAACGAAAACAAGACTTCCATATTATTTTTGAGTTCATTTAAATTCTACAAAATTATTTTTAGAAAGTCTCCTCGAACTATATTATTTTAGAATAAAAATGCGAAAGCAATTATATTTTTGTTCGATTTTAGAACAAAACAACTTTTTTTAAAATATTTCTCTCGAAAATTTCTTTTCTAAAAATGCATGAAATAATATAATTTCCAGAAACATTTAATATGTTGGATGTATGGAATATCAGAATGAAAATATTTTTAATCCATGGGATTTAGCTGGCGTATTATTGCTTATGTCTGCTAGTTTTTTTTCTCAAAGTTAAGTATTACATGTGAAGAAGTCGCATAATTTTCAGCTATTATTTTTAACCCCTTAACAGTGACATTTATTTTCTTAGAAAAAAATTAAAAATGGGGCTGGATACCACTTTTTCCATACTAAAATATTTACCTTACTTAATCGAAAAATATCTGACAATCAATAAAGATAAATTTACAATTACAAATTAGTGGTATCAAAATGCTTTTAATAACGAAGCAAGCAAAGTGTTCTTGCCCGAATCCAGTTCAGGCCACACTGTTAAGGGGTTAATAACTGAAAATTAACAGAATCAAAAGCAATATTTATGACTATTCTTTTAATTTTTTGTTGTTAACAACATTTATTTGAGGGAACAAGGTATCTTTTTAGGAGTTATTTAGATGATCAAAATAATTTGTGTGACTGATGAAAAAAAGGAAAAAAAATATTATATTTTCACTATAGACATAACCATTTTAGCAGCAATTTTATAACTTTTAAAACTCCTAAAATTTAACCTTTTTTTAGTATTTATAATAATAACTGCAATGCTTTAACAATCTATTACAATATTTTAGGTGTTACATATTCAATAATTTTACACACTGTAATAATATATTCAATAATTATTAAATAATTTCACAACATTAAAAAAAAATGTTGTGAAATGTTGTAAATAATAAATCCGCCTGATTCATAAACTAGAAATTCTTTTGGATTCAAATACTATTCGTAAATAAATTTATTCAAACATTTATAATATACAAAACACATTTTAAGAGAGCACAAGATCTTTGAATTTCTCGAAACGACCAAAAACATAACCCTTTATTAAATTATCAAAACTCACGTGATATGCAATCGAGAATTTTTTTTTATTACTACCTGAAGTATATATTCTTAAGTGCAATATACAGAAAAATAATTGTTTTAGATGTAAATTTCCAGCTGGGCGAAAAATGTCCGGCCCAGGATTCGAACCAGGGATCTCCTGGCTGAAGCCGCCAGTGCTCTGCCATTTGAGCTATCCCGGACGAATCTGGTGGAACTTTCTCACCCAGCTAATCTTAATGATTATAGTATCTGGTCTGAAACCTGGTTCAGCTCAACAGAATAAATCTCAGGTAATGGAACTCCAGAAGTCGCTGGATACGAAATTACACTAGATTAATTTTAACACAAGTATTCCAATTGGTAAATAAATCATATTAGATGTAAATTTCCAACTGGGCGAAAAATGTCCGGACCAGAATTCGAACCAGGGATCTCCTGGCTGAAGCCGCCAGTGCTCTGCCATCTGAGCTATCCCGGACGAATCTGGTGGAACTTTCTCACCCAGCTAATTTTAATGATTATAGTATCTGGTCTGGAACCTGGTTCAGCTCAACAGACTAAATCTCAGGTAATGGAACTCCAGAAGTCGCTGGATACGAAATTACACTAGATTAATTTTAACACAAGTATTCCAATTGGTAAATAAATCATATTATATGTAAATTTCCAACTGGGCAAAAAATGTCCGGACCAGGATTCGAACCAGGGATCTCCTGGCTGAAGCCGCCAGTGCTCTGCCATCTGAGTTATCCCGGACGAATCTGGTGGAACTTTCTCATCCAGCTAATCTTAATGATTATAGTATCTGGTCTGAAACCTGGTTCAGCTCAACAGAATAAATCTCAGGTAATGGAACTCCAGAAGTCGCTGGATACGAAATTACACTCGATTAATTTTAACACAAGTATTCCAATTGGTAAATAAATCATATTAGATGTAAATTTCCAACTGGGCAAAAAATGTCCGGACCAGGATTTGAACCAGGGATCTCCTGGCTGAAGCCGCCAGTGCTCTGCCATCTGAGCTATCCCGGACGAATCTGGTGGAACTTTCTCACCCAGGTTACCTTAATGATTATAGCATCTGGTCTGAAACCTGGTTCAGCTCAACAGAATAAATCTCAGGTAATGGAACTCCTGAAGTTGCTGGATACGAAATTACACTAGATTAATTTTAACACAATTATTCCAATTGGTAAATAAATCAATTGGTAAATAAATTGGTAACAAAAAATCCAAAAGTACTTTTTAATGCAATTTGGTTGAAAACCGAATCTTAATTTATTTTTGAGATATTATTTTTTATGTAGATTTTAGCGCCATTTGTTTAATTTTGGCAACTCAAATATTCCATTTCTGTAGAGTGTAAAAGAAAAAATAGTTGGAAAATAGTAATTATATATTTTGTTGCTATTATTGCATAACTACTGAAGAAAAAATATAATTAAAATGCGTGCTATTTTGAAGGAATAAAAATAAATGATTTTTGATAAAACATGGAGCTATTATAACTATATTTAATTTAATTATCTAGATTACAAACAAATGAAGGCATATGAGTCATTAGATAGCCGATTATTATTTTTTTTGTCGAGTTTCATGAGTGACGACATCTGTTTGATTGTGTATTATTCAGCGATACCCAGCAAACACATACCTTTCGTCACGCGATCGGACCGCAGCCGGCAGTGTCGGTTAAATGTCGGCATGGGCACAGTCATTTCGGTGAAGAGTCGGCAGCATGTCGGCAACTGAAACATAAAAATCTGCTTTTTCGACTGCCGGTTACCGTAATCGGTCCCCTTATGGTTATATATCGGCAAGCAACTTACACCGGCAAGTGACGCAGGACCGATATGGGATTTCTGATAGTGGCCCGATTAGATTTGCCAACATCGGTCCGAATTTGGAATTTTTAATCTTAGCCGACATTTTTTTTTTCTTTTTGTTAATTTTGTTTGAATTTGAGTTTTGATAAGATATGTATATTTCATTTATTTCATATGAAATTCTAACAGTGATAAACAAAAAAATATTTCAAAAATAGCTTATATATATATATTTTTTAAAGCTGTTATTGAATTCATTTTAAAAAGGCTTACAATTATTTGAATCATCAAAAGAGTTTCATAAATCGCCCTTAAAATTATTATTCGTTATAAACTTAATCGTTGAAAAAAAATCATAAATTAATTATTTTCTAACTATATATTCATTTTAAAAGCAATAGCTATGTTTCTTATTTTATTTAAAAATCAAATTATTAAAAAAGTGTTTAAAATTATTTTACAAGCTTTAAAAATATAAAAAAACTACCCAACTTTTTAGCATTAAAATTTAAAAGAAATATTAAGAAATCTCCCACTTCTAAAAAAAAAAAAAAAAAAAAAAAAAGATAAATTAATATTTCTATTTCATTTGATGATTAAAAAATGTTGATAAGTAAAAGAATCATTTTTGCTACTTAATCACTAAAATTATATTCTACATTAAATCATCAAATGATAAAAAATGAACTCATATTTTAATTAAAAGTGATTAATTACCAACCTTTTTTTTTATTAAAATTAGCTTTTCTATGTTACAAATATATATTTCTTGAAATGACACATTTAATTACATTATAATTCCTAAAGAGAAAATTTTATTAACCCCTTGAGGGCGGTGGGATATATTTTATCCCATCTACGATTAATAAAATTTACACCAGAAAAATTTTATGAAATTTTACTTTTCTAACTTTGGTGGAAAAAAGTCGTAAAATTGCTTTTCCTTATTTTGAAATAATTTTTTCTAATTTTCCGGTGGGACTTCAGCATTACATAAACGTAATTGCTTGCCCCTCAAGGGGTTAAGAGAAAAACCTCTGAAAGTCACTTATTTTATTTAATAAGCATTCTTAAATTTATAAGAAAGATTCAGAAATATCCCCCATTTAAAAATTATTTTCCAAATGAAAAAAAAATGTATATTAATATTTTTATTTTATTTTTAAATAAAAAATTATTGATAAGTAACAAATTAATATTGCAACACACTCATTAAATATATGTTCTACTTTAAATCATCAAAACGAGATAAAATGAATTCTTATTCTAATTAAAAGCTAATAATTACAAACTTTTTATTTATTAAAATAAATTTTTCCATGTTAAAAAATATATTTTATAAAATAACGCGACGCATGTAATTACATTATAACCCTAATAAGAAAATTTGATTAACTAAACAAGAACTCTAAAAATATTTTTTTAATACTTAATTATTCTTAAATTTATATATATTCTTAATTATTCTTAAATTTATATATATTCTTAATTATTCTTAATTATATCTATATCTTAATTAAACTTAAAATTATTCTTAAATTCCTTTGCTTTAACGAATTCGCTAAGATATTTATTTCCTTCATTTAAATATTAAATTAACTCTTAAATAAACGCGCGTAAGAGAATTATAAATAAATAAATAAAAAATAAAAAATAAAACACTTCAAAATTCTAATTTTTCCATCTACCATGTACCTTTAATGACAAACCATTACGTATCGATAAGACTTCCCCTTATTACCTCATACAATCCTCCCCTGATCAAGTCTGTCTGGTCAAGTGGTTAAGGCATCTACTTCCTGTCCTTCGGTTCCCTGGATGAAACACAGCCTCATTCAGCCACGAAACACGTTCTCTTCAAATATGCATTCCGCGATGGCTCATAGATGGCGCCATCAAATCAGATTTTTTTTCAATTGATGCTGGTGTCGGGCTGCGACCGGCATTCGTATGGATAGCTATCGGCATAGTGTTTTGCCGATACTGGACCGGCTGTGCGCCTATCAGTCGGGCGTCACTCGACCGGCGTGTCGAAAAAGATACGGAACCGGTACTGCAGCCGGTATCGAGCCGATACCGTCGGTAACGGCAAAGCGGCTGTCGGCCGATTGTTTACTGATAGCTCTGTGTTTGCAGGGTAGTGACGTCATATGAATACTTTACGAGGCTAACGAAAAAAGATAGTCTACCGCTTCTTTTTTTTTTCCACGACTGTATATTAAATTTCAGTACCTTCTATGCTTTTCCTTAACACGGAAGACTTCCTGAGGAAGTTTTGGGAATGATTTGGCACGGTTTCATGTTTACGTTTATTGACAAAAATTTTCGGAAGTTAAATTTTCAGCTATGCTATGCGTTTTATTAAACCATCTTTAAGTATACGACGTAGAAGAACTATATATCATACTCAAAGATGGACAAAAAATCTCATGTTTTCCATCTATAACCCTATAAGCGATTTACCCGTATTTTTCCGCTTCCGTAAAACAACTTAAATCGGTTGTAGTAAGGAATAATTTTACACGTGTAAAAGATTTCTACATTAATTTTCAGTTCCTTCTTTGCATCTTCTTAAGATTTCCAGAGGATGCTTTGGGAATGATTTGGCCAGGTTTTATGCAGGGGCGCGCCTGAGTTCTTCGGCGCCTGTGTGCAAAACTTCAGCTTGCGCCCTATATCACTCCCTGAAAAACTGTCTTTTCATAAAAACTGACAAGCCATCATAAATGAAATCCTACAAAATATATTATAAGTTTAATATATATATATATATATATATATAAATAAATAGATAGAGACAGACAGACAGAAATTATAAAACGAATATGTAAAAGAAAAATACATAAGAGTACAAAATCTGGAAAATAAAATAATTTACGTTGTGCATAAAAAAAAAAAAAAATAAATAAAATAAAAAAATCAACAACCATGTTTCAGATTTCAGAAAATGGCTTTAAGTTGATTTTCAGCTAAATGATTACTTAAAATATTCCACCGATAAACAGAAAAGAAAAAAATATTTATTTATCAGTATATTATAGTAAAAATAAAAATCAGTAGCCTCATGATTAATACTCAGCGCCATTGACTATCCAGTTTAGACTTACCAGTTGGATGTGGCCAGAGTTGGGCGGTATCGAAATACATGTATTTGAAATACATTTTCAAATTACATTTGTATTTTGTATTTTAAACCTTTAAAACAAATGTATTTTGGTAATGTATTTTGAATGGTTTTTTTCAAAGTATTTTGTATTTTCAAAATACTCAAAATACATTCCTCCCGACTTCAAGCTGTCGTGTCTAAACCGCAGACCCTAAATTTGCAGCAGGGAAGCACATGCTTTTCTGTTTTGAATAACTTTCGAATTCGTTTCTAGAAGTTTATATGTACACATTGTTTAATATTTGGTACGATACGATGTGTACGATAAGCAAATGAATGAATCCGATGTTTAGTTCTGCAGAAGTATTTTTGCTGATTAGTCACAAAAATAGTTTTTATAATTCATACATTCAATGAGAATTACAAAATTTTTTTGTATAGGTACTAGGCAGGTGTTGCCTATTTAAAATACAATAGAAGTGCAATGCTGTTATTTACCGCACAGGCTCATGGAAATAACTGCTAAATCTTACAATGAAAATTTATCAAAAGAATTAATTGTAATATTGCACAATGCTATTAGACATAAAATATTTTTAATGTTCTGATGATGATAATAATAAAAAAAAAATAAGGGAAAATTCCAGCAGTTTAAAACAAGATGTTCGATCATAGGTTAAATTTTTGAATGATAAAAAAAAAAAAAAACTTCAAAACCTATTGAAATGTAAGGTATTAGTCTTATACCATCACATATCGATTTTAAGATTATTTTCCTAGTTTCTAAGTATTCATACAATAGAGGTTCTAATATGATTTACCATACATTTGATATACCGGGTGTCCCAAAAAGGACTGACTGATTTCAAAATTCAATAACTTGTAAACGGTGACAGATATTTAAAAATTTCTTGCAGGAGGTTTATGCATAAGGTCAAAAGTTTTATTACAGTGATTTTCAATTTTAGTTCGAATTACAAACAATAGATGGCGCTGCGATAAATAGACGCTAATTTCAGGCTCGATTTTCGGTACTTCGTGGCCCGGATAATACATATCCATCTCCTTTTTCTTGTTCCATGCGGAAAAAGGAGATGGAAATGTATTATCCGGGCCACGAAGTACCAAAAATCGAGCCTGAAATTAGCGTCTATTGATCGCAGCGCCATCTATTGCTTGTAATTCGAACTAAAATTGAAAATCACTGTAATAAAACTTTTGACCTTATGCATAAACCTCCTGCAAGAAATTTTTAAATATCTGTCACCGTTTACAAGTTATTGAATTTTAAAATCAGTCAGTCCTTTTTGGGACACCCGGTACATTTAATTGGGATTGAACTTTAATATAAAAGTAGTTGAATTTATTTATAAAGTATGCAAATGTGCATTAAACTGAATTGTGTATTTATATAGAATACATTAGATATTAGATGTTTAAATGAGGATTTGGCTTTATTGTAGTTAAGCATTTACACGGTGACTTTGCATTCCAAAACATTTTGATATTTCATTTTTTATTTGACACGTGCGAAGCTAACCCTGGCTTCCTGGTTTACAGAACATACTGCTTGGTGTACAAAACATAGATGAAAATCATTTAAATTAAAAAATAAAACATTTTTTATGTTTATTATTTTTCTTCTAACAACACAAAAAAAACCCCAATTTTATATGAAAAATGTAAATGATGCATTTAAACAAACCTTTGATATCTATTAGAAACAGTACTTTCGCATTAGCTACATGTCAAAGATTAATAGCCAAAGAAATAGTCAAAGAATTCACTAATTATAACAGCTTTTTTTTTTTTTTATTCTATACTCATTTAAGTGGGTAGTTCGATTATATGTGGGTTACATTTGTATTAATTTATTTATTTTTGATGAACTTTTAATATCGTTATCAAATATTACCGAGGAACAAATGATAAATCTATTTGAACCATTTTAAGTGCACGCAGAATTTTTTTTTTTAAATAATGTTTCAATTCTTTTAAAAACCATAACAAATCCATAAATTAAGATAGTTTTCAAACAAATTGCATTTGAAAGTACATTTTTTCTCTATTCGATGGTGTAAAACTTCAACTTGCGCGATGATTAGACGTTAATAGATTTTCTAAAAAGAGAAAATTATTACTCAGATCGTTGCCATCCTCAACATCAGCGTTACTCATGGGAATGTTTTTGTTTTATAATACAGACCAGCGATCTCAGTAAGATTATAAAGATGCCCGATATGCTGCGCAGTGTATAGCATATATGCGAAAATCATTTTTTAATTGAAAACTAATAAATATTTTAAATTTAGTATATTTTCTTGGATTTCCAACCAACTGTACCTAAAAAGCATTTATTAAAATTCTTTTATTAGCCACATACCAGATTGGCAATTTCGTTATGGAATATTACATATAAACAAGCAAATGCTGAATTGCATCGTTATTTTAAGCGCAGCAATTACGTAGCACGAATATTTGCGAGATGGGTTTAAAAAAATTCAAGCTTGAAAATTATTATAAAAATCCTTAAAAGCTGGATAAACTGCGATACAATTTTTAAAGAAATCGCATTCGAAAGTACTTTTTTCAATTCCACTAGTTGTGACTATTGATATGAAATTAGAGTTATTCACGGACATCTTTTTTGCTTTATAATATAGATTCACGGACATCTTTTTTGCTTTGTAATATAGATTGTTTGTAAAATAATTAACACAGTATAGATATAAATTAGCTGAGCAAGTTTTTCAGTCCAAAGCTGTATTTTGATTCTTTTTAGAATTTCAATAGAAAACGAAAATGGAAATTTTAACAAATTAATATAGTATCCTAGTATCCATATGTATATACAAATATGTTATTAATTTAACTAATCACAAGCACATACATCTTACAAAAACACATCATTATGTATATGTGGGTATATGCTGTGCGTGTGCATGTGTTAGTTTAAAATAAAATCGCAAATATTATTAAAACATTATTTGTATGGTTTTATAACAAATAATAGTCAAAGGCGTTCATTCATTATTAACTGATGTTGTTATTTACGCATTAAAAGCTTGAAAACCGAAATTAATGTTCATTGTACAGAGAGTTTTAATTTGTTTAATATTTGGCTTTTAAATCAATTTAAAATGTATCAAGAAAATATTTTTTACAATAATAAATTTATTTAATATAGTTTTATAATATAAATTATGAAGATATTCAATATGTTATGAATGTTTAAGTAATTTTAATTCAGTGACTTATTCACAACCAGTTGGGTAGCAAGTTGCGACACCCTCTTACTTTAAACTGTAAAATTACCTCCCTCCAAAAAAAAAAAACTTTGCATCAATAAATTTTTGAAATTTCGAAATGTATTTTGAAAATACATGTGTTTTGTATTTGGAACTTTTTAATTTTGAAAAGTATTTTGTAATTTGTATGTTAGGTTCTAAAACCAATGTATTTTGTATTTTGTATCGAAAATTGTTTTTCGGTGTATTTTGCCCATCTCTGGATGTGGCACGTAAAAAGCAAGAAAATTTGAATCTAAAACTCTTCATTATTAAGTATATTTTTTTGTAAGGCAAATTAAATCCGTCTTCGTATCCCCAAGCTTTTGTATTTATATTTATTTTTTGTTTCATTAAAACCGTTTCAAATAGTGTATCTGAAGTAGTGTCCGATCTAAAATTAAATAGAATGCTAAAAAATGCTTTTTTATGTTTTAAGACCAGTTTTTACGTTCTGAATTGAAATTGATTAATTTATCACATTCAATTTAAAGAATAATAACATTTAATAAATTATAAGTAATATTTGAGGTAAATCCATAAAATATAATTAAAATTTTAAGAATAATTAATTTTAATAAAATTTAAAAATATGTATTTTTAAATATTTTTTCCTCGGTTGAAATGCTTGGCGCCTTTATTATCCTGGCGCCTGTGTGCGCCGCACACTTTGCACAATAGGTCGGCGCGCCCCTGGTTTTATGTTTACGTTTATTGACAAAAATTTTCGGAAGTTAAATTTTCAGCCGTGCTATGCGTTTAATTAAACAAACTTTAACATTAGAACGCCTGGCAATTTTACTCAAGTTTCATAAAAATATTTCACTACAGTATTTTTATTTAAAATTATTTAACTGATTTATTTAACGTAATTCTGTGTCTCTTAAATTTAACTTATTTTATGAAAAAAATCTGGCTCCAATGGACATTTAATCATGTGGTCGGAGTCGAATCGGCTCCTTCCGGGCGTTCTAGTGTTAAGTATACGACGTAGTATAAATCTATATATCGTACGCAAGGATGGACAAAAAAATATCTCATGTTTTTCCATCTATATAGCCCTCTAAGCGGTTTGCCCGTATTTTTCTGTCTCCCTAAAAGAACTTAAATTGGCTGTAGTTAAGAATAATTTTAAGAGGGTTGTATTTTAAGATGTTAGTCAAATAAGGGGGAATGAAGTATATATTAGAAACAAACAGGGAAGAGAATTATAATTAACATTTGTTTTATAAGCATTTTTATCAAAATGCAAGAAAGCCGTCAAAACGTTCAGAGGGATAGATATACAGTAATCTAAATGTGTTGGAAAGTGTTACATAATTTATACGTTACGCATGATTTTTCGTTCTTGTTTTGTATTCTATTTGTACCATTTTTAGAAAAAATATCGCTTCCATTCATTAATGCGAGATTATTTTTAAGAGTTTAATCCTACCCTGTGGTAGTTAATTCCTACCATAAAGAAATATTTTTGGAAATTGTGGTACGATTACGGTAGTCCGGAGCGCAAATTCACAAACCCTCTACTTCCCAGCGTGCTTCACGCCAACCTCTGTAGCCAAGCGCATTGGCATGAAATTGAACTTCGACGAGCATTCGATATTTTGTCAATTCGATTGCGTATTTCTTGTTTAAGGAATACTTGAAAGAATACGAGTCTGAAATACTAAATTCTTATTTCGCCTTCTGAATAATTGTATACTGGGGCTGAGCCTTCTGGGCCTTCTGAATACATGGTCATGCAGTGCTGTATTATTCCTTCAGTATGTGCATCCTTATTTTGTAGCGGTAATCTTTTTCTAACAGATTTAATATTCGACTTAGTATAACGAGTAATACAACTTGCGTAGACTAAATTAATCTGAAAAAAAAAAAAAAAAAACTGTCTTTGAACTTTGTAAGCATATCCAAAATATTCACATAAAGCGGATATAAATATTCGCATATGCAAACTTCGAACTACGATACTAAAGACAGAATGCAAAATACATGCATGCGTGTCAAAGTTCATTTTTTTCGCCAAAGCTCTTGGCTACAGAGGTTGACGTGAAGCGCGTTGGGACGTTGAGTGTTTGTAAATTTGCATCGGGGGCTAAAAATTCTAAAAAAAAAAATACAATTTTTGTTATTGGCTTAAAAAAATACTGGGTTTTTAGCATTAAATGTTGCAAACCGCATGTTTTTATCTTCATTAGATCAAGAGATATAAGACCTTTTGCCTTGAGAAGCAATGCATCAACTACCCTCTGACTAGAACTTTAACTTCATATATCTCAGAATAAATTTTTTCACGATTTGGCAACTTTAAAAAGAATATAGCTAAAGTTCCTTGCAAGATATTTGTATGAAATTTTCAACAGAAATTTTATGCTACATTTCCAACAAATTGTCTTAGGGATTTTGAATTTTGAGTGATAATTGTGAAAATATGCTAATTAATGCAAAACTCACTCATAAAAAAAACTTCATTATTTTATTTAAAATTCTTTTATAAAATTCATAATCAATAACTTAAGAAATCCTGAAAGAGAACTAAAAATGACATATTTTCTGTACATAAAAGTGTAAAAATTTGGTTAATCGAATAAGTACTTCCAGACTTATATAAAAAATTCAACATGTTTAAAATTTAAAAACTTAAATAAAAAAAAATATTTAAAATTTTTCCGATTTTTTTACATGCAATATTTTTATTATATTAAATCATATTTCAGGAAAAAAATCATAACAAAATCTCTATAAAAAAAAAAAAAAATAGAATTTTGAGCCCCGAACCCGTTAAATATAAAAATAGTCCCCTGTTCTGACTCGTAATCACATAGTTACTATTTGTTTAATTAATCATGGATGCAAGCAAGATAAGGAAAACAATAAATTTTACAGTAAAAATATATACAACAAATAAAAATTGACTGTTATTATTTGTGTATCAAGTTAATAATGTGACTACTTTTAATATATATATATAACGATATTTATATTTCCATTCGTGAAATGATGATATAAAAATGATTATATTACACTTTCATAATTAAGAGTTTCATAAAAATAGATTTTTAAAAGTATCTAAAATAATGTCTCATCTAAAGTTTAATTTAAAAATAGTTATTTCATTCCTTTGAAAAATATGCAAGATAAGCACTATTTTTTTCGAAAATGAATACGTTTATATGTTTTTGTTTAAGTTTCTAAAATGCTGATATATTATTTTTAGAAACTACCTTACGGCTTTATTATTTTACACTAACAAACACAAAAGTACTTCTCTTATATTCAGTTTTACAAATAAATTTAAAAACTTTGGTTAACAAAGTTCTTTTTTCTAAACACGCATTACATACTGTAGCAACTGGAATATTTGTGAGAGCTATTTTAAACTCTGTATATTCTTATTTTGTTTGATTCTGTTGCTATTATGCTGTTGCTTATTTTTACTGAAGTTTGCGAATTTTTTACTACTAAAGAAAATTGTAATAAAAATAACTTTAAAAAATCATCTGGAAGCCAAAATATTATTAGGTAACAATTATTTTGTTTCATTTTTTCAATTGTTCAAACATATCAGATTTTCTGAGGACGACATATCTATTGGAGGGGTGAATATTTGTCTTTCAATTAAATTTTTGAAATGGAAATTCTTCATTTAATATGAAGAATAATATTAGATTAAAAAATATTAGAAGAATTATATTAAGAATTATATTAGTAACAGGAAGTATTTCTGAAATTGTGGTGCGGTTGAATACAAAAATAGTGGACGATTCCAACACGCAATCGCAGTGTTAATATATTTTTTAATTAGTTAGGGATGCAAGAAAGTTAAAGGAAAAGCGAATTTTACTGTAAACATGCATACAAGAAATAATTAGTTGGATGTGCCAATCCCCCAAAACTTTCTTCTAATATATCTTAATATTTGAAAATGTAGTTACAAGTGTCAATACTTTAATAATATTAGTGCAGTACTATACCAACTTTAACTTTCATCTTCAATTTCTGGTTCAGTCAATTAATCGGAATAAAAAATAAAATAAAAATAAATAAGGAATTAAATTTAAAAAATCAAGAAAAACCCGACTGCGTAAAAAGCGAGCTAATTAATTATTTCTCATCAATGTGAAACTTCTTTCTTTCAATTCCTACTATTAGCTCACACTCTCGCTATATATATCTTGTTCAAATTTTCAATCGTTACTAATATACTTATTATTCATCCAATCAAGCTGAAATAATTTTTCTTAACTCGTAGTGGATGACACTTGATGTTGATCCAGTTTTTTTTTTAATATTAATTCATTAATTTAATTATATTAATTAATTTTCAATAATCGAGATAGCCCTCTTCTTGATCAAGATATTTTAAGACGGAAAGAGCCCTCTTCCTGATCAAGGCATTTCTAAGCGCTACTCAAGAGGAGAGAAGAATGGGAGAAAAAAAAATTCTCCTATTGGTCTAAGTAGGAGTGGACTTAAAATATTATATATATATATATATATATATTACTTGTTTATATTACTTACCTATTTTTTTATTTACTTGTATTGACGACTTTAAGTTGTGTTTAATTGTTAGTTCCTATCTATAAACACTGTTTTGATGAGCTCTATTGATGTCTATGATGGTTAGAGTTGCTGTAAAGCTAGATATCCTACATACACAACTTCCAGGTTGTATAATATTTGAACGGAGCTTCGGACTGTAAAATAGTCATTGAAACATCATCTTCATTTTGAAAGACCTATCCAAAGATATGCCACTGAGCAGGGTGCGTAATTTGTTTCGTCTCTACCGCCATTTAGAATTTATAAAAACAAAACCTAGCCTATAACCATCGGACCGTTAAGACGAATTGATAGAGACCACATTCATTAAAATCCGTCCAGCCATTGGGATGTTTCGAGGATATAAAGAAATCCACATACACAGATATGCTTGAAACACATAACCCTTCTTTTCAGTCGGTAATAAAGGTTTTATTTCGATCACCTATTTATTAAAATCAATAGTTTTCCGTTATTCTGTTGTACATTAGCTGTTAGCGAATAGCCGGCTTATCATGATGCAAAGTTCCTGTCGCTTTACAAGCCATAAAAATACAGGGAAACCCTCGGACGGTGAAAGGGTAGGACCTGCTTGCCATCATAGACAAAAACTCAAAATAAAAATTTGGTTCAATTCTATGCATAACTTCACACACTTTTTGATTTCACAATGGCGACTACGGACACACAGACAGACAGACATTTTCTATAAACATGTTTTGGGGGATCTCTGACCTATAGAACATCTAAATCCGTCGAAAACCGGGAGTAGAGAAAAATTTCGATTACAATATTTTCTTCTCTTGAAGATAGAAGAAAGTAAAAATTCAGTGGAAGTTTTCCTGTCTCAAGTAAATAACGTACCAAACTCTTTTCAATATTTATTCCCATATTTATGTTTCCATTCATGAAATGCTGATATACAAAAGAATATATTGTACTTTCATTAATAAGTATTTGATAAAAGTAATTTTGTTAACTTTTCTAAAATTACGGTCTATCTTTAATTTATATTTTAAAGTAATTCCATTCTTTTCAAAAATATGCAATATATATACTTTATTTCGAAAATGAATTGTTTTTAAATGTTATTGTTTAAGTATCTAAAATGCAGATACGTTATTTTTAGAAAATACCTTAGGGCTATATTATTTTACACTAAAAAAAAAAAAAAAAACGTAAAACTACTTCTGTTCTATTCATTTTTACAAATGAATTTTAAAATTTTATTTCACAATTTTTTTCTAAACGTGTAATACATACTGTAAGTTTCAATGAAGTTGAACTTTAATGAAAGTTTATTCTCAAATGTAAAATATTTTTATTTTATTTAATTCTGTTGATATACTGTTGCTTATTTTTACTGAAGGTTGCACTTTTTTTTTTACCAAAATACATTGTAATGATGATAAATTAAAAAAGACTGCATTCTTAAGCTAACATATTACTAGATAACAACTATTTTCCTTTTTTTGAACAAACATGTAAAAAAATAAAGCTATGTTCATGAATATACAGTTCATAAATTTGTTAAGGATATTACATTTATTAGAAATGTTAATATTTTTGTTTCAGTTATATTTTGGAAATAAAAATTCTTTATTGTGTATTACTATGACGGTAATTTCTAGTAAACTAGCAAGAACTGCTTCATCCATATTTATGGAATATTGAAAAACGCAGCTTATATTTTAACAGTAAACATAAAAATAACAGTAAATATGGAACATTATATTCTTTTATTTTAAATCTTCTAACCCCCGCCGCATGCCCTCAGAAAATAAAACAAAATAAATATTTTTCTGGGTGCTCAAAAATTACGAGCTTTTATTTAAAAAAAAAAAAAAAAAAAAAACACTCTGAGATGTTATTTAAGGGGTCTCAGGACTCTTAAAATTGAAAAAAAAACGAACCATTTAAATTTTTTTATATCTTAAATTGTATATGATTTAGAAATGAAATTTTTATTGCCATGAACGTTATAAGTATGTTCATTCATTTCATGTGTTTAAAAAACGGCAAGATGCTGAATTGGTATTTATAGGAGCCTCCAAATTGTCAGACATTTGTGAAGCAGAAGATTGATATAACAGCTTACGCGCCGGATTACAAATTAAATTTTGCAACTAGAATGAAATCATTTGTGCCTAATTTTACTTCAGACTATCATAACTACTTTAAACCTAAATAAATTTACATTTAAAGCTTTTTTTATTTTTTTAATACAAAGTTGCGTTTAGCTAATACAAAATTTGAAAATTTCAACAGTATAATCACTTTTTAAAATATTTTTTGATCAATGAAAATGAATTTTTACCCTCAGCTTATACAGACTACATGAAACACACAACATGTTTTGAAATTTTCATGAGAGCATATTTGAGATATCCTGCGTGTTATGCCCAAAAAACGTAATTTGGAGAAAAATGACTTCGAAGTTTCGGAAACGGCGCTTCATCTATTGAGCGGGTATAATCCTAAAAGCCATAACTTCTAATCGAAATTTCAAGGAAACGATTATATCAAAATGTTAAGAAAAGATTGGAATTTAACATCTAAAAAAATAGAATTTCCTAAATTTTGAAGCTTTTAGAGTCCTGAGACCTCTGAAGTCACAAGGTGTCTACTTGTTTTATGGCAACATTTTAGAATTGTAATAATAGTTATGTTTTGATAATACTGTTAAAATATAATACTATGTCTCATAATATTATAGATACAAAGTACAAAATTGTATTACTATATCATATAAAAATAGTATCACATTTGTATGTAGATAATGTATCGTATCTGGAGAGACAGATATAGATACCAGTATTTAAAAAAAAGACCTGTTTTATTGATACTGTTTGGAAGTTTATTTTATTGATTTAAATGAGATGTAGTTCGAAAATATTAACATTTTACTGTAGTTAGGCCTTTCATCTAAAAACAATATATGAAACATACACTGGTGTGCAAAACTTAGGCAACCATCATAAAATGTTAATTTTCGAGCGCGCCAATACTTAAAAGTAAATAATATAATTCAAATAATATGTACTATCCCTACAGCGCAGCTACTCAATGTGACATCTCCTTCACGTCACGCATGATCACAAGTGTTGCAGTCACAACGGTGAAACGAAATGTGGGATCTTTCACCGTCTCATTAATAGCCTCAAATAATCGTCATATGATGACTCCACTGAGAAGTCACAGTGACTGTTGCTTTTTGAGGAGTCACCAGATAAAATTGCAATGAGGTGACCCAGTGATTCTCATGTGACTATCATTTGAAGACTCAATATTGAAATTATCGTGAGCATTGCATTATAATGAGTTACCATATAATGTCATAGTGAAGTTACACGATGACTTTCAGGTGAGCGAGACTCTTCTGTGAAGTCACCATTACATTCTGTTATGAAAAGTCGCCAGATAATTTCCTTTTCTCTCACTTAGGAACTCGTCACAAAACAGATGTCACGATGGAGTCAAATGACGGTCACATGAGAGTCACTAGGTGACTTCATTGTAACTTGTTTAAAACTTGTTGACTCGTCATAAAACAGCAGTCATAATTGAAATGCAGTAAACCAACGTTTAAAATGCACAAATAATGCGTGAAAAAGCAGCAAACAGCTGTTTCGAATCTACAGCGAGATTCTTCTTCAGTGCAAGAGAGGGGAAAAAAGGAACAGCGTGCAAGAAAAAGCAAGACTGAGCAAAATGATAGACAGAGACGCGCTGCCTTATATACCCTATGCGGGTAGCGATAGCGCCAGAAACAACCAATGAGAGAGAAGCAGTGGAAACGACTGGGTGGACAAGTAGCGACATCTACCGGAAAAGGAGAGAAAATGAAACCAAAAAAGAGGAAATTAAATTAATGCTTTCCAAATACTTGGAAAATTAGGAGTACTAGATAAGTCATTGACTAAAGAGTGAGAATTTTTAATGATGTGGTAAGCTTCCCAAAGATCAAGGTTAGAAGAACATTTTTGGATAATGGTGGCTGAGGAAAAATCGAACCTATGTTGAGAAGACCAAGAATGTTGAGCAATAGAAGAACGTTTGAGCTCCTGATTTTTAACATAACCTTCATGCTCTTTTAAACGAAATCTAAGAGCACGTTTAGTCTGGCCAATATAAGAAAGGCCACATTGGCAAGAGATTTGGTAAATACCCCAGTTATCTAGGCGATCAATGGGGTGTTTGAGATTTGAAAAAGTGATTTTATTAACAGGAGAAAAAATAACATTAAAATCAAACCTTCTTAAGATTTTAGCAACTTGCTGACTGATTTTAGGAAAAAATGGTAACAAAACTGAAGCATTAGAGTTGGAATTAGAATGCTTTTCAGAATGGACGGATTTCGTCAATTTCTTATAAATAGAATCAATAATATTAGAGGAATAACCACGATCAACAGCAATAGCTTTGAGGTAATTAAGTTCAGCACTAAGTAACTGAGGAGTGGAACAAACATTGGTAGCCCGAAAAACAAAAGTATTGAAAGCAGCGAATTTATGGTTAGGGGGATGAGAAGAATGCCTGTGAGGTGGAAGACTGACAGCAAAATGTTTACGAAAAACGGTAGTCTAAAAGCCATTATCACAACGAATAACAAGGACATCGAGGAAAGAATTGCATTCAATTCCTGCATTCAATTTACCTCTGAAATTGAGACCAATAACTGTCTTTCTTTCCTCGATGTCCTTGTTATTCGTTGTGATAATGGCTTTCAGACTACCGTCTTTCGTAAACCTTTTGCTGCCAGTCTTCCACCTCACAGGCATTCGTCTCATCCCCCTAACCATAAATTCGCTGCTTTCAATACTTTTGTTTTTCGGGCTACCAATGTTTGTTCCACTCCTCAGTTACTTAGTGCTGAACTTAATTACCTCAAAGCTATTGTTGTTGATCGTGGTTATTCCTCTAATATTATTGATTCTATTTATAAAAAATTGACGAAATCCGTCCATTCTGAAAAGCATTCTAATTCCAACTCTAATACTTCAGTTGTGTTACCATTTTTCCCTAAAATCAGTCAGCAAGTTGCTAAAATCTTAAGAAGGTTTGATTTTAATGTTATTTTTTCTCCTGTTAATAAAATCACTTTTTCAAATCTCAAACAGCCCATTGATCGCCTAGATAACTGGGATATTTACCAAATCCCTTGCCAATGTGGCCTTTCTTATATTGGCCAGACTAAACGTGCTCTTAGATTTCGTTTAAAAGAGCATGAAGGTTATGTTAAAAATCAGGAGCTCAAACGTTCTTCTATTGCTCAACATTCTTGGTCTTCTCAACATAGGTTCGATTTTTCCTCAGCCACCATTATCCAAAAATGTTCTTCTAACCTTGATCTTGATTTTTGGGAAGCTTACCACATCATTAAAAATTCTCACTCTTTAGTCAATGAATTATCTAATACTCCAGATTTTCCAAGTATTTGGAAAGCATTAATTTAATTTCCTCTTTTTTGGTTTCATTTTCTCTCCTTTTCCGGTAGATGTCGCTACTTGTCCACCCAGTCGTTTCCACTGCTTCTCTCTCATTGGTTGTTTCTGGCGCTTTCGCTACCCGCATAGGGTATATAAGGCAGCGCGTCTCTGTCTATCATTTTGCTCAGCCTTGCTTTTTCTAGCACGCTGTTCCTTTTTTTCCCTCTCTTGTACTGAAGAAGAATCTCGCTGTAGATTCGAAACAGCTGCTTGCTGCTTTTTCACGCAATATTTGTGCATTTTAAACGTTGGTTTACCGCATTTCAATATTCCTGCACAAAGGCTTTAATTGCTATTTTAAAGCAGTCATAATGACTTCTCAATGGAGTGAGCAATTGAGAGTAAGAATGAGATGAATAAAAGATATCACATTTCAGTTCGTTGTAGTGATTGTGACGCTTGTGACCCTTTGTGACGTCAATGTGACTTCACATGGACTGGCTGTGCTGTTAGGGTAGTATCGATTTTCTACACCTGATGTTTGTAGAATTTTCTTTTGAGTACACATGTGTTCAAAAAATAGCATTTTGTGACTGTTTCTTAAGTTTTGCACACTAGTGTAATTCGATATTACATTTTGTCATGAATTTGAGGCATGAGAACAAATGGAAAGCACACTTACACTGAAATATATATTTAAAGAAAATATATTTATAACTTTGTCAAAAGCAAAATTTAATATTTTACTGAAGTTAGGCCTTTCATCTAAAGACAGTCTCTGAAACATAATTTAATATTATATTTTTGAATAATCTAAAGCTTGAGATCAAATAAAAAGCACTCTTACACAAAAATATATTAATCATTTAAAGGAAATATATTTATTCTCATGAGAATTCATCAATTTTGTTAAAAACAAAATATAACAGTTTACTAACGTTAGGCCTTGTAGTGAAAACAACATATGGAGCATTCTCACAATCTTTTGACTTTCATGTCCCTGAATATTTTTTTTTATTTTAATACACGTTTTGTGTTTTTTTCTCATTTCATATACTGGGGAACATCTCATTGCATGATTGCACAACAATATTAACGAGATAAATACGTTTTGGACGATGTTGAGGGTCCAAACATCTGGAAAACTCCTATACCGTCCCGTGTCCCTGATACTGATTTTTAAGTTTGGAACTGTCTGGATCAAATTGTTTCAATAAAAATAATTCAATGTAATTTTTTTCTGAAACTGGAACTATTGTTTTATATAAATATGTAGCTGAAAATTAACCTGCACACATTTTTAGGGTTGTTATTATTTTTTAAACTATGTTCCTGGGTTTCAGATTCCTTACCATCCCTCTTCTAAAATTATACAGAAAATCATTTCAGATGCAGCCACAGAATGTTTTTATGATTTGACATTTTTATAATTTATTTGAATTTTTATGTGACAGAATTTTTATAGTATGAGATCAAAGGAAAAACACACTAACACTGAAATATATCTTTAAAGAAAATATATTTATAACTTTGTTAACAGCAAAATTTAATATTTTACTGAAGTTAGGCCGTTCATATAAAGACAATCTATGAAACATAATTCACTATTATATTTTTGATGAATTTGAAGCATGGGATCAAATGAAAAGACAGTTACACTAAAATATATTAACTATTTAAAGAAAATATATTTATAACTTTGTTAAAAGCAAAATTTAATAATAGTTGTAACTTAATAATAGTAGTAACATTTTAAAACACATTTTTTCAAATTAAATTCAAAACAAAATGCATAGTTTTTACAAGTATATCGAAATTTCTATTTCATTTACACAAAATTTTTAAATGAAGGAATTTAATATATTTTTATTAAATTTACGGGCCCCACCAGTGACCGAGAGGTTCCGCTCTAGAAGCTTGTAGGCCCCACCAGTGGCTGAGAGGTTCTGCTCTCGAAACTGGTAGACGGGAAGTGCTGGGTTCGATCCCAATCGCGCCCGTCGGCCTAATCGTTCGGAGTTTTCGTGGTCTTCTTCGAACCATGGATTTCCATGCGTTAATACGGGTTAGGTTCCCATTGAAAGACCCCCACGAAGGGCACTCCCCCTCGGGCCTATATCTCTAGTGTAGATAATCGGCCGTCACAAAATCAACCAACCAACCAACCAACTAGAAGCTTGTAGACGGGAGGTGCTGGGTTCAATCCCAATCGCGCCCGTCGGGATTCGCCTAATCGTTCGGAGTTTTCGTGGTTTTCTTCGAACATTGGATTTCCAAGCGTAAATACGGGTTACACTGTAAAAAAAAATGGTAACGTTCCATGTAAAATCCAGGAACGTTTCGCCTTTTATTAGGTTTTCAGAATAATTTAGCTCTTTCCTGTGAAATTCTGGTTTTCTTATCTGAAACGTTCCTGAACAAAAGTTGGAAACAGCAAAACGCTGCGGCCGCCATTTATTATTATTTTTTTTCCTATAATGCATTGCTCGCGCGCGAGTGTCGAAAACGAATTCCTTAAATGAATGTAAAAAAATCAATATGGAATGCAAATAAATCAATAGACGACATAATCCTTTACGTCTCTATTGTCAAGATAATTCAGATGAAAATACAATACCTCTGTGACATCACTAAGAGATTATCTCTCGTACTTGTCTGTGAAATCTTTAACGAGCAGACTGTGTAAAAAAAATACACCTATTATTTGGATCTGCATTAACCAGGGGACCATCAAATATGATTCTCCCCTATTTTGATTAATTTAAAGTATGTTTTAGAGTTCTTATCTCTAATTATTCTTGTGAAAGGATTTTTTCAAATGGGCCTTAGATTTTCAGAAATTAGATGCCGAGTTTTAGCATACGTTTCAAATACCCATTAGTTTGCAGCTCTCACCGTGTCTTTCGTGGTGTGGACGCAGAAAGCTCGCACGCCACCCGTACGGGTCGAGTTCGATGCTACCTCTTGACTTTTTTTTTTCTTTTTTAATTAATTTTATATTTTAACACTTTATTACAATTTGATTTAAATTTGACATATATTTGACACTTTGAATTGCTGCAAATTTGAATTTTTTTTATTTTCGGAAAAAATATACAATTAGTTTAGGTTTTTTTTTTTTTTCATGAAAATTTATATGTATTTTATCTAACTTGTAAACTAACATAATTACGGACGAAAATCCAAAATATTTTATGTCTAGATTTTTTTTCTAATTATTATTTACATTTATATATTTTTATATTTTAAGCAAAGTTCAGAAACAATATATCACATATATATTTACTTTATTGAATTTTAACTGAAAATTTATTTTTTCGTGTAAATTATAAATAATAATTTTGATGTCAATTTCAAAATATTTTTTCATTCTAACAAATAATGATAATAAAGCGAAAATTGTCAACTGGAAATGTAAAAATCGTCTGCGGATCCCGCATGCTGTGAAATGTCAGTAATGTCATAATGAAGGGAACAAACATCCAGAGTGAATTATGTCAGCCAGGTATAGGTCCGGATAGCCTAACAGGTAAGGCATTGGCACGGCACGCCAAGTATCCAGGTTCGATCCCTGGTCTGGACATTTTTCGCTCTTGTGCTACTCCAGCCTTGAATATGTCAGTAATGTTTTGCTGTCAGCAGAAATATTTCTGGTATTTCGCAGGAAACTTACTGGCATTTCTGTAGAAAGTTTTTAACATATACAGTAAAGTACCAGTCATTTTCAAGAAATGTTTCTTGGAAATAATGGGCAACTCAGCTGCCCATTTTTTCCCAGGAACGTTGCGGAATTTTTTTTACAGTGTAGGTTCACTTAGAAAAACCTCCACAGAGGGCTCTCTCACCTCCCTTTGGGCCTATATCCCTCGTGCAGATAACTGGCCGTCATAAAACACAACCAACCATATTGAATTTACGAAACTATTAAATAAAATTTCAATACTAAATTATTTATCTCTAGTTCTCAAATATACAAGTTTGAAAAAAAAATTAAATAAAAAAAAATACAAGTATAAAAGTAATAATATGATATAATAGATTCTTTACCCAAATTTATCAATAAAAATGTAATATAAGTTTAAAATACAGTACGTTAAGTAGTAGCTGTTTGTTTTGACTGTGAAAGAAAAAAAAATCACGTGCAGTTTTCAGGGGTCTCAAGACTCTTAAAGCTTTGAAATTTTTGAAATTTTAATTTTTTTAGATATTAAACTTTTATCTTTTCTGAATATTTTGATATAATTGATTCCTTGAAATTCACATTACAACAGAAGTTATGGCGTTTAGATTATAACCACTCAAGAGCTCAAGCGGCGTTCCCGAAAATTTGAAGTCATTTTTCTTCAAATGACGGTTTTGGGAATAACGCGCACGATATCTGAGAAAACTTCTGGATATTTTTTCATGAAATTTTCAAATGTTTCATGTTAGTCCGTTTAAACTGCACCTAAAATTTCTTTTTAATTGTTCAAAAAAATATTTTTTTAGGTGATTATACTGTTGAAATTTTCTAATTTTTGCATTAGCTAAATACAACTTTGTATTAAAAATAACAAAATGCTTTAAATACAAATTTATTTAGGTTCTGGATATTTATTACAACCTGAAGTACAAGTAGGAACCAAAATTTTCATTGTAATTGCAAAATTAATTTTGTAGTCCTGCGCGTTATCTGTTATGCCAATTTTCTGTTCGTTAAATGTCTGACAGTTTGGAGCCCCCTGTAAATGCTAATTCTGCATCTTGCAATTTTTTAAAAACGTGAAAAAAGCATACTTTTATATTTCATCTCTATTCAAATTATGTCTTAAAATCGAATGCATTTTAAGTTATTAAATGTTGAAAATGGTCTCTTTTTTTCCCTTTTTGCAATTTTAAAGTGTCTTGAGAAAATTTTAACTGTCACAGCTACACTTCTTTAAAAAAATAAAAAATAAAGTACAAACGATGAATGTCGGATAAAATATTTGGCTTACATAATAAGTCAAAATACAAATGTAAAAATATCCATTTTTGAAATTTTAACATAACAAAAGCTGCTATCTAAAGAAAGAATTCTCATTCTGACAAGCATTAAAAAAAGAGCGACAAGTATAAATTATTCATTCTCACAATATATATTGTGTAGCGCAGTTTGCATATTTTTTTTCTTTTAATATATGCGTAAAAATAAAATTGTGCAATGATTTCGTCAATTTCCATCATGTACAATTGTTGAATGTTGAATAATTTCAAGTTTGTATTTTGACAAGCAAAATAGGACTTTATTTGCAAAATATAAAATTATAACTATTTTTTTTTCTTTATTTCTAAATTATGCTAATAAAATTTCACATAACGGATAATAAAATACGCTACACTGTAAAAAAAAAAAAAAAAAAAAAAAAAAAAAAAAATCTGTAAAGTTACTAAAATTTTTCTAGGAAACTGGGATTCCTAGAACTTTTATGTAACGGCAACAACAAAAAGTCATGTAACAGATACAATTTTGCACCGTAAATCAAAAAATCTGTAAGGTTTCTAAGGATTTTTTTGGTAACTGGGATGCCTAGAACTTTTTATGTAACTGCAATTTTTTTTTTTTGTACAGTGTACAAATAACATTTTATTAAGCATACAGATTTCTGTAATTTTACATCTCTAGAATTACAGATTTCTATTTATAATGTACGTTACCCTAATTTTGACAAATCTAGGATATTTTAATTTATGTAAATGATTTAAAAATTTGCACGGTTGTTAACTCTTTGCGGTTGATGCCGTCACAGTTGTGGCTGTTAATTTTAATCCACAAACGCCAATCCTTCTAAATGGACTATCTTACTTTTTTGCAAAATGGGGACTTGGTCTACTATGATTGTGAGCCCCTCATATATCCTCAATGTAAAGGAGTGTTCGAATGCAATGGAAATTTATAACAGAAATTTAGAAGAATTCTTGAAGTTGGTTTTATTCTGCATTTATTGTTATAGACTAGATGTCACGATGGCGTATTTTACAATACCAAAGGACAAATTTCGTGAAATAATGGGAATCTTACAGTTCGATATAAAATCAAACCGATCAAATCATCTAAAGACAGACAAATTTGACCTGATTTCCGATATCTGTAAACATTTCATTGAAAATTGAAAAACTAACTATACACCAGGGCTTATAAAGTTTTGCAAAGGCACTGAAATAAAAAAAAAACTTTGTGTAGGAACTGTAAAACGCTCAACAAAAGAAATAACAATCTCTGAAAAAATGTCAAAATCGGAATAGTATGCGACTACTGTACTAAGCCATACTTTTGCGCAACTGTTTACCGGCAAAAAATATATATAAATATGTTTTGTTGCTGAGTAGTATACTGCATCCAAAGATTTCTTTTAGATAATTCTAAAAAAAAATACCTGATACATTTGTTTACTGCAACGACACTATATTTGGTGTAGATGTCATTGACCAGATTTATCAGGATGTATACTGTCAAGTCTGCTTCACATAGGTGGCCAGTGCATGTATTTTATAATATTTTTGATCTTGCAGCTATCAATGCTTGGGTTCTATACAACGTCGTAAGGAGAAATTATATTAGTAGACGGCAATGTTTTCAGTACTTAGTTGGAGAATTAGGAGAAAAGTGTGTTCTCTGTAGGTAAAAAAAAAAAAAAAAAAAAAAAAAAAAAAAAAAAATGTGTCATTTGAGTGAGAAGCAACCATTGAAAACGACGGAAAACCACAATCTTAGCGTAAACAAATCAGGTGTGAGGACTTTAAAATGTGAAAATAAACTCAAGATATTTGCACATAATGTAATGCGCCCATTTTTGGTAAACGTATAAAATTTATTGCTAAGTTTTGAATGCAATGCACACAATAAAATGGATTAAATAAATCTGTAAAACTAATAATTAACTCGTATATTGCTTTATATTTCTTTAAATTAATCTTAGAAATTATGTCTAAGTCTATTTGAATGAGATAATCCATTTTCGGTTAAAGTTATGAAGTTTACGTTTATTTTTGGGTAAAATATATGTCATTATAATTAAGATAATACAATGTGGAATAAATCACTTTCTAAAATGCTTGGTAATCTCTACTGATTTTTATATCAAATGCAATGAAAAATCTATTATTATATGAATATATACTACTTTAGTTAATTAAATTAAACATTTATGCATATTTATGTATTTTTTCTATCTTGGGTCAAACTGACCTGCTCCGCGGTTCTAGGTATACCGAGAGTACCGCGGTTCTAGTGTTAAAAAAGTACAAATATTCCTGTACGTATGAGGATTAATTGAACCTTAAAGTGTTAAAGTATAATAACTAATTAAGAAAATATGTTTATGTTATCAATAGTCTTTTGTATGAGCGGAATTTCGCTGAATATTGTACTCTTTCTAATTTCATCTGAAACCGAATTCATATAAAATTATAGAAAATTTAACTTACAAGTGTTATTTTGTCTCGAAAAAATTATGTATGATTTTCCAAAAGGTTTATAACACATGAAAAATAGTGAAAAAAATCAGAGATGCATTTTTCGTATAATACGTCAACCTTTTCTTATGTTGCGCATTTGTAATACAAGTAAAAACTAAAATACTGCAAATTACGAATTCAATATTTCCAACTGAGCGAAAAAAGGCTCAGGCTGAAAATCGAACCCTGATCCTTGGTATAGCGCCTAGAATACATAGTGTGCAAATCGGCTATCTCTGTAATACTTAAAAAAGCGCTAAAATATTCTATCCCTTAAATATGCAACGATGCTGATGCAATATACAGATCGCAGCAACATCTGCAGGATATTTTCTACAACTGCAAGGTATTGCTAGACTATAAAATGTAACACTCGGAATACGAAAATCCCACAGATGTCGCTGCGATCGACACTTGGCATTTTAGCAATATCGTCGCACATTTAAGGGATAAATTTTTTTAGCACTGATTGGATAGCATATTTCCACACTAGGTATTCTAGACGCTGTATCCTTGGCTTACAAAGATCATTACAAGCAAGCCAAGGATCTGGATTCGATTCCCAGCCTGGGCATTTTTTTGCTCAGTTGGAAATATTAAATTCGTATGATAACTTTATAAGTCAGTTTGATTGTGTTAAAATAATAGTTTATTGCAAATTAGTAAATATTTTAATAAATAAGAATATAAATACCTTATTTTATATAACTTTTTATTTCGTAAAAGTTAACCCTTAAATACATAAATTATTTTTTATAATTATGTTTTTTACTCTAACAAGGAGAGGGCCAACCTTGTTAATCACAGATTTTGATTATTTTAATATATGCTGTAGGGTAGAGACCCCTTAGTGTCAGGTTCAACGGATTTTATACAACGCTCCTTAGTTCTTGAGAAACTAGGAGGTCTAAAAGTCGTACACAACTTAAATACTTACTTTGGTGTCAGAGTGATAAGTTGGTCGTAGCTCAGTTGGTATGGCGCTTGCCGGCTGATCTGTAGGTTCCAGGTTCGATACCTGAATGCGCTGCGTTTTTTTTCTCATTTTTTTGTCTTATAAATATACTTGTAAGTATAACTTAATAATCTAATTGACAATTAAAATTTATAATATTACATATCAATTATAATTTTAACCTATTTCATTTTTTACTTTTAACTAATTAGTTGTAATGAAACATCACAAAACTGTTAATTTTTTTTAATCACATTTAAAATGTATTTCATATATCTTTTATCGATGCAATGATATTGAGCAATTGTGTCAATTCGTGAGTTTAAAGAAACATCATTTACGCATTGCTTTAACAAAGGAAGTCAATGCGACAATACTATTATTCAGTTTTTAAAGTAACAAGCATTATATTAAAAATTAGCATTAGAGTTAAATTACAACCGATTTTCTGCATATTAAAGATTTTTAAATTTGTAATACGTATGCTTGCGCTTTCAATTATTTTGCTTTCTCCCTTATCTTCTTCCGACTTTTATTTTTATTTTATTTGAATACTCTTTTATTTTATCATACCTAGATGACGCCTCTACAGATTTTGTCACGATTTTCGAAGTTTAATCCTTCAATAATAGATCCAATTTCCTTTTTAACCTCTTTAAAGGATGAAAAATAATAGTTTAAAAATAAAAAAAAAGATAAATTTAAGTTTGTTAACATTATAATTAATGTATGATAATAAAATTTTTAATTGAAACTATTAAATTATAATTACAAATATATCTATAAAACAAAAAAGGAGAAAAAGAAAACGCAGCGCATTCAGGTATCGAACCCGGAACCCACGGATCAGCCGGCCAACGCCATACCAACTGAGCTACGACTAACCTATCATTTTGGCACCAAAGTAAGTATTTAAGTTGTGTACGGCTATTAGACCCCCTGGTTTCTCAAGAACTAAGGAGCGGT
The DNA here is from genome assembly GCA_963932465.1 of Maratus speciosus. NCBI lineage: Eukaryota > Metazoa > Arthropoda > Arachnida > Araneae > Salticidae > Maratus > Maratus speciosus. The sequence continues at coordinate 248,714,101 of OZ010797.1, read as the reverse complement.
GGATAAAATCCGTTGAACCTGACACTAAGGGGTCTCTACCCTACAACATATATTAAAATAATCAAAATCTGTGATTAACAAGGTTGGTCCTCTCCTTGTAAGATTAGAAACAAGAAATTTTAAGATAGATTTTTAAATTTATATTTTTGTAACTTTTACAGGAATGCTATTTCTGTATAAATATACTAGTTGATAAAAAATAAATAAAAAGTGATGTAAATAATCATCATTTTGCATTTAGGGGTTAAAAGATATTAAAGCTGTTTACATAATTGTAATATCAAAAGGATGAATGAATTAGTATCATTGAGATAGTTAAATGTTCAGATTATAATTTATTATAATTTAGATATAATTTTAAAATATATTTTTGTTTTTCAAATTTGAATATACACTTAACATATTTTTCCAAAGGGAATTTCTTTATCTACACATGGCGCTATAACACTTTGAACATTTTCTTATTTTTATTTTACTTTGTTATTTTTTCTTATTCTATTAAACCTTTCAAAGGCAGAGTATTTTAGTTGCTAATATGTTAAAATAATAGAATGTAAGCAGAATTTACGAATAAATCGAATTGAAAAAAAATATTATACACTATATGGCCAAAGGTGACCGGTCACTTGCGATTTTAGACGTTTTGTTAAATATCTAGAAAAGTATATGAGAAATTAATCTGAAACTCCTGGTGTGTAGACAATGTAGTACAGGTCATGTTTCTCCTCGAAGATTTTTTTCCTGAAACCCCATAGGGGACAGACAACAAATTGAAACAGATCGAATAACTTTTGGATAACCCTGTAAAACTAATGTAGCAAAAGTGTTCAAACTCGAGATTATTAATAAGTAGCTTTTGTAATATACCGTGTTTATTTTTTATGAGGATAGCATGTACACCCGTAGAGAAATTACGGTTTTTATAAAAACAGTCCCGAATTTCGTAAGTTTTTTGCTTATAAATTGAAGAGTTCTTAATATAAAAAAAAATTCTTTCCAGAAAGTATGACAAGAAAGATTGTACACAAAACTCTGCAATCAGAATTAAACAATAATAAAAATTCGATGCAAAATGAGCAGGTTTACTAAAAAATGTTTCACTGCGCATGCGCGAATGCAATCGAATTATAATATGCATAATGTATTAGCTAAGTATATGGAGCAACTTTTGTAGAAGTCTTAAAATCATAGCTTGAAAATTCTGAAAATTGTCGTCGGTAGAATAAGCTTGAAATCCGTTGTTCCAAAAAAGGACAAAAAAGATGAGGGGATGTATCAAATATCTGTTGATTAGTGCCAAGATAACGTGCACAATACTGCACGTACTAGTATATTTGGATACAACCCCTCATCTTTTTGCTTTCTTTTAGGAACAATGGATTTCGAGCTTATTCTATCAACGATTATTTTCAGAATTTTCAAGCTAGGATTTTGAGACTTTTACAAACGTTGCTCTATATACTTAGCTAATACATTATGCACATTATATTTTGATTTCATTCGTGCTTGCGCAATGAAACATTTTTTAGTAAACTTGCTCATTTTTCATCCAATTTTTACTATTTTTTTAATTCTGATTGTAGAGTATTGTGTACAATGTTGTTTGTCATATTTTCTGAAAAGAACTTTTGTTATGTTAAGAACTCTGCAAATTATAAGCAAAAAACGTGGCGAAATTTGGGACTGTTTTTATAAACGCCCTAATCTCTCTACGAGTATACATGCTATCCTCATAAAAAATGAACACAGTATATCATAATAAGCCACTTATTAATAATCTCGAGTTTGAACGCTTTTGCTACATCAGTTTTTACAGGGTTATCCAAAAGATATTTGTTCTTTTTCAATTTGTTGACCGTACCCTATGGGGTTTCCGGAAATACATGACCTATGCTATACTGTTTACATACCTGCAGTTTCAAGATACTTCCTCGTGTATTTTTCTAGATATTTAACAAAACGTCTAAAATCGCAAGCGACTGGTCACCTTTTTCCATATAATGTATTACACAGCGTCAGTTGGGTAATTTTAAACATTTGGAAATTCAGAACAAGCACCACTAATGCTCGTGCGAGAGTGTATGATACTTTAGTAAAGTAGAAATTAGAGATTTACAGTTCTGTTGAAAGGATGGGAACATTCCTGCCGTTTCTGCGTCACGGTTGACACACTTGCTAGCCCTTGTCAAATTGCTTAACGGTTAAAAGTGAGAAACAGTTTTCTAGAGCCTGTGAATACTCAATTTTATACTAGATAAAAACAAGGAAACTCTTTGTTCTTAAGATTCCCACGCTAAATGGGTGTAATCTACTAGATTCGAATGATTTATTTCATTCGAAGCAGATTTTTTTTCCACAATATAAGTTAAATATAATTTACAAGTAAAGGTTTAATAGATATATTTAATAGTTTTAAATAAAAATCCAGCTGTAAAATGGATTTTATCAAGGTTGAGTAAAATTCCAAAAGAGTAGGATGTTTAATCAGTTATTATTGATTAAATGATTATGAATTGACTAATTACTGATTAACTGGCTAATTAAAATTAAGTGGTACATATGATATACCGGCGTCATTCAAGTGGTTAACTTACGAATTATAACTGTTAAGTAAACCCCTTGAAGGGCGCCGGTATATTATATACATATATCCCTTAATTATAATTCCTAAATGCTCATTGGCACCATGATTTTAAAACTAAATTTAGCTTTATGTAATGTATGTGAAGAAAACTACTCTATTCCGACTCTTTTGCGGAAGCAAGGTTCATAGATCCCCAGTCACGTCCCGAGTGAAAGACACTCTAGCGAAAGCGAGGTTGAAAAAAAAGGTCGGCAATTGGGTCAACCGCCGCGGCGAGCGGCCTTTTCTTCGTCCACTGCCCTTTATTCTTCTACTCTATCCCGACTCTTTTTCATAGGTCCCCAGCCACGTCCCGAGTGGAATACACTCTAGCGAAAGCGAGGTTGAAAAAAAATTCAAAAATTGAAACCGGAAAAATTTAAAAGGGAAATTGTACAAATTAAAGACACCTAAGCTACGATGAAGCTACTGAACGATTTCTGCTACTTCCAGCCCATTATTACTTATTTTCATATACTTTCCTCATACATCTTGTGTCAAGCAATTATTTTTAAATTTTTTGATCAGAAGTACTTTTCTTCTGAAAGGGTTAAAATTATTCTAATAGGACATCATTAAGTTTTTGCTCCAAATCCTCTTCAAGGATCTACAAATCCATGGTTTTAATTGCCCCCACACTTCATGTGATATGCATTTTTAGTATATGAAAATAGGATCTTATTAAAATACTGACAAAATTTAATACATCTTCCTATTTTTGAGTATTTTGGTCTCGCATAGCACAATGGCATTCCTTTCGTAAATGTAATTTTCATAGCAGGAAAAAATATTTTTTTACAATTTAAAAAGCTGTTAAAATAGTTCGCGAAATACCACTTCAAGTCTGGGGAGAATGACTTTTAAATTAAAGTGCACATTCTTTGCGAACTTGCGTAGCAAATCTCTGTTACTTCTTTGTTGTTTAAAGTTTTATATTGCTGTTGCAATATTTCACTGTGTCAAGTTGGATATTTGGCTATCTCCATTTTCCTCTCTCTCTCTCTTTTTTAAATCTAAATGTTAGACAATAATTACTTTTCTTCTAGATAATTTTAGATGAATTCATATATTGAAAGCAAACATTTTATAGGATTAGGAATAAAAATTCACAATTTCTGTAAATTATAAGGAAATTTTATTATGTGAACTGTACAGTAATGTAGTTCGATTATAAGAAAAAGTAAAACGAAAACATAGACAAAAAATGTATAGCAAGAAACTTATAATTGAATGAATAATGTTTTTTAAAGAACCTCCATATCATAAATATCGAATAACAATTGTAAGTAATATTTTTTATATATGTTCTAAAAGTAGAATTTCTAAAATAAATTAACGGAATTAGAAACATGTAGCTATGAGTAAAGAGAAGAAAAATTATCCACAAAATGGTGAAGCTTTAACTGCAACCGGTTTCGAGAGCTGACTACCGCCGGGGCAAACATCATCCAATAAATTTGAATAGAAAAATTCTCGGCTAATATTAAGAAAACTATTGCGTGTAAAAATATGAAAATTGGTAGTAAAGGAAATGTTTGATAACACGCTGAAGTAGATAGTTTTTAAATCTACGGAATATTTTAATAGATACTTACTGTTGAATTGGATCAAAATGGCTCTTGTAAAAGAGTTTTACATAAACAAAAACTATTGGTAGACATTTAGTCATCTTTTGCCGGTACGTACTTGATGTTTGCAATGTGCAATGTGCAAATATTTTTTAATTTGACTAATTTTTAAGTGTTTTTTTTAATATTTTATTCAAATTCTCATCATTTCAAAAGAGATTCATTTCATATATAGAAAAGGTCATTATTTTAAATTGAGGACAAACTATAAAGCATCGCAAAGAATAATACCCGTTCATTTTTTTAAAAATGTAATTACACCTGAATATTAAAAACAGAAAGAAAACTTTAAACTAATAATATTATGATTATTCAATAAAAGGAGTAAATTGAGAAAAATACGTCATATATAAAATGTCCAAATAATAATACTACCAAGCAGTCTCAATTTTAAAAAAAACTTTCACAAGAAACTCATATTTCAAGATGGTATTTTTTTAACTATTGTGTCCATTTCTACAACAGGATATTTCCTTTCAAAGAAAAAATATATTTTTACACGAATAACAAAAAGAGAAAAAACGTTGATAAAAATTACGTGATATTTAACAGACACATTTAAAATGTCTTACTTAAAACAATTTTTTTATAGTGTTGTTATGAAATTCTGTAAGACAGCTATATTATGTACTTAGCCGTTTTATACATGTTTATTTTCAAACGTTTAATTGGTCTTATTTAACCAATAACGAAAACATCCGTCAGCCGTCTCAACAGCAATTGATACGGCCATAAAATTCCATAAAAGAAAAGAAAGGGAATCCCGATTAAAGGAGATAGCCACTGGTCCTTTAATTATAATTTAATCTTTTGTGTCTTTCAAAGAAGATAAAATTAGCATGTTTTTAGGGTCTTCAGTCTCTTAACGTAGATTGGCGAGCGTACCTCGTAGAGAGCAGGAACCCCTAGTTATATAAAAATACCAAACTCAATATGTTCCTCAATCCTTCAATGCATCAAGGTAGTTTAAACATTGTTAACTCATAATATGCTACATTTTTTACATTCTTAAATTGTTCTTTAACACTGACATCAGGTTCTGTGAGGAAATATATTAATCCGACATTTCCCTAAATTAATATATAAGCCCGAATGGTTAAATAAAGCAAACATTATATTGGATAAACTGCTATTTAAATTTAATGAAATTATTTATTTAAAATACAAATATTATAGAAAAAGTGATTTTATTACTTTTTCCCACAAATTTTCTGCTTTTTTAAAAGTTGATATACAGGGTGTCCAGCGAATAAGACCCTGATTTCAAAATTAAATATCTCAAAAACAAAGATCAATAGAATTATGCGGTAAACAGTTTGTTTACTAGCTGAGCTGTAAAAATGTTGTACAGAAGTTTCAAAAATTAGTTGCAAAAACTGCTAACAGATGGCGCTGTAATCGCAATACTTGTAAACTGCTTCGAAGCCGAGAGCCCTAGCGTCTCATTCCAAGATGGCTCCCTACGTAAAAACTAATATTGGGAAAGTCCATTTTTTCATTGGGGTGATGTGCAGAAATGGAGACATCTGGTCACAGAATTATTGCATCAGCTTTTATTTTAGAAAATTACAATTAATAGAATTTTCAATAAAAAGTTTAGAAATCATTATAAGAATTTTTTAAATATTTTATTAAATTCAATCTTTAATGCCATATAATTATTTAAATCAAAATGCATGTATTTAGAAAAATAATTTTGTACTTTTTATTTATTTTTTATATTTTTAAATCACGGCATAATATTTTGGTATTATTGTTTATACCTGAATTATTAAAAATAAAAAAGTAATTTTTCACTTTTGATTTATTTTTAAATCACGGCATAATACTGTGGTTTTAACACAACACATATATTTCTTTTCTTTGTAAACAAAGTTTTAGAGACAGAAATTATGCGTTAAATTATTTCTTTTTTAAAAGGAATTGATGATAAGTCATATCATCAACGTCAAAGCAAAAGTATTTTGGATGCTGCATGCCTTTCGAACACTTCGGATCCTATCGCTAGAAGCTGCACCATATTTCTGTGCTCAATGATTAAAAAAATGAAAACCAGTTTTTAAAATTAAAATTACTTTTATAACTGAATTAAGTTTTTAAAAATAGAAACTTTATATTTTTCATTCAAGTTATTCTCTACAATTAAAAAAATAATGATTTATGAATCATTATTGTAAATGCTCAATGATTTGTAAAAAAGGGGTTTCTTTTAGCTTAATTAAATTTTAAAACCAGAGACTTTGGATTTTTTTATTCAAACTTTTTTCACAGTTTAAAAGACATACCACAGAGATATTGGTATTCGGACCGAAGTAGCTTATAACAAAATTTGAAACAAATCTCAATTCTGTAAACACATGGCTCCGCTTCTGCACATTACCCAAATAAAATATTTTTCAAGTTCTTATATAATGATTGCTAAACTTTTTATTGAAAATTCCATTAATTGAAATTCTCTAAAATAGAAGCTGATGCAATAATTCTTTGACGAGATGCCTCCACTTTTGCACATCACCCCGAAGAAAAAGCGGTTTTTCCCAATTTTCGTTCTTCCATAGGAAGCCATATAGGAATCAGACGCAAGGGCTCTCCACTTCAAAACACAATTTATAGGCATTGCGATTACAGCGCCATCTGTTAGCGGTTTTTGAAACTAATTATTGAAACTTCTGTACAACATTTTTACAGCTTAGCTAATAAAGCTACCGTTTACCGCATAATTCTATTGATCTTTGTTTTTGAGATATTTAATTTTGAAATCAGGGTCTTATTCGCTGGACACCCTGTATTTTAGTAATCAATTTTTCTAAAGGTACAAATGTTACGCAAATATAAAAGAAAACATCTTCACCTTTTCTTTTTCTACAAAACGTGCGTATTTATTTTTTTTTATTTTTACTAGAAATGAACCAGTTTTTAGCAAGGAGGGAAGGAAAAAAAAATATACTCATCATTTCTTAACACCGAAAATCGCTACGCTTCCATCAATGAATATGCACAGTTTTGGTTGTTTTTAAAATCAAGTAATTTGTAATATTAATTATTACTAACCAGATAAATTTATTTTAAAATGATCAAAAAAGAACCAAAATGACACATATATGTTTTGACATTTTTTTTTAAATTGTTTTCTTAAAATTTAGAAAAAAAAATGTATCATTAAGAGTGTGAGCGTTGTGCAGAGAAAAAAAAAACGGACAACCAAAATATTGGTTGCGGTTTAGTATTTATTTAAAAAGCTAAAATTACATGTTTATTTTTTAAAAAGTAATTTTTTTATTACTAATTACTCATCAAAAATAGATAAATTGAGATACAGTTTCGAAATAAATTCTATCTGAAAGTGTACGTTTTGTTCCATTCAGTGTCGTAAAGAATAAAATTTTGCTATATTTATAAGCAAATATGATATCTTAGTTGGATTATAGCGAATGCAAAAATCCAGTAAAAAATTCCTTGAAATATAATTATAAAATATCTAAATCGAATTTTGATAAAATCTCCTCAAAGGTTTGTTTAATATACTTTGGAGTATATCCATGGCCAATGTTGAAGCTCTGCACTATTTATTATAACATGAGCGTCTGTACTATGGAATTATGAATGAAGAGGAACTGACATATCCTCAAAATTATGAAGCTTTAACTGTAACCGATCCTTAATGTTCCAACTACAAAAAAGCAAACCCCCACCAGTAAATTTGAATAGAAATTTCTCCTTACTAATTTATGAATTATTTTTGTCATAATTAACTCAAGAATATTTAATCCTTTTCACTGGTGTAAATTTAAACTTGCAGTAGTCAGACCTTGCGATTCCGCGATATTAAGACAACCTAAACATCCCTGCTGTCAATTTCAGCGAATTAGACTACCGGCAAGCAAACATACTGCCGTAACTTTGTATAGCAATTTCCTCCTTACTAATTTATGAAATATTTTTGTCATAATTAAGTCAAGAATATCTAATCCTTTTTACTCGTGGAAATTTGCATTTGCAGACTGAACTGGTCAGACCTTGCGATTCCGCGATATTAAGACAACCTAAACATTCCTGCTGTCAATCCCAGCGAATCAGACAACCGGCGATCAAACTTTCACCCGTAAATTTGTATAGAAATTTTCATACATATTTAAAGTACTAATTCATGCAGGATTTCTGTCACAATGTGGTTGGTTTCTTGTGTTTATGACCGCCAATTTTCAGCACGAGGGATATACGCCCTAAGTGGGGGAGTGCCCTCTGTGTCTTTCTAACGGATTCTAACCCGTATTTAGGCTTTCTTTCACAATGTGACAATTGTTACAAATGTGAAAATAGTTTCTATTCGTTTTACTGGTGGAAATTTGTTCCGGAATTAATTGGACACTAATCCAATGGAAACAAGCAACAGTTGCCATCTTGTGACAACCTCCTCAGTTACTTCACTCGCAATTGGTAGATACTACACTATCTGTCTCCTCCTTCCTTATTCACCCTATATTCCTTGTTTATTCATAGCTCCATTGTCTACATAGAAGGTAAACGCATAAACACATCGTTTTATCAGTATAAATTGAACTCCACAGTGAAGAATCCTATTTAAACTTGACATGCTGTTTCATACCCCTAATTTCTAGCAATTTGTCTAGTAAGTTGCTCTAGGAAGTCTTTTCAGTTAGGTAAGGCGATAAAAAGTACACGTAAAAACACATGGGAAAAAGCATGCCTAGATTGAGTATCAGAATTCATCACTGTGATTCCCCTGCTATTTTCTGTTATAAAACAAAAGTAAAAATAAGTACATTAATTTTTATAAATTAAGAAATTTGCAAAATTTCTTGAAACTGCAAAAATTTTAAATAAATTAGATAGTTATATAAACTTTCTCAAGACGTATTACCTGAAAATATACTGGGATAATAAATTCCATATTAAAATTCCCTAAAAAATATTTGTCTTATTAAGGCTGTTCTCAAATCAAAACTGCATACTTTCTGATACATTTTTAAATGCGTTCGTAATCATAAAAATACCTAGCACCTAAAATCCTCGTCTGTTCTGTCAGTCAATCAGTCTGTCCGTCTATCCGCATATAATAGCGCAAAAGCTACCCAACCGAATGGTTTGAAATTTAATATATATAATCCTTGCAGAATTTTGAAGAGTTGTTTCAAATTTTATGAAAATCGAATCAAAATTTAAAAATATATTAATAAAAGTTTTCTTCATTCTATTAATTCCTACCATACGCATTTAATTCAGTGATATCCCATGACAGGTAATGATTCTAGGTTGTCATGGTGATTACATCCTGTTTAAGATGGAGTCATATTATTTCCATAGTTCTGAATTTAATATATACATAATCATAATAAATTTTGTATTCATGCATTTTTACACAAGAGTGCAAAAGATATAGCACTGAGATCTTAATATAAAACTAGTTAAAGTACACATGCACCTCATTTGCCACATTTGATAAACAATTTCCGATATGTTTAATTAATTTATGTTCTCAAATGTATCAAATTGGCAGCTTCTCTTATTCAGAAACTATTTAATTGAAAACCTTGTCACGTTTTTTTTTTTTTTTTGGTAAATCAGAATATCTATCAGACAGTACAGTTAAAATTAGCGTGTTGAGCCGAATTTCCCGGACACTATAGCTCTGGATATCATACAAACTGCTTCTCTGAGACAAAATTGCCTACAATTCTAGTTGCAAATCATTCATCTGAAAAAGAAATAACTATTTGATTAAAAATCATTTCAATAATCATGCCTGCAAGTATTATACTTTGTAAAAGAATCACGCAACGAAGCAAGTATCATGCATATTGAAATAAAATCATCACTATTAAAATGACAGGTTTTTTTTTTCAAAGTTTAGTAAATCTTCGTTCAATATAATATTTTTTCTTTCAAAGAAAACGTTTTGTAAATCCATAGCTGCCAATTAGTTCGGGTTTTTGTTGTTACAAAAATTTAATAAAAACCTTTCGCTTTTTTCATCATTAGATTAATCTATAATCATAAATCTGTAGTAGTTGGCAGCTATGTAAATCTCATTTTAATAGGAATTCTGAGTAGTATTTTACCCTTTCAGGGGCAAGGTACTTGTATTCGTAAAATGTTGAAATAATTTAATTACACCAGTATATAAACGGAAATTTATTTGTAAACAAGTAAAAGTATGTTTTCGCGTTAACCCTTTGCGGCGCGGAGTAATTCTGATTATAAACTGATGAAATAATGGAATCACATAAGAATTTATTAGAAAATACGAATTTGCTTATTTTCATGTACATTATAAAAAGAAAATTTTAATTAAGTATTCTGTGCCGTTTGCCAGTTATGGAATTAAAATTAGGTGTTCTTATTTAAGGGCACCGCCCACAGAAGGGTTAATAAAAGTGAAATGTTCATTGAAAAATTCTGGTGCATTTTGTGGCAATTGGGGATTAAAATTAGGCAATACCATAGCGGCTCACCGCCCTTCAAGGGGATAAAATAATACTTAGCTTGATTAATTATATGATAAACTGCTTAGAATTCATATTATTCTGAGATACTTTAGCGCATTTTAATCAAAGAATGTCTTCGAATTTTCCTAACTGAATGAAATACAGGTTAAATTAATTAAGAGGAAACAGACTCTACTTCATTGACTTTCATCATTAACTACAAGACATGCATGCAGGATAACACTGTATATACGGAGACGTATATGATTTATATATGAAACTTTTGACACGGCAGGTTGAATTTCTCTACTAAATTTTACAAGATTCTTAATAAACTGTGAAATTAACTTAACTTGTTTGCTTTGTTAGTTTTAGAATATTTTTATCTCTAATTATTTTTCACTTTTCAAATTAGTCATTGTGTTACAAATTCCATGTTATTTTGATGCACGCAAACAAATGTTTTTCTCTATTTATATCTGAACATTGTGTCAATGAACAAATTTAGAAAAATATTCAATCTAGCAATTTATTATTATTTGTAGTAATAATACTAACAGCGAAATTCAGAATTTGCCGCCAACACCGAAATTTTATTCTAAACAGCACAAATACCTTAAGTTTTTAAACTCATTTCCAGCATGGTACGAGTATTATTGTGACAGAAAATACACAATAGCCTCTTAATGAAGGGAACGAATATTTTTTCCAATTATATCATATTCAAAGCTGGAGTAGCACAGTTGAAGTTTATTCCAACAGAGCGAAAAATGTCCAGACCAGGGATCGAACCTGGATACTTGGCATGCCGTGCCAATGCCTTAACTGTTAGTCTACCCGGACAGATACTTGGCTGACATAATTCACCGCCATTATTTGCCAATGTATAAACTTGGGAAACCTATCTGGAACACCAATTTACAAAAGACTTTCAGATTTCAGAATTCTGAAAGTCTTTTGTAAATTGGTGTTCTAGATAAGTGCGAATTTAATATAAAATATCTTACAATCTAAAAAAATATGGGCAACATGATATAAATGCATTTTCTCTAAGGTGGAATGGCCCCACCAGTGGCTGCGAGGTTCTGCTCTCGAAGCTAGTAGACGTTAAGTGCTGGGATCGAACCCAATCGCGCCCGTCGGCCTAATCGTTCGGAGTTTTCGTGGTTTTCTTTGAACCATGGATTTCCAAGCATTAATACGGATTAGGTTCCCTTAGAAAGACCCCCACGAAGGGCACCCCCCCCCTTCGGGCCTATATCCTTCGTGTTGATAATTGGCCGTCATAAACACAACCAACCAACCTCTAAGGTGGAAGACACGCACTTAGTTAATAATGTTTTTTGAATGAAAACGAGAATTCTCGTTTCCGGTCGTAAATGTGTTAACTAAGGCGAAAACAAGGGGATTTTTACCATTTTAGAAAAGTGGTGCCAATCAAGAAATCTGAATTAAAAAAAAAAAATGGCAAAATGCAACACTGTTTTTATATTGGATAGTTTTACATGGTACCGACGATATGTAAACGACCTTCGTCTAAAAACTGTTTACTTATTCAGAAAATAGACAAATTTCCCTGTCTAACGGTATCTATTGCATCTCTAAGTTATAGTTTAATTATAAAATAACATTACGTGATAACTTTTGTTTTAGGGTAATCTTACAGATTATTGAGATTTATGTTGTATAAGTTTGATATAAGTTTGACTAAATGTTGCTACAAATAAATGTTATTTCAAGAAATCAGGTGGTATTTATTGTCCTATTTATTTAATTATTCTCTATTTATTTAAGGAAAACTGACGACGTCTTGTTAGATGTCACTTTAAATCGTATGTTGCATTTAATATATCTCAATTATCATTAAAAATAATTATGCCGAGAATTCAATTTCTCTTAGGTATCACTAATTTATTTGATTTGCGATTTGTTAACAAGGTGAAGTTGAATAAACGTTTATTTTATTGCAGTTTTACTGTATAACTATTATATTGTAATATTATTTGTGATATGAATGGTAATTCATGTTGTGTCAATTGAAAAGACATCGTTATCGAATGAGCTCATACAATTTTATTAAGATTATAATTCAGTTTATTATCTTCCGTATAACTGTATATAAGTAATTCAAAATATATTCGATAATATTTTTATAAAATGCTTGTATTGATCTTTCTATACATTAAAAATGTACGTGTCATTTTTTTATATATGTGTAAAAAACCTTACATGAAATACCTTTCGAATTTCCGATGTCACTATGCAAATCTCTGAACTCTATTATATGAAAAAAATATTCTACTTTTTGAAAAATCATTTTCCTGAAACTGTATTTACATTCATCTGTTGAAGGTTGAAAAAAAAAACTTTTTTCTATAACTAAATGTCTATCAGGTGGATATGAAATTATCGTTTAAACTACGTGAAAAACTGCATTAATAATATGGGACAATAAATATATATTGTCTCTGCTGCTATGAATTATTTTATGTTCATACAGTTTGTTAATGTATAATAGGAAGAAATATATATTAAAATAACAAATATTTTTGTTTATTTGTAATAAAAAAATTAGAAATTAAAAAAATGTAAAGATATTCCAAATTATTTGTGTAACACATTTCTACACATAGAAGCAATCTGCAATAGGCGTCACCTTGGGGTGGTTTGAGGGAGGGGGGGGGATCTCACCATCCAATATTTGTGAACTTAAGAAATTTGTGTTTAGAGTTGGGAAATTGTAGATTTTAAAAAGACTTTTTATTTTTTTAAATAACAGTAAATCAAAAATGAATTTATTATTTTCTTGGTGAATACATCTTCGAGTGTTGTAAAAGTTAAAAAAATAAAAGAAATACAAAAAGAAAACATCAAGACTCAACCTTTCATTGGGTTTCTCTATTCTATAAAAATATCATTCATCTAAAAGACCTTTATTTCTCTATTCAACAGCTGACACTAATCCATATAGTACCATCATAATACGAATTTTAGGAGATCCTTGTGGGAGAACACAAGCTTAATTTACAGTACAGTCATTCAGGGTAACTTTGATCCGCATTTTCTCTATTTTCATATGCCACACTCTTATTTGAAGAATATTGTCGCAACAACGGGCATAAAAGAGAAGAAAGGATCCTAAATTATTGTTTGACTATCAGAAATTAAGGAATAATAAGGGTAAAAGCAATAAAAAATGGATTTTTAGTTTTTATATAAAATAATTCATCATAAAAAAAGTATTGTAGTCAGGACAACGTTAAACACCAAAAAATGTTTTCAGATATGTAAAGACTGCGAATTTACATTTCCCAACATCACAAGATTGGTATAATTTATGATGTTACAACAAATATCAGGCATAAAAAAAGTGGAAGAAGAGAACCATGAACATTTAGTAATAAAAAAAATCTGTTTATTGTTCATATAAAACATAAAAATGCAGTGGAAAAATATTTTCAATGTTTTAACTCAATAATATATCCATAGTTATAGTAATACATACTAGTACTAGTATTATTCAAAGAAGAATAAAAACTGTCGAATGCATGAAATGTCAAATTTGAGTAGCTCCGCCCCGAAAAACGCCTTTAAATGGATTTTATGTATTTTACACAAATTTTTGAAAATATTTACATGTTATATCTAATGTTCATTTTTGGCATTTACATAAGATATAAGCGCAAATTTGGGAAATTTTTGACAGTAGCACCTATAATTAGTGAATTATAAGCATCTGTATAACTTTAAGCCGACGCAAAGTTACTCTGAAAATGTGGTAAAATGTTAGTGCCTTCTTATTTTGCATTTTATTAACTATTAATAAATGAATAATGACAAAATATTAACACATTTACAACATTTAGATAATAATATGTCTTTTAAATGAATATATTGTTACTTACTATGAAAATTTAATTGGATTACAACAAATTCAAAAAAGCCTTAAAAAATAATTTGAAAACAGTACTTTACAAAAATAGTTAGATGATGCAATTAATTGCGCATAATGTTGCTAATTTATTTTCTAAAATAAAGAGTAGAAATCCCAGTTTAGAACCCTGCCAACAGAGGACAGTTCTGGTGTTTATTTAGTCTTTTAGAGTCAAAAATATTGAAAAATAGGAGGTCGTGCAGAGTTACGCCCCGTGGCTCAAAGTTACCCTGATTGAGTGTAATACAGCAACAGATAAAGCATTAAATTTAATTTTGTAATTTATGCGGGTTTTTGAAGAATTTAAACTCACAAGTGCTTGTCCGTAGAACTCCGTTGTAAGCGTAGGTTCCTTGAGTTAAGTACAAACCACACTTTAACTTGATTATTTTAAAGTGAGACATCCACCACAGTTTTTCTACGCGGTGCAACCTGCCCTGTAGATTGGACAGAACCTGAACTTGAAAAGGCACTGAAGTAAACCATGCCCAAGCGCATTCAAAGTAAAAATACCGGAGAGGCCCGATGAACAATTGTATATATATTCGAAAACTGATTTCTTTTTTGTTTGCTTTTACATAGAGGAATCTGGAGTGCTGCGAGATTTATAATATTCAGGTCTGAATATAATCAGGTTTGCAATTGTGCACTGCTTCATTTCCGCAATGTGAATAGGCAAAGTAGAATCGTCGCTCATCGATTTCGAACATTTTTGGGTAAGCAGGTGACGATGTATCTTATCCGTGTGAACCAAATATCGTTTCGTACTAATTAAAATATGCGCTAGAACTTTCTAATTGGGAAATGTGCTCTACCACTTTTTGTTTTCGATTTGCAATGGCTATCTTCCAAATTTCGCCACGGGTGCTGCTGTCGTTTGTATTAGGTCGGGCGTAGTCGCTTTACTGTACCGTTACCTCACTTGTATAGCTGTAGCTCTCTCCGTTCGTAAGTATTTTCAGGTTAAAGGGACTTTACTTTGCACCCTGGATACTATACACCTATACTGAACCCTACGTTGTATAGTTTTTACAAAGTCTTATTATTCTATTAGCAACGGTATTTTTTAAATAATACACTTATTAATTCATATATTATTGTACGGAACAATCTGTGCGCGATTAATACTCGCACATGACCGTTTATTTTCTTTTTTTTTTCAAATTTGAAGAGTCTTGTGACCCCTTAAATAAGTTTTCGACAATAGATGTCGTAATTGCTGAAACTGTGTTTTCAAATGTGTTATGCGTTTTTCAAGTTGTTTGCTTAAATATCCTCTATTCAGATTATTAAACTCGGAAAATTTGCTAAAATATTCTGAATGTGGTATAAAGTTTTTCATAATATATGCTTGACGCGTAATTTTCTTTCTTATTCATATCTCAAAAGGTAACCAGTTATTGCATTTATTGCTGAGTTCTATTTATTATCATCAATACTGTTCGAACCTTCAACTAACGATAGCATGAATGAAAAATACTCGAAATTCTATTGGTCATACATGCATTCTTCTATAGGCACGATTTTACGATATGGGGCATTCTCATAATCTTTTGACTTTTGAGAAAAAAAATCTGACAAAATTAAACTTGCTAAAATAACATTTTAATCTGATGGACGAATGCCTTAATGATTCAAAATAGTGAAAAAATGGTCAGCAGCGAAAAATGTTTTTATTTAACTGATATTTAAGTTAAACTTGCGAGTTTAATTTTCCTTACTATTTTACCCCTATATTTGTTTATTTTCTTTTAAATTTTTACTTATAATGAATTTGCATAGTACCCACAGGACATTCAAATAAGAAAAAATAAAAATGTAGTACTTTTAATACAGAATTTTTGTATAAAATTGTCTTAAAGGGGTGTTAAAGAACGGACGGTAAGGTAAAAAAAAGGGGATGGTATTGGAAAAAAGAGACGAAATGGTAAAAAAAGGGACGGTAAGGAAAATTACCACCTATTTTTAGGAAAATCATGTTAAGACTAAGTGATAGCCGTAATGTTCATTGATTTTTAGAAACAGTTGTTAACATTGGATTAAATTACATTTTTTAAAAATTTACCTCGAAAAGTGCAGGAATAAACCTTGGGAACGGTGAGACTACCAATAAAGCCACGATGCTTGAAATTGATATTTAAATGCTGATTTAAATTCTACAGTAAATTTCCTGCCAAAGAATTTTAGACATTATTTCTCTAGCATACTTCTGCATGAGAAAAAACTTGAAAAAAATTATGTGGCTGCATCTCAAATGATTTTCTGTATAATTTTAGAAGAGGGATGGTAAGGAATCTAAAATCCAGGGACAGAGTTTAAAAAATAATAACAACCCTAAAAATGTGTGCAGGTCAATTTTTAGCTACATATTTATATAAAATAAAAATTCCTGTTTCAGAAAAAAAATTACATCGAATTATTTTTATTGAAACAATTTTATCCAGACAGCTCCAAACTTAAAAATCAGCGTCAGGGACACGGGACGGTATAGGAGTTTTCCATGTGTTTGGACCCCCAACATTGTCCAAAACTTATTTATCTCGTTAATATTGTTGTGCAATCATGCAATGGGATTTTCCCCAGTATATGAAACTAAAAAAACACAAAAAAGTGTATTAAAATAAATATTATTATTCAGGGACATGAAAGTCAAACGATTGTGAGAATGCTCCATATATATCAGGTCTAATAGTCTGAAATACTGTCAGAGTGAATCTCTTGATTTAAGTCATATCTTTTATACTGTCAAACGGAGAGTTGGGAGTGGAATTTATTTTAAATCTAAGTAGAGTGTTAAAGATTTTTATGAGAAGCAAATTGCATCGGCTTTCTGTGTGAGGAGAATATATAGGTTAACATCTGATTCTGTTGATAGAGTGTTATTGAATGAAGGCAGAATGAACATTCTTTATTTTCTCCAAAACTTTGTTCCTTTCTGAAAATTTTCAAAATAACATCAGTGATTCTTATTAAGAATTAGGATTTTTTTTTTACGTATAAGTATTATTATTATTATAAAGATATTCCACATATCATTTAAAATGGAAATTAGAATAGTTTGTTTCAAGTGGGGAAATTTTGTAACCCCCCCCCCAATAAATATTTGTGGATACGCCCCTGCACTCTGCTCCATGATTCCTTTTCTCTGTGCATCACACTACTTAAAGTAATTCTACAATTTCCTATGTCACTATGTAATTATGTTAAATTTATTAAATTTACATCATATTCTGAAATATTCTTTTAAGATTTAATAATCATTTTCATCACATTTGTGTATATTTTTAAAACTTATATATTTTTTGTAAATGTGCTTTATTAGCTCGTAATATTTTTATGTACTATGTTCATATTAATAAATTTATCGCACTACAAGAAAAGTATTTCAATTTCCTGTGCCACTACAGGTATCCTTTATCTCTATTATCAGTAAAGCGTTCGACTTTTTAAAAATGTTTTTTTCGACACTAAATATAGTACAGTCGTGGAAAAAAAAGGTAAACACCCCCTACTAACTCCGCAACAAATTATCGTAGAAGAAAGTTACTGGTACTGAACGATTGGAACTAAAGTCTACTTTTAAATGATGTATATAAAATTTGCTTAGGGGGCCATCTACATATTAAAACGAGCCACAACTTAATTATTTTCAATGGCAATACCCGATTCTGACAGCATAAATGAACTCTACAGCCTTCAATTAGCCTAGAAACAAATTTCTATGCAGTTCGTACCATAAGTTTCCGAGAAATTAATTATTTTAAAATGAGCGTATTTTAAGGGCTGAATCCAAATTGAAGTTGGGTACTCGAATGCTAACCGAGAGAGCCCCCTTCTTGATCAAGGCACGTTAAGCAGTCAGTGATGCCTGTTAGATAACAAGACAACAGAAGAAATTTTAAAATATTTACTCACTTCTATCCTTGACGGCCCCTTAAACCATCATTTTGCCGTTTTATAAGCATAATTTGAAATCCCCCAATCCAACTTATTTAACAAACTGGATGTTGAGCTTCCTAAAAGACAGGTACGTCACAATCGAAGAAAACGGCATTATTTTAACAAAGCAGACATTCGGGAGCTGCCCACAAGGCAGCTGTCTCGGGCCTTTGCTGTGGCTGCTCATAGCAGATACGGCTCTCAAGAAAAATTGGGAATTAACATAAGAATACCAGCATTCGCGGATGATTTTATAATAATACTTAGAGCAAAAACAAAAATCAAATTAGTTAAACTAGCTAGAAAATAATCAAATAATTCAATGAATGGATTACAGGAAATAAACTAACGCTAAACTGGGATAAAAGAGAACTGCTGTATCTAAACAGAACACACACAAGGAATCTTCCAACAGAGGACACATATAAAATAGAAGGCATAAAATTCAATGACAAAGAACTCGAAGGAAAAGAGCAAATAAAATACTTAAGAGTCATAATACACAAAAACCTCAACTGGCTAGCGCATTGCCAAACACAAGCAGCAAAAATAAGAAACACATTCAACATGTTGGGAGCAGGGGCATCCAGGAACTGGGGCTTAAAACCAGAAATTATTAAAACTTGGTATAGAACAGTAGTTGAAACGACACTAACTTAATCCGCCCCTATTTGGGGCCACAACCTGAATACAAAGAGCAAGGAGGTATTATCCTCTTGCCAGAGACACTTCCTGCTGTCCATTGTTAAGGCATATAAAACAGCCCCTACTGCGGCCCTTCAGGTACATGCAGGCCTGATTCCAATACACCTACAAGTAAAATACGAAGCAACATACGGTAAAGTATCATGACTGAGAGAAAATGTAAACCTCCATGGAACAACAATAAATCACACGGACTATACAAAAAAAAAAAAATAAATAAACGTATGGAACACACACCCCGCAGAAACAATCGAACCAAGAATAGGACACAACGTCAAAGACATAAATATCTACACAGATGGCTCAAAATTGGAATCAGAAGCTACGTGTTCGGCATTCGTAGCCTTAAAAAATGAACAAAAAATTAAATCGTGGTCAGCACCTTTAAGGAAGTTTAATAGTGCCTTTCAAGCCGAACTACTGGCCATACCACAAGCAGCATATTGGGGCAACAGCACAGGGATGAAATACAGCATCCGCTCGGACTGCATGTCAGCCATCTAAACATTAAGCAAACCATTTAACACCACACAACTAGTAAATGATGTACAAGAAGCAATTAAACTCTCAAATAATAGGTTCAAAATTAGCTGGGTTAAAGCACATGTGGGCATACAAGGAAACGAGGATGCGGACGAATTAGCCAAACAAGCAGCAGAAAATAAAATAAAAAAAATTCCATATAACTTAGAAAGACCAATAACAAACCTTAAAAAAACAATTAAAGAACTAATTATTAAACAGTGGCAGTTCAAGTGGGATTACGGGGACAAGGGCAGGACAACATAGCAATACTTCCCAAAAGTAAGTACAAACAGTCTAAGGAGTTGTAAATTACTCAGCCAGATATACACGGGACATGGAGCATTCCCAGAATACTTACACATATTCAAGCGCAAAGATGCCCAAACTGTGCATGCGGGTAATTGGGAACCCCAAAATACTTTCTAACAGCCTGCCCACTAACACAACCACACCATCTGATTCAAATCACAGCAAACAACGAGTAACTTTGGCATAATCAGCTAGCAAACAATAAACATGTACAAAACAAGGGCAAAGCAGTTATCAGATGGTTAATAGAAAACATAGGCCCCATCTCTCAATAAAACATAAAAGAACAAAGCTAAACACATACCATCCCAGCGGACATCGCCACCCCAAACTATCTGCCTTATTTTCAGGTTTAATATATATATATTTTTTAAAAAATGGTACGAGTTTAACTATTAAGTTGACCGCGGCCGCAGGTGAAGGAACCTTTTACTTGCAAAAAAAATCGATTCATCGCACTTCTGAGAGGTGGAAGTCTATTATGATGAACTGATAGCTACGGCTCACTCACACAAACCCAACGAATCATCGGAAGATAGTTAAGTGGATAAGGAAAAGATGTGTTTTAAATGAAACAGAGAAGCCAACTATATACTAAATCAAGCCAACTATAACAAAGGAGAAATTATAACGATACATCTTGTGAAAACAGTCATCATAAAAAAATTGACGGACTAACGGCCATGGCACACGCCCCACTCCAGTAGTGCACAAGCCTTTTCAAATAGCTCGCAACAATGTTGCATAAATCGTGATAACAGCCATTAGGTTCCAATGGACTGATAGCCATGTGCGCATTCACGTATCAAGGTAACATACAAACAAAGGAAAATGAACCTGTTAAGTGATCAAAGCCAACTCAAAGGATCACAAATTAAAGACCACAAGTCGTCAACCCATCAGCGGCAAGTTCACAAAGTGACAAAACCTCAAATTTAGACATCCACCATTAATAGAGTCATAAAGAAAAACAACCTACGATAGAGACAAGCATCTCACGGTATGTGAGAAGCATATATCTAATCAAGGAAAAAGAAAAGACCCACAAGAATATGTCAAAATATTAAAAAGACAACCACCACGATAGTGACCAAATACCAAGACAAGGAAACCTCCTCAGAAGAACAAATCCACTGGGTGAGATAAGTATATTATACTAAACAAAGATAATGGATTATTAAATTAAATGTTAATTTAGGTCAAACCCAACCCCCATAGCTTATGTCTAAGTTACAACCTCAAGCAGCTAGCTCAATTAGAAATTAGTATATTAATCTCACTAGGTCAGCTCGTTAGTCTCCTATCAATTCCCTCCTAGCTAAGTAATAGTATGCCAATTCATAGTTAACTTGTCATAAGATAATATAAATGTAATAATAATAATTAATAAATAAAATCCTGATTCTAATATTAGAAATGATTAAAATATAAATTCATTTTAAATAGCCAGGCAATATTTAAGTAATCTAAAGTAAATTACTCTAGTTAGTTTAGTGTCACCTAGTGCTATAGGATAATATTAAAACAATATATATAATAAATGATAGTTAAGTAAATAGCTATAAGTAAGTTTTAAGTGTAATAACATGTACAAGCTAACCCCTTTCCCTTTCAGGTTTTTTTTTTTTTGACTACCGCCTCTTTATTATTCTTAGTTGCACATAGCCTGCACAAGCTACCGGACCCTCTCCAGTGGGAAGTCTACGGAGTCAGTTTCTACGAGGTGGGGTACGGTAGATAGGCGGAGTCTCATCCCCCTGCATCGTTATGTTTGCCTAGCATTTCGGCCCAAAATTAACTTTCGGTGCAACTTGTCTATCTGCGGCGCTCCATTTTTTTAATTTTTTTAATTTTTTTTTAATTTTTTAAAAATATTTTTTAAATTTTTTTTGCTTCCTCACCCCCTCTCTAATCATTTTTCTTATGACAAGCCTGCACCAACAATTCGGCTTCAAAACCCCAGGTCATTCAGAAGTAGTTCGGGCAGAGGTGGCCCAGTTGGCAGAGCATCGAATCCGCAGCTAATGCCATCGAGGCCTACTGCTGGCTATAATCCGCCATGTACGCTAATGGCGCCTGGTGAATGTAAAATCCGTCGTGGGTGCAAAGTCCTCCAAGTTACCTGTGAATTATACCTCTGGAAGTGCCTTGCCAGGTGAAGGTCTCGTCATCTGATCAAGGTTCTAAATTACGAGACCAACATGAGTAGCAATGTGCAGGTGCCAAACAACAGGATATAATGTTAAATAACCGGCAAAACATAGTATACACAAACGAGCAGGAGGCACTGCAGATAGGATGACGATCGAAGCAATGATGTCAGGTTTATTGCCGCTTTGCGGTGGTTAGGCGGTCTTTCGGCCCGATGCCAGGTACTAAACCCGTTAAGCTGGGGCATCCCGGCAGGTAGGGGCCTGGTCATTGGTTAGAAAGAAAGAAAGCATAATTTGAAAACTATTTGGAAGAAAAATGTGAAATTTTGGATTTTCATAAAGCAGAACTTAATAAATCTAAATCCATCAAAAAAATTGTAGGTTGCAATTCATAATTTTTCGAATATTAATTTCATAATTCATATCATAAAATTTAAAAAAATGCAAATTCGGCGTATTTATGTTTGGGCTCATTAGTTTTATTGCTACACAAAAAAATTAGCACATTAAGAGCATAATTTCAGGAGATATAAATAAAAATATGAAAATGTAATTTAACATTAGAAGCACTAAATTTTGAATGCATATAATTCAAAAACTTATCATTCAAATGACTTGCAATTTGGTGTCTAGGCATAGTTTGAACCGAAGATTTGAAATATCGCGTTAAAATTGGGTATTGCGATTGAAAAAAATGAGGTTTGGGTTCGTTTTAATGTGTAGATGACCCTATAAACAAATTTTATATACTATATTTAAAAGTAGACTTTATTTCAAATCGTTCGGTACCTGTAACTTCTGTCTACAATAATTTGTCAAAGAGTTAGTAGGGGATGTTTACTTTCTTTTCCACGACTGTACATTAATGAACTCAATGTAAACGAGCCTTTTTATATAGGATTTGAAAGGCATGAACATTGATTAAATGTATTGTTGAAATTTTTTATAGAAAGCTCTTCAAAATCCATTTATATATGTTTATAAACTACTTTCTTTCTGTTCAACCATATCCAAAGTAGCACAAAATCATTGAGCCAATATTGGCTAATCGTTGGCTAATTTTAGTAGCAAGTTGAACTGATAATAAATGTTCACCTTGAATTACCACTAGCAAACAAAATATTTGCAAACACAGACGCAACAGCTCCCCATTAGCTACTAAGAATCCTGCTTCTATACGTTCCAAATTATAGCGGTCTCTATACATACATTTACCAACCATACTATTTCTATTCCAATGATTCCCTAACTGTTTCCATAAATTGCCAACCTTGGACCAACATTATGTGCTAATTATGATTTTCTGTAGTTTTCTTCACATATAGTAATCTGAAGACTACCTTATAAATTAGTATCAAGTTGTAATCATGTTATAGTCCTGTGAAAGAATGTATAGGTTTCATTTATATATCTATACGTGTGCAAGAAATTATTTTCCAGATTTCGATGTCACTACGTTAATCTTTAAACACTGTTACAATAAAAGTATTCAATCATTTGCAAAATTATTTGTTTGGTATATATGGAAATTCATGCAACGGAATTAAAGGAATTTCAATGTTTTTAACGATGTTTTTCAATGTTTTAAAATGTGAAATCATATGAAATATTCTTTTCAATTTCAGTGCAGTCAATCAGGGTAACTTTGAACCACGGGGTGTAACTTTGCACCACCTCCTATTTTTCAATATTTTTTACCCTAAAAGACTAAATAAACTCCAGATCTGTGCTTTGTTGGCAAGGTTCTAAACTGGGATTTCTACTCTTTATTTAGAAAATAAATTAGCAACATTATGCGCAATTAATTGCATCATCTAATTATTTTTGTGGAGTACTGTTTTCAAGTTAATTTTGAATGCTGTTTTGAAGTTGTTGTAATCCAATTAAATTTTCATAGTAAGTAAAAATATACTCATTTAACAGACGTATTATCATCTAAATGTTGTAAATGTGTTAATATTTTGTGATTATTTATTTATTAATAGTTAATAAAATGTAAAATAAGAAGGCACTAGCATTTTACCGCATTTTCAGGGTAACTTTGAGCAGGCTCGAAGTTACACTGATGCTTATAATTTACTGATTATAGGTGCTACTGTCGAAAATTTCCCATATTTGCACGTATATTTTATATAAATGCCGAAAGTGTGCATTAGATATGACATGTAAATAATTTTACAAATATGTGTAAAATATATGTAAAATATAACATATTTTTTTTACATTAGCTTTTACATATATGTAATATATGTAAAAGCTACGTATGAAAATTGGCATTTCATACGTACGACGTTTTTTATTCTTGTTTGAATAATACTAGTACTTGTATGTATTTCTGTAACTATGGGTATATTATAGAGTTAAAACATTGAAAATTGTTTTTCACTGCATTTTTATGTTTTATATGAACAATAAACAGGATTTTTTAAATTCTAAATGTTCGTGGTTCTCTTCTTCCACTTTTTTATGCCTGATATTTGTTGTAATGTCATAAATTATACAAATCTTGTGATGTTGGAAAATGTAAATTCGCAGTCTTTACATATCTGAAAACATTTTTTGGTGTTTAAAGTTGTCTTGACTACAATACTTTTTATTATAATTAATTATTTTATATATAAATTTATCATATGGTGCAAAGTTACCCTAAATGGCTGGGTAACTTTGAACCAGGCTAAAAATCCATTTTTTATTACTTTTATCCTTATTACTCCTTAATGTTTTATAGTCAAACAATAATTTAGGATCATTTCTTTTCTTTTATGCCCCTAGTTGCGACAATATTCTTCAAATGAGACTGTGTCACATGAAAATAGAGAAAATGCGGATCAAGGTTACCCTGATTGACTGAATTGAAAAATGACTGAAAGCATATTTGTGTTTGCTGCAGGGTTCGTACGCTTCAAGGACTTTGAAGAACCTTTTAACATAAGTATTGTGAAGTAATATTTGTATTATTTAATGAAAAAAAATTCTATCTTCAGACATATCAACCTATACTTTACGAAATGTCTGCTACTAAAACACCTAAAATTCCCTGAATTCCTTGATGCGTACGAACCCTAGTATGGTGTCATGTTTTAAATTGTTTTTTGTGAAAAACTTTGCTCGTACTTTTGTTCATGTGTAATCAGGAGACTTACGTATTATAACACGACACCGGAATTTCGTTTTAGATAAAAAATTACATATAGCTTCATTTATACCTATGCATGGCATATCTTACTGCATGCTATGATTTTCAAAATTCCTTTGTCAGTTCGCAAATTTCTTTACGCAGGTAATTTTAATTTTTATTACATTAAAAATAGTCCATTTTTTAAAATCATTTTTTCGACTATATAATTTAAACATTCCGTATCATGAAAATAAAATATATTATTCTCTCTGTACTCATGTACTATGTACATGACACTCTCTGTATAATTTGAAACGTGTTGAAATCTAAAGAGTGTAAAATCCGCTTGCCCATAGACAATATACATAATTTCCTTTTATTTTTCTATCTTACACCATGAAATACTTTTCCAACATTCCATGTTACAACGCATATCTCTCAATTTTATTATATGTAAATTATTCATATTTTTGAAAAATACTTTTTATGACAGTCTATGTGTATTCATGACTTAAAGTTAAAGAAAGCTATTCCTGTACAATTTGCACGCTATAAAATTCAATGAAATTTCCTTTACATTTCATTATAAAAAGCTTTTTTAAGTATATTCAGGGTACCAAAAATAAATCAAACATTTTTATTATTATTCATTTAATACGCTCAAAAATTAAAATTAATTTGCTGATAGACAACTTATCGGTGTCCCCTACCCTAGGTCAGCTAGTTTTTAAGAAAATCGCACTTTCCGTTGCGCACAAATTTCGATTTTCAGACATTCAGCAAAGGAATCGAGGAGCGCTGGAGGTACCTGTTATCGCAGAAGTATAAAAGGATTATTGATAACGATTTTCGAAAGAAATTTTCGCTAATTAGCCAAGATATTAACCCTTAAAGAGACGGCTGATTTGTTCATACATAAAAATATGTCGGACGTACTCTCTGCGGCATCAGATTTTAAAGCTTAAATAACAACCTTTAATGATACATTTATGTAATGGAATGCACAGTTACTAATTCATATATTTATTGTACGGAGCCCTCTGTGAGTGAGTAATCCTCGCAGTTGACCAGTTATTTAGCAAACAGACAGCATACACTGTATTCAACTAAATATATTTCAATTTCCTTTGTACTACGTACTACTATTACATTTGCCAGTGCACTGAACTAGAAGTTTTAGAATATCTTCAAAATTTACGGAAATATTTCAAAATATTTCACAAAATATTTCTTTTACTAAAAATTACCCTTTTTTATATTCGAATACTTATTAAATAATTATATTATTACATATTGAGCTTAGATTCTAATTCAGAACACAGTGAGTGATATGGAAAGTATTCTGACAAAATGTCTCTGAAATATGTTTAAAAAAATTATGCAATGAAGTTTATCGTACTTGGATATAACGGAAAAATGTATTTTCCTGAAACCGCATTTAAAGATTTCTTATGCATATTATTTCCTATCAGTAAAATTGATCTAGACGTGCCAATTAGGGTTTATTAGAGTTTTTATGTAAAAAACATAAATAAATCATGCATAGAAACATTGCTTACATTTATCCTTGACCGCCTACTCACTTCCGATATTTGACTCATTACTTCTTGATTATTAAATTAACCATAACTCTTCTTCTAGTATTCGTAAGAATAAAATAAAAACTACTTTGGTATCGTGATAAATTTCTCTTTAAAAAAACAATAAATGAAAATTTCGAAAATTTTTCTTGTAGAGCTTAAAGGTCAAAATGTAACCTTAAAGGTGAAAAACCATTATCAGTATTTTTTATGAGCTATGGAATCCTATTAAATGTTTCTGTAATTTTCGCTAGCATATATCCGCTTTAAAATACATTCTCTTATGCTTTCTAGTGTTAATATCTTTTAATATTTATTGCTGCACATTTGCTTACACCTAATCGCTAGTTCTACATATTTAAATAATATAAAGGTGTAATGCGCTTTTGTGAATGGACAAAAAATATAGATTCTTTCTAAATCTCTTATTTTACTGTATAAAATACTTCCCCAATTTCCGATGTCACTACAAAGATCTTTGATCTCAATTGTATGTTATGCATTCCACTTTTTGGAAAATGTCTCTCCTAGTCACTCTATATGCATTCATGCCTTGAGGATATAGAAACTTTGTGTTATATCATTTCAAAGCTATAAAATCTGATAAATCGCTTTTTCAACTTCATTGATCAATAGTTTTGATCTATAGTTATACACAATGTGTATTGTTATAATGTATTATTTTTATCCTAAGTTTTCTCATTCTTTTATTATCAGGTAATCAGTAGATCTATACGAGTATATAAAAGCACCTTTCTATGCGTAGAATAAAAATGTGTACCTTCGCTTTATATCTGTATCTTACAGTATGACATATTTTTCCAATTTCCTATGTCACTACCAGATCTCTTAACTATATTATATATAATATATTCGAATTTGTGAAAGATCCTTTTCTCGTAACTCTATATGTGTACATGTTTTGAAAGTAAATGTATTTCTCTTTCTATATAACTTGGAAGTTATAAAACCTCAAGAAATGTTATTTAACTTCTTTTTCAAATTCTTTTATATTTAACTAGCAAACCCTGCGGCTTTGCTCGAGTAATATTTGAAATATGCCAGTGATATTTATATGTCTAATTTTTATTAAAAGAAATTATACTTTTAGGAATAATTCAAAAATTACTATTTAAAACATAGTTTGACTAAACTTCATTATTACACTGCATTAGGCAGAAATTAAATTTAAATTAATAAAAAGAAATAAAACTAAATAAATGATAATTTAGAAAATATTTTGACACTTTTATTCTCGATTAATACGCTTATTTCAGTATTCATTTGAAGTTTTAAAATTTTTAGAACCCATCTTCTTATGTCTTAAAATTAACCATCATGTCAAATTCCAAGGCCTATCACCTCTCTCAACATAAAGTGCTATGTTGAAATTGGAACTGTCACCATTAATTCGCCAACATTAATTTTGAAATCGGTTTGTTATTTCCGAATATTCCACAGAAACGTAATTTAAAAGCTTTTAAAGGTCTTTTTTAGAACGTTTGTTGTTCCTGTGAACCTCATGTGGTAGAATCACCCGCATAAAATATAGCCTGTGTAGGATCAGAGATTGTTACCATTGATTCGCTATTATTACTTTTATAATCGGTTTATATTCCCTGAAATTGCATAGAAATCGTAATTTAGGACTTTTTTAGAAAGCTTTTCGCATCTCTCCTTCGTTTCACCCCTTTTTAATTCGAATTTATTTTCGACAGTCTTTCGAAGGCATTTATATTTTATAAGTAACTGCCATGCCATATTTAAATTGTATAGCCTATTCAGTACCACAGAAATCGCAATTTAGAAAGTTTTTTGCTCCTGCAACCCTCTGGTGGTAGTAGCACAGACATAAAATATAGCTTATGTTTGAGCAGATTCTACCACCAACAATTTATCACGATTTTTTTTAAAATCAGTTTGGTATTTGATGAGATTGCATAAAAATTGTAATTTAGAATGTTTTTAGAACGCTTTCGCACACTTCATCCTTTTAAATTTGGAATTTTCTTTCGACTGTTCTTAGAAAGTAGTTGCATCATGTAAGTAAATACCATGCCGTATTTTAAAATGTTAGAACCATCAGTTATGCAAAAAATGCAAATTAGAACATGTTTTGCTCTTGCACACCAAGATGATAGTGACAGCAACATAAAATATAGCCTATGTTGGATCAGGGACTGTCACTATCAATTTGCAACCATCACTTTTGAAATAGGTTTGGTACTTCCTGAGATTGAGTAGAAATCGCAATTTAGAACGTTTTTACAACGTTTTTAGAATGCTTTTCATGCATTTTCATCCCTTTTAAATTTCCAATTTTTTCGAACTGTTCTTAAAGATCATTTATTTCTAATAAATATGTACCTTTTCTAATTTCAAGTTGCTAGCCGCAACCGATCACAAAAATCGAAATTTAGAAAGTTTTTTGCCACCTGCAACCTCCAGGTGATAGTGACAACCACATGAAATAGCGTCTATGTTATAGCAGAGGCAGTCATCATCAATTTGCCTACCATTACTTTTGAAATCAGTTTGATTCTTCCTGAGATTGCTCACAAATCGGCATTTAGAACGTTTTTAGAATGCTTTTCGCGCATTTTCACCCCTTTTAAATTTCAAATTTTTAAAGAAATATTCTTAGAGATAATTTAAATCTAATAAATATGTACCATGCAAAATGTCTTGAATCTGGGTCATTCCATAATTCAAAAATCGGATTTTTAGAACGTTTTTAGTTCCTGAATCTCCTTTGGGGTAGTGGAAACAGACATAAAATGTAGCCTATATTGGAGCAAGAGCTGTCACTATCATTTTTAGATCATTATATGTGAAATTGGTTCAGTACTTCCCGAGGTTTCATAGAAATCGCAAATTAGACTGTTTTTTACAACGCTTTTTGTGCATTTTCACCCTTTTTAAATTTCGATTTATTTTAAAGAAATGTTCTTAGAGACCATTGATATCTTGTAAGTAACTACCATTCCAAATTTCAGGATTCTAGGCTCTTCCATAACACACAACCGCAATTTAGAAAGTTTTTTTCACCTGCAACCGCGAGGTGGTAGTGATACAAAAATAAAACAGAGCCATGTTAGAGCAAAGTCTGTCACAATCAATTTACAACCATTACTTTTGAAATCGATTTGATACTTCCCAAACTTGAGTAGAAATCACGCATTTAGAATGTTTTTAGAAAACACTTCGCGCATTATCACCCTTTTAAATTTCGAATTTTTTTAGAACTGTTCTTAGAAATCCTTTTTATCTAATAAATAAATAATATTTCATATTTCATATTTCTAGGCCCTTCAGTAACACAAAAATTGCATTTTTAGAACGTTTTTTTCTCCAGCACCCCCTTTGAGATAGGGGCACCGACATTAAATATAGCCTATCTTTGAGCAGTGGTTGTCACCACCATTTTGGCATCATTATTTTTTAAATCGGTGTGGTATTTCCTATGATTGTGTAGAAACTATCATTTAGAACGTTTTTTAGAACGCTTTTTGTGCATTTTCACACTTTTACATTTCGAATTTTTTAAGAACTGTTCTTAGAAATCCTTATATCTAATAAATAACTAATACTTCATATTTCATAATTCTAGGACCTTCAGCAACACAAAAATTGCATTTTTAGAATGTTTTTTGCTCCTGAACCCCCTTTGAGATAGTGGCACCAACATTAAATATAGCCTATTTTTGAGCAAGGGTTGTCACCACCATTTTCAGATCATTATTTTTTAAATTGGTTTGGTATTTCCTATGATTGAGGAGAAACCATCATTTAGAACGTTTTTTAGAATGCTTTTTGTGCATCTTCACCCCTTTTAAATTTCAAATTTTGTAAGAACTGTTCTTAGAAATCCTTTATATCTAATAAGTAACTAATATTTCAAATTTCATACTTCTGCGCCCTTCAGTAACGCAAAAAACGTAATTTAGAACATTTTTTGCTCCTGCACCCCCTTTGGGGTAGTATCACTGACATGAAATATAGCCTATCTTGAAGCAAGGGTTTTTAACATCATTTTGACGCCATTATTTTTTAAATCGGTTTGGTATGTCTTGAGATTGTGTAGAAATCCCCCAGTTAGAACGTTTTTTAGAACGC
This sequence comes from Maratus speciosus, assembly GCA_963932465.1. Classification (NCBI taxonomy): domain Eukaryota; kingdom Metazoa; phylum Arthropoda; class Arachnida; order Araneae; family Salticidae; genus Maratus; species Maratus speciosus. The sequence continues at coordinate 248,683,025 of OZ010797.1, read as the reverse complement.
TTTTCGCGCATTTTCGTACCTTTTAAATTTCGATTTTTTTAAGAACTGTTCTTAGAAATAATTTATATCTAATAAGTAACTAATATTTCAAATTTCATATTTCTAGGCCCTTCAGTAACGCAATAACCGTAATTTAGAACGTATTTTTGCTCCTGCATCATCTTTGGGATTGTGGCACTGACATAAAATATAGACTATCTTGAAACAAGGATTGTCACCATCATTTTGACACGACCATTTTTTAAATCGGTTTGGTATTTCCTGAGATTGAGTAGAAATCACCATTTCGAACGTTTTTTAGAACACTTTTTGTGCATTTTCACCCCTTTTAAATTTCGAATTGTTTAGAAAATGTTCTTATATATCATTTATATCTTATAAGTAACTACCATTCCAAGTTTCATGATTCTAGGCCCTTCCATAACACAAAAAGTGCACTTTTAGAACGCTTTTTTCTCGTGTACCCCCTTTGGGGTAGTGGCACCGACATAAAATATAGCCTATGTTCTATGTTGGGCTATCACCATCGTTTTGACACCATTATTTTTTAAATCGGTTTGGTATTTTCTGAGATCGTGTAGAAACCACCATTTAGAACGTTTTTTAGAACGCTTTTTGTGCATTTTCACCCTTTTAAATTTCGCTTTTTTTAAGAACTGTTCTTAGAAATTCCTTAAATCTAATAAGTAACTAATATTTCAAATTTCATATTTCTACGCCCTTCAGTATCGCAAAAACCGTGATTTAGAACATTTTTTGTTCCTGCACCCCCTTTGGAGTAGTGGAATCGACATAAAATACAGCCCATGTTCAAAGTTGGACTAACATCATCATTTTGATACCATTACTTTTGAAATCGGTTCGGTAGCTCCAGAGATTACCTCTAATAAACAAACAATTTTTACTTCTTTAAAATATTTGTATAGATTATGTATATATTTTTACTGTTAATATTTTTTTCTTCAATTTGTTTAGTAATGCCATCGTTTTCATTTTTAATGACCAAAAATACTTGCAATTGATTTTAATTTTGTGTTAAGATTTGTATTTTTTTTTTTTTTTTTTTTTTTTTTTTTTTTTTTTTTTATAACGACACCTAATTACCTTTGAAGTAATGCAATAAAGTTCTAAAAAACATTTCAGTTTCTACGAATTTTATTTTTACACTTACAATTTTAATGCGAATTTTTTAGAGGAATATAAATTTATACATTCCTGTTAGAAGATATAAACAAAAGCGGCGTCGTAAAACATTTTCTTTGAAACATATTATTTTAAACTGTTGTAATTCTTAATGTGCGTGCAATTTAAACTGTTACAAATTAAAAAAAAAAAAAAAAAAAAGACTTTTAGTGAATACACATTTTTTCAGCATTTTTATGTGTACAATTATTAAGCATTTTTAAAGTAAAAGACAGACTTACTAATTTTTCTCTTTTAAATTTTACGAGCGAAATAAGGTTCCTATCAAATTTACTAATAGACTGCATTGTTTATTCTCATAGAAATTTACATCGTTGGAAAGAAGAAAGTTTGCTCTATATCTCTACATAATCGCCATCTTTTTCTACGCACTTTTGAAGACGGTGCTCCAATTTCTGTATCCCAATGTCGTAGAACTCCTACGCCAACCCGTTCAGAAAGCGTTCCACCTCTTCTTTGACGTCATCGTCGCTCCGGAAGCGTTGGCTACCTAAGTTTTTCTTTAACTTCGGGAACAATTAATAATTACTAGGTGCGAGGTCCGGATTGTAAGGTGGATCGATCGAAACTGATGGTCTTCCACTCCGTTCTTCCTCATGGACTTCCTCCCGACCGACACTAAACTCCCTGCACCATTTTCGGACATGTTGAGCGGACATACACTTCTCGCTATGCACCTCTGTCAACAGACGATGAATATCCGCGGGCGGAATCCCTTTGGTGTGTAAAAAGCGAATTATGGAACGAATCTCGCACTTGGCAGGGTCAACAATGGGAACTTCTATATCGGACGGCTGCTGAGCCAAGAATGAGCGGCTGATGCCGTATTTCGCCTCGCGCATTCCTGGCTAGAGCTCTTTGGAAATCTTATTTCTGAATCGAATCTCATACTATACAACTTATTTTTGTTTAAAAAAACCGATCGCCATTCACCAAAATTTGGAAGCAACACACTAGAAATGAAGCACTAGATTGGCACTAGAAATGAAGATCATAATTGTCTCGAAAAATAAAGTTGTTTGCCTTTTTTTTTTTTTTTTTTTTTGAGCAAAAGGGAGGGGAGATAATTTAAAAGATCTTAATTAGGTCAATTGGAGTATTGTTCCGTATTTTTTAATTCTGAAATGAATGACACTATCCGCAAGTCGATACAATCATTCATCACAAAGTTATGTTAGGCTTTATTAATACAAAGTCAAAAATTATACTTTATTATTGAGAACATCCTTTTAACGTTTATTTTACGTTCAAAACATGTATTTTATGTCATATCAAATAATCTCAAACTTAATAAATGTTTTCAAAATAACAATAATCAAAAACTTATATTCCAAGTTTCATCGATATCTGTCAGTCAGAGCGGACTCTACGTAAGTCTAAAGAGGGAAACTTTAATTTTAACCACCCTGTATTATGATAGGAGAAAATCTTGTGTGTGCGTATGTGTTTGGAAATTTTACCTAAAAAACGAGTCTAACGATTTTGACTAAATTTTCTATCCTACAGTTTTAGGATATGAAACGCCGATTTGGCTAAGTCACACTTTCGAAAAACTTCGATTAGTAGGTCATTTTGGGGTCATTACGGCACGGTTTCAATACATTTCAATGGGAATGAAAATTGAAACACATATTCAGTTATAATGAAACACACATACTACAATATACATTAAAACACACATACTACAATATACATTATAACACACATACACACATAAATAACGCCTGCATTCAACAGTTAAAGGTATATATAACTATTATACAGACATACATACAATAAATACAATAAACCCAACTGGGGTGAAAAATTAGCCACAGTCAGGAATCGAACCCGGGACCACAGTGTACAAGACTGCTGCTCTAAACACTGAGCTACTTCGGCTGATACCTGAGTCTGCAATTTTTCACTAATAAACCATGTTGGGGAAGTCACCAGCCATCTATGACAGCCTTGGATGACCGGACAACGATGAATAGATTTTACTATTACATCGATCTACGATAATTATAATGAAACACACATACTACAATATATATTAAAACACACATACACACATAACACATACACACATCGTCCGCGATCGCAGTTCTGAGCGTGCGCGGCAGTTACTCTGACTGAAGGAGAAGAAATGTACGCCCTTTTCAGATCGCTGCTGTCGATGTGTAATTTGTGGTGCTTCTTTAGAATGTCAGCCTTAATTGAATATGCCGCCGCTTGTGAAATCAGATCTGTGATTCGTTTTCTCAATGCAGAGAAAGTTAAACCAAGTGAAATTTATAGGCAAATCTGTGAGGTTTACGGACAAAATGCTATGAGTGATTCAACGGTTAGAAGATGGGTCAGACAGTTTAATGAAGGACGTGATCAAGTGCACGATGAAGAACGAAGTGGACGCCCGTCTTTGGTTACTAATGAACTTGTTCACGGAATTGAAGAGAAGGTTAAGCAAAACTGTAAGTTTACAATTAGTGCTCTTGCTATAAAATTTCCGCAAATCTCACGATCACTAATTCATGAAATTGTTACTGAAAAACTGAAATTTTGAAAACTTTGCGAAACATACACAAGCGGCAACCTTCTATGAAGAAGGCATACAAAACCTTGTGGCACGTTATGACAAGTGCAAACAAAATTTCGGAAGCTATGTACAAAAGTAGTTTCATAGTTGGAGATTTTTGTACAATAAATATTTTTTTTTTTGTATCTGTGTACGTTTATTTTTTCTTTATATAACCAAACGGAACTTACTTTGTGGATATACCTCGTATATTGTGAAATCTAAGTTCTTTAAATTATAGATATCGAAAAAAAGGGAAGAATAGCGCCGGAGTTCTGAACAGGTCCGACGACCGCTACGGCTTGGACATCATTCTAGCTCTCGGTGGTGGTCAGAGGTGGGTTGGCTAGAAAACTCCGCTAATTCGCAGAAAAAGGCTAAAGTAAAATATGAAAAAGCTGTAAACTGTATATAAAATGCTTTCTATGAATAATACAGCAATTTATTGAGAAATTATTGTTACATCGAGTTTAACACAAAGCTCATTTTAAACGAGTGTAGCTTGGTCTCCCCATCTGGTATACGCTAATGATGCAAATGTGTTAATTGTATTAGTTTCTTTTGTGTGTGTAATATGTTGTGCATTATTTTTTTTCTTTGACTTTTTAACCCTTAAATGCCGGTTGTTGCCTTTCGGCAACATACCCAATTTAGGCTCATAAATACTATAAGAATAATATTAACCTATAATGTTTAATGTTGCCAATAAAATACATTCTGAAAATATTATTAAACCGATTTTCAACATTTAGATAGCAACACTTGTGCTGTTTATGAATAAAGATAGATTTATTTTTTCAATTGTTGATACATATTCTTTTTGTTTTGATAGGAAGCTTGCGAAATACCCAATTTGTTCTGCAGTGAGCAAGTAAAATTTATTTCTTATCATAGTTCTCAAAATTCTTGCGTGTTAAATATTATAGAATTTTATCTAGGAAAATTATTTTTTCAATTAAACACCAGTATTGCCGATTAGTAACAAACAGTTTTTTAGCCGTAAACCATACTTAAAACAAAATATGATTTTTTAAAGTATTTTTCCCATGATTTATTTAAAAAAAGAAAGCCGAAAAACATTTTCTCAATGATTTTTAAAAACTCAGGTATTTAGGGGTTAAATGGAGTTCTTTCAATAATGCACACATTTTTTTTGTTTTTGTGTAAAAAATTAATAATATTAAACATATCTGGAGAAATCCGAAATGTGGTGAGATCGATAATTTAAAAGTTTTCAAAGTAATTAAATTTCTTTATTAATTTCTTAAATAAGATATCAAAAAATTTTTTAATAACTGGAATTTATTATGGAAAAATGTGTTGCAACAATTTTAAATAACAAGTGCATTCGCTTAAAATATATAATCTACATATTCAATTTCGGTTTATGAAATAAATGATGAAAATTTTTATTATATACTAACTTACTATAAAAATGTAACTAATATCTGCAGTTGTTTCATTAATTTGATTAGAATTAATGCATGTTATACCTAAATTGCGAAAAAAAAGCTTTATATTGATTCTAATTATACTTAGATAATAACTATTGAATAAAATTTTAATTTTTAAGACTTTCCAACAAATTTTAAAAGTGTTTTAAGACTTCGTTTTCTCTGGCCGTCTGGCTGTCTGTCCGTCTTTTCGCGCTTTCCCTCTCGGGAATATACTCTGACTGCCTTGAGATTTTTGGATGTTATTGACGTTTACCACAGCACGAACCCTATTTGAAATGAAATTTGAAGCATGTTTAATTCATTTACAGGGACAAACAAAATTAATCATTTACATTACGCCAATGGGAAAAAGTCGTTTGAAATGTTTTTTAATAATGTAAATGTCCCTTTCAAGCATAATAAAATTGAGATGCATTTATCAGGTGCACTAAAATATGCATTCTGTAGAATATGCGGTGCAAAGAATAATTATTATTCATTTACAGGGCCACAAAATATTATTTCGTTACATAATCGCATAGGAGAAGGGGATTTTTTGTTGCGTATTTTAATTATGTTAAACTAATTCATGTGTACTGAAATTTATATACATCGCTGAGGATTACTATAAGTTATTTCATGTATAATACAAAGTTCATATCGTTTACAGGGACACAGAAATGAATTCACGTACTAAATTGTATCCGATATACTGCCTATTAGCAATGCTTGCTGGAAATGCATTTTTAATTATGATATGCGTTTCTAAGTTTCACTATACTTATTCATACTATATGGTGTGCTTAATTGCTATATTTCATATACAGGGTTACACAAAAGAATCCTTAAGGAATTCCGATTCCCGGCATGGGCATTTTTCGCTCAGTTGGTAATATTCAATTCGTATGATAACTTTACTAATCAGTTTGATTGTGTTAAAAAATTAATAGTTGAATCCTTAAGAGTTATTGAGTATGAGCGTAAAACGCTTAAAGATGGTTTTTAAAGGAGTTATGCATTTTCGCTGAGCGGCATTTAGTTTAATAAGAAATGTTTGTAGAATATAGACGAAATGATATATAGGGCCACGCAAAGAATTGGATACATGACCGTCTATGAATGATAATTTCTGGAAATGAGATTTCAATAGTTTAAGAGTGTTTTAGTTTCAATAAAATTTTAGCTAAATACTGGCGTTTAATATAATTACTCGGTAAACTACAGGGCTGTAAAAAATTATTCAAGTATGTTTCCAGCTATTAGTATAAACTGCTGAAAGAGAAATTTCAACCTGTTACGCGTTTTCTTGCTAAACTAAACTTTCCCATTTTATAGTATATATATAAACTTACAAATCAAATACTGGGTTGTTCAAAAGAATTGGAATACATATTTGGCTATGGACGGTAACAACTTAAATCAGTTTTTCAAAAGTTTTATGCGTTTTCTAAAATGTTTACTTAGATGTCTTATTTACTTTATTTCGCTAAATAATGAAGTTTTGTTAAAGCATTCAGGAAGTGTTGGAAAGTGTATCATAATCTATGCTTAACGCATTATTTTTCTTTTTTGTTTATTTATAAAAACGATTCATCTCACTAAAATACTTATTTATTCCTTACACGTCTACCACATATTTCACCATGTTTTCTCTCTCATCTTAAGAAAATGAAATTTTCTTATTGTGATGATATCATAAGTTTAGATCAAGCATATCATAAAATTCAAACTAACTACATTTGTGTTTTCAAATACGCATTCCTTTATTCTTATCTCTATGTTAAACTTATTCTTTGAAGTTCCATATTTTAAACACTTGAATATTTTACGAATATGTATAAAATCAGCTCCCATTTCTTTGTATAAATTCGAAAGCTATAGAAAACCGCATGTAATATATCACAAACTTTTATTCTTCTTTAGATGATGTTACATATTTTAGTTTCATGTCTATTAGATTTAAAATTTATTGGTATGTATATATATAAAAAAAAGTTATAAAAATCATCTCATCTTCCAAAAAAGTATGATAAAATAGAATTTATCTCAAATGGAAAAAAATATTGCACGATTTTGTTAAAGAATCACGCTTTTATTTTAAAGATGTAATAATGTATAACATTCAGCTGTTATTATAACACGCTTAAGATATATCTTTTAATGTTTTGATATTATGCATTCCATTCATCAAAAACTATCTCAGAATTATGAAAGTGTCATAGATAGATAAAAAATATTTTAACATACCATCCATTTGAATTTTAAAATAAAATCCCCGCCGGCTCGGCCTACACTCGGAGGTATATTTCGAAGTTAAGTAGTAATTTCACAACAAAACTAAATCAATATTAGAGGTGAAACTAGGTTGACAATTTAACCCAGCCGCTTTTGACGAATTTTTATTTTCATTTTTCTTTCTGGTCTTAACAATATCATATTTAAGGTGGTATGCAAAAAAAGTACTTTTTAAACCTCAACAGCTCAAAATTTTCTGACACAAATTCAAACTCATTTTTAAAAGTAAAAATCTGAACCTTGCAAATGAAAAAAATAAATCATCTTTAATATCTAGTCGTAGTGTGTTTTTATATTTTGATCGGTCAACGAAATGAAAACTTTTCAGTGATTTTTTTAGCTGCACTTTCTCGTAAGATGAATGTGATTCACACTCGTCGCGTTCCTCGGGAATCTGTTGCCGTACCCTCAATGTCTACGAATAAGATATTACGGGTAACCTGATGTAGGCGAAGGGTGTCTATTGACAATATGTATAAATATGAACAAATGTGGAAAATAAACAAATTTTGCGAATTTGTTACATTTAGTAAAGGGGGTCTGGGGCTAAAAATTCTCAAAAAAATGCAATTTTTTATATTATTGGCTTAAAAAACAATACTGAGTTTTTAACGTTAAATACCGCAAACCGAATGCTTTTATCTTCATTAGATCCAGAGATATAACACTTTTTGCCTTGAGAAGAGATGCATTAGCTGCCCGCTGAAGAGACCTTTAGCTCCATTTATCTCAGAATGAATTTTTTTCACGATTTGTCAACTTTAAAAGAATATATCTAAAGTTCCTTACAAGATACACCAAAGAGCCAAAACATTATGACCATCCCCACATTTTGCAATAAAGTCGCCTGGATGGCGTGGAAGGCACGTAATCAGCTGGGGATGGTATTTGACTATTGATAGGGAGTATGAGAAATCATTTTTGCGCTTACGTCTGCATGTGATTGGAAAAGCAGCTGATCTAAGCGACATTGATAGAGGGCAGAATTCAATGGTCCGATGGCTCAGAACGAGTATCCCCAAAACTTCACGACTCGTGGATTGTTTGCGACATATCTTTGTTAGTGCGTATGAAAAGTGGATGAATAGCGGTGAAATCATCAGCAGATGCCATGACGTTGGACGTCCACGTGTTATCAAGAAAAAAGGGACGTCGGAGGCTCTCCCGCTTGGTAAAGCAAAATCGGATACAGGCAATGGCTCGGCTGACAGCCCAATACAATACAGGTCCAAGGAGAATAGTTTCTGATTACACAGTTCAGCTGACATTGTCGGATATGGGGGTACTCAGTAAACGTCCCACCCATGTGCCTCTGTTGACAAAGCATCATCTCCAACTACTCCTACACTAGACTAGGGAACATCGTGACTGGACATTGGATCATTGGCAGAGAGTTGCCCGGTCAGATGAATCACGATTCATTATTCAACACGCCGAAGGCAGTGTAAAGGATTCGCCTTTTTTCAGTCGATCTGTTGCTCCCCCTTATGCAGCAGGTCATATCATGGGCGTTCTCATGGGCGTTCCCGAGACCTCGAATTGTTGCAGAACAGGCTATGAAGGCCGCGGACTATCTGAACATCATTGCAGAACAGTTGTACCCTTACATGTTATTAGTCTTTCCAACTGGAAATGAACTCTTCGAGTGCGACAGTGCTCCATCTCACGGTGCTGGAATTGTGATGGAGTGATTCCAAGAACATAATACCGAATTCTAGTTAATGTCTTGGCAGTCTAACTCAACGAATCTTAATACAATAAAACAGATTTGAGATGTCATGGAACGGCAGCTCAGCGCTCAAAAACAACCATGTTGTAATATTTCGGATTTGCGCGACCGATGCTTGAATATCTGCTACAATCTGTCTTCGGCCATCTACCAGGACTTGTGTCATCCATACCAAGGCGGGATGCAGCTTTCTTGCGGAACAAAAGCGAGACATTCGTTATTAGGTAGGTGGTCATAATGCTTCGGCTCGTCAGTGTATATGCATGAAATTTTTAACAGAGATTTTATGCTATAGCGAAAGAGCTTTAAAATTCAGATTAGGCGAGCATCAGAGATATATTGCAAATCAAGAAATCTCTAAATCTTCGATTGCTTCTCACTGTTGGTCTTCCAGTCATTGTTTCAATTTCTCCATGGCCAAAATTATTTCTTCCCCTGCCTCTCCCTCTCACTTGGATTTTCATGAAGCATATTTTATTTCTAAAAATTCTGCTAATCTTGCCAATGATCTCCCATCATCTCCTTTCCTATCTCCAGCGTGGAAATTAATTTTGTAATTCTTTTCCCTTTTCTCTTGTTTCTTTTCTTTTTATTTTGTAAAAAAAAAAAAAAAAAAAAAAAAATTAATAATAATAATTTGGATTTTTTTTTCTTGTTCTTTTATAGTTCTTTATTTATTATTTTTATTTATATTTTTAATTTACTTCTTTTATTTTTTCTTTTATTTACATTTTTTCCATTTCGTTTTCTCTTCTATCTTTTTTCAACACATTTCCCTTTTGCATATCCCACTATCAGGTAGCGCCATCTGTCGCATTCTTCGCAACATTCTTTATCTTCAGTTCATTTTTGAACTTGTTCGTTTACGAACACGTGTATGCTGTAGCTGATGACGAGCTGTTATGTTTTTAGCTCGAAACGCGTCCTGTGTTTTGTTTTAATTTTATGGTGATTTTTTACAAAGTTTTATTATTTTAATTATTTTAATTTTATGCTATATTTCCAACAGTCTTCAGTATTTTTAATTTTGAGTGATAATTGTGAAAATATGCTAATTAATGTAAAACTCACTCATAAGAAAACTTCATTTTTTTATTTAAGAATTTTTTATAAAATTCTTAAACAATATTTTAAGAAATCCTGAAAACAAATTAAAATGGCACATTTTCTGTACACAAAAGTGTAAAAATTTTGTAAATCGAGTGAGTACTTCCAGTGTTATACCAAAAATTAAATATGTTTAAAATTTTGCAATTTAAATAAAAAAAAAATTTTTAAATTTTTCAGATTTTTTTACATGCAATATTTTTATTATATTAAAAGATATTTCAGAAAAAAAAAATCATAACAAAATCTGTATAAATAAAAAAAATAGAATTTAATCCCCTTAAGTTAGATATATGTTTATCAATATTATGAAGCACAGACGAGTCTGTGCATAACGCTGACGTCATTTTGATGTCACAGCGACTGCAGACTATTGAATTTTCTTTTTATTAACATTTACTGTATTTTTTTTAAATTTCTAAATACCGCATATTTTCAATTTTTAAACCGTCGAATAGAGATTAAAATGCACTTTAAAATGCAATTTGTTCGAAAACTATATAGTAATTTCTTTGAACACTGTATCGGAGTTTATCGATTTTTTTTAAATAAGTTTCAAGCATGATTTTTTAAACCTATTTCTGTCACTTGTAGACAGACGATTTAAAAAAAAAAATCTATTTGCATTTAAACTAGTATAAATAAAATTGTTTAGCATTTGTTTCCGGCTTACAATCCATAATGAAATTAAAAACTTATTAATATGAAAATAATAATAATAAAATACAAATAACACACAAATGTAGAAAATGTATTTGAACTACACTTAAACCACTGAAATTATGAGAATAAAAAAAGGCTTTGGCGATTTCTTCAAATGTTAATTCCTGGCACGAAGACAATACGAAAGTATCGCTTTTAATAAATTTCAAAATTTTATTTGAATGCGTAGTTGCTATTTTTCATATAAAAATGATTGCTGCTATTGTTAGTGAAAAAGCTAAAAAATCTATATTAAATATAAAAAATCTGTTATAGTTTTTAATTTAAAAATATACTGTGAAACCCCGATTTAACGTAACCCGCATTTAACGATTTCCCACATATAACCTCATTTTTAGCTAGTCCCAATTAATTTCCTATACCTCTAATGTTAAATAATCCCGGATTTAACGTTATCATTTGGAATTATTTCCCGCACTTAACTTTTTTTTAGCTGTAAAATCTCAATGAAACTTTTCTAAAATAGTCTAAATTTGTGATTTAAAAAAACTTTCTATCAAAGCGTGCAAAATTCGTATTCTCTCTCTCTCTTTTCTTTTTTCATCCTTTCTTACCAACTACAGGTGCAATATTTAAAAGCCGTCCTCTTTTTTCTTCAGCTCCTTTTTATTTTATTCGGTTGTGCTTTCTGTACTGTACAACGCAGGGTTATCTACAACGGAGCTGATAGCATTCCTTAGAGATTTTTGATTAGCATTAGCATGGCGTCAAAAGGAAAGCGATTTTCTTTACTTGAAAAATTTGAAATTATCGCGAAAATCCAAAATTACAATTAATACGATTAATTTGTATTCCGTATTCACATTTGTAAGCAATTTTACAGTAAGTAGATTCAATGGAGAAAATTGTAAAAAATGGAAAAACAGGCTAAAAAAAAAAAAAAAAAAAAAAAAAACGTGAAATCGTCACTGTTTGAGGAATTTGAAAATTGGAAGCCGTTAGAACTTCCATAACACTAAAAGCATTCATTTGAAATACTAAAGACCGAGTGAAAAGGTTACGAAAACTTATATACGTTAAGAAAGCGATTTGTGATGTAGTAGCTGCTAAAACAGGACGCCAAGAAAAATAAAATATTTCTTTAAATCATAATTTAGAAGCCTAATGTCTAAATCATTGTAAATAAAGAAATTAAACGTATCCTACGTAAATTAGTCTTTATTTTATGGTCATTGTTTTGTTTTTGTCTTACCTCGATTTAACGTTTTCTCGTATTTAGCGTTATTTCGTTATGGTCCTTGAATAACGTTAAATCGGGGTTTCACTGTATATGGTATTCACATATTATCTGTAACCCAGGAATCCCGGGTTGGAATTCATTGTTTCTTTAAAAATTCCTTGTGAGTTTACGATGTCAAAGAAAAAACTCCTAATTTTTTGCGACGAGAAAGTAATGAATAGATTTGAGTAAATACCACTTGCAGCAGAATTTCGCTTTTATATATTTTTAAAAAAGTAACAGTAAAAGTGCAAATTGCTGAAAATGTTTACACTGAAACGGTGAAATTCCAGCTGTATAAGAGAAATTTCTTATTTAAAAAGAAAACAAAATTATGTTTAACCCCTTAACAGTGACATTCGTCTTCTTACAAAATAATTAAAAATGGGGCTGGACACCACTTTTTCCATACAAAAATATTTACCTTACTTAATCGAAAAATATCTGACAAACAATAAAGATAAATTTACAGTTACAAATTAGTGGTATCAAAATGCATTTAATAACGAAGCAAGCAAAGTGTTCTTGCCCGAATCCAGTTCGGGCCACACTGTTAAGGGGTTAAATATGGGGAAATTTTCTATACTAAAATACTAGTTGAGATTTGTTCATTCGATAGTCTGGCTTCCTTCACACATTTTACTATAGGTAAAGGAAAAAATTTAATTGCGTAAGAACGTGAGTTATGGAAGCGTAAAAGCGAGGTTATACTGTATATATATTATACGGGGTATTTATGAATAAATATCGGGGTTTTAACGCTTCGTAGTATTTATTACATAAAACTTAAAATTATAATTAATACATAAAATGAAAAAGCAATTCAGACAGTTTTACTTACAAGCTTACAAGTGTACAATGTGAGCACCTTTCGTCATATGACACATATCAAGTCGATATCTCAGTTCTTCCCAAACGTTTATTCGCAAATAAGTTCTGTTCAGACGCTCACCCGATCTGACGCCATGGGATTTCTACCTGTAGGTGTTCATAAAGTATCGTGTATATGTGCCTACACTACTAGCTGACCATTTCAGCTTTTACAACAATGACTCCACAAACACTAATCACACACACTTGTAAGCTTGTAGATAAAACTGTTTGAGTTGCGCTTGCATTTTATGTATTAATTATAATTTTAAGTTTTATGTAATAAATACTATCAAGCTTTAAAACTCAATATTCATTTAGAAACACCCAGTATATTGCCAAAAATTTGTATTACAGAAACATTTCTATGAAAGGTTATTGAATGTTGGTATAACAGGGAGCTGAGCACTGATATCGGGAGCTTTAGTGCTCTACATAATTTCTTAACAGTTATTGATTATTTTGTAACATGTACTTTTATAAGTGTTTTGTGATGGTCGAGTACTTACTAATTAAAGCTCATACACAGGGCAAAAATATTATATTTACATACTGATTCTGTTTTCTGTACACAAAGAGCGATTTTGTAATAACAAGGTGTGTCTCACCGAAATAAATTCACCGTGATTGTGTGCTGTAATTGGACACGAAACAATCTAATAAGAACGAAGCAAACTAATGAGAACGAAACAAATATATTGCGAAAGTCTATAAACAAATACATATTTACAAGGAGTAACTCACTCCCTGCCTTACCTGGGCGGGAAAAAAAATGAATCTGTACTGAAAAGAAGGGGGAAAAGTGTCCCGCCGAAATAAAACCACTACTGTTAATAGACAATATATCCGCCATGTTTATAATATATATGACTTAGAATATACGATGTGGTATACCATTTATCATTCCTTTGAGGACAGTAGCACCAATATTCTCCACGCTTCAATGATGACGACCTTCAATTTTGCGACAGACTGAAAGTGTCTGCCATTGGCATATACAGCACTTCTGGGGATATCTTATACATTTAATTGGGGATTGAGATCAGGGAAAAGCAGTAGGACATTCATGACATGCGCCCGATTATCCAAAAACCGTTTCCAGGAGGATCTTGCAACGATAATGGAGGTATTGCCCTGTTGGAAAGTGCAACTTAGTCCATCAATTCTCTTCACAAATGGCAGTAAATGGTTTTCTAGCATTTCTTTATATTCGGTAGCATTCATGCGGGCTGAGAGAAAAGCCATGTTATGTTTACCTCCATAGCTGAAGCCTCCCTATACCATAAATGAGCCTCCACCTTGCTGTATTTTGTAGAAAATTTCCTCTTCTTTTCTTATGTCATACCAATAGAAAGCAAGGCAGCCTGTCCCATACAATTTTTTTTCTCATCTGAGACTATAACACGATGCCACTGGTCCTTCCAGGTTTGATGATACTTGGACTGCCTAATCGACTCTACTTTGCATGTGGATAGCTTTAAACATAGGTTGCTGTTTCCTTTTCTTATATCACAAATTGCTTGTACGCTTTTCAATTCGTGACAAGGTGGATTTTGTCGCAGGGATGTTATCCTCTTTTGCTAACTGTTTTACGGAAATACCACCTCGTGAAAGACGACGCAAAGCTTCTTTTTCCTGCCTGGAAGTCATTTTTCTGCATGTAAACCTCCTTTCTTTATGCCCGTACACATTGTACTGATTTACAAAATTGTCTATTGCGGTTTTACATCGTTTGATTTGCTTAGATATTGGTCTATGTGACAGATATTGTTCCTTAAAAGCTGTTACATGTCCTTCCTCGAACTTTGATTGCTGGGTTTTCTTTCCCATTGCAATACTGCAGGAGAAATCGAAAATACAACCTTCTAAAGTCTGCATAAAGTTCGACTGGCTCAGAAAAAGTATTTCAACGTCCTGACGTCATGAACATGTTGAACTGCAGCAGTTCGAATGTCTGTAGTTACCAATAAACACTAGGCTTTATTTCATTGGGACACATCTTATTCGGGTAACTTTAAATATTTTTTCATGACATATGCATGAAGAATAATTTTAAGTTCTGATTTTTATTATTTTTTTAAATACTTTCTATAATTTAAAAATTGGTTCTATGGGTAAGATTATACAGTTTTTATGTTAGTTTTTCCACAAATATATACAATATATCTTTGTAAAAAAATTGCTTAAACATCTAGTGGACAGATATTCGTTACTTCTTTGTGTACAGAATTGAATATTTCGTATGTAGGGGCGATTATACAAAAACTATACACCTGAGTTTCATACTAAAAATATTATATCCAAGCCCGTTATAAAACAATACAGAGAACTTTGCATTCCTATTTAAATTTCTATTCAAGCAAAAAATGAATATAAATAAAAATAGCACACTTTTTTACATAAGAATTATATCTTGGCATTTCATCCGGCGCAACTTCTTACTTATCAGTTTGCATTCCTATACATAAACAATATAATTTTTGAAATGAAAAACAAATTTCAAATTAATTGCTGAAAAGGCGCAAAGGCCAACATAGTGAAAAAGATTCCATGCCGGGACTCGAACCGGGCCATCAGTATAGCGCACTGACATTCAACCGACTAAACCACATGGAAGGATACTCAGCCTGGAAAATTTCAAACTATTACATGTTGGCAAGGCTACAAACGCAGCACGAGATGGAATATTTATCGTGAGCCACTGACTTGCGGCATACACGAAACTTAAGAGCCATTATTTTGAAATTCAGACAAAAAAGTGATATTTTGATAGCTGTATTTTTTAATTGGCTTGATTTTTTTTCTGTTGAAGTATATCATATTTAATGAATATTGTGCAATTTTGAAACCCTGAAAAAATTTCCTGTTTCCTATAGAAAATGTTAAATTTCAAGATCATGACTTTCTTTTTTCATGAAAATTGAAATGCCAGTATGTTTGGATTGCTATATCTCTGGAAAGCACCAACATCCCAAAATTCTTTTGTCATAAACTATTAGTATAATACTACATGCTTAGTAAAATTTACTTGGTTCCATGGGGCATTGTTAATTTTCATTGTTATGTTGCCCCAAATTGCAATCAAAATGAGGTTTTTTGTCTATTCTCTCCACTTTTTATCTTTTTTAAGCAATAGTACTTCAAACTTTTTCTTATAGAATATGAAAGTTTACTATTAGGACAAGCTAAGTAATATAGAACTTTACAATATCGATGCAGTTAGCAGATATAGCCTGTTAAATATTCAAAAGTTTCAAAATCTGCAACTTTTGAATTAGTCCTATTTCAAAACAGCATCACAGTTGAATAAAATAAAATATATCAGGTAGTAGTTAAACATATGTACAAAAACATGGAAACGAAAAATAAGTGGGGTCGCATGCTATTTTCAGAAAAAAATGACAAACGTTACAAAAAGGCAATATCAGTATCAGGCTTTTTCTCTATAAGATAATGATTTATCCCGTTTCTCTTTCCCTTTCCTATGTTTTTCCCCTATGAGGAAATGGAACATCCCTTTTCTCTTTCTCCTTCTAGGGAAGAAACTTTGTCTGATTTCAAAATAATGGCTCTTAATGAAATCCAGCATCGATTGAAACTATATTAATACATGGAAATTTTTCGCTTTGTATGCATAGAATGTCAGTGTGCTGTACGGATGGCCCGGGTTCGAGTCCCGGCATGGAATATTTTTCACTATGTTCGCCTTTGCGCCTTTTAAGCAATAATTTGAAATTTGTTTTTCATTTGAAATATTGAATGCAAGGCGAATGTTTCTCTCTGGAAAAATTTCCATGTATTAATAAAAATATAAATTGCATTTTAAAATATTATTAGCAAAATAGAAACATTTGAACTAAAAGTTTTGCATAGCTATATTCAGTATAGAAAATAACAGAAGCACATAGAACAAGAGATCAAATCAGTGTTCCATGTTAAAAAAACATGAATAATATTCTTTCCTGGCAATATGAAATATTATTATCCAGGTAGAAATTTGAAGATTCTCATTTATTCGAAAGAAATGGATTTTCGGAGAAAATAGACAATTTGTAAAATCTATATTGTAGTAAGTAAAATTCATATAATTAAACATAAACGCTCTTACTTTTGGAAAGTGTTTAATAATCTATGCCTGATGCTCAATTTTTCGTTCAAGATGATTATCAAAATAGAATCTTTTGAAATAAAAGTTTCGAATAAGGGTCATTCTCCCAAAACTGTACATTTTCAATGCAAATTTTTCCCGTAAAAATTTTGTTTTTCAAGACAAATGTTATCATTTTTAGAAACTTATAACTTACTGCAAGTAAAAATCAGCAATGGCCCAGTTACATTATAGTTATTTTTTTAGAAACACAAATTTTATTTACCCATTAACCGTCGAAACTATAAAATAGGGATCTTCATTTTTTAGTAGAAAGACGTTTGACACCACAAATTTTGAAAGTAAATCTTCGCTTTATTTAATGATCAAAGTTCCTGTTATTAACACGTTCACGTCGGCTCGGTGGATCACACTCGGCTGTCTCAGAGCTGGCAAATCTCCGGCCTTTTGGATACTAGTATTTTAATACAGAAAATGTTGTGTTGTTTAATTAGAACAATTGTGCGATTTAAAGGAACAACATTTTCTCTAAAATAATAGTGGTGTGCAAAAAGCCGGAGACTTGACAACTCTGAGACAGTCGAGTGTGACCCACCGCGCCGGCGTGAACGTGTTAACCCTCCGTCTACCAGACGGGTCCATTGGACCCGACAGGTACATACAAAATATTCATTCAAACGAGAAATTTCTTTAAAATAAACTAAGTATATAAACCAGACAAAAATAAGGTAAATAAATAAGTTAAATAGTTTTAAATAAAAATTCTGGTGTAGAACGTTTTATTAAAACTTGAATAAAATTCCCGGTAGATCTAGGGTTAAATAAGGCAAATTTTTTAATTCTAAAATAGTGGTAGCTAGATAGTAAATTTAAGCATTTGCATTTAATTTTACTGTTGCGTGAACGCAACACCAGCGCGTAATGGATTAACACGTTGCCACCGAAATACTCAAGGCCTGAGGACACGAGTTGTGACGTCATCACTAATCGACATATCACCAATCGACCTATCAAAATCGAATCAAATTCTCACTAGTGTTGGAATTCACACTGGAAAATTTTGAAAAGCAATTTTCTTTTTTTTAATTTGTGGAATATCTCTATCATCGTATACAACAATACTAACTATTTAAAGTTACTGGTGAGAATTCAGAATCTCAAAATAAAAATTCGGCCAGATACGGAATGCCACAGTGTGGCCGTATCTGGCTGATTTTTTATTGGGGTATTCCAAATTCTCACCAGTAAGTTTAAATAGTTATTATTGTTTTATAACATGATAGATATTCCACAAATAAAATAAAATAAAACTGCTATTCAAAATTTTTCGGTGTGAATTCCAATACTAGTGAGAAAAGTTTGTCGATTAGTGATGACGTCACAACTCCCGTCCTCGGGCCTTGAGTATTTCGGTGGCAACGGTTAACATCATTCACGGATGTGAACTTTATGCTGCAATTATGTTTTTTGTAGTGCGAGAAAGCATAAAAATCTCTTAATTCTATTTGATATATAACTAAAGAGCAATTCTATATAAAAATGCATAATGAATTTGTTTGTAATGAATATAAAAAAACACAAAAAATTCATCTTCTATCTAGAGCTTCTTTTCATCACCCATCTTTTAAATGTTATTCAATTCTTCTTATTTAAAGTTTTGAAACAATCTTTTTTTGATTTACAGCCATTGTAAATTCTTGTTAAGCATTTATCTCTAAAATATACATTTTCAAAATTAAGAGATTCTCGGAGGTGAGGAACATGCTCTAAATATTAACCTACATATTTATTTTTTTGAGAATTTTTTTTTTCCTTTAAATCAGCAACTGTTGATATAATTACATAAGCAATATATAAGCAAATATCTTAGTGTTGATTTAGTGACCTTGAATTGCAGTTCACGGAGGTGAGAATTCCAATAACCATCATTGCTTTTTTATAACAAATTCTAATACATGAGTATTAAATAAAATTCTGACTTATAATTTAACAACAGCAAACATACTGGCTAACTTTAGCATCATGGGAAACAAAATCTGATGATAATTTCACTATTTATTAACATGAAAATGCAACTTAATGTTTGGTTCATGGAGGTGAGAATTTATTGTGTGACACTGCTTTTCGTACTCAGAAATTAAACAAAAAATCAAATAAAGTAATTAACTATGCTAAGTTACTTTGCTCTTATTATAGTAGTACCTAAAATAATAATTATTTAACTATTTTATTTTCAATTAAATAAGTAATCAGTCATTTTCCTTAGTAACATTGGGTGTGTGACATGACACGGACGTGAGATCTCACATACTGTGTACTAAGAAATAAAAAATATAAAGTAATGATAAAAAATGTATGCACAACACATTTAGTCTTCTTTCACTTTCAATAGAAAACATAAATTAATTTAAACATGTTCCTGTCAAATACTGAAAAAGGCTTTGTGACTGGAATAGTACACTTTTTGGAGAATGACCCGTAACTACATTCAGTCTGGAAAAGAACTTAACTGCTTAGAAAAGAAGATCAAAAGGGCGTTCCATATTATATGCATAAAGAATATGTTCTTCTCTGGCAAAGTGGAATATTATATCCCATATGAAAATTTGAAAAGTCCAACTCCTTCGAAAGAAATTGAAATTCAGAGAAAATGGACATTTTGTGAAATCTATATTTCAGGAAGTAAAATCTGTAGAAATAAATTTGAATTCTGTATGTTTTGAAAAGTGTTTCATAGTCTATGCCTAATGCTTAATTTTCATTCCTGTTTAACAAAACTGCAATAAATAAACAACCATAAATATAAATAATTTTAATTTCTTTAACATTTCGGCGTCTGATTTTTATTTCTTTATTGTGTATAAAAATAATATTCTCCTAGCTACGGACGTTTGTACAAAAATACTTCACTTGAGTTTCTTGGTAAAAATATCGTGCATATCCACACACATTACAGAAAAATAGGAAAATATTTTTCATTGCAATTCCCTTTTTCAACTAAAACGTATCAAGATTTTGCATAGGAGAAATTCTTTTGGCATTTATTCCTAAGCAACTTCTGACTTATCATTCTGCATTCCGTTTCATAAAAATGTGACTTGCATTTTAGAAGTTTATTAGCAAAATAGAAACTTTTGAGCTAAAAGTTTTGAATAACTATTTTCTGCCTAGAAAAGAACATAAGTGCTCAGAAAAGAAGATTAAATGGGCGTTTCTTGTTAAAAACAAGCAAAATAGCCTCCCTTTTAAAACGAAATATTATACCATAGATGAAAGTTTTGAGATTCTCATTTCTCCGAAAGAAATGGAATTTCTGAGAAGATAGAAATATTGTAAAATCTATATTGTAGGAAGTAAAATCAGTAGAATTAAGCTGAAACGCTTAAAGATTTGTTACTCACGGAAATGATAAAAACTTAGAAACATGTACGGTATATGAGACATGTAACAAAAGTTGGATATGTTACTGGCGAGTTATAATATCCTGCTAGCAATTTGAACTTCACGAGATCTTATCTGATCTCTTATATTGTTTTTCAAATCAAATAAGTATATATTAAATTGAAAACCTACTTAATAATAGAAATTGAAATAAGAAACACATAAAAGCAAAATAAATATATTTTGCAAAACAAAATTTATTTTTATTCAATGATTTCGATTAAAATATGTTTGATTGTCTCGGGTAAAATGCAGGATATTGAATGTATGTATGAAGTAATACATTTATAATAAAAATGTCATATACTTATTTTTTTTTTTTAATTCAAGTAAAAATTACAGTGATGAATGTGTTAAAAATATAAAGTGATATTTTACCGAAGAGATTTGATACATTTTGTATAATTAGCCGTATGAAATTTTATTTAGTAAAATTTAATTAAATGTTTTTATATGTTTTGTCAATGGATTTAACTCATGAATACTTACTAATTTAAAATTCATAATTTTAGGTAATGAGTTTTGTACTTAAACTGGAGTCTCTAACTGATTAATAAAAGAGATACTCTAATCAAATTACTGGTATGCTATGCTTTTTTATATTAGTGACAATGTAATGTCTGCAGACTTTAGTCTATTTTGCGCATATATTGTATTCAATTATACGCAAAGCTGACCCAGTCTTCGGTAATATAAAATCATATGCAAAAAAACATTGATGAATAATTTAATAGGGGTCATTATTCAGCAGATATATTTACCAATTATATACAATTTGTAAAACTGGGATAATAAATTTGTAAAGAAAAATACCTATACCTCGGTGACATAATTTGTTCTTAACAATATATGTCTACTTAACATTTTTTTTTTTACTTTACTGCTTCATGTAACCTAACAAACACCCATTATTTGTTGAAAAAATTATATTAGATTTTAATAAATGGATGGTTTGTAGCATCAAATTGTTTACTTCAATGTCTAGTAATAGTGTAAAAGTAATAAAAATCCACTTGAAAATGAACTAATATAATGTAGATTAATAAAATCAACTACCAGGATGCGTAAAACCATATATTTAATACTCAATTAACTTATTTATTCACAGAAACAACATTAAAAATTTTTCAATTAAGAAAGCTGATTACGAATTCTATAATTTAAGTAATAAATTAAAAACAAATTATTCTGAAATAAACTTCCCAGACGACTTGAAAACTCCACAGATTGTAAGCATTCTGCCGACAGCTGTAATGAAATGCGTTTGCCTTGCATTACGAATGTAAACGAAACAAGTAGGAAATTGCTCGTCAAACGTGGCAAATGAGGTGCGTTCGTTCTATAACTAGTTTTATAAATATTTTTTGCACCCCATATTGTACAGAATGTATATTTTTTTACACTTCATAAGTGCATAGTCTGTAACATCATTAAAATGCACTTGCAATAATTGTAACGGAAAAATTTTGAGTGCCCCTGTAATTAAACTATACATCCAATTTTCATAAAATCTGAAATGGCTCGACAAAATTTTGCAACAATCATATATTTAAATTTTCAGACGATTCGGAAGACTGTAACATCATTAAAATGCACTTGCAATAATTTTTTCCCATTGGCCATAATGTAAAGAAAAACTTTTGAATGTCCCTGTAATTAAACTATACATCCGATTTTCATAAAAATTGAAATGGCTCGACAAAATGTTACAACAATCATATATTTAAAATTTCAGACCGTTCGGTCGGGTAGTTTTTGCTCTGTTATATGCGGACGGACAGACGGACAGACGGACAGACGGACTGAACGACGACTATAGGTGCTACGTATTTATATAACTAGTAAATCTGCAGATCAGGAGCCTCAACGTCAGCTATGCAAGTCACTGTTTTTAGACACACTTGGGTAATATTCAATTTCATGCAAACCGCAATTTAAAGTTTTCAAATTATGTAATTATTTATAAGAATAAAAAATACGAAGTTTTCAGACATTAGAAGCATTAAATTAAAAACGTTGTTATGGAAGGATATTTTGAAATAATTTTCATGAGCTACTAATTCTGATATTTTTTTAAATAATAAAACAGATTTCTTCAGGGGGGGAGGGGCTCCGCCTCCTGAACTCCCCGTGGTTTCATTAATTTACATATGTAACTTTTTATTTATTGCGCTAATGGTTATCGCAAATCTTAAATTTCTTTTTATACTTCCGAGCCTTAATTTTCAATACTGGTGGACAGAAAATGATTCACATTGACGCAATTATATTAAAAGTTTAGGTTTTATGAATGAAAATATAATTTCCTTTTAAAAATAAAATAATTTTCATTCGTATTTTCTGAAATGAGACGGCATTAAGAAGTAACACTCGTCATAAAATATTTCTTTAGGTAATCTAGTTAATGCTTGGTTTTTAAGAATGAGAATATTTATTTCCCAGTACAATGACGTCATTTTCGACCGCGATAATTTTGCGGTGTAAAATTTTGACATTTACTATATATTTGATTTTCAAAAGTTTTTTTTTTTTTCTCATTGAAATTTTCGATTAAAAATTAACATTTCTGTTAGCTGTGTGCAGACGATAAACCATGAGATATTAGTAACATTTCTTTTAATAATAATAAGAATTAATATCATAACACAAGCCCTTTTTATTTCAACCTCAAAGCATATTAGTTGCCGAAACGTCAGTGAAGGCTTACTGTGGAGACACGAAATGTTTTGGTTTCCGTTTGTCTGTCTGTCTGTCTGTCTGTCTGTCTGTCCGTCTGTTCCGCGATAACTGCCGTAAAAAGCATCCGATTAGCTTAAAATTAAGTATGCATGTTGGTAAAATCCCCGGATTTAGCTGTATAGTTTTTGGTTAAATTTGGTTCATGCGTTCGGAATATGTAGAACATTTTATTTTGCGACTTAATGCTTTCCTATAGCAATTCAGACGATTTTTCCATTTTTATTTGTTGAAAGGAAATGGCTCATATGATTGAAGGATTTAAATAGTAAATTATGGATGATGTAATTTCTAATTAGAACCATACATTATTCATATTAGTTTGAAATTTTGTGTATACATTTGTCAGAGTTTTTAAATTCGGTGTTTAACTTATGGAGGTATTTTATATATGTGTTCCAATAATATATCTTTTTTATAAATTTACTTTTTTTCAAAGCACATATTTCATTGTTTTATTTTCTTTTAACTGTTGCCTAGCGACGGAACTACACCTAAAAATATCGTAAATGTGAAAGTATTTGTAATTGTTTGAAGTCAATCAAAGTCAAAAGGGACGAATTAATGCCTTTGTGACTTTACATATAGATGAAATTTACCCCAGAAATAAAGAAAGACTATGTTCTGCTTATTTTGTTCAAATATTTTTTCTTTTAAATTAAGAAGTTCATTATTTTCATAAGGAATAAATTGACATTTTGCTATAAATTTAACAATCTTTTTTTTTTTTTTTTTACCGTTGCCAAGAAAATCCTATCCCAGAATAATAATTTATCCTAAACGGTTAATTTTGATTTGAAAGATTTTCATGTGCAAGAGGAAAATGAAAAAAAAAATAGACATGAATACGTCTTCATATTGGAAATAAAACTAAAATACGAAAAGAAGGTGAATTTGATCTCATATATCAAAAATAAAACTAATATGCTTTGAGGTTGAAATAAAAAGGGCTTGTGTTATGATATTAATTCTTATTATTAAAAGAAATGTTACTAATATCTCATGGTTTATCGTCTGCACACAGCTAACAGAAATGTTAATTTTTAATCGAAAATTTCAATGAGAAAAAAAAAAAAACTTTTGAAAATCAAATATATAGTAAATGTCAAAATTTTACACCGCAAAATTATCGCTGTCGAAAATGACGTCATTGTATTGGGAAATAAATATTCTCATTCTTAAAAACCAAGCATTAACTAGATTACCTAAAAAAATATTTTATGACGAGTGTTACTTCTTAATGCCGTCTCATTTCAGAAAATATGAATGAAAATTATTTTATTTTTAAAAGGAAATTATATTTTCATTCATAAAACCTAAACTTTTAATATAATTGCGTCAATGTGAATCATTTTCTGTCCACCAGTATTGAAAATTAAGGCTCGGAAGTATAAAAAGAAATTTAAGATTTGCGATAACCATTAGTGCAATAAATAAAAAGTTACATATGTAAATTAATGAAACCACGGGGAGTTCAGGAGGCGGAGCCCCCCCCCCTGAAGAAATCTGTTTTATTATTTAAAAAAATATCAGAATTAGTAGCTCATGAAAACTATTTCAAAATATCCTTCCATAACAACGTTTTTAATTTAATGCTTCTAATGTCTGAAAACTTCGTATTTTTTATTCTTATAAATAATTACATAATTTGAAAACTTTAAATTGCGGTTTGCATGAAATTGAATATTACCAAATTGTGTCTAAAAACAGTGACTTGCAGAGCTGACGTTGAGGCTCCTGATCTGCAGATTTACTAGTTAGAAATTGCATCATCCATAATTGCCGAAACGTCAGTGAAGGCTTACTGTGGAGACACGAAAAGTTTTGATTTCCGTTTGTCTGTCTGTCCGTCTGTCTGTCTGTCTGTCTGTCTGTTCCGCGATAACTGCCGCAAAAAGCACCCGATCAGCTTGAAATTAATTGGGCATATTTGTGAGATAGCCGGACGTAGCTGTATAGTTTTTGGTTAAATTTGGTTCATTCGTTCGGAAAATATGGAAGATTTTATTTTTCTTTATAATGTTTTTCTACGGCAAGTCAGACGATTTTCAAATTTCCATTTGTTGAAAGAAAATGGCACGTTTGATTAATGGATTTAAATGTCAAATTATGGATACTAACATTCCAAATAAGGGTTTTAAATTATTCCTATCATATTGAAGTTTTATCAATGTATCTATCAGATTTTTTTATTTACGTGTATAATGTTTTGAGGACATTTATACATGTATTCCAATAATATAAAGAATTTTTAAATTAATTTTCTTGTTTTACATGATACATATTTCTTTTTTTTTCTCCTTTTCTTCGTTGCCTCGCGACTGTTATTCGTAGCCTATCATTGCTTCAAATATGAATGAAGTTAGTAAATTACGTTAATTTGTTGCATGTACTATTAAAAGGCTATCACAAAAAATATTTTATCGCGCCAAATCGATGCAATTTATGCAATTAACAGTGGGCACGATAATGAATTATTTTCCAGTAGATTTATAGATCTCCAGATATGCATATTTTGGGGGGCTTTTAATATGTTATTGCTATCGCATGGATTAGGATGTTTAAACTAAGGTTTAACCATGCTATTAGTGAAAAAAAAGTACAGTTAAAGGCATGTAAATCCTTTTTAACACTTTCCAACATGGATGAAAAGTATTTATGACTTCAGTTTTTCTATCTGTCGTCTGCCGTGTTTCTCTACGTGCTCTAACTCGCGTAAATATAGTCGGGATTGCATGTAATTGATATACGTTATTGAGGTTTGCCAAAGTATGTTTGGTATTAAAAATGAAGTGTTGCATTCATAGCTTAATTACAGGGGCCCTCAAAACTATTCCGTTACATTATAGTCTTTGGGAAAAATCGTCTGCGGTGTATTTTAATAATGTTACACAATTTTAAACGTAATGAAATTTATATACTTTATTAAGATGCACTAGAACCTGGTTACTATAAAATATGTTATGTGTAGCACTTACAGCATGCGTACAGGGAACTCAAAAGTATTCATAATATTACAATCTTTGAAGAAAATCCTTTTGTGGCGTTTTTTAATGATGTTACTCTGTTACAAAATAATAAAATTGATATGTATTTTTGAAACATTTTTGTAGTATATGGGGTACAAAGCATATTTTTATTTCAGAGTCACACAAAAGTGGTCGATTAAAATGTGGTCTACGGGGGGAAAAAAACTCTTCACAGCTTATTTTAACACATTAGCGACGGAAACGAGAATTCTCGTTTTTATTCAGAATACGTCATTGGCTAAGGGAGTGACTTCTACCTTACAGAAAAGACATTTATATTGTGTTGTCCATGTTTTTTATAGATTGTAAGACATTATATATTACATCCGTACATTGAAAGATATTTACTGCTGCATAAACATGAAAAACATATTTCAGAAACCAATTTCCGAGACACTTTCAGAAGAGGGAGGAGCTTCTACTGTTTTTAAACCCAGATTTAATTAAATTGCCTGTCGTCAGTGTGTTAATTGTGTTGCACTAATTCAAACATTATGAAATTAAATTACATTACTGTGGTTGACTACAAGAAGCTTGAATATGATTTGTATCGTATTTATCGTTCATTTATAGGGTCACATAAAAAATTTCGGATACAGTTCTGGTCTATTAGGGATGATTGCTGAAGAGCATTTTCGATTATGGTGTGCGTTTTAACGTTAAGTAAATTTGTGCTTAATAAGTAGTGCTTAAATATTGTATAGACCATGTACAGGGATACACAAATGAATTCGTAAGTATAAATGAAAATGAGCGCGCGCGAATTGCTTCAGTGTGTGTTTTTTTTTGAGTTATGTATTTCCCAGCCCAATTACATTTAGTATACTAACAAATGTTTGCAGAATTTAAGTAGAACCATATACAGGACTCCACAGAAACTGGATATATGGTGCACACTATGCATACTAATCCCCGGAAATGTGATATGAGCAGTTTTAAGAGGGTTTTTTGTCTGCATTAAATTTAAATGTTATAGACGACGCGTAAAAATCTTCACGTAATGTACAGGGCTGTAGAAAATAATTCATGTACGTTTCCGTCTATTGGTAGAATTTACTAAAGGACATTAACACAATTGATAATTACAAATGTAAATTAAATTACACTACGAAGGGGTTCAGGGGGGGAGAGCCCCCCTGAAGAAATCTACTTTATTATCTAAAAATTACCAGAATAAGTAGCTCATGAGATTTTCAGAATACCATTACATAACAAGGGGTTTAATTTAACGCTTCTAATGTCAGAAACCTTCGAAATATTTTTTCGTTTTATAAATGTTTATGTAATTTCAAAACTTTAAATTTCGTTTTTTGTAGAAAGATTAATATTATTCAAAGGGCGCTAAACACAATGAATTGTAGAGCTGACGTTGAGGCTCCTGATCTGCAGATTTACTAGTTTTATTTTTGATATATGAGATCAAATTCACCTTCTTTTCGTATTTTAGTTTTATTTCCAATATGAAGACGTATTCATGTCTATTTTTTATTTCATTTTCCTCTTGCACATGAAAATCTTTCAAATCAAAATTAACTGTTTAGGATAAATTATTATTCTGGGATAGGATTTTCTTGGCAACGGTAAAAAAAAAAAAAAAAAAAAAAAAAAAAAAAAAAAGATTGTTAAATTTATAGCAAAATGTCATTTATCCCTTATGAAAATAATGAACTTCTTAATTTAAAAGAAAAAATATTTGAACAAAATAAGCAGAACATAGTCTTTCTTTATTTCTGGGGTAAATTTCATCTATATGTAAAGTCACAAAGGCATTAATTCGTCCTTTTGACTTTGATTGACTTCAAACAATTACAAATACTTTCACATTTACGATATTTTTAGGTGTAGTTCCGTCGCTAGGCAACAGTTAAAAGAAAATAAAACAATGAAATATGTGCTTTGAAAAAAAGTAAATTTATAAAAAGATATATTATTGGAACACATATATAAAATACCTCCATAAGTTAAACACCGAATTTAAAAACTCTGACAAATGTATATACAAAATTTCAAACTAATATGAATAATGTATGGTTCTAATTAGAAATTACATCATCCATAATTTACTATTTAAATCCTTCAATCATATGAGCCATTTCCTTTCAACAAATAAAAATGGAAAAATCGTCTGAATTGCTATAGGAAAGCATTACGTCGCAAAATAAAATGTTCTATATATTCCGAACGCTTGAACCAAATTTAACCAAAAACTATACAGCTAAATCCGGGGATTTTACCAACATGCATACTTAATTTTAAGGTAATCGGATGCTTTTTACGGCAGTTATCGCGGAACAGACGGACAGACAGACAGACAGACAGACAGACAGACAGACAAACGGAAACCAAAACTTTTCGTGTCTCCACAGTAAGCCTTCACTGACGTTTCGGCAATTACGAACGCACCTAAAAAAATAAAAAGGTCTATGTTATAAAATAAAATTCATTCACACGAACAAATCTCTACAATTAGTTAATCAATTGTGATAGCTATCATGAATGTTCTTGGTTATGATAATATATTTTGTAGATGTAAGATTGAAAATATGGGTAGTGTGCCTCGTATGCCATTAGTGACTTTTTAGTAAATATTATCAAAAACAGCAAACGAAATGGAAATTTAAAATCTAAGAGGACAGTGGTTGGTTGATTTTTGACGGCCGATTATCTACACTAGGGATATAGGCCCGAGGGGGGAGTGCCCTTCGTGGGGGTCTTTCTACGGGAACCTAATCCGTATTTAGATTTACGCATGGAAATCCATGGCTCGAAGAAAACCACGAAAACTCCGAACGATTAGGCCGACGGGCGCGATTGGGATCGAACCCGGCACCTCCTGTCTACCAGCTTCGAGAGCAGAACCTCTCAGCCACTGGTGGGGCAAGAGGACAGTGGACATTAATAACCAAATCTATCTATTTTCAATGAATTCATTCGAAAATTGGCAGACTTGCTAATTGCAAGGTCAAATAGTTATATTGAAAATTTAGTGATAAAATAATAAAAAGTTTTTAAATTATTAAATTTTTAAAATAACGAAATTTTGAAATGCCCCATGTGCATTTCTTTTGAATAAAATCAATATAATAAAAGCCTAAGTCATGTGACTGTCAGTTCCGGATTGACCGCTTCACTTTTTTTATGCTAAGCGGCCAATTTGATAATTTAATGTTAGTCGGTAGCAGGTGGCAAATCGCCAAACATTGTAAATATCATGTCATCAGTATTATAATAGTCCATTTCATGGGACTGTCATAAAGAATATTTCACGTGGTAAATTAAAACAAAGATTTGATGTTGAAATTAAATGTCATAGTATATGGTATTAATTATTACTTTTATTTTCTTTTTTAAGCAATAATTGAGAGTCATAAATTTTATATATTTCAGTTTTAAATTAAAGTTATGCATTTTAAATAAAATGAGTGAAAGTACTATATGTTAAATGAAATACGAAAAAATACGACGGGAACAATGTTTGGCGATTTATCACCTGCGCCCGGTTAACATAAAAATGACGAGTTCAGGATTTCTGTATCAGAATCTTCGGATTTGGCGAAGGATTGAACAAGTAAATTAAATTATATATAAAAGTAACGTGATACAATGCTTAATATACAGGGTGCATGGGAAAGTCCTTTTAACCTGAAAATACTTGTAAACGCAGAGAGCTACAACTATGCAAGTGAGGTGATGGTATAGCAAAGCGACTACGCCCGACTTAATGCAAGAGATAGCAGCTCCCCTAGTGGCGAAATTTGGAAGATAGCCATAGCAAATCGAAAATGAAAAGAGATAGAGTAAAATTTCCAATTAGAAAGTTTTATAGCATCAATTAATTAGTAAGAAACGACATTTCGTCCACACAGATAAGATAAATTGTCACCTGAATACCCTAAAATGTCCAAAATTGATGAGAGACGATTCTATTTTGCATATTCATATTTCGAAAATGTTGCAGTGTGCAATTGCAAATTGTGATGTTGTACTGTACTATAATGTCTGTAAAAATTTAAATTCAAGTGGATTTAAAATTTTAGTTTAACTCTTTCAGCGACAGAACAATTCTGTTCGTAAAATGATGAAATCATTGTCTGACACCAGAATAGCCAAACGAATTTCTTAGAAAATAAAAACACGCTTTTTTGCACTTTCATTACAAAGGCAAAATTTTATTAAAATATTCATGGTGCCATTTGTCAGTTTTGGAATTAAAATTTGGTGACTAGACCGTCCAGCCACCGCCTTGAAAGGCATAAATCTATGTCGTTGTATTGAAGAGGCTTGCAATAGACGTTCCATGCTGAGAAGTATGCATGCAGAATTACTCTCACGAAAACAAACGAGTAACGAGTATCGTGAGCAATGGCGAACTTTTTGAACATACTGAATTTTAACTTTTTATCACTGTGAGACAGTTTGCCTTTTTTTTTTTTTTTTTTTTTTTTTTTTTTTTTGTGATGTTATCAAATTGTATTGAGATAAGTACGTATTTAGCAATAAATTGTGCGTATGCCTTGATACTTCTGGCTATTGCATTCAAGCGTTTACACAAAATGGAGTGCATCGATTTCGGACATTTTTGGGTATACAGGCGAAGATTTGTGTAAACCAAATGTCGTTTCGTACTAATTAATTGATGCTCTGAAACTTTCTAACTGGAAATTTTACGCTATCTCTTTTTCTTTTCGATTTGCAAAAGCTATCTTCCAAATTTCACCACTAGGGGGCGCTTTTGTAATTGCATTACGTCGGGCGTAGTCGCTTTACTATACCGTTACCTCACTTGTATATCTGTATCTCTCTCCATTCGCAAGTATTTTCAGGTTAAAGGGACTTTCCTATGTACCCTCTATGTTTAAGGGCGATCAAATTGGTCGTCAAGGGCGGCTAGTACTACAATATTTACTCATGAGATACTTTTTATATATTACAATGGAAGTTGGCATGAATTGTAAATGTTCGCTGAATATATAAGTAGAAAAAAATATTTTGATAATTATGCTTCTTTTTCCAAAAAACGTAGTTATATATTTTCATATTCACATAAATTTCAACATTAAAATATTCCTGAAATGTAACTTTTTATGTTAATATTTATTTAGTAATGTACAGAGGATATAAAGTATGAATTTTAAAAGAATTTGATAATTTGATAATTTCACAAATATAAAAGCTTATACCTCTACGAAGAAGCTTCAGAATTGAAAAATAATTTTTGCATCTTATAAATTTGAACATTTAGTTTTATAATTCTCAAAAAGAAAAAAGAAAATATTTGTTAAATTTCGTGATTTTGAATGTGCACTGACTCCAATACTGGTGTAACTTTGGAGGATTTTATGAAAGACGGCAAATAAGACGCAGATTTTAATTACATGATTATTCTTGAATTGGATAATGTTTTTTCACTGTGTGGCGTAAAGAATATTCTGCCCATTTTTTTAACTGTTAAAAATGAACGTTAAAATTTAAAAAACAAATCGAGTGACTCCACTCGGCTTTCCAAACACAGACGTACGTGTTCATGAAGCAAAAATTCCCTGGCGCACCGGCCGCATATTTCAGATGTGTATATTGCGGAGAAGATTACAGCTTCTGAGCCAATCAGCGAGCGTTACCGATGTCAACACGCTCATCGAATTACTCCGCCCACTGTGAAATAGAAACGTCTGCCTTCGACTTTATAATAGGCCCCACCAGTGGCCGAGAGGTTCTGCTCTCGAAGCTGGTAGACGGGAGGTGCTGGGTTCGATCCCAATCGCGCCCGTCGGCCTAATCGTTCGGAGTTTTCGTGGTTTTCTTCGAGCCGTGGATCTTACATGCATTAATACGGATTAGGTTCCCTTAGAAAACCCCCACGGAGGGCACTCCCCCCGGGTCTATATCCCTCGTGTAGATAATTGGCCGTCAAAAATCAACCCAACTCGACTTTATAACAAAACTGCAAAAAATTCTGTCAAATCTACTATTTGTTTATTTTTGTTAGGGTTTTTGTATTAATTTAAAAGATGCAAAATGGATGTTATTCTTGAAGATAACAATTTTCTTCCACATTGATTTCTTTTTAAAGTAATAACATCTAGTTTTGTTTCTGTTAACGATTTTAAAGTAGTACTAAGGGTGGGAATAAAAAATTCTGAGGATATCTGTATGTGGTTGAAGGACTTTGAAGAAAAGACTAATACAGCATGGATACAAAAGAAAAGTCTCAAATATTTATAAAATTTATTTAAATAACTTATTAGAATAATATATAAGTCAAGCATGCGATGTATAATAATAATATTAAGGGGGGAAGGGATAAGCACACACATCAATGTTTATGAAACATGGTGAGATTTCACAAAACAAACTTAATTTGGATATCAGTAAGATTTTTTTCAAAAATAGACAACAGATCACGGTAAATTTAGCTATTTTACTGTAAGCTAACAACCACATGTTTCTTGGGAAAATGTTATACAAAGCAGAAAAAAATGCACAATGAAACTTTACGCATCAAAAGAAAAATAATATAATGCATAGGTAAAAGAAATGCACTAATTGCACAATTTATGATATGATGTTGTAGCTTTGAGCACAATTAACTCAATGAAATTGGAGAACTCTGCTTTAAGGGTCTTCAAAATACGTCAAACATTGCAAAAAGTTCTCTTTTTTTAGATTTATTTTAAAGGAAATAAAACGTAAAGAAATTATTTAAAGCTTTCTGCCTGCGGTTTTTTAAATGCTAGCTTTAATCACATCACACGTAATATAATAGGACTATACATCGACTTAAACAAAATTTAAATACAAAGTCCAACACAAGTATAATTTCTAATAGAAGTAAATAAAATCCAAAGTCATTCTGAAATTTAAAAAAAAAAAAAAAAATCATTTTAATGTCGACTAATGTGAGTAGCAAACGTAAACACACAACAATTAATCGCCCAAGTCAATCAAATTGTTTAGGCGTGTATGTGGCCCTGATAATGACGCTCGCTGATTGGCTTAGAAGCTGTAATCGTCTCCGCGATATACACATCTGAAATATCCGCACCGTCCTACAGGCGGAGGTAGATTTCGAAGTTAAGTATACTAATTTCACCAACAAAAACTAAATCATGATTAGATATAAACCCACTTTAAATATTTTATCTGGCCGCTTTTGACAAATATCTATTTCATTTTTATATAATAGCTGGTTTTATCAGAATCATGCTAAGGCGATATTCAAAAAATACTTTTCCATGCTCAAAAACTCGAAATTTTCTGGCAAATTTTCAGATTCATTTTTAATAGAAAAAATATGAAACTTGCTGACGTGATTTTTGAAGAGATTTATAACCGACCTGTGTTTTTATATTTCGTTCAATTAATTAAAACTTGATTTATAAACAATTATTTTCTCAGTAGGACAATATTTTTCGTTTCTAAAACAATGGGTTCGGAAAATTCTGTTCAAAATGTCCACTTTGACATCATTTTTTGAAATATATACTGCCTCTATCAAAAACTCGATCATTACAGTACAATCTATAATTTACGAATAAGAGAATCTACCAATTGTATGCGTTTGAGAGCAAAAATGAATTAAAAAATGAATAAGAAAATAAGCAGTTTGGATTTGAATACACCCTTAATAAGGGGATTTTTTTTCTTCAACCGCTATGTATGTTTAATTTGTTTCTGCTGTAAGAATTGGTATTATCAAAAACTTGTCTATATAAATGTTGAAGACAATATTAAGAAGATATATGATAAATTCATGGGGATTTTATATCTTGTGAATTGACGGAGTTATGGATTTTTTCCTTCTTCAACCCCCCCCCCCTTTTTTTTCGTTTTTAATTTTTTGGCGGTACGGAATGGTCCTATTAAAAACTATAATATAACAGTGAATATAAAAGTTGTAGTTAATATTAAGGAAATTTATAATAAAATTAATTGGATTTGATATCTTGAGAACTGACGAAGTTAGGAATTTTTTTCTCCCAAAAACCCTATTTTTTGCGCCCCTTGAGCCCATTTTTAATATTATGAAAAATCTGTGATACATACATTTTTAGCCATATTTTTAGAATTAATAAAAACTTTAAACTGATTTGATATGCATACAAATTAAGAAGTTATGGGGGTTTTTCGGTTTTCACAAAACCCCTCCTTATTTACATCCCCTTGGTCCGATTTTGCCCATTAACGAACTTGACCGAGATTTTATGCCCCTTGATTTTATGATTCAGTTTGGAAGAGATTGGTGCAGAATTGTGGAAGTTATCGTATCCAGAAGAAAGTGATATATATATAGATAGATAAATAGATAGATAGATAGATAGATAGATAGATAGATAGATAGATAAAGTTTTTTACTAAGGGTGGTTTTGGGTTCTAGGGGTCATGATCGGTATAGATCTGCAAAACTTTTTCAGAAATGCCAACATAGGGGAGAATGTAATAGGTAGTATTTCATACGAAATCTAAATAAAAAAGGGGGAGGGATATATTTTATAAATTTCTGACACAAAAGTCGAATTTTCGGTTTGAAATTTAAAACGTTACCTATGCGTTACTAATGTTTGATTGAACCACCCCCAATACACATCACATACATTATGTCACATTCTCTTGGCGATTTTTCCTATAGAATCGGTTGCAAGTTGGTATGAACCTTCTAGTTCTACATATTTTATTGCCGTAAGTACAACTTTAATGCTTTTTTTAAAAGAATGTAAAGTTATGGCAAAATTTCCAAGAGAAAATTTAAAAGAATAAAACAGAGCATTTAAATCCATATTCTTTATAATTTTGAACTTTTTCCAACAACGTGTTATAATAATCTATTAACAATTTTGCTTTGTAATTTAAATAACCAGACTTCCAAAAAGCCATTTTGTTTGAGGGGAAAAATGAATAAAATGCAATGACATATGTAAACATACAATATAAATTGCTATTTACTTAACATTTATTAAAAACTACATTATTTGTATTACTGGAAATGCCAGGCTTATTTCCGTGAAATGCACTATGAGGATAGTGACAATTTAAAATACATATACCGGGTGCTTCAAAAGTTCAGTGTGAAAATAAAAGGCGTTAAAAAATGATCTATGAGTCAGTGAAACATAGGGTTTGCAAATAAATATTCAGCGTGGTACGGGGTTTTATATGACACCAACAAAAACATTATTTCGAATTCTTGACAATAGAAGGCGTTACTGCAAGTAATTCTTTGGAAAAATTCCATATTTCTCACACAACACAAGATTTGGATACAAAAATATGTACTGTATGTATTCTGTAAGGTTTTTATACCCTAGTCTTGCATTGTGCAGAATTGTTACAATGCAATACTGCATATACGGAGTTGTTCCATGAAAAAATCTGTAGTAGCGCCCTCTATTGTCGAGATTCTGAACTTTTTTTTTTTGTATCATACAAAATCCCATACCACGCTGAATAATTATCTGCAAGCCGCATAACTCTCCGACCCATTTATCTTTTTTTTATCGCGTTTTACTTTCGCACAGAACTTTTGAAACACCTTGTATATTCCGTAATATATAGAAGAAGTTCGGGTAATATGGAATAGCATTTACATTTTCTTTTGTATGTCAACCAAAAAAAAAAAAAAAAAAAACTGAGATCTATTAAAATTTAGTAAAGTACAAACTTCAAATATTCCTTAACACATTTTTAATGCGTTTAAAGTAGAAGATAAAAATACATATCAATATTTAGCGTTTTTTTTTTTTTAAAGGACAGTTTTCAGGTAATGGTTCATGATTTCGGGAAATGATCATTTTGGGTTGGTCATTCGGATAATGGTATCGGGGAATCACCCCCAATACTCATCACGTCTGTCTTAGTACTCATCATTCTGTCAGATTCTCTTGGTGATTTTTCCTAGAGAATCGGTTGAAAATTGGTATGAACATTCTACAAATCTTAGTGCGCTAAGTACAACATTAATGCTTTTTTGGAGGAATGCAAAGTTATGGTAAAATTTCAAAAAGAAAATTTAAAAGAATAAAACAGAACATTTAAACCCACACATCTTTATAAATTTGAACTTTTTCCAACAACGTTTTATAATAATCTATTAACAATTTTGCTTTGTAATTTAAAGAACCAGACTTCCAAAAAGCCATTTTGTTTGAGGCAAAAAAATGAAAAAAATGCGATTACTATATTATAAATATTATATTGTATTATATAAAATTATAAATATTATATTAATATAAAATATAATATAATATAATGTATAATATAATATAATTAATATTATAATAATTAATAATTAATAATAATTATTATTATATTATTATTATATTATCATATAACTATTATAATTATTATTGTAATAATTAATAATATATTAATATACAATATCATATATATTAATATAAATATTATAAAAATATCATATTATATATATTGTTCATTATATTTTATGATTACTATATAGTAAAGATACAATATAGATTACTAAAAGCTACATTATTTGTATTACTGGAAATGCTAGGCTTATTTCCTTAAATGCACTATGAGTATAGAGACAATTTAAAATGTATATACCGGGTATTTCAAAAGTTCGGTGCGAAAATAAAACGCGATAAAAAAAGATCTATGAGTCCGAGAAGCACACAGTTTGCAAATAAATATTCATCGTGGTACGGGATTTTATATGACAGCAACAAAAACATTAGTTAGAATTCTTGACAATAGAGGGCGCTACTGCAAGTAATTCCACGGAAAAATTCCACGTTCCTCACACAACACAAGATTTGTATACAAAAATGTGTACTTTATGTATTCTGTAAGGTTTTTGTATCCGAATCTTGCATTGTGTAAGCAATACGGAATTGTTCCATGAAATAATCTGTAGTAGCGCCCTCTATTGTTGAGATTCTGAACAATTATTTTTTTTGGTTTGTATCATACAAAATCCCATACCACGCTGAAAGTTTATCTGCAAGCACCATATCTCTCCGACCCATTTATCTTTTTTTTTTTTATCGCGTTTTACTTTCGCACCGAACTCTTGAAACACCTGGTATATTCCGTAATATACCCGAAGAAGTTCGTTTAATATGGAATACCATTTACATTTTCATTTGTATGTCATCCAAAAAAAACTGATATATATTAAAATTTAGTAAAATACAAACTTCAACTATTCCTTAACACATGTTTAATGCGTTTAAAGTAGAAGATAAAAATACATATCAATATTTAGCTTTTAAAAAATGTTAGAGTTTTCGAGTAATGGCAACCTGTCGGGAAATACGAAATAGGGATATAAGGGATATTAAAATTGCAAGCAAAACGACAATTTGAAAAAATAACCAAAATTAACATAAAATATGTAACATGAACTTTAAAAAGTTCACTGTTTTACTTAAAACGCGACTAATATAATAAAAGAGATGTTACAATTTAAAATATATATTTTATTTAAAAACTTCTTAGTACATTCAGCTGTACCAAGCCCATCATCAGAGAATACTTTTAATAATTTATTGTTGTTTATTTATACAAATACATTACTTCGCTTTGAAAATAAGAGAGCCAATAATTATTAGAGTTGAAATTAGAAGTAGCAGTTTCTTGGATTGAACTAATTCTAATAATTATTCGCTCTTTCGTTTTCAAAACGGAGCAACGTATTTGTAAAAATAAACAGAACTATTAAGAAATGCAGTTAAACAGCAATTAGTTATTATAGTATTATCTCATGAAGCGCTTGCTAAAGCCTGAAAGTACTAAGAAGATTTTAAATAAAATGTATATTTTATATTGTAACATCTCTTTTATTATTTTAGTCGCCTTTTAAGTAAAACAGTGAACTTTTAACCTCCTCAGTTCCGAAGCTAAAATAATAATACAAATGCTTATTCATTGGTTTTTGCCAAACAAAATGACATCGTAAATGACAAAAAAAAATATATATTCTGCAACTGATCCTTTAGGCTCTTAGTAATTTAGGTTCAAAAATATAAAGCTAAAACTACAAACCCCCTCAAAAACATCAATTAATAACCATTAACCTAAATTAAACCAAACACAAATTTAAGAGCTTTAAACAAGTAAATAATCTACAAATCCTCAAAATATTTTATTGAAAAAGATTTGAGGTAAATACTTATGAAAATTTATCACTTTTTTGGTCATACTGTCTTTTGGGCATTTTTAGGCATTTTGCAAACTCAGATGAAAATAAGATTTCTTTTATGTGGGAATCAGCTTAAACGCTGTCATTTATTCGTTTGC
Organism: Maratus speciosus; assembly: GCA_963932465.1. NCBI lineage: Eukaryota > Metazoa > Arthropoda > Arachnida > Araneae > Salticidae > Maratus > Maratus speciosus. Next base: position 248,644,317 of record OZ010797.1, on the reverse strand, counting down.
TTTGAACGCAAAAAACATTCAGCTATTGGGGTCTTGTACCTTTTAAACGCGTCGAAAATTAACGAAAAACATCAAAGTTTGAATTAGTCTATCTTCAAAACCTTTTTATGTATAAACATGAAATTTTGGATATTGATTAAACAGATTGTTCTTTGTAATATACTACCAACAGAAATTTATTAACCCTTTACAGAATTAGTGTATTCTTGAAATCAAAATAGCTCTTTTTTTTACCCCATAAGTCATTGCGCGCATGATATCTTGAGAATGTATGTATGGATTGTCATGAAATTTGGTAAATATACTAAACAAATATGTGTGTTTAAAATGATCTACTTTTAAGTATTTACAATGGTAATATTTTTAGTTATGACTATTTTTATTCGTTAAAAATACAAAATTTTTATTTTTTTTTTTAACGAAAATATTTTTTAATATAGTTAATGAAATAATTTTAGCCTAAGAGTAGATCATTTTAAACACACATATATGTTTAGTAACTTACCAAATTTCATGCCAATCCATACATACTTTCTCAATATATCATGCGCGCAAAGACTTATGGGGTAAAAAAAAGAGCTATTTTGATTTAAACAGTACACAAATTCTGTAAAGAGTTAATAAATTTCTATGTTTAATCAATATACAAAATTTCATGTTTGTACATAAAAAGGCTTTGAAAATAGACTGATTCAAACTTTGAAGATTTTTGTTAATTTCCGACGCGTTTAAAAGGTACAAGACCCCTTAAACAAGTAAATAATCTACAAATCCTCAAAATTTTTTATTGAAAAAGATTTGAGCTAAATATTTATGAAAATTTATCACTTTCTTGGTCATGCTGCCTTTTGGGCATTTTTAGGCATTTTGCAAACTTAGAGGAAAATAACATTTATTTTATGTGGGAATCGGCTTAAACACTATCATTTATTCGTTTGCTTTGAACGCAAAAAACATTCAGCTATTAAGAAGTGGTGTGAAAATGAAAAAAAAAAAAAAAAAAAAAACGGACATTTTAGTTTTTATAAGGAAAAGAACACACGTTCCCGTATGGGGACCCAGGCACCGAAGAGGTTAAAGTTCACATTACGTATTTTATATTTGAATCAAGTTGAAATATTGCGTTTCGTCGTATGATTTTATAACCAAAATTATTTAATGAGTAAACCTTAGTACATCATCTATAAATCATCAGATTTTTGAAAAATTGTTTTACGTTTTAGACTCGTTTTGAAACAGTTGTCTAGGTGGTATTCCATATTACCTGACACTCCACCTTGAAGAACATAACCTCCTTATTCATCAACAAGTTAAGGGGTCTCAGGACTCTTAAAATTGGAAAAAAAAGGACCATTTTCAATTTTTAATATCTTAAAATGTATTTGATATTAAGAAATTATTTTAAGTGGGAATGAAAGATACAAGTATGTTCTTTCATTTGAAATATTTGAAAGACTGCATTATGCAGAATTAGCATTTACAGCGGGCTCTAAACTGTCAGACATTTGACGAGCAGAAAATCGGCATAACAGCTTATGCGCACGATTACAAAATAAATTTTGCAACTAGAATGAAAATTTTGGTGCCTACTTATACCTCAGATTATAATAATTACACTGAACCTAAATAAATTTGTATTTAAAGCATTTTTATATTTTAAATACAAAGTTGTATTTAGCTAATGCAAAATTTAGAAAGTTTCAACGATATAAACCCCTAAAATAATGTTTTCTTTTTACAATAAAAAGGAAATTTTAGGGTCAGTTTATACAGACTAACATGAATCATATGTTTTGAAAATTTCATGAAAAAATATTCAAAAGTAATTGAGATATTGTGCGCTTTATGCCCAAAAGCGTCATTTGGAGAAAAATGACTGCAAAGTTTCGGAAACACCGCTTCAGCTATTGAGCGAGTATAATTCTAAATGCCATAACTTCTGTTCTAATGGGAATTTCAAGATAACAATTATATCAAAATTTTCAGTAAACATAGAAGTTTAACATCTAAAAATATTAAAATTTCGAAAATTTTAGAGTTTTAAGAGTCCTGAGACCCCTTTAAGGGGGTAGGATACCTTTAAACCTGAAAAATATTCAAATTTTTTTTAATACATATGTTGATTCCTTAGTCATTTCTGAACAATATGCAAAAAAACCGCATTAAAAAATTCCCGTTAGTTTACTAATTATGGCAGTTTTATTAAGAGTACATATTAAGATTGCATAGGATAATTAAACTTTGCATTGCGTTTATTGAAAACAATGAATTTTGACATTTCGCACAGTGTTACTAAAAAACTATACATGGCAATCAAAAAAACTTTTCACCACATATTCATTACTGAATTATCTACAACTTTAAACCAGAAAAGGTAAGGTTTTACTTTATTTTTTGTTTTTTACTTTGAAAATATTTTTTAAAAGTGAAATTTTTTAATTTTTAGTTATTTTTTTAATTTAGTCAATATTTTTTATAAATATTCTGGTTTTAGCATAAAGGTAAGTATTATGTATTTATTTTCACCAAAATTTGCCTCTCTAAAAAAACCTCTTTATATACATATTTTCAGATTTTATCATGCGCGCAAGATATTTTTCTCTCATTATCATATATTTTTAAACTTATCATTTCAATATTTATATATGAACTTACAAGTATATATATATTTCTAAATATAAATATAAATATAAGCTTTATATTTAAATGAAGTTTGATTTTTATTTTTTACTTATTACAAAAGTTTTGAAGTTTGGAACATAGTGGTACTTTTTAATTTTTCGACGAGTTCAAAGATATCCTAACCCCTTTGACTAACACAGCAATAAATATAACTGTTCAATTTTCTACTGAACTTGGTTAACACCACCGACAATGAGATTTTAGAATTAATACGAATTTTATAAAATTTACCTGCAAAAAACTGCAAAAATAGTGAATAATATTTTATTTCACCGCGTCGCTCCAACAACAGGTATCCAAACAATACTGAGCACAGTGCCTCGTGGGAGTAGGGTAAAATGCGCATATTTCGTCCTCTTTCCTAATTTCGTCACCCTTAACTTCTCCGCTTCACAGAAAGTGGCGCCACTTATGACGCAAGGCACAGCGGACGGAACGTAAAAGGGGTCAGTATTGAAAGTTTCGTTCTCCAAGACGCATACATAAATTAAAGACGCCAAATTTCCTATTTTTAGAAGACCTGAATTCTTATTACGTCGTTTGTAGAACGTTATTTACTGTACGGTAAGTATTTATTTGTTATTCATTGCATATATTTTACGCAGGTAAGATGTTGATAGTAGCATACAGTAAGTTTTAGGATACTCATTTCATCTTACGGGAACTAAAGATCCGATAAATTGGGAAGTAGCGTGGTCCTAATTTCGTCCCCCTTGCTGTTGTTATTTTCGTCCCTGGGACGAAATTAGGAGTGCTTTTTCATGACAATTTTTTCCTCATCTTTGAATGGCTAATGTTTAGTTATGTTATTCTTCCACTGATAATTAGTACATTTTTTGTGTATTACTTTAATGTAAATTAAATTACTTACTCATTTAGAAATAAATTTTGATTTAGCTATAAGTTAAGCCTCGGCGTATTGGACTTTTTAGGGGGATGAAATTGGAACCATTTTTGTTTCTTTTGCATTTTTTAGATACTTTTGAAAAAACAATTTTTCGCATTCTTAAAATTTTTTGTACGATATTTGCATATGTTTCTATGTGCGTCTGTAGTTAGTAGTATGTGAAATCCAAATTTGGTAGGTTTTCACTGAAAATTACAACATTTAGAGCCTAAAAGTGACTAAAGCGTACGAAACATGGGCACTTTACTAGAAAGCCGTACGGCAGATTTAAGCATGGCTGAACAATGTATGCACCAGATCTTGAAGTATTTCACAACATCTGACCATTCCATACTACCCGAAATTGCTCTGTATTTAAAATATTTTTCAGAAATTTTAGCACTTTTAACATAGTAATATCTATATTGTAAAGTAAAAAACCTTAACCGTGGGACTCTGACGTCACATTGACAAAGGCAACGACAGGACGAAAAAAAACTGACAATTTTACTAAGATTTTCTTAATTTTTAAGTAATAATTGCGAAAGTTATAATTTTACTTAACAAAATTTAATTGTTTTTTATAAAAATGCATTTACAAATACATTTTGATTAAAAACTGTATTTCATTAAATAAATAACGGCAATAGCTTTTCTGGTATATAATACAAACATTTTTTAAAAAAATCTACTATACAAATGCATACAATATACCCCATTTTTGCATTATTTTAATTAGAAATACCGCATGTAACTCCAAAATTGTGGAAAAACAACTTTATATTGATTTTAATTATATTTTGATAATAACTACAGTGTAAAGTATTCATTTTCAATTGCTTCCTATTTATGTAGCCGATTCAGCTCAGTAAAATAAATATTTATTCCTTACACGTCTATCACATATTTCATCATATTTTCTCTCCCATCTTCAGAAAATAAAATTTCCTTCTTTTGATGATATGATAAGTTTAGATCAAGCATATCATAAAAATCAAAATAACTACATTTGTATTTTCAAATACGCATTTCTTTATTCTTATCTCTATGTTAAACTTAATTCTTTGAAGTTTCATATTTTTATTTCTTAAATGTTTTACGAATAGGTAGGTATAGAATCGTCTTCTTTGTATAAATTCTAAAGGTATATAAAAAAACATTTAATATATCACTAACTTTTATTTTTTGTGGGCTTCTGTTATTTATTTTTATATCATGTATATTCTTTTAAACTGTAATGGTTTATTTAACTATTATTATAACTATTGTTAAACTATATTTAAACTGTAATGGTATATGTAAAAGGAAACACAATAAAGAACATCTCATTTTCAGAAAAGATATGATAAAATAGAATTTATCTCAAATGGCTAAAATATTACATGATTTTGGAAACAAATCAGGCTTTTATTTTAAAGATGTAATAATTTAAAACATATCGGTGCTATTATTGCATTCTTAAGATATTTCATTTATTGTTTTGATGTTATGAAGTCCATTGATTAGAAACTACCTCAGTTTCATGAAAGAGTTATAGTTCGGTAAAAATGCTTTGAATACCATCGATTTGAATTTCAGAAAAGTCCCTCGAGCTTGAACCGTAGGCAAAGATGTCTTTCGTATCGGAGTTTTAAAATGTTAGCTAATTTTATTCGAAAACACGAAAAACCCGATCAGTGAAATGTTTAATAAATGGTTAATTATGATTAAAAATGTGTTACATCAATTTTAATAATTTTAAAAACAATTGCATTCGCTTAAAATATATATTCTAGATAACAATTTTCAATAACTGTTACATTCGCTAAAAAAGTATATTCTAAATAATCAATATCGTTTTATGAAATAAATGATGCAAATCTTTTGTTATACAGTAATTTACTATAGATTTGTCAACAATATCTCCAGCTTTTTCGTTAGTTTGATTAGAAATAATGTATTTAATTCTAAAAACAAGCTTATATTGATCACAAGCCTGCGAAGGTTGAGATGTTTAAATTTTGATAATTGATTTTTATGTATTTTTTAGCGCTGAATCCGAAAATGACCTTCATTTTTAACCATCACGTCAGGATGTTTTTGCAAATCGCAAATTGCAATGGTAAAAAGTAAAAAAAATAGCGAAAATCGGATACTAAAAGGAAATGGTTTTGTTTAATAACTTTTGATAACTGATTTTTATGTATTTTTTAGTGCTGAATTCGAAAATGACCGTTATTTTTAACCGTCATCTCTGGATTTTTTTCAAATCATAAATTTCAAAGTAAAAAAAATAGCGAAATTTTGATACTATAAAATAGATGTCTTGATTGTTTTTTTTTTTTTTGGTAAATGATTTTTATGAACTTTTTAGTAGTAAATATGAAAATAATCTTCGTTTTTAACCATCAAGTCAGAATTTTTGGCAAATCTTGAATTTCAACGTTAAAAAAAATAAAAAAAAAATAGCGAAAATATGATACTATAATATAGATGTAAAACTTTTTTATTCTATTTAATTTTATGTAATTCAATAAGTTATTGAATTTTTTTTTTTGGCTTGTACTAGGAATTTTTAGAGCTAAACAGCTCGGGGGGTCCGATAAGGGGTTGTGGGAGGTATTTACTTTTAAGTTTTAACTTTTGAACTTAGAAATTTACGAATTACACAAAATCGTTGGAAATTATTCATGAATTCAGTTTGGTTGTCTGCAGTCTGTTCGTCCTCTAATTGTTGTAAATAAGCTCATATTGCGATGTAATTATTATACGTTATTTGGCTTTACTATGGCATGTTTGGTACTGAAAGTGAAGCGTGTAGCACTTACTGCTCATTTACAGGACACTCAAAAGAATTCCGTTACATTATGGCCTATGGGGAAAAGTCATCTGCGGTGTACTTTATTAATATTACACTATTTAAAAATTTTCGAAATTCATATGTATCACTGAGGTGCACTATAAGATGCTTACAATAGAATCTGGTGTGCACATAATTTAACGTTCATTTACATGGATACACAAAAGCATTTGGTTACATTACTGCAAATGAATTAATTGTTGGGACTGGGTTTTCAGTAATGGTACGGGTTTAAAATTTAACTTTTATAATTATTATTACACTACAAATTCCCATCGCACATTGAGAATACACTTGGAACACTTTGACAAAAAAAAAGTGTTCCTCTTACCTTAATGTGTTCTGAAATGTGTTCCGAACATGCTCCGCTATACAGAAAGTGCTCCGAAAGTGTACCAAAAGTATTCTGCTCAGGATATTTGTTAAATCTAAACTTGGGAGCATATTTGAGAACAGATTGAGAATAAATTTGGGCACACTTGTGAAATCAAGCGTTCCTAAATGTCTTCAAAAAGTAATCTAGAAGGTGTGCTGAAAAAATTTAGTGTTCTCAGATGTATTCTAAAAACTGCTCCAAAAGGTGAGCTTCAAAGTGTTCTAAAAAGGTGACAAATTATGTGTTCTAAAAAGTGTTCTGAAAAGTATATAAAGATTTGCAGTGTATTATTGCATGTTACTTGGCGTGTATAAATTCATATTCATATACATATTCATATACATATGGGGCATTCTCACAATTTTTTGACTTTTATGTCCCTGAATAATAATTTTTATTTTAATACATTTTTTGTGTTTTTTTATATTTTATATAGTGGGGAACATCCCATTGCATGATTGCATAACAATATTAACGAGATAAATAACTTTTGGACGATGTTGGGAGTCCAAATGCCAGGAAAACTCCTATACCGCCCCATGTCCCTGATGCTGATTTCAAAGTTTGGAGCTGACTGTGTAAAATTGTTTCAATAAAAGTAATTCGATGTAATTTTTTTACCGAAACAAGGACAATTTGTTTTATATAAATATGTAGCAAAAAATTAACCTACACACATTTTTACTGTTGATGCTATTTTTTGAGCTCTGTATTTGGGATGCAGCCACAGATTTTTTTTTTTTTTTAATTTTTCTCATGCAGAAGTATGCTAGAGAAAGAATGTCTAAAATTATTTGACAGGAAATTTACTTCAGAATTTAAATCAGCATTTATATATTAATTTCAAGATCGTGGCTTTATTGGTAGTCTTACCGTTCGCAAGGTTTACTCCTGCACTTTTCAAGGTAAATTAAAAAAAAATAATTTAATTTAATCCAATGTTAACAAAATTTTCTAAAAATCAATGAACATTGTGGTTATTATATGTATTGTGGCACTTAGTCTTAATATGATTTCCCTAGAATTAGGTGGTAATTTTCCTTACAGTTCCATCTTTACCGTCCCTTTTTTTCCCATTTCGTCCCTTTTTTCCTATACCGTCCCTCTTTTTTTTTTTACCTTAACGTGACTTCTTTAACACCCCTTTAAGAAAATGTTATACTAAAATTCTGTATTAAAAATACTACATTGTTATTATTTCTTATTTGAATGTTCTGTGGGTACTATGCAAACTCATTATAAGTAAAAATTTAGAAGAAAATAAGAAGAGGTAAAATGGTAAGGGAAATTAAACTCGCAAGTTTAACTTAAACCTCAGTTAAATGAAAAATATTTTTGCTGCTGACCATTTTTTCTTTATTTTGAATCATTAAGGCATTCGTCTATCGGATTAAAATGTTATTTTAGAAAGTTTAATTTCACCAGATTTTTATTCCTGGAAGTCAAAAGATTGTGAGAATGCTCCAAATACATATTCATCATATACAGGGCTACTACAGGCCGATCTCAAGTACATTTCTGTTTAAAAACGGAAATTGCTGAATGGGAACTTTCAAAATTTGATATGAGTTTAATAGAATTAACTTTTTGTATGCATATAAATCTCTAGATCAGGGACAGGATTGCTCAAAAGAATTCGGTTATTTATCGTACTATTGATGGTAATTAAAGAAATTAGATTTTCGCATGCGTTATGCATATTCTAAATTATTTATTATTCTTGTCCTAGAAATCTTAAAGCTCAAAATTTTCGAAATTTTATTTTTTTTTTTAATTTTAAAATGCTATTTTTTCTAGTCAAAAGATTGTGAGAATGCCTCCAAATACATATTCATCATATACAGGGCTGCTACAGGCCGATCTCAAGTACATTTCCGTTTAATAACGGAAATTGCTGAATGGGAACTTTCAAATTTGGTATGAGTTTAATAGAATGGACTTTTTTCATACTATGTTTTATACATACAAATCTCTAGATCATAGACAGGACTGCTCAAAAGTATACGGTTATTTATCCGACTATTGATGGCAATTAAAGAAATTAGGATTTCGAATGCGTTATGCATATTCTAAATTATTTATTGTTCTTGTCCTAGAAATCTTAAAACTTCAAAATTTTTGAAATTTTAAATTTTTTCGATGTTAAACTGCTATTTTTTCTGACCATTCTGATATAACTGTTTCTTCAAATTCCCATTAGAACAAAAGTTATAGCTTTTAGAATTATATCTGCTCAATAGCTGAAGCGGCGTTTCCAAAACATTGAAGTCACGTTTCTCAAAATGACGTTTTTGAGCATAACGCGCACGTTATTTCAAAAACTTCTAAATATTTTTACATAAAATTTTCAAATCATATGTTTCACGTTAGTCTGCTTAAATGGAACCTAAAATTTCCTTTTCATTATTATAAAAAATATTTTTTTAGGTGATTATACTGTTGAAATTTTCAAAATTTTGCATATGCAACTTTGTATTAAAAATATAAAAATACTTTAAATACAAATTTACTTAAATTCAGGGTAATTATTATAATCTGAAGTATAAATAGGTACCAAAATTTGGATTCTAATTGCAAAATTTATTGTGTAATCCTGCGCGTAAGCTGTTATACCAATTTTTTGCTCATCAAATGTCGGACAGTTTGGAGCCCCCTGTAAATGCTAATTATGCATCTTGCAATTTTTTTATACATGAAAGGAAAGAAGATATTTATATCTTTCATCTGAATAAAAATTTTTGTTTTAAAATCGCATACATTTTAAAATATTAAATGTTGAAAATAGGCTTTGTTTTTCATTTTTCCAGTTTTAAGAGTCTTGAGACCCCTTAATAGACTGTAAAGTTTTGTTACAGTACTTTGAATGCGTTGGAAAGCGTATAAGTATTCTGGACGCAAGTATTTTCGCTCTAGTTTATTATAAAACCGATTCATCTCAGTATAATACATATTTATTCCTTACACGTCTACCGCATTTTTCATCATGTTTTCACTCTCAGCTTCAGAAAATAAAATTTCCTTCTTTTGGTGATATCAAAAGCTTAGATCAAGTATATCATAAAATTCAAAGTAACTACATTTCTGTTTTCAAATACGCGTTTCTTTATTCTTATCTCTACGTTAAACTTATTCTTTGAAGTTCATATTTAAAATTCTTGAATATTTTACAAATAGTAATATGTATAGAATCAAGTCCCCTTTCTATGTATAAATTCGAAAGATATAAAAAATCACATGTAATATATCACTAACTTTATTCTTTGTGAGAAGATGTTACATAATTTTTTTTTCATGTATATTAGATTTCAACATTTATTGGCACGTATAAAAGAAAGCATTATAAAGAACGTCTCATGTTCAGAAAATATATGATGAAATAGAGTTTATCCCCAATAGAAAAAATGTTGCAACGATTGTGGAAACGAATCACGCTTTTATTTTAAATATGTAATAATTTAAACCGGCGTTATTATAGCACGCTTAAGGTATTTCTTTTAATGTTTTGATATTGTGTGTAGTCCATTCATTAGAAACTACAGTGGCGGTCAAAAGTTTTCGGCCAGCATAAAAGTTTTTGGATAATTTATAAGTATACCCATATGAAAAAAAATCTCTAAGTGATACTTATACATTTTATTGACATAATAGTTAGGAATTTATTTATCGAATAATAAATAAATATCAATAAATTTAATTGACAAAATTAATTGCAAGGAAAACGCATGTTCTCAAAAGTTTCCAGCCATCTTGTCAAGTTTGGAAAAAAATGGTGTTATAAAAGAAAGTAACTGTGATCCAACAACATTTACAATTAGTATGTCGTCGTTATACCTTTAGCAATAAGAACTGGAGCGCAGCGACGTGGCATCGATTCAATGAACGGTTTACGATCATATATGGCAAGTTTTTTCCACTCTTCTTGGATTCTTTGGAAAAATTCTGCTGAATTGGAATATTTATAATTCCGCACACTTTTGTAAAGTTCTTTCCAAAGATTTTCTATAGGATCAAGGTCGGATGATTGGGCTGGCCATTTCAAAAACGGAAATTTTTGTGCTAAAGCCACTACTTGGCGAGCTTCCATTTATGCTTTGGGTCATTATCATGCTGAAACAAATAGTTGCGACCACAATTTTTCCTCCAATCAGGCAGCAAATGATCTTGCAAGATATCCTTATATATTGCACCTTTCATCTTGCCTCGGATTTCAACTAACGGACAGACACCTTTTCCAGAAATTGCTCCCCCACAGCATAACGTATCCTCCGCCGTGCTTCATTATAGGAATAACATATCTCGAATCATATATTTTGTTTTTAGGTCATCGGGCATAGTGTCTGCTATCACTACCAAAAAGATTGATCTTCGATTGATCGGAAAATAGTATTTTTTTTTTCAGTTTTCACTTGACCAGGCTTTGTGTTCCTTGGCAAACGCCAGTCGGGGCCGTTAATATTTTTTTGCTTATGAAAGGTTTTTTAACACTGACTCTTTCGTAAAGTCCTACGTCACGTAAGCGTATATTTTAACTCCGTAAATCGCGGGATAATGTAGCGGCATTTTCATGTGGGTCATCAACTGATTTTCCCCTGATAATACTGTCCACAGGAATAGTCATTTTCTGAGGTCTTCCGGACCGTGGCAAGTATAATCTTTATATCTTATTAAAGTATATATCTTTATATATTTAAAAAACATCATTCATATTAGATTTTCCTATCAATAACTTTGCCGCAATCTCACGACAGGATTGGCCCTTTAGCGACGAACAAATCACTCGCTTAGGAACAATAATTGTTGAACTTTTCTTTTTTGAATTTATACTACGTTATTCACATTGATTAATTACCAAAGAATGCCAAAAAAGCACATTACCGATAGCAAAAACAAACAAATGACGAATGGCCGGAAATTTTTGCACACGCGAGTTTCGAATTTCTCCCCTTTGCGTCTAGTGTCTTCAGTATCCAATCAAAATAATCACGTGGCCAGACGTCATTTGTATACTCCTAATTTTGGGGAAATTGAGCTTCTTCTTCGCTAGAACGTTCTATCAAACAAATCAAAGAAACTATCTGGCCGGAAACTTTTGGCCGCCACTGTATATCATTTGTATCAAACATTTATTGAAAGGTAAAAATGTTTTGAATTTTTGCATACCATCCATTTGAATTTCAAAAAAGTCCTTCCATCTCTAACCGTGAGGCAAAGGCGTCTTCCGTATCTTTGTTTTTAACTTTTAGTTAATTTTACTCGAAAACACGAAGATCCCGATTCAGGGCTGCCACTGGTGACTATTTATTTAATTCTACATCACATAACCTTCTCAACGCAAAAATTATTGACATAGTGTTCGAGAACATTTGCAAGAGAATAATACTACCAAATCTGTATTTTCTTTAAATAGGGATGCGAATAGAATAGAAAAATAGGCGCCTGTGGCAGCCTTTAGATTAGACAATAGGCATTTCCTGTTGCCGTTAATAAAAAATTGAAAAGATTTTTTTAATAAATGGAAAATTATGATTAAAAATGTATTGCAACAATTTAAAATCATTTTAAATAACAATTACTTTCGCATTAAATATATATACTACATAACAATTTCATTCGCTTGAAATGCAGTAGCGCTCAAAAGAATTTTGACAAAGATAAGGTGTGTCCCACCGAAATAAAGCCACCGTGATTGTGTGCTGTAAGTGGACACGAAACAAAGCAATAAGAACAAAACAAATATATTATGAATGTCTATTAAAAATACATATTTACAAGGAGTAACTCACTCCCTGCCTTACCTGGGCAAGAAAAAGAAATGAATTTGTAAAAAAAAGAGGGGGGAAAGTGTCCCGCCGAAATAAATCCACTACAGTTAATAGGCAATATATCCGCCATGGTTGTATATGACTCGGAATATACGATGTGACATACCATTTACCAACTCTTGGAGTACAGTAGCATCAATATTCTTTTACTCTTCAATAATGACGACCTTCAATTTTTCCACAGACTGAAACTGCCTGCCATTGGCATATGCAGCCCTACTGAGGATACCCGACACATTTTCTTGAGGATTGAGATCAGGGAAAAGGGCAGGCTATTCCCAGACATGCACTCGATTATCCAAAAAATATTCCTAATAGGATTTTGCAACATGAATGGAGGTTTTGACCTGCTGTAAAATCCAACTTAGTCCACCAATCCTCTTTGCAAGTGGCAGTAAATGGTTTTCTAGCATATAATGGTAATCGGTAGCCCTCATGCGGCCTGAGAGAAAAGCCAAGTTATGTTTACCTAAATAGCCGTAGCTTCCCCTCACAATTAATGAGCCTCCACCTTCTTGTCTTTTAGGAAAAATTTCCTCTTATTTCCTCATGTCATACCAACAGAGAGCGAGGACATCTGGCCCATCCAAATTATTTTTTTTTCTCATCTGAGACTATAACACAAGGCCACGGGGACTTCCAGGTTTGATTATATTTGGTCTAATCGACTCTCCTTTGTATGTGGATAACTTTCAACATTGGCGGCTGTTTCTTTTTCTTATATCGCATGATCCTTGAACGTTTTCAATTCGTCACTGGGTTTATTTTGTCACAGGGATGTTATCCTCTTTGGCCAACTGTTTTGGGGAAATATCACCTCATGAAAGACGATGCAAATTCTCTCTCCTGCCTGAAAGTCATTTTTCTACATGTACACCTCCTTTTTTTATACCCGTAAGTATTGCCCATATTTAAAAAATTGTCTATTAGGATTTTAGATCGTTTGATTTAGTTAGATATTCGTTTATGTGAAAAACCTTGTTCCTTAAAATCTGTTTTTTGTCCTTTCTCGAACTTTCATAGCTGGGTTTTCTTTCACATTGCAATATTGCAGGAGAAATAGAAAATACAACCTTCTAAAGTCTGCACAAAGTTCGACTGGCAAAGAAAAAGTATTTTACAACATCCTGACGTCATAAACATATTGAACTGCAGCAGCTCGAATGTCTGTAGTTACCAATAAATACTAATATTGGCAGTGGCTTTATTTTGGCGGGACACTTTCCCCCCTCTTTTTTTACACATTCGTCGTTTTCTCCTGCCCAATTGGGGCAGGGAGTGGGTTACTCCTGGCAAATATGTGTTTGTATATAGACTTTCTTAATATATTTGTTTCGTTCTTATTTGTTTGTTTCGTGTCCAGTTACGCCATAGAATTACGGTGGCATTATTTCGTTGGTACACACCTTAATAATTGACTCAAATAAAAGCAATAGTAAAATATAAAAATCAATCATTTATTTTATTTAACCATACTTAAAGTTTTACAGAATTTTAGCAATTTAAGTATGATTTGCTAGAAAATATTGTAAACTGCGCTACTGTATATATTCTACATAATAAATTTCGCATCATGAAATAAATTATGCAAATCTTTTAATATAAATTAATTTATTAAAAGCATTTTTCAAAATATCTACAGTTTTTGAGTTAATCTGAATAGAAATAGTGCATGTGATTCTTAAATTAAGAAAAACGACCTTACATCGATTCTAATTATGTTCTTAAAATAGCATTTGAATAAAATGTTCCTTTTTACTTTATTCTATTTTTACAAGAGGAAATTATTGGATTCGTGAAAATTTTCGAATTCCGGTTTTCAACGGATTTACACGTTTTAGGGTTCAGAGAACCCGAAAAACATGTTTTTGCAAAATGTCTGTCTGTGAGACTGTGACTCCGTATATATGTATGTATTTTATATGGCACAAATTTTGAGGGCGCTATAGCCAGTGTTGCCAGATTGGGGACTTTTTTAATACAGATTATTTGACTCTCACCACTTTTTAAAAATAGTATAATTCGCCTTATTTTTCAGAATTTATAATCTATTTCTAAATATGCCGAATATTTCTATTTCAAAAAAGCGGTGACATTCAACAATCTGGGGACCAAAAAGTTCCCAATCTGGCAACACTGGCTCTAGCTGAAGAACTAATGAACGGAAAACATTAGATTCAATTAATCACTGATATAAACTGGTGCTGTGCTGTTTGGTTTAAATCGCCCAACAGGCGGGGATGCTATGCTGGATTTTTCACGATTTCCGCAATAGCTATATCTCGAGAACTGATGCACGGTTTTTTATAAAACTTTAGATTCCATTACTCCTTGATATAATTTGGTTCTTATTACTTTTAACTGTAAATCGTCTACCAGGTACAGCAATGCGGCATTGTACATGATTATCACAATAGCTCTATCTCAAGAACTAATGCACAAATTTTTATCAAACTTCACATTCAGTTAGTCCCTGATATATATAACTTATTTTTAGTTTTTCGTGCAAATCACCCAACAGGTGGCGCAACTAGGCTGCATTTATCACGATTTGCGCAATAACTGTATCACAAGAAAATGCATGAATGTTCATCAAACTTCAGATTCATTTAGTCCCTGATATATATTGGTCCTGGTTAGTTTATGGAGTAAATCGCTCAACAGGTGGCGCTGTTATGCAGATTTTTTAAGATTTTCGCAATAGTTCTATCTCAAAAACTAATGCACGGATTTTCATCAAACTTCAGATTCTTGACATAAGTTGTTGTTGATTAGATTTTGATGTAAGTCACCTAATCGTTGGTGCTAATATGCTTCAATTTTCAGGAAGTATTAACATATACAGGGTGCAAAGGAAAGTCCCTTTAACCTGAAATTACTTGCGAGCGGAGAGAGCTACAGAAATGCAAGTAAGGTAACAGTATAGCAAAGCGACTACGTCCGACATAATGCAAACGATAGCAGTGCCCCTAGTGGCGAAATTTCGAAGATAGCCATTGAAAGCCGAAAACAAAAAGAGATAGACCAAGATTTTTAATTAGAAAGTTTTAGAGCATCAATTAATTAGTTCGAAACGACATTTGGTTTACATAGATAAGATAAATCTTCGCCTGTATACCCAAAAATGTCCGAAATCGATGCACTTCATTTTGTGTAAACGTTTGAATGGAATAGTCCGGAATCAATGCACTTCATTTTGTGTAAACGTTTAATAGAATAGTCCAAAATCGATGCACTTCATTTTGTGTAAACGTTTGAATGGAATAACCAGAAATATGAAGAAATACGCACAATTAATGGTATAAATACATACTTATATCAATACGTTTTGATAACATCAAACAAAAAAACGAAAAAGACAAACTGTATCACAGTGATAAAAAGTATGTGCATGTAATGCAAAGCATTCAGTATATAAATACATGGAAATTATTCCAGAGAGAAACATTCGCCTTGGATATAATATTTCAAATGAAAATCAAATTTCGAAGTAATTGCTTAAAAGGAGCAAAGGCCAACATAATGAAAAAGATTCCAAGCCGGGACTCGAACCCGGGCCATCAGTATAGCGCACTGACGTTCTACCGACTAAACCACTTGGAACGATACACAGCTCGGAAAATTTCTCACTATTATATGTTGGCAAAGCTACAACCGCAGCACAAGATGGAATATTTATCGTGAGCCACCGACTTGGGGCTAACACGAAACATAATTAAATCCAGCATCGATAGAAACTATATAAATACATGGAAATTATTCCAGAGAGAAACATTCGCCTTGGATATAATATTTCAAATGAAAATCAAATTTCGAAGTAATTGCTTAAAAGGCGCAAAGGCCAACATAGTGAAAAAGATTCCAATATGTTAGCCCCAAGTCGGTGGATCACGATAAATATTCCATCTTGTGCTGCGGTTGTAGCCTTGCCAACATATAATAGTGAGAAATTTCCCGAGCTGTGTATCGTTCCAAGTGGTTTAGTCGGTAGAACGTCAGTGCGCTATACTGATGGCCCGGGTTCGAGTCCCGGCTTGGAATCTTTTTCACTATGTTGGCCTTTGCGCCTTTTAAGCAATTACTTCGAAATTTGATTTTCATTTGAAATATTATATCCAAGGCGAATGTTTCTCTCTGGAATAATTTCCATGTATTTATATAGTTTCTATCGATGCTGGATTTAATTATGTTTCGTGTTAGCCCCAAGTCGGTGGCTCACGATAAATATTCCATCTTGTGCTGCGGTTGTAGCCTTGCCAACATATAATAGTGAGAAATTTTCCGAGCTGTGTATCGTTCCAAGTGGTTTAGTCGGTAGAACGTCAGTGCGCTATACTGATGGCCCGGGTTCGAGTCCCGGCTTGGAATCTTTTTCACTATGTTGGCCTTTGCGCCTTTTAAGCAATTACTTCGAAATTTGATTTTCATTTGAAATATTATATCCAAGGCGAATGTTTCTCTCTGGAATAATTTCCATGTATTTATATAGTTTCTATCGATGTTGGATTTAATTATGTTTCGTGTTAGCCCCAAGTCGGTGGCTCACGATAAATATTCCATCCTGTGCTGCGGTTGTAGCCTTGCCAACATATAATAGTGAGAAATTTTCCGAGCTGTGTATCGTTCCAAGTGGTTTAGTCGGTAGAACGTCAGTGCGCTATACTGATGGCCCGGGTTCAAGTCCCGGCTTGGAATCTTTTTCAATATGTTGGCCTTTGCGCCTTTTAAGCAATTACTTCGAAATTTGATCTTCATTTGAAAGCATTCAGTATGTTCGAAAAGTTCACCATAGCTCATGATACGCGTTTGCATTCGTGAGAGTGATTCTGCATTTACATTTCTCAGCATGGAGCGTCTATTGGAAGCCTCTTCAATACGACGACATAGAATTACCCTTTCAAGGGCGGTGGCTAGACGGTCTAGCCACCTAATTTTAATTTCAAAACTGACAAATGGCACAAAGAATATTTTAATAAAATTTTGCTTTTGGAATGAAAGTGCAAATTAACGGGTTTTTATTTTCTAACAAATTCGTTTGAATATTCTGGTGTCAGTCAATTATTTCATCAGTTTACGAAGATAAATCTTATTTCGATGAAAGAGTTAATCTAAAATTTTAAACGCATTGAAAATTAAATTTTTACAGACATTACAGCACAGTACAACGTCACAATCTGCAACTGTGTACTGCAACATTTTCGGAATGTGAATATGCAAAGGAGAATCTCGCTCATCGATTTCGGGCATTTTTACGTATACAGGCGACGATTTATCTTATCCGTGTGAACCAAATGCCGTTTCTTACTAATTAATTGATGCTCTAAATCTTTCTAATTGGGAATTTTGATCTATCTCTTTTCGTTTTCGATTTGCAATCGCTATATTCCAAATTTCATCACTAGGGGGCGCTGTTGTCGTTTGCATTATGTCGGGCGTAGTCGCTTTACTATACCGTTACCCCACTTGCATAGCTGTACCTCTCTCCGTTCGCAAGTATTTTTCGGTTAAAGGGACTTTCCTTTGTACCCTGTATGAGATAGCAGAAAGTTTTTGGATTGCCATATCTGACTAGCTTATTTATAAAACCGATTCATCTCAGTAAAATTCATATTTATTCCTTACACGTCCAACACATATTTCACCATGTTTTCTCTCTCATCTTCAGAAAATAAAATTTCCTTCTTTTTATCATATCATAAGCTTAAATCAAGTATATCATAAAATTCAAAGCAAATGCATTTGTGTTTCGAAATACGAATTTCTTTATTCTTATCTCTATGTTAAACTTATTCTTTGAAGTTTCATATGTTTATCTCTTGAATATTGCACGAATAAGTACAGAATTGTCTCCTCTTTCTTTGTATAAATTCGAAGGTAAAAAAACACAAGTAATATATCAAACTTTTACTTTTTTTCAACTTCGGCTACTTATTTTTATATGATGTATATTATGTTAAAAATTTATTGGTATATATATATATATATATATATAAACATGAAAAAACGTGAAAAGAACATAAAAATCTCATTTTCTGACATGACATGATAAAAAAGAATTTATCTCCAATGGCTGAAATACTGCATGATTTTGAAAACGAATCGTGCTTTTATTTTAAAGATGTAATAATTTAAAACATATCGGTATTCTTATATCACGCTTAAGGTATTTTTTTAATGTTTTGATGTTATGTAGTCCTGTAGAGAAACGTTCCTCTGCATAAATTTTTGAATAATATTTTACATCTCTGCAAACCAGTGAACTATAATAACAACACTGTACAGTGTTAGAAAGCCAGCGAGCGCAGTCCCCTGTGGTCCCCCTCTCCTGATTTTCAGTAGGACTTCCTAATCTACCAAAGTCAAGGCGGCAGCTGTATTCCCCATTCCATCCGCTGCATAGATTAACATACAAGATGGGAAATTTACGACGAAATCTGTAATGGCAACAGTACTTAGCGTCACTACCGCAGGGGGGGGGGGGGGGGGTTGTAGAATTAACAAGCCTTCGAAATTTACCTGTGTTGAAGAAATATGCTTACGCCCTATGTTTTGAATATCTATTATTACCTAAATCGAAGCAGAGGCAGACGATATTTTATTTATGCTTTATTTATTTAGCTGCTTTTTCATCGTACTTGTATCGTTCCCCTTTAACTTACAAAATGATAAATAGAGTAATAATATAAAAGAAAAACTCTTGGAAATTCTGTTAATATGAATTCTGTATCTGAACGTAAATATGTAAACTTATGACATATTTTTAAAAATCAAATTCAGGTATTGTGTTAATTTATTCATATGGAATAAAATTTTATTGAGTGTAATGTAAGTACCTTTATTTATTTATAACTTTTAGATTTATATAATTCTAAAAATCTGTCAAATGGAATTTCTCCCCATCCGTAATTTGATTATTATTTCTTATATCTTAATATCATAAAAGCTATTGAGTTGACTGTACGTTATTTACATTAAAAATAATATATTTTTTATCTGTAAGAAAGTGAAAATGCGTACATTTTAAGAGATTATTGTAGCGATTGTTTAATCCGTTAAACTTCATAAAGTAATAAAACATCGGCTATAAACATTTTCCTATCAAATGGGGCTATTTATAAAGTTTTCTGGGACTTGCAGAGTGCAATATTTCGTATATTTTTACTTTCTTCTATCTTTACAAGAAAGTATTGGATTCGTAAAAATTTTTGAAATCCGGTTTTCGACTGATTTACATGTTTTAGGGTTGAGAGATCCCGAAAAATATGTTTTTACAAAATGTCTGTCTCTGAGTCTGCCTGTTTGGGACACAAATTTTGTGGACTCACTATTTCAAGAACTAATGAAAGGAATTTAATAAAACTTTAGGTTCAGTTACTCCCTGATATAAATTGGTGCTGATTACGTTTTGGTGTAAATCGCCCAGCAGGTAGCGCTGCTATGCTGCATTATTCATGATTTCCTCAATAGCTATATATCAAGAACTAAAGCACGGATTTTCAGAAAATTTCTGATTCAGTTAATGCTTGATATAATTTGGTGCTAATAACTTTTTGGTGTAAATCGCCCGAAAGGTGGCGCTGCTATAATGCGTTATTCATGATTGTCGCAATAGCTCTATCTCAAGAACTAATGCACGAATTTACATCGAAATTCAGATTCAGTTGGTTCCTGATATAAATTAGTGTTGTTTAGTTTTTGGTGTAAATTGCCATACAGGTGGCGATTGCTTTAAATAATATAAATAATATATAATATAAATAATAAAATAATAATGTCTTGTACTATGCTTCATTTTCCACGATTTCCGCAATAGCCGTATCTCAAGAACTAATGCATGAATTTCCATCAAACTTTATATTCAGTTAGTCCCTGATATAAATTGATCCTGTTATGTTTTGGTGTAAATTGCCCAGCAGGTGCCACTGCTATACAGAACTTTTCACGAGATCCGCAATAGCTCTATCTCAAAAACTAATGCACGGATTTTCATCAAACTTCAAATTCAATTAGAAGTTGACATAAGTTGTTGCTGATTAGATTTTGGTGTAAATCACCTAACCGTTGTCGCTGTTACAATGCATTTTTCAGGAAGTATTAACATGTATGAGATAGTAGAAAGTTTTGGGATTGCCATATCTGACTAGTTATATTGCACAATTTCTTCTGATGTATAGCATTCATGACGAAATTTTTACCTTGTTTTTCGTTGTATTTAAATGGTTCATTCATCATGTAAAAAAAAAAAAAAAAAAAAAAAAAAAAAAAAAAAAAGCATATATCCGTGCATGAACATAGAATATATATCAGATATAGAAAATAGAAAATCTATTCTATGCTCATGTATCGGTGTAAGAATCTGTTGGAAATGTAAACATGCAACCTTAAAAAAAAAGAGAGATCACAATAAGATAGATTTTCAATAATAAAAATATTACAAGGATGGGAAGTTTCTTCCCCATTGTCACTAAAGGTGCTACGATCAACATCGCATTACCATTATGCTGTATGGAAGCATCCCATCTTGTATGTTAATCAATGTTTCACTACTGCATCATGTAGCCGCGAACGCTAAATGAAGAACAGTTTCTTTTTACCCGACTGAAAAGAAGGGTTATGTGTTTCACGCGTATCTGGGTATGTGGATTTTTTTATACCCTCGAAACTTCCCAACGGCTGGATGGATTTTAATGAATGAGGTCTCTATCAATTTGTCTTAACGGCCCGATGATTATAGGTCACGTTTTGTTTTTATTAATTGAAAATGGCGGCCGTAAAATACAAAATGGCGGTGGAGACTAAAAAAAAAAAAAAATTACGCACCCTATTGAGTGTCATATCATTGGATAGGTCTTTCAAAATGAACACGATGTTTTATTGACTATTTTACAGTCAGAATCTCCGTATAATTTTATACAACCTGGAAGTTGTGTAAGTAGGATCTCTAGCTTTACTGCAACTCTAACTTTCATAGGCATCTATAGACCTCATCAAAACAGTGTTTAAGATAGGAACTAACAATTAAACACAGCTTAAAAGTCATCAATACAAGTAAATAAAAAAAATAGTTAAGTAATATATACAAGTAACATTAAAAGAAAAAGTCAATTCCTACTGTCAGTTCAATAAGAGAATTTTTTTCTCCCTTTCTTCTTCCCCCTTGAGTGGTTCTTAAAATGCTTTGATCAAAAAGAGGGCTCTCTAGGTCTTATAATACCTTGATCAAGAATAGGGCTCTCTCGATTATTTAAAATTAATAAATTTAATTTAATTAATGAACTAATATTTGAAAAAAAAACTGGATTAACATCAAGTGTCATCCACTACAAGTTAAAACAAATTTATTTGAGCTTGATTGAATGAATAATAAGTATTTTATTAACGATTGAAAATTTGAACAGGATATGTATAGCGAGAGTTTGGGCTAATAGTAGGAATTGAAAAAAAATAGTTTCACATTGATGAGAAATAGTTAATTAGTTCACTTTTTACGCAGTCGGGTTTTTTTGATTTTTTAAATTTAATTGTTTATTTCCCGCTCTGGTATGGCAACAAGAGCGCGCGGCAATTCAGTTTTCCGCTGTTTCTTGAGTCGAGTGGAAGAATTACGCTGTAAAGAAACGTTATTTTTTTATATGAAAATGTGAGTAAAGTTTAAAGTTTTTTTTTTTTTTTCTGTGAAGCTTTAATTACATTGGCCAACTGCTGAGGCTGATATCCAGAAGAAGAATGCTCATTATTACTTAAGTTGTCGAACTTAGTAAGTGTTCCAATGATGAACTCAACATCCTTTATCAAGAGGTTTTTTTAATACCTCTTCTGTGTGGTGCGGCTCAATTTTCTGAAGGTGCTTCATCTAATAATGTAGTAAATTATTTAAAAACAAAATATGACTCTCTCCACTTTTTTTAAACAGTATAATTTGTGTTATATTTCAGAATTTTTAATCTATTTATAAATATGGCGAATATTTCTATTTAAAAAAAGCGGTGACAATCAACAATATGGGGACAAAAAAGTCCCCAATCTGGCAACACTGGCTCTAGCTGAAGAACTAATGAACGGAAAACATTAGATTCAGTTAATCACTGATATAAACTGGTGCTGTGATTTTTGGTGAAAATCGCACAACAGGCGGGGATGCTATGCTGGATTTTTCACGATTTCCGCAATAGCTATATATCGAGAACTGATGCACGGTTTTTTATAAAAGTTTGGATTCCATTACTCCTTGGTATAATTTGGTTCTTATTACTTTTAACTGTAAATCGTGTAGCAGGTACTGCGAAGCGGCATTGTACATGATTATCACAATAGCTCTATCTCAAGAACTAATGCACATTTTTTATCAAACTTCACATTCAGTTAGTCCCTGATATATATTTATTTTTTGTTTTTGGTGCAAATCACCCAACAGGTGGCGCAACTAGGCTGCATTTATCACGATTTGCGCAATAACTGTATCACAAGAACTAATGCATGAATGTTCATCAAACTTCAGATTCATTTAGTCCCTGGTATATATTGGTCCTGGTTAGTTTTTGGAGTAAATCGCTCAACAGGTGGCACTGTTATGCAGATTTTTTAAGATTTTCGCAATAGTTCTATCTAAAAATTAATTCACGGATTTTCATCAAACTTCGGATTCTTGACATAAGTTGTTGTTGATTAGATTTTGATGTAAATCACCTAATCGGTAGTTAATATGCTTCAATTTTCAGGAAGTATTAACATATACAGGGTTCAAAGAAAAGTCCCTTTAACCTGAAATTACTTGCGAACGAAGAGAGCTACAGAAATGCAAATAAGGTAACGGTATTGCAAATCGACTACGCCCGACATAATGCAAACGGTAGCAGTGCCCCTAGTGGTGAAATTTCGAAGATAGCCATTGAAAGTCGAAAACGAAAAGAGATAGACCAAAATTTCCAATTAGAAAGTTTTAGAGCATCAATTAATTAGTACGAAACGACATTTGGTTTACATGGATAATATAAATCTTGGCCTGTATACCCAAAACTTTCCGAAATCTATGCACTTAATTTTGTGTAAAATTTGAATGGAATAGTCCGAATTTGATGCACTTAAATTTGTGTAAACGTTTGAATTGAATAGTCCGAAATCCATGCACTTCATTTTGTGTAAACGTTTGAATGGAATACTCCAAAATCGATGCACTTCATTTTGTGTAAACATTTGAATGGATTAGCCAGAAATATGAAGAAGTACGCGCAATGTATAGTTTAAATACATACTTATATCAATACGTTTTGATAACATGAAACAAACAAACAAAAAAAAGACAAACTATATCACAGTGATAAAAAGTTAATATTCAGTATGTTCGAAAAGTTCACCATTGCTCATGATACGCGTTTGTATTCGTGAGAGTGATTCTGCATTTACATTTCTCAGCATGGAGCGTCTATTGGGAGCCTCTTCAATACGACGACATAGAATTACCCTTTCAAGGGCGGTGGCTAGACGGTCTAGCCACTTAATTTTAATTTCAAAACTGACAAATGGCACAAAGAATATTTTAATAACATTTTTCTTTTGGAATGAAAGTGCAAATTAACGGGTTTTTATTTTCTAAGAAATTCGTTTGAATATTCTGGTGTCAGTCAATTATTTCATCAGTTTACGAAGAGAAATCTTCTTTCGTTGAAAGGGTTAATCTAAAATTTTAAACGCATTGAAAATTAAATTTTTACAGACATTACAGCACAGTACAACGTCACAATCTGCAGTTGCGTACTGCTACATTTCCGGAATGTGAATATGCAAAGGAAAATCTCGCTCATCGATTTCGGACATTTTTACGTATACAGGCAACGATTTATCTTATCCGTGTGACCCAAATGCCGTTTCTTATTAATTAATTGATGCTCTAAATCTTTCTAATTGGAAATTTTGCGCTATCTCTTTTCGTTTTCGATTTGCAATCGCTATATTCCAAATTGCATCACTAGGGGCGCTGTTGTCGTTTGCATTATGTCGGGCGTAATCGCTTTACTATACCGTTACCCCACTTGCATAGCTGTACCTCTCTCCGTTCGCAAGTATTTTTAGGTTAAAGGGACTTTCCTTTGTATCCTGTATGAGATAGAAGAAATTTTTTGGATTGCCATATCTGACTAGCTTATTTATAAAACCAATTCATCTCAGTAAAATTCATATTTATTCCTTACACGTCCAATACATATTTCACCATGTTTTCGCTCTCATTTTCAGAAAATAAAATTTCCTTCTTTTTATCATATCATAAGCTTAAATCAAGTATATCATAAAATTCAAAGCAAATGCATTTGCGTTTCCAAATACGAATTTCTTTATTCTTATCTCTATGTTAAACTTATTCTTTGAAGTTTCATATGTTTATCTCTTGAATATTTCACGAATAAGTATAGAATTGTCTCCTCTTTCTTTGTATAAATTCGAAGATATAAATAAACGGTCAAGTGCGAGCATTACTCGCGTACAGAGGGTTCCGTACAATAAATATATGAATTTGTAATTGTATTATATAAAGAAAAAAAACTTGCTAAAAGAATACTAAGATTTTGTAAAAAAAACTATACAACGTAGGGTTCGGTATAACTGTATATATTAGAAAAGTATAATCGGGTATACCATGAAAGTTCAAAGAGATATGGAAACTAAATAATATCAAATATAGCTATTCGTATAACTCTTTTTTTTAACATTATCCTAATCTGTTTATGATGAACTTAATTGGGTACTGACAATAAAAGCAGTGCATAGTTAAACTTCATTTGGCATTTCATGAAACTAAATTCAGCGTAGTAATAACCTTTATTTCTACAGTGTAGCTAAAACAAAACCTTTGTTCAAAGTTTAAATTTGGCATTGTGCTAAGCGCGCTTCGAATTGAGGTCTCAAAATTGCAACGCCGCCTTGGTCAGTGTCGCGTGTTTCCAGATAGGTGTTTAATTAACTTTTAAAGTCACACGAGGCGTATTGCGAGATACAATCAATGCAATCTATCGCGAATCCCACAGTATTTATGCGATTCATTCTAATTAAATCTTTCGAGGGCGATGTCCTTAAAAAACGGACACCTAATTTTAATTCCAAAACAGACAAACGGCACCAAGAATATTTAATTAAAATTTTCCTTTTATCATGAACGTGAAAATAAGCAAGTTCCCATGTTCTAATAAATTCGTATATAAATTCTGGTTACAGCTCATTATTTCATAAGTTTAAAAATAGAATTACTCCGTGCCGGAAAGGATTATTAAGTGGTCGCAGGACTTTTAAAGGTTCAAAATTTAAGAAATTTTAATTTTTTAGATGTTAAACTCCTATCTTTTCTGAATATGTTGATATAATTGATTTTTTGAAATTCCCATTAGAACAGAAGTTTTGGCTTTTAGATTTATCCCCGCTCAATAGCTGAAGCGGCGTTTCCGAAACTTTAAAGTGATAATTTTCCAAATGGCGTTTTTTCGGCATAACGCGCAGGATACCTGAAAAACTTCTGAATATTTTTCATGAAATATTCAAAACATATATTTCATGTTAGTCTGTATAAACTGAAACTAATTTTTTTTTTTTAATTGTTGAAAAAAGTATTTTTCAGGTGATTTTACTGTTGAAATTTTCAAAATTTTGTGTTAGCTAAATGCAACATTGCATTAAAAATATAAAAATGCTTTAAATGCAAATTTATTTAAGTTCAGGGAAATTATTACAATCTCAAGTATAAGTAAGCACCAAAATTTTCATTCTAGTTGCAATATTTATTTTGTAATCCTGCGCGTAAACTGTTATGCCAATTTTTTGTTCGACAAATGTCTAACAGTTTCGAGCCCGCTATAAATACTCATTCTGTATCTTGTAAATTTTTAAATACATGAACCGAAAGAACATACTTATATCTTTCATCCCAATTAAAATTGTGTTTTAAAATCATATACATTTTAAGACATTAAATGTTGAAAATGGTCTTTTTTTCATTTTTTCCACTTTTTAGGGTCCCAACACCCCTTAAATTAGTATGTTTTTAAAAATTTCACGTTTATTGCTTTTATACTGTTTATGGACATTGCATTACACATATATATCATTTAAAGTTGTTAACTAGGCATAGAGTACGCCGCCCCTGTCCTTGTGTATGTCCAAACTGACCGTACCTTTAGGGGTTAATATCTCGGCTAATTACCGATGATTTTTTTCGAAAATCATTATCAACAATGTTTTTATTCTTCTGCAACGATAGGTATATTCAGCGATGCTCAACAATTTTTCTGAATGCTCGTAAATCGAGATTTGTGTATAACAGAAAAATTCTAATTACTCAAAAACTGTGTGACCTAGGGTAATCACTATAATTTTCCTGCAAGGATTATGTTAACGTGTACTACCTCTATTTTTTTCGTAATTTTAGTTTCAGTAGATTCGGAATTAGATGGGGGGGGAACATATTTTTACGCTACATTTTCAACAATATGTTTGAAAATATAATACATAAAATTAAAAGGAATGTATTTTTGAGTTCAGCGTTACAAAAGCTTTCACAGGATACCCCACGTGATATACAAAGAACAGATTTTTTTTTCAAGTAGCATAATTAGCCCCCTCTACTTTTTTATTAAATATAGTTATGAATATTTATTAATCTGAAAACATGTGGGTCAATGATCTTTATTATTTCCCCGAATTTGAACTTTCTTCGTTCCATAGTTTACGAGTAAAATGCCTGTGACAGACAGATAGTCAGACAGACAAACGGACAGGCACAGGAGTGAACTTATAATGGTTCCGTTTTTACTTTTTTAAGTACGGAACCCTAAAAACGCAAGTAATATATCAAACTTTTATTTTTTGTCAACTTCGGATACTTATTTTTATATGACGTATATTATGTTAAAAAATTATTGGTATATATACAAAGAAAACCACGAAAAAACATAAAAATCTCATTTTCTGACATGACATGATAAAAAAGTATTTATCTCCAATGGCTGAAATACTGCATGATTTTGAAAACGAATAGAGCTTCTATTTTAACGATGTAATAATTTAAAACATATCGGTATTCTTATATCACGCTTAAGGTATTTTTTTAATGTTTTGATATTATGTAGTCCTGTAGAGAAACGTTCCTCTACATAAATTTATGAATAATATTTTACATCTCTGCAAACCAGTGAACTATAATAACAACACTGTACAGCATTAGAAAGCCGGCGAGCGCAGTCCCCTGTGGTCCCTCTCTCCTGATTTTCAGTAGGACTCTCTAATCTACGAAAGTCAAAGCGGCAGCTGTAGTCCCCATTCCATCCGCTGCATAGATTAACATACAAGATGGGACATTTACGACAAAATATGTAATGGCAACAGTACTTAGCGTCACTACAGCAGAGGGGGGGGGGAGAATTAACAACCCTCCGAAATTTACCTATGTTGAAGATATATGTTTACGATCTATGTTTTGAATATCTATTATTTCCTAAATCGAAGCAGAGGCAGACGATATTTAATTTATGCTTTATTTATTTAGCTTCTTTTGTATCGTACTTGTATCGTTCACCTTTAACCTACAAAATGATAAATAGAGTAATAATATAAAAGAAAAACTCTTGGAAATTCTGTTAAGAACGTAAATATGTAAACTTATGACATTATACTTTTAAAAATCAAATTCAGGTATTGTGTTAATTTATTCATATCGAATAAAATTTTATTGAGTGTAATGTAAGTACCTTTATTTATTTCTAACTTTAGATTTATGTAATTCTAAATATCTGTCTAAAGGAATTTCTCCCCATCCGTAATTTGATTATTATTTCTTATGTCTTAATAGCGTTAAAGTTATTGTCTGTACGTTATTTACATTAAAAACAATATTTTTTTTATCTGTAAGAAAGTGAAAATGCGTAAATTTAAAAATATTATTATAATGATTGTTTAATGCGTTAAACTTCTTAAATTAATAAAGCGTCGGCTATAAAAATTTTCCTATTAAATGGAGCTATTTATAAAGTTTTCTGGGACTTGTAGAGTGCAATATTTCGTATATTTTTACTTTCTTCTATCTTTGCAAGAAAGTATTGGATTCGTAAAAATTTTCGAAATCCGGTTTTCGACGGATTTACACGTTTTTGGGTTCACTGATCCCGAAAAATATGTTTTTACAAAATGTCTGTCTGTGAGTCTGCCTGCCTGTCTGTGTGGGACACGAGTTTTGTGGACTCTCTATCTCAAGAACTAATGAACGGAATTTAATAAAACTTTAGATTCAGTTACTCCCTGACATAAATTGGTGGTGATTACTTATTGGTGTAAATCTCCCAGCAGGTGCCGCTGCTATGCTGCATTATTCATGATTTCCTCAATAGCTATATATCGAGAACTAAATCACGGATTTTCAGAAAACTTCAGATTCAGTTAATACTTGACATAATTTGGTGCTCATAACTTTTTGGTGTAAATCGCCCGAAAAGTGGCGCTGCTATGCTGCGTTATTCATGATTGTCGCAATAGCTCTATCTCAAGAACTAATGCACGAATTTACATCAAACTTCATATTCAGTTGGTTCCTGATATAGATTAGTGTTGTTTAGTTTTTGGTGTAAATTGTCATACAGGTGGCGATTGCTTTAAATAATATAAATAATATATAATATAAATAATAAAATAATAATGTCTTGTACTATGCTTCATTTTCCACGATTTCCGCAATAGCCGTATCTCAAGAACGAATGCATGAATTTTCACCAAAATTTAGATTCAGTTAGTCCCTGATATAAATTGATCCTGTTATGTTTTTGGTGTAAATTGCCCAGCAGGTGCCACTGCTATACAGAACTTTTCACGAGATCCGCAATAGCTCTATCTCAAAAACTAATGAACGGATTTTCATCAAATTTCAAATTCAATTACAAGTTGACATAAGTTGTTGCTGATTAGATTTTGGTGTAAATCACCTAACGGGTGCCGCTGTCATAATGCATTTTTCAGGAAGTATTAACATGTATGAGATAGTAGAAAGTTTTGGGAATGCCACATCTGACTAGTTATATTGCAGCATTACTTTTGATATATAGCATTCACGACTAAATTTTTACCTTGTTTTTCGTTTTATTTAAATCGATCATTCATCATGTAAAAAAAAAAAAAAAAATGCATATATCCGTGCATGAACGTAGAATATATATTAGATATAGAAAATAGAAAATCTATTCTATGTTCATGTATCGGTGTAAGAATCTGTTGGATATGTAAACATGCAAGCTTAAAAAAAAGAAAGATCACAATAAGGTAGATTTTGAATAATAAAAATATTACAAGGATGGGAAGTTTCTTCCCCATTGTCACTAAAGGTGCTACGATCAACATCGCATTACCATTATACTGTATGGAAGCGTCCCATCTTGTATGTTAATCAATGTTCCACTACTGCACCATGTAGCTGCGAACGCTAAATGAAGGACAGTTTCTTTTTACCCGACTGAAAAGAAGGGTTATGTGTTTCACGCGTATCTGGTTATGTGAATTTCTTTATACCCCCGAAACATCCCAACGACTGGATGGATTTTAATGAATGAGGTCTCTATCAATTCGTCTTAACGTCCCGATGATTATAGGTCAAGTTTTGTTTTTATAAATTTAAAATGGCGGCCGTAAAATACAAAATGGCGGTGGAGACTAAAAAAAAATTTACGCACCCTATTGAGTGTCATATCATTGGATAGGTCTTTCAA
Source organism: Maratus speciosus (assembly GCA_963932465.1). NCBI lineage: Eukaryota > Metazoa > Arthropoda > Arachnida > Araneae > Salticidae > Maratus > Maratus speciosus. Next base: position 248,613,983 of record OZ010797.1, on the reverse strand, counting down.
AATGAAGACGATGTTTAATTGACTATTTTACAGTCAGAAGCTCCGTATAATTTTATACAACCTGGAAGTTGTGTAAGTAGGATCTCTAGCTTTACTGCAACTCTAACTTTCATAGACATCTATAGACCTCATCAAAACGGTGTTTATAGATAGGAACTAACAATTAAACGCAGCTTAAAAGTCATCAATACAAGTAAATAAAAAAAATAGGTAAGTAATATATACAAGTAACATTATAAAAAAAGTCAATTCCTACTGTCAATTGAATAAGAAAAAAATTTTCTCCCTTTCTTCTTCCCTCTTGAGTGGCGCTTAAAATGCTTTGATCCAAAAAGAGGGCTTTCTTGGTCTTATAATGCCTTGATCAAGAATAGGGCTCTCTCGATTATTGAAAATTAATAAATTTAATTTAATTAATGAACTAATATTTGAAAAAACTGGATTAACATCAAGTGTCATCGACTACAAGTTAAAACAAATTTATTTGAGATTGATTTGATGAATAATAAGTATTTTATTAACGATTGAAAATTTGAACAATATATATATAGCGAGAGCGTGAGCTAATTGTAGGAATTGAAAAAAAAAATAGTTTCACATTGATGAGAAATATTTAATTAGTTCGCTTTTTACGCAGTCGGGTTTTTTTGATTTTTTAAATTTTAATTGTTTATTCCCCGCTCTGGTTTGGCAACAAGATCGCGCGGCAATTCAGTTTTCCGCTGATTCTTGAGTCGAGTGGAAGAATTACGCTGTAAAGAAATGTTATTTTTTTATATGAAAATGTGATTAAAGTTTAAAGTTTTTTTCCTGTGAAGCTTTAATTTCATTAGACAACTGCTGAGGCTGATATCCAGAAGAATAATGCTCATGATTACTTAAGTTGTCGAACTTAGTAAGTGTTCCAATGATGAACTCAACATCCTTTTTCAAGAGGCTTTTTTAATACCCCTTCTCTGTGGTGCGACTCCATTTTCTGAAGGAATTTCATCTAATAAGGTAGTGAATTATTTAAAAACAAAATGTGTTCTGCAAAATGTTATTCTTCTACCAATTAGCGCAAAGATGTGTGACTTAACAAAATGCATTTCAAGTCAAGATGTGTTGCGTATGTGAAGTAATTAAAATCACATTGTGATGTTAAAGTGAAAAGTAAATGAAATGTATTAAAAAGTAAAAAGTGCTCACAATCATCAACCTAGAAAATGGTATAGCAGCAATATTACTAAATTTTGCCAACAGATGTAATAGATCTTCAAAAATGTGTCACTCAAGAATGCTGCAGATCAATTACCATGTGATTATGTATATAAGTTCTAAGTGGACATACTATTTTCATACATAATTAGAATTCACCTACTGAATAATGCATGCCATGCATCTTTGATATATGTAAGAAAATTAATAGTCAAGAAATATATTATTCTTTTTTAAATTTATCATGATCATGTGTCCTATATAATTATTCATTTTTAAATTTATCATATACTAGCAAACCCCGCGGCTTTGCTCGCGTAATAGTTCAAATATGCCAAGTGATATTTATATGTCTAATTTTTATTAAAAGGTACTAACTAAATTTTTATTTTATTAAAAGGTAATATTTTATTTTATTAAAAGGTACTTATTACTTTTAGGAATAATTCAAAAATTACTATTTAAAACACAGTTTGATTAAACATCATTATTACACTGCATTAGGAAGAAATGAGACTTAAATTAATAAAATGAAATAAAACTAAATAAAGGATAATTTACAAAATATTTGGAAACTTTTATGCTCAATTAATACGCTCATTTCAGTATTCATTTGAAGTTTTGAATTTTTTAGAAACCATCTTCTTACATCTTAAAATTAACCATCATGTCAAATTCCAAGTCCTACCACCTCTCTCAACATAAAGGGCTATGTTGAAATAGGAACTGTCACCATTAATTTGCCAACATTAATTTTGAAATTGGTTTGTTATTTCCTAATATTCCACAGAAACGTAATTTAGAAAGCTTTTAAAGACCTTTTTTAGAGCGTTTGTTGTTTCTGTGAATCCCAGGTGGTAGAATCATCGGCATAAAATATAGCCTGTGTAGGATCAGAGACTGTTACCATTGATTCACAACTATTACTGTTATATTTGGTTTATATTCCCTGAAATCGCGTAGAAATCGTAATTTAGGGCTTTTTACAATGCTTTTCGCACCTCCCCTTCAATTCACCCCTTTTTAATTCGAATTTATTTTCGACAGTCCTTCGAGGGCATTTATATTTTATAAGTAACTACCATGCATATTTAAAGTTTCTAGCCTTTTTGGTATCACAGAATTCGCAATTTAGAAAGTTTTTAGCTACTGCAACCCTCTGATGGTAGTGGCACAGACATAAAATATAGCTTATGTTTGAGAAGTTTCTATCACCAACAATTTGTTATCATTTTTTTTAATCGGTTTGGTATTTAATAAGATTACATAAAAATTGTAATTTATAACGCTATTCGATCACTTCATCTTTTTAAATTTGAAATTTTCTTTCGACATTTCATAGAAAGCAGTTGCATCTTGTAAGTAAATAACATGCCATACTTCAAAGTGTTAGACCCTTCAGTTATGCAAAAAACGAAAATTAGAACATGTTTTGCTTTTGCAACTCTCAGATGGTAGTGACAGCAACATAAAATATAACCTATCTTATAGCAGAGACTGTCACCATTGATTTGCAACCATTACTTTTTAAATAGCTTTGGAATTTCCTGAGATTGAGTAGAAATCGCAATTTAGAACATTTTTAGAACGCTTTTCGCGCATTTTCACCCTATTTTAAATTTCCAATTCTTTCGAAACTGTTCTTAAAGATCATTTATATGTAATAAATGTGTACCTTGCCTAATTTTAAGTTGCTAGACCCTACCGATCACAAAAATCGAAATTTGGAACGCTTTTTTGCTCCTGCAACGTCTAGGTGATAGTGATACCGACATAAAATAGCGTCTATGTTAGAGCAGAGGCTGTCAGCATCAATTTCTTACCATTACTTTTGAAATCAGTTTGATTCTTCCTGAGATATTGGTGACAAATCGGCATTTAGTACGTTTTTAGAACGCTTTTCGCTCATTTTGCTCCTGCATCTCCTCTGGGGTAGTGGAAACAGATATAAAATATAGCCTATCTTGAGCAAGACATCACTATCATTTTAACTGTCACTATCATTTTAACACCATTATATTTGAAATCGGTTCAGTATTTCCTGAGATTGAATAGAAATTGCAATTTAGAACTTTTTTTGCAACGCTTTTGCACATTTTGACCCCCCTTTTAAATTTCGATTTTTTTTAGGAAATGCCCATAGAGATCATTGATATCTTATAACTAACTACCATTCTAAATTTCACGATTCAAGGCCCTTCCGTCACGCAAAAACCGCAATTTAGAACGTTTTTCTCCTGCACCCCCTTTTCGGTAGTGGCACCGACATAAAACATAGCCTATGTTGGACCAAGGATTTTCACCATCATTTTGACGCCATTATTTTTTAAATCGGTTTGGTATTTCCTGAGATTGTGTAGAAATCACCATTTAGAACGCTTTCTAGAACGCTTTTCGCGCATTTTCACCCCTTTTAAATTTCGAATTTTTTAAGAACTGTTCTTAGAAATCCTTTATGTCTAATAAGTAGCTGATACTTCAAATTTCATATTTCTAGGTCCTTCAGTAACACATAAATCGCATTTTTGGAACGTTTTATGCTCCTACACCCCCTTTGGGGTAGTGGCACCGACATAAAACATAGCCTATCTTGGAGTAAACGTTGTCACTATCATTTTGACACCAATATTTTTTAAATCGGTTTGGTTTTTCCTGAGATTATGTAGAAACTACCATTTAGAACGTTTTTTAGAACGTGTTTTGTGCATTTTCACCCCTTTTAAATTTTGAATTGTTTAAGAACAGTTCGAAGCTCAGTGGTGTAGTGGTCAGCACGCCTGTCTGCCGCACCGCAGGTCGAGAGCTCGACTCCCGACTGGGCAAGGTTCACTCAGCCTTTCATCCCTTCGGGGTCGATAAAATGAGTACCAAGCTTGCTTGGGAACTAAACACCGAGGGTCTCGCGTTAGGTTGACCACCTGGCCGGGACGCATGCTGCATAGCACCTCGGGGCCCAGGGTCAACAGAGATGGGCACTGTCGGTCCAGATCCTTCTTGGATTGTATAGCCACAGAGTTTAGTTAAGAACAGTTCTTAGGCAACATTTATATCTTATAAGTAACCAATATTCCAAATTTCATATTTCTAGGCTCTTCAGTAACGCAAAAATCGCATTTTTAGAACGTTTTTTGCTCCTGCACCCCCTTTGGGGTAGTGGCACCGACATAAGATATAGCCTATGTTCTAAGTTGGGCAAACACCATCATTTTGATACCATTACTTTTGGGATCGGTTTGGTATTTCCTGAGATTGTGTAGAAACTACCATTTAGAACCTTTTTTAGAACGCTTTTTGTGCATTTTAAACCCTTTTAAATTTCGAATTGTTTAAGAACTGTTCTTAGACATCATTTATATCTTATAAGTAACTAATATTCCCAATTTGATATTTCTAGGCCCTTCAGTAACGCAAAGATCACATTTTTAGAACGTTTTTTGCTCCCGCACCCCCTTTGGGGTAGTGGCACCGACATAAGATATAGCCTATGTTCTGAGTTGGTCGAACACCATAATTTTGATACCATTACTTTTGGAATCGGTTCGGTAGTACCAGAGCTTACCTCCGACAAATAAACAATTTTTTCCTCTTTATAATATGACTAGCAAACCCCGCGGCTTTGCTCGCGTAATATTTGAAATATGCCAAGTGATATTTATATGTCTAATTTTTATTAAAAGGTACTAACTAAATTTTTATTTTATTAAAAGGTAATATTTCATTTTATTAAAAGATACTTATTACTTTTAGGAATAATTTAAAAAAATTACTATTTAAAACACAGTTTGATTAAATATCATTGTTACACTCCATAAGGCAGAAATGAGACTTAAATTAATAAAACGAAATAAAACTAAATAAATAATAATTTAGAAAATATTTTGAAACTTTTATGCTCAATTAATACGCTTATTTCAGTATTTATTTGAAGATTTGAATTTTATAGAAACCATCTTCTTACATCTTAAAATTAACCATCATGTCAAATTCCAAGTCCTACCACCTCTCTCAACATAAAGGGCTATGTTGAAATAGTAACTGTCACCATTAATTCGCCAACGTTTGTTATTGCCTAATATTCCACAGAAACGTAATTTAGAAAGCTTTTAAAGGCCTTTTTTAGAGCGTTTGTTGTTCCTGTGAATCCCAGGTGGTAGAATCATCGGCATAAAATATAGCCTGTGTAGGATCAGAGACTGTTACCATTGATTCGCAACTATTACTTTTATATTTGGTTTATATTTCCTGAAATAGCGTAGTAATCGTAATTTAGGACTTTTTTAGAATGCTTTTCGCACCTTCCCTTCGCTTCATCCCTTTTCAATTCGAAATTTTTTTTTTGACAGTCCTTCGAGGGCATTTATATTTTATAAGTAACTACCATGCCATATTTAAAGTTTCTAGCCTTTTCAGTATCACAGAAATCGCAATTTAGAAAGTTTTTAGCTACTGCAACCCTCTGGTGGTAGTGCACGCAGACATCAAATATAGCTTATGTTTGAGCAGGTTCTATCACCAACAATTTGTTATCATTATTTTTTTAATCGGTTTGGTATTTGAAAAGATTACATAAAAATTGTAATTTATAACGCTTTTCGCTCACTTAATCTTTTAAATTTGAAATTTTCTTTCGACAGTTCATAGAAAGCAGTTGCATCTTGTAAGTAAATAACATGCCATACTTCAAAGTGTTAGACCCTTCAGTTATGCAAAAAACGCAAATTAGAACATGTTTTGCTTTTTCAACCCTCAGATGGTAGTGACAGCAATCATAAAATATAACCTATGTTATAGCAGGGACTGTCACCATTGATTTGCAACCATTACTTTTGAAATAGCTTTGAAATTTCCAGAGATTGAGTAGAAATCGCAATTTAGAACGTTTTTAGAACGCTTTTCGCGCATTTTCACCCCTTTTTAAATTTCCAATTTTTTCAAAACTGTTCTTAAAGATCATTTATATGTAATACATATGTACCTTGCCTAATTTTAAGTTGCTAGCCCCTACCGATCACAAAAATAGAAATTTGGAACGCTTTTTTGCTCCTGCAACGTCTAGGTGATACTCATACCGACTTAAAGTAGCGTCTATGTTAGAGCAGAGGCTGTCAGCATCAATTTCTTAACATTACTTTTGAAATCAGTTTGATTCTTCCTGAGATATTGGTGACAAATCGGCATTTAGAACATTTTTAGAACGCTTTTCGCTAATTTTGCTCCTGCATCTCCTCTGGGTTAGTGGAAACATACATAAAATATAGCCTATCTTGGAGCAAGAACTGTCACCATCATTTTAACGCCATTATATTTGAAATCGGTTCATTATTTCCTGAGATTGCATAGAAATTGCAATTTAGAACGTTTTTTACAACGCTTTTTGCGCATTTTGACCCCCCTTTTAAATTTCGATTTTTTAGGAAATGTCCTTAGAGATCATTGATATCTCATAACTAACTACCATTCTAAATTTCACGATTCAAGGCCCTTCCGTCACGCAAAAACCGCAATTGAGAATGATTTTCTCCTGCACCCCCTTTGGCGTAGTGGCACCGACATAAAACATAGCCTATGTTGGAGCAAGAATTTTCACCATCATTTTGACGTCATTATTTTTTAGATCGTTTTGGTATTTCCTGAGATTGTGTAGAAACTACCATTTAGAACGTTTTTAGAACGCTTTTCGCGCATTTTCACCCCTTTTAAATTTCGAATTGTTTAAGAACTGTTCTTAGAAATCCTTTATATCTACTAAGTAGCTGATACTTCAAATTTCATATTTCTAGGCCCATCATTAACACATAAATCGTATTTTTAGAACGTTTTTTGCTCCTACACCCCCTTTGGGGTAGTCGCACCGACATAAAACATAGCCTATCTTGCAGCAAACGTTGTCACTATCATTTTGACACCAAAATTTTTAAATCGGTTTGGTATTTCCTGAGATTATGTAGAAACTACCATTTAGAACGTTTTTTAGAACGCTTTTTGTGCATTTTCACCCCTTTTAAATTTCGAATTGTTTAAGAACTGTTCTTAGACACCATTTATATCTTATAAATAACTAATATTCCAAATTTCATATTTCTAGGTCCTTCCGTAACGCAAAAATCGCATTTTTAGAACGTTTTTTGCTCCTGCACCCCCTTTGGGGTAGTGGCACCGACATAAAATATAGCCTATGTTCTAAGTTGGACTAACACCATCATTTTGATACCATTAATTTTGAAATCGGTTTGGTATTTCCTGAGATTATGTAGAAACTACCATTTAGAACGTTTTTTAGAACGCTTTTTGTGCATTTTCACCCCTTTTAAATTTCGAATTGTTTAAGAACTGTTCTTAGACACCATTTATATCTTATAAGTAACCAATATTCCAAATTTCATATTTCTAGGCCCTTCAGTAACGCAAAAATCGCATTTTTAGAACGTTTTTTGCTCCTGCACCCCCTTTGGGGTAGTGGCACCGACATAAGATATAGCCTATGTTCTAAGTTGGGCGAACACCATCATTTTGATACCATTACTTTTGGAATCGGTTCGGTAGTTCCTGAGCTTATCTCCGACAAATAAACAATTTTTACCTCTTTATAATAGGAGTATGATGATGATGATGATGATGATGATGATGATGATGATGATGACTAGCAAACCCCGCGGCTTTGCTCGCGTAATATTTGAAATATGCCAAGTGATATTTATATGTCTAATTTTTATTAAAAGGTACTAACTAAATATTTATTTTATTAAAAGGTAATATTTTATTTTATTAAAAGGTAATATTTTATTTTATTAAAAGGTACTTATTACTTTTAGGAATAATTTTAAAAAAATTACTATTAAAAACACAGTTTGATTAAATATCATTGTTACACTGCATAAGGCAGAAATGAGACTTAAATTAATAAAACGAAATAAAACTAAATAAATAATAATTTAGAAAATATTTTGAAACATTTATGCTCAATTAATACGCTCAATTCAGTATTCATTTGAAGTTTTGAATTTTTTAGAAACCATCTTCTTACATCTTAAAATTAACCATCATGTCAAATTCCAAGTCCTACCACCATCTATAAACATAAAGGGCTATGTTGAAATAGGAGCTGTCACCATTAATTTGCCAACATTAATTTTGAAATTGGTTTGTTATTTCCTAATATTCCACAGAAACGTAATTTAGAAAGCTTTTAAAGGCCTTTTTTAGAGCGTTTGTTGTTCCTGTGAATCCCAGGTGGTAGAATCATCGGCATAAAATATAGCCTGTGTAGGATCAGAGACTGTTACCATTGATTCGCAACTATTACTTTTATAATCGGTTTATATTCCCTGAAATTGCATAGAATCGTAATTTAGAACTTTTTTAGAATTCTTTTCGCACCTCCCCTTCGCTTCACACCTTTTTAATTCGAATTTATTTTCGACGTTCCTTCGAGTGCATTTATATATTATAAGTAACTACCATGTCATATTTAAAGTTTCTAGCCTTTTCAGTATCACAGAAATCGCAATTTAGAAAGTTTTTAGCTCCTGCAACCCTCTGGTGGTAGTGGAACAGACATAAAACATAGCTTATGTTTGAGCAGATTCTATCACCAAAATTTGTCATCATTATTTTTTTTAATCGTTATGGTGATTTATAAGTTTGCTTAAAAATTGTAATTTATAACGCTTTTCACTCACTTCATTTTTTTTTTAATTTGGAATTTTCTTTCGACTGTACTTAGAAAGCAGTTGCATCTTGTAAGTAAATACCATTCCATACTTCAAAGTGTTAGACCCCTCAGTTGTGCAAAAAACGCAAATTAGAACATGTTTTGCTTTTGCAACCCTCAGCCTCAGATGGTAGTGACAGCAACATAAAATATAACCTATGTTATAGCAGGGACTGTCACCATTTATTTGCAACCATTACTTTTGAAATAGCTTTGGTATTTCCTTAGATTGAGTAGAATCGCAATTTAGAATGTTTTTAGGACGCTTTTCGCGCATTTTCACCCCTTTTTAAATTTCCAATTTTTTCGAAACTGTTCTTAAAGATCATTTATATCTAATAAATATGTACCTTGCCTAATTTTAAGTTGCTAGCCCCTACCGATCACAAAAATCGAAATTTAGAACGCTTTTTTGCTCCTGCAACGTCTTGGTGATAGTGATAACGACATAAAATAGTGTCTATGTTAGATCAGTCGCTGTCAGTATCAATTTCCTACTATTACGTTTGAAATCAGATTCATTGTTCCTGAGATATTGCCGACAAATCGGCATTTAGAACGTTTTTAGAACGCTTTTCGCGCATTTTGCTCCTGCATCTCCTCTGGGGTAGTGGAAACAGAAATAAAATATAGCCTATCTTGGAGCAAGATTTGTTACCATCATTTTTACACCATTATATTTGAAATCGGTTCAGTACTTCCTGAGATTGCATAGAAATCGCAATTTAGAAAGTTTTTACAACGCTTTTTGCGCATTTTGACCACCTTTTAAATTTCGATTTTTTTAGGAAATGTCCTTAGAGATCATTGATATCTTATAACTAAGTATCATTCCAAATTCCACGATTCTAGGCCCTTCCGTAACGCAAAAGCCGCAATTTAGAACGTTTTTCTTCTGCACCTCCTTTGGGGTAGTGGCACCGACATAAAACATCGCCTATGTTGGAGCAAAGGTTGTCACCATCATTTTGCGCAATTATTTTTTAGATCGGTTTGGTATTTCCTGAGATTGTGTAGAAACCACCATTAGAACGTTTTTTAGATCGCTTTTTGCGCATTTTCACGCCTTTTAAATTTCGAATTGTTTAAGAACTATTCTTAGACATCATTTATATCTAATAAGTAGCTAATATTTCAAATTTCATATTTCTAGGCCCTTCAGTAACACATAAATCACATTTTTAGAACGTTTTTTGCTCCTGCACCCCTTTTGGGGTAGTGACACCGACATAAAACATAGCCTATATTGGAGCAAGCGTTGTCACCATCATTTTGACACCAATATTTTTTAAATCAGTTTGGTATTTCCTGAGATTGTGTGGAAACTACCATTTAGAACGTTTTTTAGAACGCTTTTTGTGCATTTTCACCCCTTTTAAATTTCGAATTGTTTAAGAACTGTTCTTAGACATCATTTATATCTTATAAGTAACTAATACTCAAAATTTCATATTTCTAGGCCCTTCAGTAACGCTAAAATTGCATTTTTAGAACGTTTTTTGCCCCTACACCCCCTTTGGGGTAGTGGCACCGACATAAGATATAGCCTATGTTCTAAGTTGGACTCACACCATCATTTTGATACCATTACTTTTGGAATCGGTTCTGTAGTTCCAGAGCTTACCTCCGAAAAATAAACAATTTTTTCCTCTTTATAATAGGAGTATAGATGATGTATAGATAGATATGTATGCCTTATATAAATTCAATTAAATTTTGTTATTTCTTTTATTTATATTTGCTATAATAAATAATCCAGTTAATATATATATATATATATATATATATATATATATATATATCAGTTTTATTATTAATATGTGACCTCAATTGATATAAAGTAATAGACTTATAATTCAAATCTGATTCTTGACAATCATTACAAATTCACAACTCAATTAATTATATTTTATTAATTATTTTCTACCATCCTTGATTTAATTAATATCTATTATTATTTCTACTTCTTCAAGTCCATTCATTAGAAACTAACTCCATTTTATGAAAGAGTCTTAGATGGGTAAAAAAGTTTCAAATTTTTCAACATCATTCGTTTAAATTTAAAAAAAAATCAGTTTAAAAAAATTGAAAGAATTTAAAATAAAGGTATTTTCTCTATTTTTTTGGTTTTAAGATATTAGAGGATTCCTACAGGTAAGGACATTTTCATGATATTAGGCCAGATACACTCCTGTATTTTTTTAGAGAAAAAATCACCTATTTCAATCGCGCGAGTATATAGGTAAGTCGATTTTTCCTACATAAAAATATTGGTATATCTGCTGAAAATTTAGGAACACTTTTTAAGCTACTTTTACTCGAAAATACGTAGGCCTGATCAGACAGTATTAATTTCCAATTTTCGTCAATAAAAAAATTAAAAAAAAATTATTTAATAAATGGACAATTGTGATTAAAAATGTGTTGAAACAATTTTAAATAATTTTAAATAACAATTGCATTCGCTTAAAGTATATATTTGACATAACAATTTTAAGTAACAATTGCATTCGCTTAAAATATATATTCTACATAATCAATTTCCCATTATGAAATATATGATACAAATGTTTTATAATATACTAATTTACTATTAAAATGTTCTGAATATGTATAGTGTTTGCTTTAATTTGATTGGAAATAATACATTTAAATCCAAAATTGTGAAAAACTACTTTACATTGATTATAATTATACTTTGATGAAAGCTATTAAATAAAATATTCATTTTTTATTTAATAGGTCTACTGGAAAGTTTTGCCCGTTAATTTTATTTCATTTCACGCCTACCTTTTTTAAAATTCAGATTTCTTCATTGGCACCAGTTTTCTGAAATGGTAAAATTCCCAATGTTTTCCGTTTCACATTAAGGTGTAAACAATAGGAATTTTACAATTTCAAAAAAGTGGCGTCCGTGAGGAAATCAGAATTTTAAAAATTAGGCGTGAAATATTATTATTGGACAGAACTTTCCAGTAGACCTAATATAAAACTGATTCAACTCAGAAAAATGCATATTTATTCCATACACATCTACTAGACATTTCATCATATTTTCTTTCTTCCTTCTTTTGATGATAAAATAAGTTTAGATCAAGTATATCATAAAATTCAAAGCAACTACAATTGTGTTTCAAAATACGTATTTCTTTATTTTTATTTCTATATTAAACTTATTCTTTGAAGTTTTATATTTTTAACTCTTAAATATTTTTCGTGTAGGTCCAGGTATAGAACCGTCTCCTTCTTCTTTGTATAAATTCGAAAGGTATAAAGAAACACATGTAATTTATCACTAACTTTTATTCTTTGTGAGATGATGTTACATATTTTACTTTATGTCTATTAGATTTCAAAATTTTTTGGTACATAAAAGAAAGCTTAAGGAAGAACATCTCATTTTCTTTAATGATATGATAAAATAGAATTTATCTTCAATGGTTAAAATGTTACATGATTTTAGAAAAAGAATCACGCCTTTATTTTATAGATGTAATAATTTAAAAAATATTGCAGATTTTAACATACGCATGCTTAAGTTATTTCTTTTATTTTTTCGATTTTACGTGGTAAATTACGTGTAAATTATATGGTAAAGAAACGATCTCCGTATTATGAAATATTTATATTAGATAGGTAAAAATGTTTTGAGTTTTTCATGTTATCCATTTGAATTCCAAAAAAGTCCTTATATTTTGAATCGGGAGTAAAACGTGTCCTCCGGATCTTTGGTTTTAAGATTTTAGCTCATTTTACTCGAAAGCACAAAGAACCCGATTAGAGAAATATTCATTTCCAGTTATTGTTAGTAAAAAATTTGAAAAGGATTGTTTAATAAAGGGAAAATTATGATTAAAATCGTGTTGTAACGTTTTAAAATAATTTTAAATAACAATTGCATTCGCTTAAAATAAATTTATACGCAACAATTTTAAATAAAAACTGAATTAGCTTAAAATATATATTCAACATAATCAATTTTGTATTCTGAAATAAATAATTCAAATCTTTTATTACATACTAATTTACTATACAAATAATCAGAATATCTATAATTTTAGCGTTAATTTGATTAGATCTAATGCATGTAATTCCAAAATTGTGAAAACAACTTTATATTGATTATAATTATACTTTGTTAATAACTATTGAATAAAAAATTCATAAAATATATAATGTGAACATTAAAAAGATCCACAATCTTACTTAAAAAGCGACTAATGTAATGAAAAATGTGTTATAAGTTTAAAATATACATTTTATTTAAAACTTCTTAGTACTCATTACATTAGTCGCTTTTTAAGTAAGATTGTGGACCTTTTTAATGTTCACATTATATATTTAATGTTGAATCAAGGTGAAAAATTGCCTTATGATTTTATAAAAAATTCATTCTTTTATAAAATCTAGTCATTTCAGTAAAATACATAATTATGCCTTACACGTTTACCACATATTTCATCATGCTTTCTCTCTCATCTTAAGAAAATAAAATCTCTTTCTTTTGATGATATCGTAAGTTTAGATCAAGTATTTATAAAATTCAAAGTAACTACATTTGTGTTTCGAAATACGTATATCTTTATTCTTATCTCAATGTTTAACTTATGCTTTGAATTGTCATATTTTTATCTCATGGATATTTTACAAATACGAGGTATAGGTATAGGTATAAAATCAGAGGTACAAAAACACAAGTGATATATCAAACTTCTTACATTTTGTGTGCTTCTGTTACCTATTTTTACATCATGTATATTAGATTCAAAATTTATTCGTATATACGAAAGGAAGCATTATGAAGAACTTCTCATTTTCTGAAATAATACCATAAATTACAATTTATCTTCAATGAATACAATATTGCATGATTTTTGTAAAAAATCAGGCTTTTATTTTAAAGATGTAATAATTTAAAACATGTCAGAGTTGTTAAAGCATGCTTAAGTTATTTCTTTTAATTTTTTTTATATTATGTAGCCCATATTAAATAAACTATCTCAGATTTATTAAATTGTTACACATGAGTGAGAATATTTTTAATACTTGTATACCCGCTATAAAAGATATCGCTACAGAGAATTCGTTCCCGCTATAACATATTAATAGATTAATGAATTAATTATTTGCAAAATTATAAAAATTCAAGTGAAAATCAAATTTCAAAGTAATGGCTTAAAAGGCGCAAAGGCCAACATAGTGCAAAAAAGATTCCAAGCCAGCATTCGAACCAGGGCCATCAGTATCGCGCACTGAAGTTCTACCGACTAAACCACTTGGAACGATACACAGCTCGGAAAATTTCTCACTATTATATGTTGGCAAGGCTACAAACGCAGCACAAGATGGAATATTTATCGTGAGCCGACAACCTGGGGCTAACACGAAACATAATTAAATCCAGCATCGATAGAAACTATATTAATACATGGAAATTATACCAGAGAGAAACATTCGCCTTGGATACAATATTTCAAGTGAAAATCAAATTTCAAAGTAATTGCTTAAAAGGCGCAAAGGCCAACATAGTGAAAAAGATTCCAAGCCAGGATTCGAACCCGGGCCATCAGTATAGCGCACTGACGTTCTACCGACTAAACCACTTGGAACGATACACAGCCACGATACCTTGCCAACATATAATAGTGAGAAATTTTCCGAGCTGTGTATCGTTCCAAGTGGTTTAGTCGGTAGAACGTCATTGCGCTATACTGATGGCCCGGGTTCGAATCCTGGCTTGGAATCTTCTTCACTATGTTGGCCTTTGCGCCTTTTAAGCAATTACTTTGAAATTTGATTTTCACTTGAAATATTGTATCCAAGGCGAATGTTTCTCTCTGGTATAATTTCCATGTATTAATATAGTTTCTATCGATGCTGGATTTAATTATGTTTCGTGTTAGCTCCAGGTTGGCGGCTCACGATAAATATTCCATCTTGTGCTGCGTTTGTAGCCTTGCCAACATATAATAGTGAGAAATTTTCCGAGCTGTGTATCGTTCCAAGTGGTTTAGTCGGTAGAACGTTAGTGCGCTATACTGATGGCCCGGATTCGAATCCTGGCTTGGAATCTTTTTCACTATGTTGGCCTTTTCGCCTTTTAAGCAATTACTTTGAAATTTGATTTTCACTTGAAATATTGTATCCAAGGCGAACGTTTCTCTCTGGTATAATTTCCATGTATTAATATAGTTTCTATCGATGCTGGATTTAATTATGTTTCGTGTTAGCCCCAGGTTGTCGGCTCACGATAAATATTCCATCTTGTGCTGCGTTTGTAGCCTTGCCAACATATAATAGTGAGAAATTTTCCGAGCTGTGTATCGTTCCAAGTGGTTTAGTCGGTAGAAAGTCAGTGCGCTATACTGATGGCCCGGGTTCGAATCCTGGCTTGGATTCTTTTTCACTATGTTGGCCTTTGCGCCTTTTAAGCAATTACTTTGAAATTTGATTTTCACTTGAAATATTGTGTCCAAGGCGAATGTTTCTCTCTGGTATAATTTCCATGTATTAATATAGTTTCTATCGATGCTGGATTTAATTATGTTTCGTGTTAGCCCCAGGTTGGCGGCTCACGATAAATATTCCATCTTGTGCTGCGTTTGTAGCCTTGCCAACATATAATAGTGAGAAATTTTCCGAGCTGTGTATCGTTCCAAGTGGTTTAGTCGGTAGAAAGTCAGTGCGCTATACTGATGGCCCGGGTTCGAATCCTGGCTTGGATTCTTTTTCACTATGTTGGCCTTTGCGCCTTTTAAGCAATTACTTTGAAATTTGATTTTCACTTGAAATATTGTGTCCAAGGCGAATGTTTCTCTCTGGTATAATTTCCATGTATTAATATAGTTTCTATCGATGCTGGATTTAATTATGTTTCGTGTTAGCCCCTGGTTGGCGGCTCACGATAAATATTCCATCTTGTGCTGCGTTTGTAGCCTTGCCAACATATAATAGTGAGAAATTTTCCGAGCTGTGTATCGTTCCAAGTGGTTTAGTCGGTAGAACGTCATTGCGCTATACTGATGGCCCGGATTCGAATCCTGGCTTGGAATCTTCTTCACTATGTTGGCCTTTGCGCCTTTTAAGCAATTACTTTGAAATTTGATTTTCACTTGAAATATTGTATCCAAGGCGAACGTTTCTCTCTGGTATAATTTCCATGTATTAATATAGTTTCTATCGATGCTGGATTTAATTATGTTTCGTGTTAGCCCCTGGTTGGCGGCTCACGATAAATATTCCATCTTGTGCTGCGTTTGTAGCCTTGCCAACATATAATAGTGAGAAATTTTCCGAGCTGTGTATCGTTCCAAGTGGTTTAGTCGGTAGAACGTTAGTGCGCTATACTGATGGCCCGGATTCGAATCCTGGCTTGGAATCTTTTTCACTATGTTGGCCTTTGCGCCTTTTAAGCAATTACTTTGAAATTTGATTTTCACTTGAAATATTGTGTCCAAGGCGAATGTTTCTCTCTGGTATAATTTCCATGTATTAATATAGTTTCTATCGATGCTGGATTTAATTATGTTTCGTGTTAGCCCCAGGTTGTCGGCTCACGATAAATATTCCATCTTGTGCTGCGTTTGTAGCCTTGCCAACATATAATAGTGAGAAATTTTCCGAGCTGTGTATCGTTCCAAGTGGTTTAGTCGGTAGAACGTCATTGCGCTATACTGATGGCCCGGGTTCGAATCCTGGCTTGGAATCTTCTTCACTATGTTGGCCTTTGCGCCTTTTAAGCAATTACTTTGAAATTTGATTTTCACTTGAAATATTGTATCCAAGGCGAATGTTTCTCTCTGGTATAATTTCCATGTATTAATATAGTTTCTATCGATGCTGGATTTAATTATGTTTCGTGTTAGCTCCAGGTTGGCGGCTCACGATAAATATTCCATCTTGTGCTGCGTTTGTAGCCTTGCCAACATATAATAGTGAGAAATTTTCCGAGCTGTGTATCGTTCCAAGTGGTTTAGTCGGTAGAACGTTAGTGCGCTATACTGATGGCCCGGATTCGAATCCTGGCTTGGAATCTTTTTCACTATGTTGGCCTTTGCGCCTTTTAAGCAATTACTTTGAAATTTGATTTTCACTTGAAATATTGTATCCAAGGCGAACGTTTCTCTCTGGTATAATTTCCATGTATTAATATAGTTTCTATCGATGCTGGATTTAATTATGTTTCGTGTTAGCCCCAGGTTGTCGGCTCACGATAAATATTCCATCTTGTGCTGCGTTTGTAGCCTTGCCAACATATAATAGTGAGAAATTTTCCGAGCTGTGTATCGTTCCAAGTGGTTTAGTCGGTAGAAAGTCAGTGCGCTATACTGATGGCCCGGGTTCGAATCCTGGCTTGGATTCTTTTTCACTATGTTGGCCTTTGCGCCTTTTAAGCAATTACTTTGAAATTTGATTTTCACTTGAAATATTGTGTCCAAGGCGAATGTTTCTCTCTGGTATAATTTCCATGTATTAATATAGTTTCTATCGATGCTGGATTTAATTATGTTTCGTGTTAGCCCCAGGTTGGCGGCTCACGATAAATATTCCATCTTGTGCTGCGTTTGTAGCCTTGCCAACATATAATAGTGAGAAATTTTCCGAGCTGTGTATCGTTCCAAGTGGTTTAGTCGGTAGAACGTTAGTGCGCTATACTGATGGCCCGGATTCGAGTCCTGGCTTGGATTCTTTTTCACTATGTTGGCCTTTGCGCCTTTTAAGCAATTACTTTGAAATTTGATTTTCACTTGAAATATTGTATCCAAGGCGAATGTTTCTCTCTGGTATAATTTTCATGTATTAATATAGTTTCTATAGATGCTGGATTTAATTATGTTTCGTGTTAGCTCCAGGTTGGCGGCTCACGATAAATATTCCATTTTGTGCTGCGTTTGAAGCCTTGCCAACATATAGTAGTGAGAAATTTTCCGAGCTGTGTATCGTTCCAAGTTGTTTAGTCGGTAGAACGTCAGTGCGTTATACTGATGGCCCGGGTTCGAATCCTGGCTTGGAATCTTTTTCACTAAGTTGGCCTTTGCGCCTTTTAAGCAATTACTTTGAAATTTGATTTTCACTTTAAATATTGTATCCAAGGCGAATGTTTCTCTCTGGTATAATTTCCATGTATTATAAAAATTCGCCCGAGAACATCTTAACAAAGAAGAAATCCTGCAAGATGCATTTCATACCTGGTCTTTTTGAAAGACTGCGAAATGCTAATTTTCAATTTAAAAGAAATTTGATTGCTGCACTCCAACAAAACTTAAGAATTTCCTGCGTGCAAAAATTGACCCCGTCCCGGTCATGGAACTATTAATAAAGCGGAACAATGGAGTTATGAATACAGAGGAGGAGACATATAGTGTACTGTCTACCAGTTGCGAGTGAAGTAACTGAGGAGGTTGTCACAAGATGGCGGCTGCTTTTTTTATAAATAGGATCTTCAGTTTCAGATTACCGCTAGGGCAAACATTTCACCGGTAAAATTTATAGAAAATTTTGTATCATTTAAGCGTCTTATCCATGGAAAACTTTCTCAAAAATGTTATAAAATTTTCTATTTGTTTTTACTGGTGTCAGTTTGCCTTGTACAATTGTCAGTTTGATTCCTTGGTTGTCACAATATGGCGGAAATGCAGGGCCTAACTACCGCGAAAGCAAACTTCTACCAGTAAAAATGAAAATTTGTTTCTACCATTATTTATGATTCAAATCGTGTTAAGATAAGGCGTATAAATGAGTCGAAAATTTCTATATAAACCTACTGGTGGAATTTTCCACCGGCAGTAAACCACGCCTGCGAAAGTGGTTACAGTTGAAGCTTCACTGCTTTAAGAATGTCTGTTCCTTTCTATTAGTAGTTCCATGAGAGGAACTGACATATCCTTAACACTAGACCAGCCGGAAATTTTACTGAAGTGTTATAAAAATATTTTACACCGGAAATTTCAATTGAAACTACTTAACATATTTATTTAACTTATTTCTCCGAGGTACAATTTAAACTAATTTTAGAAAGAAATTTCTGGTGATAATCAAAATATTTTTATTTGGCAGCGGTCAAAATGATCGCTACGACGATTCTAGTGTTAAAATAGTGAAGCTTTAACTGTAACCCGTTTTAGTAGGAGTTGATTAGCGCCTGTGGAAACTCCCACCAGTATACTTAGATAGAAATTTTCTCCTTATTTAATCACCATACTAGGACTTCCCTCAGCGGGATTAGTCTGAGCGATATTGCTGAGAACATAGATTTAATAATAACATGTGGAAGCAAAGAAAATGAGATGTTATCTTTAATTGTGCATATACTGCGATAAATTGAAATGATGAAAATAAACGAATGGTAGAATTACAAAATTTTATATATAAATTCGTATACACTGTTTAAAAAAATGGGAAATCAAACCATGCAAGACAGCCCATGCATGGATATAAAATTGAAAGTACGCAATATATTAAAAGTAAAATAGAAAATGAAACACTAAATTATCTTATATCGGAATTTTAATTGTATAAAATGATGTCAAGAGCATAATCAGACGCTCCGCACCAATTTGAATAACTTTAAAGGACAAATATATGATGTTTACAAAGAATGGACTATACTTTATACGGCAACATAAAGTATGACACAAGATCTGAATATATCATCTGCATAACTTTTGAGCTGTCAAAGTGTCATTTGAAGTAATTTACAAATCCACACATATTTATTCAGCAAATCATGCAAGCTAACGTACGCCAATATGAACCCGATTATGAAATTTCACCAGAATAAATTAATACATAAAAAATCTACTAATGATAATTGAGAATATGACCTTATGATAAAATGTATAGAAAAATGAATCAAATAAAAAATTCATATCACATTTAAAACGGCACTTCCCTCTGTTAGTGACCTTGGAGAGAGAGAGAAAAGCCTAGAGAAGGAACACTTTAACAAGTACTTTCGGGCAACCTACTCACTGTTTCATACAGGTCTTTATTCAATATTTACACAATTTATTTAATGCCAGGTGGGTATCTATCAGTTTTGTTGCATTTAAATTGCAAGTTTTGCGGAGGAAATGCAGCATTATGAAATATTTAGAGTTGCTATACCTAATAATTCCAAATTAATGGTAATTGAGATCGCTTTCCGTTAATTTCATCTATTTAAATTTTAAATTTTTTAGAAACCATTCATAGGGACAATTGTATATTTTAAAACTAACCCGAAGCAAAGTTTCAAGATTTTGGGCTCAGCAGTAACACAGAAATAGAAAATTTTCGAAAGTTTTTTGTTTCTGCACTGTTTTATATGGCGACATTTTCAGAAATTGTTCTATTGCGAGAATTTACGTCATGATAAATACAGCCATGTAAATTTTCATGTTTATATTCCTAACAATTCCATGTACTTCGTTACTTAGATCATCTTTAGATCTTTTTGCGCTTTGTATAGTCTTTCTATTTTTTAGAGTTCATTTTACAAAGAGCATTTACATCTTATAAATTACTACCATGCCAAAGTTCTAGTTTCTAACCCCAACAGTATCCCAAAAATTTCAGTATTCCAAATAAATCATAGTTTAGGACATTTCTAGAAATTTTTACGTTTATCCGTCAAATTGAACCTTTTAGAGAGCGTTCATTACGAGTATTTACATCTTAAAAGTAACTACCACACCAAATTTAAAGTTTCTAACCCAATCAATATCGCAGAAATCGCAATTTTAGAACTTTTTTGCTCCTGCAGCGATGTAGGTTCTTGCACTGACATAAAATACAGTCTTTTTTTCGGAGCAGAGATGGCCACCAACATTTTTTTAATGTTGGCTATGTAGTTTCAGGGATAACACCTCGCAAACGTACAAGCATTAATAATATTATACACTTTATAATATTAGCATTAGATGTACAGATACAAAAGCCATTTATCTGTTACAAACTAAAGTGCCCGGCGTTGCCAGAATTTGAAGGATGTTTGTTCTGAAAAATCAATTTCAAAATTTAACATACAACACAAAACAAACATTTAAAAGAGCAGTCGAAATGTTGTATGAATGAATTATATGAAAACGCTACATAAAAATGTGTACATGTATATAACAGACGCAAAAGAATACAGCTATAAATGAACTTATTTCAATTTATAATTGGAGCAATAATATTAAAATACGCCAGTATTTCCCTAAACCAGGGGCCTCGCTAAAAAGGGGGGGGGGCGGGGGGAGCCTCCCCCCCAAACATTTGCGAATGTTATTACACTTGGCAAATTTACAAACTTAGTTGGCAAATTTGTTTAAAATTTTAATAAAAACTATAATATATTTTCTACTTCTGATAGACTTGGCAAAAATTACAAAACTAAATGGGAATATTATTAAACTTTTAACAAATAAGAACTATATTACATTTTCTAACTGTGGTAAGTTGGCAAAATTATAAAACGAGTTGGCAAATGCTGAAATTTGACTTGGCAATTTAAGCTTCTCTCCCCCACCAATAAAAAATCTTAGCGATGGCACTGCCCTAATCGGGTTTTTATCATGCTTCAATACATTTTTCCCACTCATATGACGTTATACTATATCCACCATGTCCATTATATTTCCAATATGACGTAATATTTTCCTCTTTCACGTGGAAACCTTGAAATAGAAAAGTTATGAAGTTATATTCACTTTTTTTAAAATTCGGCAAACTATTTATTCCATTTTCATTTTTCACGTGGAAATCTTGCAGTAGAAAATTAATTGTTGTAGTAATAATTTTATTGTGTATTTTAATTGTTGGCAACTGCTATAATGAAAAATGTTTAAATTTGATAAGAAATTGCTGTTAAATTGGTGGTTTTTTTATTAATTAAAAATTAACTATAAATTATTTCGATTCTGGAATACTTTAGTTGACTCGGCTATGTTTTAATACACATGTACGTATCTTTTCACAATTTCGGCTTCCAAATTGTGGATTTTTATAGAATTACAAACAGACAGATAGACAAGTTTTCATTTTTATATCTCTCTATTCTAAAAAAAGTAACTAACGCTGTCACCGCCGCTGCCGGTTTTGAATTTTTTGTGACCGGAGGTCTTTCTTCGTTAATATTAAGAAAACTATTGCACACAAAAATATGAAAATCGGTGGTATTATAGAGAAATGTTTGATCAACACGCTGATGTATACAGCTTTCAAAAAGAAGAATTATGTTAAGAGATATTTAATTCTAAATTTGGACAAAATCGTTCCATTAAAAAAAGTTTTATAGGAGCAAAAACTATACATGGGAATTTAATCCTTTTTATATCATTTTATTCAATAGAAGATCCCGGTGTGCAGATTCCATTATTTTTTTTTTTTAAATTTGACTCATTTTTTGAGGTTTTATCTCTATTTTAAATTCAAATATTCAGCATTTCGACAGATATTTTTTTGCATATTTTAGAAAATGGTATTAATTTAAACTGTTGCCAACTGTATAAACAGCGCAAACAATAATGTTTGCATCAAATAAAAAAAATTATTTACACGTAACTATTATAAACAGAAAAAAACCTTCAAATTAGAATTAAATAATTAGGTATAAAAAGCAGGCACTTATTGGAAATTACGCCATAAAAACTATATTTACATGTTAATTTTAAAAGAGAAAGTATATTGTAAAATAAATTCATTAACATGTGTTAGAAGTCTTAAATAGATGAAATTACGTCACATTACTCTTATTATCAAAATGAACAAAAAATAATACTGCAAAACAGTTTAAATTTAAAAATTGCGCTAGACAAAATATTAGAGTTTAAATATTAGACTTTTTCAAAATTTTATTATTTGTTGTTTGATGTGAGGTGTTCAGCTATAAGTATGCAAAATTCCACGTCTCCATATTAATTAGGGGCTGAGTTAGAAAAATTGCTTAAAATACGCAAGTTAGAGCCCGGAGGGTTAAATATTAGACCTTTTTCAAAATTTTATTATTTGCCGTTTGATGTGAGGTGTTCAGATATAAGTATGCAAAATTTCGTGTCTCCAACTTAATTAGGGGCTGAGTTAGAAAAAAATGCTTAAAATACAGAAGTTAGAGACTGGAGGGTTAAATATGACTTTTTCAAAATTTTATGATTTATCGTGTTCTCGCAAGTGTTCAGCTATAAGTATGCAAACTTTCATGTCTCCAACTTATTTAGGGACTGAGTTAGAAAAATTGCTTAAATTACACAAGTTAGAGCCCAGAGGATTAAATAATGGATATTTTCAAAATTTATTATTTGTCGTTTGATGTGAGGTGTTCAGATATAAGTATGCAAAATTTCATGTCTCCAACTTAATTAGGAGCTGAGTTAGAAAAATTGCTTAAAATACAGAAGTTAGAGACTGGAGGGTTAAATATGACTTTTTCAAAATTTTATGATTTATCGTGTTATCGCAAGTGTTGAGCTATAAGTATGCAAACTTTCAAGTCTCCAACTTAATTAGGGGATGAGTTAGAAAAATTGCTTAAAATACATAAGTTAGAGCCCAGAGGGTTAAATATGACTTTTTCAAAATTTTATGATTTATCGTGTTATCGCAAGTGTTGAGCTATAAGTATGCAAAATTTCATGTCTCCAACTTAATTAGGGTCTGAGTTAGAAAAATTGCTTAAAATACACAAGTTAGAGCCCAGAGGGTTAAATATTAGACTTTTTCAAAATTTTATTATTTGCCTTTTGATGTGTGGTGTTCAGCTATAAGCATGTAAATTTTCAAGCCTCCGACATATATAGTTTCTGAAAACGGGCTCTGTGACAGACGGACAGACAAAGGAGTGAGACAGGTAGTGTTTCGTTAGATGAACGAAACTCTGAAAACATGCTGCGGATGACTGTAACAACATCCTAAAATTACATTACCATCAGCGATCTACCAATCCCGAATTTAGTTTATATTCGTTTCATATATTCTTATTCTTTTGTGCGGCCCTGTAAAATAACTATCAATAATATATACATACAGTAAAACCTCTGAATAGCGGACACCTCAAGAATGCAGAATTTGTCCTCTATTTGGAGGTGTCCGCTACTGAGAGTAAAACATGTACAGTTATTTAAGTGTTGGTAATCGAAAAAATGTCCGCTAAATAGAGGTATCCGCTAATCGGGTGTGTTCGTTATGGAGTTTTTACCAGTAAAACCTCTGAATAGCGAACACCTCGGGAGGGCAGAATTTGTCCTCTATTTGGAGGTGTCGGCTACTGAGATTAAAAAGTGTACAGTTATTTAAGGGTTGGTAATCGAAAATAATGCCCGCTAAATAGAGGTGTCCACTAATCGTGTGTGTCCGTTATGGACGTTTTACTGCATAATAACATCATCCTTTACAAGAAAATTGAATGCTGTATGATAGACAGCCAGACATCCAGAGAAAGATCACCTCCCGGAGCAATAAACACTCATGTCATTTGTTTTAATCAACCACAATCGTTTCTAAATTTCGTTATACGCGTATTAAAAAAATCTGTTAATTTCCAGTCGATAGACTGACAACTATCTTTTAACCTGAGTTTTTAGCTGGATTTAGCCCGTACTGTTTTATTAATTGTTTGCCCACCAAAACTGGTTGCCACGGGTTGTTGTAAGGTTTGTGATTACGTGGTTGAAACTGATCTATTCAATATTACTGCGTGCATATTTTTCTTATTTGCTCCATGTGTTCAAACCAGTTGTCTACGAAAACATCCACGGTGAAAGTGACGCACACCAAATTTCTGTGACGTATGCAGATATCTTGTGCTTTTTTTATCAGTTTTTTTATTATAATTTTTAAACGGTTTGGAACATATTTTTCATAGTAGGTGCATTCAGTAGGTGGCCCTCATAGGTACCTTCTGGTGCAATCAGAAAAGAAATCCGACAAATATTTTTTGAGTTATGCTTGACGAAAGGTTTTTATTAGGCTTTTTTTTAAGAAGGACATGGCGTTAATATCCATCGTAGTAGTAATATGTCCGGACAGTAATATTTCGCTGAGTATTAGCCTTCGCTTCGCTCAGACAATTAAAGCAAATTTTCAGTCATAAATAATAGCAGAAACATATGTTCATTTTTACTGGTGGAAGTTTGTTGTGGCGGTAGTCAAGTCCTGCATTTCCGCCATATCGCGTCAACCAGTCAAACGAGCTGACTTTTTTAGCAGTCAGACTGACACCAGTAAAAACAAATAGAAATTTTTACTATATATGTGAGAAAATATTTCCATGAATAAGACGCTTAAATATAACGAAAGTTTCTATTGAATTTTATTGGTGATAAGTTCGTTCTGGCGGTAATTATAAACTGTATATCCGATTTTTAAAAAAAAGCAGCCGCCATATTGTGACAACATCCTCAGTTACTTCACTCGCAACTGGTAGACAGTACACTAGATGTCTCCTCCTCTTTTTTCATAACTCCACTGTCCCGGTAGATGAAATTTCCTCAATGTACATCATTCCATTTGGTACTGTAAAAACTCAACTGTTCGAATATATTGGGATGATGATGAGAAAGATCAAAAATTGTATAAAGGAACCTAACAGATATATACGTTTCTCAAACCAGCTACCGCTGTTTCCCGTCTTTACAACAACAGAACATTAAAATAGATTTCAATAATGCAAGAATTATATGTACTCTGAAGGATTATAATGAACCATCA
This sequence comes from Maratus speciosus, assembly GCA_963932465.1. Taxonomy (NCBI): domain Eukaryota; kingdom Metazoa; phylum Arthropoda; class Arachnida; order Araneae; family Salticidae; genus Maratus; species Maratus speciosus. The sequence continues at coordinate 248,588,410 of OZ010797.1, read as the reverse complement.
ATCCATCGATCTATAAAAATAGTTAACTTAGAGTGGAAAAGAATGCAGTGATAGACAAACTTATAAAATTCCAAATATATGGCTAGGTTTGATCAGAGAGCATTGATTTCTTAGATAAAGTAATTAAATTAAAAAAATAAAAAACCACGACTGCGTAAAGAGTGAACTAATTAATTATTTCTTATCAATCTGGAACTATTTTTTATATTACTTACCTGTTTTTTTATTTACTTGTATTGATGACTTTTAAGTTATGTTTAATTGTTAGTTCCTATCAATAAACACTGTTTTGATGAGGTCTATAGATGTCTATGATGATTAGAGTTGCAGTAAAGATAGGGATCCTACCTACACAACTTCCAGGCTGTGTAATATTTAAATGGAGCTTCTGACTGTAAAATAGTCAATGAAACATCGTCTTCATTTTGAAAGATCTATCCAACAATATGCCACTCAATAGGGAGCGTAAAATTTTTGTTTTTTCGTTTCTACCGCCATTTTGTATTTTAAGGCCTCCATTTTGAATTTATAAAAACAAAACCTAGCCTATAACCATTGGACGGTTAAGACGAATCGATAGAGACCTCATTCATTAACATCCATGCAGCCGTTGGGATGTTTCGAGTGTATAAAGAAATCCACATACCCAGATACGCGTGAAACACACAACCAAAGCGTTATAAGTAAGCGAACAAACTTAATGCTGGAATCAGGCGTAAATTAACACAGTTGCGCCACCTTGTGGACGGAGTGATAATTCACATACGCGGGCTTTTAGTGTGGCGCGTATTTTCTAAATCTTCAGTCGCTCATGGAAATGAATTTTGTTTGTCACATTTATTGCAAAATAATGGCGTAGCGAGAGGGGCATCCAGACGCACTTGACACCACGAAGTTTTCTTCACCTTATCAAAAGCACTTCAGTTAATAATCAAGGTGAAAAAACTTTATAATTTTAGTGGTGTCAGTAAGAAAACAGTTAGGTATCTACCTGTAGTTCACACTCCATCCGCTACGTGGCGCATGACCTTGATTGATGTGACATCGCTTTTAATCTTGCGGTTACTTCTCCCATTTAAGATAGGACGCTTACTTATATAGCTTTGCACACAACTCTTCTTGGCAGTAGGGTAAAAAAAAAATCTCTCCTCTCCCCACCTCTTTTTTGTTATCAGTCTTGTTAGTTGTGTCGATCATGGAATCCGGATGAACGGTTTTAAAGTGAGGTTTTTATGACTGAGATATGAGGCGTTCAGAAAAAAACCCGACTAAATCCATTTTAAGTGGTGCATTTTTAAACAAAGGAACATTGAAAATTCTCTATATATTTCTACAGTGTAAAAAGTTACCCTTGATTAAAAGAAACTTCAATCAAAATATCCGGAGAAAAAATATTATATAGATACAATATTTTTTATAGTTAAAATGACTTTAACTGTTTATACTGAACATTTTCATTTGATGGAATTAATCGATTTTTGTACTGATCGGTTCTTATAACAGACAAGTAGCGTTTGCAACATCTTGAATCCTGAAAAGGCTAGATACATAGCCGAAAGTACTTGATTTTTTAACATGTTTTAAATTGCTTTTATCATCTTTTAAGTAGTGAATCATTTGTGTGATTTTATGTTGCATAACACTCATTTAAATTTTTAAAACATCACAGATAAAAGCCCCACAAACTCCTACATAAATTTGAACGTGAACAGATCTGATGACTCTGATGAAACATCGTCAAAAGAAAAAACGACGACTTACGATAAAACGGAACATGAGTAATTGTCGGTACTTCTTTGTTATTATGCCTTGGCGTCCGAGAAAAAACGGGCGAGGTTGAATTTGGCGAAGAGGAAATTTTTTCAGTTATTATTATTTATACTTATATATACTTATTAAACTTATTCCTTATTATTTTGCTATTCTATCAAGAAAAATAGGACTTGCACTTTAGACGACGATTAACAAAATGAAATGTTTTGAACTAAAAGTTTTGTATAACTGCATTCACACTGGAAAAGAACGTAAGTACATAGAAAAGAAGATCAAATAGGCTTTCAATTTTAAAGGCATAAAGAATGTATTCTTCCCTGAAAACTGAAATATTATATCCCACGTGAACCTTTGAAGACTCTCATTTCTTCTGAAATTCTGAGAAAATAGAAATATTTTTAAATCTATATTTTAGGAAACAAAACTCGTAGAATTAAACTTAAAAGCTGTTACTTTTGGAAAATGTTTCATACAGCTGTAAACATAAATAATTTAACCGTTTTTCTCATTTAGGCAACTGATATTATTATTATTTTTTATAGAAATAATGATGTCGTATGTACGAACGATTGTACAAAAATTCTTCACCTGAGTTGCTTGCTAAAAATGCCTAACATATCCAAGTCCATTATAGAAAAAAAAATCTTTAGTAACATTTTTACATTAGAAATGAAAATTCTTTTCAAGTACAAAATGTTTTTATGCATAGAAGGAATTTTTTTCTTAACATTTCCTCATACGCAAGTTCTAACGTATCATTTTGCATTCCGTTTCATAATAAAAGGAACGCATTTTTAAAAGTTATTCTCAAAATAGAAACTTTTAAACTAAATTTTTGTATAACTATTTCCAGCCTGTAAAAGAAATAAAAATACTTAGAGCAGAAGATCAAATGAGCGTTCCATGTTACAAGCATATAGAATATTCTTCGCTAGCAAGTAGAAATATTTTATAGATGATGAAACATTTGAGTTTTTCATTTCTTCTAAATAAATGGAAATTATGAGAAGATAGAAAATTTGTAAAATCTATATTTTAGTGAAAAAAAGTTTACAGAATAAAACTGAAATATTAGCGCTCGTATTCACCAGTTACTTCGATCTCGAGTTATACCGATAACCTCGGTCGAACACTCAAACGGTATGCACCTTTAATCCTGATTGAACGTTTCCTTGATAATGTCCAATCAAATGTTACCGAGGATTTAATTGGAAAAGTTCGACCGAGGTATTCTAGTTCGAGGTAGATGGTGAATACGAGCATAAACGGCTTTTACTTACACATATGGCAAAAAATTAGAGACATGTACACAATATGAACTTAACCTTCCGTCTACCAGACGGGTCCATTGGACCCGACATGTACATTCAAAATATTTATTCAAACCAGAAATTTCTTCAAAACAAACTAAATGTATAAATCAGACAATAATAAGTTAAATAAACAAATTAAATAGTTTTAAGTAAAAATTCTGGTGTAGAATGTTTTTATAAAACTTGAGTAAAATTTCCGGTAGTTCTAGGGTTAAAGTATAAGTTGCGCTCGTGCTATGCAAATATTATTTCTTAATTCGTGATTTTTTTCTGGTAACAACTAGAACTACGTCAGCACATACCTATAACTATTTCTTCAAATAGAAAAAGCATATAATTTCACCTTTGATATTGTTAAAATAAATATAAATCGGTTTTTTACGATACAATTTCCATGTATTCTATATAATTAGTACAGAAAATCAAAAGGACGTCCTATGTTAAAAGCATAAGGATTATTATCCCGACAAGCTTAAATATTATACCCTAGATAAAAGTTTGAATATTCTCATTTCCTCGAAAGAATTGGAAATTTTGAGAAACTTGAAAAATTATAAAAGCTGTATTTGAAGATGTAAAATCTGCAGAAATAAACTGAAATGCTTAAAGACTATTTCTCATAGCTACGATTAAAACCAAAAAATAATTGCGCAATTTCAGCTTGCTCTCTAATTGTGAAAATATCATTTCGTTATTGACGAGTTATTCTCTGAACAATTAGAATTTCGCAAGAGCACTGTACACCTCCCAAATTTAACCATTTCAAAGGCAAAGGACTTTCGTTGCTAAACTGTCGAAACGAATAATTGGCACTGGAATTTACGTACAAATTTATTTGCAAAAAGACAAACCTATTTTTGACATACATAATAAAGGGAAATAAAGTTATACTAAAATTCTTGTATCATTGCCGCATTTGGGTATTAAAATTAAGTCGTTTCGTAAACATACCACTGCTCCTGAAATGGTTGACACATATGTTAAGATCAAACTTGTAATACAACGGTAGAATTTTGCTTTCACACATTTTAAGGAAGGAACAGAAAAAGTGAAAACTGAACAAAATTACAATAGAACAGCCTAACGGCGAATTTCCACCAATAATTTATAAGTGAAATTTTCAACTTATTTAAAAAAAATAATTATGTATTTAAATGAGTCGAAAATGAGCTAAACAGCTATGATACACGTAATTATTGGCATTTTTTGATATTCATAGTATCACTTACATAATACTAGTTTGAATATATTATGAGATAAATAACTACTTTTTACATTGAAAATGTTTTTCAAACAATAAGAACAGTACATATGCAGTCATTCCTTTTCTTTTTATATTTCCTAGATCAATTTTTTCCCTTTAAAACATTCGAAATCTATTTAGCTCATACTCCCAAAATAAAATATATACAGGGATAAAAAAATTAAATTAAATATGGCTTATCATATAATTTTCATGATTAAGTTAATGAATAAGTTTAAAAGAATAGTATAAACGTATTTCACAGAACATAAAAATCTAGACCTATTAATAAAATTTTAAAAGTGACTAAAATGCAGTAAACAATAACGTTTGATTAAATTTAAATTCATTAGCAATGAATTCTAAGAACTAAATATTTCAAATTGGAATTACACATAAAAAAAGAACATAATTAACGTACTTCTCGGAAATTATTAAAGTACTAAATGCATAGCTGCCAACTTTTACCCTTTTTCTCTTACCACTAAAATTTAATAGAATTTTTTCCATTACTTAATCGGCATATTTTGTCGATTAAATACGACAATATTTACTATTAAATTTAAGTGGTGAGAAAAAAGCGTAAAAGTTGGCAGCTATGCAAATGGGATCTCAAAAAAAATTAGCATTAACTGATTAAGATTTCGGTTAATTATTTGCCCTTATGTGTATTTTAAAACTATCATATATTTATAGAGCATGTAATGAAATCAAACTCAAGGGATAAGGTTGTAATAAAATATTTTATTTTTTTCTGTAAATAATCTAATTTAATTCATATGTAAATTTAACAGAATTTTTTCTTAAAAGTTCAATTAGTGTTACAAACTATGTATTAAATAAATATTGCTAATAATGTATTTTATTCCAATCTTTAACACGCTTGTATCTATAATAATAATATCCTTGAATAATTATAAAGAAGGAGTTCGGTGCAATATAATAGAAGCGTAAAAATACACCGTTAAAAGCACCAAAAATTTTAAATTTTAAGCATACCGGTTTCGGTAGCATATAGCATACCTTCTTCAGTGCTAAGGATGGCGAAAATTTGCTCACATATCTAGGATAGATGCATAGCTGCCAACTCTTCCGCTTTTTCAGACCACAACAATTTAATAGAAATTTTTGCCTTATTTAATCGGCAGATAACGGCGATTTAAAAAGATAAAATTTACTATAAAATTTTTGTGGTCTGAAAAAGCATAAGATGTTGGCAGCTATGTAGATGGTATACTGTAGATCATGATCTGTAGCGAAAACATTTTATAAAATTATTGCATTTTTAAGATAATCATTTTTCTGTAACTCCAGGTTCGTAGGTCCTTGAATAATTAAAGACAGGCACAAAATAAGAACTCAGCAAATTTGAAGACAGGATGAGTTTATTGGATATGGACATGAAATATGCAAATGCCAGAGAGGGACCCTTTCAGTTAGCTGTTGACAGTGGGATGTACAGAGAACGTATCAATAATTTGTCAGAAATTGTTGCCAATGTGTCGAGCCAAAATCTTGGTACCCTGGACCATTGTAACCCTAAAGATATATCACTTAATGGAACTTTGAATTAAAAAGTGGCCAAAAGGACCGTTGATTGGCGTTTTAACATTTCAACGTACAAATAGAAATGCCAAAGCTAAATGGTGGGAAATATGCATTTAGAAGCAGCATCGGAGATGCAGGGCGCCGATTTTAATATAAACATAGTATAATATTTGCGGCCGAAAAGACAGTTGTATTGACTATCAAACTGAACATTAACACTGAGTGTATAAATAACTGCTACAATTGGAACATATGCTCAAAGAATATCTTTTTTTATATATATTCGTTAACCGAAGGAAAATATGCTCGAACAGTTAATGATTTTACGATGAGAAAAAGTTTTTTTTTTTATTTATTTTAATAACGGCTTTGAGTGAACTTGGGAAAGTTAAGTAACTGAAAAGTAAAGCGCAAGAGAAGAAGAAATAGATATATTCTTTTTAGAAAGGAAAGGAAGTTTTGATTCAATTTATAATTGTGAAAGGAGAAATTAAATTTTAAAATGGGGAATTTAATTAAAAAAAAGAAGATAAATAATGATATGTGATGATATGTTATATTCAACATCACATATCGGGATTCAAGTTAAAGGTTTATTGACCAATGGAAAAACAGAGGATTGCAGGTAACAGCAATAGGAAAATAGATGGGAAAGGGAACCGAAGTAGTCAGGGAAAAAAAAATTAAAAGACAGAGGTTTTTATGTAATATTTCCAACAATCTGATAATGGGGGGATAGCGAATTCACAATTAACAATATTTTTTAAATTTTTATAAATATGAAATGCTTCAAAGAAGTTAAGTTCGTGTATAGAAGTGGGTTTTGAGATTATTTTAAACGAATTGAAGTCAAAAGTATGATTCATCTCCCAGCAATGTTTTGTAATATAGGATTTATTGATTTCTTGTTTTTTAATATATTGTTGATGTTCTTTGATACGAAATTTTAAGCAGTGTTTGGTTTGTCCAATACAGGAAAGGCCACACTGGCAATTAATACGGTAGATACCCCATGAATTGGATAATTCAATAGGGTTTTTGAGTTTGGAGAGGGTGAGTTTATTGGTAGGGGCAAAAATTATTTTGAAGTCATATTGTCTAAGAATTTTAGCAATGGGAAAGCTTGATTTACGAAAGAAGGGTAACACAATGCTAATATTGGAAAGAGTAGAAGCCTGAGGAGAGTTTCAGGAACGAGGATGCTGAAGTTTAAATAGAGCAGTATCAATTATAGAAGGGTTGTAACCTCTGTCAATCACAATGGCTTTAATGTATTGAACTTCATTAATAAATGACTGAGAATCAGAGCAAATATGTATGGCACGATATATAAAGATATAAAAGGCGGCCATTTTTTGGCTTGGGGATGACAAGAACGAGCATGTTCTGCTCGTTCATGAACGAGCATACATGCTTAAAATTTCGTATCAAAGAACATCAACAATATATTAAAAAACAAGAAATCAATAAATCCTCTATTGCAAAACATTGTTGGGAGATGAATCATACCTTTGACTTCAATTCGGTTAAAATAATCTCTAAACCTACTTTTATACACGAACTTAACTTCCTTGAAGCATTTCATATTTATAAAAATTTAAAAAATATTGTTAATTGTGAATTCGCTATCCCCCCATTATCAGATTGTTGGAAATATTACATATAAACCTGTCTCTTAATTTTTTTTCCCTCACTACTTCGGTCCCTTTCCCATCTATTTTCCTATTGGCTGTTACCTGCAATCCTCTGCTTTCCTATTGGTCAATAAACCTTTAACTTGAATCCCCATCTCTCCTATATATGTGAGCAAATTTCCGATATCCTTAGCACTGAGGAAGGTATGCTATATGCTACTGAAGCCGGTATGCTTAAAATTTAAAATTTTTGATGCTTTTAACGTTGTATTTTTACGCTTCTACGCTTGTATCTATTTTCATTGCATGCTGTAAAAGATGTGATTCTTTTAAAATGCTCATAAAAGCAAAATAAAAAAGAATTGATTCCATAAAAAATGAACACTCAGGCTTATGAAAGAGTGACGATTCACTCCTACCAGTAGTGAAAAAACGCGCTCCTTTAGTAAGAGTGAATACTCACTCCTCCGGAGAGTGATTATCCATCTCTGTTTAGAATGAATATTTTCTCTTTCAGAGATTCAAAAATTTCACTTTTGCTCGCAGTGAAAAGCCACTCTAAAGAGGTTACCCAAGTAGCAAAATGTATATGGCCCTTGAATGGCCGCTTATCGAATTCCGATGACACGATAAGTGGCCGATTATCGCATTCTCATCGGAGAGGGATGAATTTCATCGGCAATTACTCAGAAATGTCTCATCGGCCTGAGATCTATGGATGATCGTAATCTGATGAATTTTAGAAAAATATATGATGAAACACCGAGGAGTACGATTTGATAACGATGAACTTGCGATGACTTTTAGATGAGTTATCAAGCAAATTCTGATTAGAAAGTGATGAATTATAGATTGGTTGGTTGGGTGTATAAATGAAAGCGATTTCAGAATATTTATTTTCGAAATATACATACATTAAAATTTTAAGCGTCAAAAATGTAAATACATTCTTTTAACTTCTATTAGCTTTACTACAATCGTTTGAAACAAAATATTTAAACAAAATTATCCAAATTGTATTTTTATTTTTTGAAGGAGGGGGAGGGGTGAGCTGAGTTAGAAAGAGTTCCATATTTTTTTATTTCTTAACAAATACTACTCTTTCATTTAAATAATCCTATTAAATTCTATTATTTAACCTCTTCCTAAAGCCTTTTATTTTAAATCAATTAAGTTTGCTTGTTTTCAACAAACTGATTTTAAAAAAAACATCAAATGCATTTTTTAAATATTAATATTCGACTAACAATTACCACTCTTATTGTTTATCATTATGTTTGATAGAAATATTTTAAAAGAATTTTATTAATTCTAAATTATTGTTCTGCTTTGATAAGTTTTTGCCCCTTAAATTTTTCATTATAAAATATGAAAGGTTATTCCTTTCATTTTATTAGACTTTAAAAGACGAAAAATGCAATTGGGCCTTTTTCTACCAAGGTACATGAATAATTCAGTAAGTTATACTATTGTATAAACACTCATAACTCAAAAGAGTATATATTTTTAATTAAGCATATTTATTGGAAAGGGGGGGGGATTCAGGTGTCTAATTAGGTAGAATTTCGGTCTGTTCAGAGATCCTTGACAAGAGGCGTACAAAAGCAAAGGGCATCCATCATACCCTCCTCGTTTAAATAAAGACCATTTTTTATCACACGAACTGTCCAAACACATACCCATATTTGGCAATAAACCGTTTTTCCCAAAAATAAATACTTTGAACCAGAAAAATTATTTAATTAAATGTGCCTTACCTCTATTTAGTAGTGATTTGAAATATACTTTATTTCATTAAATAAATTTCTGGTTTAAAGTTTTTTTCTTCTTTCACTACGTGGGAAGGTGGTAATAAGTATACTTATTACAATTTCTTTGTTAAATATTTGATAATTCATATCTGTAAAGTGCAAAAAAATAAAACTCTTGAAGAAGCACACTGTAATAACAGATTATATTTCTAAAACAAATGTATGAATTAGGTTCAGCTTTGCAAGTCCCATTTTTAAGTCAAATCAATTTCATTTAACCCCTTGAGAGGCAAGTGATTGCGTTCCTGTAATGTTGAATTCACACCGGGATCTTTGAAAAATTCCGTTTCAAAATAAAGAAAAGCAATTTTACAAGTTTTTTCCATCAAAGTTACAAAAATAAAATTTATTTAAAAGTTTCCGGTGCAAATCTCGATTAAACTTAGGTGGGATAAAATATATCCTATCGTCCCTCAAGGGGTTAATATTCACAACTTTCACACCTACGGTTAATTTCTTTTCTATTAGTCTTATGTCATGCTGATACTTCACGATTGTATTGTCTGTGAAAACCCTAACTGTAGGGAAGGTAGGGGATTTCCCCCTCTGAAATATTTGTATCTTAATATGATTTAAGAAAAATTGACAGAAAAACTATTTAAATTAATATTTTACTAATTATTGATCAATCTAATTGTCAAAGTATTTGAAAATAACTTTTTGAGACTTTCTGATAATTTTTTTCTTACAACACTGCTGTTATGATTTTTTTCATTCAAAACATTTACATAAATTTATATTTATTATGGAATTGGGCTTCATTAACCCCTTGAGCTCTGATGGTTGAATTTTCTACCACTTAATTTTAATTAAAAAATGTCACAATGACACCGGAATATTCGACCAAATTTATTTGAAAAAGGTTTAATGCCTTTTTTCATGTATTTCGTAAACCGAATTTTTTCTTAGAAAGATACTGGTGCCAATGTGACAGTTGGAATTTTGAAGAAATTTACCCGCCAGAGCTCAAAGGGTTAAGCAGCACAGGATCAACACTCTCTGGAAGTGTAGGAAAAAATATTTTCAACACCTAGACTTATGCATCCCCATAGGTCACAATAGTTGAATGCGGACAAATCCACACAAAGTGGAATAAGCAAAGGCTTTAATGCTCGTGATATTTAAAATGTTTAACATTTAACTGATTTTGTTTATTAATCCATAAATTTCTGATTGAAACAAAATTTAAAATACTATTGTAGTAGTTATACAGTCAAACCTCGTTAACATAAATCTCAAGGCAAATTAAAAGTTTTTTCCCCATGTTATCATCAATAGTTTATATTATTATTAATAAAACCGTTGTATTAATTTTGACAGGCATTGTAGGAAAAATTCATATTAAAAGTACACCAGGTTAATTCTGTACATGTTAATGAGGTTTGAATGTACTTTTTGTTGTTTAATAGCAACAGCCATCTCCTGTTACTTTCTGTTTAGATATTAGGGTAGATAACTGAAAAAAATACATTATCTTAATTAGTTTTTTTTTTCAGTTTTATATCTCTATGCCTATATAAAATATCACATTAATGTTAGCTATTTTATCTTATTGTTTCTAAACTTGAAGTGTTGTTTTAAGAATCTACATATACTATCTGCATTTTTTAATTACTAAATGAATAAAATACCCTAATTTCTAGTGCATAATCTGCTGAGAAATTTTAATAAATAAGATTTATGTTATTTCTATTTTTTACATATTATGCAACATATTTAAATAAACTTTATTGGTCTAAAACTTATTTGATTGGCTGCAAACTATGTACATCTGAAATTAGCGTACACAAAAAGTACTTAAATTCTGTTCAATTAACTTACTCATTTAATATAAATGTATTATTTGAAAGTTTTATTAAGGTTAAACAATGACAGAAAAAAAAAAAAAAAAAATTTTGTTGCTTCTTCCTGTAACCCTTCGTATAAATCGAAACAAAAATCTTCCAAGTTAAAAAAGTTTCTGAAGCAATTAATTGTCACAGATGACTCAAATGTTGCTTTGTACATTCACATCCCATAAAAAGTAGAAATAATAAAATATTTATTGAATATTCATGCATAAGAATTTAATGAGGACACCAGTTTCAAAACTCCTTATCTAAAAGTTAAAAAATAGAGTTTTCTCTGTCATTCCATTCTACTGGTACTGGTGGACATGAATCTGGAAAACAATACCATCTGCAAAACACTAGCTTTATTGTGTATTTCTGGCATTGTAAAATCTTGGTTTACAATGAAAACCAATGGACGCGATCAGAGGTTTTTCACGATTTCCCATTTTTTGATTTACTGGATAAGGCAAATTTTGAAACTCACATACTCAAATATAGCTAATAATTTCCAAATCAAACATGAATTAACTCATTTGATATAAATTTAAGATTTATTTATTTTTAAATAACACATAACATACACATCAAAAGAAATTCAAAGTAAGATTAAATATATAAGTGCATCAATTACACTGTTTTTATTTATAAATAATGTTCCAACAGGAACAAACAAAAACTAATGCGTTTAAAATAACTTTGGAAAAAAAATTCTCAAGAGAAATTGATCTTTATTTTGTATCTGGAGAATTACATGAAGTATCTTGTTTTAGAAGTGTTCTGGTCAAAGTATCAAACTGTACGGAATGGCACCTTTTCTTAGCGTAGGTAACATATTCCATTTTCTGCAGTATAGAGGGGGATCTCATGAATGTCAGCAGATGTAAAATGCAGTTCACAAAGCTAGACAAAAAGAGAACAAAATAGTAAATTTTTATGCATAATCATGTGTATGTATATACATATAAAAGTGTGGTTTATTTCAGTTAGCTTTATTAAGTACACTTGTAGTATTTTATTTCCATGGGAGAAATATGGGGTCATTCTAAAAAAAAAAAAAAAAAAAAAAAAGTCCATTTTGAAATTTTTAAGAAAGAAAAAATATCTTTTGAGATGGTTGAATACTAATTCAAAAATAGAAACTGAAGGTGGATTTATGATTTTGGCCCCAGCTTAGCATTTTTTTTTTTTATTTATCTTGGATTTTTTGGGTCTGCACAATTTGAAATAATTGTAAAAATTTTGGTCTGTGCAGACCTTTAATGCCTACTGTTATTTAACATCTGTTAATTTTTCTATATACAAGCTAAAATTAACAAAGATAAAACTTTCCAATAGCAACCTGCAAATTTACAAAGAAAAAAAAATTAAGACTTCATATACAAAATTACACTTTGTTTCTACAAACAGTTTCAGCGTTATTAACCATTTTACAAAGAAGCAAGATGGAGATTTTCTCCATATTGAAACCTGGCACTTATATCAATATACCCTACAGATTTCACCCAAAATATTATTTCAAACAACAACAACAAAAAAAAAACAGCTTTTTGCTATGAAGAAAAGGTGGTTTTATGATTTCATTGGATTTTCTATAATTTTCTTTAAAGGCAGTATACCATTCATTGTGTCGAAAAGTAGGTCAATTTCTTTTCTTTTTTTACATAGAAAGAATAAAGTAACATAAAAACTGAATTTACCCAGTTATTATTCATAGTTTGTAGTATAACAGATATTTTTATTATACAACAACAACTATTACAACTGATAGAGATATTGTCAGTTGCATATACAACATTTTTAGCTTGACATGTAAAATATACAGTTTAAATGGATCAACCATTCACGTTTTTTCTTTTTGGAAATAGCAGAATATTTTGTTGTAATAATAATATATTCTTTGAGCTACACTGCAGTTAGAGAAAAAAGGTTGGAAAAGATGACACTTTTTTTCTAAAAACAATTCCCCCCCCCCACACACACACACACACCAAAAAATTAAATTTCAATGAGCTCCTGTAAAATTTGTAAAAAGTTTACACCACCATTGTTATTTTATGTCACACAGACCTTTCGATTCGAGACAGATTGCAGACAGTTTGAAGTGAAAATTTTACATTTTTGGCTTTATTTTCAGTCACACAGATTAAAATTTTACAATATCTGTTTTATTTCAGGCCCCATGTGCAGAAACCAAACAAACAAACAAACAAAATCTACAATTTTGTATAATTTTATTCTTGCAAACCCGAGGAGAAAAAAAATGGCCAAATTTTCACAATTTGTGTTATAAAATTTAAAATATATTTCAAAATCAATATTTCTAAGTGGAAATAATGCCCTTCAGAGAAACACTTGAAAAAGCTAGCCCCCCACCCCACCCCCAAATTGGCATTTATCTTTGCATTTTCTGAAACTTTAATTCAATCAAGAATTGATTAATTAAAAATATTCTTTAATTAATTAAAAATCAAATAAATTACTTTTAATAAACTCTTGTTAAAATTATGTTCATTATTTTACTTAGATTAAATAATGATATAGTTGTGAAAGCATGAGAGAATTTGAAAAAAAAAACGACAGTGGATTTTTTCAAGTAGGCCTGCTCGCAAACCTTCCAATTGATAAGAATAAGTGATTTAAGATAATACTATGTCCAGTAATACTATTATGTAGAAAAGTATTACTCATACTTGTTGAAATTATGACTTTAAAAGGGATAAAATATATTGAAGGGTTTCGGTAATTTTTGCTTTTTACAATTCTCTCTGAAAATTTTAATAATGAATTTTTCATATCTGTACCATGTTTGAAAATTGTCCGACCAATGTTGTAAACCGCATTTCAAAATTTCCAACTCATTTTTCATCAACTCATTTCCAACTCAACCAAAATTAGGTGTCCTTTTTTAATGACACCACCCTCGAAAGGGTTAAACGCTATATATGAAAACATAAGTTTTGGCTACTCCCCTTTTACCAATTTTTCTGTAGCTGTCATATTAGCATCTTTTTGTTTTCTATGGACTCTTAAAATATTATTTTTCATGTTTTCTCCAATGCTGAAGCTGGCATTACTTGCAATAAATCCATTTTTCTATACTAACTGCTTTAAACAATGCTTTCACATTTTTTCCAATATCGAAGTTAGTCGTCACTAGCAACAAATCTACTTTTTCCTATTTTCTACTAAGCCATCTGCTTTAATCTATGTTTTCTCTTTCTGCCAATGCTGAAACCAGCCATCAACTTCAACAAATCCACTTTTCTCCCATTTTCTCTGCTAAATCATCTGCTTTTTGTCACATGAGTAGACCACTGACTCTTGCATCTTTTTTTCCGATTGTTTGAAAACAAAAATGTCATCATCTTTTCCACTTCAGTTTGTAATATTCTGTATTACCATTCTTTTCTTTTTTTTTATTAAAAAACTTTCGATTTTTAAAGATTTTGCACATAAGAGGTTGAATAATTTTTAATTGAACTGCAGCATTGTGTTCGCTCATTTGAGGTAAAATATAACAATGTAAAATCTAATTTTTTTTTTAATACTTAAATCCATTTGCTTTTTATTCATAGTAGCCGTTGCCATTGACTTTCAAAGATAATTGAACAATATACAACTTACCACAACTGGTTGTCTGATATAGGTCAAAACTGGGAAATTTCATTAGCGGCCACTGGCTGGTAGAACTAGTTTTTTAAGTGGCCACTTTTTTATTAAAATATACTAAACAGTAAAATTTCTATAAATATTCATCTAAAACTGAACAGTCCAAATAAATATGTTAATGTAAATATATTGGAACCCAAAAAAAGCAAAATCCTTGATGAAATGCAAGAAAATTTTATTCTCTCCTTGTAAAAAAGTGACTGGAAGGTGGCCGCTGATAGGCAATTTTTCACTGGCCACTTTTTCTCATTTACTGGAACCTGTGGCCGGTGGCTAGTGCTAATTCTGACCTTTATTGTCTGACTAGAACTTTATTTGATAACGAAATAAATGGTTACGTGACGCTGCTAGCAGGTACATAATTTTTGTTCCCATTCCGAGGTTTACTGAAGCTTTGCCCTTGCAGCAGCTGTTGCGAGCTACTCACCTACATTCCTTAATTGACTGCATATTCCCATGTCATGCATGCATCTGCAACGTGATCACAAAAAATTCATAGGGATAAATTGCTACATTTTTTCTTATTTAGAATTCATGCCTTGAAAGGGCTTTTTAACAGAACTTCGCTTGTAACTGCTGCTGAAAAGGCAATACCATTAAACAAAGTATTTATCACACAGAGAGATGCTTTTAGCATGAATTGTTAGGTCGGGACATGATGATTTTGATAACACTAACAGGCTGATATTACACATAATCACATTAAGCAGCATCTGCTGCAAAAAGTAGTTTCTTTAGCATAAACATAATTATAATTACCCTTAGATTTCTCTTAAAAATCACGATGCAAGGAAACACTGTTTGCATTCTCAGAGAGTGGTCTCATAGGAATTTCAAGAACATCCTAAGGATAAAAAAAAAATTAATATAAAAAAAATAAAATGTATTGCATTTCATTAAAGTACCGAGACACAAAAAAAAAGCAATTGCATAAAATTTCTGGATTTCTTGATGTTTTTCAGGTGCAACGCTAAAAGTTAAGAATCATAAAATAGAATTCTTTTTTTAAAGATAAGGAATTTTAACGTACAAATAGTATTGACTCTAGGCTAATTTGGAAGGGCATAAAAAAGCACAGTGGACCTTTTCAAACTACGTTATGCACCCAGTGGTCCTTACTGCTCTTTTGGATGCACCCTTTTTATTTAATTTCATTGCAAAGTACGTCAATCGGCTGCAATAAAAAAATTTGAATTTCACTAATTGGCTGAGGGGAAAAAAATAGCAAAATTCATCGAATATGGGAAGGGAATGCGAAATTTATCAATTGGTCATAGAGAAGGTGAAAAATCGAGAAATTTTTCAACTCCATGCAAGAATATAACTGCAAAATCAATTAATTGTGATCGATTGATGGGGAAAAAATATCAAATTGTCTATCCACCTCAGAATAAAAAAATCATGCAATTTTTCAATGCAACAGAGGAAAAACAGAGTAATTTTGTGAATCAGTCAGAAGACGAAATGGCAGGATTTATAAATCGGTCGAAAAATTTGATAATTGGTCAAGACAGGGCTTGAAATTAAATTTTTCTTAGGAAGAGAGTCTCCCTCCTAACATTTATAAATGGAGGTGGAGTTGAGCTGTTTAAGGGAGGAAGGGGGGGGAGGAGGGAAAAAATCTTTAAAATTCACTGTTATTTTACATGCTATTTAAAGTAATACATTAACACGGACATGACAAAATACCATTGAAGCAATTTAAATCAACAATTCAGAATAATTAGTGTGCAAAATTTTTTCAATAAGGAAGAAAATCAAGCTGTTATACAGTCTATTATTCAACTTTCAATCAAATGTCATGAGTTCTTACAATGGGGTTGTTAAATGTAGTTCAGAAATTAGTTTTTATTCGATTTTGTGCCCTGAATTTCCTTTCAGAAGGTAAAATTGTGACAGACAGCACAAGCTCAACATTTATAACTTTGGAAATTATTGAAAACGTATGATTATGCTCGCTTTAAAAAATTTCAGGAAACTTTGCAATATTTAACGTGCCTCCATTTTTAACTACTTGCATGAACAATGTATATTCGCTGATGGCATCATGAATATCCATTTCAGAATGAAATTGTTTTATTATATCCTTAACGAAATTATAGTCAAAACAGGACTCCCTTGCATTTTCTTTGATTAACAAACTGACTGTTGAAAAAACAGAATTTCGTCCAATCTATGGCAAAAAGTAACCGTTAAATTTGCAGTTGATTCAGAATAAAAAAAAAAAATCAAAATCTGAAATTTACAACAAATTTTCTGAAAGGTTACAGCAGATAGGTGAGGGGGGAAGGGAGAGCAATCAATCCTCTTCTGGAGCTAATTACTTTTGTTGCAAGTTGAGTAAACTTTGTTTTTGGTTCGGGTCGATTTCAGGCTGAGCATACATTCCTGCAAGTTGGGTTCAGGTTAAAACCAATTTTTCAAAAGTTAGTTCAGTCTATTATTTCAGATTAAACCCTAGGGGTCGAGCGATCGGTATATGTGCCACTTAAGGTACTCAGAATCCTTCATTATTCTCACCAGTTATTTTTTAATGTAAAATTTACCTTATTTAATCAGAGCATTTTCGCGATTTAACTAAAGAAAATTTTCTGTTTTTAAAAACCGGTGGTAAAAGATTAAAATTAAGCCTCAAAGGGCTCTCATCACCAAGGGGTGAAAAACTATACCTATAATAATAAACAAATATTTGTATGTGTGTGTGTGTGCTGTTTTCTAAAGAAACCGCAACTTTTTTCTGCGAACCACTCACAAAATTTGCGTTTTTTCGACGATGACCTTTGATGAAATTTGTATTTTTTAAGAGGACCTTTGACTACTAAATTCAAGTTTTTGGCATCCTACGAAGAAATTTGAGTTTTCGACATTCTTCGAAGAAATTTGAGTTTTCGACATCCTTCGAAGAAATTTGAGTTTTCGACATCCTTCGAAGAAATTTGAGTTTTCGACATCCTTCGAAGAAATTTGAGTTTTCCACATCCTTCGAAGAAATTTGAGTTTTCGACATCCTTCGAAGAAATTTGAGTTTTCGACATCCTTCGAAGAAATTTGAGTTTTCGACATCCTTCGAAGAAATTTGAGTTTTCGACATCCTTCGAAGAAATTTGAGTTTTCGACATCCTTCGAAGAAATTTGAGTTTTCGACATCCTTCGAAGAAATTTGAGTTTTCGACATCATTCGAAGAAATTTGAGTTTTCGGCATACTTCGAAGAGATTTGAGTTTTCGGCATACTTCGAAGAGATTTGAGTTTCCGCGATCCTTCGAAGAGATTTGAGTTTCCGCGATCCTTCGAAGAGATTTGAGTTTCCGACATCCTTCGAAGAAATTTGAGTTTTCGACATCCTTCGAAGAAATTTGAGTTTTCGACATCCTTCGAAGAAATTTGAGTTTTCGACATCCTTCGAAGAAATTTGAGTTTTCGACATCCTTCGAAGAAATCTGAGTTTTCGACATCCTTCGAAGAAATCTGAGTTTTCGACATCCTTCGAAGAAATCTGAGTTTTCGACATCCATCGAAGAAATTTGAGTTTTCGACATCCTTCGAAGAAATTTGAGTTTTCAGCATACTTTGAAGAGATTTGAGTTTCCGCGATCCTTCGAAGGAATTTGAGTTTCCTCGATTCTCTGACAAAATTTGATTTTTTGCAATCCTTTGACAAAATTTGAGTTTTCGCGATCTTTAGACAAAATTTAAGTTTTCGCAATCCTTTAATGAGATTCATGTTTTTTCTGTGATTCTTTGATGAAATTTGTGTTTTATTCATGATGCTTTGATTAAAATGTTTTTTCTGCGAACAACTGACAAAATCAATTTTTTTGGTGACCATTTGTCACTTTTTCAGTTATATATTTTTTATGTCTGAATTTCCAGACTGATGACTGATTTTTCATAATTTTTTGAACATAATGCCTTAAATTTTCTAAAAATTCGGATAAGAATCACCCCCCCCACCCGAATTCATTAATTGGCCATGAAAAATAACACAAAACTTGTCAATCAATCTTGGGGGAAAACCCCACAAAATTTGTTGATCGGTCAAGGGAAAAAAAATTTAATTTCAACAACCTTTCATAGTAAAAAACTTGCAAATGTATCAACAATCGGTTGCGCAAAAATATCACTAATTTGCACTCATTTTTTAAATAATTTTTAGCATTTTTCTGTTGTTCAGGGGGGGGGGGGGTGTCATTATCCACCTTCTTGGATCAGGGCTGAAACTAGCCTTTTTTGCACCCGGGGCAAACATGGATTTTGACGCACCTTCCCCCCTCTTCTGCAAAGTATATTTACGAAGAGAATTTTACTAATTTTGTTTTTTTTATCAGACTTATTTTAAAATTTAAAATATGAAATCATAAAATATGTAATACTGAACTACGTAATTTACAATGGCAGATCCCAGGGTGGGGTGATGGCCAACAAAAATATTCTAAATAAACCTTGATCTCCTTCTTGGTGCGTTTCCAAACAAAAATCACCAAATTGCACGTTTTAGCAGTTTGTCTCCCAGATTTCCAAACTCTTGGAGACACCACGCAAAAGTGTGCCTTTTAAGATGGCGACAATCAAAATAAAGCAAAAATACATATTTTAAAACACAGAAAATACACAAATGTTGAAAAAAAAATCATACATGAACTGTTCGTTAATAATTTTACTACCTGTACAAGAAAAATGTAGTACACACACCTACTTTTAAATACAAAACAACCCTTTTTCAGTTTAAAAAGCATATATAATATTAAGCTTTGACAGAAATTAATCATTTTTTTCCCTTTAATACATAATTAAATAACATTAAAATTCAAAAAGAATTTAAAATTATTTCATTTTTTAAATAATGTTTAGCCTTATTCTGTTGTTCAGGTGATAGGGGGGGGGGGGACATGCTCATGATCCACCTCTTGGATCCACCATTGTTTACCAGGCATAAAAAAAAAATGCTGTACCTGCTACCGTTCTGCTACTGAGTTGCAGAGTACCCAAATGAAACTGCACTTTGATCCCCTTCTTGGTGCATTTCCAAAAAAATCGCCAAATTGGCCCGTTTTTGTGTTTTGTCTCCTAGAATCAAAAACTCTAGGAGACATCATGCAAAAGCATGCATTTAAAGATGGCAACAATAAAAATAAAGCAAAAATACATATTGTAAAACACAGAAAATACACAACTTTGAAAAAAAAATCATACATTATCCGCTCGTTAATAATTTTACTACCTGTACAAGAAAAATATAGTACACACACCTACTTTTAAATACAAAACAACCCTTTTTCAGTTTAAAAAGTATATATAATATTAAGCTTTGACAGAAATTAATCATTTTTTCCCTTTAATACATAATTAAATAACATTAAAATTCAAAAAGAATTTAAAATTTCATTTTTTAAATAATGTTTAGCATTATTCTGTTGTTCAGGTGATGGTGGTGGTGGTGGGGTGGGGGAGGGGGGGGGGTGTCATGCTCATGACCCACCTCTTGGATCCACCATTGTTTACCAGGCATAAAAAAAAAAAATGCAGTACCTTCTACCGTTCTGCTACTGAGTGGCAGAGTACCCAAATGAAACTGCACTTTGATCCCCTTCTCGGTGCGTTTCCAAAAAAATCGCCAAATTGGCTCGTTTTTGCGTTTTGTCTCTTAGAATCCCAAACTCTAGGAGACATCATGCAAAAGCATGCATTTAAAGATGGCAACAATAAAAATAAAGCAAAAATACATATTTTAAAACACAGAAAATACACAAATTTTGAAGAAAAAAATATCCTACATTATCTGCCTGGTAATCATTTTATTTTCTGTACAAGAAAAATGTATACACACCTACTTTTAAATACAAAACAACACTTTTTTAGTTAAAAAATATATACAGTAGACTCCCTCAAATCCGCACAGCTTGGGACCAGAGGTTGTGCGGATTTTATAATTTTGCAGATTTCTGGTTATTGTTTTGTTTACATTTTTTAAACAGTAATTTGAATGTAGCTAATGATGTAATCGAAATTATATGAATGCTTGCAATATACCAAAATATTAAAATAGTAAAGTATTAAACTAAAATAATAAACAGTAAGATAATTTTAAAAATGATTAATATTTTTAAATAAAAATAAAGTTAAATTATTAAAAATTAAATAATTAATGTATAATTAAATATGCATAATAAAGATGAATTATTGAATGAAACTTTCCTCTTAAAGGTACCATGTTAATAATTTCACATAAAAATCATAAAGTAAGGAAGTTGTATTTACGGTTTAGTCAGATTTAATATGCAAAAAAGTTTGATTGATACATATATATATTTAGTAAAAAGATTGTGATTATTACCAATGATATTGGCAATATCTTGATTTTTACCAGAAATAAATTTATACTTATTTCATGAAAAACCATGAGTTCAGTCATATTATCTATAATTACATATTAAAATACATGCAGAATAATTATATAAAACTAAAAAATTCTGTAATTGTGTTCTGGCATCTGAACTAAAACTTTCATTGTTTACATCTGTAATGATGTGTGGATTTTAGGTTTGCAGATTTGAGGGAGTCTACTGTATATATTAAGCTTTGACTGCAATTAATAATTTTTTCCCCCTTTAATACATAGTAATTAAATAACATTAAAATTCAAAAAGAATATAAAATATATTTCATTTTTTAAATAATTTTTAGCATTTTTCTATTGTTCAAGGGGGGGGGGATTACCCCCCCTCTTGGATCAGGGCCGAAACTAGCCTTTTTTGCACCCGGGGCAAACATGGATTTTGCCCCCCCCCCCTCTTCTGCAAAGTATATTTAGAAAGAGAATTTTACTAATTTTCTAATATTAGACTTACTTTAAAATTTAAAATATGTAATACTGAACTACGTAATCTACAATGGCAGATACAAGGGGGAGATGACTGGCGTCAGAAGGGGGGGGGGCATGAACACCAACAAAAATATTCTACTTTAATCCCCTTCTTGGTGTGTTTAAAAAAAAAAATCCCGAAATTGGCATGTTTTTGCGTTTTGTCTCCCAGATTTTCAAACTCTAGGAGACACCACACAAAAGTATGCATTTTAAGATGGCGACAATCAAAATAAAGCAAAATTACATATTTTAGAACACAGAAAATACACAAATTTTGAAAAAAAAATCATTAACCGCCCTGTAATAATTTTATTTTCTGTACAAGAAAAATGTACAGTTTGTACTACAAACACCTACTTTTAAATACAAAACAACCCTTTTTCAGTTTTAAAAAAAAATATATATATATATTAAGCTTTGACTTGACAGCAATTAATCCTTTTTTTCTTTTAATACATAATTGAATAACATTAAAATTCAAAACTAGTTAAAAATATATTTCATTTTTTAAATAATTTTTTGCATTTTTCTGTTGTTCAGGGGGGGGTGGCATTATCCCTCCCTCTTGGATCCGCTATTGTTTACCAGGCATAAAAAAATGCAGTGCCTGGTGCCGTTCTGCTACTGAGTTAGAGTACCCAAATTAAACTGCACTTTGATCCCCTTCTTGGTGTTTTCCCCAAAAAATCACCAAATTGGCACGTTTTTGCGTTTTGTCTCCCAGAATTTCCAAACTCTAGGAGACATCACGCAAAAACGTTCACTTTAAGATGGCGACAATAAAAACAGCGTTCGAAATCCTTGGTGGTCCGTTGGTCCGAGACCACCAAAAATTAAACTGCACTTTGATCCCCTTCTTGGTGTTTTCCCCAAAAAATCACCAAATTGGCACGTTTTTGCGTTTTGTCTCCCAGAATTTCCAAACTCTAGGAGACATCACGCAAAAACGTTCACTTTAAGATGGCGACAATAAAAACAGCGTTCGAAATCCTTGGTGGTCCGTTGGTCCGAGACCACCAAAAATTCAATCGGACCACTAATTTGAAAAATTTAATGGTCCGCAGGACCAGTAACTTCCCCTCCCCCCCCCCTCTCTGAAAGGTAAACATAAACTTTCCTGTCCCTGAGAAAACTGCAATCAAACACAAATCGCATAATTTTATTTAAAACAAGAAATTTTAAAAAATAGCATTAAACCTTAGTCAGTTGAAATTAGTGGTACTTTGGTTGAGTAGCGGAGTACCGAGTAGTTGTGTAATAAGAAAAAAAACACTGATGTGCACATAATGTGAGCTTGTGTGTACATATATATATATATACACCTGTGTGTACATACATATAATATACATATATAGTATATATAAATTAACTAATTAAATTTGAAATTTATTTGTGCACTTCTTAAAGACAATTTTTGACAATTCAAAACGGTAGCAAAAAAAGAGAATTGACACATAACAAGTACAATTATTAACCGATATAAAATTAAAACATTCTTCAACCCTCAATTTATTCTGATACCTGAAATCTGTTTATGAAAAATAAAAATGTTTGTTTCTTACTGTAACAATTCATTGAATAATGCAAAACATGTCATATTTATTTTGTAACTGTACCTTATTTTCTTTTGATTAAAAATAAAAAGAGAAAAATAAAAAGAAGGGTACAAAAAGAGATACAGACTTTCTTAACAGAAGACTTATGTAAAACTGACGCTCCACTTGCATGGTAGGGGGGAGGGAGGATTTCAGATTTTGTGCAGCCTTGCAAAAAAATTCTTAGTGCACCTTCAACCACTGTTTATTCTGAACGTATATTTTCAGAGGCAGGATAAATTTACAGTAGTAAAAGAAATGCCCTGTTTACTGGCGTTTGGTGTTTTTGCACCATAATTTGAAATATAATAAATTTAATTATTAATTTTTTAATTGCATTTTCAGTTTCTTTATCCAAAATAAGTCTTTTCTGTTTTCCTATATATTTAAAAAAAACTTATTTTTTTTTGTATAAATGTGAAACTAAATTTTAATCTGGAATTATTTTATGAGGGGTTTTGTTCTTAACTTTTTCTATATTTTGTAGACATATTGTTAAATACAGAGTAAATAATTTTATGAATTATTGCATACATTATACATTGATATTCGAATAACTTTTTACAGATCAGTTATAAGTTCATATGCTTAAAAAATGAAATTCTTACAACTACTCGGCCAAAATTTCACCGAGTACCGAGTACTCGGCAAATTGGCCGAGTACCGAGTATTTACCGAGTACTCGGTACGGCTCTAGTTGAAAGAGATAATCTGAAATGAAATATTTAATTAATAATTTTATAGTTTTTCTTTATGTACTGTTTAATTTTTAACAAATTATTATTTTACATTTTATTATGATGAAAATTTTGGATAACTGCAAAGGAAGTTTCACCCTAGGAAGGGAGAGGGTCACTCAAAGGGTTAAAGGGACGTAATAGAATTTTATGTAGCAGGCTAGTGATGATTACAGCGGACCAGTAAATTCTTATGCTTACTGGTCCTTGGGACCAGTGACTTTTTTATATGAATTCTACCGCTGAAAAATAAAGCAAAAATACATATTTTAAAACACAGGAAATACAAAAATTAAAAAAAAAAAATCACACATTATGAGTTTTGTAATAATTTTACTTTCTGTACAAGAAAAATGTACACACGCCTACTTTTAACAATTTCGAGGGCGGCGTCCTTAAAAAAGGACACCTAAATTTAATTCCAAAACTGACAAATGGCACCAAGAATATTTAATTAAAATCTTCCTATTACAGGGTGGCTACTAAATACTGATACACTTCAAAAAATAAGAATTAATTTTAATCGTTTGGTAAAATAATTTATTTCTGTATTTCAGCGTTTGGCAATTTTCTATTAGTGCAGACGATTTTTGTAAAAATCAAATATTTAGAATTATTTTTAAAATGGAAGCTAAAAGAATGATGATTAAACAGCTCTTTGATCGCGGGCTTTCCGCAGGTCAAATATTTAAGCAATTGAAATGCCTTGGTTTTAATAGATTATTTATATATAGAACTATAAATCGATTATTGGATACTAATAGCTGTAAAGATCGACCTAGGTCTGGTCGCCCACGATCAGTTCGCACAAAAGAGCGCATCAAAAGAATTCGTGAAAAGATACGAAGAAATCCACAACGCTCTGCAAATAAAATGGCTGCAGAAGAGAACGTGAGTCGCAGAACTATGCAAGTTATTATAAATGAAGACCTGGGTTTTCGTCCTTATCGGAAAAGAAAAGTTCAAGGTTTGACTGATGCCCAAAAGATAAAAAGATTACAAAGATGCAAGAAATTGCTGAAGCGGCACGGTAAGAAAAATATTGACAGCATGATATTTTCTGATGAGAAGCTATTTTGCACTGAACAGTGTTATAAAGCTAAAAATGATGTCGTATATTCAGCAACATTTGAGGATATACCTGAAACTCTCCGAACTGTTAAACGCTTTCAGAACAAGAATTCTGTTATGGTTTGGGCTGCAGTGTCAAACAATGGGAAATTGCCTTTGAAATTCATAGATAAAGGGGTAAAAATCAATGCGGAATATTACAAACAGAACATATTGGCTGCACATTTATTGCCACATGCTGACAGGTTGTATCCAAAAAAGAATCGGATATTTCAGCAAGATTCTGCACCTTCACACCGAGCTAAATCAACACAAGCTTGGCTCCAGGTCAATTGTCCGAATTTTATCATGCACGAAGATTGGCCACCTTCTTCACCGGATCTAAATCCTTTAGATTATTGTGTCTGGGGGATTTTAGAGGCTAAAGTAAATAGCAAACAACACAGAAGTTTGGACTCTCTCAAAGCTTCCATATTGCGTGAATGGGACAAATTACCTCTTAAAATGATTCGTGCCGCCCTTGGACAATGGCATAAGAGATTATCTTTGGTAATTGATAAAGATGGCGGTCGATTTGAGTGAATTTGTTTACAGGTAAACTTTCATGTATGATGTTCATCATATTAGTGTAATTATTTTTTTCTATTTTATATTTGTAAAATAAAATGTCTAAATATTTGTATCAGTATTTAGTAGCCACCCTGTATAATGTACGCGAAAATAAGCAAGTTCGTATTTTCTAATAAATTTGTTTATAAATTCCGGTGTCAGTCCATTATTGCATCGGTTTATGAACAGAATTACTCTGCACCGGTAAATGTTATATACTACAAAACAACCATTTTTTAGTTTAAAAAGTATATATATATTAAGCTTTGACAGCAATTAATCATTTTTTTCCTTTAATACTTAATAAAATAACATTAAAATTTTAAAAAAATTAAAAATTATTTCATTTTTTAAATAAATTTTAGCATTTTTATTTTGTTCAGGGGGAGGGGGGGTCATCATCCCCTCTTGGATCAGGAACGAAACTAGACTTTTTTGCACCGGGTGCAAACATGGAACGGGCGGGGCAACCCCCCCCCCCCTCTTCTGCAAAGTATATTTACAAAGATAATTTTACTAATTTTCTAATATCCAATTTATTTTAAAATTAAAAATATGAAATCATAAAATATGCAATACTGAACTACGTAATCTAGAATGGCGGATCCAAGGGGGAGGTGACAGAGGTCATGACACCCCCCACCCTTGAAAACCAACAAAAATATTTTAACTAAACTTTGATCCCCCCCCCCTTCTTGGTGCATTTCCAAACCAAATCACAAAATCGGCATGTTTTTTCGTTTTGTCTCCCTGATTACCAAACTCTAGGAGACAACACGCAAAAGTGTGCATTTTAAAATGGCGACAATCAAAATAAAGCAAAAATACACATTTTAAAACACAGAAAATACACAAATTTTGAAAAAAAAAATCATACATTATCCGCTCGTTAATAATTTTACTACCTGTACACGAAAAATATAGTACACACACCTACTTTTAAATACAAAACAACCCTTTTTCAGTTTAAAAACTATATATAATATTAAGCTTTAACAGAAATTAATCATTTTTTCCCCTTAATACATAATTAAATAACATTAAAATTCAAAAAGAATTTAAAATTATTTCATTTTTTAAATAATGTTTAGCATTATTCTGTTGTTCAGGTGATGGGGGGGGGGGGGTCATGCTCATGACCCACCTCTTGGATCCACCATTGTTTACCAGGCACAAAAAAAAAATGCAGTACCTGCTACCGTTCTGCTACTGAGTTGCAGAGTACCCTAATGAAACTGCACTTTGATCCCCTTCTCGGTGCATTTCCAAAAAAATCGCCAAATTGGCCCGTTTTTGCATTTTGTCTCTTAGAATCCCAAACTCTAGGAGACATCATGCAAAAGCATGCATTTAAAGATGGCAACAATAAAAATAAAGCAAAAATACATATTTTAAAACACAGAAAATACACAAATTTTGAAAAAAAAAAATCATACATTATCCGCTCGTTAATAATTTTACTACCTGTACAAGAAAAATATAGTACACACACCTACTTTTAAATACAAAACAACACTTTTTCAGTTTAAAAAGTACATATAATATTAAGCTTTGACAGAAATTAATCATTTTTTCCCCTTAATACATAATTAAATAACATTAAAATTCAAAAAGAATTGAAAATTATTTCATTTTTTAAATAATGTTTAGAATTATTCTGTTGTTCAAGTGAGGGGGGGGGGGTAATGCTCATGACCCACCTCTTGGATCCACCATTGTTTACCAGGCACAAAAAAAAAATGCAGTACCTGCTACCGTTCTGCTACTGAGTTGCAGAGTACCCTAATGAAACTGCACTTTGATCCCCTTCTCGGTGCATTTCCAAAAAAATCGCCAAATTGGCCCGTTTTTGCATTTTGTCTCTTAGAATCCCAAACTCTAGGAGACATCATGCAAAAGCATGCATTTAAAGATGGCAACAATAAAAATAAAGCAAAAATACATATTTTAAAACACAGAAAATACACAAATTTTGAAAAAAAAAAAAAATCCTACATTATCCGCCTGGTAATCATTTTATTTTCTGTACAAGAAAAATGTATACACACCTACTTTTAAATACAAAACAACACTTTTTTAGTTAAAAAATATATACAGTAGACTCCCTCAAATCCGCACAGCTTGGGACCAGAGGTTGTGCGGATTTTATAATTTTGCAGATTTCTGGTTATTGTTTTGTTTACATTTTTAAAACAGTAATTTGAATGTAGCTAATGATGTAATCGAAATTATATGAATGCTTGCAATATAGCAAAAATATTAAAATAGTAAAGTATTAAACTAAAATAATAAACAGTAAGATAATTTAAAAAATTATTAATATTTTTAAATAAAAATAAAGTTAAATTATTAAAAATTAATGTATAATTAAATATGCATAATAAAGATGAATTATTGAATGAAACTTTCCTCTTAAAGGTACCATGTTAATAATTTCACATAAAAATCAAAGTAAGGAAGTTTATTTAAGGTTTAGTCAGATTTAATATGCAAAAAAGTTTGATTGATACATATATATATTTAGTAAAAAGATTGTGATTATTACCAATGATATTGGCAATATCTTGATTTTTACCAGAAATAAATTTATACTTATTTCATGAAAAACCATGAGTTCAGTCATATTATCTATATTTACATATTAAAATACATGCAGAATAATTATATAAAACTAAAAAATTCTGTAATTGTGTTCTGGCATCTGAACTAAAACATTCATTGTTTACATCTCTAATGATGTGTGGATTTTAGGTTTGCAGATTTGAGGGAGTCTACTGTATATATTAAGCTTTGACTGCAATTAATCATTTTTTTTTCCTTTAATACATAGTAATTAAATAACATTAAAATTCAAAAAGGATATAAAATATATTTCATTTTTTAAATAATTTTTAGCATTTTTCTATTGTTCAAGGGAGGGGGGGTTTACCCCCCCCTCTTGGATCAGGGTCGAAACTAGCCTTTTTTGCACCCGGGGCAAACATGGATTTCCCCCCCCCCCCTCTTCTGCAAAGTATATTTAGAAAGAGAATTTCACTAATTTTCTAATATTAGACTTACTTTAAAATTTAAAATATGTAATCATAAAATATGTAATACTGAACTACGTAATCTACAATGGCAGATACAAGGGGGAGATGACTGGCGTTAGAGGGGGGGGGGTCATGAACACCAACAAAAATACTCTACTTTAATCCCCTTCTTGGTCTGTTTCAAAAAAAAAAAATCCCCAAATTGGCATGTTTTTGCGTTTTGTCTCCCAGATTTTCAAACTCTAGGAGACACCACACAAAAGTATGCATTTTAAGATGGCGACAATCAAAATAAAGCAAAAATACATATTTTAAAACACAGAAAATACACAAATTTTGAAAAAAAAAATCATTATCCGCCCTGTAATAATTTTATTTTCTATACAAGAAAAATGTACAGTTTGTACTACAAACACCTACTTTTAAATACAAAACAACCCTTTTTCAGTTAAAAAAAAAATATATATATATGTTAAGCTTTGACTTGACAGCAATTAATCCTTTTTTTCTTTTAATACATAATTAAATAACATTAAAATTCAAAACTAGTTAAAAATATATTTCATTTTTAAATAATTTTTTGCATTTTTCTGTTGTTCAGGGGGGGGTGTCATTATCCCCCCTCTTGGATCCGCCATTGTTTACCAGGCATAAAAAAATGCAGTGCCTGGTGCCGTTCTGCTACTGAGTTAGAGTACCCAAATTAAACTGCACTTTGATCCCCTTCTTAGTGTTTTCCCAAAAAAATCAACAAATCGGCACGTTTTTGCGTTTTGTCTCCCAGAATTTCCAAACTCTAGGAGACATCACGCAAAAATGTTCACTTTAAGATGGCGACAATAAAAATAAAGCAAAAATACATATTTTAAAACACAGGAAATACGAAAATTTAAAAAAAAAAAATCACACATTATGAGTCTTGTAATAATTTTACTTTCTGTACAAGAAAAATGTACACACGCCTACTTTTAACAATTTCGAGGGTGGCGTCCTTAAAAAAGGACACCTAAATTTAATTCCAAAACTGACAAATGGCATCAAGAATATTTAATTAAAATTTTCCTATTATAATGTACGTGAAAATAAGCAAGTTCATATTTTCTAATAAATTTGGGTGTCAGTCCATTATTGCATCGGTTTATGAACAGAATTACTCTGCACCGGTAAAGGTTATATACTACAAAACAATCATTTTTTAGTTTAAAAAGTATATATATATTAAGCTTTGACAGCAATTAATCATTTTTTTCCTTTAATACTTAATAAAATAACATTAAAATTTTAAAAAAATTAAAAATTATTTCATTTTTTAAATAAATTTTAGCATTTTTATGTTGTTCAAGGGGAGGGGGGTCATCACCCCCTCTTGGATCAGGAACGAAACTAGACTTTTTTGCACCGGGTGCAAACATGGAACGGGCGCCCCCCCCCCCATCTTCTGCAAAGTATATTTAGAAAGATAATTTTACTAATTTTCTAATATCCGACTTATTTTAAAATTAAAAATATGAAATCATAAAATATGTAATACTGAACTACGTAATTTAGAATGGCGGATCCAAGGGGGAGGTGACAGAGGTCATGACCCCCCCCCTTGAAAACCAACAAAAATATTTTAACTAAACTTTGATCCCCCCTTCTTGGTGCATTTCCAAACCAAATCACAAAATCGACATGTTTTTTCGTTTTGTCTCCCAGATTAACAAACTCTAGGAGACAACACGCAAAAGTGTGCATTTTAAAATGGCGACAATCAAAATAAAGCAAAAATACACATTTTAAAACACAGAAAATAGACAAATTAAAAAAAAAAAATCATACATTATCTGCACTGTAATAATTTTACTTTCTGTATAAGAAAAATGTACACACACCTACTTTTAAGTATACAAAATAACCCTTTTTCAGTTTAAAAAAAAATATATATATATATATATATTAAGCTTTGACAGCAATTAATCATTTTTTTCCTTTAACACAAAAATCTTAAAATATTTATAATCAGCACTAAGTATTTGACTATTTTGATATTTGCGAACCCTGCCAAAAATTTTTTTATCTTAAGTGATAGAGTATTTTATGAACTTTTTTGGATTTTAATATCATCCCCCCCTCCCTCCTCTGCCTGTTTCTTTTTGAAAATCGCAGCTGTAGGGGTTATTTTGGGTGTTATTGAAAAAAAGGTGTTAAAAGGGGGTTTTGTTTTTCTTAAATCCTGACTTAATAATATTAAAGCATTTTGGTTGCCAGAATGATTGGTACTTTTTTTTTTTTTTTTTGCTTATTTTAAAATATTTTTTCTCTTTATTCGATCAGAAAATGTAAAAGGATTTATACATACAGCAACCAGAAACAACATACTATACATACAGACTTGCCAATCTCCGAGACCCAAAAATCGGATTTTATTTCAGAATTCGGGTTTTTATTTTTTCCAGTAAAAACATTATTTTAAAAATGTAATCACGTTCTGTACCAGTTTAATTACGAAACAATAATGAAGAACTTCATTATTATTCGAGACAAATTACCGATATGATAATAAAAATTTCAAGCTATTAAAAAATGTGTATGAAACTCAAGGGCACAGGAAAACGTGGAAAATCAGAAATATTGGCAAGTCTGTATAATATTTTCACAACATTTATTTGTGAAAAAAGTAATAACATCAGAATGAATGAAATAGGTACTTACATATTTCCGAGAAAAAGTATTTTTTCAACTTCCAAGGAGCTCACGCTGTCGCCGTAGCAATGGCGTCCGCTTCCTCCTTCCTCGCTGGAGAGTTCATCAAAACAACAACACCGACTTCATCCGGGACTTCGCGCAGCCTTCGTCTTTCAACCAATCAGATTTGCGCTTCCAGAAAAACTCTAATTTCGCCCATATTTCACCGTGTTTCGATATTGAGCAGTTATATGTCGTTGGTGAGTTACCAATCAGCACGTTTTCATCGGCAAATGCGCTCATAGTGTTAGCTTTAGTTGATGAAATATAGCCTCATCAAAACCGGTTCTCATATGTTGCTCGCAATGATATACGTGTATTATTTCTCGAGCAACTTTCGAGGAATTGATGAAAGGCCTAGCAAAATGCGACCAGTCGCTGCTACTAGGGTTGGGCATATTTTGACTCTGCGATAGAGTGACTATTCACTCCTTTTTATTTATCATGTATTACTATAGAATATCTTATTTGAAACATCTACTGTATGTATACAGGGGAACGTTAAAGCATTCCGTTATATTACGGAATTCTATACAATGTTGTATCCGAAGTATTGTTTATTAGAGAAGATTACTAAAAGTACGTTTTTAAATTAAAATAAATTTTGCATGCTACGTGGAGTGTATAAATTTATAAACCATTATTAAGGTTACACAAAAGAAATTGTCAGCAATAATGAGAATGAACATGAATTCCTTAAAGTTTTTTTTTACTTCGGTTTGTCTGTCCGTCTGTCCGTCTGGCCGTCTGTACGCGCTCTAACTCCCGTAAATATACTCGGATCGTTCTGAAATTTTTGGATGTTAGTGACCTCTACCATAGCACGAACCCTATTGCAAATGAAGTTTGTAGCATCTTTAGTTCATTTACAGGGACAGGCAAAAGTTTTCCGTTACATTACGGCGTATGGGAAAAAATCGTTTAAAATGTTTTTTAATGATGTTACATGCTTTTAAGCATAATAAATTGATATGCATTTATCAAGTTGACTAAAATATGCATTTCCTGTACAATATGCGGCACAAAAAATAGTTATTATTCATTTACAGGGCCGCACAAAAGAATTCCTTTACATAATGACATAGAAGTGGAGGGAATATTTTCCGGCGTATTTTAATTATGTTAAACTGTTACATGTATAATGAAATAGATATACGTTGCTAAAGTTTACTATAACTTATTTCATGGATAATACGAAATGCAGAGCATTTACAGGGACACACAAAAGATTTCAGATACTATAATGTACCCGAAGTACTGTAAAGTAGCGATGATTGCTGGAAATGCATTTTTAATTATGTTATGTGCTTTTATGTTTCACTATATTTATGCATTGTATATGGTGTGTATAAATTCTGTTATTGATATACAGGGCTACTCAAAAGAATTCGTAATGGTTACTGGGTATGATTGCAAATTGCTTAAAGGTGATTTTTAAATGAGTTAGGCATTTTTACGCTGAACCGCATCTGGGTTACTAAGAAATGTTTGTAAAACATATATAAAATGACATACAGGGTCACGCAAAGAGTTGGATACATGGCCATCTATAAATGATAATTTCTGGAAATGTGATTCCGGTAGTTTTTAAGAGTGTTTTACTTTGAATTAAACTTTAGCTAAATAGTGGCGTGTAATAAAGGTATTAGGTTAACTGCAGAGTTTTACAAAAGTATACAAGTATGTTTAAATCTATTAGTATAAATTGCTGAAAGAGAAATTTCAACCTGTTATGTGTTTTCTTGCTAAACTAAATTTCTCCATTATATAGAATATATATCAACCTACAGATTAAATACAGGGCTGTTCTAAAGAATTGGAATACATATTTTCTATGGACGGTATCATGAAATCAGTTTTTCAAATGTTTTATGTGTTTTCTAAAATGTTTACTTAGTTCACTTATATACCTTATTTCCCTAAATAACGAAGTTTTGTTAAAGCATTCAGGAAGTGTTGGAAAGTTTTTCATAATCTATGCTTAACGCATGATTTTTTTTACTTGTTTAATTTGAGACATGCATTTTGAAGCTCAACGACATTTAGTATTCTAAGATGTCTTTGTAGAATATAAATAAAATCATATACAGCGCAAAGCAAAGAACTGGATACATGGGCGCAAATGGATGGTAATTTTCGGAAGTGTGATTTCTTTTAAGCGTGTTTTTGCGTTAATTAAATTTCAAATTAATGTTTGACATGTATAAAAATCCGCAGGTAATACACAGGACTGTCCAAAAGAATTCAAGCACGTTTCCGTCTATTGGTAGAAACTGCTGAGGTGAATTTTAAACTGTATTATCTCTTTTTTTTTATATACAAAATTCTGGCATACTATATAAATTATATGCAAATCTATACATCCAATTCTGAGCTGCACAAAAGATTTAAGGAATTAAAAAACAAAAGAATTAAAGTACTTTTCCGGTTATCGACTGTAATTATTGAAATCTTGTTTTCCAGTGTACTATTTGTTTTATAAAATGTTTTCTTGAGTATTTTATTTATTTTAATGAATGGCTAACTTTTGTTAAAGTATTTTGGAATGTTGGAAAGTGGTTCATGGTCTATGCTTGACGCATGATTTTTCTTTCTTGTTTTAACATTGCCATAAGTAAAATACAACAGTAAAAATAAATAATTTTTGGTTCTTAGAAACATTTGTGGATCTGAAATTTATTTTTATATTGTGTACAGAAATACAAATCTTGTATGTACGAGCAACTTTAACGAAAATAATTCCTCTAAGTGTCCTGCTAAAAATTACATGCATATGCAAACCCATTATAGAAAAAAAGGTTGTTAAAATTTTGGAATTGAATTTTTTTTTTCAAATAATTTTTTTTGCATAGAAAGAATTCTTGTAGCATTTTCTTCTGTGCAACTTCTGCTTCTTTAGTATTTTGCAGTTTGTTTAATAAAAATAAGACTTGCACTTTTGAAGTTGATTAGCAAAATCGAAAGTTCAGAACTAAATTTATGTATAACTTTAGTCTGGAAAAGAACCTAAGTACTTAAAACAGAAGATCAAATAGCCATTCATATTAAAAGCGTGAAGATTATTCTGCTCAGACAAACTGAAATATTATATCCATGAGGAAACTTTCAATATTTTCATACCTCCGATTGGAATGGAAATTAGAAGAAAATAGAAAATTCGTTAAGGAAAGAAAGGAGAAAAAATCAAACAGGCGACATCGGACAAAATTATCCGATAACCCTTTCCGATTCGAGCTTGACATTCGTCTCGGCGGCGGTCGGGGGGCGATAGTGTGCCGCAAAATTTGCGGAGCACGGCGTTCCGGGTGTCCCTACCTATACCGCATTAGTCCTGACTTTCTAGTGGAAACAAGGTTGAAAAGGAAAAAAAAAGTATTGAAAAATTCCGTACGCAGTCCTATCACATTTCTTCTCTATCTCGACCTTAAACATTGCCAATGTTGGAGAGTGTTTCATAGACTATACCTGATGCTTGATTTTTCATTATTCTTGAACAATATAATAAGAAATAGACACAGATAGCCGTAAACATGAATCATTTAACTTTTTTAAAAACTACAAACACATTTCGGCATCTGGTATTTATTATTATTATTTTTTTTTTTTTTTTTTTTTTTTTTTTTTTTTTTTTTTTGTCTGAAGAAACAATCGTCTTGATTTTATGGACAGAGCTGCAACAGGCGACTATTTTTTAATTCTATTTCTCACCACTTTTTCAAAACAAAAATTTTTTACATACGGTTTGACAACATTTGTAAGAGAAATATGCTACAAAATATATTTAAAAAAAAAAAGTGGTGCAAACAGAATATAAAAATAGTCGCCTGTGGCAGCTCTGCTTCTACGAAAATTGTTGCACGCTAAAAGTATTATGCATATCGAAACCTATGATACAGAAACAGAAAAAACTTTGTTGTAAATTTTGCACTATAATTGAAATTTCTGTTTAAAATAATAAAGAATTTCGAATACAAAGAATTCTTATAGCATTTCTTCATGCCCAACTTCTTACTTATCACATTATATTTCTATTCATAAAAATAATGACTTGAAAAACCTTTGAACTAATTTTTTTGTTTAACTAAGATCAGCCTGGAAAAGAAAGTACTTGGGACAGAAGATCAAATGGGCGTCCCATGTTAAAAGAATAAAGAATGTTCTTCCCTAACAAACTGAAATATTATTTTTAGAATGAAAGTTTCACTGTTCTCATTTCTTGAAAAAAAAGTGAAAATACAGAAAAAATAGAAAATTTATAAAATTTATATTTTAGGAAGTAAAATGTGCAAAATTAAACTACGCTAAAAACATAGAAAATTGTTCGCAATCGGGTGCGCCGTAAAAAAACTGTTTTTTTTTTTTTTTTTTTTTTTTTTTTTTTTTTTTTTTTTTTTTTGTATTATCGGTAGCAGTGTTGCCAGTGGGCTACTTCTGTTTAATTTAGATTTCTTGATTGGCACCACTTTCCTGAAATGGTAAAATTCCCCTTCTCCCCCCCCCCCCTTAATTAATATGTCATTAAATAAGGCTAATTTTACTATTTCAAAAAACTGGTGCCAATCAAGAAATCTGAATTAAAAACAATAGCAAACTGGCAACACTGATAGGTAGTGCGGAAAAACAAAAAAACTGAGATGTTTTGGACAATTACTTTATTTGCCGTTACTGTCTTGAAGATATGCTAAAATGCTGATTTTTTAATTTTTTTAAAGAATATTTTTAAGTGTTAAGTTTAATTTAGTTCTCTTGAAAAGTCATGTTAAGTGTGCCGAATGTTTAAATATCGCTCACCAGCAAGAAAAGTGACATATCTCAACAAAAGTAAATTTCACAGGAGAGACAAAAGAAAATTTGCACGATTTTACTGTATCATCAAATTATATTAGATGTAAATTTCCAACTGGGTGAAAAATGCCTGTACCAGGATTCGAACCAGGGATTGTAGTAGAGATCCGCACTTAAAAATATTTGTAGATCGTAAATTATTACCAGGTTCAGTTTCTCTGCATTCGCTGGAGTCTATAAATAGCTGTAGGCTGTGATCAGTGTAGAAATAATGCTTTTAAATGGTTTTTTTACGAAATCTGTTTATTTGGAGTAACTATATAAAATTAAAGCATTTTCATACAGAAACGGATAGGGATGGTGCCTGATAGAATTTCTAAAGACGATTTTTTTACATGACTGAGTTCATGAAGTGCCAGGGAGCAATTCCAATTATTCTGTAATATACACATTGGCATCAAACAATTGGCGAAAAGAGCACATGAAAAATGAATGATGTCATATGAGAAAAATTATCTGTTACCTTTTGGACAATGAGGAGAATTTTGAATTGTGTGGCAGGGCCACCAGCATAGCAGTCCTAAAAAATAAGCCAAAAAGAATTCGAACGCCAATTCGTACGTTAAGAGGAAAGTTTTGAGAACATAGCGTTAAAGACAAAAGTAGACAGAAAATAAAGGAAAAACATTTGAGATCCACCGCTGAAGTCTTACTGGCAATTAGGGCTTAACCACCAGAAGAAAACTAACAGTAAATCAAAAATGTGAAATTTGGAATCATTCATCTATTCCTGTCGACCTGAAACAGTTGAATGAAAGAAAATCCGAGACAAGCGTATTACACGAAGAACACAGACCATGCAATAATTGACATTAATCAATCTTGAAATAGCAATGTTTCAAAATTTGTATATCCTAAGAAAACAAATATATTTGTGTAAGAAAAATGTATGAGAAAAAAAAAACCCTATTAATCGTTTACGTTTATTTTATGAATAAACGCATGCGAACAATGTAAACATTCACGGTCGAAGGGAGCGAAGAAAGCTATGTATCGCATAAAGTTAAGTAACAAAATGTGTAAATGAATGAATAAGAATTAACCTTGCACTAGCATGCCTGAAAGGAGGATGTATGTATAAGTTATGTTGTACGTTGAAAAAAAAACTGTTTTTGCTTAAAATAAAATCTAAATGTATCACAAAAAGGAGAAAAAGCAGGGTGATTTATGTCTAAAGACTTCTTGTAAGTACGGTTATGTGCGATGCAGTTAATACATCTTGAAATATTTTTACAATTAACTGAAGTGTGAGATTCACCACAATTAGCACATGCCAAATCATATACACAAACTTTTGCCAGATGGCCTAGCCGTTGGCAATGGAAGCAACGTTTTATATTAATAAATGGCCTGACAGTGTAATTAATAGAATTAATATTTAATTTACCATGTTGCATTAAGGAATTAGCAATCCATGATGTAACACTGATAGTCCAATTGTATTTTAAACCTTGTCTTAATTTATGTTTTCTTCCAAAGTGAATGGAAGGAATGGTGTTGCCAATCATTTCATTTATAGACATCATAATATCTGGCACACCTATATTATCATCAATACCCAATAAAATTATTTTTGTGCAGTCAGAAAAATCCCTATCTGGAGTTTTGTTCTCACAAAACTTTAAAATGTAATCAGGTACTGAAATAAAATTAACATTTTTATTTTTTGAGAAGTCAGAAATAGTTGTACCAGAATCTGTGTCTGTTTGAGTTTTAGCATTATCTAAAATTTTGGATGACGAGTCTTTAACATTAGAATTAAATTACTTATCTTTAACTTTAATTATATTAAGTGGTTCATCCAAGTTAGTTCAATCAATGTCGCATTGAACAGCTATGTCATTATGCGTAGACTGTTTGGACGAGGTAAGTATCCTTACCTTTTCAAATAAAAGCTTATTTACTCTTTGTAAGTCGTCATTACCTTTTTGTAAAACATTCCACTCTGATTGAACACTACCCATCAAATCATTTAAAATATTAAATTTAAATTCAATTTCTTTTTGATAAGAATTAAACTTCTGAACGAGTTCAGGATAAGCCTAATTTGAAATAGGGTCAATTAATGCCTGAACATCTGTAACAATAGTTTTAGAATATCTGTTAATAGTTTCACTTAAACTACTTAAACATGAAATCTTAAAAGGATTAGAATCCAAACCAGTTGTTTCATAATCAATGCTAGTTTTTGAAAACATTACCTGTTGTGCATTAGGTTTTAACTGAAAATTAAATACAGCAGAGGGCTCTTGTGTCAATTTGTGTGGCTTTCTCTTACCCATCATATATCCTGAATTATAAAATACAAAAACAAATACACAAGTACTATATCTGATAATTCCAAAAATATGAACCTATCTAAATGCAATAAAATAAATAGTAGTCAAATGTGAGATTTTTTTTTTGAAGTGAATATTAAAAATTTTAAATGTTAAAGATAGCTAGTTAGCCATAAACTAATAAGTATTATACTCCACAGTTAAAAACCATGATAATGCATGTAAAAAAAACTTCTAAATAGTTATTTAAATATCGGAAAACTGCACTCTCTGTAACGGAATAATTTTTAGTGACTGCATATAGGAACAACAAACATTGCAATTATATGCATAAAAAGGGTTTTAAAATTAAATTAAAAGGGGAAAAATAGTCAATTCAATTGAACCAATTTTTTTTCTCAAATCATATTGTTTATCTTCTGTATCAAATGCATAAGAAATACTATAATGCATCAAGAAAATTATCAAAAGATTTTCGTTTACCTAAATAACCTAAAATGGTTTCATAAAAAAAAATAAATTCTTATAAGGCTATAGTTACTGGCGGAAAATAATCATGCATGCAAAACTTTTAAATATTATATCTTTTTTAAACAAATCTTCTTTCTTTTTGTGTCTATAATAAAAGGACAAGAAAAATTATTTCATATTCTCGCTATAGTATAATGCACTGTGAAAAATAGTTTCACTTGAATAGATATAATCAATGTGCACTTTACTTTAAACATATTGATTATCTAGATAGATTTAATTATTCAAGTAAAATCATGGCTACTTTTAAGCAGAGATACAAATACTTCCTTAATAGTACTGTACAAACACATTAAAACATAACTTACCTTTAAACTGAGAATTTATATAAATAGACATTCGATTCAACTGGTAAAATTTTATATCCCTCAAAATGAAAATAATGTCAATAATAAATGAAATCTTTATTCATTACCAGTATTCATCTTTATCTCTCTATATATTGTTTTTTTTTTTTTAAATAAGACTTCCTGTCCAAAAAAAAAAAAAAAAAAAGAATAGTTTGAAACTGGCAGCATCCTGTTTTATTATTTACTTGGAAACAAAAATATTTTAGATGGACCATTAACTTACCTAAATTTTTTTTTAAATGAAAGTCATAATATAAAATATAAGATAAATAAATATATATATATATAACTGTCAATTTATAATACTTCAAAAGGAACTGCACTAAAAAAATAAACAAAATATATAATCATTAAATAAAATGAGAGAAAAGATAAAAACTTTTTTTTTTAAGAAGAAGAAAAAAAAACATAAAAAAAAATCCAAAAGAATGGGATCCATAAAACACTTATTCTAAATTAGTACTTATTCTACAATACTTATTATAAATTTTTAAAAATAGATTGTCTTGATCTTTGTGATACTTATTCGAGCCAAAAGTGAACAGTAAATAAGTATTTTGGATATCTGAAAAATGTAATTTTATCATGCTATCGTTTGGCATCTTAGTTCTT
Organism: Maratus speciosus; assembly: GCA_963932465.1. Taxonomy (NCBI): domain Eukaryota; kingdom Metazoa; phylum Arthropoda; class Arachnida; order Araneae; family Salticidae; genus Maratus; species Maratus speciosus. Next base: position 248,548,334 of record OZ010797.1, on the reverse strand, counting down.
AAATAGCATTTGTAAAACTGTGATAAATTTTAAAGAAATCTAAAAGTATTTACAGCTGTTATTATTCATGCAAACAAAATATGAGCATGAGAAAATAAAAATGCATAATCAACGACAATTGTTAAAAATTAATGTATTATTTTAAATACTACATTTTATAAAAATGTCATGTAGTCAAAATAGAAATTGAGCTTTAATAATTATAAAAATATAAAATGCATATAATATTTTTCTCATACTCACATGATAATCTGTAATTGTTTATATATATGCATATTTTCTTTTATGCTCTTCCATTTTTATAATCGATGTAACTATCAATATTTGATATTCATTATTATATTGTACCTTTTTTATGACACTTTTAACTGTTTTCATTCAATAGTTAACAGTATTATGATGAAAATGAACGTTGAATATCGAATTTGAATTCAAAACACAAAATAGGTTAATGCACTTTTTTTTTGCAGAAAGGCAATATCAGCACCCACAAGTGGAAGTAAAAAAAAAAATAAAATCAGTGTGAAAACAACACGACGTCAAACATGGAAATCTGCAGCACTTTAGAATCATAAGTAGAGAATTGACTCAGTATATCTCTGCATAAATTTACGAATAAGTCGAAATAAAAAGCACTGATTCATCCAAAGTCGGTGAACAGAGTAACCCGGAGGCGAACTATAGGAGTCACAAATAGGCTACCACAGCTTCCTAAGCCTACATTGGAAGGAGAGGCTGTAACAAGCGGGAGAGATTACGGCGAACATCGTGAAAAAAAATCTTGATCCGAAGAATCAGCTGAAACAGTCATAAATGACACTCGCCACTGGGATCTAACTCCATAATTATTAAAATAATGAAATCCATTAGAAAAAGTCCGGCAGCATAAATTCGCAGGAAACACGGGGACTTCATACAACAGTCAGGTAAATGGGAAGTTACTTAACAGACCACGATCCCCATAAATAATAGGTAGTCATCTATCGAGGCAATAGACATTTCAAAAATACCGGTAGAAAAGACGTCTAGAAATTCACATCCGTAATAGGTAAACAAATAAACATCAGGTAGGCTAATAAAAACAGACAGGCAGGCTAATAAACAGGCAGGCAGTCTAATAAACAGGCAGGCAGTCTAATAAACAGGCAGGCAGTCTAGTAAACAGGCAGGCAGTCTAGTAAACAGGCAGGCAGTCTAGTAAACAGGCAGGCACCATCCCATAAAGTTCCGGAAAAATTTTGCGAATGCCCTGTATAGGCACCAATATTTTGTAGTAGAGATCCGCACTTTAAAATATTTGGAGATCGTAAATTATTACCAGGTTCAGTTTCTCTGCATTCGCTGGAGTCTATAAATAGCTGTAGGCTGTGATCAGTGTAGAAATAATGCTTTTAAATGGTTTTTTTTACGAAATCTGTTTATTTGGAGTAACTATATAAAATTAAAGCATTTTCATACAGAAATGGATAGGGATGGTGCCTGATAGAATTTCTAAAGACGATTTTTTTACATGACTGAGTTCATGAAGTGCCAGGGAGCAATTCCAATTATTCTGTAACATACACATTGGCATCAAACAATTGGCGAAAAGAGCACATGAAAAATGAATGATGTCATATGAGAAAAATTATCTGTTACCTTTTGGACAATGAGGAGAATTTTGAATTGTGTGGCAGGGCCACCAGCATAGCAGTCCTAAAAAATAAGCCAAAAAGAATTCGAACGCCAATTCGTACGTTAAGAGGAAAGTTTTGAGAACATAGCGTTAAAGACAATACAGACCGCATTTACTGGAAATGTTTATGATTTAACAAGGAAGTCATACTCAAAAATTAAGCAGAGATCAAAGAGTTATTTCTACTGGCCGAAAGCAAAGTCGATCTTTATTCTTTTTTTTATCTAGTCAGCGTGAATAATCATCTAAATGAATTTTATGAATGCGAGAGCCGATTTAGTGGTAAAGGCATCTGTTAAATTTCTTTTCTTTCTTTTCTTTTGGAGGAAAGTTACAATGGGAACTGAAATAAAGGTTAGGATAAAATGAATAAGTAATTAAAGATTAGTTTTAACTGAAATTTAGAGAAAGGAATAATTTAAGAAAAATATATGTGATTCCACATCACAGGGATCTTCTGGCTGAAGCCGCCAGTGCTCTGCCATCTGAGCTATCCCCGACGAATCCGGTGGAACTTTTTTACCCAGCTAACCTTAAAGATTATATATTTTCGCCCATTTGGAAATTTACATCTAATATGATTTATTTACCAATTAGAATAATTGTGTTAAAATTAATCTAGTGCACGAAATTATAGCCCTTAGCTCCTCATGCATTATTAAAAACGTGCATAAAAGCGTAAAACCATTATGAATGAAGACGTAGGATGAGGTTTGGAGGGTTGGGTAATTTTACCTCCCCACACAATCCACCCCTCTGCTGCGGTCACAAATGGGCGTATAGCGAAATAAATTGATTTTCTGTATAACTACACTTATGAAAGTTTTTGCATAGCAAGACGTGCGTATGACAGACGTATTAGTGGAATAAAACACAAAATGAGTTTTTGCGAGATGTGTCACTTTTCTTGCGGGTGAGCGATATGTTCTGGCTATATATTTTTTAATTAATATGTGTATTATAAATTAGCTGATTTTTATAACATTTTCGTGCATAATTGGCATATCCCTTTTAAATTTGTCGGGTTTCAATTTTTGATTTTTTTTTTCAATCTTGCTTCCGAAAAGGAGTCGGAATAAGTGGAAGAATGGGGGGCTGCGGACGAAGAGAGGCCGCTCGCCGCGGCGGTTGGTCCACCCATGGAACTATTAATAGAAAGGAACTGACATATTCTTAAAGCAGTAAAGCTTCAACTGTAACCGCTTTCGCAGGCGTTCTTTACTGCCGGTGGAAATTTCCACCAATAGATTTATATAGAAATTTTCGACTTATTTAAACGCCTTATCTTAACAAAATTTGAGTCATAAATAATGGTAGAAACAAATTTTCATTTTTACTGGTAGAAGTTTACTTTCGTGGTAGTTTGGCTCTGCATTTCCGCCATACTGGGACAACCAAGGAATCAAACTGACAATTGTACAAGGCAAACTGACACCAGTAAAAACAAATAGGAAATTTTATAACATTTTTGAGAAAGTTTTCCATGGATAAGACGCTTAAATGAAACAAAATTTTCTATTAAATTTTACCGGTGAAATGTTTGCCCTAGCGGTAATCTGAAACTGAAGATCCTATGTTAAAAAAAGCAGCCGCCATCTTGTGACAACCTCCTCAGTTACTTCACTCGCAACTGGTAGACAGTACACTATATGTCTCCTCCTCTGTATTCATAACTCCATTGGTCCACCCGCCCAACCGCCGACCGAGACTGATAATGGGCTAGAGGAAGCAGGGGGTTGTCGGGTAGCTTCATCGCCCCGAGTCCTCCTTACCGGGTTTTCGGTGTCTTTAATTTGTGTAATTTCCCTTTTAAATTTGTCCGGTTTCAATTTTTGATTTTGTTTTTCATTCTGGCTTCCGCTCGGGACCTAGGAATCTTGCTTCCGAAAAAGAGTCGGAATAAGTGGAAGAATAAAGGGCTGCGAACGAAGAGAGGCCGCTCGCCGCGGCGGTTGTTTGAATTGTTCATCTGTTTCTATCTTTTGTTTATTTTATGTTCCTTGCTCATCCTTATTTTTTTTTAATACGTTGAGGGTTATATATTTAGATGGCGGACAGCCGCATGCTTCCACATCAAATCTGAAAGGCGTGGAGAGGGTGGAGCGGGAACCAATGCGAACGCAATATGCCATCGGGATGATGATGGAAGAAAACCTATAGAGGAGAAAGTCCAAAATGGGATGCTTATTATTTTTCTGCACCCAGTTTCCCTGGAATACTTGTTCAATGTGAAGGCGAAACACTTGTCGCGTGCGATGCAGTGCAGTTCGTATCGTTTGAAGTGTCATTGCTGTGAATTTTGCACTATAATTGAACTTTCTGTTTAAAAAAAATACTGAATTTTGACAACTTCTTACTTATCACATTACATTTCTATTCATAAAAATAATGATTTGAAAAATCTTTGAACTAAAATTTTTGTCTAACTAAGTTCAGCCTGGAAAAGAGAATAAGTAGGGGAGCTAGGGGATGAATGGGACAAGGGATGGATGGGACATTCTCAATATTTCAGGAAATAAGCATTTATTTTAAATTGCTTCCTACCCCCATATAAGGCTCTAACAGTGTGCTTCATAAATAAAAATAGGACCACATTGCTGTTTTCATTTTCCTTCAAAGTTGCATTTTCTGAAATCTCTGCTTAAAAGTAAGTTTTTTTTTACATTTGAAGATGTGAAATATCTTATACGATATAAAAAATTAAGCTATGTTGTAGTTATTTATTTTAAGGTTCAATATCGATAATTAAAATGAATGAATAGTAACCATTGTGACAAAATAATTTTTGTGGCAAAATTACTCAGAAGGGAATATATGCATCATGGGGATGATTGGGACATTTCAAATGGGGATGAATGGGACATTCTCATTCATCCCTAGAGATGTTGAAAATTTTATTTATTAAATAAATAGTATTATATAGGTTGATAAATTAATAATTTACGTTAATTAATAATATTAAATAGTATTATATGAGTTGTTATTGTTTAAAATTTCTGAGTGCTGTTTGTTGTATTGTAATAATTATTAATGGATTATCAAAAAATTGGTACTAAAACTTAATGAAAATAGATAAAATTGTTGAAAATAGTATAAGTTTATTGATCAAATTGGGGAAATTATATTGAATTTTGAAATGTTGCACAAATAAATCCCCACCCCCAAAATATTGGGTCGATCGGAAAGTCGTGTCGTGTTGGGAAATTCAATTCATACCAGAAAATTCTATCATTTAATTACTAGAGATTGATTCCGATATCTAATATCTATTAATTACAGGGCAGAATTTTCCGGTACGAATTGATTTTCCCAACACGACACGACTTTTCGATCGACCCAATAGTTTCCATTCTGCATGTTTCTAAGATATATTTAATTAATATAAATTAATAAGTTATGATTGAAAATTATTAGCTATGCCATATTTAAAAGACATTTTGCACTTTCATTTTAAATCTAAAATCCCTCATAAATGGGAAAAAAGAACAGATTGATAGCCGAAGTCTGCATTAAAAGTTAAAACTGGAATAAAAGAATTTATTGAAAAAAAAATATCGATTCGTGCTGTAAAATCATATATTACAAATATAATTACATATAAGGTTATAGTTATAAATTTTAATTTTGTAAAATTGAATACAGGGAGGAAAATCTTTGTGTCCCATCCATCCCTATTAGTTTCCCATTCATCCCTGCTGTGTGGATGACTGAGACAGCGAGGAACGTTTTTTTGATTTCATAATATTTTTCTGAATAAATCCTAATCTACGAGTAAAATAAATATTGTTCATATACGTTGTCAAATACCTAATGTATGAAATGTGATGTATAATATTGATAATAACTTAAATAAAAAAATAAAAAATCTATATTTTTGTGAAAATGTCCCATTTATCCCCCATCTCTCTTACTTGGTACGGAAGATCAAATGGACGTCACATGTTAAAAAAATAAAGAACGTTCTTCCCTAACAAGCTGAAATATTATATCCAAGATGAAATATGAAGATTCTCATTTCTGGGGGAAAATGAAAATTCAGAGAAAATGGGAAATTTTAAAATCTGTATTTTAGGAAGTAAAATGTGCAAAATTAAACCACATTAAAACCTCAAAGAAATGTGCGCAATTGGGTGGGCCGCAAAATTATTTTTTTTTTCGATTTTCGATGATTGGTAGTACGGGAAAACAAGAAAACTGAGATTTTCAGGAAGGTTCCCTTATTTGCCGAAACGGCCTTAGAGATTTGCTAAAATGCCGACTTTTAAAATTGTTTAGGAAATTTTTTAAGTGTTAAATTTAATTTAGTTTGGATGCATTTTCATGAAAAGTCATGTTTAGCGTGCCGAATATTTAAATAAGTTCTGGTTATGTATTTCTTAATTGCTATGTGTGTTATAAATTATCCGATTTTTATAACATTTTCACGCATAAGTGCGCAAATGTTGTATTGTTTGAATTGTTCATCAGTTTCTATCTTTTGTTTTTTTTTATGTTCCTTGCTGGTCGTTATTTTTTTAATACATTGAGGGTCATATATTTAGAGGACGGACAGCAGCACAGTGTTGCCAGTGGGCTACTTTTTTTCAATTTAGATTTCTAGATTGGCACCACTTTCCTGAAATGCTAAAAGATCCCTTCTATTCCTCTTAATACATATGTTATTAAATAAGGTTAATTTTACTATTTCAAAAGACTGGTGTCAATCAAGAAATCTTAATTTTTAAAAAGTAGCCATCTGGCAACACTGCAGCAGCATGCCTCCAAATTAAATCTGGAAGGAGAGGAGAGAGTGGAGTGGGAACCAATGCGAACGCAATTTGTCATCGGGATGATGATGGAAGAAAACCTATAAGGGAGAAAGTGCAAGATGTTTATTATTTTCCTGCGCAAGTTTCCCTGAAACATTTGTTCAGTATGAAGGCCAAACATTTGTCGCGTGCGATACAGTGCTGTAGCCTTCTTGTGGCACCATGAAAATTGAAAGACTTGCAATTTCCGAGGTATGCTGACGTCATGCGCCTCAACTACTGGTTGCAAAGTGACATATAAGAAAATCGAGATATTTATCTTTAACCAGTGGGTGATATTATTAAGATGGTAGGTGAAAAAGTTACCAGATAAAGATATCCGCACCATTAGTTTCCAAACGACAATTAAACGGAAAGTTTAATAACTACTACAACAAGCGTAGATTGTTGGAGAAATACCCTAATTGTACGGGCGTATAAAACAAGTCGACTCGCAAAGAATTCGTATGAAAATGCAAAGCATCTGTTTGATATTGCAGCTTGTAAGTGTAAATGCATGAAAATTTGTAGCTGCGACATTAGGAGTGAAGTTCCTCATCGACAGGTGAACTTTCCGCAGGATCAAAGAACTGTTCGAAAAATGTTTATCATAAATATTGATTTAAGAACGAATAAAACTCTTGTAAAGGTACGGTCCAAAGCCTCCAAAGAGAGGAGTTAGATCTAGATCCAAGACAGAGATATTGTCAGAATATTCAAGCGGTGGGAACTTTGAAGCAAGCAGTTTGACTAAATCAGAATTTGAACCAGCCTTTCAAATGCAGACGCTCTCGCATATTCCCTTCTCACACAGTGTTCGCCCCATTTAGAGCTGGTGTATCAGAGAGATAAGTTGTTTTTAAAGCTTCATCCGTCCTTCAAGATTCAGGAATTGTAACAGCAGAGGATAAGGATCACGTCATCGATAAAAATAAGGTCATAACACATAAAAAGAAACTTAAAAAGAAGATACGGGAGAAGGAAGGTTTTGAAGGAAGAAAAATTAAAAGCAAATTATTTGATAGTAGAAAAGATAAAACGCTGTTCATAGAAAAAAAGAAAAAAAAGCACCGTTGACTGAAAGACGAAAAACAAACCACCGTATTGTCTGAACTTGGTTCGGAATATTTGTGTTACTTGACACCTCGTTCCGGTCATGACGAAGAAATTAAAAAATCATTATATAATTTTCATATGCAGTACAAAGTGGATTTTTTCGAAGCGATAGCACTCGGGTATGTCGTCACCGCTGTTAATATAGGAAAACACAACGGTGGCATTGCCTCTCCTGAAAAAAAAATTAAGCGATAACTGCAACATTTCATATGTATTCTTCATAGGAAAGAGCATCCACTCCGGCATATATTGTCTAAACTTGATAGTGTAACCACGGGACCTAAGATATTTGCTCGCCCAATCGGAGCTAGACTAACGAAGTCAGAAAATCTGCGTGTTGCTTCGTTACAGCTTATTCCTGTTTTATGGACATCATAAATGCAAATGACTGAAGATCTGACTACAGACTAAAAATATTTTATTTTTCTATATCTGTGCAGCGGTTTTAATTGGACATTGTTATCAGGGACTTGAAAATAGAAAGCCCAATTGTGCAATTGAGATGGATCAAAACTACGTTCTGAATTTTACGATGGTACATTAATAGTTTGAATCCTGATGAAGCTCTGAAATATCTCTCGCAGTACGTGATAAGAGTTTATTCACCAGTGTTGTTTTCTGTAAGGAAACCTCCATTTTGCACAAGCGGATCAAGACATCTGCCGTAGATTATTACACTCATAACGCTTCTACAGATGAGCTAAAAAAGACATTCAGTCGTTCAAACAAATTGATATTGTGGCCATCCCGAGAATTTGAATTTACTGGCAGCAAAGTGACCGACGATAACCAAAACGTTGAAAGAATAGCACGGAAAATAATAAATAAACGCTCAAATGCGAGTATTACTCGCACTCAGAGGGCTCCGTACAATAAATATATGAATGATGAAAGAAGAGATGAAAGTTCGGAGATTTTCATTCCTTCGAAAGAAATGGAAATTCGGAAAAATTAGAAAATTTGTAAAATCACTAATTTAGGAAATAAAATCTATAGGAATTAATCTTAAATACTGTTAGTTTGTTAAATAGTCTGCGCGTATTGCTTCATTTTTTATTCTTGTTCAACCCTATCACAGTAAATAAACAACCATAAATATAAATAATTTAACTTTGTAAAAAATTACTAAAACATTTCGGCATCTGATATTTATAACTTTATTGTGCATATAAATAACGATTTCCTATGTACGGAGGTTTTAACGAAAATTCTTCATCTGAGTTTCAATGTAAAAATATCATGCATATCCAAACACATTACAGAAGAATAGGGAAAACTTTTTTAGAAATTTTACATTGGAATTCAAATTTCTTTTCAAGTTTTTTGTATAGATGAAATTCTCTTAGTATTTATTCCTACGCAACTTCTTACTTATTATTTTGATTTCCTATTCATAAAAATGTGACTTGCACTTTTGAGAATATTTAGCAAAATAGAAACTTTTGAACTAAAAGTTTTGTGTAACTACATTCAGCCTAGAAAAGAACGTAAGTACTTAGAACAGACAATCAAATGGGCGTTCCATGTTAAAAGAAAAAAGAATAGTCTACTCTGGCAAACTGAAATAGCATATCTCTGATTAAAGTTTGACGATTCTTATTTCTTAGAATGGAATGGAAATTCCGAGAAAATAGAAAAATTGTAAAATCTATATTTTAGGAAGTAAAATCTGTAGGAATTAATTTTAAGTATTGTTAGTGTGTTCCATAGTCTGTGCGTATTGCTTCCTTTTTTATTCTTGTTCAACAATTCTACAATAAATAAACAAACATCAATTTAAATAATTTAACTTTTTAAAAGATTACTGAAACATTTCGAAATCTGATATTTATTACTTTATTGTGCAAAGAAATAATAACCTCTTATGTGCGACGTTTCCAGAAAAGTCCTTCATCTTACTTTCATTGTAACAGGGTTCGTACGGGTGCTTGAATTTCCCGACTAAGAAATTCTTCAGTACCAGTATTTTTTTATGGAAAATCTGTCTTGAAATAAGGCAAAATTTCGACCGCTTAAACTAGATTTATTTTTCTATAAAAAAAATTCTGATATTTGGCCTTGAAAATAACGGTACCCGTACGAACCCTGTGTAAAAATATCATGCATATCTAAACCCATTACAGAAAAATTGAGAAAAACACCGTTACAAATTTTACATAGATTTGAAATTTCTTTTGGAGTAAAAAGTATCAATTTTTTCCATAGAAGAAATTATCTTAGCACTTATTCCTGCGCAACTTCTGACTTAACATTTTACATTGTGTTTATTAAAAATGTCACTTGCATTTTAGAAAGTGATTTGCAAAATAGAAACTTTTGAACTAAAAGTTTCTTTAAACTGCATTCAGCCTAGAAAAGAATATAAGTAGATAGAACAGAACATCAAATGGGCACTCCATGTTAAAAAGCACAAAGAGTATATTATTTCCTGCCAAACTGAAATATTATATTCGGGATGAAAATTTGAAGATTCTCATTTCTTTGAAAGACATAGAAATTCGTTGAAAGTCAAAAATTTGTAAAATCTATATTTTAGGAAGTAAAATTCATAGGACTAAACATAAAAGCTATTTGTGTTGGGAAGTGATAATATCTACCTGGTGATTTGTTTCTCGTTTATATTTAACAATAGCATAAAAACCAGATAACCTAAATATAAATAACTTAATATTTTTTTAAATTGCTAAAACATTTGGGGACTTCATATTTATTACTTTTTTGTGTTTAGAAATAATAATCTCCTATGTGCACAGAAATGTACGAAAATTATTCACATGAGTTTCATTGTAAAAATAGCATGCATATCCAAATCCATTACAGAAAAATAGAGAAAAACTTTTCAAAAAGTTTTACGTAGGAATTGAAATTTCTTTTCAAGTAAAATGTATCAATTTTTGCATAGAAGAAATTCTCTTAGCATTTACTTCTACGCAATTACTGACTTATCATTTTGCATTCTTTTTCATAAAAATGTGACTTGCATTTTAGAAGGTGATTAGCAATATATAAACTTTTTAACTAAAAGTTTTGTATAACTACATTCAGCCTGAAAAAGAAAGCAAGTACCATCCATGTTAAAAGAATGAACAACAGTCTAATGTAGCAAACTCAATATAGCATATCTCTGATTAAAGTTTGACAATTCTTATTTCTTCGAATGTAATGGAAATTCCAAGAAAATAGAAAAAATGTAAAATCTATGTTTTAGTAAGTAAACTCTGTCAGTGATGAAATGTTTTTAATAATCTATGTCATATGCTTCATTTTTCGTTAATAATACCACGATACTTAGAAAATTGTAAAAATAATTGGCTTAAGTTTTTATAAAAATTACAAAAACAAATGTAGACTTGAATATGTATTCCTTTTATGTATTAGGTCTCCAAGAAAATTCTGTCGTTTAAAGTTCTTTCACGCCTACTTTTTTAAAATTCTGATTTCTTCATTAGCACAACCTTTCTGAAGTGGTAAAATTCCCATAGTTTTCACACTTCATATTAAAGTGAAAACAATGGGAATTTTACCATTTCAAAAAAGTGGTGCCAAAGAAGAAATCAACATTTTTAAAAAGTAGGCGTGAAAGAACATAAAAACGACAGAATTTTCTTGGAGACCTAATATATACGGACAATTTGTACGAGAATTATTCGCCTGAGTTCATACGTATCATGGGATTCGGGGATTTTAGCCGTTTTGATACCAGAAATTATGTAAACTACTGGTCGCTATATCTGAAGATACAATTTTTTTTTCATTAATTAAGGTGAATATTACTTTACAAAAATTCTGGTAAAAGGTCCTTGAAGCGTACGAACCCTGCTAAGATGCATGCTCAAATTATCATTATCAAACATCTTATAGAACAATAGAATAAACCTTGTTATACATTTTGCATTTGTATTGGAATTTACTTTCCAGTAAAAATATCAAAATCATAGGTGCCAACCTCACACTAATCTTCCGTAATACTTGCGTTAATTTGACCCTGGTTTAATACGTTTCCAACCAGAATTTTTTTAAAGAAAAGAATTTAAATATGTTCCGCGTAGAAACCTGGAATTAAATAAATAAGAATTCTTGAAATAAATTTTCTGGTGCGAAATGCAGTTAACCTGGGTTAAATTAATTCAGACATTACGGAAGATTTGGGGAAGGTTGGCAGCTATACAAAATAAAAATATTATTATTTTTGCTTAGAAAAAAATACTTGGCATTTCTTTCTATGTAACTTTGTGTTCCTTTTGATAAAAATGACTTGCATTATAAAATGTAAATAGAAAAATAGAAACTTTTTAAGTAAAAATTTTTGATAAATATATTAACCAATTGCGATCGTATGTCTACTCTCAGCCACCAAATATTTTTTACCGTTCCAGTCGTATGTCTATTCTCAGCCACCACAGCTTTTTTTTACCGTTCCAGTCGTATGTCTGCTCTCAGCCACCACAGCTTTTTTATCGTTTCTGGCGTATGTCTGCTCTCAGTCACCACAGATTTTTACCGTTCCAGTCTTATATCTGCTCTCAGCCACCATAGCTTTTTTACCGTTCCAATCGTATGTCTGCTCTCAGCCACCAAACCTTTTTTTTTACCGTTCCAGTCGCATGTCTGCTCTCAGCCACCACAGCTTTTTTACGTTCCAGTCGTATGTCTCTGATCCTATAATATATATTAAGTCGACAAGTTTCGGAGATAAGAATTCGAGATAATATTTACAAATTGTGTTTAAATGTACTGAGGTATTTTAGCTTCTTAAAATAATTTTAAACAATACTCTAAAATGGTAAAAAGAAAGTTATCGAAAGAACAGTACCGTGAAATTGAAAGTCGTTTTAAAAAGATAATATATAAGATGTAAAGAGTAAATATTGTTCTTATAATATATATATGTTCTTATAATATATATATAATATATATAATAATAGTAAATATTGTTCTAAGAGTAAATATTGTACAAACAGAAAAATTAAGGGACTGCTATAAGCAGTGTTGCCGTTTTGGGGACTTGTTTGTCCCGAGATTGTTGATTGTCACCACTTTTTTGAAATAGAAATATTCGGCCTATTTAAAAATGAATTAAAAATTCTGAAAAATAAGGCAAATTATACTATTTTAAAAAAGTGCTGGCAGTCAAATAATCTGAATTTAAAAAGTTCCTAATTTGACAACACTGGGTATAATGGACTATTAGAGACTACTTTAAAAGATGGAGAACTATAAAATATAATTTTTACATAAAATTAAAACATATTCCTGTGTTACACATGTCTAAAGTTGAAAAAAGAATTAATAAATTTTGATTTTCCTTCATAGTCTTGCATATATTGTACTACTGTTTGTTCAAAAATTAATTCCGAGTAGCATGACACCTATGTATAAACTTAATACGACCGCGAAGGGTTAAATATATTCATGTTCAACGGACACGTTTTAGAGACAAACATTATAAATTAACAGTATTAACATTAAAATTTAAATAATATTGTGTTACTCTTGCATTTATAAATTCAATAACGCAGTTGAAAAGGTTTAATTGATAAGTGATAGAAGCCTAAAATCCGATATCCTAATTTGAGAAAACTGATTCATTTACTATAAAAAAAAACGAAAAATAAACCCCTCGAAAACGTTTCCGAAAAGCAGAGGCAGAAAATGAAACCATGCTTTATAACATTTTAGTTTCTGGAATTTGTAATAATAAAGAGCCCTTTTCTAAATCATGGGTACCTTGTAAAGAAATATATATATATATTAACGCGATTTGTTTGAAAGCTGTATCTCAATTTCCTGAATTTTAATGATTTTTAAAACATTTTTCAAGCATGAAATTTTAATAAGAATCTGTCTCTATCGCGTGCAGTCCCATTACGAGGGATGACTCGTTTGCATTTAATAAAATACACTGTAAAAATATATCTGTCAAATTAATGTGGAAAAAACTGCCAATTTTGGCGCCGTCGGAAAACCGTTTATTTTACAGAAAAAACCTGTAATCTGTTCATTAAAACACTTTTTGTCAGTAAAAAATATAGATTTTTATTGTACAAATCACAAAATCCATAGATATATATTTTTTCAGTTTTTTTTTCTCCTTTAAAACAGTAAACAATATGGATTTTGTGATTTTTACAGAAAATATCTATATTTTTACAGAAAAAACTATTCTAATGTTCGGATTACAGATATTCTCTGTAATTAAAGCGGTTTTCCACTGGCGCCATAATTGACAGCTTTTTCAGGTAATTTGACAGATTTTTTACAGAGCATCTCGGAAGTGGTAATTGTATATTGTCGTTGATGGTTATAGTATTATAATTTCGTAAATTATGAAACATTTTGGCTTTTTTTACAATGCATCCTAATTATGCTTTCCTAAGAATTTTAGAACTTTATTAGTATATTAATTAAACGTCCGTTTGGATTAAAGTAAAAGGTACACTGTAAATGAAAAGAAAAAAGGAAACATAATACGAGCACAATTTTTAAGGGGACACATTACCTTTTAAACTACTTTTTCAATTTTGAATAATACTGTAATATACTGTAATATCTGTAGTGACATTATATTTAATACTATACAGCAAATATAATTTCATATAATTTCAACAAAAAAATTCTTGTAGAACAGCCTATTTAACTAAAATTTAAATAAAAAATAAATAAATAAAATAAATCCCTACTACTTTTTAAAAATATGAATATTTTTGCTTCAATTTTTTTCCATAATCCTAAAAACATACTACATAAAACTGTGCATGGATTTCACATTCAAGGTTATAGTTTTTTTTTTCTTTTTTAAGAATTTCAATTATTTTTCCTTGATTTTTTGCTATACAAAAGAGAAAAAGATTGATATTAAATGTAATATCCCATACATCTAAAAATTTATGCACAGTTTTATGTAGTATAACCTAAGGAATATGGGAAAAAAATTTGAAGCAAAAATATTCATATTTAAAAAAGTAGTAGGGATTTTTTTTTTTTTTAGTTAAATAGGCTGTTCTACAATTTGTTTTTTAATTATATGAAATTATATTTGCTTTATAGTACCTAATATCTGTAGTGACATTATATTCAAGTATATTGCAGTATTATTCAAAATCGAAAAAGTACTTTAAAAGGTACTGTGGTGACATATTTGTGAGGTCTTAAAGACTTTTGAATAATGATAAAATAGTTCATAGTATTCCAAGTAAAAATTCATTTATTTTCTAAAAATTCATCTTTATTGATATGCTTTTCACGGGCGAAAACTCTGTTCTTAGAAAATTCATTACAAGAAACATTCATTAGAAGTTTTTCTGATTTTTTAAGAAAACAAATTATTGATTCTCTTCATAATCAACATTTAGATCACTTTCAGTGAATATGCAAATGGTCCTAAAGTATTTCTCACAGATATTCCGGATTTTTATTACAGCGTTCCTGTTGCCGCGAAATTTGTGTTCTTAGAAAATTCCTTACAAAAAAAAAATTCATTTGAAGTTTTTCTGATTTTTTAAGAAAACAAATTATTGATTCTCTTCATAATCAACATTTAGATCACTTTCAGTGAATATGCAAATGGTCCTAAAGTATTTCTCACAGATATTCCGGATTTTTTTACAGCGTTTCTGTTTCCGCGAAATTTGTCGTTATTCAGGGTTCGTATGCATCAGATGAATCAGGGGATTTAAAGTTTTTTGTACCATAAATTTCGTAAAGTATTTTCCACTATATCTGAAATTAGACACGTTTTTTCATTAAATAAAGCAAATATTATCTTACAAAAATTCTGGTTAAAGTTCCTTGATGCGGACGAACCCTGTTATTTACAACTGGTTAAGTTTTTCTGAATAATTTACTTTCCTTTTATACATGAAAATTAATTTCAGGGCAATATTCGCTGCAAACATACATTTAAAAATTATCTCAATTAGAAATCGTGATAGTTGAAATACATTTTTTACTCTTGCATATATAAATTCAATCACGCAAATTCACATGTATTTATATTACTTGATTTAGAAATCGCGATAGTTGAAATACATTTGTTACTCTTGCATATATAAATTCAATCACGCAAATTGACATGTATTTATAACTATTACTTGATTTAGAAATCGGAATAGTTGAAATACTTTTGTTACTCTTGCATATATAAATTCAATCACGCAAATTGACATGTATTTATAACTATTACTTGATTTAGAAATCGGGATAGTTGAAATACATTTGTTACTCTTGCATATATAAATTCAATCACGCAAATTGACATGTATTTATAACTATTACTTGATTTAGAAATCGGAATAGTTGAAATACTTTTGTTACTCTTGCATATATAAATTCAATCACGCAAATTGACGTGTATTTATAACTATTACTTGATTTAGAAATCGTGATAGTTGAAATACATTTGTTACTCTTGTATATATAAATTCAATCACGCAAATTGACTTGTATGTATAACTATTACTTGATTTAGAAATCGGGATAGTTGAAATACTTTTGTTACTCTTGCATATATAAATTCAATCACGCAAATTGACATGTATTTATAACTATTACTTGATTTAGAAATCGTGATAGTTGAAATACATTTGTTACTGTTGCATATATAAATTCAACCACGCAAATTGACATGTATTTATAACTATTACTTGATTTAGAAATCGGGATAGTTGAAATACTTTTGTTACTCTTGTATATATAAATTCAATCACGCAAATTGACATGTATTTATAACTATTACTTGATTTAGAAATCGTGATAGTTGAAATACATTTGTTACTCTTGCATATATAAATTCAATCACGCAAATTGACATGTATTTATAACTGTTACTTGATTTAGAAATCGGGATAGTTGAAATACTTTTGTTACTCTTGCATATATAAATTCAATCACGCAAATTGACATGTATTTATAACTATTACTTGATTTAGAAATCCGGATAGTTGAAATACTTTTGTTACTCTTGCATATATAGATTCAATCACGTAGTTGACAATGGAGTTATGAATAAAGAGGAGGAGACATAAAGTGTACTGTCTACCAGTTGCGAGTGAAGTAACTGAGGAGGTTGTCACAAGATGGCGGCTGTATTTTTAAATCGGATCAACAGTTTCTGATTACCGGCGGGGCAAACTTCCCACCAGTAAATTTCAATAGAAAATTTCGTCCTTTTTAAGTGCCTTATTCATAAAAATATTTTCTCAGGAACGTGGTAAAAATTTCAACTCGTTTTTACTGATGTCAGTGTGACCAGGTATTATAGTCTTTTTCACTGACACTGACAAAAGGTTGTCTATGTTGTCACAATATGGCGGAAACGCACAGCCTGACTTCTGCCTAAGTAATCTTCCACCAGTAAAAATGAATAGCTGTTTCTTCCATTATTTATAACTGAAATTTTGCATTAATAAAACGTTTAAATAAATAAAAAAACTCTACTTAAATCTACTGGTGGAAATTTCCTACGCTGTAATCAACCCCCTGAGTAAACGGTTACAGTTGAAGCTTTACCATTTTAAGGATGTCTCAGTTCCTTTTTGTTAATAGTTCCATGCAGTTGACATGCATATATAACTATTATCTCATTTAGAAATTGTGAAAGTTGAAATACTTCTGTTACTCTTGCATATATAAATTCAACCACGCAATTGACATGCATTTATAAATATTATCTTATTTAGAAATCACGATAGTTGAAATACTTTTGTTACTCTGGCATATATAAATTCAATGACGCAACTGACATGCATTTATAGCTATTATCTTATTTAGAAATCATGATAGATGGAATACTTTTGTTACTCTTGCATATATAAATTCAATGACGCAATTGACATGTATTTATAACTATTACCTCATTTAGAAATCGTGATAGTTGAAATACTTTTGTTACTCTTGCATATATAATTTCTATGACGCAATTGACATGCATTTATAACTTTTACCTCATTTAGAAATCCTGATAGTTGAAATATTTTTGCTACTCTTGCATATATAATTTCTATGACGCAATTGACATGCATTTATAACTGTTACCTCATTTAGAAATCGTGATAGTTGAAATACATTTGTTACTCTTGCATATATAAATTCAATCACGCAAATTGACATGTATTTATAACTATTACTTGATTTAGAAATCGTGATAGTTGAAATACTTTTGTTACTCTTGCATATATAAATTCAATTACGAAATTGAAAATGTTTAATTGATAAGTAATATAATTCTAAAATCCGATATCCCAATTTGAGAAAACTAATTCATTTACTCTAAAAACTACTCGAAAACGTTTCCGAGATCAGAGGTAGAAAATGAAAATGTGATTTTATAAAAGGCTTTACAAATCTCGAAAACATTTCAGTTTCTGGAATTTCTACTAATAAAGAACGATTTTCGAAATCATGGGCACACCGTAAAAAATACCTGTAATTCTTACAGAAAAAAAAAATGTTTTTTTAAGTGCAATTTGTTTGAAAGCTGTATCTCAATTTCCTGATTTTTAATGATTTTTAAAAAATATTTTTCAAGCAGGAATTTTTTTTAAAAAATCTGTCTCTATCGCATGCAGCCCGATTAGGCGAGATGACTCGTTTGTACTTAATACAATAATATACTGTAAAAAAAAAAAATACTGTCAAATTAACAGGGAAAAAACTGTCAATTTTGGCGCCGTTGGAAAACCGTTCAAGGGGACCTGGAAAGCCCTATCTCCGCCATTTTAAATTCACCAACTTTATGTACCTTTTTCTCAGAAATGATGAAAGATAAAGGTCTAGATTTTTTAGAGTAGTTAGAATAACATGATTTACGAATTTTAACAGACCATTTTCTTTCTAAGTGGAACTCAAAATTAATTATTAATTATTTATTGAAAGTCATTTTTAAATAAGCATTTTTGGTTTCAGTGCGTAAAATAAATAATTATTAACAAATCATTAAATCCTTGTATTAAAGTGTACAATATAACATAATATAAGTATTTAAAAAAAATCTGAGTTATTAAGTCTAATAGATATTAAAAAAAGGAACATAAACATGAAAAATCCAAGTTTTGAGTAAAAGTCAATTAAAGATTTTGGCCATTAAGCTGTGAAGTACTCTTAGGAAGAATGAATAATTTCAACATTAATTTTTTTATGTATAAACATGTGTGACACATCTTTGGAAAGATAAAAGTTTAAACTATTTAATGATATAGAAAAGTAAAAATTGATTTTTTCGTTGAATTTTTCTTTCCCGGTCCCTTTAATTCGCAGAAAATATCTGAAATCTGTTCATTAAAACTTTTTTTCTATAAAATATATAGACTTGAACTATAAAAATTACAATTTTCATTTTTCTTACAGAAAAAACCCGTTTTTACTTCAAAACAGTAAGAAATACGGATTTTCTAATTTTTACAGAAAAAATCTATATTTTTTTACAGAACAAAATGTATTAATGAACAGATTACAGATATTTACTGTAAGTTAAACGGTTTTCCACAGGGGAAAAAAATGACAGTTTTTTTCCGTTCATTTGACAGATTTTTTTTTTTTTTTTTTTTTTTTTTTTTTTTTTTTTTCACAGTATAATTCGAAAGTGGTAATTGTATATTTTCGTTCGCGGTTATATTATACTTTAATAAGTTAATCAACATTTGGCTTTATCTGCAGTGTACTCTAAATATGCTTTCTTCAGAATTTAAAAACTTTATTAGCATATTAATTAAACGTCCTTTTGGATTAAAATAAACAACACTGTAAATGGAGAGAAAAACGAAACAAAATATCAGCACAATTTTAAACCAGTTTTCAATAATGATACAATAGTCAATAACATTACAAGTAAAAATTCATTTATTTAAAAAGAAATCATTTTTACTGATATGCTTTTCACAGACGAAAACTCTATTTTTAGCAAATACATTACAAGAAAATTTTATTAGAAGTTTTTCTGAATTTTAAAGAAACCAAATAATTGACTTTCTTCATAATCAGCATTTAGATGACTTTCAATAAATATGCAAATGGTCCTGAAGTATTTTTCACAGATATTCCGCAGTTTTATTACATCTTTTCTGTTGCAAGAAATATTGTCGTTATTTACAACTGATTAAGTTTTTCTGAATAATTTACTTTACTTTTATATATGGAAATTAATTTCAGGGCAGTATTCGTTGAAAATATGCATTTATAACTATTGCCTCATTTAGAAGTCGTAATAGTTGAAATACTTAAACCATTTTGTTATTAATGGTAGATAAATAATAGAAAAAAATTAGTTGTATAAAGAAGAATTTTAATCATGCATACACTAATATAGCATATTTTAAAATGAATAAATTTAATTGCTGAAATTTATATAAATATGTGTTTACATTTTAATTTAAAACAAGAAAGAAAAAAATCATGCGTTAAGCATAGATTATGAAACACTTTCCAACACATTCAGAATAATGTAACAAAACTTATTGAGTTGAAAATTCCTCTTCAGCAGTTTCCTTTAATAAGGTGAAAGGTACGTGAATACTTTTGTCAAGCCCTGTATATGAGGTGTAGACTTTATATATAACGAGTAACATTAAAAAATTAAATTAAATTTAAAAGCGCATACCAAATTTTAAACCATACACTCCAGCAATTATTACTCAACGACAGTATACTGTAACCGATTTCAAATGTGTTTCCCTGTAAATGAATAAAAAAAGCTATGAACGCCCTGTTATAACGTGATCGTAGTGAAATTCAGTGATTTATATCAGTTTCAGTACATTTGAAATAGGGTCATGTCATTAAAATACTCTGCAAACTATTTTTCCCCATATACCACAATATAATGAAATATTTTTGAGTGCACCTGTAAATGAAATATAGTCCTACATACTTCATATACAATATCAATCATGCTTTGGTGACCTTAATAATGTTTATCAATTCCATGAAAATCGGAGTATATTTACAGGAGTTAGAGCGTCGACAGACGGACAGACAAACCGAATGCATAAATACTTTTCAACTTTGTTGGAAAGTGTTAAAAATAGTTAATGAGAATCCTTAAACAGGTTTTTTTTTTTTTTTTTTTTTTTTTTTTTTTTTTTAACAAACTAATATTGAAGATAACGACTATTCTATTTTAAAATTTTTTCGCTACCTTTTTTGGAATAACATTCAAGCATCTATATTAACAAAAAATAAAGAGCATATTTCATTTTTAGGTGCGTTCGTAATTATATAAATACGTATCACCTATTAACATCGCTCAGTCCGTCCGCATATAACAGAGCGAAAACTACCCAACCGAGTGGTCTGAAATTTAAAATATATAATTGCTGCAAAATTTTGTCGAGTCATTTCAAATTTTTATGAAACTCGGATGTATAGTTTAATTACAGGGACAGTCAAAAGTTTTCCGTAACATTACGGCCAATGGGAGGAAAATATTGCAAGTGCATTTTAATGATGTTACAGCCTTTTGAATAGAACGAAATTGATATGCACTTATGAAGAGAAATAAAATATACATTCTTTACAATATGCGGTGCAAAAAATATTTATAAAACTAGTTATAGTACGAACGGACCTCATTTGCCACGATTGACGAGCAATTTCCAACTTGTTATTTTACGTTAACGGCAGATGCTATGATTTATGCAGAAAAAAATCTATTAAAATAACGTTCTGTATATCTGTGTTTCGAAATATCTATTTGCCATTATTTCAGTATTAATTTTAAAGGATAATTTTTATTTAAGTATTAATACAAAGTGTCAGAAAATTCCTGCATATATTTTAAAATTCAAGGTAAAATCAAGTAATTGTCGTATAGAATGCGGTTTTGGATTGAAATGCTTCTCGGGTTGAAAAGTCTCCTCCAATCAAATGAAAATAATTAGTTCCAAATTTCGATCATAGATGGCGCCACTTGTCCGAATGTTTGTATTCAAGCATACTTTTTTCTGATTTGCATATTAATTTTAACGCTGTTACACCAAAATGAAGATTTCTAGTGCTGGGTACATCATTTCTGTGTCATAACGTCAAAATTAATCTGAAAATCAGAAATATTGCATGTTTGAAAGCAAACATACGGAGAAGTTGCGCCATCTATGATGAAATTTTGAATTAATTATTTTCATTCGCTTGAAGAAATAAATGCTAAATTGAGAAGATTTTAAATCCAAACCGCACTCCTGTAAGACAATTTTTTCCTTTTTTATTGAATTTAGAACTTGTCCAGGAATTAACGGACATCCTGTATTATACATTTCATTAATTTTCCTGTATACAGGGCTCCCAATTAGTCCACGAGCTGAATACCAATATTTTGTAACAGAACATTTTAAGGTAGGTTTCTATCTCATTTTTGCTAGAATTAACCACCAAAGTTGCTTTCTGCGCAGTTTGCAAAAAAAATCTAAAACGAAACTTTTTCAAAGAAAATATTGGTATTCAGTTGGGGGACCGTTTGGGAGCCGTGTTTATATATAAGCATTACAATTTATCGTTTAACACTTTGCACTCCGTTGTCGCCGCGGCATCATCTTACTTTGCAAAATTTGTTTTTGACACCAGTAATAAAGGAAAATAAAATTTGCCTTATTCAATCAGGTCATTTGAAATTGTGTACTTGAAGGACACTTCTTTTTAAAAAGTGGCGCCGACGGAATAAAATTTATGTAAGAGACACCAAAGGGTTAAAGTCTTCAATATATTTCGATATAAAATTTAAAGGTTTTATTTTTTTTCCAAAATACTTCCGAATTAGGAGCTAAAGTCCATCTCAAAAACATATGTAATAAATTTTTACTGTAAAGAAATTTACTATTCTCTCATTTTGCTTGATTTTAGCATAGAAATATAAAAGGCTTCATATCACTACGTTTCATGACCATATTTATTTTGCACGTTGAAATGTCAATGTCAATTAAACTTATTCAGATACTGAGCTATTTAATTTTATGCGACCTAATAACATTTTAAAAATATAAAACATGTATAGATGAATTGTTGCTCTTTTACAATCTACTTACTCCACTTTCATGTGAAATATTTTTAAATCCGAATGGTAAATGAATTTCAAGCTTTATGATATTTCTTTAATAAAATTCGTACATAAGATGGTTAGTGCATAAGTTACTCGGCCATTTAATTTGTGTATGGATATAGGTACAGCTATACAAGTTGTGGAACTATTAACACCATGGAACTGTTAACAAAGAGGAACTGACATTTACTTAAAATAATGAAGCTTCAACTGTAACCACTTTCGCAGAAGTTGATTGACTCCTGTGGCAAATTCCCCAGTAAATTTATACAGAAATTTTTTCCCTATTTAAAAGCCTTATTAATGTAAAATTTCATTCATAAATAATATCAGAAGCATATTTTCATTCTTACTGGTGGATGTTTATTTTTTCGGTATCAGGCCTGCGTTTCCGCCATATTGTGACCATAGCTGCCAACTTGTACGGATTTTTCCTACCACTAAAATTTAAAAGAAATTTCTGCTTTATTTAATTATCAAAATTCGCGGCAATTCGGCGATTGTTTTAGGCAAAATTTTCTATTCAATTTTAGTGCTAGCAAAAATCCGTACAAGTTGGCAGCTATGTGTGACACACAATGAAACAAATTGACTGTTTTGCCGGGCAAAGTAAAAGTAGCATCAGTAAAAACAAATAGATGTTTTTACCATATTTGTGGGAATATATTTTCATGTATAAAAAGCTTAAATTATACAAAATTTTCTATTAAATTTTACTGGTGGAAAGTTTGTCCCAGCGGTAATCAGAAACCGTAGATTTGATTAAAAATAAAAGCAGCCGCCATATTGTGACAACCTCCTCATTTACTTCACTCACAACTGGTAGACAGTGAACTATATGTCTCATCCTCTTTATTGATAACTCCATTGTCTACACTAGTGTTGCTAGTTCTCCGGCGTAAATCGCGGCTCCAGATGATCTGGACACCAGTATTTTGAAAAATTGTTCTTCACCTTATCTAATGGTAGAATGATCTGTGATTAAAGATGGCGAAATAAACTGTAATAAATTAGTGGTGTCCCAAGTATTTCGAGCCCTGATGTACGCGGGAAGCCTGGGAATACTAGTCTACACACAGATAAGAGATTATGACATCACAGCCCTTTCAATACTAGGGTTGCGAACTGATACAAAAATGCGTTATTTCCATAGTTTGTACGGTCTCTTGAATTTAAATACCTGCAGTCTCTAAAAAGTAATTTCGGTAGATGAACAGAAAAACCGCTCAGATGCTCCGGGAGAGTTCAAAAAATTCTCCCGGAGCATCTGAGCGGTTTTTGATTGGTCACCCTAATGTGCGCTTGAGACCGACTCCGTGGATGTTTGTGAACTTCGTTTTTCATTTCGCCTTGGACGGTCGGTTGTGGGGTGCGCCTTTTGGCTGTATCTCTCCCCCCCCCTCTTTTATGCCACATTTTATTTTAATTTTATCTTTTATTTATAAGCACTGATGATATGGCATTAGAGGCTTCGGAATAGCTATATGGTTTTAAAAATTATTTACATTTGTGTTTTAAATACGTTGTTTCTCTCTTTTTAATACATTGACATAAAGCACTATCCTCTCCTCCCCTTTAAATAGATCTATGTCTGCCGCCATTGCATCGCCCTCTGAATACAAAACCTACGCGCTGTCAAAAAAAAAATGGCGGGTGTCATAGGCGGATATTTTTTAGCTTTTAGCGGCTCCTTGAATTTT
The DNA here is from genome assembly GCA_963932465.1 of Maratus speciosus. Lineage (NCBI taxonomy): Eukaryota > Metazoa > Arthropoda > Arachnida > Araneae > Salticidae > Maratus > Maratus speciosus. The sequence goes on along the minus strand of OZ010797.1, from coordinate 248,524,034 downwards.
AACATACTAGTATTTCCTAATAGTATTATTTTCCTTATTTAATCTCAGAAAATGAAGGCAAGATAACTTCTAGATTGCTTTTAGAAAACATTGGTATTTGGATTCAAGAGACAGCACGAACTCTGATAAAAATCTGCATACCCCATCCCCCTTCCCCAATTTTTGTGTCAGCGCGTCGGCCTGGTATTCAGAGGTCTCTGATGTTTGTGTCAATGCGTAGCTGTAGTTTTTACTGTGTTGTGATGCTATACTCAATGACAAAACTTGAATCCACTCCTATCGTGTCGGATTTTGATCATCTTACCTCGAAAACTACTGGCGAACTGGAAAAAACTTCAAAAATGTATTCGACATCATCGGCGTAAAGAAGAGCATGCAAAAAAAAAAGAAAAGAAAAATTGTAGGAGAAGTGGGGTTAATTCTTTCTGTTTTTCTAAATATATTTTGCACATTTTACCACGGTAATTGCATTTTTCATTGATAAAATGATTTACCTTAATAAACCATCTGAGTATGTGTCAGAGAGATATTACGAAACAATCAAATACAGGGTGGTTCAAATTAAAGTATGCCTGTTTGGGACGCTCTAGTGAGAGAATCAGTGGATGTAGCGACTTCATATTTGGAGGATATACATATCAGAGCATGGGAAACTGATTGATGAAAAAAAAAATAATTCAAACAAAGGCCGCTAGGGGAAAATGAGGCGCTGCGATCGGTTTGGAAAATGTAATATGACCGAAAGTGTAAACATCTAGGTACCAATAAGCCGATTCCCACCAATAAATTTCATTAGTATTATTCGTTTAAATTTTATTAGTATATGCTCCGATTAATTTTGTTAGTATTGTTATTCGGCGAAGAATACTAAAAATTTAGTGGTGGGAATTTTTTTTTAAATGTTTATTACCGACACCTTGTATTCTTTGCTTATTTGTTTCGCTACATTTTTTTTACCTTAAGCCGATCGCAGCGCCTCATTTTCCCCTAGCGACCTTTGTTTGAACTAAGATTTTTTTTTTTTTTTTTGCACCAATCAGTTTTCTATGGTTTGATATGTCAGGGTTCCTACTCATCAGGTGATTATGGGATTCCTGGGATAATCAGGGGATAAATTTTGGCCCTAAAAAATCAGGGGAATCTCAGGGGATAGTGCAAAAAATTCCCCAAACCTGGGAAAACCTGGCAAAATGATTGGTTACTTTGGGAAATTGAGGGCAATCGCTGCTGTTTGCGTGTTTTGTGTAATCTTAATGAAATCAAACTAAGACCTTTCTTCTAACATCGTGATATGTAGAATTGGAAATTAGCCACTCCTTCTTACAGATTAGATATAACATATGTTATATTTAATCTATACTACTTCTAACGTCTGGCGACATCCATTCAGTCACTAGACATGCCTTCTAACATCGTGAGATTTGAAAACTGTAAAAGGAGAACTTAAGAAAAATAAAGGACGTTTTAAAATTGATATTGACAATTGAGCCTTCATATTATTCGTAATGCTTTTCAAAGAGGTAATAAAATCCCTAAGTGGAAATTAAATTCTTACAGCAATCTACCAAGTTTTTTAAGGAGAGCCCCACAAGGCTTGCAGACTTCATCTCTGTTGTACACAAATTCATGCTTTTCCTTTAAAGTTCTGTTCATATTGTTTATATAGGTAATATATAAACTATATTTTTGAGATTATCTAGCTTGTATTATTTTTTTTTACAGGAGAGGAGGGCGAGGGGTCGTGATACTGGTTTAAAAAATGTTATTAATTGTTGACATGGAAAAATTATGCATCCCTGAAAATTCATCAGGGGATTCTCAGGGGATTTTTTCTTGGAAAATGAGTATGAACCCTGTATGTATATCCTCCAAATATGAAGACGTTTCATCCACTGTTTCTCTCACTAGAGCGTCCGAAACAGGGATACTTTAATTTAAACCACCCTGCATAAAAAAAGCCAAAAAGTATCAAGTCTTAAAAAGCTATTCATTTACATGCAGTGTCATTACCTACTAGATTAACACCTTGCGCCTTGGCGCTATTAGCGGATGTATGTCAATAGCCGCCAATGTTACCGCATCTGGCAGTTTGTGTTTTTATAAATTTTGAATTCACACCACAGAATTTAATTGGTAATTTTTTTTAATTTATTTATGGGGGAAAACTCATTGTCTTTTAAGTAAAAATAATAGTAAAAACTTTCTGGTGAGAATTCAGAATGTCTAATTAAACAATGAGGCAGATATCATGAGGCACACTCCGTACATCCTTGTCAGAAATGACCAAACTAGTATGGCGTAAGCTGCATAGGTCACAAAGCGAAATAGGTTAACGGTGATGAACAACTTTATAGCTGCGTTTTCTAATATTTGAAGTATTTTTATATACATAATAGCTGAGTTCCCACTCTAGGTGATCTGCAAGTAATCTCATCGGATGCCCATAAAAATTTTATATGTGTAGATAGCATTAATAAAACTAAAAATTGTATTATTATAAATGTAGCTACATCGTACACAAATTTAAATGCTTTGTCGCTTACACATTTTTCACCTTTTACATTTAAATATATAGTTATCACGTTTATTATTCAAGAAGATATATAAATATCAGTTTTATCAGGCAAATATTAACGGCACCAACAAAGGTCACGTGAACAAAGCAATATTCATTATGAAAACACAGATCGTCCACCAAATGTTGTACGCGCCAGTTACTGTACTCTGTTTGCTTGAAGCTTCATCTACATGCGCTGATGGGCATTCGATGACTTGCCGTTGAAAAGCTTGTTTTCTCCACCTCTCACAATCAGTTCGTTGCGGTCCTATACAAGCTGCATATGCCATCGCATGCGGAATGTATGTTTGCTCAAAAACACCTCTAAATAAGTGGGACATTGGACCATGAGCATAGACGGGTACATCTTCCCCACCATGTGTGTCCCATTTACGAGGAACAGCACTTTGCTGTATGTAATTTCTGTCTCCTGAAAAGTTTAAAAGTAAAATGAAAGAATGTTGTAAAAAGAAAATGAATGACTTGACAGAAAATTAAAAGATTTTTATTAAATGTATAATTTCTAGTTTAAAAAAATCTTAATTTTTCTGTAATATATTAATGTACTGAATTTTGGCTTTTTTGTTATAGATTTAAATTGTTTGTATAGAGCCAAATTCTTCATTTCATTATTATAGATTTTTAACACTGGAAGGGACGTGGATAATCATTTTAATCTTTACCATATGAGTATATTTCGATTGAAACCAGAAATTTTTTACAAAGTTTAAAACACACGAAGAATTAAAAAAAAACTTAAAAAAAGAGCTAAAAAATTTTAAATAAAATTTTTGGTGTAAAATATTTCAGATAAAATTTGAGTAAAATTTCTGGCCTTTCCAATTTTAATGATACAAAACATTTTTACGTTTACACTTTACTATTTGAAAATATTTATCAGCATATATATATTTTTGTGATTTTCAGATATTTTATTTCTTTTTAAAAAGCTAAATAAAAATACTAATTTTGTTTATATTAAAAAAGAAATTTTCAAAATCTCACTGAGAAAATTTTGTAAAATTTCCGTGGTACCGGAAAAAAGTTCCAACATTTTACTACGTTATAATGAATTTAATAGCAATTACTTAATAACAAGAATTGTATTTAAATTGTCATTTACCTCAACATTCTACATATTAACACTAGAACCGCCATAGCGGTCATTTTGACCGGTAAAAAATGAAAATATTTCGATTCGAACCAGAAATTGTTTTCTAAAATAAGTTAAATATATACCACGGTAAAAACTTTAAAAAAAAAGCTTCTATTCTTGTATTTTATGCTCTTCTCAAGATATTTTTCTTATTTTTTCATTCTTATGTTTAAGTCACCTCAAATTACTAGACTGGGTGGACGCCGTCCTCTTGCTGTCGTTTGCTCCCCTCGGCTTTTGCATTTAACTGTTTATTTAGTTTAAACTCTCCTCATTGTAGCTTTTTCTTACATTTTTATTCTTTTTTCCTTACAGTAATTTAAATTCTCTTGTAAATATGTATATATTTTAGTTTTTGTTTCATTTCATCACTGTGTTAAACTTTTTTACTTATCAAGATATATTAAATGTATGGTCTCTGAATTGAGTCTTTTTTTATGGGGCTTCCTTTGGTAGCTTTTTCGCCTGTCCTGGACATTTATGTGGATCATATGGAACATTTTTTTCCCTACTTGTTATACTAAGAATTTTTCTTTTTAAAATTATCTATCTTAGTTTTTACTCTCTCTTTTTCGTGGCTATTAGCCGCGTTTAAACGCTCTTTTTCCTATGGCTCCCATTGCATTGTAACACGATATATTCTTAGCCTGGATGTAAAGTTGCTAAGCAACTAGGGAATCCATACACCAGCTTTCTTGTTCCATTGTTCCATTGTTATATAAATAAGTTAAATAGTTTTAAATAAAAATTCTGGTGTAAAATAGTTTTATAACACTTGAGTAAAATTTCCGGCGGTTCTAGTGTTAAAAAATTATCAATATTAAATATATGAAGTAAAAAAAATCGTGTCTCGATATAATCATCAATATAATAAAGAATAGTCATAATATAACAAAGAATCATCAGTATAATAAAGAAAAAAATATTAATACTGCATTTTATAAATTTAAAAAAAATTACATATAGGATATAAATTTTCTAAAAATTCGTGACTTATATATCAATATTTTTAACAAGTGAAAATAAAATTCATTTTTTTAAATACCGCAAACAAATGAAAGTTTAAACTGAACTAAAGTTAAATCAACTAAACAAATCAAATTCTCTAATTTGAATATCGATGTCCATCTTTTTTTTTTTTAGTACAGCAAGTCACGTTATGTGTATTACAAAACTTTACTGAACTGTTTTTTTTTCATTCTAAGATCTAGTACCCATTTTGTGATAGTCATGTAACAATGCTGCTGTCTCCAAACATTTGTATTGAATTATATTAGTATTCCAAGATCAAGTATCCGCTTTGTAAGGTAATAATTGTCTCCAAAATCTTTTGTTGCACTATATTAGTACTAGCCGCCCTTGGCGACCAGTTTGGTCTCTCTTAAAATTTATGTTTGGGAAAGCATGTTAAGCATTGTATCATGTTACTTTTAAGCTTAATTTAATTTACTTGTACTCCCTTAAATATAATTAATATAATTCCTTAAGCTAATATTAGTTTTTGTTGCATTAATGATTTTCAATGGAAGTCTATGGGAGTTTGGCGAAATATTAAACATATTGCTAAGTTGGCGACAAAATTGAAGGCATTTGGCGACAGAACAGCCCCTCCCCCCTATGTAACCCTCTTTATAGGTATGGAGATGCATTAAATGCTGTTCAATAATGAATGGGATGCGTTTCATTCGGATGTTGCCATTAAACAATTAACAAATAATCGCGATTCCTGTGCCATGTAGAATAGCGTAATATATATATATAGATTCCTTTGTTCAAAATAGTTAATGTTTTTTTTTTAAATTCTACTGAAATGTGTTTAGATTACATTTTGTTTGTCTGATATAGAGAAACAATATAGTGTGGGAATAAAATTTACAAGACGAAAATAGTCCATATTTATAACAAAAAGTTATATAATTTATTTACAAATGGTAATCATTTAACTTTCGCGCTTATGCATTACCTGTATTGATTCCTGTTATATTTTGTCTTCCCGAGTCTCTGTTATAACCTGGTCCGTTTGCATAAAGAAGAGTCGTGTATGGCATGTTGTCAACGTCCGAAACTTTACTATCGATTCCTGCATAAAGAGAAAGTATAAAAAATTAGCTAAACTGAGAACATTTAAAGGAAAAATACATTTTAATCCTTTGAGGGGCAATCAATAATATCTTTGTAATATTCAATTCTCACCAAAAAATCGAAAAATTTTATTGAAAAATAAGGAAAACCAATTTTTCACCATTTCGCCCCCAAAGTTAAAAATATAAAATTTAGTTGAAAGTTTCTGGTGCAAAATTTGTTTAAATAAGGTGAAATATAATATATCCCATCGCCCCTCAAGGGGTTAAAGGAAAAATTATCTTTGTACAGACCATGTTAACTTTAATAATTTAGTGTACACTAGAAAATAGATTGCGAATTTTAAGCCATCCAAAAATTAAAAAATAAACACTCTTATATGAGGCATGTATCGCAATGTTTCAATTACAGGCAACTATTTTTATATTCTATTCGCACTACTAATTAAAAAAAACACATTTTGTAGTATATTTCTCTTGCAAATGTTCTCAAAGGATATGTAAAAAAAATTTGTTTTGAAAAAGTGGTGCGCGGTAGCATTAAAAAATATTCGCCTGTAATTGAAACTTTACGACATCCCCTCGTACAGTGCGTTTCAAAAGTTTACGGACAGGGGATTTCTTGAAATAACAGTTCAAAACTTAAGCCATAATCACGAAAAATATAATAAGCGTATGGAATCATAATACAAAGTTATGACAAAGAAATGCAGCATAGGTTTTACAGAATGTTTGTAAAAAAAATCAAAATCAAAATCTCCAAAAAATATATGGACTTTTCGAGTATTTTGAATTTATAATAAAATACATTTTAGATCTGTTCCTTTGAATTATCTGGAAAACCTTATCAAGTTGCTTCAAACTAGTGTTTGGAGAATGTATGGCTGTAAAGAGAACCGATTCTGCTCTACCTGTTGCTTTAGTTCCTGAATAGTAGAAAATTGACGACCATGAATATACACATCTCGTGCAAGTACTTTCCAAAGGTTCACAACTGGATTTAGGTCTGGGTTGATGGCTGGCCAGTCTGTAACAGTCACTTGATTCTGCGTAAACCAAGCTGTTGCTTACTGGCAGGTTTGAATCGACGCATTGTCCTCTTGGGATTTTCAGGTTTACCTTCCTAAAATGTTTTCAAATTGAAGTAGGTTGCTTTTATAGACACTTTCATGATCCTCGGAGGACTGTCGACCATTAAGAAAAGCAATATTTGTTGTTCATTTGAAACAAATCGCGCCCCACACCCTGAGAGAATCCCCCCTTTGTTGTTGACTAAAGAACTCGCGAGATTCTCGTCGGAGATAATGGAAATAGTTACCCCAGCCATTCGGTCCATCCAAATTGATTTTGTTTTCATCACTGAAGAAACACTTATCAATCCGTCTTCCCAAGGCACCTCTTTTGTAGTTCAATGACTGGGTGCATTTCTATGATTCATTTTCAGCACAGGTGTCGAGAGAAAATATGATATTTATGAATTTTGCTTGCCTGCATGCAACAGTGATCAATATATCTCAAAATAGGAAACGCTACAGTCTTCGAAATTTTGCGAACAGACTTCTTTTGGGTTGAGACTTCTCTCAAAATCTCTCTGTCTTTTAAAGAGTTTTTCTTGCTCGGACTAAACGTTGTTTTGGAATCCATTGTCAATTGTTGATAAAAGTTTATAAATTCCGAATCTGCTACTCTTAATTTGCTTAGCAATATCAGAAATTTTAAAATTATGAGCCTTTAAACGCCGAATTGCAGCTATATCAACAGCAGAGAATTGAACATTGCTAGGTTTTTTCCCACTATTCGACAATTGAAGAACGAGCAGTGACTTTATATTTCGAAGTGAATACTTCACATGTACAGAACGCAGAGAATGACAATTTTTTTTGATATGGTGGTAATAAAAGCAATTCGCTTCATTGTCCAGATATTTTTGGGTCAGCTTATTTTGATTTTTTTTAAATTCTGTAAACCCTAAACTGTATTTCGTTGTTGTAATAAGCATATATTATGATTCCATATGCTTATTATTGTTTTCGTGATTATGGCTTCAGTTTTTGAGTTGCTATTTCAAAAAATCGCTTGTCCATATGCTTTTGAGACGCACTGTATATGCAGTTTATATTGATTGCATAAGAAATTTGTGATTTGAATTTTTATTTACTAATAAAAACAAAACATTTTCTTTCAATGCGGGAAAATTATTTGTCGTCTTATTTAATTTCACATATACATAACTCGGATGTTTTTTTTAAAATTAATTTTAAATATTTTCAAATCTGGGCCCGATAATTACAACCTTTCACCTTACCAAAACGCAGAATTTTTCTCCCAAATTTGGCGCCAAATATTACAATAAAATACGGTTCTGGAAGTTTGTTCCGTCATCAATCGGACTCTGGTAATCTCTGACGATATTCCAGAACCGTCAACTTGCCCAATAAGCCTGCTAATAGCAAATAGTACCTTGTTCGAATACTGGTTCAGACTTGGGAGTTAATTGTGGTTTGCATTGTAAAAGGTAAAACACGTACGTTCTTCCGAAAGCTGGGACAGCTAGTTGCATAGACAACACTGTGTAAGAGGAGCTTCCTAACAATGTTTAAATAGAAACTCTTATAGGAAATTTTGGAATTTATTTGCCCACTATTTCCGAGGAACGTTCTGTTTTTCGGGTTTTATATTTTACAAAATTCAAATTGTGTTGCATCTACACTGTACATTCAAACATTACGGCAACCACTTAGCATTTCATTCCTTGGGGGGCGTTAAGATTAGTACCAAGCTTGCTTGAAAACTAAACGCTTGGAGGTCCTTTTTGGACAAAGCCTCCCGTCTTGGACATGGTATATAGCACCTCAAGGCCTATGGTCAAGAAAGTAGAGTTACGAACTACTACTGGTTGCGATTCATAATGAATTGTTGATATGAAGAGCTCAATTCAAGTTTTAGATTCTAATTTTTGATCTCGGTCTGCTTTAATCTTGTATTCAAAATATTACTTTAGATATTGAAAACCAAACAATAAAAATATCCATCCTCTGATGTCTTTTTTATCGTAGCTAAAATAACATACTGGCTTCCGCACAAGTTACGAAACTGAAACTGCTTAATGGAAAATAGTACATTTTAACTTTTTGTTTAGGTCCAGCACTAAACTGTGTATGTTATGTAACAATTTTCAAAAGATCATTTTTTTAACGGCATCTTAACAGCATACCAATTTTTTTTTTTTTTATAATCAGTGCTTCTTACATTATTTGAACTTCCATTTGCAAGTAAACAAAATAACAAACAGTTTGTAATACGATTTAGAAATATGTATGCAGTGATTGTCAAAATAATAAAAATTATTTTTATTCCTTGAAGCAATAAAAAATAAACAGACACACACACGAACATATATAAATATATATATATATACAGGGTTCGTACGGGTGCTTGAATTTCAAGACTAAGAAATTCTTCAGTACCACTATTTTCTTATGGAAAATCTCTCCTTAGTATGGCGAAATTTCGTCCGTTGAAAGTAGATTTATTTTTACATAAAAAGATTCTGGTATTTTACCATGAAAATAACGGTACCCGTAAAGATAAAAAATAGTCATATATAGATAAATATACTCCCTGATATAGTCAGGGAGGCATCTAGACAGACCATCACCTCATCGAGTTGACGCCTTAAATTCCAGATTTAGACAGAATTTGATTCGCATATAAAAATGCAACTGGTCCGCCAAGTCATATCTTGGTGGAAAATACTTGCAAACCACATTTTAGTGATTTATTAGTAGATTGACTATTGTGTTGTCCTGCTCCTAGTCCTTCGTGTACCTTTGAGTGCAGGAAAGCACAATGGTAAACCTACCTATCAACCACTAAAATCGGGTTTGCAGACCTTTTTTTTCCATAAAGATGTGACTTAACAGACCAATTGCATTTTAATATGCGAAACGGGTTTTAAGTAACCCTGCAATTTCAGCCCTCAACACGATGAGGTTATGTTCTGTGCCGCCGCTTCCAGGTCTAGTACATAATAAAACCTGTGCAGGAACCTCGTAAGCTTCCATGTGAATGTATAGATTAACCAATAAAAAATAGGTATATACTTCAAAACATATGTTGCCTTTAGATAAATTATTAAAATTTGCAGTTGTCCGTCAATTATGTGCGAAAAAAATTACAAATACTTCCTTTTTGCCCTTGAAATGTGCGTTTATTTACATCTATATTTGTACAAAAGGATATTTTAACACTAGAACCGCCATTAGGGGTCATTTTTACTTCTGCCAATAATAGTTTATTTGAACCAAAAATTTCTTTATAAGATATGTTAAATGTGTGTAGCACAAAAATAGGCTAATTAAACAAGTTAAATAGTTTTAAATAAAAATTCTGGTGTGCAACACTTTTAACCATTTGGAAAAATGGTTTTTGTCCTCGGTCAGGGTAGGAAATCAATAACATATCTGAAGCATTTTATTAGTTGAATCCCGTATTTTATTCGTTTTCTGATTGGTCTATACAGTATTCTGTATTTTTCCTTTACTTTCAAGAGAGATGGATACTTCTGTTGCCACACTAAAAAGTAATAAAAACTACAAAAATAAATTAATAACTCAGCAACAAATTGGGATACAGCTTTCAAACAAATTGCAATTAAAAATGCATTTTTTTCTCTATACGACGATATAAAAAGTAATATTGTGGGATGTTTAGAAGTTTAAAAATGAAATTTCATTTAAAATTGGTCCAGGAATATTAATGTTTAATCCATGGCGTACGTAATGTATTACCAGCTCCGTAGAAATTTAAAAATTTTCAGTACCGAAAATTGTAAAACTGAAATTTCTTTTAAAATTTGTTCATGATGGGTCCAGGAATGTTAATGTTTAATCCATGTCGTACGTAATGTTTCATCAACTGTGTGCGATTTTTTATGTCTTAAATTTTAGTCTTTGAAAAAATCATTTCCCAAATGGTCGTTGTAATTTGTTAAATTGCTTTTTTTTCTTTTATAAAACTTGAGTAAAATAGCAGGCGGTTTTAGTGTTAAAATATTTAATAAACTATTGCTATTTTCTTTTCACTCCATACATTTTAATTGTAATTTTCAAAATCCGTTTTTGTTTATTTATTTCAAAATTACATTATGTTTGTAAGACAGATTTGGTAATATTTTAAGTATTATGAAAGATTAAATATTAGCAGTTTTGAAATATACAGTTTTTAATTAAACTTTACATTACTTCCATAATATAATACAAAAGCATAAAGCAATTTATCGTGCATTTCTGGCATTCTGAAAGTTTTCTTTTAGTAAACTAAGAAATACTTTTATAAAATTAAAGATCTAGAAAGCAATACATTATTTCTAATATTTGAAATGTTTCAACAAATATTATATTTTAAATTAAGTTTAACTAAAATAATGGAGATTGTTTTGACAACGCGTAGTTTGAGAAATAAATAAAATAAAGCAAAATGCTTGATACTTTTAGAAAATTACAAACTGGACAGTTTAATGGAACTTTAATTAATGCTCCCCATTATTTGAAAAATTCCAATTTATTTTGATTGCATCTGTTACTTTACAAAAAAAAAAAAAAAAGTATAAATTTACTGTACAATAATATTTGCTTCTGTACTTTATGAAAATGCATGTTTCTAATTGTTTTATTTATTATTATTTGTTAGAAAAAAGCTCCCAATATCAAAAGTAAAAGATAATTTATTATTTTGAGCAAAATCTTGCGTCTATTAATCATCTTTTTAAATGACATATAGGAACTAGTTAATGTTTGGTCATTCTCGTTTCTATCTAAAAATTCCATCTAATTAAATAAGGAAAGAAAAGTATTTTAATAATTTCTCATTTATGTTCCCTTATTAATGCACTGTTTGGAATTAATAATTACATAAAAAAATAAAAAAAAAAACACTCAATTTTTCCTACCGGAAAAATGTTAAGAGTGTGGAATTTTATGTATAATCACACTAAATAACCAGTTGTTACATCTATGCTAGTAAGAGGACCTACTGCTTGTTTTTCGTTGGGTGTACGCTGCAATTCCGCTACCGAATGTCCTGAGCATGCAATGTGTAATTTTTTTAATGTTTGTTCTCAAGGATCCACTGTTGCCAGATTGGGGATATTTTTGTCCCCAAATTTTAATTGCCACCGCTTTTTTGAAATAGAGATATTCGGCCTATTTAAAAATAGATTAAAATTCGGAAAAATAAGGCGAATTATACTATTTTAAAAAGTGATGACAGTCAAATAATCTGAATTAAAAAAGTCTCCAATCTGGTAACACTGCCCGGATCCTAAACAGTGTTGCCAGATGGGCTACTTTTTTTTAAATCAGATTCTTGATTGGCACCACTTTTTTGAAATGGTAAAATGTGCTTTATTTAAGTACATATTAATTAAGGAGAAAAGAAAGGGAATTTTACCGTTTCAAAAAAGTGGTGCCAATTAGGAAATCTGAATTTTTAAAAAAAGTAGCCCACTGGAAACACTGATCCTAAAAGCAAAATGCTTTGCTCGATGAAAATTACATCCTATTTACTATAAACCGTGCATATTAATGTTTAAAAATAAAATATTTTTTCTGTACATGTCTATGCAAATACAAACTTACCAAATATTGGATTTCCCCGTTTTGGATTTCCACCGAAAGCAAAAACGTGAGAGTGGTCCGATGTGACGACAATAAGCGTGTCATCCGCTCTTGTCATGTCCAAAGCGACAGTTATTGCATCTTCAAATGCCAGTGTGTCCGTTAGAGCACGGTGTGCATTATTGAAGTGATGTGAATGGTCAATGCGTCCGCCTGAAAAAATTGCACTATCATAAGATTATTTTGCTATAAATTATTATCTTGAGGGAGAATATCGCCCACCCTTATGAAAAGTGACACAATACAATGCGTCCGCCTGCAAAATATTGCATAATAAGAAGATCATTTTGCTATAAATTATCTATTATAATTAGGGAGAATATCACTCACCCTTATGAAAAGTGGCACAATACAATGCGTCCGCCTGCGAAATATTGCACAGTAAGAAGATCATTTTGCTATAAATTATCTATTATAATTAGGGAGAATATCGCTCACCCTTATGAAAAGTGACACAATACAATGCGTCCGCCTGCAAAATATTGCACAATAAGAAGATCATTTTGCTATAAATTATCTATTATAATTAAGGAGAATATCGCTCACCTTTATGAAAAGTGACACGCAACATTTTCCCAGGAGAAACAAAAGAATATTCGGGATAATAATATTCGGGATAAAGAATATTTCCAGCTGTTACATAAAACTATAGCAGTAAATGTTACATGTAGATGTAAAAAATTATACTTAAAAAATAAAATTCTTAATACAGAATTATTAGACACACAAGATTTGGGGAAAATTGAGTAAATTTATCCTCAGACACAATTAACCCTCTTCTGTGTATCAACATCTGATTTGTTCTCAGTATAATTACATATCTGGGAGCACGGCAGTGCGTCCGCCAAGTTCGCACAAGCCGTAAGCTACCTTTTCCTGAACCATTTCGGCATACTTTTCACCCCCTCATAACGTCGTTTTAGGGAGAGATATAGAAATTTTTCTTTTATACACATGTTCGTATGGTCAAACTAAACTAAGGTTCCACGATTTCTTGTTTCTATATTTAGTGGTTTTCGAAATATTAAATTCCGAAAAAGCGCTTTTTTGTCACTGACTCACTTCGCATCATAAAATAACTAATGCACTTCTAAAAGTTGTAGAATCTTGAAATTTCACAAGCAAGTCGGGTTTGTAGCACAATTAACCAGAAAAATCTGAAAACACAGAATTTCCGCTTCTAAACCCTTCAAACAGGGGGTGTTGATTTGGCCGTAAACAGTTCCTTAACACATTCAACTGTGCCAATGTTGGTCGCCAAAACTCGATTACAGAGTTTTGAAGGGAGTCATGTGATTTCAAGCAGAATAACATTTTATACTATACTAGCAAACCCCGCGGCTTTGCTCGCGTAATATTTGAAATATGCCAAGTGATATTTATATGTCTAATTTTTATTAAAAGGTACTAACTAAATTTTTATTTTATTAAAAGGTAATATTTTATTTTATTAAAAGGTTTTTTTTTTTTATTAAAAGTTACTTACTATTTTTAGGAAAAATTCAAAAATTACTATTTAAAACACAGTTTGATTAAACATCATTATTACACTGCATTAGGCAGAAATTAGGACTTAAATTAATAAAATGAAATAAAACTAAATAAATGATAATTTAGAAAATATTTTGAAACATTTATGCTCAATTAATACGCTCATTTCAGTATTCATTTGAAGTTTTGAATTTTTTAGAAACCATCTTCTTACATCTTAAAATTAACCATCATGTCAAATTCCAAGTCCTACCCCCTCTCTCAACATAAAGGGCTATGTTGAAACAGGAACTGTCACCATTAATTTGCCAACATTAATTTTGAAATCGGTTTGTTATTTTCTAATATTCCACAGAAACGTAATTTAAAATGCTTTTAAAAGCCTTTTTTAGAACGTTTGTGAACGTTTGTTCCTGTGAATCCCAGGTGGTAGAATCACCGGCATAAAATATAGCCTGTGTAGGATAAGAGACTGTTACCATTGATTCGCAACTATTACTTTCATAATCGGTTTATATTCCCTGAAACTGCATAGAATCGTAATTTAGAACTTTTTTAGAATGCTTTTTGCACCTCCCCTTCGCTTCACCCCTTTTTAATTTGAATTTATTTTCTACATTCCTACGAGGGCATTTATATTTTATAAGTAACTACCATGTCATATTTAAAGTTTCTGACCTTTTCAGTATCACAGAAATCGCAATTTAGAAAGTTTTTAGCTCCTGCAACCCTCTGGTGGTAGTGGAACAGACATAAAATATAGCTTATGTTTGAGCAGGTTCTATCACCAAAATTTGTCATCATTATTTTTTAATCGGTTTTGTAATTTATAAGTTTGCTTAAAAATTGTAATTTATAACGCTTTTCACTCACTTCATTTTTTTTAATTTGAAATTTTCTTTCGACAGTTCATAGAAAGCAGTTGCATCTTGTAAGTAAATAACATGCCATACTTCAAAGTGTTAGGCCTTCAGTTATGCAAAAAACGCAAATTAGAACATGTTTTGCTTTTCCAACCCTCAGATGGTAGTGACAGCAACATAAAATATAACCTATGTTATAGCAGGGACTGTCACCATTGATTTGCAACCATTACTTTTGAAATAGCTTTGGTATTTCCATAGATTGAGTAGAAATCGCAATTTAGAACGTTTTTAGGACGCTTTTCGCGCATTTTCACCCCTTTTTAAATTTCCAATTTTTTCGAAACTGTTCTTAAAGATCATTTATATCTAATAAATATGTACCTTGCCTAATTTTAAGTTGCTAGCCTTTACTGATCACAAAAATCGAAATTTAGAACGCTTTGTTGCTCCTGCAACGTCTTGGTGATAGTGATACCGACATAAAACAGCGTCTATGTTAGAGCAGAGGCTGTCAACATCAATTTCCTACCATTACGTTTGAAATCAGATTCATTCTTCCTGAGATATTGCCGACAAATCGGCATTTAGAACGCTTTTCGCGCATTTCGCTCCTGCATCTCCTCTGGGGTAGTGGAAACAGATATAAAATATAGCCTATCTTGGAGAAAGAGCTGTCACCATCATTTTTACACCATTATATTTGGAATCGGTTCAGTACTTCCTGAGATTGCACAGAAATCGCAATTTAGAACTTTTTTTACAACGCTTTTTGCGCATTTTGACCCCCTTTTAAATTTTGTTTTTTTTAGGAAATGTCCTTAGAGATCATTGATATCTTATAACTAACTACCATTCCAAATTCCACGATTCTAGGCCCTT
The DNA here is from genome assembly GCA_963932465.1 of Maratus speciosus. NCBI lineage: Eukaryota > Metazoa > Arthropoda > Arachnida > Araneae > Salticidae > Maratus > Maratus speciosus. The sequence continues at coordinate 248,508,327 of OZ010797.1, read as the reverse complement.
CCGTAACGCAAAAGCCGCAATTTAGAACGTTATTCTCCTGCACCCCTTTTGGGGTAGTGGCACCGACATAAAACATCGCCTATGTTGGAGCAAGGGTTGTCACCATCATTTTGACCATTCACCATTATTTTTTAGATCGGTTTGGTATTTCCTGAGATTGTGTAGAAACCATCATTAGAACGTTTTTTAGAACGCTTTTCGCGCATTTTGACCCCTTTTAAATTTCGAATCGTTTCACAACTGTTCTTAGAATTCCTTTATATCTAATAAGTAGCTAATATTTCAAATTTCATATTTCTAGGCCCTTTGGTAACGCAAAAATCGCATTTTTAGAACGTTTTTTGCTCCTGCACCCCCTTTTGGGTAGTGGCACCGACATAAAACATAGCCTATGTTGGAGCAAGGGTTGTCACCGTCATTTTGACACCAATATTTTGACACCATTATTTTTTAAATCGGTTTGGTATTTCCTGAGATTGTGTAGAAACTACCATTTAGAACGTTTTTTAGAACGCTTTTTGTGCATTTTCACCCCTTTTAAATTTCGAATTGTTTAAGAACTGGTCTTAGACATCATTTGTATCTTATAAGTAACTAATATTCAACATTTCATATTTCTAGGCCCTTCAGTAACGCTAAAATCGCATTTTAGAACGTTTTTTGCTCCTACACCCCCTTTGGGGTAGTGGCACCGACATAAAACATAGCCTATCTTGGAGCAAGTGTTGTCACCATCATTTTGACACCAATATCTTTTAAATCGGTTTGGTATTTCCTGAGATTGTGTAGAAACTACCATTTAGAACGTTTTTTAGAACGCTTTTTGTGCATTTTCACCCCTTTTAAATTTCGAATTGTTTAAGAACTGTTCTTAGACATCATTTATATCTTATAAGTAACTAATATTCAAAATTTCATATTTCTAGGCCCTTCAGTAACGCTAAAATCGCATTTTAGAACGTTTTTTGCTCCTACACCCCCTTTGGGGTAGTGGCACCGACATAAAACATAGCCTATCTTGGAGCAAGTGTTGTCACCATCATTTTGACACCAATATCTTTTAAATCGTTTTGGTATTTCCTGAGATTGTGTAGAAACTACCTTTTAGAACGTTTTTTAGAACGCTTTTTGTGCATTTTCAACCCTTTTAAATTTCGAATTGTTTAAGAACTGTTCTTAGACATCATTTATATCTTATAAGTAACTAATATTCAAAATTTCATATTTCTAGGCCCTTCAGTAACGCTAAAATCGCATTTTTAGAACGTTTTTTGCTCCTACACCCTCTTTGGGGTAGTGGCACCGACATAAGATGTAGCCTATGTTCTAAGTTGGACTAACACCATCATTTTGATACCATTACTTTTGGAATCGGTTCGGTAGTTCCAGAACTTACTTCCTACAAATAAACAATTTTTCCCTCTTTATAATAGGAGTAAGATATGCTTTTCCAAAGATGTTTGTTAAATAGAAAAAATGAATATACCTATAAATTTTTAACCAGTATGGGTTATGATATATTTTCGATATTAAAACAATAAAACATTTAACAAAATATAACCGCAATTAGGTACGTTTGCGATATAGTAGCCTTGGCGAAATAGAGAAAATAGCCTTGACGAGAAAATAAATTTGATAATAACATATTTTCTGGCAACCTATTTACTGTGTCATATACACAAGCAATTTTTTCCATATGTATGCAATTTATTTAATCTAAGGAACCCGTTTATTTATTTTTTATATACCAACATAAATAATTTGTATATAAAAAACAATATTTTATACATGTATAAATAAAATGTTTACATGTATATAAATACATATGTAAATAGCATAAAACTTCATCAGATTTGTTTTCGTAGTTGTTTATATCATTTGGTAACAAATCTCAGTTTCTGAAGTCCGAATTGCACCAAGATTTTTTTTTTAAATGCCAAGTTCCCTATAGCGAAAAAATATCCTAATTCCATATGAAAGTTTAAAAATCTCCTTTTAATTAAATGAAATGTGTAATTAATAAACTGTCTTTAACGATGTGCGACAGATGCGGCGTCCGAAGTTCGCTGCTAACGTTATTATATTTTATTATTAGCCTACTTACTGTTAATTTGTTGTTAATTTTAAACCTGTAAAAGAAAGATTATAGTTATAGATAAGATATGTTGGTCGCCAAAACCCGATTACAGAAAATTAACCTGAGTTATAAAGGTGTTACATGATTTCAAGCTGAATGAATTTTTATATGCTTTTACAAAAATCTTATTAAGGCAAATCTTTCAGTTTATCTGTCCATTTACTATCTTGTACATCCTTAAAACAAATTTTATATAAGACCGGGAGGCGTCTGCACATATCATCACCCCATCGAGTTGACGGCTGAAATTTATGGAATTATTAGTAGTTAAAAATCGATTAGTGTATTGAAATGTAATTCACCTGCCAAGCCATATCTTTGTGGAAACCATCTACTGACCCTATTTTACCAGTTAATTGGTGGATTTTCCATTGTGTTTTCCTGCACCCATTCCTCCTTGTTTCCATACTTTTGGTTGCAGGAAAATACAATAGTAAACCTATCAGCCAACCACTAAAATTAGGTCTTCAGGTGGTTTCTACCAAGATATGACTTAACAGGCCAGTTGCATTTTAATATGCAAATCTAGTTTTAACTAATCCTAAAATTTCAGGTGTAAACTCGATGAGGTGATGGTGTGTGCAGACGCCTCCCGGTCTGTTATAAATGTCGGAATCAATCTCAATAGCACTCTGGTCAATCTGGCAAATATCCGTACTATTTATGGAACACTATTTCGTTAAGTGTGCTTTAGTGATGTTATGAACTTTATGCATATGCATCATACATATTATACATATGCATATAATACGTAAACTCACTTCGCATCATAAAATAACTAATGTACTTCTAAAAGTTGTAGAATCTTGAAATTTCACAAGCAAGTCGGGTTTGTAGCACAATTAACCAGAAAAATCTGAAAACACAGAATTTCCTCTTCTAAACCCTTCAAACAGGGGGTGTTGATTTGGCCGTAAACAGTTCCTTAACACATTCAATTGTGCCAATGTTGGTCGCCACCAACATGGAAAAAATTGCTTGTGTATATGACACAGTAAATAGGTTGCCAGAAAATATGTTATTATCAAATTTATTTTCTCGTCAAGGCTATTTTCTCTATTTCGCCAAGGCTACTATATCGCAAACGTACCTAATTGCGGTTATATTTTGTTAAATGTCTTATTGTTTTAATATCGAAAATATATCATAACCCATACTGGTTAAAATTTATAGGTATATTCATTTTTTCTATTTAACAAACATCTTTGGAAAAGCATATATAGTATAAAATGTTATTCTGCTTGAAATCACATGACTCCCTTCAAAACTCTGTAATCGAGTTTTCGGTAACCAACATTGGCACAATTGAATGTGTAATGTTGGTCGTCATGTGTAATGTTGGTTGCTTATAATATTTGCATCATACATATTATAAGTATGTGTATAATACATAATACATATGCATCATTATGATGTCAGAATAAAGAAAACATTTTTGTCGCCAAATTTGAGAATTGACATGATATATTACCAAGTTTGGCGATACTTCGCTAAATGTCGTCAAGCTTTGCGAGTATTTGACGCTAGTGGCTATTTTTCAGTGAGTTAATTATTAATGCGAGTCATCTATTTATATTTTTCCGCATATTATCTGAATAGTTATATTGTATAACGTACGAATACTTCCAAAGAGCTAATAGTTTCGTCAATGCACAAAACCTCTGCTATTGTTATTATATTGTACTGTTATTATTACACTTACTGTGACTATGTTGTTAATCTTTACTCTTCTAAAACTTCTGTATTATATAAAGAGAATTTACGGCAACTATTAAAGCACCGAAACTGCCTGTTTTCCTTATGATTATTATAATTCTATAATATGTAACCTGTTAATCGATATGTACGTTAGAATGAGTCTTCCATAATCCGGTTCCTCGCATTTTAGTTTTCAGGTTTCGAATAAAATTAGCTAAAATATTAAAACCATGGCACATTATTGGCTAATTCTTCAACACGATCAGATAAGAAGAATGGCAGATTTTCTAATGGATCATGGCAGTGAGCCCGTAGACCTTCTATTCTTCCGTAATCGTGTCTATTGAAAAGGTTAACGTGAAACAAAAAGATATTAGCATCGATATGGTTTAATGTAAATGCAGATATTGTCAAAGGATTTCATAAGAACCATTTCACTTGTACCCAATGGTATCAGTTAAAATACAACAATTGGCAGTGGTCCCAACTAGAAAAGTTTTCTTTATAGGATTAAAATTTTCCGCATTAGAGAACGAATCTTAACTGATAAGGAAACATACATAAGTGAGTTAAGAGATATTTATCATGAAAGATGAAATACACAACAGCACAAAATATAAGATGTGCTTCCATGATCGTAAAGAGTTCTTGATTTTTCTATCAAAAGCTTCCGACTTGGCGAAAGAATGGGCAATTAAATTAAACTATGAATAACAGTAACATGATGCAACGTTTAACATGCAATTAATAGAGTAAATACTGCTTGCTAGAGGAGGCTAGTACTTTAATTTAAAAAGAAATAAAGTATAAATTTGTAAAGCTCAAGAAAGTAAATTTGGGTAATTTTACGTTAGCCGGGCGCAAGTGGCAAATCGCCAAATACTGCTCCCAACTCCATTGTTCATATTGCATTCATTTCATTTAAAAATATAAACTTTTCAGTCATCTCATTCAAAATAGATGCATTTCCCTCATTTTATTTAACAGAATATTTAACATAGAAATAAATAAATGAATAAATAAGAAATAATAACATAAACCAAAATATTTTGATGGAAAATCAAAGCATTATTTCTAATTTTTCACATGTGAAAAATGAAAACTGCTATTGCCGAGAAAACAAAATGCTAATGAGGAGATTTGCTCCCGGCTAACATAAAAGTGCCAAAATTTAAGTTTTTTTATATTATTAATATAGTTTAGAAAAACAAACTTGAAAAATCATACAAAATGTAGTGATATCCCCCCCCCCCCCAAAAAAAAAACAAAAAAAAACCGCCAAGTTCTCATTAATGTTTCGGCCAGAAAAAGTAGTGATATCTGAAGTTCGCAGAAGTTAAAAGCCAACCATCCCAAATCTTTCATTGAAAATGGCTTCCTGCGACTTGGCCGTTAATGCCTTCGAGAGGTTTTTTTCAAATTTTAAAGTTATGTACAAATGAGCTACATGCCAACAACATTTTTTGATTATTTTAGGCATTTTGTGGCACAAAGTACAGAAATAAAATACACATTTATACCGCTTCAGTCTATTTAAATGCTTAGAAGTTAAAAATAACGAAACACTTGTATTCAGAAGATAATATCCCTAATTCCTGAAACATAATTAGTATCAGCTTTTAACAGTTTATAAAATCGAATACCTCTTAATGTCTGCAAACAAACTATAATAAATGTTCAAACGAATAAAATCTCTTTCGTCAATGCACAAGATTTCAATATTATACAATTAAATATAATATAATATATTGTAAGATTTCAAGTAAGTATATTTTGTTTTATTTCTTGGGTTTTACGTTAATGAGTTTAGCTTTAGATCGTACAAAATGGCAATTAAACCACAGGTGGACTAAATGATCTGTAATTAAAAATAATATTTGTTGTAACTGAATGGTATTCATCAGAAATCTTTTACTTATAATGTCTTTATGTGAATTTGCCTCTTTGCATTTTAATATTACTTTTAATATTTAAATAATTCATAAATGCGTAATTTCTAATCATTAATTTTCAAATGCTGTAGAAGGCATTAACGGCCAAGTCGTAGGAAGCCATTTTCAATGAAAGATTTGGGATGTTTGGCTTTTAACTTCTGCGAACTTCAGATATCACTACTTTTTCTGGCCGAAACATTAAGGAGAACTTTGCGTTTTTTTTTTTTGCAGAAAACTTTTTGTTGGGATATGACATTTGTCCTGAAGCATGTATGTCAGACCTATTAGTACGGTAATAAACAAAATGATTTTTTCGTGTAATATGTTCTGCTGTTAAGCGATTTTTATCACTTTGAAAAAGACTATTTTGCAATATTATCTATTATATATATATAATCCAAACGGAAATTTCGTTCCGAACGCCGAGATTTCGAGTTCTACCGCATGGATTTTTACGGAACTTATACCGTTAGATAGGTATCGTTCCAGGGAAGGTTTTAAGCTATAACACATCATTCTACCTAGATTAGTTATAGAATTATTACGGAAAATTCTTTTATATTGAACTTTGTAACTTCATATTTCCTTAAATATCTGGGCTCCTATTGGTCGTAGAGCTTAGATCTCGCGCCAAAAGTAGCTCCGAAGTACCCAAGCAAACTTTTCCCCGCGATTATTTTGCCGTCTTCCGATTTCCTCTAACTCTATTAGGGGCCCGCGTAGGGCCCCTTTAACATATTTTTCGTAGTAATTTCAGCAATTATCTTACAATATTCGTTAAGACCGCCACCCTCCCGATTCATGTATCTACGGAAAGGTTGCACGAAGGAGTTTCGTTCGGATACGCTTTCGTTAAGAATAGAGTGCGCTCCCTGGTGGTGGAATGTGGAACTAACATAACGCGATATTGTTAAAATTGGGAAATCTAACAATGCGATCTGTTTTAAACTTTGAGATAGTTCATAACACATAATCTATTATCTATTCTATTATATACATATATAAAATCTATTATCTATTATATATATAAAATCCAAACGGAAATTTCGTTCCGAACGCCTAGATTTCGAGTTCTACTGCATGGATTTTTACGGAACCTATACCGTTAGATAGGTATTGTTTCAGGGAAGGTTTTAAGCTATAACACATTATTCTACCTATATTAGTTTTAGAATTATGACGGAAAATTCTGTTATTTTGGGCGATAAGGTTACCATTTTATTTCTTGGCGAAATTCATCGTTGATAAAAAAAAAATTGAAACGGCTATTAAACCTCGAAAAATAAAAGAAAAACTGTTACTAATTTTATTTAAATGAAAAAAAAGAAAAAAAGAAAAAGAAAATCCGTTTCAATGAGTGATAATATTAAAAAACGGAAACATTTAATCAAAACCTGAAAGAAATATTTGTAATGCTTAAAAATTAATTTAATAAGAAATATTACATTTGATACGCAATATTTGGCTCTTTATCGCTTGCGTTAGATATGAAAACGAATCTGAAAATTTGATTAGATGAAATTTTAACGACATTTTCTTTCTGTTCTGTTCTTTTCTTTTTTTTTTTATATCTAATTGTCCCATCATGTGACTTATAGAAGAAACAAGCAGATGTAATTGTGAGTCACATGTGTAATTACTATTTGTTTCTTTAAAATTTTTTATTTTTCTTTTGTCGCCAAACAATGTGATTTTAAGACAAAAATGCATAAGCGTGACATTAGCTTGAGGATGTTCTCACAAATGGTGTTTTTTTTAGGTGAAAGAGATCATTTTTTGAGTACATTTTCATATTCAATTGTAACTTATATAGATATCAGTTAATATTTTAAAAATGGAATCGAATACTTAAATTTCAGTGTGAATTTCTGCCACACATACATATTGTAAAATAATTTCATACTTTTTAAAATGTTTTTCGCCGTAATTCCGAAAGCACGTGATATTTATAAACTCGAACTCAGATCAACGAATATTACCCATTTTATTTAAGCAAATATTATCTATTTTCTCAAGTCATATCGCCAATTTCATTTATAGGAAAATTCACAGATTCGAAATCTAGGAAATAAAGATAATTTTTAAGGAAATTTATGTTTTAATACGTTATTACTATGGAAAAATTCAACATTTAAAAAAAAAAAATTACAAGTCTTTTGTAATTCGTCATTTCTTCTTCGTCTTTCTTCGTACTTTCTCCTCTGTTATGTAATATTTCAAATGATATTGGACTAATTTTCGATCATCGATTCACCGCAAAATCGCATATCTAATATAGTATGTAAAATAAAGTCTGGATTAGGGGACTAATTAACGCACAGGGCAAACTACTGAACCTAAAATCTTGAAAATCGTGGTAAAAATACTTCTTATGACATAAACTTCTGCTAAGAAAGAATTTTCTAAAGTGTCACCCCTAATGGTTTTTGCACGGGGAGGGGAAAAAAATCGAATATCAAAATTATGCGTCAAATGATCGCATATTTTAATGTAGTTTTGTATGCTGAATCGAATGCTACCAAATAAATTTTTATAAGTCCAACAGTTCATGACACATTTCATATTTTTCTAATTTGGCGGTGTCTTTGGCATCTAAACCTCAAAATATCTATCATTACATCCGTTACTCTAGCAACGGAAAAAATTCAAATCAACCCTTTTGGCTAAAAAATAAAAACGGCTCTATGAGTTTGAAATAAAAATGCAAGCATCTTAATTTTTTTTAAAAAATAGTGATTTTATGTAAAATAAAAGGAAAATAATTACTGAGAATTTAGCGTTATAAAACAAAAATGGAAAATGTACTACTTAGATATTCCGTCGACCAAAAATCTATCGTCAAACTATAAGATTAAATGTCAATAATGGTTGATCGTAAATATCAAATTCACTTGAATTTAAACAAACTACACGTGTTTACGTCATCAAGTGATTTTAATTTCGACGTTTTATTTGTATTTTTATTAATGTTATACTAATTTATTTGTTATTTCGTTATTTAAAATAAAGATTATGTCAATTTATATAATTTGGCGAATGGTTTGGCGATTTATATAATTTGGCGAAATGGGTCGACGGGATAACAAGTAGTACCAATGAAAATATTTAAGTATGAAAGCAATGTTTGTAACGACTTAAAAATTATTTTCATATATATAAACTCGGTTTATGGCGTCAGATGCCGTCATCCGAAGAATCTACAAGAGTCTTTTTCCATTTTTTCCGGTCATAGGTTCCTCAATGAAAGAAATTGGAATTGGAATAATATTGTGCGATTTATAAATTGCTCCTCGATAAGAAGAAAAAATGGGTACATTTATAACAACCGTGCGCACATCTCACTGATAGCATTTTTAAAATTCCCAGTAGCAGTAGTTACATTTTGCGTATGTAAATTAAAAATATTTTTTTGCTTTTAATTATGGCATTATTTCCTGTTATTGTTTATCTTTTCAGTTTTTTAAATGAAATTAGTATAAGGCATGCATTTTAAATTAAATGAGTGAAAGGTTTGTGTTTTAAATGAAAATAATAAAATAAGAATATGCTATGAAAACAATCTTTATTGATTTATTACCTGCGCCCGGCTGACATAAAAGTATCACAAAAGCCACATATTCACTTTTCTTTGAGTAGTTGCTCATGAGAATTCAAGTTAACCTTTCGTAATCGGATACTTCACATATTGGTGTATTAGCTTTAATGTTGAAAGCATCGTTTTTGTTTGAAGCGAAAACTTTACTATGAATTCTATTACACAAAATCGCATCATCATCATCTACTATATATTTACAACGGAAATTTGTATTTCATTCCGATTGTTTATAATACTTTCGTAGGATATACCACAATTAGTTAGGTAATAATTTTGGAAAGGTTTTAGTGTATACATATTGTTCAAGGGTACTTAGTTATAGAGCAATAGTAAAAGTTCAAAAATTAAGTGAACCTGATTATGAAAGTTTAGCCTTTTTAAAAAAATCTACAGAACATATTTTGTTACAAGAGGCCCTGTTGCATGACTTTTGGGAATAGTGTTAGTATATACGATTTCATTATATGTTGATTAGTTACAGAGGTATTAATTCCTGTTGTCATAACGATCTCATTACCCGACCATAAGTGCGCTGTTTATAATCAACTAAAACAATTACTTCTTAATTGCTAAATTTTGTCCAACGCTTAAGATAACATTATATCGCAATGGCGTTCGCATCGTTTTCAGTAATGTGCAAGGTCAAGCTGAAGATCCACATTGTTTAAAATACAAGTTCAAATTCACCATTTAGTTTAATCCAAGGTTCATTTGGAAATATTGACCAGCGCAGCGGGCATAGCCTGCTAGTATATCTATAAATTTCTCTATTTTATTTATTCAAAATAAAACCATAATTTTTTAAGAAACAGAATCTAATCTGTAATAACGTAAAAACAACGAATTCTAAAAAGTTATTTGTATTATGTAGCTTCCAATGCTGCATCTGGACTGTTTTGAACAATAAAACATCTTAATTTTAATAGCTTTTCTAAGTAATTAATACATTTATTATTTTTTTTTAATTTAATTATATTTCTCTTTTTTAGACTTATCCTGAACGATGTTTTAATCTTAATAATACATTTTAATAATTCACTCTTAAGTAGTTAAAAGTACTTATGTTTTTCTTCTCTCTTATGCAGGGATGGCCAACAGTGGCACACCGAATAGCACTAATTTTTTTAACCCCTTAAGGATCGCTTAATATTTGGAAAAAACATAAAAAAGTACCTATTTTTTTATTACAGAAATTGAATAATTATAGGGTTTCTAAATAAAATATACAATTACATTTTTTAAGGCGAAAAAAAAAGATGTTATAGGACAAATTCCATTTTCAGAAAATCCATCATGCGAGAATTCTGTGTCTTAATGTTTGTTTTACACTATGCAAATTAATTCGAATAAGACCTTTCATTTTCATGTCTTAGATCATTATGTATCATCATTACACAAATTTTCGCAAACATTATTTGAAATAATATTACATTAAATTTTGATTATTAATAATTTTTTTGAGTGTGATATATTTCGAAACATGCTTTACAAAGTCCAACATCACAATCAGTGCCAAAAAACAAACCCAAACGGTAGTATTCAAAGACTTCAGACGGAAATGGCAGTTAAATTTTTCTGGTTTCAGAAGTTTTTCCAGCAATTAAATCTCTATTCCGGAAATATGACGGGCACGAGAAATAACGAACGACACCTAAGTCCGTGATATTGACGGGAGCGAGAATTAAGGGGTTAAAAATATGCTATAAATAAAAAAAAAGGGCCAACTTCTTGAATCGCAGAGATTCGCTGATGAGTTAAGTCAATGATTAATACAAAATTTTAGAAGTGCCTAGCATTTCACAGTTGGTCACCCCTGCTCTTATGGATCCTCTGGTTTAAAAATTAAAACCATTCCTACGCAGATTGCAAAGCTGGGGGTGAATTAGGAAACGTATGAAATGACTCAGTTGTTGCACTGTTTAAAAGGTAATAATTCATTCAATATTTTTTTTCTGGTGCACATCGTGTTTGTGGTCTTGAGGAAAAAAAATGGAATGTTCAAAACAGAAAGCTGGCAGCTACGCTATATCTATATAATAACGTACACAGTGTTTGTTCATTTGGCATAGTTTGGCATTAGTTTTCAAAGATCTAATAAACATATCATATGTCTCTACATATTGAGAATTCTGAAAATTAAAGTAGTGTTCTTCATTAACAAAATAGGACTAACTTCAGACGTAATTTTTGCTCAAAACCCTTAAATACGTAATTTTTTATTTTGTTTTCAAAAAATTATATATGATTCTCTGAAAGGATTATAACACAGGACAAATAATGAAAAAAATCAGAGATAAATTTTTCGTAGAATACGTCAACCTTCTCTTATGTTACGCATCTGAAATACAAGTAAAAACTGAAATATTGCAAATTAGAAATTATTTTAATAAGTATTAATCTAAATACCTCATTTTATATACAGTAGATTACAGTTACAACGAATTCCATAACAACGAAAAATCCTGTTACTACGAAATTTGACAAATCCCCTTTACAAATTGCATTAATCTTAATGTATTAAAAATTCCGATTTAACGGAGTGCATTTTTTTAGGAATTCCATTACAACGAAAAATCTGCATCGAGCTCTTGTTTTCTTTTTTGAAACGATCTCTGGTTCGTGGCAAGAAATTAGACAGAAAACAATTTTTAATTGTTGGAAACATACTCATTTAACTGAAACCGAAGAAAATTAATAAGAAATTTTAGATTTGGATGAATCCTCTGAGTGTCTGAGTTAAACACAATTTAGAAGGCTCCTAAAAAATTAACATTAGTCCCTGATCAAGTGGATTTGGAGGATTTTTTATCTATGGATGACAATATTCAAACATGCTCTGAAGTGTCTGTTGATGAATTATTGCCCATTAATACTACATTAGACCGACAAAATGACGAAAGCACTGATGAAAATATTCATGTTACCGACGATTCAAAAGTTACCACTTCGGAAGCTCTCTCATGCTTGGAGAAAATGCGCACTTAAGTTTATCATCAAAAGAATGTTCCTGAGGAGGTATTTTCTCACACTCATTCGGTGCTCGCGTTTTTGTTATCACCAACTGCACATTCCTTTGAACAGACTAAATCACAGATTTTCTGCAATAACATGGTACGTACGGATACCGTTATTTCTCCAGGAAAACTACCAGTATCTTTTAATAGAAAAAAAAAATCTAGGTTAAACTCACAAAATTTCGCTTCTTTTAAGAAGAGATTTTCTATAATATAATACTGGTGCCGAAAAATTTTCTGGTCTGCAAAATTCAAGGAGGCGTACGAACCATGAATAATGTACTCCTAAATAAAGGTTAGTCCGTAATTTTGTATTTTTGATATTGAATTTTATTTTACTAACTTTTTCTATGTTAATTTAACTAATGTTCTATTAAAATCTTCTATAACGAAAGGTAAATTTATCTTACATGATTAGCTTACTTGTATATGTAATTCATTAGATAAATAGGGGTAATTCCGTTACAACGAAAAAAATCGTTACAACGAAATACTTTAGCGGCCCGTGGAGTTCGTTGTAACGGAAATCTACTGTAATTTGTAATTTTGTAAATCTTAACCCTTAAACGCATAAATTATTTTTTAGAATTATGTTTCTTACTCTTATACTTAGATTAGATACCAGAAATTTTAGGATATATTTTTTAGTTTATACTTTTATAATTTTTTATAGGATTAATATTTCTGTGTAAATATACTAATTGCGAAGAATTAAATAAAAAGTGATGTAGTTATACATCACTATGCATTTAAGGGTTAATGACTGTAAACATAAAAATCATAATTTTGAATATTCTTAATAACAAATAAATAAATGATAAAATGCCACAGTCAGAAACAGTTATGAATTTCAAACATACTAAATCGATGATGCCTTTAATTAATCATTGTATGCCACACATTCCTATATACCTTATGAGCGCTTTGCCATTTAACCCTTTCCGGCGCGGTGTCCTTAAAAAAGGGCACCTAATTTTAATTCCAAAACTGCCAAACGGCACCAAGAATATTTAACTAAAATTTTCCTATTATAATGTACATGAAAATAAGCAAGCTCATATTTTCTAATAAATTCGTTTATAAATTGCGGTGTCAGTCCATTATTTCATCAGTTTATAAACAGAATTACTCCCCGCCGGTAAGGGTTAAACACATGACACTGATAAATCGTACAAGATTGTAGTTATTCGACATCGACGTACGCAAAATGCATTCTTATACACTACGTACTTTATCACCTACACTCTCCGAAATACTTTCTTCAATTCACGGAAATATTCCTGTGCTACCGGCATAGTTCCAATATTTGAAGAATGTTAGTTTCTTTTTTCCTCTGTGACAAGAAAGAAAATATTCGTCAATTGAAGAAAATTATGTCTGTTATTTTCCGCGTGGTTGGAAGGAAATTTTCGGTAATTTGAATAAAGGGTTTTTAAGAAAATACTCTCTTACTATTTTCTGCCGCTGACCTTGCGTTGAACCTGGGACATATCCTGCTTCGAATCCAATATCTTAATGAGAAAAGGATCTCTTCTCGCGGTTGATATTAAAACCAGTGTTGCCATATTGGGGACTTTTTTTGTCCCCAGATTGTTGATTGTCACAGCTTTTTTGAAGTAGAAATATTCTCCCTATTTAAAAATAGATTAAAAATTCAGAAAAAATAATTGAAAAAAAACTATTTAAAAAAAGTGGTGACAGTCAAGTAATCTGAATTAAAAAAGTGCACAGTCTGGTAACACTGATTAAAACGTATGTAGGGGTTTTCTTCAATTGGGGGCTTGGGTAAGGCCTGATAAATTTCTTGTTCAGAAAGCTCGCAAATTTAAGCTTAATTCTGGGGAGATTTCGTCGTTACAAGACATAATTTGATTGTTAGATGTAAAATATGAATATTACATTTTTAATTAAATCCGAGAAAAAATGTTTGCTTTTTTGAGTAGAATCGATTTTTTAAGTTGATTAAACTACCATATAATTTTTAAACGTGTTTTTTTAGACTATATTTCTATTAGTCACAGTATACATAACCCGGAAAAAATTACATACTTCCTAAAGAAATTATTAGATAAAAATTTTCAGACCCTATTTTTTCTAAATTAAATTAAATCTTCTCGAGTAAATATGAAATATTACGAAACTTTTTTCAGATTATTTATTAAATTTTTAGATTCTAATAAATACTCTGAAAATAAATTGCGAATAATTTTAAATGAATGAAAATTTTGCTACTATATTCAATTCGAAAGCATTATTGTTGCTTGTTTGTTTTTGAATGAATTAGAATTTTTAATTTATGAAATTATCGGTTTTTCATTTTAAAATAAATTGGAATTTTAGTATTAACAGAGCCAATACGCATGCGTGCAAGGAATAAACGGAATTTCTCCCTCTTTCCAGACATTTGGGAAACGGAAAAAAAACCTGTTTTCTAGAAATACGGAAATTATTTGTTTAAAAATAAAATAATAATTTAGTGTATAAAAACGAGTTTTTTTTTTTTTTACCGTTAGGAAAAATGGTTATTGTTCTCCTCAGGATGGGAAATCAAAAGCATATCTGAAGGTTTTTATTGGTTTAATCCGCATTTTATTCGTTTTCTGATTGGTCTATACAGTAATCTGTATTTACCATTACTTTAAACCAGAGATGGATACCTTCTGTTGCCAATATGACAAAAAAGTAATAAAAACTACAAAACAAATTAATAACTCAGAAACAAATTGAGATACAGCTTTCAAACAAATTGCATTTAAAAGTAATTTTTTTCTCTATACGATGGTGTAAAAAGTAATACTGTGGATGTTTAGAAGTTTAAGAATGGAATTTCTTTAAAATGAGTCGTCAGATTTCTTGGAAATCTGACGATGGAAAAGCCTTTTCCCGAACAGCCAATGAAATGCTTGGATAATACATAAATTTCAGGTGGATAATACGTACCAGTCGCAGGCAATTTTTGTCGCTTGGAATTTTTACGTGTAATAACACTATTAATGTTTAATTCATGGCGTACGTAATATATGATCAACTCCGTGCGATTTTTTATGTCTTAAATTTTAGTCTTCGAAAAAATCATTTTCCAAATGGTCGTTGTAATTTGATAAATTGCTTTTTTTTTTTTTTTTTTTTTTTTTTTTTTTTTTGACAGTCTATCGATTCAATGACGATTTTCTCGTCATAGTGTATATGAGTGCATTTTGCGTGAAACCGATGTTGGAAAACGACAGTCTTGTACTATTTATTGGCGTGGTGTCGGTAAATAGGAAAGCGCTCTAAAGTGTTCCCTTCATTGTTAGCAGATCTAGAAATATATCTCAAATACTATAAATTATGACACTTACTTTCATTACATATTTTTACCTCCGAGACATTCATAATTATTTTTAAATGCTGCGCGTTTACCTTCACGAAAGATATGAAGAATATTTTTAGGTGCACTCGTATATAAGTACGTAGTATTTATAGTCGTCGCCTGGTCCGTCTGTCTCTCTGCCCGCATATAACAACGCAAAATCTACTCTACCGAATGGTTTGAAATTTGATATGTATACGAGGGTAGGCTGAAAAGAAATGCACACATTCTTGTAGAACACGAGTAAAAATAAATAGCAACATGTGGCAAATAGTACATTAAAACACAATTCTTAAGCTTTAAAATCATATATCTATTTTTCAACATAATTACCGTTGAAGCTCACACATTTTTCAAGTTTTTTTATTCCGTGACTGAAAAGTTCTTCGGACTTTTCTCGAGTCCAGGACTTGACAGCTACCTTCACCTCAGCGTCCGACGCGTAATGGTTACCCTTGAGGTCTCTTTTGAGTATAGGAAAAAATAAAAATCACAACACACAAGATCGGGAGAGAAGGAGGGTGTTGAATCGGTTCAAACAGCGGGTTTCGCAGAAACTCTGCAGTTGCGCGCGAGGTGCGAGGTGCACAGATTTTACGGTCTCCCAGTTGCTCAATAATGAAGCCGACACCTTCCTTGGATATTCCAATATGGTTTGTGATACACTTTTGAGTGATTCGCCGGTCATTTTGAATCAAATCGTACATGAGTTTGCGATGTTTATCGTCTGTGGCAGTGATCGGACATCCGCTGCGTGTTTCATCAATTAATTATGGCTTTTCTATACTTGCAATCACGGAATTTTATTGCCCATTGATTTACAGTAAACCTATCAATAGTATCGTCACCATAAACAGCGTTTAAACGACGACGAATCTCAACCGGAGTCACTTTTTCAGCTGTTAAATATTCGATAACAGCTTTCCGTTTAACTCACGTTGACATAGCACTAGAACACGTCTCCATACTTTCGCTTCTCAAAATACACTGGATGAATTCAACGACAATACAGTCAAATACATATTCATACAGTCTTCATATAAAGGGGGAATCTTACTTCCACATGCCATCGGGTGCGCTTCTGAAGGTCATTTCTCTCTACAAGCATGTGTGCATTTCTTATCAGCCTACCCTCATATAATCGTTGCAGAATTTTGTTGAGCTCAAATTTTATAAAAACAAAATCAAAACTTAAAAAGATATTAATAAAAAAATTTTCATTGAAAGTTACAAGAGCTAACTATCAGTTTTGTATAAGTTATTTCAGGAGAAGTTTGAAGATCTTTTATTTTAAAGCGTCAAGATCATCAAAAACCATTTCAGCGTTTTCTATAAACTGGTTGTTACTTCTTAATTTTACATGCTCATTTATCAGGACCTCAAGTATGAAGCTTGTGATTACAAAAAGGCTGGATTAACAACAGGGAAATCTTCCACCAGTAAATTTAAATAGAAATTTTTATCTTATATAAACGCCATATTCATGAAAAATTACTATCATGAACAACAAAAAAAATTCTATTCTTTTTTTACTGCGACAGTTTGCCCCGATGGTATTCTGGCACTTTTTTAATCACAAGTGTCATACTTAACGACCTAAAAATTTAAATTGAGGGGAATTTATTAAAAGTTTATATACTATTTCAAAACATGGCAATTCACGAGTGCTTTTAAAATTTCCTAAATTCTCAATTGTTGTAATTTTTTATACACTTTTAAATTATACCTTCGACCATCAGAAAGTACCCATGAGAATTCTTCTTCAGTATTTCAATAGCTTTGCGAGTCATATCTGCCAGCGATGGTTCTCCCCCAGGTCCATGATCTCGATCTACTTCATAGTCCATATGACCATGATTAAAAAGACCTATAAATAAAAAAATAATTAAATAAAATTTCATTCCATATAAAGAAGCATTTTAAGTAAAATATTACATATGGACGAACGCATGGTAGAAGAAAAACTCGTTACCTAGACAACGAACGAATGACATGAATGGGTTATATCATGAGTTACGATCTCTCGGAACAAAAAGCGGTCTGATTCGAAGAGTGAAAATATATTAGTAGGAGAGCTGTTGAACATTTTTGAGTAGGTATTTGAGGCACCCTGAAAATTTGTGCAACACTTCTTTTGTAATGCCTGAATACAAAATCGAATGTCTGGCTGAAGGATCGTGGCCCAAAAACTGCGCCAGACACGTGTCAAGTGCCATTTGTCACTTGACACAGTTTTTGTGCCGACTAAAGTGTCTGTCATTTTCAAAAAAAAATTTCTAAGCATAAATATTATTCTGCCTCATTCTCAGCGTGCCTCAAACACCTTTTTGGGGGGTAGTCAAAAAATGGCACTTGACACGTGTCTGGGACAGTTTTTGTGCCACGATCCTTCAGCCAGACATTTGATTTTGTATTCAGCCCTTACAAAAGAAGTGTTGCACAAATTTTCAGGGTGCCTCAAATACCTTCCCTAAAATGTTTAACAGCTCTTGGACTAATAATCTTAAGGGGTATCAGGACTCTTAAAGATTTAAAAGTTTCGAAATTTCATATATTTTTTAGATGTTAAACTGTTATCTTTTCTGAACATTTTGATATAACTGTTTCCTTTAAATTGACCATTAAAACAGAAGTAATGACTTTTAGAATTATACCCGCTGAATAGCTGAAGCGGCGCTTCTGAAACTAAGAAATAATTTTTCTCCAAATGACGTTTTGAAGCATAACGCGCAAGATATCTCAAAACCTTCAAAATACTTTTTCATGAAATTTTCAAAACATATGTTTCAGGTTAATCTCTATAAACGGAATCAAAAATTTCCTTTCCATTGTTAAAAAATTTTTTTATGATGGGTCGAAAAAACCGAAATTTTTATAATCGAAATGTAATAGCGCGGAAAAGGTGCCTTTTGTAATACAGAATAATTTTCTAAAATATTACATCGATCGGTTAATATCTTTTACCGCCGCAAGGGGGCCAAAGTTTCAAAAAATCGCAAACAATAGGGTTTTTTTATCCTTTTTTTTTTAATTAGTCAAACATACCAATACAATTTTTAATAGAACGCAATAGCTACATGAAGATATGACAAATGTCCCGGTAAATGTTCATTATGATGAAATCATATCTTTATTTGCCGCAAAAAAGACCATATTTTTTGTAAAAAATTCAAAAATTTCAATTTTTCATTTTTTTTATAATTTCTATAATATGTCTAGAAATAAATAATTTTACTTTATATCTATTAATGTATCATAATTTTTTATAACTATTAGTAATAGACTTGAAAATAAAGTTAATTGTTAATCATTCATTTTAATTGACGATCGCTTCATCTACTGATGTTTTACTTCGTAACAGCCAATTCATGTCACAAAAATTATATAAAATGAGCAAAATATTTTAGTATTTTATTAATTAAAATATAGAGATGTTTAACCGAAACGGGTTAAATAAAATTAAAATGAAGAAGAATTTAATGTAAATGAATTTTATAATATAACTTGCTTTCAGATGAAGCCATCATTTCTCGAGAGGTCAAAACTGATCACATGTGATCCTCCCTCTGTTCTAGTAAACAAACTTTATCAGTGCTTCAATGAGTAATTTCACGCATCTTTCTAGTGATTGAGTGGGACAAGGATAGTTATAATAGCTAGTATCTTTAATCGAACATTTTAAACTCACCAGCGTTTTTAGTCGATAAAGAAACCATAACAGATGGTTCCGTTAGTTTTCAGTTTTGTGAGTAGACTAAAGCCATACAATTTTAAGCTTCAGTGTTGAAGTCTGCTATGATAAAGTGACGGATGGCACTAATCTAGTCCACAAAACTTCGTGCTTTTGCAATTTTCTTCGCAATTTTTTCTTTGCAATTTCTGGGGCCCAGATGTTCTCCTCTTCATATGCTATCATTCCAAAGAGGCTATTTGTATGATTTGCGAAATAGTCATTTCGTGAAAATACAGGAACTATAATCTTTCGTAGATTATCTGTCAAGTCACGTAAGTTACTAACTATAGTGCACAGATTCTGGAAAACATGAGTGATTCATTTTAATTGTGAACCAACTGATGCAGTACATTTTCAGGATGTACTCAAAGAGTATGACAAGTTAAGAAGAGGGTTTCTTTGTTCCAACGTACAGCCTCAAAATTCGAATAGCAGTAATGATCCACTTTGCGTGAAATATTTGTCCAGTGACTCAGCGAAAAAGGTCAATTGTATACACGCGTGTTGAAAGAGCTTGCAATCTTTCAGACATATACTTCTGGTCAGTTGAGAAATCATCTTTATCAACAGCCAGGTGATCAGATTAAATTGGCTTAAATTTTGCAGTTGGTAATAATTCGCAAATCGCAAGAGATCAACCAATTGGGCCACAATATGATAGAGAACCTAATTTTTGTCATCAAGGTGCTTGAAAAGATGTCTCAGTGGAAGCTCATTGAAGTGAGGTCAAGGAAGCCAATAAAGTGGTTTTTTAAATGTTGTTCTCAACTAATCCTACTATAACACCACCTTTGCATCCTGTTTTGAAGACAGTTCCGCAAAATTCAACTGCAATTATTATTCCAGTCGGGATTTCATTTTTCTTCAAAAAATCTATAATGTCATTGCATATAGAAGTCGCCTTGCCAGACGATGGGGTCAAATGATGAAAAAAATTCAGACCTGGTTCTAGTACAAAGAGATATGTTCCTCCTTGACTTCGCAAAGATGAAACTTTGCCACTTCTTTAACCTGGCAGATATTTCTATCTTTAGGGCCATCAAAGTATAGAGTAAAAGGAGTACATTACAAAAAAATAAACGAACAAAGTGAAACGTTGCCCTCTAGCAGCGATAAATTAATTTTACGTGCAGGCAGCTGCAGGGTTTCTATCATTGAGCAATTTTATTTATAGAATTACAGTGATCATGGTTAACAATGTGCATGAAATTAACAAGATAAAATGCCTTTCCCAGCCTATTCTTATTGAGTAGAGTCTGCCTGATTTTGTTTTTGGGAGATGGGGTAAGTAAAGCATATTTAAACTTCTTTATCGTATTCAAATAGTTTTAAATTTCATTCTTTTAAACTCATGTATCGAATTAAATCTGTTATATACCCCGTGTTTTGTAATACTATTCACGTTTCTTTTCGCTAACTTAAAATTAGGTTTATTCAAAATTATTCTTAAAATATTCTATCCAACGTGCATTGTCAAAATGGCATAAAATTGTCCGGCGGAACTTTCAAATTAAATGCCAAACGAAAACAAAAGCATATTTCATTACACGAAAAAAAAATGTCCACTACATTATTAAACTTAACCTGGTATGAAAACATTCCATTTTGTAATCGACTTTTATCCCACTTCCTGTCAGAGTAGAATTATAAAAAATACGTTCACATTCGTGATTCTGATGTATAATATACCATTTTATTCATTTTCTAACTTTATTATAAACTGATACATTAATTTTTAGGCATTTTTCTATTAGCCCGCAGCAGGTAATAAATCGCCAAATGTTTTTTTGTTAACTATTGCAATCATAGTTGCCAATATCCCGATATTTTGGATACCAGTAAAATCTTACGAAAATGTTTTCTTTATTTAATTGCGTTAAAACTGCGATTTTATAAAGCTAGTATTTCTGCATAAATGTACTGCTATTGGAAAAATCGGGAGGTTGGCAACTATGCACAATTGATGGGAAATGAGTTGAAATAAAAATGTATTTAATGATGCGCGAATAAGCGCTCACAAAATATATTAAATGGCTGTGAAATTGAAATGTTTTAAAGTCTAAAAAGTAGAAACTGAATTATAAATAAATAATGAAGTGAGTAGTATTTAACAAAACGCTTTTATCAATAATAGTTTAATGTTAATTAGTTTAAGATAATACTTTAACCCTTTCAGGGGCAAGGTACTTGTATTCGTAAAATGTTCAAATAATTTATTGACACCAGTATTAATAAAAGATTTTATTTTTAAAAAGTAAAAGTAAATTTTCACCTACTTAACACAGATGACATTTTTATCATAAAATTCCGGTGCCAGTGAGACAATTTGGGACTAAAATTATGTGATGCCGTGACGGCATCACCGCCCTTCAAGGGGTTAAGAGAAACATTTAGATTTCCTAATAAGATAGTTTAAATAGTGTTTCCTTTTTTTTTCCCCTGTTGCACTTATCTTAAAAAAAAAAAAAAAAAAAAAAAACAAAAAAAAACGAAAAAAGCAAAAAGTATTTATTTATTTATGCCTAAGTGGAGCAAGAACACCAGATCGATAGGATCCGGTGTAGACCCTATTTGCTCCACCTGGTAAGTTCCCCGGAATGTGGGGATTCATTACAAAAACTTCCAGGCTCCAGACAGAAAAGGCACATAAAAAAACATTAACACCTAAAACACATATTAAACAAACCGCTAGAGCACAAAGCTCCTTCGCGACAAGGGGCGCTAGGATTGCCACAGCTCGACAAAGTCTCTATCGCGACAATAGGCAAGTCTCAGGAGTACAGATGAAGAAAAGCTAGGAGGTAAGATTGGTAAGGTCCTTCAGGAAGCGAAAACTTTCTGCCAAATAGCGGAGTAGTAAGCAAAAAATATTTATTTTTTTTGATAAATTTACTTGCTTTCCATTTTTACCGTCCGTAATAAAAGTGAAATTTTCACAATCGATTTCGGTGCCCGCGGCCAACTTTTTGGGAAAGAACTTCAACTGTGCTCAAAAAATTTCGCGTGATTTTTAAGATGAATAATGAACTCTTAAAAAAAGAGTGTTTTAAAAACTATTCTTGCTTTTATACTTATCTCAATGGGAAAACTGTGTATGTCTTTTAAAAAACGGGAAGGCCATAAAAAGTTCAGGTTTGATCTCTAAACCAAGCAACTTTTTACCGCCATCTCATATTTATTCCCTCCATCAAAGTACATATTTCTGTATTGTAATGTATAAGTAAATAAAGTCTTTTGTGTGAAATTTACAATATATTTATTTAAAGCTCAGTAATATGTTATTATTTCACAGCTGGTCCTTCTCTGGGTAAGCAGGGAATACATACAATCTTCCTCCTGGGCTTTAGGGATATTTCCGGAATATAGCCAACCATAGAACTATGCATAAAGAGGACTTGACATATCCTCAAAATAATGAAGCTTCAACTGTAACCGGTTTCACAGTGATCATTAACGCCAAGAAAACTTCCACCAGTAAATTTTAATAGAAATTTCCTTCTTATTTAAACACCTTATTAATGTAGACTTCCAGTCATACTTATGGCCCAAAACAAATACTTAATCTACTGGTTGAAGTTATTTTCGGCGGTAATCAGCCCTCGCGTTTCGCCATATTGTGACAACCTCAACAGCCTCCTATCAGTGTCAGTGAAAGAGATCACAATACCCGTTCCAACTTTTACTAGTAAATACGATTAGAAAGTTTTAACATATTTTTGAGATAAATTTTTCATGAATAAGAAGCTAAAATAAAATAAAATTTTCTATTAAATTTACTGTTTGAAAATTTCATTGGCGGTAATCAGAAATTGATACTGAAATATAAATAATATCTGTCGCCATCTTGTGACAACCTCCTCAGTTTCTTCAGTCGTAACTGGTAGATTACACTATACATGGTGTGTTCACAAAGTTTCAAGATTGGTCTGAAAATACAAAATTTATTAAACATTTTTGTACAGCGAACTAAAATTCTTCGAAATATGACCCTTGGGCTTCAACACACCGCTGTCAGCGTTTTTTTCCAAAAATGCCCAAATGTCAGAGTGGCATCGGAATATTCAACGAAATTTATTGTAAAATAGATTACTGCATTTTTTCGCGTGTATTATAAGGCGAATCTTTTGTTTACAAAATGCTGGTGCGCGCCAATGTGACATTTGGACAATTTGAAGAAATTCACCCCCAGAGCTCAAAGGGTTAACAAATTCTCTGTTTGGGAAAAACAGCGTTTAATATTTAGGTTCAAAGGCCCTAAGTAAAGGAGCAGTTTAACGTATTATTTCTATAAAATAGGAGCGATTTCCTAATGTATAGAATGGCAATCTGAAAGTAATGCGAGATGCATTCAAGTTCTAAGGCCTCCGATTTTTTTTCTAACTAACTACTCACTCGAAAACTATGAAACTGGTATTACTTCTCGAAGTAATCTCCCTGCAGACGTACACAATTTTCACAACGTCGACGACATGATTCCATGGCCGCGGCGAAGGCTTCTTTAGGATTCTGTTTTGACAACTGGAAAATAGCAGAAGCAATGGCAGCACGGCTAGTGAATGTGCGTCCACGGAGAGTGTCTTTTATTGTTGGAAACACCCAAAAGTTACTAGGAGCCAAGTCAGGTGAGTAGGAGCATTAGAAATCACTTCAAAGTTGTTTTCGCGAAGAAAACATTGCGTAACGTTTGCCCGATGTGCGGGTATGTTGTCTAGGTTAAACAGCACTATTTGCTTCAGCGATTTTCCAGTGTTCAAAACAGACTCCTAAAGAAGCATTCGACACGGCCATGGAATCATGGTTTCGACGTTGTGAAAAATATGTACGTCTGCAGGGAGATTACATCGAGAAGTAACACCAGTTTCATAGTTTTTGGGTGAGTACTTAGTTAGAAAAAAAATCGGAGGCCTTAGAATTTGAAAGCACCTCGTAAAAGTGGCGTTAAAAGTGCAGATGATGGAAGATGAAATGGAACTACACGGATTTCAGATATTCAGCCGCTTTCGCTGAGATGAAATTCTTTTCTCATGTTGGAAGTCTTTAATTCGAATACAGAAGTACACTTTATATAGATAGACAAAGAAAGTACAAGGGCATGATAAAGTATAAAGATTATAGCAAACTTATGGAAAAGAAAAATGTAATTCACAAAATGGTTTTTGATGAATTTGTAACAAAAAAAAAAGCTTATTAATATCAAAACTCGATTACTGCAGGGGGCCTTTAATCTGGTTTAAAATATTTTTTTTTTTTTATGCAGAGCTTTCGCTTTTAATTGAACGATTAATCCTTTTATAAAATACTGGTGAAAATTTTATCCAATTTTAATTTGACACTGACGCGGAATTATTTTCAACTTATAATTACATTATATCTAGCAAGAGATAAATTTTCATAGATTGGTTATAGATAATTTAAAATAATGCTTTTACTGAAACAGGCAAGCTAAGGAAGGTGGAAATTTGAAAGAGATTTGATCCACCAATCATAAATACTATCCAGTTTGAGAATTCGGATGATGTTACTTTTTTCATGCGTTGAATCATTTTTGGAAGAGATGTTTTACATTATGTTGAAAGGTTTTTTTTTTTTTTTTTTTTTTTTTTTTTGTAACAGTCCTTTTTATTACATTTTCTCCAAAACATGGATTGGTACTTTTAAGTATTTTTGACACTACTAAAATTTAATTGAATTATTTTACTTATTTAACTGTTAAAAATCACCACGTATCGCAGATTAAATTAAGAAACATTTATTGCGAGATTTCATCGATGAGAAAAAAAAAAAAAAAAACGAAATTTTTAACTATGACGTATGAACAGTTTCTTTATTTCTTCATACGTATTTAATTTTATGTTGTTCAGTCAGTTCAAATGAATGTCGAATGAATAACAAATGGCTATTTCTAAATTTATCGCAGTTCCGGTGAGATGAAATGCTTTTCCCAATTTTGACGGTTTCCTCAAGAACAAAGAAGTGAAAGATAATGGAATGTCGTGATAAGACTGAAAAAGTTTCTTTAGAAGTAATCCTTACATATCTGTGAAGTTCGGACGTGGTTATATTCGTATTATATTTTTCAAGATAAAGAAACAATTGTCGTTTTTTATACTGTAACTTTTAATCACCTGCCTAAAGTTATCTAAATATACAGTAGCGCTCAAAAGTATTTTGACAACCTTATATTCTCTCTTATTTTATTTAATATACAAATGTAAAAGAAAATATATTCTCTATAATTGAGAACACTATGACTGCAGTTATTCAAATGCATCAAGTTTCAACTTGTTTGTTTACATTCGGCGCCACCGAAGACATATGACTCCTCCTTAGCTCAAAAGTATTTTGACAATTAGTTTGCATTTAATTGTTGAAGGTATCAGTGGCGCTATAGCTTCGATTAGTATTTATATCGACTTATTGTGATTATTTTTAAATGCCGCAATGTAAAAAATATTGAAGGGATTCTAGAAAAGCCGCTGTAAATGTACTTAAGAAAGGTAGACTGCAAGCAGAATTAGCTCGTTGTTTTAACGGGTCTCGTCAACTTGTTATTACATGGAATAAAGTTTTTAATAAACAGAAATACAACGAAAATAAGCCTCAAAATAGCCATCCGAAAAAAACAACTTGCAATGTTGACTGTATTATAAAAATGATATCTACAAGTGATTGTCGTAAGTCCGCTGTAATAATAAAAAAATGAATTGAAAGAAAATTACGGCATAGGTATACACGATTCATCAGTCAAACGACGCCTAAGCCTCTATAGTTTACATGGCAGAAGACCACAAAAACACGTTTGTTATCTACTAAGAATAGGAAGGCTAGAGTTGCATTTGTAAAACGGCATAACTGTTTCAGGGGCAAAGAAATTCCATTGCTAAGGTGTTGAAATTAATGATTGACACCGGAATTTTGGATTTAAAAAATTCGGTTAATTTTGTGTGTGAAATATAGCTTTTTCTTATTTATAAATAAATTTGTTTTCAAATTCCGGTGTCAGTCATTAAATTCAACACTTTAGCAATGGAATTGCTTTGCCCCTGAAAGGGTTATGCCGTTTTACAAATGCGACTCTAGCCTTCCTATTCTTACTAGATCACAAACGTGTTTTTGCTGGTCTTCTGCCATGTAAACCATAGAGGTTTAGACGTCATTTGACTGATGAAACGTGTATATCTGTGCCGTAATTTTCTTTCAATTCATTTTTTATTATTACATCGGAGTTACGATAATCACTTGTAGACATCATTTTTGTAATACAGTCAACATTGTAAGTTGTTTTTTTCGGATGGCCACTTTGAGGCTTATTTTCGATGTATTTCTGTTTATTAAATATTTTATTCCATGTAATAACAAGTTGCCGAGACACGTTAAAAGAACGAGCTAATTCTGCTTGCAGTCTACCTTTCTTAAGGGCATTTACAGCGACTTTTCTAGAATCACTTCAATATTTTTTACATTTCGGCATTTAAAAATAATCACAATAAGTCGATATAAACACTAATCGAAGCTATAGCGCCACTGACACCTTCAACAATTAAATGCAAACTAATTGTCAAAATACTTTTGAGCTAAGGAGGAGTCATATTTCTTCGGTAGTGCCGAAAGTAAACAAACAAGTTGAAACTTCATACATTTGAATAACTGCAGTCACAGTGTTCTCAATTAAAGGGAATATATTTTCCTTTACATTTTTATATTAAATAAAATAAGAGAGAATATAAGGTTGTCAAAATATTTTTGAGCGCTACTGTATAAATATTTAAAATTAATTTTGCAAACATATATAATTGAGGAGTCGTGGCAAACAATTTCTTCATTCATATAATTCATGATGTATCTATTTTATTACAAACTGTACACTAGTTTATATTTAATTTTGATAACAAAACACCCGGAATAAGTAGCAGCGGGAAACTCATTTTTTATAAGTGCAGCATCACGTTCTTAAACGATATAATTAATATGAGTTTTATTTAATTGTGTATAAAGGGTTTTTATTTGTCTCCTCTAATATATGGGTCGATTTATGATTTCCAAAATTACTTTTAAATTGGATTTGAAACACCTGCACATCACTAAACGTAAACTTGTATCTAAATCGAGCAATTTTAATTATGGTAATGTATTTCATGAAGTATTTTACTTACATCTGTTACAAAGGATCTTTGAGAAGCATTAGACATATTAAAAAATAATGACGAAAAATAATATAAAAGCCATGGCGTTTTTTCGATGTCACGTATTAAAAACACGTCTCTGAAAAGTTTTTCCGCAGCATTTATTGCCCTTTACATTTTCCCCAACAGAAGGATTGGTAAGAATCTTTGGCCTCTTTAATCTCCAGACTTAGCTCCGTTGGACAATGTAATTTTATTTTACATAATTTTAGTATGTGACCAATATTTCTCGGAAATCCTGCACATATTACAAAAGCCAGCATTTAAGAAGTTTTGTTGCCACTAAAATTTAATAGAAATTTTTTATTTGTCTAACAGTTAAAAATCGTTAGATATCGGATATTAAATTAGGAAAAATTTACTGTTAAATTTTGGCGAAAAAAAACGTACACAATTTCAACCATGATGTATGATCAATTTGTTTCATTAATGGAGTTATGAATAAAGAGGAGGAGACATTTTGTATACTGTCTACCAATTGCGACTGAAGTAACTGAGGAGGTTGTCACAAGATGGCGGCTGGATTTTTTAAATCGGAAGTTCAAATTGTGATTACCGCAAAGCAAACATCACACCAGTAAAATTGAATAGAAAATTTCGTCTTATTTAAGAGTCTTATCCAAGGAATTTTTTCTCAAAAATGAGCTAAAATTTTCCATTTGTTTTTTACTGGTGTCAGTGTGCCTTGTAAAACAAGCCGTTTGTTTCCCTGGTTGTCACAATATGGCGGAAACGCAGGACCCAACTACCGCCAAAGTAAACTCTTACCAGTAAAGATGAAAATCTGTTTCTACCATTATTTATAACTGAAATTTTGCAATAATAAGGCGTTTAAATAAGCTGAAAATCTCTATATAAATCTACTGGTGGAACATTTCACAGGCGGTAAGCAACTCCTACGATAGCGGTTGCAGTTGAAGCTTCACTATTTTAAGTATATGTCAGTTCCTCTTTATTAATAGTTCCATGTAGTAAATACAATTAGAAAGCTTTAACGTATTTTTGAGAGAAATTTTACATGAATACGAAGCTAAAATAAAATAAAATTTTCTCTTAAATTTACTGTTGGAAGATTTCCTCGGCGGTAATCAGAAATTGATACTGAGATATAAATAATCAGCCGCCATCTTGTGACAACCTCCTCAGTTACTTCATTCACAACTGGTAGACTACACTATATGTCTTCTACGCTTTATTCATAACTCCATTTAGCCAACCGGTCATTCGACCAGGAAGATGTTTCCTATCTCCTATCTTTAAACGAAGTACTGCACTAAAAATAAAGTTTTTAACCCCTTAATTCTCGCTCCCGTGATATTCACAGGCTGTGTCTTTTGCACAGATTGTTTGATTCTCACCAGTTTTATAAAATAGTGTAATTAGATTTATGATGGTATCGTTTTGCCTGTCATTCAATAAGGTCAATATTTCTTTTACGAAAGAGTGGTGCCAATAAGCAATTTGAATTTTTAAACTGTAATTTAAATCGGCCGTTAAGGGGTTCAAAGTCGAATTAACCCTTTCAGGGGCAAGGCATTTCTGCTCCAAAACTGTTCAAATAATTAATTCACACCGCTATTAACGAACAAATAAATTTGGAAATAATCAGAAGCTCTTTTTCACGTATATTATGAGATCGAAATTGTACTAAAATATTACTGGTGCCATTTGGCAATTTAGGCGTTAAAATTAGCCGTTTGAAGACTGCAAACGGCGCCACTCAAGGGGTTAAAGAAATTGATGTATCGCCCATTTGTTTTTCAATTTAATTATTTTTCCTTAAATGACACATACAAAAGTGCCGTATAATAAATATATTAAATTGAAAAAATAAAAAAAACTGACTACGTAAAAAGCGAACTAATTAATTATTTCTCATCAATATTAAACTATTTTTTATATTACTTACCTATTTTTTATTTACTTGAATTGATGAGTTTTAAGTTGTGTTTAATTATCAGTTCCTATCTACAAACACTGTTTTGATGAGGCCTATAAACGTCTATTATGAAGTTTAGAGTTACAGTAAATGTAGAGATCCAAAGTACACAACTTCCAGGTGGTGTAATATTTAAACGGAGCTTCTGACTGATGGTCTTTGAAACATCGTCTTCATTTTGAAAGACCTGTCCAATGATATGCCACTCAACAGGGTACGTAATTTTTGTCGTCTCTACCGCCATTTTGTAGTTTACGGCCGCCATTTTGAATTTATAAAAACAAAACCTATCCTATAACCATTGGACGGTTAAGACGAATCGATAGAGACCTCATTCATTAAAATCCATCCAGCCGTTGGGATGTTTTGAGGGTATAAAGAAATCCACATACACAGATACGCGTGAAACACATAACCCTTCTTTTCAGTCGGGTAAAAAGTTCCTTCAAAATCAATTTCAGCCATTTGCTGAATTTAAAAATTGCCATTTGTGCTGAGATTTCATTTAGGATAGACCGGGGTTAGTAGGCCCAGTTGCCATATTTTTAAAACTTTCCGTTAGATGGCATTGTCAGTCCAGCCAAGTATCCACTACTACGCTTTCCTCCTCCAATGCCAGCGCCATTGAAGTCGGAATGTCCATTAAAGAACCAGCAAGAATTTTCAAAATTTTGCTAAGGTGAGTAAGTTTCCTCTCTTATAAATAATCATTTTTTATTTGTTTGTAGATTACATTTTAGGTTTTGATATATAGTATTCAGAAACATAATTGTTCGTAGTTACTGTAGGGCATGTTTGTTTATTGATATGCTTGAATAATTCCTTACAGTCATGAAAAATAAAAATGGCGATATGGGGTTAGTTGGCCCATTTGGCGCGTGGCAGGTTATTTTATGCTTTTCTTCATTGTAATGATAAAAATGATATTAAGTTAAGCAATTAATTATATTTATATCTATAAATTGTTTTTTTGTTGTTTTTTTTTAGTTTAGCCCATTTTTTTTTCTCGAATTAATAATTTTATGGCTTCATTAAGGAACGTTCTATGGTAGATTTTCTTTAAGCTATATTGTGTTTTCCTTCGAAAATAAAAAATAAGATTTTGTAAAATTTTGAACATTTCTTAAACTTCTACACTATCAGAACATTAAAAAGTAACGTGGGCTAACTTACCCCGCAATCGGGGCAGGTTGGCCCAAGTGACTTGGTGCTAGTTTGAACTTCTACATTAATACTTTATAGCTAATATTTTCAAGTTTTACTATTGTGACGTCTTCCTGAAAATACTCTGATAGTGGTAACATAAAAGAAAATTAAATGATGAATTGTATTTTTTTTTTAATTATTAGAAGAAAAAGCGGGCCAATTAACCCTGGTTTACACTAATATTTAGAAAAATATTTATAATCTTTAATTCTTTATGTACATAATTTCTATTACATTTATTTAACAGCATAAAAGAAACCAACTCAATTTAAATAAATCATCAAAACCATTTCTTCTTAAAGTGGAAACAATAACAGAGTCTAATTTATTTTTATTCTTTTACTAAGCTGGGAGCCGTATAGGATTACTTGTGCAATTCAATAGATTTTTTATAAGGAAAATATTTTCAATATTGGTCCAATTTCTTAATATTATATTACACAAACATAAGTAAAAGATATTCTGAAAAATCTTATGTAAGTTTAAGAAACGATATTCGAAAATCTTTAATACAAGGATATAAAATGTCCCTCAGTAGAATAACTAGATAATCCCACTTTAAATTTTCATTACAAGAATATTTTATGGGATTTTAAAACTGCTAAAGTATTACAATTTTCATTTTACATATAGTTTAAGAAAAGTTTTAATAAGATAGGAGAAAATATGTACTAGTTTACTACGAAAAGGCTTCCCGTTTTATCTTCTAACTCATAATTCAAATCCCCGGTGAAATATTTATACTAGAGTATATCTTATTATTATTGTGCATTATTTATTGCATGCTCGGGATTTTGATATTTTTATTTCAAAAATTGTGTATTTCATACAAGGTACTCGCAGTTTTACCATAACTTTTATCAGAATATTTCGCTTATTTAATCGCAGAAAAAGGTGAATATATGAAACTATTACGAAATCAGCAATTTAACATGTTCACGCCGGCGCGGTGGGTCACACTCGACTGTCTCAGAACTGCCAAGTCTCCGGCTTTTTTGGATACCAGTATTTTAATACAAAAAATGTTGTTTTATTTAATTAGAACAATTGGGCGATTTAAAGGAACATTTTCTCTAAAATAACAGAAAAGCCGGAGTCTTCATAACTCTGAGACAATCGAGTGTGACCGGGGCCGTCGCGAAACAACTTCCTTCTCTTACGGGCCTGCTTCAAGACGAAAATGTACAGCAAGATGGCGGCGCAAGAGATCTGAGTAGCAAACGAAATAGGTCGGATAGTTGTATATTTGCATCAAAAAAAGTGCTAGAAATTTCCGTTTTAGAATATTTTGTTGAGCAATTTGTGGCTTGTTTTAGATCTATTTGATTTATACATTCAATAATTAAACAGAGAAGGGTCATTAAACAGGTGCTTTTTTTTTTCTCCTTTGATTTAAAATATATTCAAATACATCTGATTCGCCGTTTTTATCGGAGATTTTAACTTGAAATATACATTTATGGTAGAAAAAATCATACATTAAAATTATCAACTTTATCATGAAAAAATAAAAATACAAAAATAGTTAAAGAACTAGGATTCATGGTATTTTTCGGAGAGTTTAACTTGAAACATACATTTATGACAGGAGATATCATGTATTAAAATAACACAATTTTAGCAGATAATAATTAAATTTCCCTTTAAAAATAAATACGTCTTAATTTAAAAGTATAAATTTCAGGATTGATATTATATAAAATCAAAAATAAAGATATTAATTTTTTTAAATAATTAAAACAAAAATTCTATTTATCAATTAAAATTTTAATTTTAGGATGAGATTGCCCGAATAAAGTGTATAAGTACATGATGTAGGCAGATAGTGGTAAAATAAAATGGCTCCAGGAAATGTTATTATTTCTAATTGTAAATGGTTTTCAAATTTTTAAAAACTAATTATAAATAGTTTTTAAAAACACTTTTACAATAGTATATTTACAAAAGTACTTTCCTAAAATGCCAAGAGCCCAAAATTTTTTATTGTACAACTCACTATTGAAAAGACTGAAAATTTAGGTCTGGATTTCATGAGTAAATGCAAGTGTGGAAGCCAACGTTGCTATATATTTAAGGAAGCAGTTTACCTTTTCAACATTTTTTAAAATTTAAATAAATGATTCAAATGGTGCAATAAGTCACTGCATTTCAATGTTCAACTAAAAGTACATAAAAAATGTTTTTTAACTGCATATTTAGTTTAAAATTTAAAATAGTTTAAAACATTTTGAATTTTTTTTAATTCTACTTTTTTAAATATTAATATTTTTGCCCATTTTTTTAAAAAGATTTTTCAAATGTGTATTACGCAAGAGTGAGCATGGAGTTTTAGATAAATCAAATGTTACATTTAATATAATTTTTTCACTGATATACATAGCGTAAAAGAGTGAAATCTAATACATCTTCATATACTTTTATTAAAAAAATAAATAAAATAAAACCACGAAGGACAATTCCATGCTCATATTTTTCACATATATAATAAAGAACATGTACAAAAAAGTTTAAATCTATATCTGAAATACGAAAAAAAGGCCTTAGCATTTTTAAAACATGAAAGTGAAGAAAATAGGAACATAGCCAAAAAAAAAAAAAAATTAAAGTTGGTTGTTTCTGGGTAATTGCGCTGGGTGTATTAATGAAATTTGCAATATCTGGCGTTATAATCGCCGTATGGGTAAAAATGAGGTGTCACAATATTCATAATTAAATAAGCTTCCATTTAATATTTTTTTTAATATAAAAAAATCGTTTTTTTGGGTTAATTTTCAGGTGAACTGTCCCCTTAAGTTATGTATTTGTCAGAAATTGCGAATATAATAATAAAATAAATAACTATGCAAAAGTCAAGAATGACAACAGAAAACTCACTTTCAATAAAATAAAATCACATGTATTAACAAACATGTAACAGTCGTTGATAAGTTTCCAGATATTTCAACTTCCTTAATACTTGTCTGTTTAAGTGAGATTATTTTTTTATGCAATATTAAATACCATATATTTTTTAAATTACTGTAAGTATGTGCTTACTGTTAGTGAAAAATGCTATTTTAGTTGTAACACCTACCAACGGAATGTGTATTTTAAGTTATGCATACATTATGAAAATAAATTTTTTATTGATAAATAGAATTTTTGTTTTAATTAATAAAAAAATATAACATTTTTATTTATGAGTTTATGTAATATCAATCCTGATATTTATAATTTTAAATTAAGGCATTTTAATGTAAGAAATTTTTAAAGGGAACTTTGTCATAAATGTATATTTCAAGTTAAAATCATAGATAAAAACCGCGAATCAAATGTTTTCGAATATATTTTAAATCAAAGGGCAAAAAGAAGCAAAGAAAGAAAGAAAGAAAGAAAGTACCTGTTTAGTGACTCTTCGACGTTTAATTATTGAATGTTTAATTCAAACAGCCATAACAAAATATTACAAAACGGAAATTTATAGCACTGTTTCTGATGCATATATACAACTATTAGACTTGGTTCGTTTGCTAACTCAGATAGATCTCTTGCGTGACTCATCTTATTCTTGAAGCAGGCCCGTAGAGAAGAAAGTTGTTTGGCGACGGCCCCGGTGTGACCCACCGCGCCGGCGTGAACGTGTTAAATGTGTCACACTGTAAAAATAATGGCAAATGGTTAAATGCGCTAATATGTGAAATTTCCATCGTTTAACTGAATCCGCAATTGATGTTTTGCGATATAACCAAGCCATTGGATTCGGTCAGTTGGTGTAGGAGACAGAACATTCATCCTCAAATGGCGAATACAGAAGTGTAGTGTCTAGAAATATATAGTGTGGAAATCGCATATGCTGGTATTGCTTTAGAATGTATCTAGCCGGCGTGAACGTGTTAAATGTGTCACACTGTAAAAATAATGGTAAATGGTTAAATGCGCTAATATGTGAAATTTCCATCGTTTAACTGAAACCGCAATTGATGTTTTGCGATATAACCAAGCCATTGGATTCGTCCAGTTGGTGTAGGAGACAGAACATTCATCCTCAAATGGCGAATACAGAAGTGTAGTGTCTAGAAATATATAGTGTGGAAATCGCATATGCTGGTATTGCTTTAGAATGTATCTAAAAAATTACATTTTCTTATGCGGTGCTGACATCGAATTTAATGCTTGAAAGTGTAAACCATAAGATTAGTTATAACTTCTAGAAATGTGTGGTATGAAATACATTTAAAGTACGATCATTAAGTATGAAATGTCTAATTTGAAAGCGTTTTTTCTATTATTATTTATTTAGAAATTCCGAATTCTCACCGGAAGGTTTTTGATCATTAACTTTACTTTAAAAAGTAACGCATGTACCATAAATTAAATATAAGAAAATTATTGTTAAAAATTGTGTTACTCCATTTCTAAATTAAAAACCAGTTTTAAATCAGACACTTTAATATAACCTAATATACCTAAATTTTCGTTCATTCCTACTGCATCGCGTGTTACAATATGATTATTACTTTCTTCTATCTTTACAAGCAGAAAGTATTGGATTAGTGAAAATTCACGACTTTCGGTTTTCGACGGATTTACATGTTTAGGGGCCAGAGATTCCGAAAAACACGTTTTTATAAAATGATGTTGTCTATGAGTCTGTCTGTCTGTATGTGACACAAATTTTGTGGGCGCTCTATCTCAAGAACTAATGGACGGAATTTAATAAAAATTTATATTCAGTTAATCCCTGATATAAATTGGTGCTGATTCGTTTTGGGTGTAAATCGCTCAACAGGTGGCTCCGCTATGCAATATTTTTCACGATTTCCACAATAGCTCAGTCTCCAGAACTAATGCATGGATTTTATCAAACTTCAGATTCAGTTAATCCTTGACATGACTTGACGTTTTATACATTTTGGTGAAAATAGCTCAACAAGTGGAACTGCTATGCTGCATTTTTTTGTAATTTACGTAATAGCTCTATCTCATGGGCTAATACTTGGGTTTTCAACAAACTTCAGACTCAGGTATACCGGAATATGAATTAGTGCTGTTTAGTTTTTGGTCAGTCTTTTTCACGATTTCCACAATAGCTCAATCTCCAGAAATAATGCACGGATTTTCATCAAACTTCAGATTCAGTTAGTCCTTGACATAATTTGACGTTTATATAGATTTTCGTGTAAATCGCTCTACAGGTGGCGCTGCTATACTGCATTTTTGCAATTTCCGCAATAGCTATATCTCAAGCAGTGTTGCCAGATTGGGGATTTTTTTGTCCCCAGATTGTTCATTTTCACCGCTTTTTTGAAATATAAATATTCGCCCTATTTAGAAAAAGACTAAAAATTCTGAAAAATAAGCGAGTTATTCTATTTTTAAAAAGTGGTGACAGTCAAATAATCTGAATTTAAAAAGTCCCCAATTTGGCAACACTGATCTCAAGAGCTAATGCTTGGATTTTCACCAAATTTCAGATTCAGGTATACCTTGATATGAATTAGTGCTGTTTATGTTAGTGTTGTTTATGTTATGGTGCAAATCGCTGAACAGGTGGCTACTATGCTGCATTTTTCAGAATTTCCACCATCGCTCTATCTCAATAGCTAATGCACGAATTTTCATCAAACTTCAAATTCAGATATACTTTGATATGCATTGATGTAATTTCCTGTACTATTTAAATGATTTAATTGGTGTGATTTATATAGAATAAAGTTTTGTGATGGCCACAAAATACTAGTTTTTAATTCTACTTTTTGCAAAATGTAACAAAAGAAAACAGTAAAAGACTCTTAGCTGAGAAAAATACTAAAATTTATTTTTTTTAATGTATTGGTTTGTCAGTAGTATTCCCAGATGCGCTTATTTATACGGGATGTCCCGATTTTCACCGTTACTCATAACCACTGGGTGGGATTGCTGAAGTGTCGTTTTTTCACGACCTACAAATTCTGCACTGTTAAAAATGAAGTTGGATGTTTCACCAAGAAAATGGTTAAAAGTAGCTGAAATTTAGCTGCAACCGAGATATTGGTGATATGTTTCACCAATTTATTGGCGCTTTCACAAATACCATTATCTTGGTGAAATGTTGAACCATGATTCAGGTTTTTTATAAATCCAATTTTCTGGTGAAAGGTTGAACCATAATTCAGGATTTTTTAAAATCCAATTTTCTGGTGAAAGGTTGAACCATGAATCAGGGTTTTTTTAATCAAATTTTCTAGTGAAAGGTTTAACCATGAATCAGCATTTTTTTAAATCAAACTTTCTGATGAAAGGTTTAACCATGATTCAAGATTTTGTCGATTCCAATTTTTTGGTAAAAGGTTGAACCACAATTCAGGTTTTTCTCTCAACTTTATGGGGAAAGGTTACACCGGATTGTAGTTTTCTTTTTTTCCCTCGCTTTGGAGTGAAATGATTAACCAGGACTTTGGTTTTCAATTTATCATTTTATGGTGTAATAATGAACAAAATTTCAGATTATGCGAAATTATGTTGCTGTACGAAAGCATAATTTTTTTGTTTTCATTAAACTGAAAATTATTAAAGTTTTAATTATTGATTCTATTGGCTTTGAAATATATTTAAAAAACAAATGCAAACCAGTTTGATCTAATTTCACAAAATAATAGCTTTTTTTTTTTTTTTCTCTCTCTCTTCCGCAGGGTTGGCAAGTTTTTTCCAAAGTGGAAAAAACCGCGGAAAAAACCATGGAAAAAACCGGCCGGAAGAAATAGGTTTCTTCCAAGTGGAAGAAATGGAAGAAACTGTTATTCTTTAATAATTTACAATATGTTTCAACTTTGTAAGAAACGATAAATGTATTCTTCTTATAGATAACCTTAAGTAAATTTCATTAGACCTATACAAATTTAATTAATTATATAGGCTAAGTTAATAATTATATCATTTTTTTAGCCAAGATCAAACACCTTTTCAATTATTCGCTACTTGAAGAAAAGAAATTTTATCAAAATTATACAAAATCAATTAAAAGTTATCAATTTCAATTTAACCAGCATATTTTAAAAATTATTTAGACTTCTGAAACTAGTAGTAAACAGTGCGGATCATTTATGAATGGTAGAAAGAAATTCATTTAAGTAAAAGACAGTACTTTTAATTTACATCAATTTTATCATTATCAAGTATCATTAAGTAATCATCATTAAGTAAGTAATACACAATAATTAATGTAATAAAAATTTCATTAAAATCCTTATTTTTCTTACTACAGTGCAACATGGTATAACAAAACAAAAGTTTTTTAGCAGTAGGATGCTGCAATCGGTTTATCAACTTAGAATGGATACAAAAGATGAAAAAAATTCTTTCAAGTCTTACAGAACATGAAGGAGAGTTTAAAACCATTTCGACATACCCATAGACATTTATAGAACATTAATCACAGCATGCTAGATGCTAGTATAAATACTTACACTTTCATTTATTTCCTGTGTTGCACAGTAAAATAATCCATAAACAGCTTTAAAATAATGTATTTTTATATGAAAAATAAAGAATTTGCATTTTTTTAAAAACAGAATTGGCATAATTAATGAGAAAATATCCCTCTACCTCTAAAGTTGTAAAATCCATCACCTGTAAATGCATGCTGAACCTAAAGTTTGTTATTAAAAAATAACTTATTTTTTCAAAAATAATACTTTTAATATTAATTAAATTTTCCACTTTAGATTTCGTATAGTCAATATACTTTAATTTTGAGCATTTGTTTTGGTTTCTGTTGGTTTCTTCCATTTCTTCCAGTTTCTTCCGGTTTTTTCCAGTTTCTTCCACTGTCCTGGAAGAAACCAGTTTCTTCCGGAAAAAACCCAACCCTGCTCTTCCGTGAATATTACCATTCTGTCCTTGTACATTTTGGAACATTTCTCTGCACTCAGTTACACTTATAATCCATTTAGTGTTGTTTGCTTATTCACAAACCATTCATAATGAAGATTTTTTTAAAACATAACTTTCTTAGATTTAAATACATATCCTGTTTTTATTATATTTTTAATTTAAAATCCAGGAAATGAAAAATATTTTTAATAAACATTACTTTAAACAATGCTAAATGGATTTCTTTAAACAATATTAATTTTTGCACAGGTTTGAAAAAAGTTTGATTCCATAATGCACTTAGCTGCTACTTTTATGATCTGTAGATTTTTTTGTTTTTATATTGTTGTGAATCTACAGATGCTGAAATTTTTATATTATAGTGTTTTTAATTTTTACCTTTTTTTCACAAAACAAAAAATAAAATATTCAATTAGCAAAAAATATTTTTAGCCATTTCCTCATATCATTAATATAAAGGTACAATTGTTACACATATGAAAATTTAACCAATCACTATTTTAAAAGTTAATTTTGATTGTACTATTTTTGAACAATAAAAATAACATGTTCTGTCCAAAGTCCCAATTATGAAAAATTATTACTAATGCATTTATTTTTAAATTAGTATTAAATAAAAATTTGATTTTTCTACTATTGCTGACACATGTCGACAGTAACAATAATCTAAGCAATCCATTTCCCCCTTTCCTCAAATTGAATTATCACATAATTTTCATTTTTATGTCGTTAAAAGGGGAAAAATTGTAATTTCAAACGCAATTAAATTAAATCTGCATTTCAATTTACTGATTTTTCATGGTTTTTAAATTAATTTTCAAGCACGGTTCTTTTAAAAATTTATATTGCACACAGCTCAATTATGCAAAATTAACTCATTTAAATATAAAACAACAAAAAGTTCAGCATTCGTTTCTGTTTAACACTCAATAATGAATATAACATTTTTCAATAAATAAATAAAACACAAGCATAACGGATACGTAATCAAAGTACAGTCTGTCTAAAGTGGAATCGAGGCAATTTTCCGTAGTCGACAATATTCCGCCTTAGACAAATTGTACTTTATGTCTGTGTATTCGCAGGGACATGAAAATCTTTCAGAGTTAGACAGATTTCTATCTTACATAGAGTTTACTGCATATGCGTAAACACTGAAATAATCAGCATAAAAAAACACAGCTATAAGTAGCAGAATCCTTCATTTAACCTCTAATATCAGCTAACACAAAAATATTACTTTAAATGAATTTTAAAGCTTTTTTTATTTTTTAATACACAATGTGTTTTCATAGTATATTAAATACTTAATTTACATGGTTAATTTAATAACAGCATTGTCGCCAAAAGTGATTAATTGTTATTGATTATATATGTATTTTTTCAGTATTCCTAAACAATAATCTATGATGAAGATTTTTTAATATTTTTTTAAATAATAGTAGTAGAAAAGGAAAATATTCACCAACAGTAGCCTTGCAATAGCTGAAAAAAAAATGGTCACAGACAATAAAATAACAACACTATTAAGTTGGTTTGCGGTATGCCGCTCCATTTATTGAAAATACAAATTATACAATCATTAAATTATATGTCTATACATATATATAGTATGTCAGACTAATATTTACTGTAAATATAATGCCATTTTACATAGAGAGTTTCTCTCCGACAGTTTTAGGAGGGTGCAGTACTGTCCGACCATTCATTTAAAAAATAGCCTCTTTCTTCCCCAAATGAGGATCATAAATATGACGAAATCATCAAATATAAAGAATTCTTGAAGCTTAGTATCCAAGTATTAGCAGCTCCAAGCATCAGGTTAATTTCTCCACCTGTTTTAAATGAAAGGGTAAATATTTTAAGACATAAAATTGTTTTTTGTGCAGACATAATAATAATAAAAT
Source organism: Maratus speciosus (assembly GCA_963932465.1). Taxonomy (NCBI): domain Eukaryota; kingdom Metazoa; phylum Arthropoda; class Arachnida; order Araneae; family Salticidae; genus Maratus; species Maratus speciosus. The sequence continues at coordinate 248,467,778 of OZ010797.1, read as the reverse complement.
TTCACACAGGGAGAATAATCCAAAAATTAAACAGCATATCAATCAAATTCTCTTTTACAAGGAAAAGCTTCAGCATTTGAAAAATCAACCTGCTTTCGAAATCCTTTATGGTTTGCTGGTCTGAAATCACCAAAAATTCAATTGGACCAGTAACTTTCACCCCTCTCTCAGAGGGTCACAGATTAAACTTAAATTTTCCCATCCCTGAGAAAACCGCAACCAAGCTGAGTTGAGAGCATGCAAGGTAATGTGAGGGATTGGAAAGAGGACTTTTTCACTTTTGCTGTTAGCGGCGATATAGGACTTAGGAGGGGCGTGGCGTTTTTTTGCAGAAAATTTTTAAGACATTATTTGAGTTTGCAGACAGTTTTACATTTTATCTAAGTCTGTCCCCCCCTTCAATATATTATCAAAGTATACTGAAATCGTGCTATATTTTTAAGAATCTCATAGAAAAAATTGAATCCCAATTTATGAATGTTCTACCTATGAGTTTGGTTTGCACATGAGAAGTCCACCTTTTGTTCCTCCCCTTATTTCATTTTTTTTTTATGCAAAGTCTGATTATGCATTGAGTTGTAGAACAACAGACAATTTAACGTGGAAGGAGTCTATAATAATAAAAATAGAAGTTTTTGTGCATGTCTGTGTTGTGTGGAGACCACTGCACCACGGGCAATTCTGTGTATAACAAAAAGTTCTCAAATCCACAGTTAATTTTCTGAAATGTTACGGCAGACTGTGGTGGGGAAATCTTCTCCCGATGTTAATTACTTTTGTTGCAGGTCGGGTTAACCCATTTTTCAAAAGTAAGTTCAGTATATTGTTTTTAGGGATGTACCGAATACTGATTTTGGCCGAATACTGAATATTCGGCTAGTCAAATAGTAACCGCTAGGCCGAATATTCGGCTTGTCGAATACTTTTATATTTCAAAGTTTAAAGGCATTAAAATGTTAAATTTTAAAATAATATTACATAACATAATATTTAAAACAGAAACTTTTATTTTGATAATCAAGAGCTTTTTCAAGTAAACTTTATGCTGAAAAAAAAAAAAAAAACCTGCTTTGAGTTATTTAAGAAGAGGATAGTTATAAAACTTTTTTAATGAATAAAATTTTAAATTTCATGGCTTCTTCTGTGAATTAAAACAAATGAATAAAATTTTCTTAAATTCTGAAACAATCATTTTAAAATCAAAGAGAAATTGCGGAAAAATGGAAGAAAAATTGTACAGGATCATATATTATTTGTTTGTCAGGAAGAGACTAAAGTAAATAAATAATATAATCTATTTAAATTTTATATGGCGGCAACTCAGCAAGAATAACTGTTCTACTCCCTTTGATTAAGCAAGGAATTTTTTAAATGCATCCTAGATCGGTGTCTGGAGTGGGCGATCATTTTCAGAGATCGTAAACGTTCTTAAAATCTTAGCAAGAGACAGATTATTTACTGGACAATATTCAGGAACTTGAATTTGTACATAATTAATTCCGATGAAAATCCTCGGGATTGGTTAATTTTCTTAAATACTTAAAAAGCAAATAAATAATGTAAAAACATTATCTTTTATTTAAATATATGATTATGTTTCTAATTATTCTGAATATCTTTATAAATTGACTATTAAAAGTAGAAGTGGTATAAGGTTTTTAAAAATATGTTTTAAGTTTTCTTTAAGTATTCGGTTTGGCTGAATATTTCGTTATTCGACCAAACAGAATAGTTTGCTATTCGGCCAAGCCGAATATCTGGTAACATGGTTGAGTGGATACCAAACATTTGGTGCATCCCTAATTGTTTCAGATTCAAAACTATACCTATAATAATAAATAGCGGTAGAATTGATAAAAAAAGTCACTAGTCCAAAGAATCAGTAAACATCAGAGTTTACTGGTCTGCAGACATCATCACTGGTCCGCTACATAAAATTCTATAGAATTTTATGTAGAAATGTATAGAATTTTATGCGACGATTCTCCAATTAGCCCGGCTCTTTGCAAAGAGCCTTATTTCTGAATTAGCCTACGACATATATACAATAGAACCTCGATTATCCAAAGTAATTGAGACCGAACCTACATAATCGAGAATTTATCAATAATCATCTAGTTTAATATGTAACAGTCATCGAACTGCTTTTAGGACTATTTAAACTGCTTAATAAATATCTAAATTCAAATAATTTAATTTGTTTAGACGTGTACACAGGGAGGGGGGGACAAGAGTAGATATTTTGTGAGTCTTTTCCTTCTGCGACCAGAAAAAAGTGAATTGAAAAGGCGCATCAAAAATTGCTGCAAGAGAAACTGGGTGCATAAAATAATTAAAAAGGGTCGCCGGGCACATGCAGTAGTTAAAAAGAGATGCCGGGTGCATGCACCAGTTAAAAAGGGCCAGTGGGTGCATAACGTAATTTATATATAAGGACCGACGGGAGCTGCACCCTGCCAAATTGCCCTAGAGCAGCGTTTCCTAACCTTTTACTGCTCACGCCCCACCAGAGCATTAATAAAATAACCATGCCACCCCCCCCCTCCTTGTCACTCTGTAAATTATGTATCTTATTACAGAAAAAGTGAACTCTATTACAAGATGGAACAATATAAGAACCTTACAATCACTAATCATTTCACATTTTTTTTTAACTTGTTGAAAAGGTGAACCTTGTGTCACAAATGTGTTTTTAACATAATTCTATAAATGAAATTACTCTTCTTTGAGAATGAGAATCTTTTTGTATACATCTTTGCTTTTGCACCAAAAAGGCATTTATTGTACTTTTTCAACATCCCTCAATTAAAGAAAAGTATTATACATTCTGAATCTTCTCAAAATATCCTGAAGAATGACATATTTAGCATTAAAATCATGGGTCTGGAGTTGGGTCCATTTTTGAGCGAAAGAGTCTGAGTTTGGTCTGTTAAAATTGTCGGAGTCAGAGTTGTCCATTTTACAAGCAGGTCTGCATTGTCGGAGTCATCTATTTTTCCCACCAACTCCGCAGCCCTGATTAAAACTAATAACACTCACACATTTTATAATTCATTTTTGTAATGTTTTGAGGATTGGTGGAAAAGCTCTGGACACTAAATTTTCATTTTATGAATAACACAATACACAAAAGCATTTCATGATTCTTATTTTTATCAATTTTAAGTATACATTTATTCCCCATCAGAACACATTTTCTCTGTTTTCCTTTTCCCAATATCATGAATTGTTTTCCATATATTATCATCTGATTTTAAAATTTAAAATGTATATGTCGTCATATAAATTTATTTATTGTGCAAGAAGCCTAAAGTAGAGAGAGCCACACATATTTATTATCTACCCATTTTCTTTTCTAATGCTACTTAATATTTATAAATTTTATAAAGTTAATACCTCATTTAGATATTTCATATATTGTTTAGGTTAAATATGCTCAAGAGAATCAAATTTATATATACTTTTAAATAGTTTCATGTGTAAAATATTTTTCATGTGATTTATAGCAAAGTGAATAGCAGTTGAAAGGTCATTCAATAAATAATCGAAAGCATTACCAAATATTATAAAATACCTAAATAACCAGAAAAATTATAAAGATTTTTGGTACTTTTTGGTTAGCCGGGCACCAGTGTTATATATACATATGTGTGTGTATATATACAATAAATGTACATTACATATATATATATGTAACACTGGCCCCTGGCTAACAAAAAAGTACCAGATTTTTAATACTAAGATTAGATGTCAAAACATTTTAAAAGATTATTCATACAATTATTCTGGTATTAAACTATTTTAAACTTTCGATTGAGAAAAATTTTAAAATTCAATTAAAAAACCTGATTTTTAAAAATTTGCTTCTATTCTGTTTATTTTTTGTCTACAACATCTTTTCTTCCCAACATCTCAACCAAAAAAATGCCAAAAGAAACTGATAGCGAACGGCAGAGTTGTATAATATAGACGCACGCGCGCACACGAAAAATTTTCCGCAAAGTTCCGAATTTTGCTGAATTCTTTCTGCAAAATTCGGAACTTTGCGGAAAATTTTTTAGAAAAAAAAAAGTAATTTTTGTTATTGTATTTTTTTTTAATGCCAAAAAATTAAAAATGTTCCCCAATTTTATGTACGATTTATTTATTGTTTGCTTTTTGCTAGGGGTGATTCTGTTCTGAATTTTCTGAAAATTTAAGGTATTCGGTTCCGAAAATTAAAAAAAAAAAATCGGCCACCAGTCAGAAAATTCAGACATAAAAAAGTCACTGAAATATATTGCGGATTTCAACAAATGTTCGCCGAAGATAAACTAATTCTGTCAATCGTTTGCAGAAAAAATACCTAATTTTGTCAAAGCATGGCGGGAAAAAAATGCAAATTTCGGTAAATGACCGCAGAAAAAACGCGAATTTCTTTAAAGAATCGTGGAAAAAAAACTTTTTGTCAAAGAATCGTATGTAAAACGCAAATTACGTCGAAGAAGCGCAGGAAAAAAACTAATTTCGTAAAAGCATAGCGGAAAAAGCGCGAATTTTGTCAAAGAATCATGAAAAAAAAACCCGCAAATTTCTTAAAAGAATCGCGAAAAAAAACTGATTTCGTTAAAGGATCGCGAAAGAAACACAAATTTCGCAAAAGGGCCGCGAAAAAATGAGCGCATTTTACCAAAGGATCGCGAAAAAAACAAACATGAATTTCCCCAAAAGGTCACAGAAAAAAACCCGAATATCATTAAAGGATCGCAAAAAAAGCTAATTTCATCAAAGAATCGCAGAAATAAGCAAATTTCGTCCAAAAAAGCGCAGGAAAAAAACGAATTTCGTAAAAGCATAGCCGAAAAAAGCATGAATTTTGTCAAAAGATCAGCGGGGGGGTGGGGTTGGGGGAAATGCAAATTTCGTCAAAGAATCGCGACGAAATAAAATAAAAGAATAAACGACGAATAAAAAAAAATAATTTCATCAAAGGATCGCGAAAAAAGCCGAATTTCGTCAAAACTCCGCGTAAAAAACGTGACTTTCGTCAAAAGATCATGAAAAAATGTAAATTTCACCAAAGGACAGGAGAAAGCAAGTGCATTTTGTCAAAGGATTGCGAAAAAAAAAAAAAAAACAAATGTCGTCAAAAAATCTCGAAAAAACTAAAATTTCGCCAAATGATCGCGGAAAAAATGAGAATTTCGTTAAAGGGCCACAATAAAAACTCATCGTTCTCTTTAATTTTTATACTTATGAATGGACCCCTCCTTGCAAAATGTCATTCAGTTGTTTCAGAAGCAATGTCCATTATTGCATTTTGTGAGAAGAGGTCACAATATTAAGGATTGGGCTGTGTCCCTCCCCCCCAAGTTGGGAACCACGGCCCTAAAGTCAACATTACGTATCGGGAGGGAGTGGGGAAGATCGAGAAATTCAATCAGTTGCGGCAAAATCGCAAAATACTATTGATAAAATTAAACTAATCAACTGAAAAAAAATAACAAGGTACAAGAGTGACTTTAGAGAATGTTCTGCCCTTTTTTAAAAATTGTTGAATGGCGACTTTTTTTCTAGATTCAACACTAAATTTTCAAAAGTTCTATGAAATATGCTGTGTCAATATCAGAATTTGCACTTGAAAAATTCTTATTTTAGGTCTTGTAAATACATGTAAAATAATGTTTTTTACCCATTAAGACCCACTTTTGACTTATTACAGAACTATAACAGGGTGTCTACAGAAATTCTAAAAAAAAGTTCCCTGATTTTTCCATGATTTCCCTGACTATCTTTATCAGAATTCCCTGATTTCCATTATTAACAATACACATACCGTATTTTTTCATGTATGTCGATTCCTCATATAACACACTTATCCAGCCTGCTAATATCTCCTTTGCGAGAAAAAACAAGAGAAAAACACAAAAATTGCCTAATATTCATTAAGTATTTGTTAACAGTTTTATAAATCCGAACTCAAAATTCAATCCAACTTCATGTACTGGCCAATAGATATAGGGTGACCAGAAAATTTCCTCATTTTCTGAAAAATATTGAATTCTGCTAATTGGATTAAACTGGCCACCTGGTCCGGTTATGCTAATGTATCATTTAAAAATTTTAAAAATGGGTAAATTGCCTTCAATATAAGCACGATGTACAGAAAATTAGGACATCTGATCACCTTAATTTGCATTAAATATCAAAAACTCATACCATGCGCAACTTTTTTGAAAATATTGGGAAAGACTAATCAGCATGTTAAAAAATATGGTACATAAAATAGACGAATCAATCTCGTTGGCAAGGTAAATATGCAAATATTTTCATAATATAGACTAATTTCCCTGATTTTCGAATATTTTTACAAAGTACCCTGATATTTCCAGATTGATAAACCTCCCTGATTTCCAGATTTTGTAGACACCCTGTATAAATAAATAAAACAACACAGAAAGTACCATATACATTTATGTAAACAATGTGTATGAGTATTCTACATTATTGAAAAATGAAATTAACTAAAATAGTTTCTTTAAGAAATCTTTAAAAAATTTTACTTTTGAACACTATAGGTTATTCATAAACTTTAAAATAGAAATAATTTATGTAACACTTTTCCATCCAACATATCAATTAAGGGTACAAACAAGCAATATTTTGAATTTTAAGTTTTTTGCATTTTTTAAGATTTTACTCTTATTTTATGTAAATAGTTTAAAGACAGTTATTTAAAGATGTATTTTAATTTTGTTTTATATCCTTCATGGTTTGAAGTTGTGCTGTGTAATAAGCCAAAAGTTAAAAATTCTATGAAATAAATTAAAACATTGATAAGCTATTGAAAAAATTCTTATTTTTGTCTTATAAATATAAATGCATGTAAAATAATATTTTTCCACATTAAGATCCGCTTTTGACTTATTTCACAGCTATAAATGAATAAAGCAACACAGAAAGTGTCAAAGATTTATGTAAATTATGTGTATGACTATTCTAAATCATTGAAAGGCGAAATTAACTAAAATAAAGTTGCTTTAAGAAACCTTTTAATTTTTTTTTTTACTTTTGAACACTATAGGTTACTCATACACTTGAAAATAGAAATAATTTAAGTAATAGACACTTTTTTATCCAACATTTCAATCTTTAAGTGTACAAACAAGCAATATTTTGAATTTTAAGCATTCTACATTTTTTAAAACTTTTTTTTTTTATGTGCAGTTTAAAGTAGACAGTTGTTAAAGATATTTCAATTTTGTTTTATATCATTGATGGTTCAAACTGGCACTGTGTAATAAACTGAAAGTTAAAATTTCTATGAAATATATTGCAATTGTCGATAATATCAGAAGTTGCACTTGAAAAAAATTATTTTTTTCTCTCATTAATGCATGTAAAATATTTCTCACTCATTAAGATCTACTATTGGCTTATTACACAGCTACAGCTATAAATAAATAAATGACACAGAAAGTGTCAAACATTTATGTAAACAATGTGTGCGAGTATTAAAACATTATTGAAAGATGAAATTAACAAAAACTAACACAAAAATGTACTTACATCAAAAAGACAATCTTTCGTTGTTTGAAACACTGGCATACTAAATCAGCGTACTCTTAAGATGGCAGGTTTGACACTTTACGGTAAATCCTATAGCAATTTAAAAGAAAAAACTATAAATTATGCTAAATTTATATTTGAATATTATTTCAAAATTAGAATTTGTATTATGAAGTTACAATTTTTAAAATACAGTGGAAGCCCGATATAACGCGGTTCTTGGGAGACATATTTCACACCCGAGTTAATTACAATTATATGTTATAATTTTGTAATGGTCTATAGTGGCAGATATCTATTACTTAATAGATACAGCTAATTATGAATTTAAAATTATAATCTCATAATTTAACAAAAAAGTGACCACCTGATTTTATGGATTCATTTTTAAAAAGCGAATTGTTTAATAAATCATATGAACGTTTTTAATATTTATTGAGCTATATATAATGCATTAATAAACATGCTTCAACAATGTAAAAAACAGGTATACAGATATTTGTCATAATTCTGTAATAGTATATTTTCAAAAACCAAAATTTGTCTTTCACGGTTCTAAGTTTTTTACAAATTTAACATTTTAAAAATATCAAAATGTATCTTCTAACACACTTTTCAGAAACCTCTAACTTCAGATATCCATTACTTAGAAGATATAGCTAATTATGAATTTAAAATTATAATATCATAATTTTTAACAAAAAGCGACCACCTGTTTATTATATGGGTTTCATTTATTTTTGAAAAACGAATTGTTTAATAAATCATATAAACCTTTTCAATATTTATTGAGCTATATATAATGCATTATTAAACACACTTTAGCAATGTAAAAACAGTTATACAATTATGTGTCATAATTTTGTAAAGGTATATTTTCAAAAACCAAAATTTGCATTTCACGGTTTTAAGTTTTAAACAAATTTTAAATTTTAAAAATATCAAAAAGTACCTTCAAACAGAGCTGGAGATTTCAATAACTACAAATTTCTATTACTTTACTTAGAAGATACAGCTAATTATGATTTTAAAATTATAATATCATAATTAAAAAAAAACACCTGTTTATTATATGGATTTCATTTATTTTTGAAAAAAAAAATTGTTTAATAAATTATATAAACCTTTTTAATAATTTATTGAGCTATATATAATGCACAATGTAAAAACAGTTATACAATTATATGTCATAATTTTGTAATGGTATATTTTCACAAAAAAACAAAACTTGCTTTTCCCGGTTTTAAGTTTTTTACAAATTTAACATTTTTAAAATATCAAAATGCATCACACTTTTCAGAAACCTCCAACTGCAGATATCCATTACTTTACTTAGAAGATACAGTTAATTATGAATTTAAAATTGTATAATCTTATAGAATTTTTTAAAAAAGCGACCACCTGTTTATTATATGCATTTCATATTTTTTTGAAAAACGAATTGTTTAATAAATCATATAAACCTTTTCAATATTTATTGAGTTACATATAATGCATTATTAATATTTAAACAAATTTAAAGTTTTAAAAATATCAAAATGTACCTTCTAACAGACTTGGAGGTCTTATAGCTATAGATCACCATTACTTTACTTAGAAGATGCAGCTAATTATGAATTTAAAATTATAATCTCATAATTTAAAAAAAAGCGACCACCTGTTTTTATGGTTTCATTTTTAAAAAACAAATTGTTTAATAAATCATATAAACCTTTTTAATATTTATTGAGCTATATATAATGCACAATGTAAAAACAGTTATACAATTATATGTCATAAATTTGTAATAGTATATTTTCAAAAACCAAAATTTGCATTTCATGGTTTTATGTTTCTTACATTTTGATATTTTAAAATGTTAAATTTGTATCTTCTAACACACTTTTCAGGAACCTCAACTGCAAATATCCATTATTTTACTTAGAAGATACAGCTAATTATAAATTTAAAATTATAATCTCATACACAAACCAGAATTTGCATTTCACGATTTTTATTTTTCATCTAATTTAATGTTTTAAAATATCAAAATATTCATTGTATAATGCAGTTGGCGTTTGTTTCGTGTGCCTTCATATATCCATTACTTACAAAATAAAGATATTTTGAATTTAAATTACATAGCAATCTCATTAGAAAAAAAAAAAAAGGCAACCACTAGTTTTTATTGATTACATTAAATTTTGGAAAATGAATGGTTTAAAAAATCATATAAACCCTTTTTAATACTTAATTTAGCTACATAAAATCCTGTAAACATTCTTTTAAGTAATGTAAAAAATTCAGTTTTGCAAACATATATATGTATATCATGTTGTAGTAAGGACTTGAATGCGTATGACAAGTATTAATGATAGCGAGGCATTCATAAATTGAAAACATCAACAAACAAAAATAACTGATATCGAAAAATAATTTCGCGTGTATAAATCTTTGAACTGAACTAAATTATTAAACTTAAGTTATTAATAGCTTTAAAATAGTGGTTTATTTCGCTCCGGATGCAATGTAGAACCGGTACTATTTTAGGCTTAAGCAAATTGCTAATCTAATATTTACAGGTAAAATATAAATTTTGTGCAAGGGAGTTTCAGCAAAACATTACAATGTGTACTAACAGTAAAATAAACTATAGCTACTAGTGTACTTACTTGTATTTCAAGGATTGATGGGGACGGGGAGATAAATCCAAAATAAGCGTTTTCATGTTGACGCTTAAGTTGTTAGCCGCCATTAAAGTTTAGCTTGTGGCCTTGTGGGGTGATCGTGATGTGATGCCACTCAACGATAACTAAAGGTAGAACCGTAAACTCGGTTATTGTGCATTCAGCATATAATTTTCTTTTCCAGTCATTTTTATTTGAACGGGAAACTCGGTGAAACCTCTTGTTTTCACCAGTTTTTTTGTTCAAAGTTAAACCTTTATTTTTAACAGTGTGCTAAATTTCTTTCAGCACCATGTTATGTACTAGTTTGTATATGATGGAACTTCATACAGTAAAACATGTGAAATCAGAACTTTTCTATAACGAAAATTTTTATGGTCTGGTCGAACATTCTACTGTGTAACTCTACATACCTAAGACGGAATGATTTTCCGTTCCCTGTCGTTTCTATTGTTTTCAGCTTCTAATGTATTTTGTTTAGTAAAACCTTTAAAATCAGATGATGTTTGGGGATTCGAGACAGAAAAAAAAATGCATTTTTTTATTGTCTTAAACTAATTACAGAGTTTTTAGAGTTAAATACCCCAAACAGCTTCATTTTATAATGATTAGATCATGATATACCGGGTGGGTCTATGTCATTTAGCAGACAACCAAATAGCCGACAAGACATTTAGCAGACAGCAATTAGACGACAGGACATTTAGCCGACAAGTACATTTAGTCGACAGGACAATTAGCCGACAGCGACAGTTAGCCGACAAGACAGATAGCCGACAGAGACAATTAGCCGACAGGACAATTAGCCGATAGGACAGTTAGTCGACATGGACAATTAGCCGACAGGACGTTTAGCAGACAGGATGATTAGCCGACAAGACAATTAGCCGACAGGACAATTAGCCGACAAGACAATTAGCCGACAAGACATTTAGCCGACAAGACATTTAGCCGACAGGACATTTAGCCGACAGGACATTTAGCCGACAAGTCAATTAGCCGACAGGACATTTAGCCGACAAGACAATTAGCCGACAAGACATTTAGCCGACAGGACATTTAGCCGACAAGACAATTAGCCGACAAGACAATTAGCCGACAGGTCAATTAGCCGACAGGACATTTAGCCGATAGGACAATTAGACGACAGGATATTTAGCCGAGAGGACGATTAACACAGTTAGGTTTTGGTTTGGATACTGTTAGGTTTCGGATAGGTTACAGTCAGAATACAGTTAGGTTATAATTAGTTTACGGTTACGTTAAACTTGGGTTACAGTTAGGTTACGGTTAGGTTACAGTTAGATTACGGTTACGTCACAATTAGATTAAATTTAGGTAACAATTAGGTTACGTTTAAGTTACAAATAGGTTAAGGTTAGATTACGGATAGGTTACAGTTAGATTAGGGTTAAGTTACGGATAGGTTACAATTAGGTTACGGATAGGTTACAGTTAGATTACGTTTATGCTACTATTAGGTTACAGATAGGATACAGTTCCGTTACAGTTTGGTTACAATTAGGATTATGGATAGGTTACAGTTAGATTACGGTTAGGTTACGGATAAGTTACAGTACGTTACGGATAGGTTCCAATTAGGTTACGGTTAGGTTACCGCCAGGCTACAGTTAGATTACGGTTACGTCACAGTTAGATTAAATTTAGGTAACAATTAGGTTACGTTTAAGTTACAAAAAGGTTAAGGTTAGGTTACGGATATTTTACAGTTAGATTAGGGTTAAGTTACGGATAGGTTACAGTTAGATTACGTTTATGCCACGATTAGGTTACAGATAGGATACAGTACGTTACAGTTTGGTTACAATTAAGATTATGGATAGGTTACAGTTAGATTACGGTTACATTACGGATAGGTTACAGTACGTTACGGATAGGTTCCAATTAGGTTACGGTTAGGTTACCGCCAGGCTACAGTTAGGTTACGGTTAGGATACAGTTAGATTACGGTTACGTCACAGTTAGATTAAATTTAGGTAACAATTAGGTTACGTTTAAGTTACAAATAGGTTAAGGTTAGGTTACGGATAGGTTACAGTTAGATTAGGGTTAAGTTACGGATAGGTTACAGTTAGATTACGTTTATGCCACGATTAGGTTACAGATAGGATACAGTTACGTTACAGTTTGGTTACAATTAAGATTAGGGATAGGTTACAGTTAGATTACGATTAGGTTACGGATAGGTTACAGTACGTTACTTATAGGTTACAATTAGGTTACGGTTAGGTTATCGCCAGGCTACAGTTAGGTTACATTTAAGTTACAGTTAGGTTATAGTTACATCACAGTTAGGATACGGTTAGGTTATAATTAGTTTACGGTTAGCGTACCGTCATGATGCGGTTATTTTACAGACAGATTACGGTTAGGTTACAGTTATGTTACAGTTAGGTTAGGGTTAGGTTATAAGTAGGTTACGGTTACGTTACGGTTAGGTTATAATTAGGTTACGGTTAGGTTACAGTTATGTTCCATTTCCGTTACAGATAGTTTACGGTTGGGTTATGGATAGGTTACAGGTAGGTTACAGTCACGTTACATTTAGCTTATAATTAGTTTACGTTACGGTTAAGTTACCGATAGTTTATAGTTACGTTACAGTTAGGTTACGGTTATGTTATAATTAGATTAAGGTTAGGTTGCAATTAGGTTACAGTTAGGTTACGGTTAGGTGATAATTTGTTTATAGTTAGGTTGAAGGTATGTTACTGTTAGGTTACCGTTAGGTTACGGTTAGGTAACACGTTACAGCTAGGGTACAGTTAGGTAATGTTTATGGTACAGTTAGATTAAGGTTACGTTACAATTAATTTACTGCGCCCAGGGCTTAAATTCTAACAAAAAAAGTTCCGGAGCCCTAATCAGTACTACCGGTACAACAACTGTACCGTTCCACACCTCCCCCCCTGCCCCTGTAATCTGCATATTTATATTTGATACATTAATTGCAAAATTTAAAGCATTTTTTTTTCTTTAGCAAAATAAAAATTTTAAATATATCTATCAGCATGTACTTAGCTGTCAACTATTCCACTTTTTAGTTATCACTTCTTCTGAATAGTAAAAACCCGTGCCTATTTTTTATGTTAATTAATTGCAGAATTCTGCGATTAAATAGGGTAACGATTATGATTAGGAAATGGTGTTAACACAGAAAAGGGATAGTTCGCAGCTATGCATTTTTAAGAAAAAATGAATGAAATTTACAGAAATGAATATTTATATGCTGAAGAATGGAACAATGTTTTACAATTTCCTGAAAAATGTGCATATCTTAAAGTATAATCATTTCCTTCCGCATAACAATCTTTTGCGGTGAGTCTCTGAAAATCAGATAAAATTAAAAATTTGACAAAGTTATCGGAAAGAATCTATGCCTTTATAGAAAAAGGGGAAACACTGCTCGATTGCTTTCTATCAGAATAACAATACATGGTAATTATATCTATTTACAAAGGAAAGTGACTTCGTATAGGTGCAGAGAGCCTTAGCGTGGGTACCGTTCATGATACAAAATAAATAGAAAAATCACTAACGTGATTTTTATACTCGTACGCAATAGAAGACAAAAAACCTCGAACAAACAAACATCAAGCTCATGCTTGTTGGATAAAACAGAAAATATTCTTTTCAGGTTAGATATCGAAATAATAAAAAGAAAACCCAGCCAATAAAAAATTATCCTACTGTCACAAAAGAAAATCGAACTGAAAGCAAATTTATTGTTCAGTCTCTTGAGTGGTGCCGTATTAACACGTCGCCGATATAAATTTGAAATAGTAAAACGCGATTTCTGTTTCCCCTTCATTCTGATCATAATAGCATTAAAATGATTTGAAGTGGAATATAATACGTAATTTTAAAAGAGGATTTTTTTTTTCAATACATGAATAAATAAAATTTTAAATGTTATACAGATTGAGCTCGATTCAGTCTAAGCCTAAAAACTGATATAAAAATTGAGACCGTTTTATCTCCATCTCCTACGTGTGTGACACATTACGTCACATATAAGTGTTTTGTTAAAAAGAATGCAAAAGCTTGGAGATGGGAAGGAAAGGAAAAGGTAATTTAAGCTTCGGTTATTCGGAAGCGCTATTGCACTGGGCTCCGGTACCCTGTATTTATACAGTGTAATTTTATATCACACTAGCTGACCCACCCGGCGTTGTCCAGGCCCATCATAATAACCTTAAATAAAACTCAAGTTTGTATGATTTTATATCCTTTGAAAATCTTTTAAATGAACCTAGTTTCGGAAGTCCCATTACCTTCCACAGCCTCTCGTGTGTTCCCAACAAATCTCTTTCCGAACGAACCTGTGAAATGGGCCCCCGCTACCTAAAGCAGTATGTACCGGAAGTGCTCCGCACGTGCCGCAGATAATCGAAAACCAAGTCGAGTGAGCCAAATTTCGTTGTAATCAAGCCCATATAACCCGAAAAACGAATGCATCATTAATGTTCGAAAATGTTGGTAACTGAAGTCTAAGATAAACTTTCATAATACAGAAAGTAGCTGAATTGTAATCTAACTGAAATGAACCAATTCCCGTTGAAATCGGTCCCCTAGAACCCGAGGAAAGAATACACCCCTAAGCGGTGGAAGGTTGCCCCCCCCCCTCTGTAAGTTTCACGGACTACTTTTAAAATTAACACAATATTTAATAAACGGAGGAAATCCCGGGCGGCAAACAACGTAGCTACGCTACTGCACCTAACGAAAATTTTCATACGGATTAGACATTCGTTTTATTCGATGTTAGCATAAATTAGAGGCCCGATGTAATTATGAGCGCGCTAGAGTGCGAAGCCAGCTAGTTTAATAAAATGTTATTATTATATGTTAAAGCCTCGATAACTCGACATCCTCATAAATAAGTGTATTTAGTTAATATTATTATTTATACCTTTGCTCTAAAAACTGGATAACTTGAAGATTCATTAATCCGTTTTATTTTCTATCGAATACAAGTTATACGGTTAAACCTTGATGAATCCTCAAGCTTATAAATCTATGTTTTTATTTAAACAATTATCATTGGTCATTGTGGTTAAAACCTTGATAACTCTGTATCCTCATAAAGCAGTGCTTCTATGCAATAGAATATAATTAATTTTCTTTACATCCGCAATAAAATTAAAATAACAAGTTATCCCCAAACGATCTCTCTAAACGCAAAAACCTAGTTACTTCGCTATCTCTTTAAATTTATATTTTAATCAGTTTGATATAAATTTTGTATGATTTCCAAAAAACCTCGAAAAGTCGTCATCCTTAATCATCTGTGATTTTATTAAGTCGAATGCCATTAATGAATTATATATATCCAATCTTGATAACTTGACATTCTCACAAATTCGTCTTTTTGCGCATCGAATTTATTTAATTTATATATTAAAAGATCAGTGATTCGCCAGTCTTAATAAACCTTTGTTTTTGCTGAAAGAAGTAGTATTTATTTGTTACTGATTTGGGGCACTATAATATCGATAGCTCATCAATTTCACAAATCAGTGCTTTTACTCAATCATCATTAATATTTTATACATAAGCATTAAAACCTCAATAACTCAACTCGTCAGCTACTAAAAGTGTGTTTGTATTTAAGTGTAGAATAAGTTTTCAGCGAGATCGCATTTAACGACAACCCAGTTTTTAGCGAGGAAAATTGAATAAAACCTATACCAATAAAAGAAAGTTTCGCTCTGTCTGTGTGTATGTGAGTGTTTGAGTGTCTGTGTGTCTGCGTTTGATGACTAGCAAAATCTACCGCACGTAGAAGTCTGAACATTTAGGTGAGAACAGTCCAAGACATGTCCTGATGCACCTGACAATCAGATTTTTCTTTTTTAGTGTTCCGTACTTAAAAAGTAAAAACGGAAACCATTATAAGATCACTCTTGTGTCTGTCTGTCACAGCCATTTTACTCGTAAACTATGGAACGTGGAAAGTTCAAATTCGGGGAAATAATAAAGACAATTGACCCACATATTTTCATATTAATAAACATTCATAAATATATTTAGTAAAAAAGTAGAGCGGCTAATTATGCTATTTGAAAAAAAAATTCTTTTCATTGTATATCATGTGGGGTATCCTGTGAAAGCGTTTGTAACGCTGAACTCAAAAATACATTCCTTTTAATTTTAGGTATTATATTTTCAAAGATATTGTTGAAAATGTAGCGCAAAAATATGTCCCCACCCCCCATCTAATTCCGAATCTACTGAAACTAAAATTATGAAAAAATTAGAGGTAGTAAGCATTAATATAAACCTTGCCGGAAAATTATAGCGATTACCCTAGGTCACATAGTTTTTGAGTAATTAGCGTTTTTCTGTTATACACAAATTTCGATTTACGGGCATTCAGAAAAATTGTTGAGCATCGCTGAATATACCTATCGTTGCAGAAGAATAAAAGCATTGTTTATAATGATTTTCGAAAAAAATCATCAGTAATTAGCCGAGATATTAACCCTTAAAGGTACGGTCAGTTTAGACATACACAAGGAAAGGGGCGGCGTACTCTATGCCTAGTTAACAACTTTTAATGATATATATGTGTAATGTAATGTCCAGTAACAGTATAAAAGCAATAAACGTCAAATTGTTAAAAACATACTAATTTAAGGGGTCTCAGGACTCTAAAAAGTGGAAAAAAAGACCATTTTCAACATTTAATGTCATAAAATGTATATGATTTTAAAACACAATTTTAATTGGAATGAAAGATATAAGTATGTTCTTTCGTTTCATGTATTTAAAAAATTGCAAGATACAGAATTAGTATTTATAGGGGGCTCGAAACTGTTAGACATTTGCCGAACAAAAAATTGGCATAACAGTTTACGCGCAGGATTACAAAATAAATGTTGCAACTAGAATGAAAATTTTGGTGCTTACTTATACTTCAGATTGTAATAATTTCCCTGATCTTAAATAAATTTGTATTTAAAGCATTTTTATATTTTTAATGCAATGTTGCATTTAGCTAATACAAAATTCTGTAAATTTCAACAGTAAAATCACCTGAAAACTATTTTTTTCATCAATAAAAAGGAAATTTTAGTTTCAGTTTATACTGACTAACATGAAATATATGTTTTGAAAATTTCATGAATAAATATTCAGAAGTTTTTCAGGTATCCTGCGCGTTATGCCCAAAAAACGCCATTTGGAAAATTATGACTTTAAAGTTTCGGAAACGCCGCTTCAGCTATTGAGCGTGTATAAATCTAAAAGCCAAAACTTCTGTTCTAATGGGAATTTCAAGGAAACAATTATATCAAAATATTCAGAAAAGATAGGAGTTTAACATCTAAAAAAATTAAAATTTCTTAAATTTTGAACCTTTAAGAGTCCTGCGACCACTTAATCCTTTCCGGCACGGAGTAATTCTATTTATAAACTTATGAAATAATGAGCTGACACCAGAATTTATAAACGAATTTATTAGAAAATGTGAACTTGTTTATTTTCACGTACATGATAAAAGGAAAATTTTAATTAAATATTCTTGGTGCCGTTTGTCTGTTTTGGAATTAAAATTAGGTGTCGGTTTTTTAAGAACATCGCCCTCGAAAGATTTAATTAGAATGAATCGCATGAATACTGTGGGATTCGCGATAGTCTGCATTGATTGTATCTCGCAATACGCCTCGAGTGACTTTAAAAGTTAATTAAACACCTATCTGGAAAAACGCGACACTGACCAAGCCGGCGTTGCAATTTTGAGACCTCAATTCGAAGCGCGCTTAGCACAATGCCAAATTTAAACTTTGAACAAAGGTTTTGTTTTAGCCACACTGTAGAAATAAAGGTTATTACTACGTTGAATTTAGTTTCATGAAATGCCAAATGAAGTTTAACTATGCACTGTTTTTATTGTCAGTACCGAATTAAGTTCATCATAAACAGATTAGGATAATATTAAAAAAAAGAGTATATTTGATATTATTTAGGTTCCATATCTCTTTTAACTTTCATGGTATACCCGATTATACTTTTCTAATATATACAGTAATACCCAACCCTACGTTGTATAGTTTTTTTTTTTTTTTTTTTTTTTTTTACAAAATCTTAGTATTATTTTAGCAATTTTTTTTTATATATAATACAATTACAAATTTATATACTTATTGTACGGAACCCTCTGTGCGCGAGTAATGCTCGCACTTCACCGTTTATTTATACATTCGAATTTATACAAAGAAAGAGGAGACAATTCTATACTTATTCGTGAAATATTCAAGAGATAAACATATGAAACTTCAAAGAATAAGTTTAACATAGAGATAAGAATAAAGAAATTCGTATTTGGAAACACAAATGCATTTGCTTTGAATTTGCACCACACTGTAGAAATAAAGGTTATTACTACGTTGAATTTAGTTTCATGAAATGCCAAATGAAGTTTAACTATGCACTGCTTTTATTGTCAGTACCGAATTAAGTTCATCATAAACAGATTAAAATAATATTAAACATAGTTATACGAACAGCTATGTTTGATATTATTTAGGTTCCATATCTCTTTGAACTTTCATGGTATACCCATTTACACTTTTCTAATATATACAATTATACTCAACCCTACGTTGTATAGTTTTTTACAAAGTCTTAGTACTCTTTTAGCAACGATTTTTTTTTTTTTTATGATACATTTACAAATTCATATATTTATTCTATGGAACCCTCTGTGCGCGAGTAATGCTCGCACTTGACAGTTTATTTAAGGGTCGGGGCCCCTGTGCCTCTTTCAGTTTTTATGCTCTAATTTGTTAATAACTTACCCCCTTTATATCCGATCTTCTTCGTTCTTGGGGCCAATTCTCCATTTAGTTATTCCCTCATTTCTACATTCCAGTTAAGACCCTGGCAGCCTGGGACCCGGTACAGCACCCCTTGAAGTTTTTGCGCCCTAAATTGTTAATAAATTGCTTCCTTTTAATCCGATCTTCATTTAGGTATCCTTTTTTCATTTAGTTATTCTCCCATTTCTACATCCCAGTTAAGACCCTTGCTCCATTCTCCCCCCTAGGGTTCCGTAGTTCCCTTGAATTTTTTGTGCGCCATGCATTTTCCACCCTCTAATTTTCTACCTTCTCAGTGCATAAATTTAAAACTGAGTATTGGACTCTTTTTCCCAGGTCCAACACTCTCATATTTTATTTGGGCCCTAGGATAATCAGCTATCCAGTCCTAGGACAGCATTTGCCCAATTTTTGGCGCATTTCTTTAAATTATTATTCTAAGAAATACTAATTCACAACTCTATGGTTAATTTTGAATAATTGAAGATCTAAGACCTTTTAACATATTTTCAAGTTAGGGCCCTGCTCTTAACTATCAGTTGGCCTTTTTTGGGCCCTTTATTGTAGCTCCCTTAAAAATGACCCGATTCATTAGCTTTTTTTTTTCTAACAACTTCTTAAGTCATCTACCAACTCCATGAACGATAAAAAAATTTCTCACTTCAGCTACCACCAATTTTGAATATTAATCTCTTTCTTGGGGCCTTTGTTGCAGCTTCTTTAAGAGCAATCTTACTCTATTACAATTTTCTACTTCATAGTTCTTGCGTCCTACAGCTACTTTAAAACTATTAAATTTTTTTCCTTTGCCCAACTACATTTCAGTTAATATCCTGCCCCCTGGGCCCGGTCCTTCTTTATACCCAAGCTACCACCTTTTTTGAATATTAATCTCCTTTTTCGGCAACAACTTACGTTTACTCACTACATCCGTAAATTAAAAGTAAAAATCGCGTTACGTTAACCCTTAAATGCGCGATTTTTTATTTTGCTTCGAAAAAATTATATATGATTCTCTGAAAAGTTTATTACACAGGAAAAATAATGAAAAAAAAATCAGATACATTTTTCATATAATATGGCAATCTTTTCTTCTGTTGCGCATCTGCAATACAAATAATAACTACTGTTGTGTGGCTGTTTTACGCTAAAATTTCGCAAATCAGTAAATATCCGTTTATTAAATAATATCGCGTTAATTTTAAAAGTAGACCGTGAAATTTATAGAGGAGGAGGGAGGCAACTTCCACCGCGTAAGGATAAATTGTTTCGTCGGGTTATAAGGGCCCAATTTCAACGGGAATTGGTTTATTTAACTTAGATTACAATTCAGTTACTTTCTGTGAAAATACTACTTTCTGTGATTATGAAAGTTTATCTTAGACTTCAGTTAACGATATTTTCAAACATTAATGATGCATTCGTTTTTCCGGTTCTATGGGCTTGATTACTACGAAGTTTGGCTCACTAGACTTGGTTTTCGATTGTCTACGATACGTGCGGAGCACTTCCGGCACATGCTGCGTTAGGTAGCGGGGACCCAGATTACAGGTTCGTTCGGAAAGACGTTTGTTGGAAACACACGAGACGCTGTGGAATGCAATGGAACAACCGAAACTAGGTTCATTTAAAAGATTTTCAAAGAATATAAAATCATACAAACTTGAGTTTTATTTAAGGTTATTATGATGGGCCAGGGCAACGCCGGGTGGGTCAGCTAGTGTGATATAAAATTGCATTGTATAAAATTTGGTTGTATCGTAGGGAACTAGAAAAAGCAAGCAAAAACTTCATACCGCACAGTTTGTTTTTTATTTTTAATTCGATATAGATTTCGTTATTCATATGTCTAACTGTTTTATACGTTATTTTATACGTCCGAGTTATTTTCTTCTGATGGACTGGTGGCTTCTATTATTATGAAACAGCCATTATAAATGAAGTGTTAGGGGAGGATAAAAAGCAGACGTCAAAAAAAAAAAAATATATATATATATAGCCATTTTTTTCCACCATTCCGACCAGAAAATCAGAGTTCAAACTTTTACGGCTGCTCTTTCATCTTCACCTAACACTTCATTTATAATGGCTGTTTCATAATAATAGCAGCCATCAGTCCATCAGAAGAAAATGAAGTAATGGAAATGCCGGGGGCGACACTAAATTCTGAAAAAACAGAATTCCTGTTCTCTAGTTTAATATTATTGTATTAAATTTTCAGTTCATTTGTAAACGTAGGTGTATATAATCCAACAATGGCATTCATTATACAAATAATAGTTTCTCCAAAATAATTTTTTACATTCCGTGTTTAAATGTTTAAGTTTCTTAATTAAATCAGAATGAGAAACAGTCCTAATATATTTTTTTTAATCATTAACAGTGTTGAATTCATGGGGTGACCCGGGGGAGACATTCTCCCCAGAGAATAAATGTCCCATGGAAGCTTTGAGATTTTGTGTTTTCAATGGTCAAAAAGTACAAATTCCAACCCCACCCCCATCCCGGAGATCACAGAAATCCCTCACGAAAAAAATGTGTCTAAATTCAACTTGATCAATAAGAGAAAATTAGGAATAATCCAGTTTAATGCCATAATATGCTTTATTTGTATAAAATAAATTTATTAGCACGGCTAAATTGGTATCAAATAATAGCTCTTTTTCGTTAATAACCGAAGAAAATGAAATGAATAAAGAAATGTCCAAACATGATGATTGATTTCTCTTTTCAACTGTTGCATCATGCTTCCGCCATATACGCATATGTTGGCGCAACACTGTCTGGAATAAATAATGTTAGGGTGGAATAAAAATAAACAGCTCTTAAATTTACCATTATCTAGTCAAAAATAAATAAAAAAATAAATAAATTACTGATAAAAGGAAGTTAGATATAAAGGATATTATTTTAATGTTTTTATGCATAAAAATGTCTCCATGAATATTTTAGAAAGTTTTGGAAACAGGGCCGCCGTTTGAGGGGGGCAATACCCCCCCCCCCCAAGGAATTTGATTTTTCGGAAAATTTTCATCAATTGTCAGACTCAAACAAAAATTTAAAAAATGCTCAAACGCTATGATAATTTATCAGATTTGATTACAATAAAAACATATGCATTAAATAAATGATTTATGCATAGAAATTAATAATTATACAAAACATTTCTTATTCGAACTTTCTTAAGGTGAGATATATATCGTACTTTGCCTAATTTAAAAAATACATGAGAGAAATTTTCTTTTATCAATTGCTTCTCAGCTGTGTACAACTTGCCCCTGATGGCTAGAAATTCAGGTGTATTTTAAGAGTTTTTTAAGATAGTTTTTTTTAGGGGTGGAGGAGGGGCGAGTATAATTCAAGTTCTTAATTATCCGACTTTTTTACTTTTTTGGATTATTAGTGTCACATTATATTTACTGCAATCATTGCAATGTTATCAAATTATTTAATTATTTGCTTTATTAAATTATATTATATATGGTACACTCTAAATAAATTTTAACGCCTAGGAATGGAGTCTGCGAGCACCCAACAAAACAATTTCTTCAACACAAAACCGACAGACTTCCACCAAACCCAAAAGTAAAAGAAATTTCTCCATATTTTAACACGTTTATAATAAAGTGTTGTATAATTTTATCCCTTAAGTACAGAAATGAACACATGGGTATTACTATGAGCCACCATTAATAGTCAAATCTATAGTTTTTCATTTAAAAAATATTCAGGACTTCTTTGTTAAAAACCAGATCACACCAACTCCGACCGAAAGATATAAAGCACAATCCGAAAAACCTAAAGTGTACAGTCGTGGGAAAAAAAAATTAAACACCCCTACTAACTCTGAAAAAATTATCGTAGAAGAAAGTTACTGGTACCAAACGATTCGTAATAAAGTCTACTTTTAAATGATGTATATAAAATTTGCTTAGGGGGCCATCTAAATCTTAAAACGAACCATAACTTTGTTTTTTTTTCAATAGCAGTACACAATTCTGACAGCATAAATGAACTCTACACCCTTCAATTAGCCTAAAAACAAACTTCTATGATATTCGTACCACAAGTGTCCGATAAATTAAGGAGTGGGGTTGCCCCCTTTCCCCCCTTTATTCTTAACTAATGAACCTCCAAATCTAATCAAGGTTCCTCTTTAACATGATAAACCGGTATAGCAAATTTGGAGCAAATCGAATAACTCTGCATGAAAAACCCATTTATCTAAATTAAGGGATGGGGGGGACTAGCTCCCCTATCCCCCTTTATTCTTAACTAATGAACCTCCAAATCTAATCAAGGCAGCTCCTTAACATAGTAAGCCGGTATACCAAATTTGGAGCAAATCGAATAATTCTGCATGAAAAACCCATTTATCTAAATTAATAGGGGGTAGCCCCCTTTCCCCCCTTTATTCTTAACTAATGAACCTCCAAATCTAATCAAGGCAGCTCCTTAACATGATAAACCGGTATAGCAAATTTGGAGCAAATCGAATAAGTCTACATGAAAAACCGATTTATATAAATTAAGGGGGGGAGTTAGCTCCCCTATCCCCCCTTTATTCTTAACTAATGGACCTCCAAATCTAATCAGGGAAGCTCCTTAACACAATAAACCGGTATACCGAATTTGGAGCAAATCGAATAATTTTGAATGAAAAAACATTTATCTAAATTAAGGGGGGGTAGCCCTCTTTCCCCCTTTATACTTAACTAATGAACTTCCAAATCTAATCAGGGAAGCTCCTTAACATAATAAACCGGTATATCAGATTTAGAGCAAATCGAATAATTCTGCATGAAAAACCCATTTATCTAAATTAAGGGGAGGGACTAGCCCCCTTTTCCCCCTTTATCTTTAACCAATGAACCCCCAAAACTAATCAGGAAAGCACCTTTCCAGAATGAACCTAGAAAAAAAATTGAAGCAAATCGGATGTTTCTATCAAGAGTTACCTCGTTACGTGAATATGTACGTACATACTTACATACATACAGAACGGCGGGCACATCAGCTCTCTGACTTTGATAGCCTGTGAGCTAAAAAGTTGAATTATGATGGTGACGAGTTATTGAGGTTGACATTGTTGGTATATCACCGACCCATATCAATGAGTCTTCTAAGTTCTTTCGGCAAAATGTATGTTTTGGATAAATATCATGTCGGCTATTTGACCTGTCGGCTAATTTTCATGTCTCCTAACTGTCCTGTCGGCTATTTGTCCTGTCGGGTAATTGTCAGGTCGGCTATTTGACATGTCGTCTAAATGTCCTGTCGGTTAATTGTCCTGTCGGCTATTTGACCTGTCGGCTAATTGACCTGTCGGCTAATTGACCTGTCGGCTAAATGTCGGCTAAATATCATGTCAGCTAATTGTCCTGTCGGTTAAATGTCTTGTCGGCTATTTGACCTGTCGGCTAAATGTCCTGTCGGGTAAATGTACGTTTCGGCTAAATGTACTTGTCGGCTAAACGTCCTGTCGGCTAATTGGTGTCTTCTAAATGTCTTGTCGGCTATTTGGATTTCGGCTAAATGACATAGACCCCGTAACCTAACTGTAACTTATCCTTAATCTAACCGTAACCTATCTGTAAAGGAAATGGAACATAACCGTAACCTACTTATAACCTAACTATAACATAACTGTAACCTAACAGTAATCTATCTGTAAAATAAACGTAACATGACGGTGCGCTAACCGTAACCCAATTATTAACTAACCGTATCCTAACTGTGATGTAACTATAACCTAACTGTAACCTAAATGTAACCTAACCGTAAGTTAACTGTAGCCTATCGGTAACCTAACCGTAACCTAATTGTAATCTATCCGTAACCTACTGTAACCTATCCGGAACCTAACCGTAATCTAACTGTAACCTATCCGTAATCCTATTTGTAACCAAACTGTAAAGTAACTGTATCCCATCCGTAACCTAAGCGTAGCAGAAACGTAATCTAACTGTAACCTAACCGTAACTTAACCGTAATCTAACTTCATCCTAACCGTAACGTAACCGTAACCTACTTATAACCTAACCATAACCTAACTGTAACATAACTGTAACCTAACAGTAATCTATCTGTAAAATAAACGTAACATGACGGTACGCTAACCGTAACCTAGTTATAACATAACCGTATCCTAACTGTGATGTAACTATAATCTAACTGTAACCTAAATGTAACCTAACCGTAAGTTAACTGTAGCCTGGCGGTAACCTAACCGTAACCTAATTGTAATCTATCCGTAACCTACTGTAACCTATCCGGAACCTAACCGTAATCTAACTGTAACCTATCCGTAATCCTATTTGTAACCAAACTGTAACGTAACTGTATCCTATCGGTAACCTAATCGCAGCAGAAACGTAATCTAACTGTAACCTATCCGTAACTTAACCGTAATATAACTTCATCCTAACCGTAACGTAACCGTAACCTACTTATAACCTAACCATAACCTAACTGTAACATAACTGTAACCTAACAGTAATCTATCTGTAAAATAAACGTAGCATGACGGTACGCTAACCGTAACCTATTATAACCTAACCGTATCCTAACTGTGATGTAACTATAACCTAAATGTAACCTAACCGTAACCTAACTGTAGCTTGGCGGTAACCTAACCGTAACCTATTTGTAACCTATCCGTAACCTACTGTAACCTATACGGAACCTAACCGTAATCTAACTGTAACCTATCCGTAATCCTATTTGTAACCAAACTGTAACGTAACTGTATCCTATCCGTAACCTAATCGTAGCAGAAACGTAATCTAACTGTAACTTATCCGTAACTTAACCGTAATCTAACTGTAACCTATCCGTAACTTTACCGTAATCTAACTGTAACCTATCCGTAACATAACCTTAACCTATCTGTAACTTAAACGTAACCTAATTGTTACCTGAAAGTAACATAACTGTGACGTAACCGTAATTTAACTGTAACCTAACCGTAACGTAACTGTAACCTAAGTTTAACGTAACCGTAAACTAGTTATAATCTATGCGTAACCTAAAAGTATCCTAACCATAACCTAACTAGGCTAATCGTCCTCTCAGCTAAATATCCTGTCGTTTAATTTGTCTTGTCGGCTAATTGTCTTGTCGGCTAATTGTCCTGTCGGCTAATTGTCTCGTCGGCTAATTGTCTTGTCGGCTAAATGTCCTGTCGGCTAATTGTCCTGTCGGCTAATTGTCTTGTCGGCTAATTGTCTTGTCGACTTATTGTCCTGTCGGCTAAATGTCCTGTCGGCTAATTGTCACGTTCGGCCAATTGCCTGTCGTCCAATTGTCTGTCTGCTAAATGTCCGTTTCGGCAAATTGTCCTGTATGCTATACGTACGTTTCGGCTACTTGTCCTGTCGGCTAAATGTACTTGTCGGCTACATGTCCTGTCTGCTAAATGTACGTGTCGACTAAATGTACTTGTCGGCTAAACGTCCTGTCGTCTAAGTGCTGTCTGCTAAATGTCTTGTCGGCTATTTGGTTTTCGGCTAATCGTCTGCGACCGATACCGGGTGATATGGAAGTTTCGGGAGTTTTGAAATATTATTAATTAGGAAACTATGTACAATAGAAAGGTGCTGTTTTCACATATATACTCAGAAACGTGTGGAATTTGTGTTTATAATGAGTTTTTTAATAAATAGTTAAAATATTTAGCAACAGATTGCGCTGCTGTAGAACATCAAAAGTGTCTGTACCATGTGTTATATAAGCAGATAAGTTCATTGGGTAACATATTCCCCAAGATATCGCTCAGATTTCACTTTAACCCTCTCGCTGCGTAATTCTTTTAACGCGACGAGCATCTTTTAAGAATTTTTATTCTCTTGTCACCGTTTTTTTTTTTTTTAAACAAAAACGTTTGTCTAATTTATTCGGGGAAAATGCTCCGATTAAATAAGGCAAAATTTACAATAAAAAATTACTGGTGGGAATAATCAAATAGGGTTTTAGACGAAAAAGAAGCAACCCCGAGAAAATCTCGAGTTGCGCAACGAGAAGGTTAAGGGTAGTTTATGTTCAAAAGCTTTTTCATACGTTAACACTAGAACGCCCGGAAGGAGTCGATTCGACTCCGACCATATGATTAAATGTCAATTTGAACCAGAAATTATTTCCCAAAATAAGTTAAATTTTAAAAACCCGGATTTACGTTAAA
Source organism: Maratus speciosus (assembly GCA_963932465.1). Taxonomy (NCBI): domain Eukaryota; kingdom Metazoa; phylum Arthropoda; class Arachnida; order Araneae; family Salticidae; genus Maratus; species Maratus speciosus. The sequence continues at coordinate 248,440,542 of OZ010797.1, read as the reverse complement.
TAAATCAGTCATATACATTTAAATAAAAATTCTGGTGTAAAATATTTTAATGAAACTTGCGTAAAATTTCCTGGCGGCTCTAGTGTTAAAGAAAATGCATTTTAAAGGAATTTTGATACAAATTTTGATGCGTAAATGCTATGTTTAGACATGCTTTCTTTGCGTGACAAAGCTTTGTTAGTTAAGCTGTTTTTTTAAAAAAAGATGAATCGGGAAGTTTTGCTTTTTCTTTTCTATCGGTTAATGTGTGGCGCTAAAACTGGAAAAGGACCGAGGACGTTACAAATCTGAAGGCTGTGGTAAAAAGGTTTGAGGAAACAGGCTCATTGGAAGATCGTCAAAGAAGTCTCCTGCTTGTTGTGTTATAATATTTATATTGATGTTTGATGGTTATATGTTTCTAAATAAGGTAGATCACGTTGCCAATACTCAATCCACTTTATTATACCATATCAAAACAATATTATCAATTTCGGTGCCACCTGTTGGCAAAAAATGTAACAAATGTAAACCGTGTTTTTCAATAAAAAACGAATCCCACATGTTTCTAAGCATTTCTCTGGCAAACGCATCTTTCTATTGTACTGGTGCTCCATCTGTTGGTTCTTTTTTGAACTATGAATATTTCACAGGATATTTGTGTCAGATGTCACGTGTCATGCATGTATGAACTGTCAAAGATACGCCATTTGTAATTAAGTATATCATTTGTATGTCAAGACGGTGCAACTGAATTCTGATGAATTGAAGAAATTCTGATGTGAATTAGCCGCAAAGATCGTGCGATTTAACGCCAATGGATTATTTTCTTTAGGGGTTAGTGAAAAGTAAAGTACCTGTGCTTCCCCTCTTCCCCTGCATAATCCAAGACCTCAAACGTAACATCTGGGCTGAAATTTTGGCCACCAATCCGCTCATTCAGGGAAAAGTCATCGATAATTTAGATGTTCAGAGGATGGCATGTAAGCGGAACCGCGGTGGTAACATGTGCTGTATTGTATCACACGGTAGATCATTTCTTGTCTTGTGATGCCGCACCCGACTCTTCATCTGACTGCACTTTAACTTTATTTCCCTCAGAATGAATTTTTCATGATTTATCAACTTTAAAAGATATGTCAAAAATTCCTTATCAGGTATATGTATGAAAATTTTAACAGAGTTTCTGTATTATGTTTCTAATAAATAGTCTTCAGGATTTTTTTTAATTTTGAGTGAGAATTCTGAAAATATGTTAATTAATGCAAAAGTCACATGAAAAAAAATTATTTGTTAACTTTAAAATTTTTAATGAAATTTATAATTAATATTTTTTTTTTAAATCCTGCAGACAAATAAAAATTAAACATTTTCTGCAAACAACAGTGCATAAATTACGAAAATCAGACAAGTGGTTCAAGAGTTATACGAAAAATTAAATATGTTGAAATTTTTAAATTTAATTTTTCTTTAAATGTTTTAACCTCTTCGGCCACTGGGTGCCCATACGGGGACCTATGTTTTTTTTTTCCCTTATAATAACTAAAATGTCCGATTCTTTTACATTTCTCATCACCCCTTAGTAGCTGAATGTTTTTTTGCGTTCAAAGCAAACGAATAAATGACAGCATCTAAGCTGATCCCGCATAAAATAAATGTTATTTTCATCTGAGTTTGCAAAATGCCTAAAAATGCCCAAAAGAGAGTATGACCAAGAAATTGAGAAATTTTCATAAGTATCTAACATAAATCTTTTTCAATAAAATATTTTGAGGATTTGTAGATTATTTACTTGTTTAAAGCTCTTAAATTTGTGATTGCGTTAATTTAGATTAATCTTTATTAAATTGATGTTTTTATGGAGTTTTGTAGTTTTTTTTAACCTAAATTACTAAGCGCCTAAAGGATCAATTTCAGAAAAGGCATTTTTTCTGTCATTTTCGATGTCATTTTGTTTGGAAAAAACCAATGAATAAGCTTCACATGCAGCATGTTCATTATGCAAATACATATTTCACAAAAAATTTCATTCGCAAATACCAATAAAAACAAGAAAAAAAAATCAAGCGTTAAGCATTTATTATGACACACTTTCCAACACCTCCTGAATGCTTTAACAAAACTTCGTTCATTAGGGAAATAAGTTAAGTAAGATAACTAAGTAAACATTTTTGAAAACGCATAAAACATTTGAAAAACTGATTTCAGCAATTTATAATAATGGATGGAAACATACTTGAATACTTTTACACAGTCCTGTAGTTTACCTAGTACCTTCATTACACGCCACTTTTTAGCTAAATTTTTATTCAAATTAAAACACTTAAAAAAAAAAAAACTGAATTCGCATTTCCAGAAATTATCATCCATAGAGGGCCATGTATCCAATTCTTTGCGCAGCCCTGTATATCATTTAATGTATATTGTACAAACTTTTCTTAGTAAACTAAATAGAGTTCAGCGTAGAAATGCATAGCTCATTTAAAAGCTACCTTTCAGAAATTTAAGCTCACTACCCGCCCTTGGCGACCAATTTGGTCTCCCTTAAAATTTATGTTTGGTAAAGCATGCTAAGCATTGTATCATGTTCCTTTTATTCATAATTTAATTTACTTGGACATCCATTAAATATAATTAATATAATCCCTTAAGCTAATATTAGTTTTTGTGTCATTAAAATATCTCAATTTGTTGGTTCTCTGTAAGCAAGTAAACCCTATTGGTTTACAATGGAAACCTATGGGAATTTGGCGAAATATTAGAGATATCGCCAAGTTGGCGGCAAACTTAGCGGCATTTGGCGACATAACATTTGTCCCTCTACGGTAACCCCCTTTATAGGTATGGAGATATATTAAATGCTGTTCAATAACCAATGAGATGAGTTTCATTCGAGCGTTGCCATTAAACAAGTAACAAATAATCGCGATTTCTGTCTCTAGCGTAATATATATAATATAGAGACTCAGTAACTCTTACGAATTCTTTTCTGTAGCCCTGTATATGAACTATAGCATTTATAGACACTATATAGTATTCATAAATGTAGTGTAACTTAAAAGCCGATATCATAATTAAAAATGAATTTCCAGCATCATTGCTAATATAGAGTACTTCGGATGCAATATGTTATCTGAAGTTCTCTGTGTGTCCCTGTAAATGCTATGCATTGTGTATTATAAATGAAATTAAGTTATAATAAACCTTAGTGACGTATATAAATTTTCTTATATATCAAATAGTTTAACATGATTGAAATACGCCGAAAACAATCCCCTCCCCTCCCGTATACCATTATGTAACGGAACTCTTTGTGTGGCCCTGTAAATGAATAATAACTATTCTTTGTACCGCATATTCTACAGAATTCATATTTTACTGCACTTCTTAAATACATATAAATTTTATGACATTTGTAAGAGTGTAACACCATTAAAATCATTTGAAACGATTTTTTCCCATCGGCCGTAATGTAAAGGAATACTTTTAACTGTCCCAGTAAATAAACTAAACATGCTACAAACTTCATTTGAAATAGGGAACGTGCTATGGTAAAGGTCAATAACATCCAAAAATTTCAGAACAATCGGAGTATATTTACGAGAGTTAGAGACTGGACAGACGGCCAAAAGGCCAAACGGACAGACAAACTGAGGTCATAAACACTTTTCCCCTTTGTTGGAAAGTGTTAATAAAAAAAAGGATTTGGTGATGCGGAACCCCTTGTAGCAGAATCCTTTTTTAAATGTAAAAATTTCATAGTCGCTAAGGAAGAAACTCTGTACAGTTGTAACTGCTGAATCGGAAACAACTCCAAAATGGAATGGAAACAAAATCCGCTATAAGATTACAATGTCTGTATAGCAGATTTAAACTTACTAAGACGGAATCTCTCTTACTAGAGAAAGATTCCTTTTAGAAAGATTTTCGTCTTTGAAAGTATATTTGTATAGTATTTTTTCTGTAGGTACAAAGAGATTTTTACGTTTAGGGCATGATTCCGTTTCGATAGGATTTACAACATTTTTGTGTTGCGATTTAGATACAGATATACCGCTTTCATTGCTTCTTACCTAGCTTTTTTGTGAAACTTGTCCTGGGAACACTGTTTTTTCAACAGTTTGTAATCGTTTCTCTCAGGCATGCTATACCCATTTTATGCACACTGTTCTGAATTACATTCACAAATTTGTGTTAAATATTACTCATTTTATACACTCCCATTTATTCATCCATGTTTTGTACGATAGCCCAAATGAAGCTCATAAAATATTGCAATCGTACACGTTTTGTGGAATCGACAGTAATCAACATAACTGCTTACAGATTACACATTTTTTTGAATATTTTAAATTTAGGAAAATTCATCATAACAGGTATGAGTAATAGTAGATGAAATTTAACACAATTATTCTATTTTGGTAAATAAATCATATGAGTTGCAATTTTCGAACCGTTTGAGTGAATTACAAATCCTTGCCCGTTCATTTTTCGCCCAGTTTGAAAATTGCGACCCATATGAATTATGAGTTATATCTTTCATTTTTCCCAGTGGTGAAATGCAATGTTGACTATGTTACACCATAATAAACAAGTTGGAAATTGCTCGTCAAACGTGGCAAATGAGGTGGGTTCGTACTATAACTAGTTTTATAATCATTTTTTGCACCCCATATTATACTGAATGTATAATTTTTTGCACTTCATGAAGTGCATAGTCTGATACATCATTAAAATGCACTTCCAATATTTTTTTCCCATTCCCCGTAATGTAACGGAACACTTTTGACTGTCCCTGTAATTAAACTATACATCCGATTTTCCTAAAATTTGAAATAGCTCAACAAAATTTTGCAACAATTATATCTTTAAAATTTCAGACCATTCGGAAGGCTCTAATATCATTAAAATCCACTTGCAATAATTTTTCCCATTGGCCGTAATGTAAAGAAAAACTTTTGACTGTCCCTGTAATTTAACTATACATCCGATTTTCATAAAATTTCAAATGGCTCGACAAAATTTTGCAACAATTATATCTTTAAAATTTCAGATCATTCGGAAGGCTCTAATATCATTAAAATCCACTTGCAATAATTTTTCCCATTGGCCGTAATGTAAAGAAAAACTTTTGACTGTCCCTGTAATTTAACTATACATCCGATTTTCATAAAATTTGAAATGGCTCGACAAAATTTTGCAACAATCATATATTTGAAATTTCAGACCAATCGGTTGGGTAGTTTTTGCTCTGTTACATGCGGACAGACAGATGGACGGGCAGACGGACGGACTGAACGACGACTATAGGTGCTACGTATTTATATAATTACGAACGCACCTAAAAAGGGAGAAATGTAGTGAAAGAAAAACTGTCTTCTTTTCTCCTTTCCTCCGTTTTTAAGAAAATTTCCTTTTCGACATTTTCCTTTTTTCAAGATGGAAATTTTCAGCTAACCATGAAGGAAAATTGTATATTTTGAAAAAAAAAATGTGAGCAATACTGTAATATTAAAAGAAATTTAATTAACTAGGGGGCTCAGCCCCCTACGAGCTACGCTCGCCAACCCCCGTTCAGACACCGCAGACTCTAAAAGCACGCTAATTTGATTGGCTTTAAAAAGATTTCGAAAGATTGAATTATAACTTAAAAAACAGTGGCGATCTCCCTATAAACGGGTTTCTATTCATTTCTCTTTGATTGGGGAATTTGGCCAAATCAGCTACTGTTAAAAGATACAACGGCTGCTTTCGTCTTTGATTAAATAATTTTAGTTAAACATTTCAAAATATAAAATGGATGAAGTAAAGAGAGTCTTCTTCTCCGGTATTTTTTAACAAAGCGAAAAGAAAGGTTTTTTTTTTTTTTCTTTTTTTAATAAGACATTTTAAATATATTGTTTATAATCTGACGTAATTTTCACCAAACTTTTCTTTCTCTTTTTAATATTCACGTGAAAATACTTCTGTTATGAAATGAAACATTTAAGCTGTCCTAACAAAAATAGTTGAAAAATATCAAATAAATGTCTCGCGCAATTTTTTAAAATTTAAGCTGTTTTGCGATATTAGTTTTTGTTCATTTTACGTTATAAGTGTAATGTGACGTAATTTCTCCTATTTAAGACTTCTAATGCATGTTAATGAATTTATTATTCTACAATATTCTTTCTCTTTTAAAATTCACGTGTTAATATAGTTTTTATGGTGTCATTTTCAATGAGTTCCTGTTTTTTTTTATATTTTATGTTTACAATAGTCACGCGTAAATAAATTTTTAATTTGAAGCAAACATTGTTTGCGCTGTTTATACAGTTGGCAACAGTTTAAATTAATGCCATATTGTAAATTATGTAACAAATATCTCTCAAAATGCTGAAAATTTGAATTTAAAATAGAAATAAAATCTCAAAAAATGAGTCAAAAAAAAAAAATTAATGCAATCTGCACTCCGGCAAATTCTAACGCATAAAATGATCTAAAAATGATTACACTGCCATGTATAGTTTTTGCTGCTATAAAACTTTTTTAATGGAAGGATTTTGTCCAACTTTAGCATTAAATATCTCTTAAAATAATTCTTCGATTTGAAAACTGTCTGCATCAGCGTCTTTATCAAACATTTCTCTATAATACCACCGATTTTCATATTTTTGCATGCAATATTTTTCTTAATATTAACAAAGAAAGACCTCCGGTCACAAAAAATTCAAAACCGGCGGCGGTGGTAGTTACTTTTTTTTAGAATAGAGAGATAATTATATTATATACATATACCGATGAAAATTTACACGGAACATGTATTCAATGTAGTCGCACCATTTTTTATTGCCTTGCCTACCTGCGGTTTCGAACGTCGATACTTAAATTTAAACGATGAATGCTTTATCCCTTGGTTAAGTACCAAATCATCAATTGCGAAAATTTAACTGGAATTTTCCCGTCTTCTCTCGAATGAGAAGGAATATACCGGTTTGTCAGTTTTGAAAGGAAAATTTCTGTTTTAACGTTCAACGGGGAAGGAAAAAAGAAAATTTTCAGTTTAATCTGGGAAAATGTACGATTTCCACTCAAAATAAAAACAAAATTATCTTATAAGACAAAAATTTCACATAAAATCAGCATTATTTTATACAATGAACATAAATAAAAAAATGCACTAAAAAGTAATCTCAAAATATCTTATATGCATAACAGTGCAAATAAAAAAACTTAATATTTTACATATAAAGTAAGCAGAAATAGAAATACACACACAAAAAAAATTGATAACACTTACGAAGATAAAGGATTAATTTTTTTAAGTTATAATTTTGTTCTTTTTACATACATTTTTTTCTTAATTGAAAGAATGTGATTTTTTCATTTTATTACCATAAAATGCCTAAAGCAAGAGCAATTAAATTAAATTTATTAATTCATATTTCCTCTCAAAAGTTGTTTTTTAAGAATTTCTGTTTGAAAAAAATGAGTCTGTAAAATCATAAAGATTTAAAAATGCACTTTTGATTCTTAATTTTTTACACTAATTAAACATTAAAAAATCCTTAATTATTGTAAAACCTTGTAAACCAGTGGTTTTATGAAATGCGCTTCAGCTAATAGCTGTTTAATGAATATTTAATTAATTTCATATTATAAATTTTTACATAAAATAGAAAAATGAATCTATTTTATATTTCGAATGAATTCCCTTTTTTATGAAAATGATTTTTAAGTTCTTAATTACTATAGCTTTGTTGAATCAGTATGATATAATTTTTTTTAATTCATTTAAGCAAAGCCTAAAATAATTTTAACGAACGTTTGAGTATGAACTAAAAACAAAGAGTGTTGATATATAATTATGATTTTTAAATTAAATATTTTAGCAGCACTTAATTTATTAAATATTCATTTTTACTTTATTTAAAACTCAAAATATGTATTTTTATTTTAGTTCTGTACTTATTCCTCTTAAACACAGTTATATTTCCAAGGATTAATTTATGCTCAAACATGGGAAAAATGTATTTCTCATAGCAGAAGGCATTTATTTTTAAAAAGTAAAGGTTTTTTAACCATTCATGATAATTTTTTTTTATATATAATCGCAATTTCAATACACATGCCATTACGCATTGAATAAGAAATATCTGCGTACTTTATATTGTGTAGCTCAGGCCTGAGCAGTGTTGCGAGATTGGGGACTTTTTTGCCCCAGATTGTTGATTGTCACCGTTCTTTTTAAATAGAAATATTCGGCCAATTTAAAAATAGATTTAAAATTCTGAAAAATAAGGCGAATTATACTATTTTAAAAAAGTGGTGACAGTAAAATAATCTTAATTAAAAAGTTCCCGATCTGGCAACACTGTGCCTGACCAACCTTTCAGTAAGCAAGGGCGCATCTCTGCGCTTGGCACTCAATAAAGGGCGCCATTATTCACATGACTGAAGACATCCTACAATATTTTTGCACTGTATTAGTACACGGGCGTCTTAAATAATGCAAATGAATCTTACAGTTGTAGAGAAAAAGTCCCTGCGGTTCTAGAGTTACATGTATTAACTTTCAAATTATAGATTTCTCTATGAGAGATCTATCTCAAAAATGTTTGTAGGGGAGGGTATAAGAAATTTTAATCGCGCATATAATAACATTAATAACAAAAAATATATAAACATGGAAATCAGAGATTTCTAGGTTTCTTTTAGGGTGTAGAAATCGCTTTGACTCCTTTTGAAGCCTGGAATTTAGTTTTATGAACAGTACAAAAACAAAGACAGGCATGGTGTCCAATCCATATGGTGATTCCAGATAAATAGTCTGGAAGTGCTTTCATACATAGAATTCATTCTGCAGTGTTTTATTAGCCACCGGTACGGCATGCTATTTCTTTCTCCCAGCTTATTTTGTGTCGTCCTCAAAAAATAACATTACCTTACAGAAGTCAGCCGTAAAACAAAGCAGTGCGATTAAATATTCTATAGCAATTTTTTTAACTTCTAAGCATCGCACATTTTTTTTTTTTTTTATACCGCCGTATTGGGAAAAAATACTTTTTTAAATGCACTTTGTTTGAAAACTCTATCTCCATTTATTTAAAAAATATTTTTTTTGTAGTTTCAGCACCATTTGTCTAGTTTTGGCAACTCGAGTACTCCATTTCTGTAGAAAGTAGAGGGAAAATAGTTGAAAAATAGCAATTATATCTTTTTGCTGCCATTTTCTCATAAAGACTGAAAAAATGTAATTAAATTACGTGCTATTTTGAAAAAAATATAAATGATTGATTTCTGATAAAATATGGAGCTATTATAAACTAAATTTAATTTTAAGTTTCTATATTAATATTTAAAACAAATGAAGACATTACGAGATAGCCGATTTTTTTGTCCAGTTTCTTGAATGACGAAATCTCTTTCTTTGGATTGGTGTATTATTCAGCGATAGTCACGTCCTATGCGTATTTTACTATGAATGTTGTTTAAAACTGGATCGTAAAGGAGGAATTCTTTAGCGGATGCGGATGACGCCATTTTATAAAAAAAAAAAAAAAAAAAAAAAAAAAAAAAAAAAAAAAAAATGCGTGTTTGGAGTCTTAAAACTGAACTATCTATATTTATATACATTTTTTCCTCGGGGGCGACACTAAATTCTGAAAAAACAGAATTCCTGTAATCTAGTCATTTTTAATTTTTCTAAGCAAATTGTTGAAAAAAAAATCTAAAATTTCAAAAGTCAAGAACGAAAAATTAACCCCCTTTACCCATCGAATAAAACAGCCAATGGGCATAGTGTGACAACATCAAAAAAAAAAAAAAAAAAAAAAAAAAAAAAAAAAAACTTTCATACACATGCACATGTGTCTTCAAAGAGGTGAAAGGCGTTTATTTTTCTGTTTCTTCTTAAGCATTAAAAAGAGCTGTTTCCAATTATTACCGAAATTAACCATGATAATTATACTGTATAAAAAATAACTACAATAGAGTCAAAACACTGTATTAAAAAAGATTATTCCACATTTTCATTATATTCCCACGATTCGGTATAATATCCTAAATATTTCAAGAACTGCTGAAAATATGGACTAATCTTTTCCCCCCTCTGCAGAGAAATGGCCTGAACTCCGCTTGCGCATGTGTAGAATTTTCTTTTTGTTTTTACAATTTGTTTTCTATTCAGTCAGATATTTTTTCCCTTTGAAAGCGAATGCGTGTGTGTTCGAAAGATCTCATGGTTGTATTAAATAATATTTTTATATGTTTGTGTCACCTTTTAAGTAGTTATAAGTATGTTGTAAAGTTTTTTAATAACTACAAATCGTGAAAATACGCATGATTAAATTTTCAAAGTATGTTTCCGGTTTTTAATGTGCTTTCACATGTTTTGAAAATATCTCTGATGCAAATATTAATGATTTTAAAGAAATAATTGTTTATATTGTAAATAGTTATGTTGTTCTATTGTAAATAGTTATGTATATTGTAAATGTATATAGTTTATGGGTTATTTGCAAAATATTATGTAAATAATACACGTAATAATCTATAATTTTATAATAATTAGTTTTATAAATGAATATTGTAAAAAATAACAAAATTACATTGATAAAAATAAATATTAAATTAGATATTACTAAAAATATTTAAATAATAATAATAAATAATCATTTATAAGACTGATAAAACTAAAGTTTGAAGAGGCATATATTTAAAGTCATTTAGTCAAATTCATTTCAATAAATTGAAAAGGAATTGAATTTTAGATATTTTTTAATGTAACATATTTTTCGAGCAAAAAACGTTTTGTACAGTTATTAAAAATAGGCATTAACTATGTTTTATTCCTCTTTGTATTACAAAGATTTAAAAACTACATAGATATATAAAAAAAATTGAGGGTTAGAAAACACTAAAAGGCATTTATAAAACTTGTCCTTGAATAAAAATAGCTTTCGTCGTTTCCTTACTAGTTTTATTTGCAGATTTAAAACACACTGAGACTTTTATTTCTTTAATATGTGTCCTATTTATTAATCAATATGCATATATATTTTTTTTGAGTGAGGGGGAGGGGTAAACGATAAAAATACAGTTTCAAAATGTTATTAAAAATTATTATTAATTATTAGTATTATTTCAATAGTTGCAGCAGACTTTTTTAACTACGCAGTTTTCTTGCATATTTGTTTTATTAAGAAATCATAATTTTGTTATGGTATATTAGTCGGAAAAACTGGTTTACCCAGAAGTATTGAAAATGCTAATATTGTGTTTATTAGAACATAAACTAGCCTAACTTTGCTCATCTAAACGCTTCCATAATGTCAATTATTTTTATCAGTTTTTTTTTTCAAATTTTAAGCGAAAAATAATTTTTATCTACCGTCCTAGGACGGGAATTTACACTAGCAAAAAAGATAACTGGTTGGAATAATGAAGGGTTCTGATCACCTTAAGTGACACGTATACCGGTCGCTCGTCCCCAAGGGGTTAACGCGTCGTGTTGAAAGATTCAGTGCTCCAAATGTGACGACGAAGCCGTTATCGGTTATGGTCAAAACTGTCCGAACACGTCAAAGACACATAAAATTTCAGATATATGCTGCCATTTTTCAACCGTGGAACATTCAATACAAGATATATGGGGATGACCTTATTTGATTGCAATACCTTATATATATACATTGTTTTTTTTTCAGAATATTTTAAAACCACACATTTCTTTTCCTTTTTGAACTATTTTTTTCATATTTTTTTACATGTGGACTTTTTAACTATAAGAAACAAATTTCTTTTAAAAAGTTAATTAATTTAAGAAAATAATAAATAAAATCTCATGACATATGGAAAATTACTGTAAAAATTACTATTTATGTAACATTCTTATTTTTAAAAATAATACACAAAATATTGCTGAAAATGCTATTTATTAATTTTATGAAATGCACGATAAAGATTGTCCATTAAAATAAATCCATTGATTGAAATATGTTAAAATGTTATTATTTTGATGGTATATAGAAATGATATTATTTTGATGTAAGTAAACCCTTTGAGGTCTGGTTGGTGAATTTCTTGACGATACACAAATGTCACATTAGCACCAGTATTTTGCAAACAAACAATACGATATGTTTCATACACGAAAATATGCACTTACTTATTTTCAAATAAATTTGGTCGGATATTCCGGTACCATTGTGACAATTGGGTATTAAAATTAAGTGGGAAGAAATTCACCCACTTGAGCTCAAAGGGTTAAAATTTTATTAATTTGATCGTATGTTAAAATGTTACTATTTTGATCGCACTAAAGTTTCATTTTACTAAAACACAAACATAAAAAAAATGCATTTAATGATTGCAATTTTGTATAATTTAAAGGGAATTGATACAGTAAAATCTTTTCTTGTATTTTTAATTATCCAAGCTTTACGAAACGTTTACAGAATAAGCAGCTATGACTGTCTACATTTATTTTCCAAAAATAAAAAATGAATGTTTTCGTCATTCTGAGAAAATGAATAGTACCGGTGACTGCACTAAACAATGCAGTTCCTTTTCGCTGGGGTATGCGGCATCCAATTACCAGGAAAACTATTTCTGCTTTGTGATAGCAGGAAGCCCTGTAAAAAGACATTAATGTCTAGAGTGCCTTAATATGAAATTATATATTTTATTCCACTTAAATACTTGATTGACGGTTACCATACCTTTACTAAAATAATCATTATTAATTATTATTTGCACTATCTCAGATTTATTTGGGGGCCACCAGAAATAAATACTGTCTGTTTTATTCTGTAAACGTTACACTTGTCCTTTAGTTATTATCTCCTTTTCTAAATTTAATTTCTTAACACGTTCAAGCCGGCGCGGTGGGTCACACTCGACTGTATCAGAGTTGTCAAGTATCCGGCTTTTTGCACACCACTATTATTTTAGAGAAAATGTTGTTCCTTTAAATCGCCCAATTGTTCTATTTAAATAAAACAACATTTTCTGTATTAAAATACTGGTATCCAAAAGGCCGGAGACTTGCCAGCTCTAATACAATCGAGTGTGACCCACCGCGCCCGCGTGAACGTGTTAAATACTTTGAATTTAGTAATGGTTGACTTGCGGTAAATGTCCTAACCACAAACCAGTGTACACATACTTTAGATAACAAGTGCTTTTAAGCAAAGTAAGTATATTTTACTTCAACTAATCTCCTTACCAATGGCCTTAATTACTTCACTGTATACCGCAATGCATTTTCGATCGCGTTCCTGCCGTAACATTACCAGCTGATCCGCCCCCGATTCATGATATCAGAAACTCCACCGAAAATACATTGCAGTCTAAAAATGAGTTCTTAATACTAAATTTTACATTTTACTAACCCTATCAAGGGTAAAATACTTCAGTTGCTAAAATGCTGAAATGATTGAATGGCACCAGGTTTTACGAACAAATTGTTTCATAATAAGTAAAAGCTGATTCTTCAAATATATTATAAATATAAAATTCTGGTGCCAGTGTTGCATTTGGTAACTTAAATTAAATGGGACATATATATCCCACCGCCCACGAAAGGGTTAATATTAACTAGGGTTGACAGTTTGCCCTCGAATTTTGTTCCAAAATTTCCAGTTCATACATGAAATAAAGAATAGTATTTTATGCTTTATTTAATGAGAATTTTCTTCTTCTGTCGAAAATATTGGTGTGAATTTGAAATTCCGGATTAAAATTAGAAGCTAAACTGGCAAACCTGATAGTAATGATCACCTCGCTGAAAAACCTATTACAGGGGTGCAACGCTTCAGGAATTTCCAGACCAGGAAATTCTTCGGCACCAATACCTTCTTACAGAGATTATTTCTTTAAATAAAGTGAAATTTCGTGCGTATAATCTAGATATATTTTTCTATAAACAGTTACTGATATTTGGACTGGAAAATTTCCTGAAGCGTGGCAAGCCTGTATTAATAATCATTATTAATTTTATCCTCAATTTTTTGTGATTGCCAGACGTCAATACTGCCCGAGTAGCCCAACGTGCGCGACTGGGATCGAGCTCAGCACCTCTGGTCACCCAGCTTTGACAGCAGAGCCTCTCGATCACTGGTGGGGCTCTAAGAAATTGATTCATCTTAAATGGTCGGTTTTAGTAGCTTCACTAAAACTCTAAATGATTCCATAAGCTGTTTATGTTGACATCATTTAAATAATTAACTCTCATATAATGAGTAGTTTCAGATTCAAGTAACTTATTAGTTTTAAAGAAATAATATTTGAATATTTATGTGCTTTAGATTTGTATCAAGTGATATTGAATTATTGCAACTGTAAATTAACAATGTTTCTAAAGTGATTTAAAGTAAAGCTAGTTTTCTGTGTAAGTTAGATTTTTAAAAGTTTTTTGAGTGCATCAACATTATCACTGTCAACATCACAAATGAGATTTTTCAATGATTTTAATAAAATTGTAATTTTTTATCTAACTTTATTCAATGGATGTTGTTGTAGACCGAAAACGTGAATGGTGAAGACGAGTGTATAACAGTTTTAACCCTCTGAGCGTTTGCCGGTATTTTTCCATTTTTCAAAAACCACTTAAATTTGTTTTAGAAAAAAATATTAAAAACGGAATTGTATTTTAAAGTGTATGTCGAATAAAGGGACATGAAGTGTAATTTAGAAACAAACAGGGAAAGAAAATTTAAATTAAGATTATTTTTATAAGCATTTTCATGAAAATTCAGGAAAGCCCTCAAGACGCTCGGCTGCAATTTATAGAAAACAGTTTATTTTCTATTATATTCATTTAGTGTGGAATACACATGCTGTATTTTATAAACTTTTAACCCTTTCAGGGGCAAAGCAATTTCATTGCTAAAGCGTTGAAATTAATGAGTGACACCGGAATTTGAAAACAAATTTACTTCTAAATACGAAAAAGCTATATTTCTCATATATAATAAAGCGAAAATTTTTTTACTAAAATTTTACTGCCATTGTGGCATCTGGAAATTAAAATTAAAAGGTTTCATAAAAATAGCAGCGCCCGTCAAGGGGTTAACTCGCTGCGTAATTGTTTTATCAAAATAGCTTCAAAAATTGCGCATTTAATTCCTTCGTGAGGAGCGTCTTTTAAAAATTTTTATTCTTTTGTCACCGGTTTTTCAAAACAAAAATTTTCTTCTGATTTAATAGATTAGATTAGATATGGCAAAATTTACAATAAAACGTAACTGGTGGGAATGATCAAGGAGGGCTAATTAGACGGGAAAAATTGTATCGCCGATGAAATCTATGGTTGCGCAAATTTTGCTACTTTTACGTTGCCCGAGAAACTCTCAGGTTGCGCAGCGAGAGGGTTAATGCTACCCAGGGAAAAAATTGGCCTCTGCTTACAAGTTGTAAAATTACCACAATAAATCACTCTTCTTGAAATGGAGAATTCCCATAAACATTGATTTAGAAAACCATCTTCATTCCTAAATTTTCAAGTTTTACAAAAAAAAAAAAATCGACTTACCTAAGACATAATCTGTACTTCTTGGATTAATAGCATCAAATTCTTTTTTGTTTGAAACGTACTTGTGCTTCAGCCCACGAGCTTTTTTATCGTCCTTCCAGGCGACGATGAGGTTTCTTTCGTCCTCTCGCTTCCCATACTCCGTAGCATCCTCAGGTATTTCGTCTTCTTTTCTCACAGGTAGAAAGTTACTCCTACCACCACCTAAGATGACCTACAATTATTATTAATTATATCATACTTGCCAACCTCACGTAAAACTGTTTAATTTCACTCAGGTCAAGTAAACGCGTTTACAACCAGAAAATTTATAAAGAATTTTTGTTGTTTTTACGTGGTGTAAAATTGACTTTATTTCCGCAAAGGCTTTTGACTCTGCGCTGAATCTTTTTAACCCCTTAACGGTTGCATTAAATTACGGTTTAAAAATTCAAAATGCCTATTGGCACTACTTTTCGAAAAAGGAATATTCACTTTATTTAACACTAGAAAGCCCGGAAATTTTACTCAAGTTTCATAAAAATATTTTACACCAGAATTTTCATTTAAAATTATTTGACTGATTTATTTAACGTAAATCCTCGTTTTTAAAATTTAATTTATTTTGTGAAAGAATTTCTTGTTCCAATTGACATTTAACCCTTAAATGCCGGAAATATTTTTCTATTAAAAATGAAAATATTTCATTTCACACCACTTTTTCAAAATAGAAATTTTTATCTCATCTTAAAGCGGAGTTTCTGCCATCAAACAAAGCGAATATTTCTCTTCACTATTACTGGTGTGCAAACCACAAAAGTACTGGAAAATAGTATGTTGCCAGAAGGCAACAGTAGGCATTTAACCCCTTAACGCTCGAATTAAATTACGGTTCAATAATTTAAATTGCTTATTGGCACCACTTTTATGAAAAAAGAAATATTCACCTTATTTAATGACAGTAAAAACGATACTAAAATATAGCCAATTTCACTATTTTATAAAACTGGTGGAAATCAAACAATTTGAGTAAAAGACACAGGCCGAGAATATGATGGAAGCGAGAATTAAGGGGTTAAGGGTTAATCATATGGTCGGTGTCGAATCGACTCCTTCCGGGGGTTCTAGAGTTAATAACACATACAATGATACCATAATAAACCAATTACAGTATTTTATAAAACTGATGAGACTAAATCAAACAATCTTAATAAAAAACACAGCCCTTGAATAACACGGAGCGATAATTAAGGGGTTAAAGGCCGGTTTTCATCTATATCGTGTTCGTGAATCATAAATTCAAATTATAGGCATTTCATTTCTCCATTTTGTTACCAAATCTTTTTTTATCTCCCTTGATGTTCTTTTTTACGTTATTTAGATTTTTTCTTTATAAAAATTCCTCGAAAAATTGTACAAATATTATAAAATTCTAATATTTATTCTAAACTAGTTGGATGTGCCATTCCCAAAACTTTCTACTATCTCATATATTTTTATATTCCAAAATGTTGTTACAGATATCAATATTTCGTTTTTATTAGTTCAATACTGTATCAACTTTGATTTTCATCTTAAATTTCTGCTTCAGTCAATTAATCGGAGTAAAAAGAGTTAATCCCGATCATGATATTTATTAAAATTAGGAATAGTCGCGAATAGTTGGCTTATCAGGATGGGAAGTTCCCGTCGATTCACGAGCCACTGGTGTACAATAGAACTACGAAAAATTAAGATGATTACACAAAAATCGCTATTACAGCGCCCCCTCCGGCGGAATTTTTACACATTTAGGGAGGACTTTCCTGCTATAGCCAAAAACATACACAAAAAATTGGTTTAATTCTATGCATAATTTCATACACTTTTCAAAGGTACAATATTGAAAAGGGTATAAAAATCGCTATTACACTGCCCCCTTCAGGTGGGATTTTTCCAAATTCTCAGAGGACCTTCTTGTCATTACCAAAAACATACACAAAGAATTTGGTTCAATTCTATGCATAACTTCACACACTTTTTGATCGTACAATATTCAAAATGGTACAAAAATCGCAGCCCCTAGCGGCGGATTTTTTCTAAATTAAGGAAGAGCCTACTTGCCATAGCCAAGAACTTAAAAAAATTTTTTTGGTTCAATTTTATGCATAACTTCATACATTTTTCGAGAGTACAATATTGAAATAACACAAAAATCGTCATTATAGCGCCCCCTTCCGGCGGTATTTTTCCAAATTCAAGGAGGATCTTCTTGCCATGACCAAAAACAAACGCAAAAACTTTGCTTCAATTCTATACATAACTTTACACACTTTTCGATGGTACAGTATTCGACATGGAGCAAAAATCATTATTACACCGCCTCCTAGCGACGGATTTTTTCTAAATTAAGGAAAGGCCTAATTGCCAAGAACTTAAAAAAATTTGGTTCAATTCTATTTATAACTTCATACACTTTTCGAATGTACAATATTGAAAATCGTACAAAAATCCTTATTACAGCGCCCTCTTCTGGCGGATTTTTTCCAAATTCAGGGAGGACCTTCTTGTCATGACCAAAAACCTACACAAAAAAATTGGTTCAATTCTATGCATAACTTCATATATTTTTCGATGGTACAGTATTCAAAATGGCACAAAAATCGCTATTACAGCGTCCCCTTCAGGCGGATTTTTTCCAAATTAATGAAGGACCTGCTTGCCATAACCAAAAACTTTCTTTTTTAATTTGGTTCAATTCTATGCATAAGTTCATACATTTCTGATGGTCCAATGGCGTCAGACAGACGGACAGACAGACATTTTCTATAAACATGTTTTTTGGAATCTCTGATCCCTAAAACGTGTAAATCCGTCGAAAACTGGAAGTCGAAAAAAATTTCGATTGCAATACTTTCTTTTATTTCAGATAGAATAAAGTAAAAACTAAAAAAAATTAGAAAAAAATTCTAAAATATTTATTTTAATGTAATGCTATACTGTACCTTCCTTCTTAGCATTTTTTTTACCTCTTTTCCGTGGTATTTCTTTAGATTTTAATACGTATGCCCTCCCTTTCCATTGCAGCCAGCTATGAATTGCTCTGACAGTCAACTACCATCATCTTCTGCGTCGGAGATATGGGACAGAGGCCCAGATTCATCGAGTAAACTGACCTCGAAATGAGTTGATTTAATTCAACTATTACAAACAATGTCGCAACTCACTCATAAATCGTGAAACAACCGGTCAGATCTCAGAAAATATGTAGTTAATTTATCTGCCACAATAATAAAATAAAAACTAGTATGTTGTGGCCATCACAAAACTTTCTTTTGCATAAATCACGTCAATTAAATCATTTAAATAGTACAAGAAATAACAACGATTCAGCACCAATTCATATCAGAGTATATCTGAATTTGAAGTTTAAAGAAAATTTGTGCAATAGTTCTTGAGGTAGAGCTATAGCGGAAATTCTGAAAAATGTAGCATAGCAGTGCTACCTGTTGAGCGATTTACAGCAAAACATAAACAGCACTAATTGATATCAAGGTATTCCTGAATCTGAAGTTTGATGAAAATTCGTGCTTTAGCTATTGAGATAGAGCTATGGTGGAAATTCTGAAAAATGCAGAATAGTAGCCACCTGTTCAGCGATTTGCACCAAAAACATAAAAAGCACTAACTCAGATCAAGGTATACCTGAATCTGAAATTTTTTGAAAATCCAAGCATTAGCTCTTGAGATATAGCTATTGCGGAAATTGCAAAAAATTCAGTATAGCAGCGCCACCTGTTGAGCGATTTGCACCAAAATCTACATAAACGTCAAATTATGTCAAGGACTAACAGAATCTGAAGTTGGATGAAAATTCGTGCAATAGTTCTTGAGATAGAGCTATAGCGGAAATTTTGAAAAAAAATGTAGCATAGCAGCGCCACCGGTTGAGCGATTTACATCAAAAGTAAACAGCACTAAACGAGATCAAGGTATACCTGAATCTGAAGTTTGTTGAAAATCCAAGCATTAGTTCTTGAGATAAAGCTATTGCGGAAATCGCAAAAATACAGCATAGCAGCGCCACCTGTTGAGCAATTTGCACCAAAAATTAAACAGCACTAATTTATATGTCAATTCATGTCAAGGACTAACTAAATCTGAAGTTTGATGAAAATCCGTGCAATAGTTCTTGAGATACAGCTCTTGTGGAAATCGTGAAAAATGCAGCACAGCAGCGCCACCTGTTTGACGATTTACACCAAAAATTAAACAGCACTAATTTATATCAGGGACTAACTGAATCTGAAGTTTGATAAAAATTCGTGCATTTTTTCTTGAGTTAGAACTATTGCGATAATCATGAACAATGCAGTATACCAGCGCCACCTGTTGAGCGATTTTCACAAAACAGTAATCAGCACCAAACTATATCTCGGACTAACTGAATCTGAAGTTTTATGAAAATCCGTACAGTAGTTATTGAGATATAGCTATTGCAGAAATCGTGAAAAATGCCGCATAGCAGCGCCACCTGTTGGGTGATTTTCACCAAAAACTAATCAGGTCCAGTTTATATCAAAGTCTCACTAAATATGAAGTTTTGTGAAATTCCGTGCATTAGTTCTTGAGATAGAGCGCCTGCAAAATTTTTGTCACATACAGATTCACAGAGTGACAGAGAGAGAGACTCACAGACAGGCATTTTCTAAAAACTATCAAATCGTGTTCTGGGCATTCTAAAACGTATAAATCCGTCGAAAACCGGAAGTCGAAAATCTTCACGAATCCAATACTTTCTTCTTGTAAAGATAGAAGAAAGTAATAATGGGTTACATCTAATGTAAAACAACGTTAAACTACATAAGTAAATTACTTTGCAAGAATAGAATGTTTCAATATTTTTTGTGTACAGTGCAGCTTAAGGCTAAAACTTTGAAAATATACAATTTCTATATACAAGGTGTCCCAAAAATGACTGATGGCTTTTAAAATTAACTTCCAAACGGTAACATATATTAAAAAAATTATTTCAGGAGGGTTATGTATGATGTCAGGAGTTTTCGTACTGTGATGCTTGATTTTAGTTCGAATTTCAAACAATAGATGGCGCTGAGAAAAACAGGCGCTCAGTCCAGACCCGATTTTCGGTACTTCGGGATCCATTCAATTTTTAATCTACTTTTTTTTTCATGGAAGAAGAGAGAAGCTGAAAAATCGAGCCTAGATTTAGCGGATATTGCTTGCAGCGTCATCTATCAATGCTATTTGTAACTAAAATTGAGAATCGCAGCCTAAAAACTCCTGACATCTCACATAAGAGTTCTGCAAGAATTTTTTTAATATCTGTCACCGTTTGCAAGTTATTGAATTTTAAAATCCATCAGTCATTTTTGGGGCACCCGGTATATTCTATTCTTGACGCAAAATAACAAAACTGGCCCTCCCTTTTCAACTGAATATTTTCCAGTACATTCATCAATGAATTCATCTTTATTTAGATAGTGAAAACTTTTGAAACAGCTCTTTCACATAAGTCTTACCTATTACTGTATTCATGCGTATGCTTTGTACCATAAATAATCTTCTCCTTGGGATAAATTCTATAAAAAGGCTCCATATACTTATACAATGTGTACATGTCCTATCCTCTCCAATTAACCTCGAACGGCGGTACCTATACTCATAAATGTTCTGTCTGCGTAGATAAAAGTGACTGGATTCTACACAATGTTGATGCTCACAGCGACAATTTGTAGCGGCATTTTGTGCCAAACTGAGGAATTAACTTTCTAATCTCGAAAACGGCAAGTGGAACGTCCTCGATTGTATATTATGTAATGTATGTGATGTATGTAATATATGATATATGTATGATAAATGCAAAAAAAAAAAAAATGTAACGACAATAAACGACAATGTAAACGACATAAAAGTAATATTTTTATGTTTAATGATTAGCTTACATACACCACTAATTTATTACGCACGTGTGATATTAGGCGACAAACGCAAATAAACTAATTAATAATAACTAAAAAAAACAATCTGCAGTCGTGGAATAAAAGTAAACACCCCCTACTAACTCTGGAAGAAAGGAAGAACTCATGGAAAAAAGTTAATGGAACCAAACGATTGGAAATAAAGTCAACTTTTAAATAATGTATATAAAATTTGCTTAGGGGAACTCTACACACATAGCTGCCAACCTTCCACAAATCTTCCGTAATATATGGACTAATTTCAACCAGGTTAGCCACTTTCGAACAAGAAAATTTATTTCATGAATCTTTATTTATTTAATTCAACGTAACTACGTGAAACATATTTAATTACATTTCTTAAAAAAATTTCTGGTTCGAAACGTATTAAACTAGGGTTAAATTAACGCACGTATTACGGAAGATTAGTCTGAGGTTGGCACCTATGTACATATAAAAACAAACCCAAAATTTCTTTTTTTTTTCAATAGCAATATCCAAATTTGACACCACAAATAAATTATACACTATTTATATAATTAGACTAAATACAAATTTTCATTAAATCTCCGTACGATTAGTGTAAGAGAAGTTTTTTATTTTAAAATGAGTACATTTCAGGGGCTGCATCCATATTGAAGATCGGTACTTGATTGTTCAAATGCTACAGAATATCTATTAATGTCATATCTATTAATGTATTATTTTTGCAAATATGACCATTTCACTCACTTACTATGTTTCGATTATTGCCAGCACTAATGATTCAATAAAATGAGTAAAATATCCTTTTTTTTTTCAAATTACGCTTTCCTGCAAATCATAGACAGCCCCTTAAACCATCATTTTGATGCATTTTAGTCATAATTTGAAAACTAGATGGAAGAAAATTTTGAAATTCTAGATTCGCATGAAGCAAAGCATAATAAATATAAATCCATCAAAGATTGTAGGTTACAGTTCATAATTTTTTTCAATTGTAATTACATAATTCATATTATAAACTTATGAAAATTACAAATTCCATATATTTATGTTTGAATTTTTTTAGTATTACAAATACAGAAAAGAATAGAACATTAGGATTATAATTTCAAGAGATATTAAAAAAAAATATGAAAATGTAATTAAACATTAGAAGCTCTAAATGTTCAATGTTTATAATTCGAAAGCCTATCATCCGAAAGATTCGGAATTTCGTATTTAGATTTAGATTGAACCGAAAATTTAAAATATATTGTTAAAGTTGGGTGCTAATGAAAAAACAAAGTTTGGACTGGTTCTGATTTCTAAATGGCCCCTTAAACAAATTTTATACACATCATTTAAAAGTAGACTTTATTTCCAATCATTAGATACCAGTAACTTTCTTCTACTATAATTTGTTGTAGAGTTAGTAAGGGCATTTACTTTTTTTCCAGGACTGTACTGGGACTGTACCAGGACTGTATTTTACAACTTAACCCTCTAGCTGCGCATCCCTACATTTCATCGGGCATGCTTTTTTTCCCGTCTAATTAACTCTCCTTGATTATTCCCTCCAGTATTTTTTTTTTCTTTTTGTAAATTTTGCCTTATTTAATCGGATCATTTCCCCGATTAAATTAGACAAATTTTTTTGTTTTGAAAAACCGGTGACAAAAGAATAAAAAATCTTAAATGATGCTCGTCGCGAAGGGGTTTTGATAAAATAATTACGCAGCGAGAGGGTTAAGCAATGTGCCGACAATGCATCATGTATGTACTCTGTTGGTAAACAGATGTTTTAAGCCGATGATAACAAAAATTCCCATCTTAGAACTTCTAATAAAATTATTTTTTCGTGTAATATATGACTTCAAACTAAAACGAGACAACTCTGCTGTATTTAATTGAGTTTTTCACCGTATCTTGTATAGTTTGTGAGGTAGAAACGCTAACTGTACAGTTTGCCGCTAGGTGGCGCTTTAAGAGAACAAATTGGGAATAGGTTAGCCATTTTTTACCATACCTAGATACCACATTGATAACCTTACTTGCCTTCATTCTGAAAATAATGGAGGTAGATAGAACATTAGTCGACACCTTGTATATTAATTGCGTCGAGAATAAATATATACACATTTGTGTCGAATAACAATTAATTTTACGAACCTTCGTACAATTTATTTTTTTAAATTGCTGGACTTTAACCCTTAACCCTTAAATGCGCGGTTTTTGTTTGTTTGTTTGTTTGTTTCGAAAAAATTATACATAATACCTTGAAAGGTTTATTACACAGGAAAAATAATAAAAAAATCAGAGATATATCTTTATATAATACACCAATCTTTTCTTCTGTTGCACATCTGCAATACAAGTAAAAACTACTGTCGCGGGGCTGCGTTACGCTAAAATATTGCAAATTAGTAAATACTTTAACCCCTTAATTCTCGCTCCCGAAATATTCTCGGGCTGGGTCTTTTACTCAAATTGTTTGATTCCCACCAGTTTTATAAAATAGTGAAATTGGCTATATTTTAGTGTCGTTTTTCCTGCCATTAAATAAGGTGAATATTTCTTTTTCATAAAAGTGGTGCCAATAAGCAATTTGAATTTTTCAACCGTAATTTAATTCGAGCGTTAAGGGGTTAATAAGTTTGTCTCCAAATACCTTATTTTATATAATTATTTATTTTTTTTAAAGCTTAACCTTTAACCCTTTAGTTCCCATAATAGAATACGTTCCAGAAATTACGTAGTCCAGAGAATCTGACTTAACACCAGAAAGTTGCAATGGTTAATTTCGCTTTATTTAAATAAGGAATGTCTGTTATTAATTAAAGCAAATATTGCAGTTTTAATTTTCTTGTTTGACTTAGGTATATACGAATAAAAAAATCTATTAAATTCTAAACAGTGTTGTTTGCATATATGCAAAGCTGCGCACTAAAGGGTTAAATACCCAGGGTAGAATTCGTTCCAGAAATTGCGCGATACAGAGAATCGGAATTCAACCAGAAAATCTAAAATTGTAAATTTCGCTTTATTTAGTAACGAAATGTCTGTTGTTAAATGAAATGAAAATTTCTCTTTTAAATTTCTGTTGAGAATACGGAGTATGTGAATAAAAAAATCCACTGAATCGGGAACACTGTTTAATGGACATTAAAGGATTAAACATGTTTGTTTCAATAGATTGGCTAGTATTTTGCATAGATATTTTATAAAATTGTTACAATAATCAATTTTCAACTACTTGTAACTTTCAAAGACATTTGATATTGAAGTTTATTCCTATATAGTAACAATCCAACAGTTACAGTTAATGAGTTACGTTAAACAGTTACGCAAAAAAATAGATTGCTATGGTTTAACTTTTTCGAAACCGTCATCTCTTATGCATATTTTGCTCGGTTGGCACCACTTATATTTTTTTTAAAAAAGGTTACCTTCAGTTACATAATTTCCAAAACGCTTCTATTATATAAGTGAAATCTTACTTTTCTTTATTACTGGTGCAGAAAACAAATTATACAAAGAAAGTTGATGTCGAGTCAGACTCGACGTTGGACCACAAAGGGTTAAACTAAAAGGTATATATTCATATTTGCATTTTTTCTACTAGTTTCCGTCGATACGCAGCTGACCAATGTTTGTTCACGTCCGAGTGACACTGCTGGACAAGTAAATTTAGCTGAAAGTTTTGTTTTTATATTTCGTTCTACAATTGTTTGAGATACTTTTTAATTTAGCAATTAGGCTTAGTGCAACGCTCATGGACCGCATTCTTTTCTGAGTTTGTAATTTTTTTTTTCAAGTGTTTAATAAGGAATCAAAAATTATTCTATTTGAGTTTTGAAAGAAAAAAATCAATCTGCGCTTGTTCACACGCAATTCTACACTGATACACTCAATTTATATTATGTATATTATGAACAGATGTTTAACTTCTTTGTACAACAATCTATTCAAAGTATATTTTTATTTTGCAATACTCTGTGTATGAATGTCCGACAAAACAGCAATTAATTAAATCTGTGTTGTGGCTATGAAACACAGCAAGATTACAGAGCAAGCAAACCCAGCAGACGGTTTGCTATGGCTCTTGCTGTTTTGTGACTCTGATCGTTTACTGATGAGGGCTATGAAAATAGCCGAAACGTTTATATATATTTTTAATTATATTTTAATTATTTTTAATAAAATTTTAATATGCTTATTTCTGCAGTTATGCAAATTGTGTTAATCAACTCTTTATCTTTTATTGTATAAATTTATTCCTAGCCTAAATTTTTTCTGCAAAAAAATCGATTATCTTAACTCTTGAAAATTTGTTCTTTTAGTCTGGAAAAAAACATTTACAGTATAAAATATTAAGTAATAATATTACATAGAATAATAAAATACGCAGGTAGGTCATTAACCCCTTGGGGATAAGCGACCAGTATTGGTGCCTCGTAAGGTGCCCAGAATCGGGAATTATTCTCAGCAGTAAATTTTTATTTTAAATTTTATCTTATTTAATCCTAGCATTTTCCGGATTCAATTAGGCAAAAATATCTGTTTTAAAAAACCGGTTATTAAAGATTAAACATTCTGTAAAAGACTCTCGTGCCGAAGAGGTTAATAACCAGTTAACAATGTTCTAGTATCCCGTTTATTCGAGAAGATAGAATTGCTTTATAAGGCTGAAATAACAAAGCAGACAAGCGCAAAGCACACCTGTAGGGCAATTCCATGAGAAATGGACAAAATGTTCCGCACGTGACGCTTACGTAAATACCATTATTTATTAACTTATAAGTTGTTAAACTATAAACTATGCATTCAAATTAACAAAAAAGCATATATTTTCATATTAGCATAGTTGTTTTAAATTGAGGATAGAATAGCATATTAAAAACAGCAGTAATATGTAGAAAAACTGTTCCACGCGTGACATGGAATGGCCCTTTAATAGGTTTAAAATTCTCCACGTTTTAAACCTTAAACCTTAGTAAGCTGCCTGTTTTGATACGACTGCCAAGAATGGTTACGTGTGCCACGCGTATCTGGGTATGTGGATTTCTTTATACCGTCGAAACATCCCAAAGGGTGCGTGGATTTTAATGAATGAGATCTCTATAGATTCGGTTTAAACGTCCGATGTTATAGGCTAGGTTTTGTTTTATTAAATTTAAAATGGCGGCCGTAAAATACAAATGGTGGTAGAGACGAAAAAAAATTTACGCACCTATTGAGTGACATATCATTGGATAGGTCTTTCAAAATGAAAAAAATGTTTCATTAACTATTTTACAGTCGGAAGCTCCGTTTAAATATTATACAACCTGGGAGTTGTGTAGGTAGGATCTCTAGCTTTACTGCAACTCTAGCCATCATAGACATCTATAGGCCTCATCAAGACAGTGTTTATAGATAGGAACTAATAATTAAACACAACTTAAAAGTCATCAATATAAGTAAATAAAAAAAAATAGGTAAGTAATTTAAAAAATAGTTTCACATTGATGAGAAATAATTAGTTCGCTTTTTACGCAATCGAGTTCTTTAATTTTTACTTGTTAATAATAAATAAATAACAAAAATAAGAGATAAAAAAATGTCCACGTTTTAAATCATAAACATAAGTAATCTGCCCGTTTTAGCGCCATTCCATGAAAAACTGGCAGAATGTCTTGTGCGTGACATAAAAACCTACATCTATTGACTTATAAATTGTTACAACATAAACTCCATATGAAAAATAACAAAAAAAACCCAGATTTTCATATTAGTATGGTATTTTTTTAATTTGAGGATATAATAAGTTTCTTAAACCAACAGAAATATGAAGAAAATCTGTCCCACACGCGACATGGAACTACCGTATAGCACTCATGAAACTATTAATAAAGAGGAACTGGCATATCCTTAAAATAGTGGAGTTTCAACCAAAGCGATATAAGTAACCGTACAAACTTAATACTGGAATCGGGAGTAAATTAACACAGTTGCGCCATCTTGTGGACGGAGTGATAATCCACATAAGCAGGCTTTTAGTGTAGGGCGTACTTTCTAAATGTTTAATCACTCATAGATATGAATTTTGTTTGCCACATTTATTGCAAAATAATGGCGTAGCGAGAGGGGCATCTGGATGCACTTGACACCACGAAGTTTTCTTCGCCTTATTAGAGAAACTTCAGTTATTAACCCTAGATCTACCGAGAATTTTATTCAAGTTTTAATAAAACGTTCTATACCAGAATTTTTATTTAAAACTATTTAACTTATTTATTTACCTTATTTTTGTCTGGTTTATATACTTAGTTTATTTTAAAGAAATTTCTGGTTTGAATGAATATTTTGTATGTACCTGTCGGGTCCAATGGACCCGTCTGGTAGACGGAGGGTTAATGAAGGTGAAAAAAACTTTACAATTTAAGTGGTGTGAGTAAGAAAACAGTTAGGTATCTATCTGTAGTTCACACTTCATCCGCTACCTGGCGCATGACCTTGATTGATGTGACCTCGCTTTTAATCTTGCGGTTACTTCTCCCATTTAAGATAGGACGCTTACTTATATCGCTTTGGTTTCAACTGTAACCGCTCTCGCAAGAGTTGTTTACCGCCGGCGGAAACTTCAATCAGTAGATTTATATAGAAATTTTCAACTTACTTAAACGCCTTGTTTTACGGAAATTTCAGTCATAAATAATTACAAAAACAGATTTTAATTTTTACTGGTATGAGTTTACTTTAGTGGTAGTTAGGCTCTGAGTTTCCACTATATTGTGACAACCAGGGTAACAAACTGACAGTTTTACAAGGTTGGTTGATTTTTGACGGCCGATTATCTACTCTAGGGATATAGGCCCGAGGGAGAGTGCCCTCCGTGGGGGTCTTTCTAAGGGAACCTAACCCGTATTTACGCATGGAAAACCATGGCTCGAAGAAAACCACGAAAACCCCGAACGATTAGGCCGACGGGCGCGATAGCGTTCAAACCCAGCATCTCCCGTCTACCACCTTCGAGAGCAGAACTTCTCAGCCACTGGTGGGGCGATAGTTTTACAAGGCATACTAACACCAGTAAAAATAAACAGAAATTTTTACGACATTTTTGAGAAAAATTTCCGTGAATAACACTCTTAAATAAGACGAAATTTTCTGTTCAATTTTACTGGTGGGATATTTTCCCTGGCGGTAATCAGAAACTGATGATCTGAATTTTAAAAAGCAGCCGCTATCTTGTGACAACCTCCTCAGTTACTTCACTCTCAACTGGTAGACAGTACGCTATATGTGTCCTCCTCTTTTTTCTTAACTCCATTATAGCACTTTGCTAAAATACAGCTACTTATCACCATTTGTATAATTTTTTAAAGCAAAAACGAAACTATTTCTGAGCTTATCAGTAATCTGTAGTAAAGTTCATGGCTTACCTTCCACTTTTCTGGTATGAAAGTCTATTACGTTTGTATTACTTAGCGTCTACCGGTGCTACTTTGGTCCTAGCGGGGTTACTATGGTCAGTGTTAGCAGATTGAGGAACTTTTTGTCCCCAGATTGTTGATTGACACGGCTTTTTTGAAATAGAAATATTCGACCTACTTAAAATTAGATTAAAAATTCTGAAAAATAAGACGAATTATACAATTTCAAAAAAGTGGTGGTAGTCAAATAATCTGAATTAAGTCCCCAATCTGG
The DNA here is from genome assembly GCA_963932465.1 of Maratus speciosus. Classification (NCBI taxonomy): domain Eukaryota; kingdom Metazoa; phylum Arthropoda; class Arachnida; order Araneae; family Salticidae; genus Maratus; species Maratus speciosus. The sequence goes on along the minus strand of OZ010797.1, from coordinate 248,411,457 downwards.
CAACACTGACTTTGGTCCATCCCATAAAAAAAGTTTTTATTCTTTGTATTGAGCAAACAATACAAGATAATTTGGAGTTTTTCCCCTTATAAAATATTTTATACCCTACTATAGGTATTTGAATAGTTTTGGGACAATTTAAATTACTTTAGTGGCAACACTAGATGTGTTTGTAGACAACTGTTTTCGTGTATAAATTTTAATTCCCCAAAGTTTCTATACTGAAACAATCTGTATAAGAGGTACAAATAAGGTAAGTCTCAAAATATTACCTTTAGTAACACATGTGTGATCATAGTTTTTTCTTTAACTTTTTTTTTATTTTGACAGGAAATATTAACGTTTTCATAGAGCTAACATGAAAATTAGTATTTCGGGGTTACTTTGTGCCAGGCCTTTTTTGGTCCGAAAATAGCCCCAATTATTTAGAAATGCCTTTTATACAATCAATTCTCTTAAAGCATGTTTTAAGCAACATTCTTTTTCAAATGTTACTGCAGCAAAATGTTTCATTAATTGTTTTTGTTCCAGTTGCTGAGAACATGATGAAAACTGTTTCTCGTTTCTTTAATATTAACAATTGTTTTATTATGTTTAAATGTTAAGAAAAAAACATTTGTTTATCAAGTTTTCAGTATTAATTTATTAGCAAATGCTATTGCAAGAGTGTTTCAATAAAAATGTATTCATTTACATATGAAATGTGTTCATTTTATATGGAACAAAGTGAATGGACCAAAGAAGCCCCCAGCAGGGCCTACATTGTTCCAAAACTTAAAAAATAGTTAAAAAATAAAAAATAAAAAATTTCCTCTTTAAAACCATACAGTTTTCTTCATTGTTTCATGTTAATTGTTTACAATTCCATTTTGACGTTGAAAATTGTACATAATATTTTTAATAACCGAAATGTGAGTGGAACCAGGAAAAAGTGGCACAAAGTAGCCCCGGTTGACGGTACTGAATCAGAAGATATAAGACCTATATCAAAGTGATAAAAAAATTTTGATTGCCAATACAAAACTCAAATCAGTGTCAGTTTCGTACCGTGGGATGCAGGGTATGAAACACACAACATCCACACGCATTGATTTAAGTACTCCTTCAATATGGATATGTAACAAATTCTTAAAAATTTCGATAAAGCAGTTACCACTAATAATATGTTGATGATAACGTACATTTATGTTTCTTCCGGGGTCATTTTCTATTAATTGTCTGGCGATATCTTTGCATTTAATTCTAGCCTCCTCAGGTACTTTTACATCGTATTCCCAATAGCGGCTTGCTGAATGAGCATACATCGCTGCTGGCGTGGCATGTGTTACTCTTGTAGTTGTAACGAGACCCGTGGACTTGCCTAGAAAAAGGAAATATTTATTATTAGATTAGAAAAAAGACAATAAAATAACAAATGAAATATTTATTTTAATTGATAAAGGTATAAAATATATTTAAAAACAGGGTGTTTCAAACCTCATGTCACAAACTTTAGGGGAAGATAGAACAGACCTAGGTAATCACAAAACACCGCATAAACCATGAACGTAACTCAAGAGTTGAAGTATTATAACGCACTTTTCTTTGAGAAAAGAAATCAGTTTACAACTGATATATATTTACTGTATCAACAAAATGGTTGCTTTATTTTATATATCTATACTACATGGCGATGCAGAACGAATGGGATTTTTCATTCATTTCGCACCACCCTGTATTTTTGCTAGCCATGATGATAATAGGTGACAAAAAAGTAAAAAGCAGCAAATTGCAAAGTAAAGTTTATTTTAAATTAAAAATATATATATATTATAATTCTTTAGACATACAAGTAAAAATTACATAAATACATCTACAATTAAAATGCAAACGTTTCGAGCTAAGCTTTAGCCCCTCATCAGTGCAATAACATTCAAATGACCAGAAAAATATATAGCATTTTTACAGTTAATATTTACTAACAGTTAAAAATAAAGAAAGTTTAAAGAACTATATCGAAGCAATGCTGTATATTCAGGTGGAACTGCACAGGATTCATTAATGGGCGAAATTTGCATACGAGTGAACACACCTTTGAGAAAAACTCTACTTTTAACGTTATTGCAACTAGATCTCATAACTGTCATATTTGCGAAATCTGGGATATGATCGGTATCCAAAGAATGATGTACGAGTTTAGACGGCAGGCTTCCAGATTTGTAGACACTTATATGATTGGCAAGGCGAATGGCACATGTATAACCAATTTCGCCAGTATAAACTGATATATACCAATATCAGGGCTCCCAAATGGTCCACCAACTGAATACCAATAAATTTTAACAGAAAAATTTATGGTAGGTTTGCGCAGTGTTGCCAGATGGGCAACTTTTTTTAAAGTCAGTAGATCGGCACCACATTTTTGAGATGGTAAAATGCGTCTTTTTTTTATTGCATATTAATTAATGCGAAAACAAAGGTAATTCTACCGTTTCAAAAAAGTGGTGTCTATCAAGAAATCTGAATTAAAAAAAGGAGCCCACTAGTAACACTGGGTTTGCGCTAGAATTAACTTTCGAAGGTGATTCCGGGGCGGTTTGTAAGAAAAATCTAAAAATAAAACTTTTCTAAAATAATATTGGTATTAAGTTTGCGGACCATTTGGGAGCCCTGCAATATATTCATAATCTAAAAACATTCATTGATTTGATATGGTTCTTTATACATTCTTTAATTTTGACAGTTAGTAATTATTAACTGTAAACATGATACAGCAAACTCCCGACTATCCAGCCCTCCGTACTATCCGGCTTAGTAAAAAAATGAGTAATTTTGTAAGCGTGCAAGACAGGCAGGTTTCCGTGCGTGGGAATGTGCTCACTCACGACAGGGCGGAGCCAGACGGGATTGCAGAATGCAATAGCAGAACAAAGACACAGACAGAAAGGGAGCGGGGGGGTTAAAAGATACGTTAAGAGCGGATTGCATTCTTTTATGCAGAATTTGAATCCAACATGTCTCCGAAAAGCTGTCGTCTTTTGGCGGTGCCGGTGATCCCTTTATTGGCAACTTTCGGATTTCATTCTCACAATAAAATGAATTAGAGAAGTATAATAATATAGTAAATATAGAAGCAGGCGTTTGATACAGGCGGATATACAGCAAGTAAGCGTCATTTTAAAAGCTAAAGCAATAAGTTCTTAAACAACAGTTAAAAGGTAAATTTTAGGGCAAAGCAAAAGTGCGGTCAATTTATGACAAACGGCTACGTAATAAAGTTTCAGCGGGAATCTGGAGAGAGATTCCAAGGTTTGGCGCGCTTCCTCTACCCACGATCACGTGACGGTCTGCGGAGATGTATGTTTTAAGCACGGTTGCCAAATCTGTTTTTACTTTTATTAGGTCTGTGGTTCGTAGAATCTTGAAGGTGTGCTTCGTGTTTATTTTTGAAGATTAACGAAATGGGTGACAAACGAAAAAAGGTTGTAGTAACTATGGAGGAGAAACTAAGAGCTATAAATCGACTGCAGTCTGGGGTAACGGCAAAAACTATTGCTTCGGAGTTAGGAGTTGGTAAGAGTACGGTCGGTGACTGGAAGAAAAATCGATAAGAAATTGAAAAGTGGTGTGCTGCCCAAGCCAGTGGAAGTGGAATGAAAAAAAGAAAAACCATGCTGAAAGGTAAACATAAAGAAGTCGAGGAAGCTTTATTTTTGTGGCATCAACACTTAAGAGGAAATGGCTTGCCTGTTACTGGACCGATATTGCAAGAAAAACATTACGTTTTTCCCGATTATTAGAAGGAGAAGATTCGGAATTTACGGCCAGTGAATGATGGTTTGATCGTTTTAAAAAACGATTGGGTATTCGCCAGATTACCATAAGTGAGGAGGCTTTACCTTCCAATAAAGAGGCTGTACCTTTGTTCAAAGACTATCTTGTTAAGCTTATTCCACAGGAGGAAATTTCTCGGGAGCAGTTGTACAACTGCGACGAGACCGGTTTAAATTATAAGACAAAAACGCTTGCGTCAAAGAAAGAAGCCGCTGCTACCGGATACAAGAAAAGCAAGGAACGAGTCACAATATTGGCTTGCAGTAATGCGACAGGTAACCATAAGCTTAAGTTAACTTTAACAGGAAAACCAAACAAACCTAGAGCTTTTAAAAAACTGAAAAATCAGGAATCACTACCCCTATATTATACGCACCAAAAGAGAGCATGGATGAATTCAGCGATCCAACCTGGTTCCAAAATGAAAGTGTAGAAAACATTTGAAAGACAGCAATTTGCCAAGAAAAGCTCTGCTAATTCTTGACAACGCACCTTCGCACCCATCTGTTGATGAACTCACAGATGAAGACATCAAAGCTGAATTTTTACCACCCATTGTAACGGCTATTTGTCAGCCGATGGACCAGGGCGTCCTTGAAATGGTAAAAAAAAGTATCGCCGGCGTCTTCTCAGTTCGTTGATATCAGCGATTAATAATAATGAAGACTACATAACCACTCTGAAAAAGATTGACATGCTAGATGTCATAAGGTGGGTGGCGGCAGCATGGGAAGAAATTCCAAACATAGTAATTGCAAGGTCTTGGAACATTCTTTTGGACTATAATGGTGAACATAATCCCGAGTGCGAAACTGAAACGGAAGATGAGAACGATAAACTTCTTTCGTTGCTGAAAAATATACCGGGCTCTGACGATGTCAATGCAGAAGAAATTACAGAATGGATGAAAAATGACGAAGTTAATGAATTAACTGACCAAGATGTTGTAGAAATGGTGGTACAGAGAGAAGTAACAGAAGATAAGAGGAGGAGGAGGATGGCAGGAAAAATCTCATCCCATATTCGGAAGGGATCAAGACGATTAAAGCAGCACTACAGCACATTAGTCAGCAGGAGGAAGCGACGCCAGCTGACATAATCTGCTTGCGTAAATGGAGGGGCATTGCGCCGCGGAAGAGGGCTAACAGGGAGAAACAGTCTTCTATCAAGGACATTTTCAAAAATTAAAAACTGTAAGTTTTGACTCTTTTATCCTATACATAACTTTTTATGTTTGTTCAATCATTTATTAATGAACAGTAAAATAAGAGTTACTCATATTTACGAATTAGGCTTATATTTTAAGTTAATGTTTTGCTTATTTTGAAATTGTATGTACTGTATATATAAAATTTATCTTAAAATGTATTACATGTGTTTTTAATATCAAGGCAGGGAGGGGGGGGGGGGCAAGAAGTGAGTAAATATTTTTAGAACTCCGGCCTGTCCGGCCTACCCTTCCGCCACATTAAGCCGGATAGTCGGGAGTTTACTGTATATAGTTTTCTGGTCATTTGAATGTTATTACACTGATGAGAGGCTATAACTTAGCCCGAAACGTTTGCATTTTTAATTGTATATGTATTATGTGTGATTTTGTATATGCATTTATTTTTACTTGTATGTCACATGAATTGTAATATACGGTGCCAGCAAAAAAAAAATCTTGACATTCAAGCCACAATCGCAATGTTCAGATGTTTAATTTTACTTCTTTCTACTTTAAATAGAAGAGACAGGCGAGAGTTTCTATAGCGCGTTGGTCACGTAGAGTGGTGGCCCTTGCAGCTTGAGATTACTCAGCGTTCTTATTTATTTATTTATTTATTTATTTATTTATTTATTTATTTTTATATTTCTGGTAACTGTTTGATAAGAGGACTTTTTTAAAACTTGTCAATGATTGTCACGATTTTTTTGCTGACGCTGTATTTTTAAATTTAAATTTTGTATATCAGACATTAAAAAATGTTTAGTTATTTTAATAAAGTTTGTTTATATGATAAATATGATTAAGCGAGGATTAGGGTGTAAATTTGAACGAAGTAAAATTTAATTAAAATAATAAATCTTTGAAAAAAAAAGATTTATTATTTTAATTGTTTCATATCGCCAGTTTTCGGTGCTGTTTCGTTGTATTAAAGTAAAATTTACTCTAAATTAATTGTTCTTAAAAAACATCAATCCTTGAGAAGGTACTTTTTTGGAATAGAAGGATTAAAATTCGCAATAATTATGTGCAAGATTGATACCCGTATAGTATTATAACCAGTCTTTAGAAAGACAATTTTAATTAATTTCAAATGAAACTTTTATTATTATCATTTAAGTTTTTGTGGGGGTGGGGTGGGGGGGGGTTAAATGTAAGACTTACTTTGTTATTCATATTACATAAAGCAATGGTCCTTTTTTATTTAAGTGGTCAGGTACTCTTTAAAGTGTCCAAAAATCGATTTTTTAAAAAATACCCTATAATTGAGTACGATTCTTTAAGAACATTTAAAAATAAACCACGTGCAAAAATTTGCATTAAATGAGAAGTTATGTCTAAAGCACTTTGAGTTTTTTCTATATAATCAAGTAGTGATTTAGTCTTTAATGTCAATTTTCTCAAAAAAGCTATTTTGATCATTGCGCGGACGATTTCTGAAAAATTTACCTAGAATTTAACGAATTTTTCGGAGAAAATATTAAACGTATAGAGGCATAAAAGGATCTATTATTATGTTTCTCAAGTAAGAAGTTTAGAATCCACGACTACTTTTGCATTAAAAAAAATCTCGGTATTTCGAATTTCTTTACAAAAATATTTTTTTTATCGGGATCTACAAGATGTATTTTTTTCATCGTAGATAATTTTGAAAACACATTATTTCTGTACTCATTAAAAAAATATATTGGCTTGTTTTAGCCATTCAAGTCTAAACAATCATGCGCGCAAAGCATGAAAGAATGATTTTTTCGTAAAAATTGTGTAATCTATAAAATAAAATTTAAAAACTTTATTTATGTGTATACTTTTTTAACAACTTTTATTGATAAAATAAATCTTTCATAATATGCGTTTTCAGTTTTATAATTAAAAGTCAATTAGTTATAGACTTACGGCAACTCTTATAGAAGTCACTTTTTATGTGTTTTGTTAGTTCAAAGGGTACCTGATCCCTTAATAGAATTTATTGCACAAACACATCTTGTACCCAACCAGAAAGTGTCTTCTAACGCTACACCCCTTCGAATATGAATATAAACCGTAAGATGCAATGTACTTATTTAGATGTGTTTTATCTCCCCTTCATATTTATACTATCATTTTTGAAACACTCTAAATATTCATTTTACATATAATATAATATAAAATATATAATTCATATAATAGAGAAATATTTCAAAACCATTTTTTAGGGATCAGTGCGATTGCTTTCTGACTACCACTTCATACAAACAAGATCTTCGCGGAAAGTGTACAAAATTTTTTCAAAAGAAATAATAAGTCTCTGCTTATTCGAAATTTGTAAGAGAAATCTACGAAATCAAAATATTGTTTGAATTGGCAAATAAAAATATAAATTTTGTTTGAAAATATTGGTAACCAAAATTGACCGCTTCGACCCCTGCATTAGAGGAAAATGTGTAAAAACGGGAACAGGTGTAAATATAGGCACACCTCCCGAAGTGGCCATTGGAGGTGTTGAAGACTGGCGGCCAGGATTGTACAGTCGTGGAAAAAAAAGTAAACACACCCTACTAGCTCCTCAACAAATTATCGTAGACGAAAGTTACTGGTACCGAACAATTGGAAATAAAGTCTACTTTTAAATGACGTATATAAAATTTGCTTAGGGGGCCATCTACATATTAAAACGAATCCAAACTTCATTTTTTCAATGACAATATCCAATTTTAACGAGATATTTCAAACCTTTGGTTTAAACTATGCCTAGAGACCAAATTTCAAGTCATTTGAATGATAAGTTTTTGAATTATAAACATTCAAAATTTAGTGCTTCTAATGTAATTATGATCCTAATGTTCTAATTTATGTGCAGCAATAATACTAATATACCCAAACATAAATACGGTGAATTTGCAATTTTTGTATTTTTCTGATATGAATTACGAATTATGAAATTAATATTAAAAAAAAATTATGAATTGCAACCTACAATTTTTTTGATGGATTAAGATTTATTACGTCCTGCTTTATGTAAATCCAAAATTTCACATTTTTCTTCCAAGTAGTTTTCAAGTTATGCTTAAAAAACCGCAAAATGATGGTTTAAGGGGCCGTCTGTGATAGAAGTGACTAGATATTTTGAAATTTCTTCTACTCTCCTGTAATCTATCAGACTTCACTGACTCCTTGAGTGGCGCTTAAGGTGCCTTGATCAAGAAGGGGACTCTCTCGGTTAACAATCGAGTACCGAATTTCAATTTGGATACAGCCCTTAAAATACGCTCATTTTAAAATAATTATTTTATCGGGAACTTGTGGTACGAATTGCATAAAATTTTTTTAGACTAATTGAAGTGTGTAGAGTTCATATGCTGTCAGAATTATGTACTGTTATTGAAAAAAACAAAGTTATGGTTCGTTTTAATATGTAGATGCCCCCCTAAGCAACTTTTATATACATCATTTAAAAGTAGACATTATTTTCAATCGTTCGGTACCAGTAACTTTCTTCTACGATAATTTGTTGAGGAGTTAGTAGGGGGTGTTTACATTTTTTTCCACGACTGTACATGATGCCACTTGTTGATATGTGATAATAGAGAGCAGTTGGAACCATTTTTTCAAATAGTGTGAATGAAGCATGAATTATTGTGCGAATTGGTGTTTGTTCGTGACTGAAAACTTTTGACACGTATCTGTAATCGTTTTCTTTTCACGTCCTTATTGTTAGTTTAAAATGATTTCAGAGTTATATCGGGAAAGCGAAGATATTAAGCTACTTTTAGGAGCACGCCTTTAGGCATGCACTGCACGTCTTTAGGTTACATGTGAAAGTAGTCATCTTTCATAGTTGTGGTTGGTGTAAATATGAGCCCCCTCTTTTTCGAATTATCTTGGTATACAAGCACATCAAACTCTAGCTATGGTAATTGATGAAGCTGCTGAAACGCCACAATGTTCCCCTGAAACTTTAAATATAGTTTCTTCGGTCGAAATATCTCCTTTCCCCAACAGGAAGAAGAGAACCACTACTCGTGGTCGCAAAGCGGCACGTTCCAGCGTCAACACTGAATCACCATGCAAGGATCAGGTGACCAAGTCACTTGACAAAAGTTCTCTCAAGGAGACATCCTTTTGTTTTCCCGGAGTAGGAGACCGGTGAGGAGACAGGGGTGGGAAGACAAAAGGCCTTCAAAAGAAAAAAATCGACCCACGAAACGATGTGATTTATCCTCGGACACATCACCGACCTTGTGGACAGTGATGATCATATGAACCTGGATATCAACGATGGGATTAAACCAGTGTCGAGCATTGCAATTGGAATCTTTTGAGATGGAAAGTTCTGGGAAGACACTCACAGAGAAGTATGATTTAATTGTGTTATGTTCCAAATGTAGGCACACTTAGATTGTGCCGGGCTGAAAGAGCCAGTTATGTTTTCGATTTCTGAAAATATTTTTTTTTCTGTAATAAATAAATTCTCTACCATTTTGTAAAGTTTTATCCTGTTTTAAAACATTTTGAACTAGTTTTTGTGACCTTTTTTGACAAGGTCCCATATTTGCACATATTTTTTCTGGTTCTCTTTTTAAAGCTTTTTGTAAATCTTCATTTTTTAATTGAAATATTTGATATTAATCATTGTTTTGCATCCTTTCGTTTAATAAACTAGTTATAGTTGTAGATGAAAGTAAAAAATCTAAAAAGTTTTTAAATGAATGTCATTTTAAGTCAAAAAAAAAGAGGGTGCCCATATTTACACCTTTTTCCTCTATTGCTTTTCATAATTTTCAGAGCGAAATCATTATTATTGTCAACTGTGTAGAAATGACTTCTAAATATCATTCTCGTTAATCTAGAAAAGTGCTTCTAGATTCAGTGATTTTAACCGCTTCCCTGATTATCATGAGTTATCTCGGTTTCGAATATATTACAATTAATTATAATCCCGAGAAAACTCGTTCGTGGCATAATTTGTTACTACGATTTGTTTTATCACGTTTTTACCTGACCTGAAGTTTAAAAAGAAAGAAAATATTCTTATCTAGTATAATAAATTATACATAATATTTGATTGGTAGTTTTCCAAGTTTTGTAATATGAAACGTAGATGATTAAATGCAATAGTGTGATTGCAAAAAGTGTGATGATTTTTTGCAGTTTTTTTTTTATTGGTAAAGGAAGAAGTTAAATATTGTATTATGTCTTTGTAATATATGTCTTTGTCGGTGAAAATTGGTCAGATTTCTTTTTCAATAAATATTTCTAAAAATTCAATCATAACATTTAAAATGTTTCAAATAATATCAGACATGAAAGAAATATAACATTTATTCAATTTATCTGATGCTAATTGATTTTCAATACCACAGAACTAAAATATAAATCTTAAAAATTTCATTCTATTCATTTGAAGTATGTTGCTATGTTTAGTTATATATTGATTTACAACAATGTAATCCTTTTTAAAGTAAAATAATCAGCATAAGAGCGACAAGTTGCAAACAATGGTAATATGCATGAGTTTGATCAAAGATCAACATAGGCGCACTTAATTCCATTCGATAATCCAGTGTTAACAATTTGAAGGCAGACAGTGTGCACCCAGTACTTACAGTCTATTAATCTGATTGCTATTACATTTAATGTAAGGAAACCACTTCAGGTGTTTGATTTATAATTGTACATGTTCATGTTTAGCATATCCTCACAGACACAAGTGAAAATGTTCTGACGATCGCAATGACTTTACCTGTGTCTGAAACTATATAGATAAGATTATTTTATTAGTTGCAATCTTTAAATTTATTGTTACAGTTAATAATTTTAATTTCTTGTTTAAATTTTCTTATCTGGTTGGTTTCTAATTTTAATATAAATATTTCCTGCTTCAGTAAATGCAAAAAGGACTTTTCAATGACAGTTATGCTTAAAATTGTACTACAAATACATAGCTGCCAACATTTACGCTTTTTTACTACCGCTAAAACGTAATAGACATTTTCGCCTTCTTTAATCGTGAGATTTCGACAATTAAATAAGGTAATATTTTCTGTAAAATTTTAGTGGTATGAGGAAAGTGTAAATGTTGGCAGTTATGCAAATACTCGTACTTCAGAAATATTTCTGCTATTTCAGAAAATTATTTATAAAGATTACATATCTTAGATCACAGTTTCCCGAAGCGTATTTAGCGTGCATAAGCTTTAGTGGCATGGGATATTTAAAGGATATTAAAAATCAACATGCGATGCAGTGCATCTAAATGAGTTACTGAAAGTTTTTTCATCTTCTTGTCTGACATATATCAACACAGAAGGACTAGATGTTAAAGTTGACTTACAAATGTACGTTAGTAAATTAACGCCAAATTTGTAACAAATATTCTAGTGGAAACAAATAAAAGTATCACATTGAAAAACTTGCTGCCTCTAAAGTTACATTAAATGTAAATAAAAGTACTTTTATTTCTATCCATTCATTACTAATTGGGTTTTTGCTTTCCGATTAATGACTCTCGCAGGTAAAAAATAAAAAGTAAGTCAGGAACTGTCGGGGAAAAAAGTAAACATCCCTGCTACCTCTGCAACAAATTATGGTAGATGAAAGTTATAGGAACCAAACGATTGGAAATAAGGATTACTTTTAAATAATGTATATAAAATTTGATTAGGGGGGCATTTACATATCAAAACTAACCCGAACATTTTTTTTAAAACAAACCCAAGTTTTGGCACTATAAATAAATTCGACACCCTCAAAAAAAATTAGCCTAAATCTAAATTTTCATGAAATTCATATGATTAGTTTGCGGGAATTTAATTATTTTAAAATCAGCATATTTTAGAGGTTGTATCCAAATTGAAGTTTGGTAATCGATTGTTGAAGTGCTACAGAATGACAATGTCACTTCTTTTATTGCATTATTTCCTTCCAATATAACCATTTAACTCGCTTAATAAGTTTTGACTATTGACAGCACAAAATATTTCAATAAAATGAGTAAATGATATTTTTTGAAATTATGGTTTTCTGCACATGAAAGACCACATGAAAGACTTAAACCATCATTTTGAGGATTTTTAATGCTAATTTGAAAACTACTTGAAAGAAAAATTTTAAATTGAGAAATTGCATAAATCAGGACATAATAAATATAAATCTATCAAAAAATTGTTGGTTACAATTGATATTTTTTTAATATTAAATTCATAATTCGTAGTATAAAGATTTTAAAACTACAAATTCAATGTATTTATGTTTGAGATTTTTCGTGTTATAAACGCATTCAAAATTGTCACACTCAGATTCTAATGTCAGGAGATTTTAATAAAAATATAAAAATGTAATTTAACATTAGAACCTCTAAAATTTGAAACTTTATAATTCAAAAACTTATCATCCAACTGACTTGAGATTTCGTTACTAGACACAGTTTGAACCGAAGATTTAAAATACATTGTCAAAATTATGTGTTGACATTGAAAAAAATAAACAAAGTTTGGTCTGGTTTTTATTTGTAGATAATCCCTTAAGCAAATTTTATATACATCATTTAAAAGTAGACTTTCTTTCGAATCCATTGGTACCAGTAACTTACTTTCATTATAATTAGTTGCAGATTTAATAGGGGCTGTTTACTTTTTTTTTTCCCACGACTGTACAGTGCACATTGATCTTTGAAATATGGAGACTCAAAGAATTATTGAATTGTGTCAATACCTAAAATGAATAATCAGACTTGCCAAGTCTCCGGCTTTTTGCACACCAGTATTTTCTGAGAGAAAATGTTATTCTTTTAAATCGCAGAATGACTGCGATTAAATAAAGCAACATTTTCTGTACTAAATTACTGGTATCCAAAAAGCCGGAGACTTGGCAACTCTGTATATTGCCAAAGCTGTTATGTTATATTGTTATATGTCTCTTAAAATAATATTTAATTCAAGCTTTCTGGAATTTCAGTATTACGGAATTTAAAGTAAGCTTTTATCCTTTTCCACAGCACATCCTTTTACTTATAAATTATTCATTTGTTTTAATAAAAAAAAAATCAACCATTACTCTAGAAAAATTTAATTTAGTAGTATGATTATTTGGCTGAGTTGACCTCTATAACGGCTTTTAATTGAAAAAGTTACAGCTATTAACGATAATAATCTTCTTATTCAATGACATGTTAATAATGACAAATATTAATACATATTACAAAGTAGTGACTTCTAAATTAGAACATGGGTTCCCAGATTAGAAATTTTTTTTCACAATATATACCATTTTCTCAAAAAAGAAATCTTTGCTTTATTTAACCACAAAATTTCATTATTAAATCAATAACACATTGATATTCTGAAATAGTGTTATTTTTTCTTTTGTATTCCTAAATTGGCAGTACCGAAAATGCAAGGAAAATAATTTTTTTACTAACATAAAATACAAAAATAAACGTTTAACTGTTTTCTCATTTATATATCAAATAATATATTTTTTACATTCATGAAATTGAAATTAACCATAACCATAAATATACGGGGTGATTCTAAATTCATGGTAGAAACATTCAGATCACTGTAACATCCATTTACTATATACGAATGTGTAGGTGCAAGTGACGCGTAGAAGTACAAACAGCAAGGGCCCAATTTGGCTCTTTTTATATTTCAAAATTTCTCATTGATACCAGAAATATATTGTACTATTATTTTTACTTTCTTCTATCTTCAATAGAAGAAAGTATTGTAATCGAAATTTTTTTCGACTTCCAGTTTTCGACGGATTTACATGTTTTAGGGGTCAGAGATTCCAAAAAACATGTTTATAGAAAATGTCTGTCTGTCTGTGTGTCCGTCTGTCCGTCTGTCCGTCTGTCTGTCGCCATTGTACCATCAAAAAGTGTATGAAGTTATGCATAGAATTAAACCAAAATTTTATTTTAAGTTTTTGGCTATGGCAAGCAGGTCCTCCTGGAATTTAGAAAAAATTCGCCGGTAGGGAGCACTGATATAGCAAGTTTTGTGCGATTTTGAATATTGTACCATCCAAAAATGTATGAAGTTATGCATGGAATTGAACCAAATTTTTATTTTAAGTTTTTGGCTATGGCAAGCAGGTCCTCCCTGAATTTGGAAAAAATTCGCCGGTAGGGGGCGCTGATATAGCAAGTTTTGTGCGATTTTGAATATTGTACCCTCCAAAAGTGTATAAAGTTATGCATGGAATTGAACCAAATTTTTATTTTAAGTTTTTGGATATGGCAAGCAGGTCCTCCCTGAATTTTGAAAAAAATCGCCGGTAGGGGGCGCTGTAAATGCGATTTTTGTGCGATTTTGAATATTGTACCATCCAAAAGTGTATGAAGTTATGCATAGAATTGAACCAAATTTTTATTTTAAGTTTTTGGCTATGGCAAGCTGGTCCTCCCTGAATTTGGAAAAAAATCACCGGTAGGGGGCGCTGTAATAGCGATTTTTGTGCGATTTTAAATATTGTACCGTCGAAAAGTGTATGAAGTTATGCATAGAATTGAGCCATTTTTTTTAAGTTCTTGGCTATGGAAAGGAGGTCCTCCCTTAATTTGTAAAAAAATCGCCCGTAGAGGGCGCTGTAATAGCGATTTTTGTGCCATTTTTGCGCCATTTTGAATATTGTACCGTCGAAAAGTGTATGAAGTTATGCATAGAATTGAACCAAATTTTATGTGTTTGTTTTTGGTTATGTCACGAAGGTCCTCCCTGAATTTGGAAAAATTCTGCCGGTAGGGGGCACTATAATTGCGATGTCTGTGCCATTTTCATTATTGTACCATTGCAAAGTGTATGAAGTTATCCATATAATTGAACCAAATTTTTTGTGCATGTTTCTGGCTATGGCAAACAAGTCCTCCCTGAACTTGAAAAAATTCCGCCAGAAGAGGGCGCTATAATTCCGATCTCTGTGCCATTTTCATTATTGTACCATCGAACAACGTATAAAATTATGCATGCAATTGAACCAAAATTTCTGTGCTTCTTTTTGGCTTTGGCCAACAGATCCTTGCGCGGTAAAGGGGCTCTGTGCTAGCGATTTTTGTATACTTTTCTTGATTTTTCGTTGTTCTATTGTGCATCGGCGGCTCATGCAGCGGCGGGAACTCGCTACCTGCTAAGCCGGCTATTCGCAAACAGCTGATAACAACAAAACAAGGAAAAATTAATAATTTTAACAAATATCATGATATAGATTAACTCGTTTTTAGTCCGTTTAATTGACTTGAGCAGAAATTTAAGATGAAAATCAAAGTTGGTATAGTATTGAACTAATAATATTGAAGTATTAACATATGTAACAAGGTTTTGAAATATTAAGATGTATAAGATAAAAGAAAGTTTTGGGATTGGCACATCCAACTAGTTTTTATTTAAAACAGACAATTCATGATTACACAAAGAAAACATTCTTCTTTAAAAATTTCCGGTGTGAAATAGAAATTTTTGAATTAAAAACACTCCATTAAAACTGGCAAATCTCTCAAACACAGGAAATACATGAAAAGAAATAGAAATGAAAATTTTTTAACCAATTACCAGCTGCTGTTGCGTTCACGAAACGTTCAAAATAAATTCACATACTTAAGTTATTTACATACCCACCACTATTTTTGAATTAAAAAATTGGCCTTACTTAAAGACATAAAATTTTAAG
This sequence comes from Maratus speciosus, assembly GCA_963932465.1. Lineage (NCBI taxonomy): Eukaryota > Metazoa > Arthropoda > Arachnida > Araneae > Salticidae > Maratus > Maratus speciosus. The sequence goes on along the minus strand of OZ010797.1, from coordinate 248,395,784 downwards.
ATCATATAAAGTGAAAATTATCTTTCAGAGTATAAAGTGGAAAACAACGCTCAGCTAAAAAGTTGAAAATTTCAACCTTATAGTTTTGGCGGTTAATGGGTTAATTCAAAAATTTCGATTTCATACCGGAAGTTTTCTCTATGTAATCATGAAATGTCTCTCTTAAATAAAGAAATGAGTAGTATAGGAATTTTCTGGTATGAATTAGAAATTTTGAAATAATAAAAGGGCCAAATTGGCCCCCTGATGTTTGTTCCTTAACGCGTCACTTGCGCCCATACATCCCTATACAATAAATGATTGTTACAGTGTCCTGTACCAACCCTTAAATTTGAACTATGAATTTAGAATCCCTCTGTATAAAAGGATATTATGTATATCATAAGAGTTGAAAATTTTACATATTAACTTATTGTGTGTTAATTATAAAAATAAATATATTTATTACCTTCTGCTTGTGCCCAGTCTGCTAAACAATGAATTCGAGATTGAAAACTTGTTTCACATCTTTCATAAGTGGCACTGTCATCAAGGCCAACAGTTTCAAACCTGCCTTTTACGCCGCATAGTAATGCCGTTGCACAAGCTCCAGAGTCTCCGACTTGACTATCTGTATTGTATGTCTAATATACAAAAAATCATGTACAGATTATGTAAACACCATTGTTAAATTTATATCACTAAAATTTATTTCCTAACTATTATTGCATGCGAGTGTAATCCAAAAGCACATTTTATTATTTAACAGTAATTTTTTTTATATATACAAGATATATTTCTTTAGACATGCAACATGCAATTTTTTAATAAAAACTGCGATAGCATGAGTTTCTAACAATTTAAGGGGGGGCGTGGGGTCTCGTACCTTTTAAACGCGACGAAATTTAACGAAAACATTCAAAGTTTAAATTAGACTATCTTCAAAACCTTTTTATCTGTAAACATGAAATTTTGGATATTGATAAAACAGATTAAGCTTTGTAATATGCTGTCATTAGAAATTTTTTAGCCATTTACAGAATTTGTGTATTGTTGAAATCAAAATCCAAAAGCACATTTTATTATTTAACAGTAATTTTTTTTTTCATACAAGATATATTTCTTTAGACATGCAACATGCAACAATTTTTTAATAAAAACTGCGATAGCATGAGTTTCTAACAATTTAAGGGGTCTCGTACCTTTTAAACGCGACGAAATTTAACGAAAACATTCTAAGTTTAAATTAGTCTATCTTCAAAACCTTTTTATGTGTAAACATGAAATTTCGGATATTGATAAAACAGATTAAGCTCTGTAATATGCTGTCATTAGAAATTTATTAGCCATTTACAGAATTTGTGTATTGTTGAAATCAAAATAGCTCTTTTTCTTACTCCATAAGTCATTGTGTGCATGATATCTTGAGAAAGTATGTATGGATTGTCATGAAATTTGGTAAATATACTATACATATGTGTGTGTTTAAAATGAAGTACTCTTTGGTCAAAATGATTTCATTTATATAAAAAAAAAATTGTAAAAAAAAAAATAATAAATAAAAATTTATATTTTTAATGAATAAAAATAGTCATAACTAAAAATATTACCTTTGTAAATACTTAAAAGTATTTCATTTTAAACACACATATTTGTTTATTATCTTTACCAAATTTCATGACAATCAATACATACTTTCTCAAGATATCATGCGCGCAATGACTTCCGGAGTAAAAAAAAAGGACTATTTTGATTTCAACAATACACAAATTCTGTAAAAGTCTAATAAATGTTTAATGGTAGCATATTACAAAGCATAATATGTTTAATTAATATCCAAAATTTCAAGTTTATACATAAAAAGGTTTTGAAGGTAGACTAATTCAAGTTTTTCGTTAATTTTCGACGCGTTTAAAAGGTACAAGACACCTTAATTGTTGGCCACACGTTTTCCAAATCGCTTTTTCCAAACACAAATATTTCCATTATTTAAAGGGGACGGTAGACGTTTAAATTACTCTTTTCTAATTTTCATGATAGATATTTGAAATTTTGTAGAAATATACATTTCACCATAAGTATATAGATCACCTTAAAAAAAATTCCTATATTTTAAAAATTTTAAGATAAAAAAAATTAAAATTTCAAAACAAAATTTTAAAATGCTCCTTGCGTCTTAATTTTTTAGATATATTTCCTCGATTTTGGATTTTAATTACGTAAAATTACATTACAAACAAATCTGTGTATCGAATTGTTTATCTCACATATACTTAATTTTTTAGAGATATTTTTCTGGATTCCATATCGATTTTTACCAAAATTCTACTTTATAATAAGTTAAAAATCAAATTTAGTTCTCTTAATGAAGTCGAATTTTAAAATGCATACTCAGTTTCTCTACAAGCAATACCAGGATTCTTCCTTATCAGTTTCAGGAATTTTGTCCAAAAATTAAGTTGCGAGGAGCATTTAAAAATTTAAAAAAAAATAGAAACATTGAGAAAAATGTATTTAAAGTATATTAAAAGACCAAAAAATTAATTGTGAACAAAATTAAAACACTTGTAACTTTGTGTAAAATAATCGCATCTGCATGCGGTTTTCCACCGCCTCCTGAATACTAGGCCTGAGCTCTGACATAAAAATGGCGGCTGCCGAAGGCGGATTTTTTCAGCGTGTGTACGGTCCCTGAAACATTCGTACAAGTAATTTTTTTAAGTTTTTTTCGCTTTATTTTTCTGAGATTAAAGAAGTCAGCAAAATCTTTTATAAAGTACTGGTGTCTACTTGTAAGGGACCGTACCTACGTTAAAAAAAATCCGCCTTCGGCAGCCGCCATTTTTGTGTCAGCGCTCAGCCCTGGTATTCAAGGTGCGGTGTGTTTTCCACGAATGACGTAGTATAAATTAGAGAATAATAATACACACAAAAATAAATGTCGATTTTGGAGTCGATTTTTGTTCAAATAAATGTCTACGGTCCCCTTAACGACGGAAAATCTGCAGGGCTGCAACAGGTGATTATTTTTAAATTCTCTTTCACACCCTTTCTCAAAACAGAAATCTTCCATATAATTTTTTGACAATAATTGCAATAATAATGAACCAGAATTTTTTTTTTTTTTTTTAAATATTTATGTTCATAAAACAGAAAAACAGTCGCCTGTGACAGTCCTGAATCTGCTGAAAAAGAGTAAAGATTTACTATAGGCTGAGTTATAAGTTTCCATATAAATGGCGAAGGCGATTAATAATGTAACCGGTGTAAAATGTTACAACATCTACAGCTTGTATTTGTGCCACCTGTTACCCCACAGAGGCTAACGAAAAAGACAGGCTACCATGGTGCATTCATCATATCCTTTTTTACAGACCGCTTGAGTGACGTCATGCGCTTTTCGTACACCTGCATTGGTGCATTCGAGCATCACGTGACTCCAGAAATCTGTAAAAAAGATACGCGTAAAGCACCACGGTAGCCTTTCTTTTTCGTTAACCTCGTTACCCCGCAATAAAGCTTATGGCGCTGCTTTGGCTGATTCCCAATGGTAGATATTCCATCTACGTTATGATCACGTGGTCAAGGTAAAAACTTCTAGCGTAAAGAAGGGAAGGTTCCGTAGACGTGTAATGAAATTCCCGCTAGCCAATGAAACAGTTCATGAGGGAAAGCAGTAGCAGCTTCCCTTCTTATCAGTTAGAAGTTCCTTGGGTAAATTACCGGTATCACGTGATTTTTTTCAGCCTCGAACCCATGTTTGGAATATCCTCCATTGCACAGAAGAACGTAGGATATCGTCTATCAACGTCAACTAGATTGTAGAAAGGCGTGACACGCTTTGTTGTGAAGGCACGAAGCAGGCAAAACCGAGAAAAAATATCGAAGGACTTGCATGTTTCGGTTTCGTTTTCTCGTGGAATTATTAATTATTATTAGTAAATAATAATTAATAATTCCACCAGACAACGATATCGAAACATGCAAGTTGTTATATTTTTTTTCTTTATTTTGCCTGCTTTGTGTGACCACCGCCCCCGGAATTCTAGGCCTAAGCGCTGATAGAAAAATGGCGGCTGTCGAAGGCGGATTTTTTTAAACGTATGCACGGTCCCAGTATTTTATAAAAGATTTCTTTGACTTGTTTAATCTCAGAAAAATAAAGCAGAAAAAACTTAAAAAAAATTATTGGTACGAAAATTTAAGAGACCATCCACACGCTGAAAAAAAATTCGCCTTCGGCAGCCGCCATTTTTGTGTCAGAGATCTGGCCTAGAAACACTTTCACAATATTTGTATTCAAGGCAGCATATTAGTATTCAGGGGGCGGTGAGCGTTTCAAGGATTTCTGCCTTATCTAGGGAACGTTTCTTCCATTGGATTAGTAGAAATCGTAATGTGTGACAGCTATACAATATAGATTTTTTATATAACATATTTTCATCCCGTCTTTTTCAATCAACTTTTTTTACGGTCGTTAATAATGCTGTTTAATTATTTTTTTAAGTTCATTAACAAAAATTCAATTTATCACGATCTTTAAATATTTCATTGTAGTTTTTATTTATATTATTGAGTGTATGCATGCATCATTCGATCGGATGAAAAAACAGCTTAATTTAATAATTGATTTCGTTTAATTAATGCTTATTTTTTTAACTGAAAATACTTGATAACCATAAAAAACTTAAGGGCACCGTTTCGTTTACTATAATTGATCTTTATTCAATTTTTGCTAACTATCATAGCAACATTTTAAATTTAATTAACGGAAATTCATCATCGTCACAAGATTTTTTATATCAGATTGAATAATTTAAATATTTATAAACTAGGTGTGTTATAAATTAGATTTTTTGTAATCTTGTGTCGGACTTACACATATAAAAAAAATACATTGATTTCAATTTATATTTAGACTATGATTAACTTGGTAATTCAGGTTTCTATTTTTTGCAATTTATTCGTTTTTTGTAATATATTTTTATAAAATTACACAGAATTTAATTTCTTCAATTTATTTACTGAAAGTTTTATAAAATTATTTATTGATTTTTTGCTGTGTTTAGCTTTTTAACCACTTGAGGGGCGGTGGGATATATTTTATCCCACCTATTATTAATGAAGATTTGCACCGGAAAATTTTTATGAAATTTTACTTTTCTAACTTTGGTCGAAAAAAGTCGGAAAATATCGTTTCCTTATTTTGAAATTTTTTATTCTAAATTTCAGGTGGGAATTCAACATTACACAAACGTAATTGCTTGCCACTCAAGGGGTTAAGATTAAAACTAAGATTTTTAGAAACAAATTACATAGTTAAAACGTTTATAGCTAAAAATATGCTGTAAGACACTATTAACCCCTTAACGCTCGAATTAAATTACGGTTGAATAATTCAAACTGCTTATTGGCACCATTTTTATGAAAAAGAAATATTCACCTTATTTAATGACAGTAAAAACGATACTAAAATATAGCCAATTTCACTATTTTATAAAACTGGTGGGAATCAAACAATTTGAGTAAAAGACACAGCCCGAGAATATCTCGGGAGCGAGAATTAAGGGGTTAAAAAATGTTTCTGAATCTCCGAAAATGCATTATAAAAACAAGCGAAAATATTCGATAACCATTTCTGAATTACCCATGGTTCCGGAAAGCGTATCGTTATCTTTTGAAACTTCGGAAATAAATATAATTTCAATAGTTAATTGGACACTTTACCTTAAATTGGTCAAAAAATCGATTTTTCTTTTTTAATATTAAATGAAATCCTGCTTAATTTTGAATATTTTGACACCTCCTTTTTACCCAAACGGTAATTATATTGCGAAATATTGTAAAATTTGTTAATACACTCAGCGCAATTACTCACGCAAGTTAAAATTTTAAATGGCTTTTTCAACATTTTTATATCTTTTCATTCTTTTGTTTTTAAAATGCTAAGGCTTTTTTTGTATTTGAGATAGAGATTAAAACTTTTTTGTGCATGTTCTTTATTATATATGTGATAAATCTGCGTTTGGGATTAGCATTCAGGATTTTTGTTATTTAAAAAAAATAAAAGTATATAAAGAGATGTGTTAAATTTCATCGTTTCACACTGTATAGCAGATTAAAAATGATATTAAAAGTGATGATATAAAAAGAAAATTAAAATGATATAAAAATTAATTATTCATAACTCCATTGGCCCAGGCATGGCACGGAAAGCGGAATTGTGCGCAATAGGACAAGTTCTAGCAAAGAATGTTGTACTTTGGATGTTACACTGTTAAAATTTTGCAGCATTCTGGCAGGTCATTCGACCGTTTTTTGAAAAAAACGGTTTCATAAAGATAATTTAACTATATTCTGACCATAAAATGGCCAATAATATGGTCAGAATAGTGTTAAAATTACGGTTGTGTAACCGTTTTCGGAAAAAAAAACGGTCAAATGACCTGCCAGAATGCTGCAAATTTTTAACAGTGTAGCCTTAGTTTAGAGTAAACCTATAACCTCAGACTAGTGTTACCATCTGTCCAGCGTAAATCGGACTTTAAATGCTCCGGACACCAGTGTTTTAAAGTAATTTTCTTTGCCTTATCTGATTGCAGAAATATCTGAGATTAAACTACAAGAAATTAGTGGTATCCAGAGCATTCGGAGCCCTAGTTTATGCGGAACACCTGGCAACACTACACCCTGGCATAAAATAATGTTATGTAATTCAAATTATGTAATTCAAATTCATAATAAACTATTAAGTTTAACATAGTGATGCTTTTTAGGGTTTCGTTCATCTGGCGAAACCCTATTGGTCTCACTCCTCTCTCTGTCCGTCTGTCTGTCAGTCTGTCACAGAGCCCTTTCTCAGAATATATGATTGAGACTTGAAACTGTGGATTCTTATAGCCGAACAGCTCACATCAAACGACAAATCATAAAATTTTGAAAAAATCTTATATTTACCCCCCAGGGATCTAACTTGTGTATTTTAAGCTTTTCTTTCTAACTAAGCCCCTAATTAAGTTGAATACTTGAAATTTTGGATACTGAACACCTCACATCCAACGAAAAATCCTAAAATTTTGAAAAAAGTGTTATATTTACGCACTCTGGGCTCTAACTTGTGTATTTTAAGTAGGTTTTTTTTTCCCTAAGTAAGCCCCTAATTAAGTTAAAGACTTGAAATTTTCGATACTTATAGCTGAATACCTCACATCAAAAGACATATCTTAATATTTCGAAAAAGTCTTACATTATTTATCCCTCCGGGCTCTAACATATTAACGGGGTATTTTTAGCAATTTTTCTAACCTCCACACTTTTCACCCGAGGTGCACTTTTCTAACTTTTGCCGACACTCCTTTAACCACTCTTTCATACTATGCAACATAGCCGTACATATTTTAGTTCCAATTTTTACCGCCGGGGGGTGCATACCTATCTCATGCGCTATGGGCCCGATCCTCTTGACTAATATACCAACGGATAGTTTGTAAAACGGAGTTTCGTTCAGATAGAGGTTTGTTTAGAATAGAATGCGACACATGGTTGCGAAATGTGGAACAACATACTTTGCAAAAGGATGAAGTGTTTTGAAAGGAATATTAAACGAAACCCTCTGTACGATCTGTGATCACACTTACCCACTTGTTTCCCTATTTCCTTTGTGATAATATTTTTTACGTTTTAAAGTCTTCGTCTTTTTGCATTTAATATTTTCCATAATATAATAACTTGCTTCGTAGCGTTTCTTACATTACATGGTACTTACGTTTAATAGAAGCGATTGTTATAGCATTTTCAATGTACACTAAAATTAATGGGTCTAAGGACTGTTAAATCCTTGAGGGGCGGTGGAATATAAGCTCTATTAATTTAAGCTCTATTGTTCAAAAAAATATTTTTTAAGGTGATTACACTGTTGAAATTTTCAAAATTTTTGTATTAGCGAAATGCAAGTTCGTATTAAGAATATAAAAATGATTTAACCCTTTATCTACGGCATTATGAACTACTGCAATTTTTTTCATTTAATATTTTTTTTTCAGTTACTACAACGAAAATTAAAGGATAAATATAAAAAATATACTCACCCGTGAGAAATTTAATTATTTAGAGGTAATTAATTAAAGTGGTACTTTAAAGTACCGTCAGTACACTATGACTAAAATATCATAACAGAAAACCCACAAGGTATTTCAACTGGCACCAGAAAATATTTTCGATTTAACAAGTATATGAAATATAGGCTTTTTCTTATTTACAAATAAATCGTTTGGCAAATTCCGGTGCCAATCCTTTATTTCAACACTTTAGAATTGGAAATGTTTTGCTCCTGAAAGGGTTAAAAAAACTATTTTTCTTTAAGTTTCTATCTTGTTAGCAGTCCTTTAGTTATGCGACGTCTATATTCCAGGGACAACACGTTCTCTCGCATCTCCACATATGCAATATATGAATTATATGCCATTTCTAGCATAGCAATAACGAGCCGGTGCCACAACTTTTACGATTTCCTATAAAAAATAACAATGGAACAGAAAAGAAATACCAGGGAAATCATTACTGCTCTACATTTTAGTAATTACATTTTAAAGCAGATGAAAACGATGGATAACTACACAGACGAAAAGTAAACAAGAAGTTTTTCTCCAACACGCAGTGTACTGACGGTACTTATAAGTACCACAGAGTAATTCAACTGTTAAATCAAATACATACACCGTTCATCTAAAATAGCTTATCAAATTGTATTCTAAGATCATAATGAACACATAAAAGAAAATCCAACATTTATGTTGTATCTTTTACTGTGTTTGCAGCAATGAAAAGACGACCGTGGCAATCTGTAGAAAATGCCGGCAGAAAATACATCGACTGCTTCAAAGTTAACCTCATTCGTCTCTAAAATAACAAACCTTGAACTGCTGCTGCCATGTATTCGGATAAAGTGGAGTTAAAAGAACGGTTTTTTGCAAAGTACCATTAAAATATTAGTAATATTCACTATGGTATAAAAGTTTAAAGTGAGTGGTACTTATAAATACCGTCAGTAGATAAAGGGTTAAATACACATTTACTTAGGTTCAGGATAATTATTAAAATAGGAAGTATAATAAGATAAAAAAAAATTCTATTTTCAAAATTTATTTTGTAATCCTGCGCATAAGCTGTTGTACCAATTTTCTGCTCGACAAATGTGTGACAGTTTGCAGTGTCTTATATAGTATACTAATTCTGTGTCTTACAATTTTTTTAAATATATAAAATGAAAAAAACATAAGGTTAGCTTTCATCCCAATAAAAATTGTGTTTTAAAATCATATACATTTTAAGATATTAAATGCTTCAAATTGTCTTTTATTGTCATTATTTTCCAATGAGTCCTGAGACTCCTTAATAAATTTGCAATTTGTAATGCGCATCATTGCCTAGAATTTTCATTATTACCTATTCATTCCTATTTAATCCTAAACAGACTTTTTCATTAAACTTCTATGGAAAACACAAATCTTATTTTACTGCCTTTTTTTTTTTTTTTTTTTTCTTTGGCTATTTTAAATGTATGACATTTTAAAGATATAAAAATATTAGATATCCTGAATGGTTAACCAAAAAAAGATAGATATTTTCAATATATTTACTTACAATTTTATATGGGCTTCGTTCTCTCTAAGTCTACCAATATTTTAAGCCAAAAATATGAAAATTATTTCTCATCTCAATATAAGTGGACACCTTTATATTCAAAACTGAAACATTTTCACCTTTTAAATGTTGATAACAAAGACTAATTACCCGACTAAGAAATTCTTTCATAAATACTTTTTAGCAAATTAAACAGAAACAAAATATGAATATTTCTTTGACATCTGAATATAAATGGACACCTTTTTATTCAAAACTGAAATGTTTTTAATATTTAAATGCTGATAACAAAGACTAATTACCTGACTAAGAAGTTCTTTCATAAAACACTTGTTAGCAAATCAAGCATTAATCTAAAAAGTAAGTACCATAAACAAAATATAATATAAAAATTATATCTAAACTTTTATTAAATTTTATTAAAAGGTCATTCGTTTTTTTTTTTTTTTCATTTGAGTATTCTATTGTAATCCATTAATTTAAGTTTTTGTGTAATATTTTTTTCTTCATAAAAATTTTCTGAACAGCTCTTAAGTTTTTAAAATAAACCAATCGTTACATTATAAATATAAAATGCACTAATGGATTTAAAATAAAATGCAAAAATGCAAAAATCTGAAGTTTCCATCGTTGTTTACATTTTATTTATTTTTACAACAGTTGCCATTTTAGAGATTTTTAATTTTAGGTTATGGAAAGTTCATTAACAATGGTATTTTAATGTTTATTGGCCGTTCTTCTCTTAGATTAATATTTACTAATTATATTTCATTAAATGTATTTTAACTAATAAAATGCAAATTAAAATGAGAGACAATGTAACTTTTTTAAGTCCTTAATAAAGGAATCCGGGAGGGACATTCGGCTCTACGGACTTGGTTTCCTCGTTTGAACAGTCCCTCTTTGGCTATCAAATCAAATCGAATCAAATGTATCATGCGAATAAATACATTACACAAAATGGCATTTGAAAAATATATAAATTTTCTTTGATTATTTTTATTTATTTATTTATCTGTAACAGGGTTCGTACACATCAAGAAATTCAGGGGATTTTAAGTGTTTTAGTACCAGAAATTTCTTAAAGTACAGGTCGCTATATCTGAGGATCGATTTCTTTTTCATTGAATAAGGCAAATATTACTCTACGAAAATTCTGGTAACAGATCCTTGAAAGTGCTTGAAGCGTACGAATCCTGTGTAATTAATACTATAAAAATACAATGAAAATTTATCACGCAAGTTATTCGATTTTATTAAACGTTCACATAAGATTCTTTGATCATTTTATTTATTGTAATTAATACTATAAAAATACAACGCAAATTTGTCACTATTCGATTTTATTAAACGTTCACATAAGATTCTTGATCATTTTATGTATTGTAATTAATACTATAAAAATACAATGAAAATTTATCACGCAAGTTATTCGATTTTATTATACGTTCATATATATCCTTGTCTCAGAGCAAGAGTAGGACATCTACTAATAATTAAAAAAAAGATGTCTGACTTAACTGCTGTCTGAATAACTATGTTTGCATCTAAAGGAACAACTTCTGAAACTCAAAGTTATGTTTAATACTACAGTAGAACCTCTTTTATCCGAAACTCTCGGTTAACCGAAATCCATTTTTAAAGCTTTTTTCTTTGACTATCACATTCTTTTGTGCAAAATCCATTTTGAAGACTTTTTTTTTTCTTTACCTATCATATTCCTTCCTTGTGTGGAAGCGGTCCTTTCCGAACTACGAGTACATATAAAAATTTTCGATCCCCTTTCTTGAGTTCTTTTGAATTTAACTTGAGCTCCCGTGAGCTGCGGAGTGGAACGAAGAAAACGAACAAATTAGCGATTCTGAGGCCTTTTGAGTGTTTTGTAAAAGGTTTGGTATGGCTGGAGCAGCAGAAACACTATGATACTGGTGAACTAGTAAAATTAAAAAACTCCGTGATAGAGCTTCAAAGGAAAGGCAATCGAAACTGCGACAAACAAATCATTTTTTCAAAACATTGTGATACATGTCAAAAGTACTTAATTTCAAAATTAAAATTCAGATAATTTATTCTTGTTTCTATTTTGCTATTGCTTTATTTTTATTAAGCACTTGTTACCATAATAAGAAATATTGCATATATATCTCCATAATCTTAAAATGGAAGTATTCTCGATTATCCGAAAATTTCGATTTTCCGAAAAAGGGTTAGTCCCAATTACTTCGGATAATCGAGGTCCTGCTGTATATCTCAGATGCGTTTTATAAAAATTCCCTACTGCTCCACTAGATGCAGTTTCTCATAGCAGTAAGTCAGACATCTCATTTTTGATTATTAATTGACGTCTTACTGTAGCTCTGAGGCGACGATATTCTCTTCAATGGACAATTCTCTATTTATCTTCTTAAAGCTCGTATTCACCAGCACCTTAACTGACGGTTAATCGAGAAAGCGTCGGTAGAACGCTCAAATGGTATTCACCATAAATCTGATTAGACCTGACTGCTACCGTAGTCCAAAATAGTTTAAAGATGAATACTATCTGAGCTGTCGCCTGAGATTTTCGCGCTGAACAGGCAGTTTACTTAGATGCTGAATAAAAGCATAGCTGCCAACTTCTCACTAATCTTCCGTAATGTCGGGATTAATTTGACTCATGTTAACCACGTTTCGAACCAGAAAATTTATTTCAAGAATCTTTATTCATTTTATTTCATGTTTCTACGTGGAACACGTTCAATTTCAATTCCTTGAAAAAATGCTGGTATGAAACGCATTAAACCAGGGAAAAAGTAACACACGTATTACGGAAGATTAGTTTGAGCTTGGCACCTATGTAGAAGCATCGGTGTGCTTATTCTGATCAACATCATTATATAATGCAACGTCTCGGATGTAAAGCAAAATTTATATTTATGACTGACATTCCATGAATAAAATCGTGTTTTTACACTATTTATTAAACATATCATTCATTAGAAAACACGAACTGTATTTTTATACCATTGATTAAAAAATTGTGATATAAAAAATCTAGAGAAAATTTTAATTACTAAATGCTTTTTTATTGTTGTACCATATGATCGTTATATTTAAGAATATCTCAATTAAGATGGCAGAAAAGTCTATATTTTTACACATTTTAACTCATATTGGACCACACCGATTAAATATTTTTGAAAATTTTTAAAACTTCAGTTATATCACTAATATGGTGTAATTAAGCAGATACTAGCAAAATTTTGAAAAAAAAAAGTTTTTAATCTTTTTAAGTAACTAGTTGTTCTATAAACAGGACATATTAGTAGAACACATAGTAAGGATATATAAAACGCAAATTAAATAAATACATAAACTAATTTTATGAGAAAATATTTTATTTTACTTTAAAAATACTGTTTATGTTGTACAAAAATACTGTATGATTTCTCCAATAAAAAGATAATAATAATGATAAAATTTTAGATTATAAGATCACATTTCTTAAAGAATTTATTTTTTAAATAGATTTTTTTCAATTAAATTTTAATTGGTTACTTGTTTTATTTTTTTTTTTTGCCTATATGTTATACTTTTATATATTTTAAAAACGTCATAACAAAATGCACCCAAAACACCCTTACCAATTTCATTTTAAAAAATGTTTTATTAGCTGTGCTATTTATAGGACAGCGGTCCAATATGGGTTAAACAAAAATTTGCATTTTATTCATTCTTCAGAAAGTACATCGTACAAAAAGAGGAATATTTTTTGTTGGAAAGTATTAGGTCTACCGGAAAGTTCTGTCCAATATTGTTATTTCACGTCTACTTTTTTAAAATTCAGTTTTCTTCACTTGCTCCCCTTTTTTTAAATGGTAAAATTCCCATTGTTTTCACCTTAATGTGAAATGTAAAAAGAATGGGGATTTCACCATAAAAACAAAAAGATACACAGAACGAATTTCGGGATGGAAATTTTAACAGCACTTTATCAGCCAATGTAAATCCGTTTCCATAGGGGGACAAAGTCACAAATGAACAGTAATGGCAGAGAGGAGAGCTTACAAAGAATCGGACAGGTGGCACAATGGAGTTATGAATAAAGTAAAGCAGACATATAGTGTACTGTCTACTAGTTGCGAGTGAAGTAACTGAGGAGGTTGTCACAAGATGGTGGCTGCTTTTTTTTTTTTTTTTTTAATCGGATCATAAGCTTCTGATTACCGCCAGGACAAACATCCCACCAGTAAAATTTAATAGAAAATTTCGTCTTAATTAAGCATCTTATTCATGAAAACTTTTTTCAATAATGTGGTAAACATTTCTATTTGTTTTTACTTGTATCAGTATGCCTTGTAAAACTCTGTTTGTTTCCCTGGTTGTCACAATATTGCGGAAACGAAGGGCCTAACTACCGCCAAAGTAAATTCCTGCCAGTAAAAATGGAAATTTGTTTCTACCAATATTTATGAATGAAATTTTGTAATAATAAAGCGTTTAAATAAGTTGAAAATTTCTATATAAATCTACTGATGGAAGTTTCCACCAGCAGTAAACAACTCCTGCGATAGCGGTTACAGTTGAAGCTTCTGTATTTTAATGCTATGCCAGTTGCTCTTTATTAATAGTTCCATGGGTGGCATAGGGCTCGCAGTGTTCCTAAAATTTTCCCACTTTGCTATTACTATTTAAAACAATAATCTTTATTGTATAATTCTATTATAGATGACAAAGGGATCTACCAAGAAGAAATTTTATTTAAAATACTGGTAGCAAAGTGTGTAAATATTAGGAACGCTTCGAGACCTCGGTTGAGATAACTAAAAGGAAAACAACAATCACAAAGGAGCACATTCAGAAGAGGAAAGTACTGCCAAAATGATCGAAGCAATTTTAACAGAAAAGAAAAGAGTAAAATAAATAAATTAATTAAAGTAAACAAAAACAAGGAATGAATAACAAAATAAAATGAAAGAAGTAAATGAAAGAAAAATAATAAAACTAAAAGAGAAAACGCAAGGAAAACATAAGAAATAAAATATTTTTTTATATATATAATGCAAAGAGACAAGAAAAGAAGGGGAAAATTACAAAAGTAATTTCTGAGCTGAAGACATAAAAGGAGAAGATGAGAGATCATTGACAAGAACAATATGTACAGTCATTCAGGGTAACTTTGATCCAATTTTCTCTATTTTCATATGCCACACACTTATTTTAAGAATATCGTTGCAACTAGAGGCGTAAAAGAGAAGAAATGATCCTAAATTATTGTTTGACTATCAAAAATTAAGGAATAATAAGGATAAAAGCAATAAAAAATGAATTTTTAACCTGGTTCAAAGTTACCCAGCTATTTAGGGAAACTTTGCACCATATGATAAATATTATCTAAAATAATTCATAGGAAAAAAAGTATTATAGTTAGGACAAATTTAAACCCCCAAAATGTTTTCACATATGTAAAGACTATGAAATTACATTTCACAACATCACAAGATTTGTATAGTTTATGATATTACAACAAATATTAGGCATAAGAAATGTGGAAGAAGAGAACCATGAATATTTAGAAAGAAAAAAAAAATGTTTATTGTTCATATAAATCATAAAAATGCAGTGAAAAACATTTTTCAATGTTTTAACTCAATAATATATCCATAGTTACAGTAATACATACTAGTACTAGTATTATTCAAACAAGAATAAAAAATGTCGAATGTATGAAATGTCAAATTTCAGTAGCTCCGCCCCGAAAAACGCCTTTAAATGGATTTTATGTATTTTACTCATATTTGTGAAATTAGTTACATGTTATATCTAATGCACAACTTCGGCATTTATATAAAAAATACGTACAATTATGGAAAAATTTTGACTTTAGCACCTATAATCAGTAAATTATAAACATCAGTATAACTTTGAGCCAGCTCAAAGTTACCCTAAAAATGTGGTAAGATGTTGGTGCCTTCTTATTTTACATTTTATTAACCATTAATAGGTAAATAATGGCAAAATATTAACACATTTACAACATTCAGATAATAATATGTCTTATAAATGAGTATATTGCTATTTACTATGAAGATTTAATTGGATTACAACAACTTCAAAACAGCATTCAAAATTAACTTCAAAACAGTACTTCACAAAAATAGTTAGATGATTCAATTAATTGCGCATAATGTTGCTAATTTATTTTCTAAAATAAAAAGTAGAAATCCCAGTTTAGAACCTTGCCAACAGAGCACAGTTCTGAAGTTTATTTAGTCTTCTGGATTCAAAAATATTAAAAAATAGGACGTTGTGCAAAGTTACACCCCATGGTTCAAAGTTACCCTGAATGACTGTATTTACACTTACCTTTGATAGGGCAATGTATTCAAATTTATCAAAAGCGAGTTCATTCTCTTCTCCAGATTGTCCTTTCTTTTGTCCTCTTAGAATCCTTGCACTGGTCACTGTTGTTAAACCCATGCCATCTCCGATAAAAAGTATTAAATTCTTAGCAATGTTGTAATTTCTGTCATCATCGAGGTTCTTTATGAGCTGACTTTTAGCTTGATGATACCAGTGCCATCTATCTGTAAAGCAAAAGAAAACAGTTTCGATTATAAACTTCTTAATATAAAACAAGAACGATAAATCAAGCTGCCAGGATACATTACGAAACATTTTGTGATTTGGTCTGTATTTCAAAACTTGACTAACTTTAGTGTGATACGTGGTGTGTATAAGTTCTGTAGATAATTTTCAGAGTTGCACAGAAGAACTCGCAAGTATTATTGTGTATGAGTGAAAATTGCTTATCATGTGTGTGTTTTTCTATATGTGTTATGCAATGTTCTTTTGTTATCGAAAACACACATGTTAACATAATTTTTATCTACCTAGCATTTCAGAAAGTGGTTAAATTCGATTACAAAATTTTATCTTTACGTATAAAACCCAGATTGAGTGTAATAAAAGAGTGTAATAAATTGTATTACTTTCTAAAACTTTTTGATTATATAAAACAAGAGAAAAATAAACATGCGTCAAGATAGATTATCAAATCTATTCTACCAAACATTCAGAATACGATGAAACTTCCCCATTTTATAAGGAGAAAGATTATGTAAAAACTTTGTATTATTTTCTAAAACTTTTTGATTATATAAAACAAGAAAAAACATGCGTCAAGATAGATTATCAAATCTATTCTATCAAACATTCAGAATACGATGAAACTTCCCCATTTTACAAGGAGAAAGATTATGTAAAAACTTTGTATTACTTTCTAAAACTTTTTTGATTATAGAAACTTCTCCATTTTATAAGGATAAAGATTATGTAAAAACTTTGTATTACTTTCTAAAACTTTTTGATTATATAAAACAAGAGAAAAATAAACATGCGTGAAGATAGATTATCAAATCTATTCTATCAAACATTCAGAATACGATGAAACTTCCCCATTTTACAAGGAGAAAGATTATGTAAAAACTTTGTATTGCTTTCTAAAACTTTTTGATTACATAAAACAAGAAAAAAACATGAGTCAAGATAGATTACCAAACCTATTCTATCAAACAATTCAGAATACGATGAAACTTCCCCATTTTATAAGGAGAAAGATTATGTAAAAACTTTCTATTACTTTCTAAAACTTTTTGATTATATAAAACAAGAAAAAAAAACATGCGTCAAGATAGATTACCAAACCTATTCTATCAAACATTCAGAATACGATGAAACTTCCCCATTTTATAAGGAGAAAGATTATGTAAAAACTTTATATTACTTTCTAAAACTTTTTGATTACATAAAACAACAAAAAAAAACATGAGTCAAGATAGATTACCAAACCTATTCTATCAAACATTCAGAATACGATGAAACTTCCCCATTTTATAAGGAGAAAGATTATGTAAAAACTTTCTATTACTTTCTAAAATTTTTTGATTATATAAAACAAGAAAAAAACATGCGTCAAGATAGATTATCAACCATATTCCAACACATTCAGAATAGGATGAAACTTCCCCATTTTATAAGGAGAAAGCTAAATAAACAATTTAGGAAACGCATAACGCATTTGAAAACTAAATTTCTGCTATTAATAATCAGAAATCTATCCGAATTTTGTTTTATGAGCCTTGTATATGATCTATATTGCATGTACAGGGTGACTTTTAAATAACCTACAGATTTAAACTCAAATAACTTCTCAGAGGCTCACTAGATGACGGCACAAATGTGTGCAGTGAGAGAGGACATAAAAGTAATTTGTTTAGGGCCAGTTCCAGGCAATTTTGAAAATGATTCCCAAAGCGTCCTATTCAACTGAAGATCGTATTTTTATTGTTAAAAATTCGTATTTATGCGGTGAAAATGCAACACTATTTCTACGGAAGTAGTTTTCAACATTCAGAAACTGACCTAAACCTTCTAGAGCAGTGGTAAGAGATTTGATATGAAAATTTGAAAGGTTTTAGGTAAAGCTGAGGAAGTCGATTTTTTTTCCCCGAATTCGTAATCTGGGTTTGAACACCGGTGGATATTGGTTCATGTAGGATGGTGCCCCTCCGCATCGAACAGGCAGAGTGTTTGGCATCCTTAACAGTATGTTTGGAGCCCGGGTTACTGCTTATCAATACCCGAACAAACATTCTGGTGCATTGCATTGGCCTCTTTATTCACCGGATATGAAACCGTAACATTTCTATCTTTGGGGTCACATGAAAGACTTGGTATACAAGAAGAAACCGGAAGACCTCAATAGTCTCAAGAAATCCATTACTGACTCATTTGCAAGCATTAAAAGAGAAACACTTGAGCAAGTAACTGGTAAGGTTGTGACTAGGTTGCGCTATTGTATCGCCTCTGAATGTTCTAACTTTGAAAACCTTGTGCATTAATTACCTTTTAGACGTTCTTTTCAATAAAAAAAATTGCTGTTCTATCTGCAACGAGTTTTGTGTTATTTCATTTTAAAATTATAGGTTAATTAAAAGACACATTGTATATTACATATGATTAACATTAGTTTAGTTAAACGCATAGCAAAGTTTCAAATTTCCCTTCGGAATTTCCGTTAATAAACGAAAATGTACTTGAGAATTTTTGTACAGTATTGTGCAGAGCTTTTGTGTCCTGTATATGATCTATAGAATTTATACACAACAAGTAATATTTAAAAAATCGTTAAATTTAAAAACGGGTACGACAACTGAAAACGCACTTTCAGCAGTTATTGTTCACAGGTTTCAACCAGTGTTGCCAGTGGGCTAATTTTTCTAAATTCAGATTTCTTGATTGCCACCACTTTTTTGAAACGGTAAAATTACCTTTGATTTCGCCATAATTAATATGCAATTAAATAAGGTGCATTTTACCACTTCAAAATAGTGTTGAGAATGAGGAATCTGAATTTTAAAAAAGTAGCCCATCTGGCAAAACTGGCTTCAATAGTTGCTTCAACAAACACTTGATGCTAAATACCGGATGTAATGACAAGCGAAAACAACTACAGGCTAGTTCCATGGACTTTTGTAGTGTAAGTCATATAAGTACTATGCTTGTTGGCCACCGTTATTTTCGAAATTTTTATTCGCCTTATTAAATTAATGAGATATCTCCGATGCAATAAGTCACATTTTTCAGTTCTAAAATACTGGTAGTCAAAAATCGTAGCATGTGACTTACACTACAAGTACTCATGGAACCAGCCTATAATAGGTGTAGAATTTATCTGTTTAATAGATGCCGCACTAGTCACGGGAAGAATCGGAAACACTAATGTTAAGTCTATGGGAACGTAATTTTCAAATATATCGCTTTCATTTTAATATTTTTAAATGTCTTTTTTGCACAAGATAGCTGAGGTCTCTAACTCGGCTACTTTTTATATTTTAAATTTTGGTTATATATTTTTTTTTATATTAGCAGGCGTTGTACTTGTCCTGAAATTTCACGACCAGAAAATTCTTCGGTACCATTATTTTCTTATGGAAAAATCTCTTCTAAAATAAGGCGAAATTTCGATTTATTTTTCTATAAACAAATAGTGACATTTGTCCGGAAAAGAAAACAAAATCCGTAACCCTTTCGCTGCGTAATTGTTTTATCAAAATAGCTTCGAAGATTGCGTATTTATAAAATTTTTATTCTTTTATCACTGGTTTTTCAAAACGAGAATTTTTATCTAATTTAATCGGGAAATGCTTCGATTAAATAATGTAAAATTTACAAAAAAATAAATAAATAAATAAATAAATAAATAAATAAATAACTGGTGGGAATAATCAAGGAGGGTTAATTAGAAGGAAAAAATGCATCCCCGATAAAATCTCGGGTTGCGCAGCGAGAGGCTTAAGAGAACGACCCCTGTATTAGTATAGTTTGAGTTTGAGAAACGGTTCCAATTGGTTCCGAAAGTGAAAGTAATTTTTTCTTCAAAAATATTAAAATCCAAGCAAGAAATTTGAAAATAACGCTCCCATAGGATTAACATTAGCGTTATAATTTCTAGAGCTAGTTTAGGCTCTTAAGAGCTCTTCTCTCAACCTATAGAGACAAAAATACAAGAGAGAAAGAGAAGCAGCATTAGAAATAAACTATGTATTCTACGATTTGTAAATTGTCAAATTGCGTGAAAAGTGTCCAGGCCAGGATTTGAACCAGAAACCTTTGGCTTAAACTGTGAATGCTAAGTCAACTGAACTCCCCGGACAAATCTGACGGACAGAATTCACCCAGCTAACCATATTAATAATAGTATGTGGTCTATTGTCTGAAACAGCTCAACGCAATAAATGGCAGGATATGGAATTACAAATAAATGCTTGATACGATAATTACACTTCATTGATTTAACACAAATATTCCAATCGGTAAACAAATCAGACGAGTCCCAATTTTCAACTGAGTGAAAAATATGTATTTCTTTGCTGCTTTTGTACTAATTTTTCGTTTGGGACTGATGCTGTATATTCCCGCGGCCGCCATCTCCGATTTATTTTCTTGAAGTAGTAAATCTTGAAGTATCTTGAAGTAGTAAATGTCGCCAAGCAGCGATTTATGCGCATGTTAGGTTTAATGGTCTTGTCAGAACACGTCACGCGTCGAAGTTGCCTTATCGATAAACGCCAACAAAAAATCTCCAAGAAATCCAAGATGGTCGGCCGCGAGAATGCACAGCATCTAAGTCTTTCCTTTAAATTCGTCGTCAAATGACCCCTTTTTAAAGTTTTTATTTATGTTTATTTTGTTTGTAGTTTTTTAATGTAATAAGCATAAAAATGTCTTCAATGTATTAAAAATAATTTGTTATTGTTTCAAGCTAAAAATTACAATTTGAAAACCATAAATCGAAATCTCTTAAAAGGTGCCATTTGATACCAGTAGAAATAGTGGTAACACACTAGATTCATTTTAACACAATCCTTCTTATTGACGGGCTCCCAAATGGTCCGCCAACTGAATACCAATATTATTTTAGAAAAAAAATCTTTTTAGTTTTTCCTTAGAAAACGCCCCGGAACCACCTTTGAAAGTTAATTCTAGCGCAAATCTACCATAAAATTTTCTGTTAAAATTTATTGGTTTTCAGTTGGCGGACCATTTGGGAGCCCTGTTATTGGCAAATAAATCACATCAAAAGTAATTTTCCAACTGGAGGAAAAATGTCTTAGCCATTATTCGAACCATGGATCTCTTGGCTGAAGTTGAGCATTCTCTACCAACTGAGCTATCCCGGACGAATCTGCGTGAAGTGCGATAGCACAGTTTTTAGAGCATCGAAAGCTTCAGCCAAGAGATATCTGGTTCGAATCCTTGGCCAGACATTTTTCGCCCAGTTAGAAAATTATAACTCTTACAAGGAAGGTCTCCATACGGGCAGATTCAGAAAAATCTGAAAAAATTACAGAGTGTTATTTTCATGTGGATATATATGTTTATAAAAATTTTTTTGGCGGAAGCTCGATAGAACGTTCGTAAACAAATAATGAAAATTCGTTTATTTTGTGATTTATCATAGGTTGGCGATGAAATGAAATTTCGGAAAATACTTTTTTATGTCGAATACTCTTTAAGATAAAAATGTTTCATATTGAACTTGTTTAAATAAATTTAATGTAAATAACTTTAGTTTTGTAAGTTTTAGTTTAATTTAACAATAGTTTTGTCATATATATATATATATACTGAAAGTTAAATATCAAATTTTATGAATTAAAACAAAATTAAAATAAATTAAAATTGTTTCAATATCTCAAAATTAAGCCCATTTGAGCCCTGCCGATTCAATATTGTTGCTATGGAAACGACGAATTCTTTAATATTCAAATGAATAACTGGTAAAAGAGTCTTGCCTTTATTTTGGAATACGCTTAAATATATGAAAGTATTTTTATATATGAATTTTTTTAAGTAATAAAAGTAAATAACAAGCAACACAAATATGTAATAGAAAAAAATGCATTTATTAAACTCTCTCGTTGCTTATGTTTAAATTCATTAAATACTTTTCACACGCAATCTAAAAATCAATTAACAAACAATTATCAGGTGCATTAAAATCTTTTGCTGTTGGCAAGGAAAAGGACTGCTCGCCAAATCGCGTGACGCTTTCGTGTTTTCGCGCCAAGTACTGGAAAGTATTTTATTTTTTTACGGATTTTCTACTGTAATTCCGTAGCTAAATTTGACTGATCCTTTATTAGATACATAAGTAGTTTAATTGGTATTTTTTCAAAATATTCTGAGTATGTTAGTTCTAGTATGTTAGTATCTTCCTTGTTAGTGTCAACTTTGTGTTGAAATAGAGGCTCCTTTGAAAAGCACTAGAAACAACTGTATAATAAACGTTTTTGGCTGTTTATGGTTTTGTTTACATTATTTATTTATCATATGCAATTTTTTTTTTATACATCATGCATTTTTCTTAACTGAGATTCGCATGCATCTTATCAGATTTTTTTATGTTCTGGGTGGAGATTTAATCCCCCAATTCTGCCCTTCGCTAAGCTAATGCAAGTAGTAAACAATTTTATATATTTACAATACAAAGGTATTTAAATATAAATTCAAAACAACAGATTGCTATGCACCCAATCATTTATAAAATTTGAATTATCCTAAATAAAAGTTATGATTTTCTTTTCATAAAATGTTTTAAAGAAACTGTAACGTTTTAAAACAAATAAAGTGATCTTTAAATTGGTGTGACTTAAAAGATATCCTACTTCATTAAGGAGTTTATTTTAAGTTTTGCATTCAATTTTCTTTAACTAGGTCAAACCCCCAGTAACTGATATCTTAAGGATTCTTCCTTGTTTAACCCTTTCAGAGACAAAGAATATAATTGCTGAACCGTCAGAATGAAGGATTCGCACCGAAATTTACATACAAATTTATTTGTAAATATGAAAAAGCTATTTTTGACATACATAATAAACGAAAAAAAATTATGCCAAAATTCTGGTGCCATTGCCGCATTTGGGAATTAAAATTAAGTGGTTTCATAAACATACCACTGATTCTGAAAGAGTTAAATCTCTAGTACAAAGTTTTAAATTTATTTTATACTTATCTTTGTTTTTGAAAGTATAGTAGAGGTGCCATAAAAAAATATTTCTTGACAAAATTTTTAAAAATTATACTTTTTTATGTTATTTTATTTTCATAAATATGTTCAAAACTCCTGTAACAGACAGCAACCCTATTTTTTAAAACTATATCTGGCATATAAGTTATAATAGTTAAGATAAATAAATTACAACTAGATACCATTATTTTACTGAATTTGACAAGAAACGGTTTATTTGAGTTAGATTCTTGCTGAATTGTCAGTAATGGATTAGGTATAAATAACTGCGGGTTTCACCCCACTTTATCCTTAGTTTTAGAAAAGGGACACAATTCAACATTTTACATGACTATATGGCCGTAACACTTTTTTTTAATTTAAGCATAAATCGTACTTTTAATTAACGAATTAATAAATTAATGAGAAAGATTCTGGATGGTATTTGTATTTATTACACATTTGTTCAAGTGAGTAACAAACTACATATTTAAAATTATCTTTCTCATTATTGAAAATATTACGTATTTAAAATAAAAATTATTTCAAATATATACCTTAGTCAAATATTTTTGATGTCTTACTCAGATGTTCTAAATTATCCAACGTTCATTTTTTAAACAACCATGACTAATGACTTTTTTTATATATAGATATGTGATTTGAAAAATCTCATTTCCATTTTTACAGAATGTATTCTTACCTCATAACAAATTTATACGATACTCATCATTATTACAAAAGAAGGTAATTATGAGGTAAGGCGACTTCGTTGAAGGGTCTAAAAATAAATCTGAGTTCTTTTATTTCATTTCAATCTGCTGAAAAATTCATGTGACTGTGTGATATTGTCATGTACTATTGGTGATGTACTTTTGATGATTAAATTAAATATGGGTTACATGTTTTAGAGAAAGAATGAAGATAACTGTTTCGATTTGCTATTAGGTCACGGGCCATATAAGTATGATATAATATGCATACGATATAATATGAACAATTTATATTTATAATAATACTAGCTGGGAATAGTAACTCAATGCGCTGCATATACTGAATGAGATCTGATGAATGTTTGGAGGAAAAATGTAGTTTAATTCTACTTTTAGAAAATATTATGATATTCTATTATATATCTATTATATATATAATATCCAAACGGAAATTTCGTTCCGAACGCCGAGATTTCGAGTTCTACCGCATGAATTTTTACGGAACTTATACCGTTGGATAGGTATCGTTCCAGGGAAGGTTTTAAGCTATAACACATCATTCTACCTAGATTAGTTGTAGAATTATTACGGAAAATTCTATTATTTTGGACTTTGTTACTTCATATTTCCTTAAATATCTGGGCTCCTATTGGTCGTAGAGCTTAGATCTCGCGCCAAAAGTAGCTCCAACGCACCAAAGCAAACTTTTTCTCGCGATTATTTTGCCGTCTTCCGATTTCCTCTAACTCTATTAGGGGCCCGCGTAGGGCCCCTTTAAAATATTTTTCATAGTAATTTCAGCAATTATCTTAAATTATTGGTTAAGACCGCCACCCTCCCGATTCATGTATCTACGGAAAGGTTGTATGAAGGAGTTTCGTTCAGATACGCTTTCGTTAAGAATAGAGTGCGCTCCCTGGTGGTGGAATGTGGAACTAACATAACGCGATATTGTTAAAATTAGGAATTCTAACAATGCGATCTGTTTTAAACTTTGAGATAGTTCATAACACATAATCTATTATCTATTCTATTATATATATATAAAATCTATTATCTATTCTATAATCTATTATATATATAAAATCCAAACGGAAATTTCGTTCCGAACGCCTAGATTTCGAGTTCTACTGCATGGATTTTTACGGAATCTATACCGTTAGATAGGTATTGTTTCAGGGAAGATTTTAAGCTATAACACATTATTCTACCTATATTAGTTTTAGAATTATGACGGAAAATTCTGTTATTTTGGGCGATAAGGTTACCATTTTATTTCTTGGCGAAATTCATCGTTGATAAAAAAAAATTGAAACGGCTATTAAACCTCGAAAAATAAAAGAAAAACTGTTACTAATTTTATTTAAATGAAAAAAAAAGAAAAAAAGAAGAAGAAAATCCGTTTTAATGAGTGATAATATTAAAAAACGGAAACATTTAATCAAAACCTGAAAGAAATATTTGTAATGCTTAAAAATTAATTTAATAAGAAATATTACACTTGATACGCAATATTTGGCTCTTTATCGCTTGCGTTAGATATGGAAACGAATCTGAAAATTTGATTAGATGAAATTTTAGCGACAATTTCTTTCTGTTCTGTTCTGTTCTTTTTTTTTTATATCTAATTGTCCCATCACGTGACTTATAGAAGAAACAAGCAGATGTAATTGTGAGTCACATGTGTAATTACTATTTGTTTCTTTACAATTTTTTATTTTTCTTTTGTCGCCAAACTATGTGATTTTAAGCCAAATATGCGTAAGCGTGACATTAGCTTGAGGATGTTCTCACAAATGGTGTTTTTCTAGGTGAAAGAGATCATTTTTTCAGTACATTTTCATATTCAATTGTAACTTATATAGATACTAGAAAGGTAGCCCGTCAAAAATGACGGAAATTTAGATATAAAGATATATACAACTCATGTGCAAGAACATGAGTTTTCTCATTTGTTCCGCAGTGATAGATGAAAATAACACATTTTAAGAACGAAACACATTTATGAAAAACTGTGTACAGTAGAAGACCACTAATCTGCACAATTCCAAGTTTTCTGCAGATTTTTGCGGTCATGTCTATTCAGTCTTTGTTTACATTTTTTTTTAAATTCATATATTGGACAATTTAGATTATTAAGCCTTAAAAATAAATAAATTACACACTTGAAGTAAGGTAAAAACTATTAAATTATCGTATACGATTTCATAAAATGGTGGTATTATATGCGTGTGCTTCACGATCTTGGTTACGACTTTGGCGAAATTGGCTGCAACTTGTCATAATTCTAATAGTGTGGGCCTCTATAACAAAAAAGTAACCAGTTTTTAGTAAAATTTCTGATATAAAGTAGTTTTCAAAAACTTGTGTAAAATTGCAGGCCGTTCTCATGTTATGCCAGTCCTGGGAATAATATTTCTAACACTGAAGAGTTTCCATGTATATATGGAATTTAGAAAAGCTTCTCCAAAAGAAAGGTCCTGAAATGACATTGTAATTCCTCTAACCTCAAAGTTTAATCGGGCCCTGATGTTGTTTACTGAAATCTAATAAATACAGTTATTTTGAATATTACAACAGAATTAAACAGCTAAACTTATTTAACTTAAACTCGCTGTTACTTCCCGATGTTATTTTTTAGTATTAAGAAAGAAAATTATTTAAATTTTTCAAATCATGCACATTTATAATTTTTTTCCGTCTTTAATAACTAAATAGTGAAAAAATATGCTTTTGTTCTGATCTCATAAATACGACAATAAAATAATGTAACTAAGAGACATTGCAAAATTAAATCTTTGTGATTTCAAACCATAAACAAATGATACCGCCACCATTTTACATACTATGACGTCATTAGAATATTGTCCATTGATTGTTGGAGAACTTACTTTGTGAATGATTACCTCAATGATTTAATATTTTTTACGGTTCACGATGAATGAATCACTTGTGTTTGTTTAGGTTTATGGAATGAGATATTAAGCCGTGAACCCAATTTCAATTAAAGTTATCCAAAGATATATGTATTTTTAATCGAAATTAAAAACAATGCTTTAATCTCGAAATAAAATGTTTTAGTTTGTATAATAGGTTATTTCTGTTAATTATTTATTTAGGTACTTTTCCATTATAGCGCATTTTTTAAAAAAAAGCTTGGCGTAATTCGGGCATCAGAAAGTGAGATATGTTGCCAAAATATACAGCTATGAAAACAACTCTAATGAACTTTTATTTTTGTTTATATATGCACTTATATACATAAAAAAATCGTTTCTAAATATATATAATATTTTTTTATATACAAATTACAGCACAGATTTCAGATATGAACCGGGATACCTATGGTGCTAAAATGGTGTTATTTTGCCGGCTATTGTTTTTTATTTATTAATAAATTGTTTAGGCACAGATGTCATATTCGCCCCATATTGGCGCGATATTTTTCCGACGCCGATTTGGCGAAAACATCAACAGCATAAGCAACAACATCCGGGTTACCATATCAAGCAAAATAACGACACTTTGGCGCCGGTTAAGTATACATTGCGTATATGACATTGGCGTCAGAAAAAAATCGCGCCAATATGGGGCGAATATGACATCTGTGCCATTGTGTATTTACTTTTATTTTCTGTTTTTAAATTATATAAACTGTTTTGTTCTATAGTTATTATTCAAACTTTGTATTTATTTATAGTTATTTCCTTTTCAAAATGATAGCAAATAATTTAAAACTATATAAGTAACTGGTATTCGAAAGCGAGATTTCTGCCGAATTGGCGTCAGAGAAAAATCACGCCAACCCCGATGCTTATATGACATCTGTGCAAAAAATACTTCTGTTTCTTTATAAAAATGGATAAATAGTTTTTTTTACATTAAATAAATTGTATACATATGCAAAAAATTGCTTGTGAGTATGAAGCAGTAAATAGGTTGTCAGGAAATACGTTGGCAAACTTCTTTCTCGCCAAGAAACTTTTCTCCGAAGTATTGTACGTACATAAGTAATGATTGCTAGAAATGCATTTTTAATTATGATATGCGCTTTTATGTTTCACTACATTTATGCATACTATACCGTGTGTATAAATGCTACAGTTCATATGCAGGGCTACACAAAAGAATTCGTAAGGGTTCCTGAGTATGAGAATAAATTGCTTAAAGGAGGTTTTTAAAGGAGTTATGCAGTTTTACGCTGAACTGCATTTAGATTACTAAGAAATGTTTGTAGAATATAGATAAAATGATATACAGGGTCACGCAAAGAATTGGATACATAACCGTCTATGGATGATAATATCTGGAAATATGATTTCAGTAGCTTTAAGAGTAGCTTAAATTAAATTTTAGCTAAATAGTGGCATGTAATAACGGTACTATTGCTATGGACGGTAACTGCTGAAATCAATTTTTTAAAAAAATTATGCGTTTTCTAAAATGTTTACTTAGTTATCTTATTTACCTTATTTCCCTAAATAACGAAGTTTTGTTAAAGCATTCAGGATGTGTTGGAAAGTGTTTCATATTCTATGCTAAACGCATGATTTTTCTTTCTTCTTTAGTCTTATTTTGCATTTATTTTATTCTTAATTTTTAGTCTTATACTGCTTTATAGAAACTTTGGCACAGTTGTCATATATACCCCATATTGGCGCGATTTTTTTCCGACGCCAATTTGGCGAAAACATCAACAGCATAAACAACAACATCCGGGTTACCATATCAAGCAAAATAACGACACTTTGATGACAGTTGAGTACCCGTTGTGTATATGACATCTGTGCCGAAACTTTAATATTTAATGTTTAAACTCTTCGCTCCACTCACCTTGCATATAGTATAAACTATAACACAGATAGCGCAAAATAATAGCCCTCATAGCATGCATGGTCACAGTGACGTCATTGTGACGTCACTGTAAGTCACTGTGGTCACGTCACATCTGTGACCAAAATGCCACCACTCAGTGATGTCACATTGTGACTGAGATGTGAACTTCTTAGAAAACTTAAAAAAATTACGAAAATTCTTTAAAACATGTTATTTACTGTAAAATTATATTTTTCTGGCAATTAAAAAAAATGTGACGTCACTGTTATGTCACTGCTATGTAACGTACGTCACGTCACATATGTGACAAAAAAACCACTATATTGTAAGTCACAGTGGGACAAAAATATGAACTTCAAAAATCTTTGAAAATGAAGAGAAATATTTTAAGCAGTCACGAGTTATAGCGGCATAAGGAATGAAAATATATTAGTGGATAGCAAATGGTAAATTCTGTCACTAAAGGGGAGAAGGGGGGGGGGACATAATAAATAAAGTGCACGATACAAGCATTAATAAGCTAAATTTTCAGGCTATATTTTATCCATTTGATATCTAAGACAGTGAATGTATACTTTTTCATGATTTCAATTTTATCTAGCATTTGGATAATATATTTAGAATTAGGATTATTAAATTTATACATTTTACATATTTAGTTTGCTAGGAGGAAATTTCTTTCTTTTTTTCTTTTTTTATCGACCAGGATTATTCGAAACACTTCTGTGGTTTCAAACTAAAAATTTTCTATTACAGTTAAATCTGCACCTTTTAATGAGCACGTAGAAAGAGTCTTCAGAGTTTAGTCATCTATGCATTTCTTGCTTTAGAATATTTTTATAATTTGTATTCAAGTCATAAATTCTACTTCTTTCAGACTTTTTAAATAAAATTAGCATTTTCCGAAAATAAAAGAAATATACAAAATTTGTGCAAAACAAACTTTACTTAAAAAAAAAGAGGAAGAAAAAAAAGGGGGGGGGTCGTTAATACCATTAAATTTATTTTTACACCTTTTAAAAATTTAAACAATGTTTTATCTAATAAACTCTAATTAAGAATATTATTATTATAATTATTTAGAAAAAAGGAACTTTACAACACATTTAACTTGAATTATTTGGTACGGATAAAAAGAAAAGGTTAAATATATTGGACATGTTTTCAAATACAAAATTTTAATTAACGATACTTTCAAAAAATTACTGCGCATTCAAGTTCAATATTTCTTGTATACAAAAACAAATAATCTGTAACAGAACATCTGCTTGAAAATCGTCTGCCCACAGAAAAATAAATATGAGAAGACGCGGGAAATTGTTCACTGTTTTTAGAACATCACCAAGTCTACAACACTTTAAGATAAGGAAATGACCATTTTAGGATACACGGATATTAATGGAACGTATATGTAAGTGTTATTTAATTTAAATATTTTGTTCCTGATTTGTATATTATGAGTTAAATAGTTTTATGTTATATTTATAAGAGACTGATCTTTATGTCAGAAGCGATATTTTTCAATTCGATAACTGTAAAGAAAAATATCTTAATCTGCCATCGCTTGAAAAAAAAAAAAAAAAAAAAAAATCTGCGCAGAGACTGATTCAGGCTTAAGTTCATACTGGAATTAATATAAACATTAATTTACTCTTACTTGAGATTGAAAATGTATGGAACGACATTGATTTGGAATTATTTTATCGGCTTCTTACTATTTTTTGATTACTAACACTTATAGTTATTATTATTTTGGGGTTAAATATGATGTTCGATTATCATGAGATTACGAAACTGTTTCAGATTAGAAATTAACATTATACTGGGAAAATATATTTTTACATATTACAGTAGTGAAACATTTGAAAGAATTTTCTTTTAGTGCTAATAATATTTTAAATTATTTTTTAAAATCCTAAATCTTCAAACCAATGTTTTCAGATTTAACATTTGCCAAAATTATAAAATAATAGTAATTCCTTATACCATACGGAAATATTTTTGAGATATTGTTAAATCTAATAGTGCATTTAATTTATTTATTGTATTTTGCTGTTGTTTAATAGTACAATTATAAATACTAATTATTATTTTTAGTGTTTTTCAAATTGGTATATTTATTTTTTTAAATTGTATGTAAGAATTTTTGTGCTTGTGATTTTAATCAAACATTTAATTATAGACATTCTGAATCGGTTATTAAATTTTCTTCTATTGTAAATTCATTTTCTACGTTTATGATACGCGTAATTATTGGCACTAAAAAGTAAAATATGATATTTAAGCATTGAAATAAAGTGTTTTTCATGCCTGATAGGAAGTTACAGATTAAACTGCTTTAGTATATATTTTTTAAAAGTTCATATAATACAGGATACATAATATAGGACATAAGTTGAAAAGTGCTTATGACTTCGGTTTGTCTCTCCGTCTGTCCGTCTAGCAGTCTGTCCGCACTCTATCTCTCGAAAATATACTCGGATTGCTCTGAAATTTTTGGATGTTATTGACGTTTACCATATTTGGCTATGGACGGTAACTGTTGAAATCAGTTTTTCAAATGTTTTATGCGTTTTCTGAAATGTTTACTTAGTTATCTTATTTATTTCATTTCCCTAAATTACGATGTCTTGTTAAAGCATTCAGAAAGTGTTGGAAAGTATTTTATAATCTATGCTTAACGCATGATTTTTCTTACTCGTTTTTTTTTTCTATTTCCTAGATCAGTCTTTTCCTATAAAACATACCAAATCTATTTAGCTCATATTCACAAAATACAATATACACGGGAATAAAAAATTTAAATAAATATCGCTTATCATGCCGCTCTATAAATAATAGTTGTATTAATATCCGTTAGTCTCCATGTTCATATTTAATAAAGCAATGACAAATAACAACAAATTAAAAAACTTACACATTCTAAATATCAAGCTTGAACTCAATATCAAGCATATAACTTAATAAAAAAATATGGCAGTTGATAAGCATTGTTTTTTAAGTGGAAAAATTTAAAATGTTTTAGAAGAATAGGACTCCAAAATAGCGATATTTTGCTAAAAAGTACGGTAAAAAGATAAGATTTTATATTTACAGCAAAAGTTTATTTTAAAATTCATCGCTGTATTAATACTTAGAAATTTTTCCAGAGAGAATCATTCGCCTTATATACAATATTTCAAATGAAAATCAAATATCAAATTAATTGCTTAAAAGGCGCAAAGGAGTGAAAAAGATTCCATGCCGGGACTCGAACCCGGGCCATCAGTATAGCACACTGACATTCTACCGACTAAACCACATGGAACGACGCCCAGCCTGTAAAATTTCTCACTATTACATGTTGGCAAGGCTACAAACGCAGCACAAGATGGAATATTTATCGTGAGCCACCGACATGGGGTAAACACGAAACTTAATTAAATCCAGCATCGATTGAAACTATATTAATAATTGGAAATTTTTCCAGGGAGAAACATTCGCCTTGCATACAACAATTCAAATTAAAATTGACTTTTAAGCAATTAATTTGAAATTTGATTTTCATTTGAAATATTGTATGCAAAGCGAATGGTTCTCGCTGGAAAAATTTCCAAGTATTAATATAATTTCAATCGATGCTGGATTTAATTAAGTTTCGTGTTTGCATCATGTTGGTGGCTCACGCTAAATATTCCATCTTGTGCTGCGTTTGTAGCCTTGCCAACATGTAATAGTGAGAAATTTTTCAGCCTGAGTATCGTTCCATGTGATTTAGTCGGTAGAATGTCAGTGCACTGTACTGATGGCCCGGGTTCGAGTCCCAGCATGGAATCATTTTCACTATTTGCGTCTTTTAAGCAATTAATTTGAAATTTGATTTTCATTTGAAATCACAGTGTGTATGACAAGTTCGTCACAAATGACACATATTTCACAAATTGGTCACAGTGTGACTTCAAAGCATTGTCGCTTTCGTCACAGGTTCGTCACAAAGTTAATGCCAAAATAGTCACAAATGACACACTTTTCACAAATTTGTCACACCGTGACTTCACAGAGTGGTCACAACGTGACGTCACAAACGACCTCTAAAACGGCCATAACGACCTCGCATTCTAGTCACTATGACGTCACATCGACGTCACGTGACGTCACATCGACGGTCACAAAGTCACAGTGTGACTTCACAACGACGTCGCCGTGACGTCACCATGCCTTACGGGAGACAGTTTGATACTTTTCCACTGTAGGGGCTTTGGCATTTAAAAAAAAAAGTTTGGTGTAATTTGGGCATCAGAAAGTGAGATTTGGGTACTTTTCCGTTATGCGGATACCATTGTCGCCAAGCGTAATAGTTGGCGCAAAATGAAAGTCACGTGAATTAAGGCATTTGAAAAGTAAAAGAAAAAATATTGTCGTACTAAAGTGAGCATTTAAAAAATATAACATTTGAAAATTCCAGACTTTTACGAACTGTTTCATTAAATCACAAATATATACTTAAAATAATTGAACAAATAACTGTTATAAAATAGAGCAATAAAATAAAACTCATATTAAACTGCTGGCATGAAATTACAAATATCTTTTAGCATTTTGAAATAATTGGCGCATTAGCATACATGGTACTTTTCCGTTATATGGACAGCATGCTAAAATGTATGCTAATGCGCCAATTATTTCAACCTTGATCGTAGATTTTTATTGTAAACCATGCGAAACATTGTGATTTGTTATTTATGAAACGTGAATCACGTGAATGATTATTGTTTAACCTTAACCTTGGAAAGCTTTTCAATCTGCTATTAATCGAATTAAAAATGATTTTTTTTATAAAGTTGTAGTTTACTTTTACTGCTGATGCTGAGATGGATTTTATCATTTGGCAATTACCAGATGATGAGAAAGTTGTGATAAAACTGTTTCAGGAATTTGGAATTCTGCATAATAAAAGATTGTGTTCAAAAAATCATGAAATGAAATTATGGATGAGTTTTGGAAATCCGAAATTGAGTTGTAGCTTACGATCATGCGAAGAAAGCGTAGAAATACGACAAAAAACTTGGTTTAAAGGATCGCGGGTGACTTTTCTTAATGCTTTGAGGTTTATATATTTATCGTGCAAAGAGTTGACATCGATTGAGTTTTGTGAGCTGCAACTTGATATGAACCACAACACAACAGTGGAATGGAATAGTTATTCGAGAGAAGTTTGTGCAAATGCTTTATGTTCTCGACCAAATAGAAAAATCGGTGCACCTAATAAAATTATAGAAGTAGATGAAAGTCATGTATTATTTATACAGATTGTTGGAAAGGATATAAAACAGATGAACTGCTAAGTGCTGGTTATGATCATTTCACAGTAAATCACAAATACAATTTTGTCGACCCTAATACTGGATGTCATACTCCAAATGTTGAAAGATTATGGGGCATCGCAAAATGGCGCAACAAAAGACATCGGGAAGCTGTTCGTCATCATTTAGAGTCGTATCTCATAGATTTTATGTGGCTACGCCTTCATTCAAAAAATGAAATGTTTACTGCAATGCTGAAAGATATTTATAATTTTATGGCAGCAGTTTAATATGATTTTTTATTTTATTACTTTATAGTATAACAGTTATTTGTTCATTTATTTTAAGTATATATTTGTGATTTAATAAAATAGTTCGTAAAAGTTTTTTAATATTCAAATGTTATATTTTTAAAATGCCCACTTTACTATCGAGAATGTTTTTTCTTTTATTTTTCAAATGTTTCACTTCACCTTATTTTCATTTTGCGCCAACTATTGCGCTTGGCGACAATGCTGTCTGTATAATGGAAAAATACCGCATACATTTTGGCATGGTGTCCGTATAACGGAAAAATATTGAGAATTGTTGTCAAATCATATAAACAGCTATGAAAACAAACTTGATGTGTGTTTTTTTTTTATATGTTTATTTTACATGTATATTATTCATGTTTTTATGTACAAATTCATCTGTTTCTGTATAAAATTAGAGAAACGGCTTTTTTAATCGTATAAATAAATCGTATAAATATCGAAAAAAAAATGCATGTGTAAGTGTATATAAAATGAAACTGGATAGGTTCCGGGAAAATGTTGCCAAATTTCTTTTTTCGCCAAGGCACTTATACTGGAAAAGTACCTAAAGCACATTAAAATCGCGCAGTTAGGAGCTCATACAGTACAGCGTCGTCTATTGGCGGTTATTTCATTAGTAGCATCGGGAGGAAGATGTAAAGATGTACTTTAAATTCTCACCCATAGATTTTGAAAAAATATCTTAAAAGAGCGGAGTTTAAATTAAATTTTGGTGACCTCCTTTATGAAAGATTAATAGTTATAAATGGGAATTTCACCAAATCAGCCAGCTATTGCCAAGTTGGCCAACATTTGGCGCTACTGTGGTAACCCTGCATTAGTATTTTTCAACAATTACTCATTTCAATGAGGTGGTCCTACCGGAATCGTGAGGGACACACAGAGACTTGGATTTTATATAAATAGATGAGTTAATATTTTAAAAATGGAATCGAATACTTAAATTTCAGTGTGAATTTCTGCCACACATACATATTGTAAAATAATTTCATACTTTTTAAAACGTTTTTCGCCGTAATTCCGAAAGCATGTGATATTTATAAACTCGAACTCAGATCAACGAATATTACCCATTTTATTTAAGCAAATATTATCTATTTTCTCAAGTCATTTCGCCAATTTCATTTATAGGAAAATTCAAAGATTCGAAATCTAGGAAATAAAGATAATTTTTAAGGAAATTTATGTTTTAATACGTTATTACTATGGAAAAATTCAACATTTTGAAAAAAAAAAATTACAAGTCTTTTGTAATTCGTCATTTCTTCTTCGTCTTTCTTCGTACTTTCTCCTCTGTTATGTAATATTTCAAAAGATATTGGACTAATTTTCGATCATCGAGTCACCGCAAAATCGCATATCTAATATAGTATATAAAATAAAGTCTGGATTAGGGGACTAATTAACGCACAGCGCAAACTACTGAACTTAAAATCTTGAAAATCGTAGTAAAAATACTTCTTATGACATAAACTTCTGCTAAGAAAGGATTTTCTAAAGTGTCACCCCTAATGGTTTTTGCACGGTGAGGGGAAAAAATCGAATATCAAAATTATGCGTCAAATGATAGCATATTTTAATGTAGTTTTGTATGCTGAATCGAATGCTACCAAATAAATTTTTATAAGTCCAACAGTTCATGACACATTTCATATTTTTCTAATTTGGCGGTGTCTTTGGCATCTAAATCTCAAAATATCTATCATTACATCCGTTACTCTAGCAACGGAAAAAATTCAAATCAACCCTTTTGGCTAAAAAATAAAAAAGGCTCTATGAGTTTGAAATAAAAATGCAAGCATCTTAATTTTTTTTAAAAAATAGTGATTTTATGTAAAATAAAAGGGAAAAAATTACTGAGAATTTAGCGTTATAAAACAAAAATGGAAAAGGTACTACTTAGATATTCCGTCGACCAAAAATCTATCGTCAAACTATAAGATTAAATGCCAATAATGGTTGATCGTAAATATCAAATTCACTTGAATTTAAACAAACTACACGTGTTTACGCCATCAAGTGATTTTAATTTCGACGTTTTATTTGTATTTTTATTAATGTTATACTAATTTATTTGTTATTTCGTTATTTAAAATAAAGATTATGTCAATTTATATAATTTGGCGAATGGTTTGGCGATTTATATAATTTGGCGAAATTGGTCGACGGGATAACAAGTAGTACCAATGAAAATATTTAAGTATGAAAGCAATGTTTGTAACGACTTAAAAATTATTTTCATATATATAAACTCGGTTTATGGCGTCAGATGTCGTCATCCGAAGAATCTACAAGAGTCTTTTTCCATTTTTTCCGGTCATAGGTTCCTCAATGAAAGAAATTGGAATTGGAATAATATTGTGCGATTTATAAATTGCTCCTCGATAAGAAGAAAAAATGGGTACATTTATAACAACCGTGCGCACATCTCGCTGATAGCATTTTTAAAATTCCCAGTAGCAGTAGTTACATTTTGCGTATGTAAACTAAAAATATTCTTTTGCTTTTAATTATGGCATTATTTCCTGTTATTGTTTATCTTTTCAGTTTTTTAAATGAAATTAGTGTAAGGCATGCATTTTAAATTAAATGAGTGAAAGGTTTGTGTTTTAAATGAAAATAATAAAATAAAAATATGCTATGAAAACAATCTTTATTGATTTATTACCTGCGCCCGGCTGACATAAAAGTATCACAAAAGCCACATATTCACTTTTCTTTGAGTAGTTGCTCATGAGAATTCGAGTTAACCTTCCGTAATCGGATACTTCACATATTGGTGTATTAGCTTTAATGTTGAAAGCATCGTTTTTGTTTGAAGCGAAAACTTTACTATGAATTCTATTACACAAAATCGCATCATCATCATCTACTATATATTTACAACGGAAATTTGTATTTCATTCCGATTGTTTATAATACTTTCGTAGGATATACCACAATTAGTTAGGTAATAATTTTGGAAAGGTTTTACTGTATACATATTGTTCAAGGGTACTTAGTTATAGAGCAACAGTAAAAATTCAAAAATTAAGTGAACCTGATTATGAAAGTTTAGCCTTTTTAAAAAAATCTACAGAACATATTTTGTTACAAGTGAACCTGTTGCATGACTTTTAGGAATGGTGTTAGCATATACGATTTCATTATATGTTGATTAGTTACAGAGGTATTAATTCCTGTTGTCATAACGGTCTCATTACCCGACCATAAGTGCGCTGTTTATAATCAACTAAAACAATTACTTCTTAATTGCTAAATTTTGTCCAACGCTTAAGATAACATTATATCGCAATGGCGTTCGCATCGTTTTCAATAATGTGCAAGGTCAAGCTGAAGATCCATATTGTTTAAAATACAAGTTCAAATTCACCATTTAGTTTAATCCAAGGTTCATTTGGAAATATTGACCAGCGCAGCGGGCATAGCCTGCTAGTCTATTTATATAAAATCCAAGTCTCTGTGTGTCCCTCACGATTCCGGCAGGACCGCCTCATTGAAATGAGTAATTGTTGAAAAAAACTAATGCAGGGTTACCACAGTAGCGCCAAATGTTAGCCAACTTTGTGATAGCTGGCTAATTTGGCGAAATTCCCATTTAAAACCATTAATCTTTCATAACGGAGGTCACCGAAATTTAATTTAAGCTCCGCTCTTTTAAGATACTTTACAAAATCTATGAGTGAGAATTTAAAGTACATCTTTACATCTTCCTCCCGATGCTACTAATAAAATAACCGCCAATAGACGACGCTGTACTGTGTGAGCTCATAACTGCGTGATTTTAATGTGCTTTAGGTACTTTTCCAGTATAGGTGCCTTGGCGAAAAAGGAAATTTGGCAACATATTCTCCGGGAACCTTATCCACTGTTTCATTTTATATACACACGCATTTTTTTTTCGATATTTATACGATTTATTTAATATAAAAAAGACGTTTCACTAATTTTATAAAGAAACAGACGTGATTTGTACATAAAAACATCAATAATATACATATAAAATAAACATATAAAACAAACAAAAACGCTCATCAAGTTTGTTTTCATAGCTGTTTATATGATTTGACAACAAATCTCGATATTTTTCCGTTATACGGACACCATGCCAAAATGTATGCTAATGCGCCAATTATTTCAAAATGCTAAAAGATATTTTTAATTTTATGCCAGGAGTTTAATATGAGTTTTATTTTATTGCTTTATTTTATAGCAGTTATTTGTTCACTTATTTTAAGTATATAATTGTGATTTAATGAAATAGTTCGTAAAAGTCTGGAATTTTCAAATGTTATATTTTTTAAATGCTCACTTTAGTATCGACAATGTTTTTTCTTTTATTTTTCAAATGCTTCAATTCACATGATTTTCATTTTGCGCCATCTATTACGCTTGGCGACAAAGGTATCCGTATAACGGAAACAAACCCAAATCTTACTTTCTGATGCCCAAATTACACCAAGCTTTTTTTAAAAAAACCACAAAGCTCCTACAGTGGAAAAGTACCAAATTGTCTATTATTTTGCGCTATCTGTGTTATAGTTTGTACTATATGTAAGGGGTGTGGAGCGAAGAATTTAAAAATTAAATATTAAAGTTTCGGCACAGATGTCATATACGCGATTATGGCGCGATTTTTTTCTGACGCCAATGTCATATACACAACGGGTACTTAACTGACGGCAAAGTGTCGTTATTTTGCTTGATATGGTAACCCGGATGTTGTTGTTTATGCTGTTGATGTTTTCGCCAAATTGGCGTATATGACAACTGTGCCAAAGTTTCTATAAAGCAGTATAAGACTAAAAAATTAAGAATAAAATAAATTCAAAATAAGACTAAAGAAGAAAGAAAATTCATACGTTAAGCATAGAATATGAAACACTTTCCAACACATCCTGAATGCTTTAACAAAACTTCGTTGTTTGGGGAAATAAGATAACTAAGTAAACATTTTAGAAGACGCATAAAAAATTTTAAAAATTGATTTCAGCAGTTACCGTCCATAGCCAATAGTATCGTTATTACATGCCACTATTTAGCCAAAATTTAATTTAAACTACTCTTAAAACTACTGAAACCACATTTCCAGATATTATAATCCATAGACGGTTATGTATCCAATTCTTTGCGCGACCCTGTATATCATTTTATCTATATTTCACATACATTTCTTAGTAAACTAAATGCAGTTCAGCGTAAAAACGCATAACTCTTTTAAAAACCACCTTTAAGCAATTTACTCTCATACTCAGTAATCCTTACGAATTCTTTTGTGTAGCCCTGCATATGAACTGTAGCATTTATACATACAGTATAGTATGCATAAATGTAGTGAAACATAAAAGCGCATATCATAATTAAAAATGCATTTCTAGCAATCATTGCTTATGTACAATACTTTGGAGAAAAGTTGCTTGGCGAGAAAGAAGTTTGCCAATGTATTTTCTGACAACCTATTTACTGCTCAACAAACAACAACTGCTCAACTATTTACTCACAAGCAATTTTTTCCATATGTATGCAATTTATTTAGGTAGTTATTAGCTATCCCGTCGACCAGTTTCACCAAATTATATAAATCGCCAAACCACTCGCCAAATTATACAAATTGACATAATTTTTATTTTAAACAACGAAAGATCAATTAAATTAGCAAAACATTAATAAAAATACAAATATAACGTCGAATTAAAAATCACTTGATGACGTAAGAAACACATGATTATGTTTAATGTCAACCATTATTGGCATTTTATCTTACAATTTGGCGACAGTAATTTGGTCGACGGGATAACTAACAAGTACCTTTATTTAATGTAAAAAAAGCTATTTACCCATTTTTTAATTATTTTTTTTTACCCATTTTTTAACAGAAGTAATTTTGGCACAGATGTCATATTCGCCCCATATTGGCGCGATTTTTTTCCGACGCCAATTTGGAGAAAACATCAACAGCATAAACAACAACATCCGGGTTACCATATCAAGCAAAATAACGACACTTTGGCGAGAGTTAAGTACCCGGTGTGTATATGACATTGGCGTCAGAAAAAAAATCGTGCCAATATGGGGCGAATATGTCATCTGTGCCTTAATTTTTGCACAGATGTCATATACGCATCGGGGTTGGCGTAATTTTTCTCTGACGCCAATTTGGCAGAAATCTCGCTTTCGAATACCAGTTACTTATATATTTTTAAATTATTTGCTATCATTTTGAAAAGAAAATAACTATAAATAAATAAAAGTTTGAATAATAGCTATAGAACAAAACTGTTTATATAACTAAAAACAGAAAATAAAAGTAAATAAACAATTTATTAATAAATAAAAAACAATAGCCGGGTTACCATTGCAGGCAAAATAACACCATTTTGGCACCAGTTAGGTATCCCGGTTCATATCTGAAATATGTGCCGTAATTTGCATATAAAAAAATATTATATACATTTAGAAACGATTTTTTTATGTATATAAGTGCATATTTAAACAAAAATAAAAGTTCATTAGATTTGTTTTCATAGCTGTTTATATATTTTGGCAACATATCTCACTTTCTGATGCCCGAATTGAGCCAAGCTTTTTTTAAAAATGCGCTATAATGGAAAAGTACCTAAATAAATAATTAACAGAAATAACCAATTATACAAACTAAAACTTTTTATTTCGAGATCAAAGCATTGTTTTTAATTTCAACTAAAAATACATATATCCTTGGATAACTTTATTTGAAATTAGGTTCACAGCTTAATATCTCATTCCATAAACCTAAACAAACACAAGTGATTCATTCATCATGAAACTTAAAAAAAATTTAAATCATTGAGGTAATCATTCACAAAGTAAGTTCTCCAACAATCAATGGACAATATTCTAATGACATCACAGTAGATAAAATGGTGGCGGTATCATTTGTTTATGGTTTGAAATCACAAAGATTTAATTTTGCAATGTCTCTTAGTTACATTATTTTATTGTCATATTTATGAGCTCAGAACAAAAGCATATTTTTTCATTATTTAGTTATTTAAGACGGAAAAAAATTATAAATGCATGATTTGAAAATCTTAAATAATTTTCTTTCTTAACAGTAAAAAATAACATCGGAAAGTAACAGCGGGTTTAAGTTAAATAAGTTTAACAGTTTAATTCTGTTGTAATATTCAAAATAACTGTATTTATTAGATTTCAGTAACCAACATCAGGGCCCGATTAAACTTTGAAGTTAGAGGAATTACAATGTCCTTTCAGGACCTTTCTTTTGGAGAAGCTTTTTTAAATTTCATATACGCATGGAAACTCTTCATTGTTAGAAATATTATTCTTAGGACTGACATAACATGCGAACGGCCTGCAATTTTACACAAGTTTTTGAAAACTACTTTATATCAGAAATTTTGCTAAAAACTGGTTACTTTTTTGTTATAGCGGCCCACACTATTAGGATTATGACAAGTTGCTGCCAATTTCGCCAACGTCGTAATCAAAATCGTGAAGCACACACATATAATACCATATAATACCATTTCATGAAATCGTCTACGATAATTTAACAGTTTTTACCTTACTTCAAGTGTAAAATTTATTTAATTTTAAGGCTTAACAATCTAAATTGTCCAATATATGAATTTAAAAAAAATGGAAACAAAGATTGAATAGGCATGACCACAAAAAGCCTCAAATCTGCATAACACTTGGAACCAAACTGTGCAGATTAGTGGTCTTCTACTGTACACAGTTTTTCATAAATGTGTTTCGTTCTTAAAATGTGTTATTTTCATCTATCACTGCGGAACAAGCGAGAAAACTCATATTCTTGCACATGAGTTGTATATATCTTTATCTCTAAATTTCCGTCATTTTTGACGGGCTACCTTTCTAGTATCTATTTATATAAAATCCAAGTCTCTGTGTGTCCCTCACGATTCCGGTAGGACCGCCTCATTGAAATGAGTAATTGTTAAAAAATACTAATGCAGGGTTACCACAGTAGCGCCAAATGTTAGCCAGCTTTGTGACAGCTGGCTAATATGGTTAAATTCCCATTTAAAACCATTAATCTTTCATAAAGGAGGTCTCCGAAATTTAATTTAAACTCCGCTCTTTTAAGATATTTTTTCAAAATCTATGAGTGAGAATTTAAAGTACATCTTTACATCTTCCTCTCGATGATACTAATAAAATAACCGCCAATAGACGACACTGTACTGTGTGAGCTCCTAACTGTGCAATTTTAATGTGCTTTAGGTACTTTTCCAATATAGGTGCCTTGGCGAAAAAGGAAATTTGGCAACATATTTTCCGGGAACCTATCCACTGTTTCATTTTATATACACGCGCATTTTTTTCGATATTTATGCAATTTATTTAACATAAAAAAGTCATTTCTCTAATTTTATACAGAAACAGATGTAATTTGTACATAAAAACATCAATAATATACATATAAAATAAACATATAAAACAAACAAAAACGCTCATCAAGTTTGTTTTCATACCTGTTTATATGATTTGACAACAAATCTCGATACTTTCCCGTTATACGGACACCATGCCAAAATGTATGCTAATGCGCCAATTATTTTAAAATGCTAAAAGATATTTGTAATTTTATGCTAGCAGTTTAATATGAGTTTTATTTTATTGCTTTATTTTATAACATTTATTTGTTCACTTATTTTAAGTATATATTTGTGATTTAATGAAATAGTTCGTAGAAGTCTGGAATTTTCAAATGTTATATTTTTTAAATGCTCACTTTAGTATCGACATGTTTTTCTTTTCTTTTTCAAATGCTTAAATTCACGTGATTTTCATTTTGCGCCCACTATTACGCTTGGCGACAATGGTATCCGTATAACGGAAAAGTACCCAAATCTCACTTTCTGATGCCCAAATTACACCAAGCTTTAAAAAAATAAACAAAAAAAAAACGCCAAAGCTCCTACAGTGGAAAAGTACCAAACTGTCTATTATTTTGCGCTAGCTGTGTTATAGTTTGTACTATATGCAAGGGGATTGGAGCGAAGAGTTTAAACATTAAATATTAAAGTTTCGGCACAGATGTCATATACGCCCCATATTGGCGCGATTTTTTTCTGACGCCAATGCAATATACACAACGGGTACTTAACTGGCGCCAAAGTGTCGTTATTTTGCTTGATAAGGTAACCCGGATGTTGTTGTTTGTGCTGTTGATGTTTTCGCCAAATTGGCGTATATGACAACTGTGCCAAAGTTTCTGTAAAGCAGTATAAGACTAAAAAATTAAGAATAAAGTA
Organism: Maratus speciosus; assembly: GCA_963932465.1. NCBI lineage: Eukaryota > Metazoa > Arthropoda > Arachnida > Araneae > Salticidae > Maratus > Maratus speciosus. Next base: position 248,352,179 of record OZ010797.1, on the reverse strand, counting down.
AATTCAAAATAAGACTAAAGAACAAAGAAAAATCATGCGTTAAGCATAGAATATGAAACACTTTCCAACACATCCTGAATGCTTTAACAAAACTTCGTTATTTGGGGAAATAAGGTAAATAAGATAACTAAGTAAACATTTTAGAAGACGCATAAAAAATTTTAAAAATTGATTTCAGCAGTTACCGTCCATAGCCAATAGTATCGTTATTACATGCCACTATTTATCCAAAATTTAATTTAAACTACTCTTAAAACTACTGAAATCACATTTCCAGATATTATCATCCATAGACGGTTATATATCCAATTCTTTGCGTGAACCTATATATCATTTTATCGATATTCTATAAACATTTTTTAGTAAACTAAATGCAGTTCGGCGTAAAAATGCATAACTCCTTTAAAAACCACCTTTAAGCAATTTACACTCATACTCAGTAACCCTTATGAATTCTTTTGTGTAGCCCTGCATATGAACTGTAGCATTTATACACACAGTATAGTATGCATAAATGTAGTGAAACATAAAAGCGCATATCATAATTAAAAATGCATTTCTAGCAATCATTGCTTATGTACCAGATTTCCGAGAAAAGTTTCTTGGCGAGAAAGAAGTTTGCCAACGTATTTTCTGACAACCTATTTACTGCTTCATACTCACAAGCAATTTTTTCCATATATATGCAATTTATTTAATATAAAAAAGCTATTTACCCATTTTTATAAAGAAACAGAAGTAATTTTTGCACAGATGTCATATACGCATCGGGGTTGGCATGTTTTTCTCTGACGCCAATTTGGCAGAAATCTCGCTTTCGAATACCAGTTACTTATATATTTTTAAATTATTTGCTATCATTTTGAAAAGGAAATAACTATAAGTAAATAAAAGTTTGAATAATAACTTTAGAACAAAACAGTTTATATAATTAAAAATAGAAAATAAAAGTAAATAAACAATTTATTAATAAGTAAAAAACAATAGCCGGGTTACCATAGCAGGCAAAATAACACCATATTGGCGCCAGTTAGGTATCCCGGTTCATATCTGAAATCTGTGCCGTAATTTGTATATAAAAAAATATTATATATATTTAGAAACAATTTTTTCTATGTATATAAGTGCATATATAAACAAAAATAAAAGTTCATTAGATTTGTTTTCATAGCTGTTTATATATTTTGGCAACATATCTCACTTTCTGATGCCCGAATTGCGTCAAGCTTTTTTTAAAAAATGCTCTATAATTGGAAAGTACCTAAATAAATAATTAACAGAAATAACCAATTATACAAACTAAAACTTTTTATTTCGAGATCAAAGCATTGTTTTTAATTTCAATTAAAAATACATATATCCTTGGATAATTTCAGTTGAAATTAGGTTCACAACTTAATATCTCATTCCATAAACCTATACAAACACAAATGATTCATTCATCGTAAAACGTAAAAAATATTAAATCATTGAGGTAATCATACACAAAGTAAGTTGTCCAACAATCAATGGACAATATTCTAATGACGTCATAGTAGGTAAAATGGTGGCGGTATCGTTTGTTTATGGTTTGAAATCACAAAGATTTAATTTTGCAATGTCTCTTAGTTACATTATTTTATTGTCATATTTATGAGCTCAGAACAAAAGCATATTTTTTTCATTATTTAGTTATTAAAGACGGAAAAAAATTATAAATGCATAATTTGAAAATTTTAAATAATTTTCGTTACTTCTTAGTTATCCCGTCGACCAAATTACTGTCGCCAAATTGCAAAATTAATTGCCAATAATGGTTGCCATTAATTAATTAATTCTAAGATTAAATGCAATTAATGGCCAATAAATCCATCAATTCGACGTTTTATTTGTATTTTTATTAATGTTTTGCTAATTTATTTGTTCTTTCGTTATTTAAAATAAAAAATTATGTCAATGTGTATAATTTGGCGAGTGGTTTGGCGATTTATATAATTTGGCGAAATTGGTCGACGGGATAACTAACAAGTACCTAATTTTCTTTCTTAATAGTAAAAAAATAACATCGGGAAGTAACAGCGGGTTTAAGTAAAATAAGTTTAACAGTTTAATTCTGTTGTAATATTCAAAATAACTGTATTTATTAGATTTCAGTAAACAACATCAGGGCCCGATTAAACTTTGAAATTAGAGAAATTACAATGTCATTTCAGGACCTTTCTTTTGGAGAAGCTTTTCTAAATTCCACATATACATGGAAACTCTTCAGTGTTAGAAATATTATTCTTAGAACTGACATAACATGAGAACGGCCTGCAATTTTACACAAGTTTTTGAAAACTACTTTATATCAGAAATTTTACTAAAAACTGGTTACTTTTTTGTTATAGCGGCCCACACTATTAGGATTATGACAAGTTGCAGCCAATTTCGCCAATGTCGTAACCAAGATCGTGAAGCACACACATATAATATCATTTCATGAAATCGTATACGATAATTTAATAGTTTTTACGTTACTTCAAGTGTGTAATTTATTTATTTTTAAGGCTTAACAATCTAAATTGTCCAATATATGAATTTTAAAAAATGTAAACAAAGATTGAATTGACATGACCGCAAAAAGCCTCAAATCTGCATAACACTTGGAACCAAACTGTGCAGATTAGTGGTCTTCTACTGTACACAATTTTTCATAAATGTGTTTCGTTCTTAAAGTATGTAATTTTCCTCTATCACTGCGGAACAAGCGAGAAAACTCATATTCTTGCACATGAGTTGTATATATCTTTATATCTAAATTTCCGTCATTTTTGACGGGCTACCTTTCTAGTATAATATAATCCAAACGGAAATTTCGTTCCGAACGCCGAGATTTCGAGTTCTACCGCATGGATTTTTACGGAACTTATACCGTTAGATAGGTATCGTTCCAGGGAAGGTTTTAAGCTATAACACATCATTCTACCTAGATTAGTTAAGAATTATTACGGAAAATTCTATTATTTTGGACTTTGTTACTTCATATTTCCTTAAATATCTGGGCTCCTATTGGTCGTAGAGCTTAGATCTCGCGCCAAAAGTAGCTCCGAAGCACCCAAGCAAACTTTTCCCCGCGATTATTTTGACGTCTTCCGATTTCCTCTAACTCTATTAAATGCCCGCGTAGAAGCCCCTTTAAAATATTTTTCGTAGTAATTTCAGCAATTATCTTAAATTATTGGTTAAGACCGCTACCCTCCCGATTCATGTATCTACGGGAAGGTTGCATGAAGGAGTTTCGTTCAGATACGCTTTCGTTAAGAATAGAGTGCGCTCCCTGGTGGTGGAATGTGGAACTAACATAACGCGATATTGTTAAAATTAGGAAATCTAACAATGCGATCTGTTTTAAACTTTGAGATAGTTCATAACACATAATCTATTATCTATTCTATTATATATATATAAAATCTATTATCTATTCTATCTATTATATATAAAAAATCCAAACGGAAATTTCGTTCCGAACGCCGAGATTTCGAGTTCTACCGCATGGATTTTTACGGAACTTATACCGTTAGATAGATATCGTTCCAGGGAAGGTTTTAAGCTATAACACATCACTACTTAGATTAGTTATAGAATTATTACGGAAAATTCTATTATTTTGGACATTGTTACTTCATATTTCCTTAAATATCTGGGCTCCTATTGGTCGTAGAGCTTAGATCTCGAGCCAAAAGTAGCTCCGAAGCACCCAAGCAAACTTTTCCCCGCGATTATTTTGCCGTCTTCCGATTTCCTCTAACTCTATTAGGGGCCCGCGTAGGGCCCCTTTAATATATTTTTCGTAGTAATTTCAGCAATTATCTTAAATTATTGGTTAAGACCGCCACCCTCCAGATTCATGTATCTACGGAAAGGTTGCATGAAGGAGTTTCGTTCAGATACGCTTTCGTTAAGAATAGAGTGCGCTCCCTGGTGGTGGAATGTGGAACTAACATAACGCGATATTGTTAAAATTAGGAAATCTAACAATGCGATCTGTTTTAAACTTTGAGATAGTTCATAACACATAATCTATTATCTATTCTATTATATATATATAAAATCTATTATCTATTCTATTATCTATTATATATATAAAATCCAAACGGAAATTTCGTTCCGAACGCCTAGATTTCGAGTTCTACTGCATGGATTTTTACGGAACCTATACCGTTAGATAGGTATTGTTTCAGGGAAGGTTTTAATCTATAACACATTATTCTACCTATATTAGTTTTAGAATTATGACGGAAAATTCTGTTATTTTGGGCGATAAGGTTACCATTTTATTTCTTGGCGAAATTCATCGTTGATAAAAAAAATTGAAACGGCTATTAAACCTCGAAAAATAAAAGAAAAACAGTTACTAATTTTATTTAAATGATAAAAAAATAAAAAAAAGAAGAAGAAAATCCGTTTTAATGAGTGATAATATAAAAAAACGGAAACATTTAATCAAAACCTGAAAGAAATATTTGTAATGCTTAAAAATCAATTTAATAAGAAATATTACACTTGATACGCAATATTTGGCTCTTTATCGCTTGCGTTAGATATGGAAACGAATCTGAAAATTTTATTAGATGAAATTTTAACGACATTTTCTTTCTGTTCTGTTCTTTTCTTTTTTTTTATATCTAATTGTCCCATCACGTGACTTATAGAAGAAACAAGTTGATGTAATTGTGAATCACATGTGTAATTACTATTTGTTTCTTTACATTTTTTTATTTTTCTTTTGTCGCCAAACAATGTGATTTTAAGCCAAAAATGCATAAGCGTGACATTAGCTTGAGGATGTTCTCACAAATGGTGTTTTTTTAGGTGAAAGAGATCATTTTTTGAGTACATTTTCATATTCAATTGTAACTTATATAGATATCAGTTAATATTTTAAAAATTGAATCGAATACTTAAATTTCAGTGTGAATTTCTGCTACACATACATATTGTAAAATAATTTCATTCTTTTTAAAATGTTTTTCGCCGTAATTCCGAAAGCATGTGATATTTATAAACTCGAACTCAGATCAACGAATATTACCCATTTTATTTAAGCAAATATTATCTATTTTCTCAAGTCATATCGCCAATTTCATTTATAGGAAAATTCACAGATTCGAAATCTAGGAAATAAAGATAATTTTTAAGGAAATTTATGTTTTAATACGTTATTACTATGGAAAAATTCAACATTTTGAAAAAAAAATTACAAGTCTTTTGTAATTCGTCATTTCTTCTTCGTCTTTCTTCGTACTTTCTCCTCTGTTATGTAATATTTCAAATGATATTGGACTAATTTTCGATCATCGATTCACCGCAAAATCGCATATCTAATATAGTATATAAAATAAAGTCTGGATTAGGGGACTAATTAACGCACAGCGCAAACTACTGAACCTAAAATCTTGAAAATCGTGTTAAAAATACTTCTTATGACATAAACTTCTGCTAAGAAAGGATTTTCTAAAGTGTCACCCCTAATGGTTTTTGCACGGGGAGGGGAAAAAATCGAATATCAAAATTATGCGTCAAATGATAGCATATTTTAATGTAGTTTTGTATGCTGAATCGAATGCTACCAAATAAATTTTTATAAGTCCAACAGTTCATGACACATTTCATATTTTTCTAATTTGGCGGTGTCTTTGGCATCTAAACCTCAAAATACCTATCATTACATCCGTTGCTCTAGCAACGGAAAAAAATTCAAATCAACCCTTTTGGCTAAAAAATAAAAACGGCTCTATGAGTTTGAAATAAAAATGCAAGCATCTTAATTTTTTTTTAAAAATAGTGATTTTATGTAAAATAAAAGGGAAAAAATTACTCAGAATTTAGCGTTATAAAACAAAAATGGAAAAGGTACTACTTAGATATTCCGTCGACCAAAAATCTATCGTCAAACTATAAGATTAAATGCCAATAATGATTGATCGTAAATATCAAATTCACTTGAATTTAAACAAACTACACGTGTTTACGTCATCAAGTGATTTTAATTTCGACGTTTTATTTGTATTTTTATTAATGTTATACTAATTTATTTGTTATTTCGTTATTTAAAATAAAGATTATGTCAATTTATATAATTTGGCGAATGGTTTCGCGATTTATATAATTTGGCGAAATTGGTCGACGGGATAACAAGTAGTACCAATGAAAATATTTAAGTATGAAAGCAATGTTTGTAACGACTTAAAATTATTTTCATATATATAAACTCGGTTTATGGCGTCAGATGCCGTCATCCGAAGAATCTACAAGAGTCTTTTTCCATTTTTTACGGTCATAGGTTCCTCAATGAAAGAAATAGGAATTGGAATAATATTGTGCGATTTATAAATTGCTCCTCGATAAGAAGAAAAAATGGGTACATTTATAACACCCTTGCGCACATCTCGCTGATAGCATTTTTAAAATTCCCAGTAGCAGTAGTTACATTTTGCGTATGTAAATTAAAAATATTTTTTTGTTTTTAATTATGGCATTATTTCCTGTTATTGTTTATCTTTTCAGTTTTTTAAATGAAATTAGTATAAGGCATGCATTTTAAATTAAATGAGTGAAAGGTTTGTGTTTTAAATGAAAATAATAAAATAAGAATATGCTATGAAAACAATCTTTATTGATTTATTACCTGCTCCCGGCTGACATAAAAGTATCACAAAAGCCACATATTCACTTTTCTTTGAGTAGTTGCTCATGAGAATTCAAGTTAACCTTCCGTAATCGGATACTTCACATATTGGTGTATTAGCTTTAATGTTGAAAGCATCGTTTTTGTTTGAAGCGAAAACTTTACTATGAATTCTATTACACAAAATCGCATCATCATCATCTACTATATATTTACAACGGAAATTTGTATTTCATTCCGATTGTTTATAATACTTTCGTAGGATATACCACATTTAGTTAGGTAATAATTTTGGAAAGGTTTTAGTGTATACATATTGTTCAAGGGTACTTAGTTATAGAACAACAGTAAAAGTTCAAAAATTAAGTGAACCTGATTATGAAAGTTTAGCCTTTTTAAAAAAAATCTACAGAACCTATTTTGTTACAAGTGGCCCTGTTGCATGACTTTTAGGAATGGTGTTAGTATATACGATTTCATTATATGTTGATTAGTTACAGAGGTATTAATTCCTGTTGTCATAACGGTCTCATTACCCGACCATAAGTGCGCTGTTTATAATCAACTAAAACAATTACTTCTTAATTGCTAAATTTTGTCCAACGCTTAAGATAACATTATATCGCAATGGCGTTCGCATCGTTTTCAGTAATGTGCAAAGTCAAGCTGAAGATCCATATTGTTTAAAATACATGTTCAAATTCACCATTTAGTTTAATCCAAGGTTCATTTGGAAATATTGACCAGCGCAGCGGGCATAGCCTGCTAGTAATTTTATAAAATTTCTTATCATAAGCAAGAAATCGTGTTTAACCCCTTAACAGTGTGGCCCGAACTGGATTCGGGCAAGAACACTTTACTTGCTTCGTTATTAAAAGCATTTTTATACCACTAATTTGTAACTGTAAATTTTTCTTTATTGATTGTCAGATATTATTCGATTAAGTAAGGTAAATATTTTAGTATGGAAAAAGTGGTGTCCAGCCCCATTTTAAATTTTTTTGTAAGAAAACAAATGTCACTGTTAAGGGGTTAAAACGTAAAGGAATTGACAATGAAGTAAATTACATTTTCATATTTACGTGAGTTTTATAGAATTATAGCATACTCTTCCGGCGTTGCACAGTCAAGTGATAATAATCTTAAATAAACTTGAAATTTGTATGATTTTATATTTTTAACCCGATTTTGTTATGGGTTTTTATTGATATATGAAAAAATATTGATATTTAATGCTCGCAAGTAGACATTTTCTCGAGCCTTTTCATAACTACAAAAAAATGGTTTTCGTTGAAATTTCTATCCTTTATTTATCGGAAAAAGTTATTAATAAATGCCATAATCAAAATAAAGCCATTTGTAAAAAATAATATGTTAGAACTTAACTAAACAATTTCAATTAGTTATTATTAAAAGAAATTATAAAATAATTAAGATGTATAAACTTCAATTAATTGAATGCTGTGTTTTAACTGCAGTGACGCCCACGTAGGAGGCTTTCGACCTCTTTTCTTTAAAAGATTTTAGTTAAACATTACAATGATTTTGCCAAAAATGTATTGAATTGCTTTCTTTAAACTTAAGTATACGTATGAATGAAAATTTTAGGAAATTTACTACACTTCCCAATATGTATCCGTTCGGAGACTGTAACATTTTTCTTTTTTTTTTAAAGAGTGAACCATATTATGGAAAGCATACGTAACTTGCTTTATATTCTTAAAGACAAAAAAAATTATGTAACTTATGATTAAAGCAATCTCCCCCGATTTTAACAATGGTAATTGAAAACAAAGAGATCAAAGAATTTTTATCTTTATATAATAAACTAGAATATTAAATCTTATAATAATGTACTCAAAATTTATCTGTTACCAATATTCAATTCATTCATCTTATATTTTCTTAGAAATAATACATCATTTTTAGTTGAAAGCCTTTCATATCATCAAATGATTTTTAACACACCGGATGAGTGAGTGTATTGGATATCCGAGAAGTTTCATCACATCGTTCATCATCCATACTTTAACATCTCCTATATTCCTTTTCTATTGTCATTTTATACATTGACAAATGATCTCTATTTCATGCCGCAGTTTCCATTCAAAATCATACATTCAACTGTTTTTTTTTTTTTTTTTTTTTTTTTTTTTTTTAACTTAGAAAGTCTGTTTGTAAGAATTGATAATTTTTGCAACTAACTACTAGCGAATTTATTGAATTCCTATTGAATAGCTTTGTAACTAGTAGTATTTACTGTCATTACAATAAAAGAAACATACATTGTTGCTGACATTTACTGCTCCTTAATACATTACTAGCTAGTATTGCGTTGACGTAACGGTAAAAATGATTGCGTATGCTTAAATTAACTATCAAAACAGCACTATTTTTTAATTAAAAAATGCCTTATTTAATAAAAGAAATTTTGACCATTAATTATCTTTCAAAATCTGTGGTGGCAAACATTTTTCGTCAAAAATGTTGAAGATCATAATCTTATGGTTTTGGCAGTGAGTGGGTTAATACCATGGAACTATTAATCAAAAGGAACAGACATATCCTTAAAACGGTGAAGCTTCAACTGTAACCGCTCTCGTAGAGGTTGATTACAGACGCGAGAAACTTCGACCAGCAAATTTAAATATAAATTATCTTCTTACTTAAACGCCTTGTTAATAATTTCAGTCGTAAATAATGGCAGAAACAGATATTCAATTTTACTGGTGGAAGTTTACTTTGGTAGTAGTCAGGCCTGAATATATAGCCTGAAATAAATCATTTAACATAGATGGCGCAATTCAATTTTTTTAAAAATAAAATAAATACATTTCGAAGGAAATAACTGATAATCTAACCAAACTACTAGTAAATTTATTGGATTCCTATTGAGGAATTAAATAAGCATTAATGTTTTCTGTTATTAGAATGAAACAAACATTAAAATGTTACTGCTATTCCCACCAATCCCGAGGCTAACGAAAAAGACAGGTTACCGCGGTGCATTCCTCATATCTTTTTTTAACAGACCGCTAGAGTGACGTCATACTCTTTTCGTACACCTGCATTGATGCATTCGCGCAACACGTGACTCCAGCGGTCTGTAAAAAAAGATACCCGTAAACTACCGCTGTAGCCTTTCTTTTTCGTTAGCCTCGCACCACACTAATCTAGCACGGCAAAAGTCACATGGCATAGCCAACACCCTTCCAGATTTTCAACTTAAATAAGCACACTTCTAATGCAATAATAGCTAACTACTAGTGAGATTATTTAATTACTATTTGCTAATTAAATATTAATATTTCCTGTCATAATAGAGGAAATCTAAAATATTATTAGATTTACTGCACAGTAACGTGGCATAAAAAATCGTAATGCATATATGTAACTTTTCCGTGTATTTATTTATTTTAATTAAATAAAGACATTTTGAACGTAATGATTGATCACCTTGCGACTGCCATTTACACTGTCATTTTCTACACTTTAACCCTTTCAGGGGCTAGGTACCTGTATTCATGAAATGTTGAAATATTTGAATGATACCAGTATTTACAAGAAAATTTATTTGTAAACAAATAAATGTATATTTTCGCGTACTTAATAAAAGTGAAATTTCATTCCAAAATTTGGGTGCCAATGTGGCAATTAGGAATTAAAATTAGGTTATGCTGTAACAGCATCACCGTCCTACATGGCATAACTGCCAGCCTTCGGCTATTCAAATGAAATAAATACACTTCACACATAATAAGAGTCTTGCTACTAACTATCGTGATATTATTGAATTCCAGTTAAATAGTTAATTAAACACTAGTATTTTCAGTAATTACAATAGGAGAAACATAAAATGTTATTCTATGTACTACACATTAATGTGGCATGGAAAAAGCTATAAAGCATAGCTGCAACTCTTCCGAGTATTTATTTTTTTAGATTAAATAAATACACTTGGAAGGTAATGGTTGATTATCTGTCGACTAACTGCACTGCCATTTACTACACTTTAATGTTGCCTGAAAAAAGATTTATGGCACAGCTGTCACACTTCCGGCTTTTCAATTTAAATAAATGCACTTCAGGTATAACAAGAGGTTTGCTACTAACTACTAGTGAGATTTTTGAATAGCTGTTGAACAGATAATTAAATCTTAGTATTTTCTGACATTGCAATAGAGGAAACATAAAATGCTATCTGATTTACTTGTGGCATGGAAAAAAGTCATACAGTATAACTGCAACCCTACCGGGTATTTGTTTTTTTTAAATTAAATAAAAACACAAAGGTAATTATTGATAATCTTGCGACTAACTGGAAGTGAGATTATTGAAATCCTGCAGTGTTGCCAGTGCACTACTTCTTTTTAAAATTCAGATTTCTTGATTGGCACCACTATTTTGAAATGGTGAAATTCCCCTTGTTTTCGCCATAATTAATATATCACAACTTTACCATTTCAAAAATGTGATGCCAATCAAAAAATCTCAATTTAGAAAACGTAGCCCACTGGCAACACTGAATTCCTGTTTAATAATTGAAGACCTGAGCGGAAGAAGGCAGGGTTGCTAGTTTGGACTCCATTTCCATTACGTACTTTCAAATTTATACCAGAAATTAAGAGTAGTATATTTTGTTTTATTTAGCGAGAGATATTTCGTGATTACTTGAGGTAAAAGATTTTTTTTTCGAAACTTCCGGTGAGAATTTGTTACTCCGGAATAAAAATAGAGGCCAAACTGGCAACCATGGATGAAGGTGTTATGTAACAAAAATTAGAATTGCAGGAAATTGAAGTGAAAGTTGTTTGTTGTAATTTAGTTTTTATTTAATCCCTTCCTAGTAGTATATGTTTGAATGTTAATAGGTGATACTAAAAACTTTAAGAAAAGAATATTAAGATTTAATTATTAAACATTAAAAAGTACTTTCACTATTTAATTAATTAAATACACTGGTTATCAAAAATTAAGGAAAAGTCACAAAATGCTAATTTTCAAATACGCGAACACTCAAAAGGAAATAATATAATTCGAGTAATTACTATCTCTACCACACAGCTAGCCCATATAACATCACACTCATGTCACACATGGTCACAAGTGTCACAGTCACTACGGTGAAGCAAAAAAATAGGAAATTCCATACATCTCATTATGCGTCTCAAATGATCATTATATGTGACTCCACTGAGAAGTCAATGTAACTGCTGCTTTGTGACGAGTCACCAGATGACTTTACAGTGCAGTTAAACTGTGACTCTCACGTGACTGTCATTTTGAGACTCAATTTCATAGTCATCATGAACGTTGCATTATGATAAGTCACCAAATAATATCATATTATAGTCACATGGAGACTTTTCCCAAAAGAGCACAATGGTGACTTCACAGTAGTCTCTCTGTCACCTGAAAGTCATCAGGTGACTTTAATGTGACATTAATTGGTAACTTATCACAATGCAGCGTTCACGATGACTTTGAAATTGAGTCTACAAATGACAGTCACATGAGAGTCACAATGTAATTACATTGTAAAGTCACATGGTGACTCGTCCCAAAGCAGTAGTCACAGTGACGTCTCAGTGGAGTCACATATAGTGATCATTTGAGACTCAAAGTGATATGTATGGAATTTCCTATTTTTTTGCTTCACCGTAGTGACTGTGACATTTGTGACCATGTGTGACATGAATGAGATGTCATATGGACTAGCTGTGTTGCAGAGATAGTAATTACTTGAATTATATTATTTCCTCTTCAGTGTTCGCGTATTTGAAAAGTAGCATTTTGTGACTTTTCCTTAATTTTTGATAACCAGTATATCATAAGATACTGTCTCATATATTCAATACTGCGTAGGATTTTAGTAGTTCAGTTTTACCATATAATATAAAACCTCATAACCCTTTCATCCATAAAATAAAACAATTTTTGAGAAAATGTATCATAACATGTTCTTCCACTAAGCTCTTCAATTTAATAAGTACAGTAGCCTCCTTCCTAATTGGCATCCCCTTAACCGGAACTCCCCTTTAACCGGCCAGCTTTTTTCCCCCAACATCAGGCAAAATTCATGGATGACGGCCTCGAGAACTCAGCTTACACTTTCGAGTTGAAGTGCAATCCCGAGGGGAAGGAGGCAAAATTCAGAAAGGAGAACGTCGGGTCGGTTGGTTCTAAACGGAAACGCGTTGACATTCACCAGTGTTGAATTCAGGTTGTGGGCCGAGAGGGGGGGGGCGTCCCCCACAGGAACAATGAGATGTCCCCCGGAAGTTTTGAGATTTTGTGTTTTTAATTGTCAAAAGTACGATTCCCCCCCCCCCCCCCGTGATTTCTATTATGTCTGATCTATCTGCAAACGGTTTTGTACAAACATTTAAAAAGCTTGAAAAATGTGAACAGATCACCGTAGAAGATGTATAATTGTTGTTTCTGTCTGATAAGGATCTCAAGCATGAAAAATTATTTGACGAGGCTATAATTAGGACTGCAACTGATGTTGTTCAATACGAAGACGATTCTAGTGATGATCTAGTTGAAGTTGACATTGCTAACATTGCACATACGGAAGGGTTAAAAGCATCAGAGTTAGCGCTGGGCTATGTTAAGCAGCGGCTAACAGTTTCCTGGTTTAAACTTATAATGTTAAACAGAAGGACAGATTAAGCTGAAAATTGTCCGCCACCTTGCCTTCAGCAGAAGAAGGTCACTGATTTCTTTATGGTTGATTATCTTAAATATACATAATGTAGAATAATTTCAACTTCTTATAAAGGTGTGTAACACTATTTTCAAAAATTTAATTTGTGTTAGAAAATTTTCATTATTTTTTATTAATGATAATTTTTCTTTTAATTCAGTTAATTATAACTAGTATTCATTTCGCAAAATATAGAAAATATGTACTTTTTTCTACACGAATTGAAAAACTAAATGCATTGTACAGGTTTAATTAATTAAATTACGCAGATACTTATTTAGTATGTCTCTTATCCGGCTAACCCTCGGTCCCGTTTAGGTCGGTCAAGCGGAAGCGTATTAGCATTTCTAGTCATTACAATAAAGGAAACATAAAGTATTACTGGTCTTCAATAAGCATTAATGTACCTTATAGAAATTTTATACCATAGTTGACAACCTTTCTTTTTTGTAATAAAATAAAGACTTCCAACAGTAAAATGCAAAGCGTTATAAGTAAGCGAACAAACTTAATGCTGGAATCAGGTGTAAATTAACATAGTTGCGCCATCTTGCGGACTGAGTGATAATTCACATACGCGGTGTGGCGAGTATTTTCTAAATCTTTAGTCATTCATAGAAATGAATTTTGTTTGCCACAATTATTGCAATATAATGGCGTAGCGAGAGGAGCACCCAGATGCACTTGACACCACGATGTTTTCTTTGCCTTATCAAAGCACTTCAGTTATTAATCAAGGTAAAACAAAACTTTACAATTTTAGTGGTGTGAGTATGAAAACAGTTAGGTATCTACCTGTAGTTCACACTCCATCCGCTACGTGGCGCATGACCTTGATTGATGTGACCTCGCTTTTAATCTTGCGGATACTTCTCCCATTTAAGATAAGACGCTTACTTATATCGCTTTCGTAAAATGTTTTTAAAAACGAAGTTAGAAATGAATGAAGTCACATTATTAAATTAATTTATTGAATAAATTTTATGGTACCATTCGTGTTTATTCACTTTAAAAAAAGGAAGGTTTGCAGCTTTGTTATAAAATCATTAGGATACTTTGTTTTTAAATTTATATAATTGACTCGCATATTTTATATTGAATGCTAATCAACCAAACAGTAAAATAGTTCTATCTTTACGTGATTAAAGAATAATTATGGAAATCAATTATTTTTTTTAATTTAGTTAGATGCGGCAATGCATGTGTTGATAAAGAAGTATCAATCAATGTCATTCAGAAAATATTGAATAAATACTACAAATAATTTTGAATAATGTATAACATAATTTACCGAGTATGTAACATCTCACTGTCATTTAAAGTGCATTTTAAAACTTCCTAGCATTATTTCGCAAGAAAAGTTCTAGACTCGAATAATGTTAATTAAAACTGTTTTTCACAATCACGTAGAGACTATTTCACATTTTCATTATACATAGGAATGACAAAATATTGAACTCTCATTATACTAAATTAATTTATATTATGTTTTTTTTTTGTAAACTTTACTGCATTTTTTTTTTCAATTCCTACTATTAGTTCACACTCTCCCTATATATATTTATTTATATATTTGTTTATTCATATATTTATATATTTATATATCTTGTTCAAATTTTCAATCATTAATAAAATACTCATTATTCATCATATCAAGTTGAAATAAATTTTTTTAAACTTGTACTGGATGACAATTGACGTTAATACAGTTTTTCAAATATTAATTCATTAATTAAATTTTAATTAATTAATTTTAGCTTTGCATGGGAAACAAAATAGCGGCCATTGGTTATTGAAGATCAATGAAAGTATTTTCAATAAGGGGTTACCATAGGGGGGGGGGACCCTGTTCTTTCGCCAAATACCGCCAAATTTAGCGGCCAGAATGAGTCGCCAAAAGTGACGCCAACTTGGCGATATATCTAATATTTCGCCAAATTTCCATAGAGTTCCATTGTAAACCTACTTGCTTATAGGAAATCTACAAATTGAGATATTTTAATGCAACAAAAACTAATATTAGCTTTAGGTATTATATTAAATTTTTCTTTGATGACCTAAGTAGGAATTTGACTTTAAAAACAAAATTTTTATATTACTTGTTTATATGAAATTTTTTAATATTAGCAAACGATTTTTAACCTACCAGAGAGAGTCCAAACACTGGCTTTCTCAGCAGTTTCAGCACCTTTACTAGACGTTCTTTTTATCGCTTTTCCATAGTCATTATATTCATTGACAAATAGTCTTTATTTCATACTAAGGTATCAGTTCAAAATATTGATTAATCAAGTTTTTACTGAGGCAGTCTTTTTTCAGTGATTAATAAAGTTAGACAATTTATTCTATTCTTGCAGAATAGTTTAAAAACATTTCATCAATTTCGTTAATACAGTACAGGAAATGATAAATTCGATATTTTTGTAATTTACTATGCATTATTACGGTCTGGATTAAATTATATTGAAAAATTATTATTATTTCTCTTATTTAGCTGACTGAAATACTTAAAACCGAATTCACCAAATAAAACAACCAAACTTTTCATATATTTCAAGTGAACAAAGAATAACTTAGGAAACGGATTATGCTGAGTAAAATAACTCCTGTCAACCTGTTTATTCATTAATGGTAAATAGTGGGTGAAATAAAAAAATTATGTCCTTTTCATGTCCACAATTAGGATATTTTTTTTCTGCGTAAAATGGGAAATAACTCTTTTTATTTTTATTGTTTCCATTAAAATAATGAGTAAGGACTTCATTAGAAAAAATGCTTAAAATGTTATTATTTTTTTTATTTAAAGTTAACTAATTTAAGTTAAAGTAGTCTGTACCGATAACTGTAGGTATAGTTTTCAATTTAAAGTTTTAACTAATAATATTTAAAATCTTATTTTTAACTGAATTTATGTTATTATAAACCCTACTCTTTTAACTAGTTAGGCCCAAAACACTAAAATATTTATTTTTTATTGTTACATTTAAAGGTTCAATTTTGTACGCTGAAATTTTAACCTCTGTTACGGTAACTATTCTTACCAAATAAATGACTTCTATTTTCTCCTGAACGGGGCACTAATGAGCTTACTTGTATGTAAAAGCATTATAAATAATATGGTACAACCATATTGAATTTATTCTGCGCACATGTGGTCAGTAAGCTGAAACATCTGAATTCCATGTTCGTGTGTTTTATGTTTGTAACCTCTTTTAATAAATTTTAAATTTAAATATTGTCCTTTTAATTAAAGTTTTATTTCTATTATATGAAATTAAGTTAATTTGATTTAAATAAATGCAATATCCACATACTTTTATAAAACTATAGAAAATACAAATTTTTTCTTTGTTAAATGTAACATTTGTCACCTGTAACTTCTGTTACGACATATTTGAAACATATGTGAATAAATTTACAAAAATCTAGTTTAAAATTCATACGCATAATAAAAATCCATCAAAGTGCTTCTGCGCTGTCATTGTTTTTAGATTAATGTGTATACACTTCTACTGTCTAATTTGCGTGGCTCAATGTAACTTCTGTTACAAAAAGTGTAACCTCTGTTACTATAAATAATTTCTGTTACTTGCACTTTTTCTCTATATTTTTCTTGTTGTATATGAATAGCTCTTAAAAAAATGTTCTCAAAACATCAAAACACATATGTTCTTTCAATATACTAAATCTGTTTGACCATTTAAAAATATATTTATTATAGGGTACTGAAAATGTTGGCTGTAATGTTGAAAACATGTAACGTAGGTTACATATAGTTATGTAAATTAATCCCTATTATTGTTTTCTTTTGAATATACAATTATATATTGAAGTCTAGTGCACCAATAATGATGTAATACACTAGAAATAACATTTTGATAAGAATATAAATGTTGTAAATTGAGTGGATGTTAGCTTGGTTGGGATAAATATTGAAAATTAATGTGAAAGTAAATATTTCAGTCAGTACATAATATGGAAAATGTTATATAATTTAGATTTTTTTTATCAGACTAGTGATCGATCAGTGAATTTTCGAGGAAAAACCTGTATATTCATATGGAAAATTTTTGCCTTATTTAATAGCGCAATGTAATAAAGTAAATTTTCTTTAAGCAAATGCTGGTACATTCCAGGAAATAATCCCTGATCTTTAGTTACTCGTTTTTTTAATCGATTTTTGTTAACGCTGAAAAGCATTTATAACAGATTAGTAATATTAATCTTAAAGATGGTGCTCACTATGTGAGATAAGACTCTGATCTTGAATTTAAAAATGAGTTACCATTTTGGAGAAATGACTTTGAAAAGAACCCGTTTAACGCAAGGTTTTGAATTGTAATACGATGTGTCCTAAATTTCCCGTACTCCAACTTAAAGAACATATTGTCCATGAATGTTTTTGAATTATTAAATTTTATCGTCTGCTTATCACTGCTTCAATTCTTGAGTTTTTATCACTTGGCTAGTATCGTGCTCAAATAGTGCGAGAATCAAGTTCTATATTATTTTGTTCTTCATAGTGAAATGAGTTTATCACGCATTCAGAGAATTGCGTTTCTCTAAACTTATTTTGAATGTAAATCGTATGAAACGGGCAAAGACGTTGGCGGAATAAATATCCAAATGATGCAATACCGAGTAAACATACCCTATATTGGCTCATTCGACGATTTAAAACGCGTTTCTACAAACATGTGCAAAAGAGTTCAGCTTTGCCTCCTAGAAAGGAGTGGACATTTTGAGCCTTTATTATAAATGTAAGTTCAGCATTTTTTTCCTACGTGATGTTAAAAGTGCTTTTATCATTCGCATAAAAGTAATAGTTTTAAGGTTTGTTGTTTTGTGAATAATAAATGCACATGTCATCAGTACGAGAACTTTCAGGACACTCTGTATTATGAAATAGATGGCATTTGTCAATATATACTGGGTGTTCCTGAATTCAAATGACAGATTCAGAGGAGATAGTAGGCATCAAAAGAATGAAAAATTTCCATAGATCATGGGGTCGAAAACCACCCATTTAACCCTTTATGTATAGACTTATGAATTCATGAAAATTTTATCTTGAAAAGCATTTTTGTGAATTGTTTAAACTACATTAGAAGATTTACATAATCATTTAATAAATTTTAGAAGGATTGAAGGATTTAGAAGGATTAATCGAATTTGAATTTATAAGCAATTTGTGCAATATTTATAACCCCCACGCGAATCTTATTTTAAATATTTTTCTTAGTAATTTGTAGAATTGGGAAATGTACAAATATAATGTTCTTACAATACAAATACAGGGATATTTCGAATTGAAAAATACACTCACCCCACTCCAATGCCAATAAAGCTGAAAAGATGCAAACGCAAGAGAAATCATTCTTTTAAAAATATTTTTGTTATGTGCAACCAATAATGCTTTTGGAACAAGATAAATTAATGTAGCTATAACTCATTCTGAACTGTATTACAACAAATCGATGTATTAAATTAATTTATAACAAGTTATTTTAATGATACTTATAAGTACGGTCAGTAGATAAAGGGTTAATCGAAAATATATGGTGCTTTACTGAAACCCAACTTTGGTTGACGGCAGTAATTTTCATAAAACTGAAGTTAATGAAACTTTAAACAGATATGCTCACTTTTCTTGTAAATGTGATAACATCACTAAAAGTCGCACAGTTTCCATTATGCGTTCCAGTAGCATGCATTTGATGCTTCACATTTTGGACTGCGATTACCAGTTTATAGCAGTTCACCGATTGCGTGCGCACTCTGTTTTTCTAGAACTTTTTGTGATGTTATCACATTTCATATGAAACAAGTATATATAGTTACATTAACTTTGCAGATTTTTTATTTTAAGTGTTACTGCCAACCCGAGGACAGTTAAGGCGAAACACCCTAGATTTGTGACTAAATAAACGGTTTGCGACCCCAAGTTGTATGGTAATGTTTCATCCTATTGATGTCTGCTATCACCTCTCTGAATTTGTCGGTCGAATTTGGCAACAACATGTATATATTGATAAATGCCTTCTATTTCATAATATTACAAATCAAAACCATGGGTTAAGGAAGCCATACTCAACCTGCAGCCCGCGGGCAGCATGTGGCCCGGCGGTATTTTATGTGCGGCCCAAGACACATAATCCATATTTATAAGATTAATTAAGCCTTGCATAAAAAATACTACTTAAGACCTTCACTATTGTTTTACATATTTTCAAAGACAAAATTTGTCCTAATATTTTTAATTCATTTAAAACTATGTTAATACACCTTAAATGCCGTTTTCTTATTCAAAAGTTCTTTTTATATGTATTCCCGTTTGTGCTACAATGCTGCATGTACTATCTATTAATCTTCAACACTAAACAAACTTTATTCAAAATTAATTAGATTTGTACTGTATATATCTACAATTAAAATAAAATGATATTTTTGCATTGGACAAAAGACTTATTTATTAGAGAAAATCTCATGTTTTTTTTTTTCTTTAGAATTTTGAAATTCTACATTGTTAAATTATAACGTTTTATGCGTGTTATATAGCTAATACTTATATTTTTTGGTTGAACGTTTACCGTGAAAAAAAAATGCCACCAAAATATAATTACCTTACTATTTCCAAGCAACAAACATTTTTTACAGCATTTGCAATAAAAAACGAAGCTTCTCGTTCTTAAATACTGCTGTTCAAATTTTTTGGTAACATTTTTTCTGCGACAATTCCACTGACAATATTAACTTTGTTGTATTGCTCTGTGCGGCCCGACTAACGTCTCAAACATATGTTTGCGTTCCGCGAGGAAAAAAGTTCGAGTATGACTGCGTTAAGGGGACAGTGGATATTAAAACTCAAACACAGTGTAACCTCTATATAGTGATTACCCGTGTGACCGGTGAAAAGTGACCGCTCGTTAGAGGTCGGTGTTATTCATAGGTTTCATTTAAAAAATCAAAATTACATAAATTTAAATAAAAATGCATACAGTTATTTTAATTAATCCGCATTGCTTTAATAAATAAATCAGTGATTTCCAGTTGTTTTTTTTCTACAAATTTTTTTCTTAAAAAAAAAAAAAAAATGCTTGTTTTGCTATACAACCCCTCATCATTATCATTGAATGAGCAATTTTGGATTTCGTAAAGGTTCTTCAAATCTTCGGTATATGCTTTAATACTGGAAATTTTGAGTGATTCTATAATCTATTTCCTCTTTTTCTCTTCTATTTTTCTTTTTTTTTTTTACCTTTTTTTACCATTTATTGTATGGGATCAAATGGGGCAGTAAGTGCCAAATTTTGGCAGACATACAAACAAGCTGGCCTTTACATTAGTTATGCCTGCTGTTCTAAGAATATTATATAAAATTTCGCCATTATTATTAATGTCTTCATTTGCAGTTTGTTCACATGTCAAGTAAATGTTGTTTGATCTGCTTCACATTTCGGTTTGCAAATAAATATGAAATTGTGCCAGGAGCCGAAATTTTTTTTTTGTGACTTTTGAGTGGCCGTTGTTCAGAATTTATTTAGAGGTTCGTAGTAATGTTAATGCTATGGAAAGTGTTTGGTTCCATCAACATGTGGCCGATATTTGGAGGTTTTCGTTGTTTTGAGGTGGCCGTTCAAGGAGGTTTCACTGTATTTCATTTTTAAATGGATTCATTTGAAAATTGGAAGATTTTTTAATGCAAGCTCAAATAGTTATATTCAAAATTTAGTGTTAAAATAATAATAAGTTTTTAAATTATACACTACTTAAAATTTTAAAATAATGAATAATTGTCATATTTCAAAGTATCCCATGCGAATTTATTTTGCATAAATTAGGACACAATTTATTTATGCGATACATATTACATATTACTATGGAAATTGGTATGAATTGTAAAACAAAAAAAAATCTATAAGCAGAAAAAATATATTTTTATATTTATTCTTTGCTTTTTTGTAAAAAAAAAAAAAAAAAGTAGCTATATATTTTATATGCATATACACTTTAACACTAAACTACCCCTGAAATGCAACTTTTTATGCTAATATTTATTTAGCATTGTATAGAGAATATACAGTGTATATTTCAAAAGTACCTGATAATTAGGAATGCGCATGGAACATTTCAATAAATAGACGTGCGAAATTTTCAACTTTCAGAACTCAGAATTTTTAGTAAAAAAAGCTACGTAAATATATACTGTTTTAACAAATAAAAAAGTTGGCCAATTTTTTTATCAAATAAACTTACTGTTTTAACAAGTAAAAGAACGCATGGCTGCAAATCAGTGAATTTTTCCGGGAAAACACCAGCGTTTGCTTGAAAAAAGTTGTCTTATTATATTGCGCGATAAAATAAGGCGAATTTTTCTATATAAATATACAGGTTAATTACTGAAAGTTTCCCTGATTTACCTAATGAAAATCTATATCACATAACTTTTGCCAATTCATGTACAGATTAAAATATTTACTTTCATAAAAATGTTCAATACTTATCCTTTATCATTAATTATTCCCTTCACCACGTTTTCCTTCATAAAAGAATACATAAAAATTTTCGGATGAAAGCCTGTGCATCGGCAAAAGATTTTAATTTACTGGGTAATCCAGAGAATTTGATTTCTCAATATTTACATTATACGATTCATCATCCCTATATTCATGCCATTTTAGTTAATTTCCGACTGTTATTATATACATTGACAAATTTCTTCTATTGCATAATGCTGTCACAATTCAAAATCATGCATTAAACATACTCTTTACAAAGTAATTTCATCGTAGTGATTAACGCTCGTTGCTTCTAACAATTAGATAATTTGTTCAATTCCTGTGGAATAATTCAAAATTTTTTTGTAATGTTAGATGATTAAATAAGGTAGAAAAATTTGTAGTATTTACTTCATTTGAAAGTTTTATGGAATATTTGAGGAAGGAAACTTAGAAATAGTCAATTGTTATTCATTCGACATTCGTTTCAACTCACTGAACAACATAAAGCCCGGAAGAGATTTCCGCGTTTTTGCACACCTGTGTATCCTTAGAGAAAATGTTGATCTGTTAAATCGCAAAGATATTCCGATTAAATGAAATATCATTTTCTGTAACAAAATACTTGTGTGCAAAAACGCGGAAATCGCTCTCATCCCTGAATAAAGTTAAATACATCTGACTAATGAAATAAATTGCGCATATATCATAGTTGCCAATTTGTACGTTTTTTTTTTATCGCTCATATTTACCAGTAAATTTTGCCTAATTTAATCTCCGAAATCTAACTATTTTTTTTAACTGTTTAATAAAATAAACTTTTTTATTGAATTTCAGTGGTAACAAGACTCCGTAAAAGTTGGCTGTTGTGATATGTACAGCAAAGCTGCCAACTTTTACGCTTTTTTCTTACTACTAATATTTAAAAGAAATTTTTGACTTATTGAATCGCAGAGTTTGTCAATTAAACATGAGAAATTTTACTATTGAATTTTAGTGATAAGAAAAAAGCGTAAAAGCTGGCATCTATGTACAGAATTTCCGAGATATATTGGAAACATACCAAAATTATGTAAAACAAATAATATATAGTCCAACGGAGCTAAATGTGTAGATTGAAAAGGACAAAGAATCTTACCAATCCTTCTGTTGAGGAAAGAAAATGTGAAGAAAAAGTATGCTGCGAAAAAAGTTAACATAGATGTATTTTTAATACATGCCATAAAAAACGCCTTTACTTTTTATTGATTTTTTGTTATAATGTCTTAATGTGATTGATACTTCTCGGTGACCCAGTATAGCGGATATTAATAAAATACTTATGAAATTCATTACCATGATTCAAATTGTTCAATTCAGACATTAGCACATATTTAGAGATGTGCGGAGTTTTAAAAAACAATTTAAAATTTTGTAAACCATAAATTGACCCATATACTAGGTTGAGCAAAAAGTTCTGGGAAATTTGTGAAAGTTGCATTGTTATGCGCAAATTAACAACAAACCCAACAAGCACCTCAAAGTAGAGACTATCATTGTCCATGACTTTCTTCCATCGTTCTGCCAGATTCCACATTTGCTGGAAGTACCATGGCGGCTCCTTGGAATCGAAAAACTCTTGACATGCTTCTTTAACTTCATTAAAGGATTCAAACCGACGGCCTTTGAAAAAGGGTTGCATTGATCAAAAGAGGACATAATCAGTCGGCGCCACGTCTAGACTCTACCACTAGTACTCCTATATACGATAGAAATTTTGGTAAGTATTAGAATTAAAATTTCACAGAACTTTTTGCTCAACCTAATATTAGACGAGACAAATAAAAACATTTTACACGCGCTTAAATAAAACTCATAGCAATTATGTCATTTAAAAACGTGATGTTGCACTTACATAAAATGAGTTGTCCCGTTACTACTTATTCCAGATACTTTATTATAAAAATTAAAATTAAGCTAGTGCATAGTTTGTAATAAAATGATATATCTTCAGTTTAATAAATGTGGGCCATGATTTCCCAAATATATTGGTTTAAAAATGAATTTAAAATATTTATATATATAGATTACTTTAGGCAGGTGATTATAAATTACAATATAAAAAAGCGAAATTTTTCTTAATCTACGAAGATATAATATAACCACGTACGAACGTCTCAGATATAGAAGCATTATTTCTAAATATAATTAAAGTATTAAATGAAAATTGGTCTACGGTTTAATGTATCTTCATAATTTTTAATAATACCAAACAAACCCATTGAGAAGGGACATTTCCATCCACTGTTTTTCTACTTTCACAAACATCAAGAAAACTTTTTATTCTTATCACGTCATTCCATTCTCTTTTAAATTCTAGATTTCTTTGTTCTTGAGAAAACCTTCAAAGTTGAGAAAAGCATTTCTTCTCACCGGAAGTGCCAGAAACTTAGAAGTAGTCATTCGTTATTCATTCGACATTTGTTTCAACTGACTGAACAACATAAAATTAAATGCATATGATGAATGAAACAAATTGACATTTCCAACCACTGTTTTCATACATTCGCAATAATCAAGAAACCTTTTGATTCTTACCACGTCATTCCATTCTCTTTTAATTTCTAGATTTCTTTGTTCTTGAGAAAATCTTCAAAATTGAGAAAAACATTTCATCTCACCGGAAGTGCCAGAAACTTAGAAATAGGCATTCGTTATTCATTCGACATTTGTTTCAACTGACTGAACAACATAAAATTAAATACATATGATGAATGAAACAAATTGACATTTCCAACCACTGTTTTCATACATTCGCAATAATCAAGAAACCTTTTGATTCTTACCACGTCAAAATTTCTCTTTTAATTTCTAGATTTCTCTGTTCTTGAGAAAATCTTCAAAATTGAGAAAAACATTTCATGTCACCGGAAGTGCCAGAAACTTAGAAACAGTCATTCGTTATTCATTCGGCATTCGTTCCAACTGACTGAACAACATAAAGTTAAATACATATGACGAATGAAACAAATTGACATTTCCAACCACTGTTTTCATACATTCGCAATAATCAAGAAACCTTTTGATTCTTACCACGTCATTTCATTTTCTTTTACTTTCTAGATTTTTTTGTTCTTGAGAAAATCTTCAAATTGAGAAAAGCATTTAATCTCACCAGAACATGGAGTTATGAATAGAGAGGAGGAGACATATAGCGTAGATTCTACCACCTGCGAATGAAGTAACTGAGGAGGTTGTCACAAGATGGCGACTAATTTTTTACATCGGATCAATAGTTTCTGATGACCGCTAAGTAAACCTCCACCATTAAATTGTCAATAGAAAATTTCTCCTTATTTTAGAGGCTATTCATACAAAATTTCTCTCGCAATTATGGAAAAAAATTCTATTCGTTTTTACGGGTGGAAGTTAGACCGGGTATTATAATCTCTTTCAATGGCACTATCAGGAGGTTCTTTTGTTGTCACACTATGGCAGAAACGCATGGTCTGTACATCGCTGAAGTAAACTTCCACCAATAAAAATAAATATCTATTTTTGGCCATAATTATAACTGAAATTCGGCAATAATCAGACGTTCAAATAAGAAGAAATTTTCTATTTAAATTTATTGTTAGAGGTTTTCCTCGATGATAATGAGCCAATGCGAAACCGGTTACAGTTGAAGCTTCACTATTTTGAGGCTATGTCAGTTCCTCTTTATTTACACTTCCATACACCAGAAGTGCCAGAAACTTAGAAATAGTCATTCGTCATTCATTCGACAATTGTTTCAAATGGCTGAACAACCTAAAGTAAAATACACATGATGAATGAAACAAATTGTTCATATATCATAGTTGAATATTTGTACGGGTTTTTTTTTTCATATCGCTCAAATTTAACAGTAAATTGTTTTAAATATAATCTCTGATATTTAACTATTGTTAACTGTTAAATAAATCAAATATTTCTATTAGATTTAGTAGTAACAAAACTTGGTAAATATTCGCTTTTGTGTTATGTATAACATTTCCGAGAACTATTGGTCATATACCAAAACTATGTTAAACAAAAATTAGATAGTCCAACGGAGCTAAATCTGAAGATATAGGAGGCCAAAAAATCTTACCAATCTATCGGTTGGGGAAAATGTGAGGCAAAAGACCGAAAAACAATTCAGAGACGTGTTTTTAATACGTGACTTCGAAAAAGCCCAATTTGCTTTTTAACTATTTTTCGTCATAATTTTATAATGTGTTTAATGCTTCTTCGAGATAATTTGTAACAAATGTAAATAAAATAATAATTCATGAAATACATTACCATAATTAAAATTTCTCGATTCAGATACAAGTACACATTTAGTGATGCGTAGGTATTTCAAAACAATTTTAAAAGCAATTTTGGAAATCATAAATCGAACCATATATTAGAGGAGACAAATAGAAACATTTTATACACAATTAAATAAAACTTATATTAATTATCTAATTTTAAAACTTGATACTGCTTATATAAAATGAGTTTCCCGCTGCAACTTATTCCAGGAGTTTTGTTGTCAAAATTAAAAATAAGCCAGTGTACAGTTTGTAATAAAATGGATACTTCATGAATTATACGAATGAAAAAATTGTGGGCCATGACTTCTCAAGTATATTTTTTTTGCTAAATTAATTTTGACTATTTATGTATTTAGATAACCTTAGGCAGGTGATTAAATGTTACAATATAAAAAACGACAAATGTTTCTTTATCTTGGAAAATATAATACGAGTATAACTACGTCCGAACTTCACAGATATATAAGGATTACTTCTAAAGAAACCTTTTCAGTCTTATCACGTCATTCCATTCTCTTTTATTTCTTTGTTCTTAAGGAAACCTTCAAAATTGGGAAAAGCATTTCTTGTCACCGGAACTGCGATAAATTAAAAAATAGTCATTTGTTATATATTCGACATTCGTTTGAACTGACAGAAGAGCATACAATTAAATACATATGACGAAAGAAGCGAACTGTTCATACATCATTGTTAAAAGTTTCTACGGTGTTTACTTATCGCTGAATTCTCACAGTAAATTTTCCTAGTTTAATCTGCAGTGTGTAACGATTTTCATCAGTTTAATAAGTCAAAAATTTCTATTAAATTTTAGTGGTGTCAGAAATCCTAAAAAGTACCAAACCATCTGTTGGAGAAAATGTGATAAAAAAGAATGCTGAAAAAAAAATTTCAACATAATTAAAAATATTTCTTCCAAAAATGATTCAACGCAAGAAAAATGTAACATCTTCCGAATTCTCAAACGGGATAGTATTTATGATTGGTGGATCAAATACGGTTTTTACTTATCGCTGAAATCTCACAGTAATTTTTTCCTAATTTAATCTGCGGTGTGTAACGTTTTTAACAGTTTAATAAGTCAAAAATTTCTATTAAATTTTAGTGGTGTCAGAAATCCTTAAAAGTACCAATCCATCTGTTGGAGAAAATGTGATAAAAAAGAATGCTGAAAAAAAAAACTTTCAACATAATTAAAAATATTTCTTCCAAAAATGATTCAACGCAAGAAAAATGTAACATCTTCCGAATTCTCATAATGGATAGTATTTATGATTGGTGGATCAAATACGGTTTTTACTTATCGCTGAAATCTCACAGTAATTTTTTCCTAATTTAATCTGCAGTGTGTAACGTTTTTAACAGTTTAATAAGTCAAAAATTTCTATTAAATTTTAGTGGTGTCAGAAATCCTTAAAAGTACCAATCCATCTGTTGGAGAAAATGTGATAAAAAAGAATGCTGAAAAAAAAACTTTCAACATAATTAAAAATATTTCTTCCAAAAATGATTCAACGCAAGAAAAATGTAACATCTTCCGAATTCTCAAACTGGATAGTATTTATGATTGGTGGATCAAATATCTTTGAAATTTCAAACTTCATCAGTCTGCCTGTTTCAGTAAAAGCATTATTTTAAATTTTCTATAACTAATCTATGAAAATTTATCTCTTACTGGATAAAATGTAATTATACGTAGGATATAATTCCGCGTCAGTGTCAAATTAAAATTGGATAAAATTTTCACCAGTATTTTATAAAAGGATTTATCGTTCAATTAAAAGCGAAAGCTCTGCATTCCAAAAAAAGGAATATTTTAAACCAGATTAAAGGCCACTGCAGTAATCGAGTTTTGATATTAATAAGGTTTTTTTTGTTACAAATTCATCAAAAACCATTTTGTGCATTACATTTTTCTTTTCCATAAGTTTGCTGTAATCTTTATAATTTATCATGTCATTGTACTCTCTTTGAATATCTACATAAAGCCTACTTCTGTATTCGAATTGACCCTTAAATGTCTGGTGTTCCTTTTCGGCAACATACCCAATTTAGGCTTCTAAAATACTATTAGAATAATATTGAAGTTATAATGTCTAACGTTGCCAATAAAATACATTCTGAAAATATTATTAAATCAATTTTCAACATGTAGATGGCAACACTTGTGCTGTTTAAAAATAAAGATAGATTTATTTTTTCAAATGTTGCTACATGTTCTTTTTGTTACTTTGGAAGCTTGCGAAATACCCTATTTTGTTCTGCAGTGAGCAAGTAAAATTTATTTCTTATTATAGTTCCTAAAATTCTTGTGTGTTTAGTATTATAGAATTTTATCAAGGAAAGTTATTTTTCTAATTAAAGACCAGTATCGCCGATTAGTAAAAAACTGTTTTTTTTTTTTTGTCGTACACCATACTTAAAACAAAATATGATTTTTTAAAGTATTTTTCCCATGATTTATTTAAAAAAATGAATGCCGAAAAACATTATTATAACGATTTTTGAAAAATCAGGCATTTAAGTGTTAACCCCTTGGGGACGAGCGACGCGCATGCGTGCCGGAAATAGGCCTAAGGATCCTCGTTTATCGTCACCAGTAAAATTTTACTGTAAAATTTGCCTTATCTAATCCGAGCATTTTCCCGATTTGAATAGGCACAAACTTCTGTTTTTTAAAACCGGTAGCAAAGTAATAAATATTTCGTAAAAGGCTCCCGTCGCGAAGGGGTTAAAGAGTTCCAAAATGAGAAAATAATTTCATCTCAGCGGAAGCGGCTGAATATCTGAAATCCGTGTAGTTCCATTACATCTTCCATCATCTGCACTTTTAACGTCACTTCTATTACTTTCAGATTTCCATTCTACACATTAGCAAATCGTTCCTATTTTATAAAATTAATACGTTAAACTACTCCTTCTTAGGTCCTTTGAACCTAAATAATAAACGCTGTTTTTCACAAACAATTTGTTAACCTTTTGAGCTCTGGGGGTGAATTTCTTCAAATTGCCCAAATGTTACATTGGCACCAGTATCTTGTAAAGAAAAGATTTGTCTTATAATACACGCGAAAAAATGCAGTAATCTATTTTAAAATGAATTTGGTGAATATTCCGGTGCCACTGTGACATTTGGGCATTAAAATTAAGCGAGAAGAAATTTACCCATCACAGCTCAAAAGGTATTAAATTCCTGTTGAATAATTTAAGAATGATTTGTTTTGAAAGGGAAACTTTGTTCCATTTGTTTCACTTAAATCTGGTTTATATATTAAAGGAATATTTGGATAAATCATAAATTATTTGAATCTCCTCAAGACTTTTCATAAATTACTTAATTTGCATTCGTGAAACACTATTCATATTAAATGTAAGAATGTAAAATAGAAATAAGGATATCATAAGAAAATAGAATCACTTAAAAAAAAAACAAAAAAAAAAACAGAAGAAGAAGAAGAGAAAGAAAACACATCTTTCCCAAAATAATTTATCCCACGAAAAATTAACATACTCCCATTCTATAAACTGGATGGTTTTAATGATTGGTGGACAAACCTCTATTATATTAAACCTTTCCCAGTATCCTCTATTTCAGTAACGTATAAGCATTATTTGAAGTCACTTACACTGGTAAATAATAAAGGAAAAATGGTCTCCTGCTTGTTATAATGTACTGGACATGAAGAATCTGAATAGTAGTAGCTAGGAATATCAAAAGCAGTACTATATTCTTAATGGTGCCTTTAGCCATAATTTAATTCATTATCAAGTGATAATTATGTAAGAAAAAAGAAAATTAAATATAAAAATAAACACATTAATTGATGTTTTCTGTGTTACAGAAACAAAAATCTAATAAAGAGTGAAATTATTTCTTCTCGTGTACTTTCCGAAACATCAATGTCAATTTTGTTTTCTTCAATTTTTTTAGCTGTTTTTAGCAAGTTTTTCTTGTATTTTATACAAATGGAGAATCTCTATTTCGGAAGTAGTGTCTTGTTTCCTAAAGCAGATATTAATTCTCCAGTCAACTTTATGCGCACTAGAAAAAACGCGTTTTTCTAGTGACACCTTTTCTTATGCCCGTTGTTCATCCTCTTCTTCGGAGATTTTACTAGCATTATCGGCGGTTCTATTTAGCACAGCATCAGAAGATAGACTCCAAAAAATGTGTGTACTCCACGCCGTTTCTGTGCAGTAGTGCAGCTCCCAGAAACTTCATTCAGAAAATAATCGCTTCTGACAAGTGAAAAAATATTATTTTTTTTTAATCCTTACTTTCGATCTTGAAGTTTTTAATTCATAAACAATTGCTATTTTTCTTCTACCATAACTTGAAAGTGTAAAAGATAAGCGAAGGAGAAAAGATTGTTTTGATGCCGGATTTTTAAAGTCACACTGTATATTTTTTTCTTTCTAAAATTTTGCTAAAATCTTTATACTTTTATCATGTCATTGTAATCTCTTTATCTGTCTATATAAATAGATTAATTGTTCGAATTAAGATCTTTAAAAATGAGAAACGCATTACATTTCATCGGAAGCGCCAGAATTTCGGAAATCACAGTAGTTCCATCACATCTTCCAGCATCTGCTCTTTTAACGCTTCTCCCATTACTTTCCGATTGCCATTCAACACACTGGGAATTCGCACCTATTTCATGCTAGGATTCATACGCAAAACTGGTTCTTTACATAAGTTCTTTCAGCCTGAATGATAAACGCTGATTTTCACAGACAGAAAATTTGTTACGTTCCTGTTGAATAATTTACGTACCTTTTGATTTGAAGAGGGTTGTTGAAAAGGGAAGTTTTGCCCCATTCGTTGCGCACAAATCTCTTTTGTATAGTAAATGAACATTTGGACAAATCATAAATTAATGTAACCTTCTCAAGAATTATACTCTCAATTAATTAATTTGCATTAGACTCTGTTTATATTAAATGTAAGAATGTAAAGTAGAAATAAGGATATCTTTAAAAAAAAAGTAGAATCACTTGAAGAATAAACGCAAATTAAAAAAAGAAGAAGAAGAAGGCGCAGGAGAAGAGAAAGAAACATATGTTGATCAAAGTAATGTATCCCTAGTAAAATTCATATACTCCCAATTTATAAACTGGAAAGATTTTATGATTGATGCACAAACTTATTTTATATTGCACATTCACCAGTCTGATCTATCTCAGTAACGTATAAGCATTATTTTAATTTCCTTATACTCGTAAATAATAAATGAAAAATGGTCTCCTGCTGGTTATAATGTGATGTATATAAAGTATCTGCATCAAAGCACAATTAAACCTTTGCGGTCGAAATATTCTTCTATGCACAGGCCAATTATTTACACGAGTTTATTCGTTTGGCACAATTTTTTCAAAACATTTTTATTTGCACTTTGACAAAATGTGCAAGATAAATATGCTAAAAAATTAACTTTTAAATATATTGGTGCTGGTAGAATATAAAAAATAATATCATGTATACATGGTGTGTTCACAAGGTTTCCAGACTGGTCTGATAATACAAAATGTATTAAACATTTTCGTACAACGAACTAAAATTCTTCGAAATATTACCCTTGGGCATCAACACACTGCTGCAAGCGTTTTTTTTTCATTTTTCATAGGATCCCTGGAAGCCTTCGTGCGCAAGGCTGTTAAGGGACCTCGTCGAGCTACCTGGATCGCTGGAATTGTGTCGAATCGCTTCCCTTTCAGGTATTTCTTGATCCGGGGGAACAAAACAAAAGAGCTGGGAGCAAGGTAGGGGCTGTACGGGGCTTGCGAGAGTATTGTCACGTTAAACGTAACCAAAACTTCGGTGGCGGCAAGCGACGTGTGAGAGGGAGCATTGTCGTGGTGAACAATTCAATTGTCTCTGATGACTGGGCGGACGCGCCGGGTAAGGTCAGTTTTACGCTAGAGTGCTCCACCATTTGAAGGTTAGAGCCCCCTACAGCCCCGACCTCGCTTAGCGACCTTTTTTGGTCACCCCGGGCCAAGAAAGACCTGAAAGGGAAGAGATTCTGTGCGATTCCAGCGATCCAGGCAGCTTCGACGAGGTCCCTTAACAGCCTTGCGCGCGAAGGCTTCCAGGGAGCCTATGGACCATAGCCAAAACGCTGACAGCGGTGTGTTGATGTCCAAGGGTCATATCTTGAAGAATTTTAGTTCGCTGTACAAATATGTTTAATAAATTTTGTATTCTCAGATCAGTCTTGAAATTTTGGGAACATACCATGTATAAATCTTTAGCGATTACTTGCCGACACTCCAATGCAAAGGGTTAACACAGTAAAACTTCCACCAATATTTTATAAGAGTAGTTTTCGCCTCGTTTCCAACAAATAATCTGCAGCTGATTTAAAAAAAAACATTTTCTAATTTACTGGAGGGAAATTTTACTTTGGTGATATCGGTCATTGATGTTAATAGGTTTTATAATTTCTTTACAAATCCATAGAGAATAAATTTTGCATATATATTTTACATTACCATAAGTTTACCACGATCTATATAATATTATGATGCCATTGCACTAGACTTCAAAAATGAGAACAAATCACATCTCACCGTAAACGACAGAATACCGGAAATCAGAGTACTTCCATCACATCTTGCATCATCTGCACTTTAACGTCACTTCTATTACTTTCCGATTGCTACTTTACTCATTAGCAAATTGTTCCTATTTCATGCTCGAATTCCTAAGCTAAACAGGTTCTTTACGTAATTTCTTTCAGCTAGAATAATAAACGCTGATTTTCACGGGCAGCAAATATCTTAAATTTCTGTTGAATAAATTGAAGTATCTTTTGATTCAAGAAGGCTGATGAAAAGGCAAACATTGTTCAATCCATTTAATTTAAATATGGTTTATAGAGTAAATGAACATTTCATAAATCATAAATTCATCTAATCTCATTAAGACTTTTCTTAGTTACTTAATTCGTATTCGTGAAACTCAATTCATACTATATGTAAGAATGTAAAATAGAAATAAGGATATCATAGAACAAATTCAAATTGCTTATTGGCAACACTTTTTTGAAAAAGAAATATTAAACCTATTCAAAATTATAACAAAAAAAAAGCTAATTACACTATTTTATAAATTTGGTGGGAATTAAACAATCTGAATAAAAGACTCGGCCCGTGAATATCACTGGAGCGAGAATTATGGGGATAATCGAAGCGCAATTAATACAAGGCAAACTTCCACCAGTTTTTATTTTTTTTTATATAAGAGTAGTTTTCGTCTCACTTAGAACAAAATTTCTGCCGTTAATACAAAAAAAGATTCTATACTAATTTACTGGAATAACTATTACTCTGCGGTTATCGGGCCTTGATGTTAATATCTCTTTTAATTCCTTTACATATCCATAAAAAAATTGCATATACATTTTAATTTTCCTTAAGTTTGCCATAATCTTTAAAGTTTTATCATGTCATTGGCATGGAACTATTAATAAAGAGGAACTGACATATCCTTAAAATAGTGAAGCTTCAACTGTAACCGCTATCGCGGACGTCGTTTACTGCCGGTGGAAACTTCCACCAGTAGATTTATATAGAAATCTTCAACTTATTTAAACGCCTCATTATTACAAAATTTCAGCCATAAATAACGGTAGAAACAGATTTTCATTTTTACTGTTAGGAATTTACTTTGGCTGTAGTTAGGCCCTTCGTTTCCCGCCATATTATGACAACCAGGGAAACTAACTGACAGTTTTACAAGGTATACTGACACCAGTAATAACAAATCGAAATTTTTGAGAAAAATTTCCATGGAAAAGGCGCTTAAATAAGAAGAAATTTTTTATTCAATTTTACTGGTGGGATTATTGTCCTGGCGTTAATGAAGAACCGATTTTAAAAAAGCAGCCGCCATCTTGTGACAACCTCCTCAGTTACTTCACTCGAAACTGGTAGACACTACACTATATGACTCCTGTTCTTTATTCATGACTCCATTGTCATTGCACTAGACTTAACCCTTTCAGAGACAAGGTACTTGTATTCGTCAAATTTTGATATAATTGAGAGACACCAGTATTTACAAGAAAATTTATTTGTAAACATGTAAAAGTATATTTTCGCGTACTTAATAAAAGTGAAATTTTCATAAACAAATTCGGGTGCCAATATAGCAAATAGGGATTAAAATTATGTGATGCCGTGGCGGCATCACATAATTCGGCATCACCGCCCATCAAGGGGTTATATGAGAAAAACATTTAATCTCACCGAAAGCGCCGGAATATTGGAAATCCGAGTAGTTCCATCACATCTTCCATTATCTGCACATTAACTTCACTTCTATTACTTCCTATTATCAGTCTACGCGTTCGCAAATCGTTCCTATTTCATACTCGAGTTCATACTTTAAATTGGTTCCTTACATAATTTCTTTTAGCCTGAATATTAAATGCAGATTTTCACAGACAAAGAATTTGTTATATTTCTGTTAAACATTTCAAGTATCTTTTGATTTGAAGAAGGATGTTGAAAAGGGAAACTCTGTACCATTCGTTTCGCTTTATCTCCTTTATATAGTAAATGAACATTTTTATAAATCATAAATTCATTTAATCGCCTGGAGATTTTTCAAATTTACTTAATATGAATTTGGGAAACTCTATTTATATTAAATGTAAGAATGTAAAATAGAAATAAAGATATCATAAAAATAGAATCTCTCGAAGAATAAATGCAGATACAAAAAAGTGAATAAGAAGAGAAAGAAAAAAATTATTGCCCAAAATAATTTATCCCTAGTAAAATTAAAATAATCCCAATTTATAAATTGGATAGATTTTATGATTGGTGGACAAACTTCTTTTAAATTAAACCTTCACCAGTCTGCTCTATATTTTTTAACGTATAAGCATCATTTTAAATTCTTTATAAATAATAAATGAAAAATAATCTCCTACTGTTTATTAATGTAATATACATAAAGTATTTTAATCACAATTCAATTAACATAGGGCAAACTTCCACCTGTATTTTATAAGAATATTTTTTCGCATCGTTTAAAACAAAAATTCTGTACTTAATTAAAAAAAAAAAATTACTAATTTACTGGAGGAACTTTTCCTTCGCAGTGATCATGCCTTGATGTTAATAAGTTTTTTCACTTTTTTACAAATGCAGGGAAAAAGATTTTTGCATATGCATTTTTATTTTGTACTAGAAGATTTCCCGTCAGAATGACGTGTTTGCATTTTCAAAAGAATGATTTAGCGTCGCATTATAAAAGAATTGTGAAGTAATAAATTTTATATTATCTGACTAATAGGTTCAGGTGGAGTGAAATAGTTATAAAAACAGCCCATTTTTCATCGAAACTTAATTTGCAAGAAAGAACTGCACACACAAAATTTGCAGAACTATTTCACAAAAAACATGCAAATCAGTACTAATAATGTTATTTTAAAACGTATTGTCAATTAACTTTCGTCTTTGTTCATTGCATTTAAAAAAATCAATAATTTTCAGTTTCTTATAAATCAGAAAAAAAATTAAGAGTCCTTCACGGATTAATTGCTGAAAGCTGGCGCCAAAATAATAATTATATGACTTTAATTTAAAAAAAATTCAACTCAGATTAAAATCTGATTTTTTAAAAACATGCATAACGAAACTTGTAATAAATTTTGATCATCAAAAATTATCTTTTAACATTTAAGTAAATTGCAACTATTAATTGTATTAACATATTTTTTTTCTCAAATTCTTTGATTAAATTACAAATTTATTTTCCCTACAAAATTCAAAATTTTATTTACATTGATATATATATATATACTACACGGTATTATATATTCCTGATAGTCTAATTATATTTTATAAGAAATACAGGATGAATGGAACACGATAAAGCAAAGTAGGATCCGGATGAGTTCACTCCTGAAGCGTTATACACTTAGCGCTATTATATATATAATATAATGAGTTTGCTAAAATCTTTATAGTTTTATCATGTCTCTCTTTATCTATCGACATAAAACATACCTCATTATTTGAATTAAATCCTTCAAAAATCAGAAAAGCATTTCATCTCACCGGAAGAGTCAGAACATCGGAAATCCGAGTAGTTCTATTACATCTTCCATCATCTGCACTTTAACGTACTTTAACATTACTTTTATTACTTTCCCATTGTTATTCTACACATTCGCACATCGCTATTTCACGCTCGATTTAATATGTTAAACTGGCTCTTTATATAAGTTCTTTCAGCCTGTATGATAAACCCCTATTTTCCACAGATTGCGAATTTGTTAAATTCCTGTTGACTAATTTATGTCTTTTTAACACTTTCCAGCAAATTTGAAAAGTGTTTATGCATTCGGATTGTCTGGCCGTGTGTCCATCTGTCCGTCAGTCCGTCTAGCCGTCTGTCCACGCTCTAACTCCTGTAAATATACTCTGATTTTCATTAAATTGATAAAGGTTATTTAGGGTGACCAAAGCATGTTTGGTATTGTATATGAAGTATGTAGGAATAATCGTTCATTTACAGTTGCACTCAAAAGCTTTCCATTACATTATGGTATATGTGGAAAAATCATTTACAGAGTATTTTAATGATATTATGCTATTTCAAATGTATTGAAACTGATATAAATCACTGAATTTCACTACGATCATGTTACAACAGGACATTCATAGCATTTTTTATTCACTTACAGGGACACACAAAAGAAATCGGTTACAGTACAGTACTGTCTTTGAGTAATAATTGCTGGAGTGCACGGTTTAAAATTCGGTATGCGCTTCTAAATTTAATTGATTTTTTGCATCTTACTCGTTATATATAAATTCCATACCTCAAATACTGGGCTGCACAAAAGTATTCACGTACCGTTCTCTTTATTAGAGGAAATTGCTGAAAGTAAATTTT
This sequence comes from Maratus speciosus, assembly GCA_963932465.1. NCBI lineage: Eukaryota > Metazoa > Arthropoda > Arachnida > Araneae > Salticidae > Maratus > Maratus speciosus. The sequence continues at coordinate 248,315,086 of OZ010797.1, read as the reverse complement.
CAACTGAAGTATATGCATGTCTTAAGAGAACTAAATTTTGGCTTGCATGTAGCTAATAGATTCAAATCTATAAATCATATACAGGGCTGCTGAAAAGATTCGAATAATTTTCAGATTGTGGATGGGAACAGCTGAAATTTGGTTTTGAAATGTATTATGCGTTTCTATATGGTTGAATTAGACGTAATATTTTAATTTTTTAAACAGTGCAGTTTTGTTACATTATTCTGAATGCGTTGGAAAGTGCAATCTATGCTTGACGCATAATTTTTTCTTACTTGTTTTTATTTGAAGAAGGCTGGTGAAAAGGTAAACTTCCTTCCATTTGTTTTACCTTAATCTGGTTTATAAGGTTATTTGGGGCAACTGGGCTTTGATTTTACAATGTGACTCGGGAGCTTCTGACAATTCAGCTTCAAAAATCTAATGTTCATTTAAATTAGAGTCTGAACTTCTGTAAATGTGTTCAGTTAGGTTACCTCTATCAGACAGAAATGCTCAAAATTACATTTTAATATTTAAAAATATAAAAATATACATATTTCTTCTTTCTTTCCTCATGGGTCCAGTTGCCCCCCAAAATGGGGTAACTGACCAGGGGGGTCTATGTTCCACACACGTTTATATTTTTTCATATCGGATATCAGGTACTGTTTGAAAAAGTGTAAATACTTTGAAAATTTTAAACCAGGCAGATCATTTAAATTATATGTCAATAAACAGCGTTCTAAGGGAAACCTTTGCTGTCAATGTGTCTAAAAAAAGCACTAAAAGTGAAAATATTAGATTTATTTATACCACAAACATAAAACTTAAGTAAGGACTTATGTACTTTAGTATAGATAATAAGTATAAAAGTCACATGGGTATTTTAAGGAAAAAAATAGCAAAGTAAATCTATGAACAAACGGCTACGTAAGTACTTAAGTACTTTATCTTTATCCAGTGGTCGCATTATATAGGGACAATTTTATTGCTCCTACCAGAACCCTTAAAGATAAATGCGATGAAGATATTACTTTCAAAATAGTGGTAGGAACGATAAAAGGTTTCCTATAGAATGCGACACCTGTGTGTAGTACAATTTCAAGGTCTGGCTATCTCGCTTTCAGGGGCAAGGCACTTGCATTTGTAAAATGTTGAAATAATTTAATGACACCAATATTTACAAGAGAATCTATCTCAAAACAAGTAAAAGTATATTTTCGCGTACTTAATAAAGGTAAAATTTTCATTATAAAATTCAGGTGCCAATGTGGCAATTATGAATTAAAATTAAGTGATGCCATAACGGCATCACCGCCTCTCAAAGGGTCAATAAATTTGGTTTTATACCACTCAATATGCTTTTTTTTAATTTCATTACGTAATTTTAATAAGGTATTCTATCATCTTCTTTATTGGGAGCAAAAAACAATGGAGAAATTTACTTCCCGTAGTAAAAGAAACACAAAACAAATATTTATAACTATTGGGGTAACTGGATCCAGCATGGTCCAGTTACCCCGGATACATGTCCCAGTTACCCCATTCTTGAAAAATTTATGTGGTAACTGGGACACCGGGCTTACATTTGAAACATGAACGAAATATGTATAGATAACTAATAATATTAATGTAGTTATAATATATAATCTTACAAAAAAAGATTGTTTAATAAAATTACTTACAGTATTTTAATAAAAAGCCGAGGAAGTTCAACCATATTGACGTTGTTTTTAAAAAAAAAGAAACGTAAATTTTTGACAACCTATCACAGCAATGTGAGAGTTATGGTTGAGTTGATACACGTTGTTTTAGGAAGTAGAGATTAAGGGCCATTGTTCACAAAAGCTAAAACTTAAAAAACACCAACAGTTTTTTTATAAAATAGCCTATGGCTCAGTTACCTCGTGGGTCCAGTTATCCCAAATAACCTTATATTAAAAGAACATTTGGATAAATCATAAATTAATTTAATCCCTTCAAGGTCCTTCTTAATTACTTAATTTGCATTCGTGAAATTCTCTCATACTAAATGTAAGAATGTGAACTAGAAATTATTACCTCATAAAAAAAATAGAATCGTTCGAAGAACAAGCAAAAATGTAAAAAAAAAAAAAAAAAAAAAAAAAAAAAAAATGAAAAAAAAAAAAAAAAAAATGAAACGTATCTCTTCAATATAATTTATTCCAAGAAAAATTAATATAATCCCAATTTATAAACTGGATAGTATTTTTGATTTGTGGACAAAGTTCTTTTAAAATGAACTTTTCCAAAATCTGCTCTATTTCTATATTCTCTCTATTTCTGCTCTATTTCTATGTTATCTCTATTTCTGCTCTATTGCTCTAAGCATACTTCATTGTCCGAATTAAAGTCTTTAAAAATGAGAAACGCATTTCATCTCACCGGAAGCGCCAGAATATCGGAAAGCTGAATAGTTCCATCACATCTTCCATCATCTGCACTTTAATATAACTTCTATTACTTTTCTCTTGTCATTCTACACATTGGAAAATCGCTCCTATTTTATGCTCGATTTCATGCGTTAAACTGGTTCTTTACAGAAGTTCTTTCATGTTGAACGACGATAACTGTGGATTTTAACAGACAGAAAATTGTTAAATTCCTTTTGAATAAGTTAAGAGTGATTTGTTTTGTAAGAAAGCTGATAAATAAGAAAATGTTGTCCGATTTGTTTAACTTAAATCTCGTTTTTTGATAAATGAAAATTTTGAGAAATCATAAAATCATTTCAAAATTTTCAAGGTTTTCTCTAAAACACATAATCTGAATAATTTCAAGAGTATTTTAAAATAAATTCAATAATGTAAGATAGCCATAATGGTATCGTGAAAATATGGCTTGATTCGAAAAAACGCAGAGCATTTACAAAGAAGAAGAAAATATCACTCGACAAAAATAGTTTAATTAAAGAAAAATTAATACATTCCTAATTCATATAATGGGTAGTAATGTAACGGGCGTTAATATTGGTATTGAGGTACAATGGGTAATTTTTTAATACTTATGTATCGAACATATATTGTGTTTTTAAAAGATAGTTTTAAATACGCAAAAATGTTTTCAGACAGTTGTTGGCAACATTTAAATTTCAGAAGCATTTTATATTTGGAATCTGGCGAAATATAGAGCATTCTTTCTCTTTAAAAAGAGCTTGATCATTTACTGCTCTAATAAAACCTAATTATTTTTTTAGTTTGTCATTATTTGTTACCTTTTATTTGTCTGGAAGAGATCTAAAGTTGCAGTTTGTCAAAAACAGTTGAAAAATATTATGAATATTTTCTTCACTTATGAGAATTTTTACGTTATGGGAAAACATATGTAATGGTTAGACCTAAAAACGCATTTGAAATTTTATAAATATTAATGTGCAAAAAGCATTTTAAATGTTATTTTAGTGTAAAATATATAATGTTTGCTTATTTTAAATTTTGCTGTGTTTTTATTTACTTCAATGAAATGAAAAAAATGATATGATTTGAATTAGTTCTATTTGAATTACTGAATATGTTAAAAGTATGTTGTTTTGTATTTGATAAGTACTTCTTGTGACATGTGCCAAATTTCTAGCTAAAACATTTCAGGCAAAAATATAAAAACAACGAGAAAAAATGTATCTTCTAATAGTTTATTGCGGCCCCCACCTGATATACTAGACGAGAAAGCATGCTTTAAAAAATTTAAATGATCATTTTTTGTCTTATGACGAGCCCGTCTAGACTTACAATCTAAGGATGTTCGAGTTTTCACCCCACTGTAGCATTTCTGAAATAAAATTATAAAGAAATGTTACGAAGACACGCGTCTTCAGAATGTATCCAAAACTATGAAAGTTTAAACATTTGTTTAAAACTTTAAAGAGTTGGAATATCGGGAAACGTTTTAACTGATCTCAATTTTCACAAGAGTGTTGCTAGGCTCAAATATTGTCTGTACCATGTTTAACTATCCAATGTGAAAACAGTGGACTACTTTTTTAAATTCAGATTTCTTGATTGGCACCACTTTTTTGAACTAATAAAATTCGCCCTATTTAACCTTATTTAATGACATATTTATTAAAGCGAAAACAAGGAGAATTTTACCATTTCAGAAAAATGGTGCCACTCAATAAATCTGAATTTTTAAAAAGTAGCCCACTGTTTTCACAGTGGATAGCTTGACATGGTACCGACGATATATGATAACTCAAAAACAGACAGATGATCTAACTTTCACTATCTACTACCGAAGAGAAAATCTTCTCGAACAGTCGTCGAGCATCCTGAATTTTCTACATTTCAATGATCTGTTCCATTTCTGCCTTTTCTTCTCAATGCAAAGATGTTATAAATTATGCTGATGTTATAACACTAGAACGCCCGGAAGGAGTCGAGCTGACTCCGAAAATATGATTAAATGTCAACTGGAGCCAGAAATTCTTTCATAATATAAGTTATATTTAAACAACGCAGATTTACGTTAAATAAATCAGTAAAATAATTTTAAATAAAAACCTGGTGTCAAATATTTTTATGAAACTTGAAAAAAAATTCCGGGCGTTCTAGTGTTAAAGATGTCAAAGATGATTGTCAAAGATGATTGTCAAAGATGTTAGAAATTCAATAACTTGCAAACGATGAGAGATATTAAAAATGTTTTTGCAGGAGGGTTATGTAAGATGTCAGGAGTTTTATACTACAAGTCCCAGTTTTGGTTACAAATAGCAGCAATAGATGTCGCCGCAAGCAATAGGAGCTAAATCCAGGCTCAATTTTTTGATCTCCCTCTTCTCCCATGCGGAAAAAGGAGTATAAAATGTTTTGAATGTATCCCGAAGTACCGAAAATCGGGTCTGGAATTAGCATCTACTTGTCGCAGCGCCACCTATTGTTTGAAATTCGAACTAAAATCAAGAATCACAGTAAAAAAAACCCTGGCATCATACATAATCCTCCTGCAAGAATTTTTTAAATATCTGTCACCGTTTGCAAGTTATTGAATTTAAAAATCCATCAGTCATTTTTGAGACACACGGTAGAAGCTGATGTCTTATTAACACTATACCGGTCGTATGTAATGTTGCCAAATATGACGGGTTTTTTATCTAAACCTATCTAGTTCACACCTGAAAATTATTACTACTAGATTTCCTTTATTTTATTCACGGAATATCTTAATTTTAATCTTAAGATTTAACTTTAAATCTATCTAAAAATTTATTACTATTATTTTTTCTTCAAATTTCTTATTTTTTCCTTTAAGTAGTTTTATACTACACTTCTGTTTATCCCAATGGCTCACATATAGATAAGACATTTCATATGTAGTCTGGGTGTTAAGCTGATCTCAGCTAAGAAACCCCCCAATGCTGCTCACTTGTTCAGCACCATCCTTATAATGACCAACAATAATTATCAAACTTTTTTGAGAAATTAGAATTTCTTAATTATACTTTTATAAATGACACATAAATGCCTCAATTGGACTGTATATAGTTAAAAAGGGGGTAAGGAAATGGTAATGTAGACTGAAAAAAAACCCAGAAAGCATTCATTTATCAACAGGATATAATAAAATTCCGCCTGCATCGAAATCAACTATTCGCCGAACTAGTATTTGTAAAAGAAATAAAAATAGATTTCCAAATGACTACAATGGTCGGCATTATTTAGCAGGATCTATTTATTCTTTAGTTGATTTGAAAAAGACATTATTCAGCAGAAAAATCGTTTTGTTTAGTAATAATGATAAACATTGTGAAATGTTTAAATATGATAAATAAAGTTACATTAAATTCAAATGTTTACATGAATTATAAATAACGATATAGAAAACGTTCGATGTTTCTATGTTTTCCACTGTTATATTCTGTGTTTTACATAGAAAAAACACTATGGTCAAATTTACAAAACCTGTGATAGGGTGAAGGTGTCTATGAGCAATATCGGTATAAAATTCGAAGAACTTGTGAATATCTTTAAATGAAACTGGATGTATTTTATATATATTTACTTGGTGGGAACGCTAAACAAAACTTCATCAAATTCAATTTCCTGTTAATCCTTTTTCTACTGCATTATGACCTACTGCAATTTTTTCCATGTAATTGGTTTTTCAGTTACTGCAATGAAAATTAAATGATTTACATAAAAAAAAAATTCTCACCTGTAAGAAATTTAATTCATTAGAGCTAATTAATTAAAGTGATACTTTAAAGTACCGTCAGTACACTATGCCTGTAATATAATCTCGTAACAGAAAACCCGCATGATATTTCAAATAAAACTTAAACTCTTAAAAATATTAAATATCAAGAGGACACTCGCAAGTTAACGATAAAAAATTTTAAATTGACATAGTTTTATTTTACACAGGAGAAATGAGTAAACATTCAAATTTGGAAATTACAAAATATTGAATATTAAAATCAAATTTTATTAATTAAATTTTAATTTAAAATTTAAAAAAACTTTTTAACCATTAAAAAAAAAAAAAAAAAAAAAAAAAAAAAAAACTTTTTTTTTGTTGTTGTTGTTGTTTCCATTTTGTTAGCAGCCCTTTAGTTATGCGACGCTTATATTTCAGGGAAATGTTCTCTCGCATCGCCACATATGCAATATATGAATATATATGTGCAAATTCTAGAATAACAAAAGAGATCCGGTGTCACTACTTTTTGATTTCCTATAAAAAACAATAATGAAACAGAAAAGAAATGCTAGGAAAAAAAATTACTGCACTACAATTTAGTAATTACATTGTAAAGCAGATAAAAACGATGAAAAACTATACAGACCAAAAGTAAAAAGAAGCTTTTCTCCATCACTCAATGTACTGGCGGTACTTATAAGTATCGCCGAGTAATTCAACTGTTAAGTCAAATATATACACCACTTAAATTAACTAGTCAAATCGTATTGTAAGATCATAATGAAATAAAAAAAAATCCGTCACTAATGTCCTTTATTATGTTTGTAGCAATTAAAAGACAAGCTTAGCAAGCTGTTCAAAATGTCAGCAAAAAACACATCAACTGTTTCAAAGATAGCCTACTTCCTCGTTAAATTAACAAACCAAGAATGACTACTGCCTTGTATCTTCTAAAAGTGCAGTTAAAAGAATGTTTTTCAAAGTACCATTAATATATTAGTAATATTCACTATGGGATGAAAGTTTAAAGTGAGTGGTACTTATAAGTACCGTCAGTAGATAAAGGATTAAATTTGATATCTGATATTGCGAGAAAATTGGGTAATAGACGTCTTTTGAAACAGGAAAATAAATAATCAAAAAATCTATTGAAGAATTACATGCATATATAAAGAAGATTTAATTGGGAAATTACTAAACAAATCAGCATTGTTTATTTACCACAATGTCTTTTTTCAATGTGATACCACTTGCGCCGTTTTGAAAACTCAAATCCTTGACATTTTAAAGGAACCTTAACATAAAAATCGTTGGCGTAATTTTTTAAATGTAAATTGTGGTTAGTATAATTAAAATATTCTCTTTAAAAAATAAAGCATTTCCAAACATTTTGGGGCACCTGTAATTAGCTTATTACTACCACTCACTTTACCTCATCTACTAATTGTTTTACCTGATGTATGGCGTAAGATGGGATTAAAAAGAAAGGATTATCTAGAAGTTTTAACATCCAAAAATATATTTAAAAGTACTTAAATTATGTTTATAATGATTTCAATACATAAAAGAGTTTAAAAAACGTAATGTCTTAAAACAGTACTTTTCTACCTATTTTACCTCATCCTACCCCATTTAAGATTAATATATCAAGCCTCTTAAAGTTAGACCTTCTGTATAAAAAAATATGTAACGTTACTTCACAAAATTGGTGCCAACATGCTGCTTCTAATTTAATGGACTAATTTAACTTATATAATGGTGTAATTTAAACTGATATAACTGGTGTAATATTACACATTGGTGTAACGTAACACCAGTTACATCAGTTAAATTACTCCATTTTATGGAGGTAGCAAGTGTGCCACAAACTTTATGTACTAACGTTACTTGAATTTTTTACAGTGTGAGACCGCCCTATTTCAGTCATATATATGCATTATTTAGAAGATTACCAAAGAAAGAAAAATTGTGGATCTTACCTTTTTTAAATTACAACTTTCTCATTCTCTCCTGTTTCATTGACGAATGGTCTTTATTTAAAGTTTATTATAATGTATGAGTGAAAAATGGTCTCCTGTTGAATGCAATTTAAAGAAAATATATCTTAATCAAAGCGTGATTAACACAGCAGTAAATTTTCAACAGTATTTTGTAAGAGTATTTTTCGGAATTCTGAGTTAAAAAAGTTTATTCATGTTGTGAAAGAGTTTCTATCACATATCACGTTTTCTTCAAAATTAATTTAAATGATATTTTTTGCTTTTAAAACGCCTTGTCCCCCACCCCCCTCGTTAAACTAAAATTTGTAATTTATTTATATGCTTCAAATCCATATGAAATTTTATTTGTTTGTTTTTTCTTTCACTTTCACTAATCTCTTTCATTTAATGCAGTGATTTTCTGTTTATGATTTGTAACCTTTTCTCGCAGATGCAATTTATTTTATAATAACATTTGGTCTATTAAATAAAACAGAGGAGATAAATGCAGCTGTCTTTAATATTAGAAAGGAAGGTTTTTTTTACATTTGCGTCACCCATGCGGGAAATAATTCAGTCTCATTCTCTGCTTAATTGTGAGCCGTAGCAATAAAATACCAAAAAAGCAAAAGATAGATACGCAGATACGGTCTTTAAATCATTTTCATGTACGTTAACTTTATTTATCGGTTGTGTAAAAACATATGCCTTTCTCGGCACTGCGCAATTATAAGTAGCAGCCATTTAACGTAATCGTTTGTTTTAGATAAACATTGCCAGAATTTCTGGCGTCGCTGATATGTACATATGAAGAACAGTTATTCTGGCAACCGTTTTGTATCACGCGTTTTCATCGGGTTGCTTGATTATGTGGGGTAATCAATTGGGTCGTCAAATAAACCTTTGTCCGCTCTTCGATCACGGTGCTAAGGTTTTAAATTGGCGAAGAATTGTAACGCCAAATGTTATAAGTTTCTTATGAAATCAATCACTTTTTTTTTCCTCTCTGGTCGCGGAGATGTAAGAGCAAATATTTTTGTATTGCGCCTCGGCGCACTTTTTAAGCAAGGTGTTTTTTCTGTCTCACTTTAAGTAGCACTTTAATTATAATATAATTCCCCTTTTTGTAACATGTTAAAATGTTTAAATAAAATTGCTAGTTCCTGTAATTAATGGCTGGAGTTTTTGATTTTAAACACCCATTCCACTGAACTGCTTCACACATGTGGTATTTGGGACCTGATTTTAAGGGGCCGCTCCACTGAAACTCCACTATCGCGAAATCCCACGTTACTCTGTGGGAAAATTTTTGCAGCACGATTACTCATTACCTAATATAATTATTAAAATACCGTTTTCACCATCAGAAAGTAGACGCCAGACGCCGATCATGTGCATTTTTAAAAATTGTCTACATAAATTTGAAGTATTTTTAAGAATATAATAAAATTTAATTAAATGGATAGTTCAAAATTTGTAAGGATTTTTTTTAAACGCACATCATCGGCCTGTGCCGTCAGATTTCAGATGGTGAAAACGGAATTTTAATAATTATATTAAGCAATGAGTAATCGCGCTTCAAATTTTCCCCATAGGCTAACAGGGGATTTTGCGATAGGGAAATTTCAATGCAGCGCAGCTTTAACCCTTTCAGGGGCAAGGCATGTCTGCTCAAAAAATGTTCAAATAATTAATTCGCACCGCAATTAAAAAATAAATTTATTTGAAAATTATCAACAGCTTTGTTTTTTCCACGTATATTACGAAATCGAAATTTTACTAAAAATTTACTGGAGCCATTTGGCAATTTAGGCATTAGAATTAACCGTTTGCGGACTGCAAACGGCGCCCCTTAAAGGGCTAATAGGTGTCTTAATTTCTTAACAAATCCATCGAAAAAATTATGAACAGGTGAATGTCTTGATAGGATACACAGTTGTTACGCAACTCCATCTCGTCATGGTGCAATAGATGTACTATAATATAATTAAGAAATGAAAAAGAAAAAATTAGAAAAAAATGTGAATTTAAGAGGAAAGGGTGGTAAATTCGGAATGGATAATCCGAGAGAAGGACGCGGTGCTTCTTTGGAATCCAAGAATTACGATTACTAGAAAGGTTTGAGAGAATAGTACTAAATTGCATATTTATAATAGCATATAATTGCATATATTTATATATTGCATATTTATAATAGAAAAAAGATAAAAAAGTAAACGAAAAGTGAGTTTAAGAGAACAAATAAAGGTTTACAGTGTTGAAGCAGTACAAATAACCGTCATAGACGAACGATGGGAAAAGCTAGATGTTAAAAAACTCTCTTACCCCTAAACAAAAAAAGTACCAAATTTCATTACCATACATTTTAATATATAAGAGTAAATATAAGTCTAACAAACTTTACAGAAGTAAAGTAAATAAGTAAATAAAGGTAACAAGTATATATACAGGGTGTTCCGTTAAAGGGGTCCAATATTAATAGGGGTAATAGAGGAGATCACATGGAGCATAAATCAGTATATAAAGCCTGGTCGGATCTCAATAGTTTTCAAGTTACAGCAAATAGAATGAAAATTAGGAAAATTGTAAAAGAACCCTCATTGCTAAACTATCGATAATGCTACATAAAAACGAAGCACATATTTAGAAAGAGCAGAAAAAAACCTACAAAATAACATCAATTGTATTAAAATAGCAATATTTATTGACGAGTTACAAGCCCTGAAACAGTGAAAAAAGTACGAAATCCAATATACATCAAAATAGTTAATCGTTAATTCCAAAAAGACAACTCTAGTTACAACAAGGAAAATGTAGTAAAATTTGGTCCATTCCGAAAACTTTCGAAAAAGCTTACAATGAACCATATCGGTTTAATTGTGTGAGAGAAATTAATCAGTTTCTTAGTTACAACTCCGCTTTCTTTGACACTAGCAAAGGTTAAACTCCGCCCATCACGATTGGAAACACCGCCTTTTTAATTACTCTCAACTATACATTTTCGATCATGCTTCTTCTGAGATGCAACATTTTTAATTATTCAAGAGTTGAGTGAACCAAAATAACTTTACAATAATAGTCTACATTTTAAAGTGGACTTTTATTGATATAAAGCTTAAGTTAAATTCTTTAAAATTAAACTGGTGGTGAGAATTCGGAAATAATTAAAAATATTGCGATTTGTAACTATGCAAGAAGTTTCAGTACATGTTTTACATGGACAATTATTGTATGTATATGTGCATCATAATTTATGATAGGAAATAATAATAACAAATAGCATAATAATTTTATTAATTATAAATTTAAAAAAGACACTAAATTTTAAATTAATTCATACAAACTTTGTAATTTACAATTTGAGTACACCACAGTCTGTGACTTACAAAATACTGTGCCAAAAAGTGTTGAAAATAAAAGAAAAATGACAAATAAAGAATTACATTCCACGTACTTTATGACATATGTGAAGCATAGTCTTCTGGCCTGCGCTGCACAGTTCAATGTCGGAAGGCAGACGAACGGACATTATTATAATAGGTGTTCGAGTTGCGCCCATTAACAGAATCGCACAGCCGACAGCGACGTCGTAAAGATTGGCGAACACGCCGAAAAACTCCGACGGAGTTGGGAATGTCTCCTGCAGCGACAACGATTCGCGCTAGTAAATCCTCCGGTGTATCCACAGGCGTTTCATACACCAGCGATTTAAGGTGTCCCCAAACAAAAAAGTCTAACGGATTGAGGTCTGGAGAGCGTGCAGGCCAAGCAACAGGTCCACTGCGTCCAATCCATTTCCCAGGATATGTTGAATTGAGGTGATTGCGAACACCTATGAAAAAATGTGCCGGTGCGCCATCGTGCATAAACCACATATTGTGGCGCAATGTTGCTGGCACATTTTGCAGTGACTGCGGTAAGATATCCCATAGGAAAACCAAGTACGTACTGCCATTGAGTACATCTGGGAGTAAATATGGTCCTATGAGATAATCGCCGAGGACACCTGCCCATATGTTCACACTGAACTTTTGTTGTGCGTTCGACGGGAAAACAGTGTGCGGATTTGTATATGACCATGTGTGCATATTGTGCGTGTTTACCACGCCCTCTCTCGTAAATGTTGCTTCATCAGTAAATAAAATATTTTCCAGAAATTGTGGATTATTTTCTGTTACATTAAGCAACCAGCGTACGAATTCTGTCCGCTGAGCACAATCTGTTACTGATAACAGTTGTACCCGCTGCACATGAAAGGGGTGCATGTTTTCTGCACGCAGAACACGCCCACACACTTTGGTGAGAAACACCGACTTCAGACGCAGCAGCTCGTGTACTCGTGGAGGGGTTATCTTTAAAAATATTCAGTACATCTTCTTCCATTGCAGGTGTTCGTACATGTCGAGGTTTCCCTGCATCAATGCTTGCTGTATTAAACGATCCAGTCTCCCGTAATCGTCTATCGATTTTTATGAAGAGTTTCGAACTTGGGCAACGTCTCCTTGGAAATTGCTCACGGTACATGCGCTGTGCTAGACATGCATTTCCATGAGCTTGCCCGTACATCAGATGCATGTCCGCATATTCTTCGTTAGAGTATTCCGGCATAATTATTATACATCTACTTACTACAATCCCACTTACAACAGCCTCCCTTTAACATAACGCCCACTGATGACTGCTGTTTTATTACACTTTTCTTCCTATACACATAGAACATTTGCATAAAAAGTACTTCTTCTTCATCATCCTGAAAGTTCATGGAGGAAACGCAGCAGTCACGGAGTTTGCTTTAAGACAAGGCGAGAGCTGCACAATATGTCATTCACTTGACCAGACTGAATAATGAAAGGGTATTGATAGAGGTTGATCAGAAATGTATAATTGAAAGATATTAAAACGGGGTGTTTACAATCGTCATGGGCGGAGTTTCGCCCTTTCCGAGCGTGCAACAGTACAGAGTTGTAACTAGGGAACTGCTTGATTTCTCCCATACAATTAAACTAATATGGTTTATTGTCAGCTTCTTCGAAAGCTTTCGGAATGCACCAAATTTTATAACATTTTCCTTGATGTAGGTAGAGTTGCATTTTTGGAATTAACGATTAACTATTTTACTAAATATTTGATTTTGTATTTTTTCACTGTTTCAGAGCTTGTAACTCGCCATTAATTCTCAATATTCTAGAACAACTTATGTCATTTCGTAGGATTTTTTCTGCTCTTTCTAAATATGTGCTTCGTTTTTATGTAGCACTATCGATAGTTTAGCAATGAGGGTTTTTTTACAAATTTCCGATTTTTCATTCTATTTGCTGTAACTTGAAAATTATTGAGATCCGGCCAGGCATTATATACTGATTTATGCTCCGTGTGATCTCCTCTATTACCCCTATTAATATTGGACCCCTTTTACGGAACACCCTGTATATATATATATATATATATATTAATTTTATATAAAAAGAGAAATGGCAAAAATAAGAATTACCCGAAGAGCGCAACTATACTTGTAAAGCAGTTTATATGCATTGTTTCTTTTCCTAAATCATTTGTAGTTTTAGCATGTCACTGTGCTTTCTTTGTCTATCTACATACAGCATACTTCTTTGCTTGAATTAAATATTTCTAAAATGAGAAAAGCATTTTCTCTCACCGGAAGCACCAAAATATCGGAAATCCGAGTAGTTCCATCACGTCTTTCATCATTTGCGCTTTAACGTCACTTCTATTCCTTTTCGTTTGTCAATCTGCACATTGACAAATCGCTTCGATTTCATGCTCTTGCATTCGAATTCATGCGTTCAACTGGTTCTTTATAGAAGTTCTTTCAGCGTGATTAATAACCCCTTCTTTTATAAACGTCAGTGAATTTGTTAAATGTCTGTTGAATAATTTAAAAGCCTTTTGTTTTAAAAAGAAAGAGGTAACTTTGTAACATTTCCTATATTCATTTCATATAAATTAAATGGTAAATGAACATTATAATAAAATTGTTCTCTTTATGTTCAACAATTTAATTTCTTAAAATCAAAATTAGATGTAGAATGCATTAAATAGTGCGCAAAGATAAGTTTGTAAATTTTACTCAGGATGAAAATTAAAATTTCTGTAGACACTTGAATATTTGTCATTATTTGTCATAATTTAAAAACCTTTTGTTTTATCAATAAAGAGGTAACTTTGCAACATTTCCTATTTCCATTTGATATAAATTAAATGGTAAATGAATATTAGAATAACATTGTCGTATTTTTGTTCAACAATTTAATTTCTTAAAATAAAATTAGATGTAAAATGCATTAAACAGTGAACAAAGAATAGTTTGTAAATTTTACTCAGGAAGAAAATTAAAATATCTGTAGCTATTTGAATATTTTTCATTATTTGCCATAATTTAAAAACCTTTTGTTTTATCAAGAAAGATCTAAGTTTGTAACATTTTCTACTTTTATTTGATATTAATTGAATGGTAAATGAACATTAGAATAATATATACTTTTTTTAACCAGTTAATTTCTTAAAATCCAAATTAGATGTAAAATGCATTAAATATTGCACAAAGATAAGTTATGTCAGGGTTCGTACGCTTCAAAGACTTTCAAGCACCTTTTGTCAGAATTTTCTTAAAGTAATATTTCACTTATTTAACATTTTTGCTGCCAACCACGAGTATACTCGTAGCTTTAATATTCGTGGCTTTAATTTATTAATTACTTTATCACCATTATTTTAGAATATAAAAAATGCCTTATTTATTTCGCTGTATTAGTAAAGTGAAATTTACCGTTCTGAATTTGTGGCGGCAAACAACTTTCAAGAAGAAATTTGGAAATTCTCAATTTATAGTTTTGGAAGCGAACGTGATAACGAAAAAAAAATATCTTCATGTATACTATGTCTTTATGAAATTTCTCGTACTGAAACACGAAAAATCCCCTGAATCCCCTGATGCGCACGAACCCCGTATGTAAGTTTTATTTAGTTTGTCAGAATTTAAATTAAATTATCTGTAATTATTTGCATGTGTTTTATTATTTATCATCCCATTCGTAAAACTATACACAGTGTAAAATAAAGTTCGATTGCATTCAATTGAAAAAGTTACAATCAAATAACAGTTGAACAGATAAATTTGGCCTTGTCTACTTATACAAAATCGTCTACATTCTATGAAAGAAAAGTGACTGCAGTAATGGTGTTATGAATAAAGGGGGGCAGACACATATTGTAGAGTATATCAGCTGCAAGTGAAGTAACTAAGGAGGTTGTCACAATATGGCGGCTGATTTTTTACAACGGATCAAGTCTTTCGGATTACCGCCCAAGCAAATTTCCACCAGTAAATTTTGTATAGAAATTTTTTGCCTTATTTTTGCGTCTTATTCCTGTAAAATTTCTCTCACAAATGTGGTAAAAATTTTATATTCGTTTTTACTGGTGGGAATCAGCCAATGGAGTTATAAATAAAGAGGAGGAGACGCATAGTGTACTGACTACCAGTTGCGAGTGAAGTAACTGAGGAGGTTGTCACAAGATGGCGGCTGCTTTTTTTTTTAAATCGGATCTTCAGTTTCTGTTTACCGCCAGGGCAAACGTCCCACCAGTAAAAATGAATATAAAATTTCGTCTTAATTAAGCGTCTTATTCATAGAAATTTTTCTCAAAAATGTCGTAAAAATTTCAATTTGTTTTTACTAGTGTCAATATGCCTTGTAAAACTGTCAGTTTGTTTACCATGCTGTCACAATATGGCGGAAACGCAGGCCTATCTACCGCCAAAGTAAACTCCTACCAGTAAAAATTAAAATCTGTTTCTACCATTATTTATAATTGAAATTTTGCATTAATAAGGCGTTTAAATAAGTTGGAAATATCTATATAAATCTACTGGTGGAAGTTTCCAGCGGCGGTAAACAACTCCTGCGATAGTGGTTACAGTTAAAGTTTCACTATTTTAAGGATATGTCAGTTCCTCTTTATTAATAGTTCCATGGAATCAGCCCGTGTATTATAATTTCTTTCGCTGACACTGACAGGAGGCTGTTTAGGTTGTCGCAATATGGCAGAAACGCAGGACCTGATTACAGCAGAAATAAACTTCCACCAGTAAAAAGAAATATTTGTTTTTGGCTGTAAACATTGCTGAAATCCCTCTTTAATAATGCGTTTAAATAAACAGAAAATTTCTATTCAAATTTACTGGTGAAAGCTTGCCTCGGCTGTAATGAACCACTGCGAAACCGGTTACAGTTGAAGTTTCACTATTTTAAGATGTATCATTTCCTTTCTATTCTTAGGTCGATGGACTGCAGTATCCCTAGTGGCGTTACTTGGAAGTTATCGATCTTTTATCAAAATCTAAGAAAGATGAAAAATATGTATCATACAAATGCGTAGCACGTACCCGAATCTCTGTCAAATGACTTATATCGGAAATTCGGAGCACTACCAATTAGTCGTAGTTTTATTCAGCTATCTCCCATTATTTGAGAGTATTACTATTCTCCTTACTTAATGAAAACAAAATAAATATTACTATTAGGAAATAGTGATAGATTACAGAATTAAAAAAAAAAAAAACGCGTAATTAGCATCGCTAAAAAAATTTACTACAAGCCCAGAAACAAATCTTTCGACATCGGATCGTCGCCTTAAACACATGATTAATCGTGTTCAGAAGTGTAGCAGTATGAAGCAAATGAACATTTAGTAATAAAGTGAACACATATAAGCAAGCTAGAATTGGCTTCAATAATAAGATATAATTAAACATTTTCAATGTGTCCGCCATCGGCAATAGTACGTGTGCACTCACATGCATAAACACGTATATGACACTGAGCGTACATGCGGTGTTGCCAGATGGGCTACTTTTTTTAAATCAAGTTCTTGACTGCTACCACTTTTTTGTTATGGTAAAAGACGTTTTATTTAATGACATATTAATTAAGGCGAAAACAAAGGGAATTTTGCCGTTTCAAAAAAGTGGTATCAGTCAAGAAATCTGAATTTAAAAAAAAGTAGCGCACTGGCAACACTGCGTACATGGAGGGTGCCATCGCTGTCCATTGAGCGTATTAAATACAGGGTGTCCAGCGAATAAGACCCTGATTTCAAAATTAAATATCTCAAAAACAAAGATCAATAGGTAAACGGTTTGTATATTAGCTAAGCTGTAAAAATCTTATACAGAAATTTCAAAAATTAGTTGCAAAACCACTAACAGATGGCGCTGTAATCGCAATGCCTATAAATTTTGTTTTGAAGTCCAGAGCACTAGTGTTTCATTCCTAGATGGCTTTCTATGGAAGAACGGAAATTGGGAAAGACCGCTTTTTCGTTGGGGTGATGTACTCAAGCGGAGACATCTGGTCACAGAATTATTGCATCAGCTTCAATTTTAGAGAATTTCAATTAATAGAATTTTCAATAAAACATTTAGCAATCATTATATAAGAACTTATTAAAATATTTTATTTGGGTAATGTGCGGAAGCGGGGCCTTGTATTGAAAGAATAGAGATTTGTTTCAAATTTTGTTATAAGCTACTTCGGTCCGGATACCAGTATCTCTGTGGTATTCCTTTTCTCTCGTAATTGGTAGATCGTGGAATCGAGTCCAAGTAGAGGAGGATTTGAAAAAAAAATGGGAATATTTACTTTTTAATATTTATTTAAACTGTGAAAAAATTTTAAATGAAGAAATCCAAAGTTTCTGGTTTTAAAATTTAATTAACCCTCCGTCTACCAGACGGGTCCATTGGACCCGACAGGTACATACAAAATATTCATTCAAACCAGAAATTTCTTTAAAATAAACTAAGTATATAAACCAGACAAAAATAAGGTAAATAAATAAGTTAAATAGTTTTAAATAAAAATTCTGGTGTAGAACGTTTTATTAAAACTTGAATAAAATTCCCGGTAGATCTAGGGTTAAGCTAAAAGAAACCCGTTTTTTAAAAGTCATTGAGCCTTTATAATAATGATTCATAAATATTTTTTTTTAATTTTAGAGAATAGTTTGAATGAAAAAATACAAAGTTTCTATTTTTAAAAACTTAATTAAGTTTAAAAAAAAAATTTCAATTTAAAAAACTCGTTTTCATTGAGCACAGAAATATGGTGCAGCTTCTAGCGATAGGGATCCGAAGTGTTGGAAAGGAATGCAGCATCCAAAATACTTTTGCTTTGACGCTGATGATTTGACTTATTATCAATTCCTTTTAAAAAAGAAATAATTTAATGCATAATTCCTGTCTCTAAAACTTTGTTTACAAAGAAAACAAATATATGTGTTGTGCTAAAACCAAAGTATTATGCCGTGATTTAAAAATAAATGAAAAATGCAAAATTACTTTTTTATTTATAATAATTCAGGTGTAAACAATAATACCAAAATATTATGCCGTGATTTACAAATATAAAAAATAAATAAAAAGTACAAAATTATTTTTCTAAATATATGCATTTTGATTGAAATAATTATATGGCATTAAAAATTGAATTTAATAAAATATTTTAATAAGTTCTTATATAATGATTTCTAATCATTTTACTTTACTGAAAATTCTATTAATTGAAATTTTCTAAAATTAAAACTGATGCAATAATTCTGATACCAGATGTGTCCACTTCTGCACATCACCCCAATGAAAAAATAGACTTTCCCAATATTCGTTCTTTCGTAGGGAGCCATGTAGGAATGAGACACTAGTGCACTGGACTTCGAAGCACAGTTTACAAGTATTGCGATTACAGCGCCATCTATTAATGGTTTTTGCAACTAAATTTTGAAAATTCTGTAGAACATTTTTACAGCTTAGCTAATAAACAAACCGTTTACCGCATAATTCTATTGACCTTTGTTTTTGAGATATTTAATTTTGAAATCAGGGTCTTATTCGCTGGACACCCTGTACATTTATAGTGAAACACAATGCACTTTTTACAACTTTTTTTTTACATGAATTTTTTAAAAAATGCAAAAGTTATCCGTTATGTGTTGATCCAAGGAACTCAACGATACACTCAAAAGTAGGTTCTACTATTTGTAAAATGGAAGTTAGTATTATTTTTAATTTTGCACATAATATTTTTAAGAATTTTATGCAGATTAAAAAGGTACTTTCTCTTTGCTATTGTAATTATTTATACAGAAGGTCAAGGGGCATTACTTCTTACGAGGAAGCCTCGATTATCCGCGAGCGGATTATCCGCGAAGCAATTTTTTTTTTTTAATTCAAGCCAACAGCAATAAGTAATAGAAGAATATTTCTAGATAGATTGCAATGTTTGAAATATCAAATATAAAGTCTTAACAAACTCTTTTATTAACAAAACGTAAACACCTTAAAATATTTAACAATTAAATAAGACTATTCTGATAAATTCCAGGAAAGCATATCAAGAATAACTTCATTTTCGAGAT
This sequence comes from Maratus speciosus, assembly GCA_963932465.1. Classification (NCBI taxonomy): domain Eukaryota; kingdom Metazoa; phylum Arthropoda; class Arachnida; order Araneae; family Salticidae; genus Maratus; species Maratus speciosus. The sequence continues at coordinate 248,295,533 of OZ010797.1, read as the reverse complement.
AAAAATTATTCCATACTAAAAGAAAAACAATAGTATACAATTTAGAATAAAGAAAAGGTGTTTCCAAAGAAAGAAGCAAAAACAAGTGACGGACTTTTTTAAAAGTTTAATTCAGCTCTTTTTGTACTGTATGTATGACATTGTTTCTTCGTTACTGTTCTTTATTTTAGTGATTTAGACAGTATTTTACAATTAAATAAAACAATTATGATAAATTCCAGGAGGGCATATCAAGAATAACTTCATTTCCGAGCTAAAAAATATTCCATACTAAAAGAAAAACAATAGTTTACAATTTAGAATAAACAAAATGTGTTTCCAAAGAAAGAAGCAAAAACAAGTGACTGATTTTTAAAAAAGTTTAATTCAGCTCTTTTTGTACTGTATGTATGACATTGTTTTTTCGTTACTGTTCTTTATTTTAGGGATTTAGACAGTATTTTACAATTAAATAAGACTATTATGATAAATTCCAGGAGGGCATATCAAGAATAACTTCATTTCCGAGCTAAAAATTATTCCATACTAAAAGAAAGACAATAGTTTACAATTTAGAATAAACAAAATGTGTTTCCAAAGACAGAAGCAAAAACAAGTGACTGTTTTTTTTTAAAGATGCAACTCAGCTCTTTTTATACTGTATGTATGATATTGTTTCTTCTTTACTGTTTTTTATTTTAATGATTTAGACGTAAAGCTAGCGGTTTCTGAAGTACTGTGCATATGTATCTATTTTAAACGTTTTATTGTGTTTTTTGTACACTAAAACATAGATTTTATGTTGAATTTTCTTTTTTTTTTTTTTCGTAATTGCATCCCATTTTCAGTCTTTTTCGGATTATATGCAATTTCTGTTATCCGCGGTGCCCTTGCCACCCAATTCCGCGGATAATCGGGGCTGTACTGTATATATATAAACTAATTAAACTACTTATGTATGTAATAAAGGATCAGTCAAATTGAGCAGCGGAATTACAGTAGAAAGTCTAAAAAATAAAATATTTTCGCGTATTTGGTGCGAAAAGACGAAAGCCTTACGCGATTTGCCAAGCAGCAATTTTCCTCGCCAAAAGGAAACGATTTTAATGCACCTGAAATTTGCTTGTTAATTGATTTTTAGAATGCGTGTAAATTGTATTTAATGAATTTAAACTTAAACAGTGAGAGAGTTTAACAAAAGAGAGAGTTTAAAATTTTTACTTTCTTCTATCTTTACAAGAAGAAAGCATTGGATTCGTGAAAATTTTCGACTTCCGGTTTTCGACGGATTTACATGTTTTAGGGATCAGAGATTAAAAAAAAACATGTTTTTAGAAAATATCTGTCTGTGAGTCTGTCCGTCTGTCTGTATGTGACACAAATATTGTGGGTGCTCTATTTCAAGAACTAATGCACGGAATTTAATAAAACTTTATATTCATGTAGTCCTTGATATAAATTGGTGCTGATTAGCTTTTGGTGTAAATCGCCCAACAGGTGGCGTTGCTATGCTATATTTTGCAGGATTTCCGCAGTAATTGATGCACAGATTTTTATAAAACTTTAGATTCAGTTAGTCCTTGATATGAGTTGGTGCCGTTTACGTTTTGGTGTAACTCGCCAACAGGTGGCGCAGCTATGCTGCATTTTGCAAGATTTACAAGATTTCCGCAGTAGCTCTGTCTCAAGAACTATGACACACATTTTCATCAAACTTCAGATTCAGTTAGTCCTTGACATGAAATGATACGTGTTGGTGTAAATCGCCCAGTAGGTGGAGCTGCTATGCTGCATTTTGAATGATTTCCTCAATCTCAAGAACAAATGTACGAATTTTCATCAAACTTCAGATTCAAGTATACCTTGATTAATATTGCTGTTGATTATGTGTTGGTGTAAATCGATCAACAGGTGGCGCTGCTATGCTGCATTTTGCACGATTTCCTCAATATTTCTATCTCAAGAATAAATGCACGAACTTTCATGAAACTTCAGATTCAAGTAAACCTTGATTAATATTGCTGCTGATTATGTGTTGATGTAAATCGCTCAACAGGTGGCGCTGCTATGCTGCATTTGTCATGATTTGCGCAATAGCTCTATCTCTAGAAATAATGCACGAATTTTCCCCAAACTTCATATTCATTTAGATGCTCACATAAGTTGATGATGATTAGATTCTGATGTAAATCACCCTATAGTTGGCTGCTGCTATACAGCATTTACACGGTTTCAGCGATAGTCATATCTCAAGAATTAATGCACGGAATTTCATCTTTTTAGAATCCTCATGATGATGATAGATTGCCATTTAATTTTGTCACAGTGATAACCAATTTTGAGGTATTGACATATAAGAGATAGAAGAAGGTTTTGGCATTGCAACTTCCGACTAGTTTTGTATTAGGCATATATGTTGCTTGTTATTTAGTTTTATTACTTAAAATACAATTCCATATATAAAAAAATATTTTCATACATTTAAGCGTTTTCCAAAATAAAGGCAAGATAAAGAATGCTGTAGTTATATTTCAATATGAAAGAAGTCGTTGTTTCCATAGCAACAAAATTGAATTAACAGTGCTCAACTGGAATTGATTTTGAGAGTGAATCAATTCTAATTATTTTAAATTTTGTTTTAATTCATAAAATTCGATAGTTAAATTTCATTATAAATAAATATAGATATGGCAAAATTAAATAAGTTAGCAAATAAGTTAAGGCAAGTTAAATAAAAATAAAACCGACAAAACTAAAGTTATATGCATTAAATTTATTTGAACAAGTTCAATATGAAACATTTTTATCTTAAAGAGTATTTGACATAAAAAAAAGTATTTTTTGAAATTTTATTCCATTGCCAACCGGTGATAAATCGGCAAATATAGAAAATTTCATTATTTTTATACGTACGCTCTAGCGAATTTCCTCCGGTTTATATATATATATATATATATATATATAAACATATATGGGGCGTTCTCACAAGCTTTTGACTTTCGGGAATAAAAATCTGGTGAAATTAAATTTGCTAAAATAACGTCTTAATGAGATAGACAAATGCTTTAATGATTCACAATAATGAAAAAATGGTCAGCAGCGAAAAAATTTTTATTTAACTGAGGTTTAAGTTAAACAAGCAAGTTTAATTTCCTTACCATTTTACCGCTATAACTTTCTATTTTCTTCTAAATTTTTACTTATAATGAATTTGCATTGTACCCACAGGACATTCAAATAAGATATAATAACAATGTAGTATTTTTAGTACAAAATTTTGGTATAACATTGTCTTAAATGGATGTTAAAGAAGGGGCGGTAAGGTAAAAAAAGGGGATGGTATAGGAAAAAAGGGACGAAATGGGGAAAAAAGGGACGGTAAAGAAAAGTACCACCTATTTTAGGCAAATCATGTTAAGACTGAGTGGAAGCCACAATATTCATTGAATTTTAGAAAAAGTCATTTAAATTGCATTAAATAAAAAACAGTAATAATTTACCTCGAAAAGTGCAGGAATAAACCTTGGGGACGGTAAGACTATCAATAAAGCCACGATGCTTGAAATTAATATTTAAATGCTGATTTAAATTCTGCAGTAAATTTCCTGTCAAAGAATTTTAGACATTATTTCTCTAGCATACTTTTGCATGATAAAATCTTGAAATAAATTCTGTGGCTGCATCAGAAGTGATTTTCTGTATAATTTTAAAAGAGGGACGGTAAGAAATCTAAAGCCCAGGGACAGAGTTAAAAAAATAATAACCATCCTAAAAATGTGTGTAGGTTAATTTTTTTGCTACATATTTATATAAAACATCTAGTTCTAGTTTCGGAAAAAAATTACATCGAATTATTTTATTGAAACAATTTTATATAGACAGCTCCAAACTTAAAAATCAGCATCAGGGACACGGGACGGTATAGGAGTTTTCCTGGTATTTGGACCCCCAACATCGTCCAAAATTTATTTATCATGTTAATATTGTTATGCAATCATGCAATGGGATGTTCCCCAGTACATGGAAAAAAAAAACACAAGAACATGTACAAAAATAAAAATTATTATTCAGGGACACAAAAGTCAAAAGATTGTGAGAATGCCCCATATATCGTCATGAGTAGAACATTCTATATATTTTTTAGATTTTTCGAAGTATGCCCGTATGGAGACCTTCCTTGTTACTATTTTTAATGAGTATGTTATCACTGCATGAGATTAGAAAATTTCTATTAAATTTTTATAGCATTTTAAATATTGGGTCATTCGGAAAGTCGTGTCAATTTGGGAAAATGAATTCGTATCGGAAAATTTTGCCCGGTAATTATTAGACATTAGATATCGGAATCAGTGTCTAATAATTAAATGATAGAATTTTCCGGTACAAATTGATTTTCCCAAACGGACACGACTTTCCGAACGACCTAATATATTTCTGTGCAAAAATAAGACAAAATATTATTTAAAAAATTTGTGATTAACTGTAAGCTGCTTGAATGACGTAGAATCCTTTCTATATTTTTTAGATACAGTACATATATATTTTTACATACATTAATACGTAAACGTGCGCATACAGATAAATACAAATGTATGTACGAATGTTTTTATAAATAATATATTTTTTGTTCTCTGTATAGATACACATGAAAATTATACATAATAAAATATTTTCCATTTATTACAAATAAAAAGAATTTTTAATGAGTATGTTATCACTGCATGAGATTAGAAAATTTCTATTAAATTTTTATAGCATTTTAAATATTGGGTCATTCGGAAAGTCGTGTCAATTTGGGAAAATGAATTCGTATCGGAAAATTTTGCCCGGTAATTATTAGACATTAGATATCGGAATCAGTGTCTAATAATTAAATGATAGAATTTTCCGGTACAAATTGATTTTCCCAAACGGACACGACTTTCCGAACGACCTAATATATTTCTGTGCAAAAATAAGACAAAATATTATTTAAAAAATTTGTGATTAACTGTAAGCTGCTTGAATGACGTAGAATCCTTTCTATATTTTTTAGATACAGTACATATATATTTTTACATACATTAATACGTAAACGTGCGCATACAGATAAATACAAATGTATGTACGAATGTTTTTATAAATAATATATTTTTTGTTCTCTGTATAGATACACATGAAAATTATACATAATAAAATATTTTCCATTTATTACAAATAAAAAGAATTTTTAATGAGTATGTTATCACTGCATGAGATTAGAAAATTTCTATTAAATTTTTATAGCATTTTAAATATTGGGTCATTCGGAAAGTCGTGTCAATTTGGGAAAATGAATTCGTATCGGAAAATTTTGCCCGGTAATTATTAGACATTAGATATCGGAATCAGTGTCTAATAATTAAATGATAGAATTTTCCGGTACAAATTGCTGTTCCCAAACGTACACGACTTTCCTAACGACCTAATATAAAACTAATATAATTTTCTATAAAACATTAGAGGTGAAAAACTTAACACATTTTCTGACATTTAACCTTTTCAAGGGGAAAAGCACTTCCTTTCCTAAAATGTTGAAATGAATGACCGACACCGGAATTTATGGACAAATTGCTTTGAAAATAACAAAAAGCTATTTTTCTCATACATAAACCAAAATCTTTTTTAGTAAAATGCTAGTGCCAGTATGGCATTTGGGAATTAAAAGTAAGTGGTTTCATAAACATACAAGCGCCCCCGAAAGGGTTAATAATATTTATAAAAAACAAAGCTTTAAAACATTATAAAAACCGAAAGTAAAGTATAATTTCAAATTTCTTCTTTTTATACTTTGAGAATCCATCACGTCCCATACCTTCATTCGTCAATTCACTCACTCGATTGCATAATCTAAAACATATTTTACTTCCCGGTTTAGAACTTTCCATATCAGAAATGAAAACGTATCTAACTCAACGATCCAGAATATTGGGAAATAAAGAAGTTTCTTTTAGTCATTCATCTTGTGCCACTTCGATTCACACCTCTTTGCTTTCCATTCATTGTGATCTCATTGATAAATCGTTACTTCTGCTGCAACCGAAAGCTTTTGAAATTCATGTACAGAAATAAGCTTCATTCATCAACTCTTCATTTTTTCTGAAAATAGTTGCGCGCAAAATAGCTCGACATTTTGCATTTAATTACCGTAATTTCCGTCGTATAATCCGTAGATCAAAACCCAGAATTTTTTAAAGATAAAATGTAACACTTTAGATCGTAGCAAATATTTGTCTTCAATTTATGAATAAAATTTCTGGGTCCAAACAGAATTGTCTGATACGCGGATTATACGCCGGAAATTACTTTACCGTATACAGTAAAACCTCTAAATAACGGACACCTCGGAAACGCGGAAATTGTCCGCTATTCGGAGATATCCGCTATTGGGAAAACCTTAGAGATTCAAAAATTGCTAAGAATTGTTTAATGTTCCATTAATTGACTTTTATGTGTCCTAAAACCTATATTATATGATTAATCAGAAAGCAATAAAACTGAAATAAAATTATTTTTCTTTTAGATTATCTTTCTCTGACGTGGCCAGTGTTGAATTCAGACATTTTCTCTGCGAGAGATTTCTGTAGCTCCGAGAGAGACATTATAGTGATCCGGGGGAGGGGGATTGCACAAAGCGATATAAGTAAGCGTCCTATCTTAAATGGGAGAAGTAACTGCAAGATTAAAAGCGAGGTCACATCAATCAAGGTCATGCGCCACGTAGCGGATGGAGTGTGAACTACAGGTAGATACCTAACTGTTTTCTTACTGACACCACTAAAATTGTAAAGTTTTTCTTCACCTTGATTAACAACTGAAGTGCTTCTGATAAGGCTTAGAAAACTTCGCGGTGTCAAGTGCGTCTGGATGCCCCTCTCGCTAGGCTATTATTTAGCAATAAATGTGGCAAACAAAATTCATTTCCTTGATTGACTGAAGATTTAGAAAATACGCGCCACACTAAAAGTCCGCGTATCTGAATTATCACTCCGTCCACTAGGTGGCGCAACTGTGTTAATTTACGCCTGATTCAAGCATTAAGTTTGTTCGCTTACTTATAACGCTTTGGCGATTGCACTTTTTGACCACTAACATAGCTGCCAACTTTTACGCTTTCTTCGTACCACTAAAATTTTATGGTAAATATTGTCTTGTTTAATCGTCGAAATTTCACGATTAAACAAGACGAAAATCTCTATTAAATTTAGGTGGTAGCAAAAAAGCGTAAAGGTTGGCAGCTATGCATTAAATGTATAAAATCTCAAATCTTCCGGGGGACAACACTTCAATGCTCCAGAGGGGATTGTCCCTCCCGGGCCAATCCCTGAATTCAACACTTGAAGTGGGAGAGGAGATTTTCTTCAGCCCACCTCCTACATTTATCTGTGATCACAAAATTTGTGACACATTGCCCTGATAAATTTAGAGGCTCTTTACTCCCCCCCCCCTTTTTTTTCTCGATAAAAAATAATTTTTCATCCTTTATCGCTAAACGTACTGTCCGCTATTTAGAATGTCCGTTATTCAGAGGTTAAACATACAAAAATTTAAAAGTTTTGAGAGTGGGAATTGGAAAACTGTCCGTTAAATAGAGTTGTCCGATATTCGGAAGTGTCCGTTATGGAGGTTTTACTGTATTCCCTTGAGGGGCGGTGGGATATATTTTAGTCCATCTAGAATTAAAGAAGATTTGCAACAGAAAAATTTTATTAAATTTTACTTATCTACCTTTGGTGGAAAAAAGTCGTAAAATTGCTTTTATTTATTTTGCAAGAAATCTTTCTGCAGAATACTGGTGTGAATTCGGCATTACAGAAACACAATTACTTGCCCCTTAGGCTACCTGACCATTAGGTCTACCTGAAAGTTCTGTCGTATAATTTTATTTCACGCCTACTTTTTTAAAATTCAGATTTCTTCATTGGCACCACTTTTTTTAAATGGTAAAATTCCCAATGTTTTGACATTTCACATTAAGGTGACAACAATGGGATTTTTATCATTTCAAAAAAGTGTTGCAAATGAAGAAATCTGAATTTTAAAAAGAGTAGGCGTGAAATAAAATTGTAAGACAGAAATTCCCGGTAGACCTAATACACACAGCAGTATATTTCGACACCCATACTACTACACCCATACTACTTTTTTTCAAGAGAATTTTTCACTTGTACTTTGACATTCCCAAGAGAAATATAATAAAAACATGTACTCTTAAGTTATAGTGGTGCAAATAGAATATATATATAAAAAAATCGTTTATATAAAGCTTGGTCAGCTCTTTGCCGACACTCGACCGCAAAGGGTTAAACATCAGTTTTTTCAGATAGTTATTTGCGCGTTATTTATTCACAGAAAATCATTACAAATTACTCAATTAAATAAGAATCTATGAAACATTCAAGGTGGCAAAATATCATGCCATTTTGTTGTTCTCTAAAAAATACTTTTAAAAATTTATTCAAAACTGTAAAAGATTGCTTTTAAAGGGTCTTTCTTATTCTTTGATAATCAATCACGCCAGAAACATTCATCATTCAATGCATCCACTTTATCTCATAATTTGAGACATATTTTATTGCTCATTTTTGCACTCTGTATATTAGAAATGAAAATGCTCCAAACTCAATACTCCAGAATATTGGAAAATAAACAAGTTTCTTTTAGTCATTTATCTTATGCCACTTCGATTTGCACCTCTTCCCATCCATTGTAATCGCATTGACAAATCGTTACTACTGCTTCAACCGAAATGCTTTGAGAAATTCATGTACAGAAATAGGTTTCTTTCATCAACTATTCGCTTTTTCTGACAATAGTTGTGCATAAAATAGCTCGGTATTTTTCACTTAATTACTGTATACACAATAGAGGATTTGCAAACCGCATGTATTCGTTACTGAGTAACGTGTGTTCTCTCTGATACAAAGTACCGAATAGTTAGTTCGGAATATGAGTCGTTACTCGTTACTGTAGAACTTAAGATACAAACTTCAAACGCTACTTTCATTTCGTGATTCATGAACGGAGCCGCATTGTCTGATACGGAAAGATGCGAATTTGTCTTAAGTCTTTGTACTCGGAAATCAGTTGTTCTCGTATTTTAATATCACATACGGGTATTCATTTAGTAGCCGTTTCGTTACTTCAGCACTCGTTCATTCGCCAAAAATGTCCGTGCGAATAATTTTGGAAGGAAGATTTTGAAGTCACGTGGTCAGTTGCAGAACGAACCGCTTTTAGAAGAATGATTACTATGAGATCGTTTATTCTTTCAGGGATTGTACTTTTTATTTCTCAGATATGAAATATTATATGCTTTTTTCAAACAAGGAGAGAATATTTTTTTTTTGACTAGGATGTTCTATGAATGTATTTTAAAAAAGCAAGCATGGATCCGAGCAATAAAGAGAAAAGATATGTTTATCCTTTAACATTTTAATTAGATTAATTTCGTATTAATTATGCATTTAATCTATTAAAATTGCTCATAATTTTACTGTAAAAAGAACTGAAGCTTATAATAGAATAAAATATTCGCTGTAGCTGTATTTAACCCCTTGAGGGGCGGTGGGATAAAATATATCCCACCTAATTTAAACAAGATTCTCACCAGGAAATTTTAACTAAATTTTATGCTTTTAACTTTGGAGAAATTTATTGGAAAATTGCTTTTTCATATTGAAAAATGATATTTTTCGATTATTCCGGTAAGAATTCAATATTAAAAGACATTTTTGTTTGCCCCTCAAGGGGTTAAGGAATGATAGAGTATTTTTATGAAATATTACTTTTTAAATCATTGATTTTTACTCATATTCTCATAAAATCAGTTGGCGCTTTTGATCAGAAATTAAGAAATGGAATAGCGTCTATTTTTTTCCGTTAAATTCAAAAGATTTGTTTAAAAATACTATGAAAATGGGTGTTTTGAACTGAATTTCTGGATGCGAAAGTAACTGAAGGGCCGTCATATAAAAGCATTTGATTATAGCTTGAACTGCGATAAACTTATCGAAAAATGAAAAAAAGCTATTCGATTCCATATCATTTCCGTGACTGCCAATTTTATGATTTTATGCATTAGACTGAGTATATATTTTTGAGAAACGATTTAATGCTAGTTTCCGTTATAGACAGGTTCTGTTGTCGCATGCTTTACTGGTTTCAGTAAACAGTCGGCATTTCTATTAAGATATTCAATTACAGTTTTTTTCTTTAATACATACAGCAATACTTGCGGAGACAGAATCGCCAGAAATCACAAAGGAATTCTGTTCTAGAGATATTTTTCGTCTTAGCAAATGGAATTTCATTGTATTATTTTCATGGGAATCGATCTTGGAATATTTCAATTCAAGGTAAAATTCCACTTTTACAGATTGTATTTATTTATTCATTATTATATTGTGAATGTTTCCACTTTTACGCAGATTTCTGGTACAGATAGATTTCGTACAACATTTTACTATGTGTCCATGTAACGGTAACGAATTTTTGAAAAGACCTCACGTACGGTATATAATCATATTTACTGCAGTCTTGTGACCATATATTTCACATGCAGTATTTTGAACGCTCAGTTTTATACTTTATGAAATGTTAAATCAGTGCAACCATCCAGATAGATTTTATCTTTTATTTTAAGGAACAGTTAAAACTAATTATAATCGAAAAATCACTCAGAAAATTAGAAAATACACCGAATATATGTGTACTAGTACTTAGGATGATTTTTAATATACGTTTTCTAAAGAGTAACGAATATTTTCTAACGGGTAGTGCGTTTCAAAGTAACGAATATATACGGGTGTTCATTTAGTCTTTACTTTTACAGCACTAATGCACATACACGAGTGTATTTCGCCACCCGTACTTCGCAAGAAAGAGCCTTTAAATATCAGTATTTTCAGATAGTTATTTTGTGTTATTTAACCCCTTTGGGACAAGCGTCACGCATATGTGGCGTCTAGGGTACTTAGAATCCTAAATTATTCCTACCAGTTATTTTTTATTGTAAAGTTTGCCTTATTTAAACAGGGCATTTTCCCCGATTAAATTAAGCAAAAATTTCTGCTTTGAAAAACCGGTGATAGACGATTAAAAATTCTGTAAAAGATGCTCGTCGCGAAGGGGGTTAATGACAGAACATCACTAGAAATAATGCAATTAAATAAGAATCTATGAAACATTCAAGGTGACAAAAACTGTATGCCATTTTGTTATTCTCTAAAAATGCATTTAAAAATTTAGTAAAAATTGCATTAGGTTGCTTTTTACGGCCCTTCTTCTTATTCTTCGATAATGCATCACGCCAGAAACCTTCATCATTCATTGCACCCCCTTTATCTCATAATTTTAAACATTTTTTACTTCTCGTTTTTGCACTAACCATATGGGAAATGAAAATTTACCTAACTCAACGCTAATAGAATATTGGGAAATAAAGAACTTTCTTTTAGTCATTCATCTTGTGCCACTTCGATTGGAACAATTCTTATCTATTGCAATCTCATTGATAAATCGTTATTTCTGCTGCAACCGGAAAGCTTTTGAAATTCATGTACAGAAGTAGTAATGAAATTTGAAATTCATATACAGTCATTCATAATTTTTTCCAGTTTCTTGACAATATTTGTGATCGCTATTTTGCATTTAAGTACCAACTCGCACATAAATCGACCCTTGTACTTCAAGAGGAATATCTTTCGAATACCAGTACTCTGAATAGTTACTAACATATAATGTTAAAATTAACTTTAAAGAATTTTAAAATAGAAAAAAAAATAGATAAAAAGCAGGTAATTTAAACAGTTTATATAAAATTAAGTTAAAGGAGAAAAGTATTGCGAAAGGAAAATTGATAATATGTAAAAAAATTATATCGCTCAGTGTTGCCTGTTTGACCTCCAATTTTAATCCGAAATTTCAAATTAATACCGCAAATTTCGAAAGAAGAATGAATTTTTACTTAATGTGATCGCTAAATGTCTCTAATTAAATAAAGTATAAAATAGTATCATGGAAGACGGTAGTATTTCGAGTGACGCAGCCTTAAGCCTAAAATCGTATTGTAGAACTTGTAGATGGCGGAACTCATATATACGGCTAACTCGACATCAAAGAAAACGCGAAAAGCCGCCTTTTAATAACTCAGCAGATATAGGTCCTATTGTTCTGATTTTTCTAGAACAGTCTTACATCTGCAGTCTAATCGTATACTGAAATTTTTACATTTCTACGTGCAGTATATTTTGAGATCTAAATAGCCATTTTTAAAGCGAAAGCGTTGGTATGGTATGTAAGAAGTTCCTAATTTCAAAATCTCGAAAACGGTACTAACGATATTCTTTAAATTGATACATAATATAAATGTGATTAAGGCGAGGTGAATAACTCTTTTCTTTTTTCTGGGAAAACTCTCGTTCGTTAAATAATTCGATTTTTTTTTCTCTCGAAAATGACACGGGCGATTTTTTAAAAATCAAATAAATATGTTTCAGATGAACCAAATAACAATTTACTTCTTTCTAGCAAGACTCTTGTTCATTTTATAATGCGCATGAAAAATCGGACTATATTTCTTCGCCATTCTATGGAAATTTCACCGAAAATGCATGACACTGTATTCATACACATGATTTCTTTTTAACCACTTTTGGGGAGAAAAATTTGTCCTCCCACTGGCTGAGTGGTTAAGGGCCATCGTCTACTAATCTTATGATAGGGAGCTCGATACTCTCTGGTACTTGTTTTCGAAAGTGAATGTGCTTTTTTTTCTTTTTCTTTTAAAGTCTGTTAGTTGACCATTATTCTCAGTTCCTTTGTATTTTTTAATTGTTATTAAGTTAAATAAAATTACAATTATAATGACGCCAATTTGATGATGATTATTTCTTGGCAATTTTTCAACAATAAAAATATTACCATAAATTTTATAAATATATTTAATTTCAATCACTTTACAAAAATATACATTAATAATTATTATTTGAATATAAATTACACGATCAGAAACGTAAAAAAATAATTCATTTCAGCTCTTCTTTTTATATCATTTTTTATTATTATGACGATCAATCAATATATAATCACTGACATCCATAATAATATTATTATTATTATAATTATTATTTTCCTTGCATAAAAACTATTGTGATGTAATAATTCTTTTATAATAAATAATTTAGTTGAAATGTTTTATTTATAAATAACAATGAAGTTTGATAACCCCGAGACAATTGTTTTTATTTAACATCGCAATATTTACAGTTTACATAATAACCATATCAGAATTCTGGTGTCGCCATCTTTTGACGCAATTGCGTACTACATTTTGTCTCTTATTCCGGAAAAAAAAAACTAACTCTCTCATCGCCGCTTTGAAAGAATCTTTTGTGACTAGAGGTCTATTTCGCAAATATTAAGAAAATTACTGCATACAAAAATATTAAAATGAGTAGTATTATAGAGAAATGTTTGATAAAAACGTTGAAGTAGGCAGTTTTTAAATCGAAGAATTATTTTAAGAGATATTTAATGTTAAATCTGGATAAAATTGTCTCATTAAAAAAGTCTTATAGGAAAAAAAACTATACATGGGAAATTAATCATTTTCATTCAATTTAATCATTCAATAGAAACTCGAAGTTTGCAGAGTGCATTTATTATTTTTAACTTGCCTAAATTTTTGAAGGTTTATTTCAATTATAAATTAAAATTTTTAGAATTTCCAGAGATATTTTTTACATATTTTAGAAAAGGTTATTTTAAATTGTTGCCAATTGTTAAAACAGCGCAAAGAATAATATATCCTTTACATTAAAAATTTATTCACACGTGACTATTATAAACAGAAAAAAATCCTTTTAAATTAGAATTAAATGATTACACATTAAAAGCAGGAAAACATTAAAAATTAAGTCATAAAAATTATATTTACACGAGAATATTAAAAGAAAAAGAAAATTTTTAAATAATAAATTCATTGATATGTGTTAAAAGTCGTAAATGGAGGAAATTACGTCATATTGGCCAAAGTGGCCAAATAATAATATTGCAAAACAGTTTAAATTAAAAAATATATATTTATATGAGAGATTTATTTCAAATTTCGAGATGATATTTTTAACAATAGTTGCCAATTTTAAGGTAGCGCAAATAATAATATTATCTTTCTAATAATAAAAATATTTTCAGTTGAATGTTACAAAGAGAAAAGAAAGTTTGGTGAAAATTATGTCAGATTTAAAACGTTACATTTAAAATCATTTTCTTATAGCGTTGTTAAAAAATACCATAAAGCAAAGACTCTGTTGACTTAGTTCCTTTTATATTTGGTAATTTTCAAATGTTTAACTAATCTTATTTAATCAAGCACGGAAACAGCAACTAACAGCAGCTGATTCGGCCTTGAAATACCTCAGTAAAAGGGAAACCCGTTTACAGTAAGATCGCCATTGATTTTTTAAGTATACAGTGCAGCCTCGATTATCCGAACTAATTGGGACTGTTAGTACATCGGATATCGGAAATCTCGGTTAATAGAAACTGTGTGTAAAAACTCGCCGTGCTTGCGAATTTAACATCTCTTTTAAAAAATATATATAGAACGTTTTTTAAAAAATAAAAATAAATATATGTAAAGTTCTGTTTCACAGCTTAACAAATTTAAAAAGAAAATGAACTACCAGTAGTAAATTTTAAAATGCAAATTGAAAAATTTACGAAAGTTCACACAGCCACTGGAAACAAAGCATTGTTCGCTGTTGACTTCTCAGGGTCCAATGTTTCTTTGGAGTTGAGTGCTTTTGGGGCAGAAGGGCCTGTATAGCACGGACAGAGAGCTAAAGAGTGTGGTTATTTTTAGGGCTCATTCAAAAGGAAAAAAAAACAGACTTTGTTATCGGCTCGGTTAACAGAAACCTCGATTAATCGAAGCTCGGTTAATCTAGGTTCTACTATAATTCAATCTTCCGTAATCTTTTTAAAGCAGATCAAATTAATGGACTTTAGCACAAAGTCACATAGCTGATAACTACTATGCTTGTTGGCCACCTTTTTTTCGAAAAGTTTACTTCGCCTTATTCAATTAATGAGATATCTCCGATAAAATAAGTCACATTTTCCCGTTCTAAAATACTGGTATCCAAAAATCGTAACATGTAACTGACACTACAAGTACTCATCGAACTAGACTATTTTAAGTCTGATTTTTATTATAGACTATATAAAATTATTAAAAATATATATTATAATAGGAACTAGCGGGCTTCGTCCGCTATTTACGTTACGGATATAAAAATCATGTTTTTTTTTAGGGAAAAAGAAATAAAAACCTATTTGACGATAGGTTGATAAAGACACATTTTGTATTTGTTATATTTCCGGGGATGAGGAGGGGGGGACTATTTTGATTAAATATCGCAATTAATCCACATGGCAGATATAATTATGATAGACACTAGCGGGGTTCGTCCCTCTATGGCGCCTTATGGGTCCAGCTTCCATAACTCAGAAACTACCTTTCGGACATCAATGCAACAGATTCCAAACGTTATAATTAACTTAATAATCACCCTATATAGCATTAAAGTAAAGTTATGAGTACTGCATACTATTTTTTTTATCATAATTTCTGAAGAAAAAAAAATATTTCGGTTCCATTCTTAGGTACTGGTCTAAAAAATTTTGAAAAAGGGGGGAAGGAGGGGACATGAGACTGCTGTTTGTCAAACAACACAACGGGGTTTGGCTTATTCAACTTGGTTTTTGATGACTTCAATTGGAAGGTGGTTTGTTTAAAAGAGTGCGTTCCCAGCCCCATGAAAATTGGAACTATTGGTGCACCATCTATGTAAGGATTTAATAATTATAAATTAACATTTTGGATTTATTAATTTAAGGATAAAGTGTTTTTAAAGGAATATCAAATGAAACCCTCTGTGCGATCTGCGATCATACTTACCCACTTGTTTTTATATACAAACTGCTATAAGGAAAATTGTAATAAAATAGTAAAAATTAAATCTGCATTAAATCCCATAAGTACCTTTTTTAAAAATCATTTTATCACTAACCTCAAAAAAGTAATGATATCAATTCAAAAACCCTCGACGGGTTAAAAGTTTCTGACGCAGCACTTTATCTTATGCTCTAAGAATTTTAAATATGGAACTTAAAAATACTGATATCAAATTTTGAGTGACGTTATGCTATTTCTTAAAAAATATATTTGTATTTATTTCATCATTTTATTTTTGTTTTATTTATAATCGCATGTGCAAAAGTTATGTTCAACATGAAAAGCTGCATAAAATTTTATTCGCTGTTGCTTTATCATTTACATCTCTCATAAATTCAAAGATGAGTTTTAAAAGATATGATATAAAATTTAAGTGACGCCTTGATGTGACTTTAAAAAGTTTGTTTTAAAATTTAATTTAAATTATTTTTGACTTGGTTAAAATATTTTTTTACATCTACACAATACTTTTAATTTTCCAATTCACTGTTAAATATATCACTTTCATTGAATCTATACTATGCATTGAAATGTATTTATTTCAATAAATTGATTTATCTTTTGTGTCACGCTATTCAAAATTGTGAGTAAGATTTATGTAAATGGTTTCTTTGCGTCATTGTGTCCAAACTGCATGAAATGTATGAAAAACGATAGTTTGGTGCAAATAAACCATTTACATCCCTGTGGCTTTCGTCACCCCCTGGTTGCTCAGAGTGTACTATCCTGACGACTGTTCATTTTTGAACTAGCGATAACTGGATTGTCAGTTTGGGCTCTATTTTTATTCAGAAATTTTGAGTTCATACCAGAAATAAAGAATCAATTCAAAAACCATTGACGGGTTAAAAGTTTCCGACGCAGCACTTTATCTTATGCTCTAAGAATTTTAAATATGGAACTTAAAAATACTGATATCAAATTTTGAGTGACGTTATGCTATTTCTTAAAAAATATATTTGTATTTATTTCATCATTTTACATCATTATCATCATTTTATATCATCATCACAAAGGCACTTTTTACAGCAATTTTTAATAGTTTTTTAATTTTTATATATTTATTTAAATTAAATTAAGTTTTATGATACAAAAAGAGAGAAAAAAATGGAGGTGTGTTGAACACAAGTTTGCTTGGGATCCGTAGTCATGGAGAACTATGAACTTTTGCGGTGCTTAGGTTGGAAGGAGTCATAGTTCGGCAATTCCGCAATAATTTCGATGGGCAGGTCATACATGTTTTTCATAGAATTTTTTAGAAAGCTGAATTGTTCGTTTTCTTAGAGTGGTCGTATTGCGATCTCTACGAAATGTAGAATTTACCTTGCTAACGGGCGTTATGGATAACATTGATATTTTTATTTTGAAGACGGCTAAGATTATCCATTGAAGATTCTGTAATTCCCCAGACCGGACAAGCACAGGTGATAATTGGAAGAATAAAAAAGTGGTGCGAATCAAGAAATCGAGAAATCTGAATTTTTAAAAAAAGTAGACCGCTGATAACGTTAATAGCAAGTGTTTTACTGTAAAGAGAAGGTTTAAGTGCAATTAAAACTCCGACGACTTTACCCTGGTGGAACGAATAAATAGATGGCATTTATTACATAAATAATATAAAATAAAATTACTGTTCACAATTTTATGGTATGAATTCAGTATTTCTAAATACAAAATTGCTTTCAAATTGAAATTTTCTTACTTACTGACATAACATATGCCTCAATTTTCGTCCATCCCTAATGTGCGATACATTAGGGATACGATTTACAACATAAATCTTTTTAATTCTGCTTTCGCAAAATGTATCTTTCAAAAATGAGTTTCCCGTAGTTTAAATTGCATCACAAATATCTAAGAAGCATTGGATTTCTATAAATTGTTGATATATATACCATCAAAGCGTTCTCTTTTGGAAATGTTATTTTTTGGATACGATTTCGGTTAGTGATTTCTACATTACATACTTCTAGACACTGTAGCAGTGAAAAGGTTTCCCGTTTTAAAATTGGTTGTCAAACATTCTAATCCAGCGATTTCATTGTATCCGAAATTTATAAAAAATCCCTTATTTAGTACTTCCGTGACACCTAAACCAGTGTTCAGAAAGTCTAATGGAGCCATGGAACTATCAATAAAAAGGAACTGACATAACCTTAATACGTTCACGCCGGCGCGGTGGGTCACACTCGACTGTTTCAGATCTGCAAAGTCTCCGGTTATTTTGGATACCAGTATTTTAATACAGAAAATGTTCTTTTCTCTAATTAGAACAATTGGACGATTTAAAGGAACAACAGTTCCTCTAAAATAATGGTGGTGTGAAAAAAATTCGGAGACTTAACAACTCTGAGATAGTCGAGTGTGACCCACCGTGTCGGCGTGAACGTGTTAAAATAGAGAAGCTTCAACTATAACCGCTATCGCAGGAGTTGTTTACCGCCGGTGGCAACTTCCACCAGTAGATTTATAAAGAAAATTTCAACTTACTTAAATGCCTTATTATAGCAAAATTTCAGTCATAAATAATCGTAGAAACAGATTTTCATTTTTAATGGTAGGAGTTTACTTTGGAGGCTGTTAGGCCCTGCGTTTCCGCCATATTGTGACAACCAGGGAAACAAACTGACAGTTTTACAAGGGGAACTGACACCAGTAAAAATAGAAATTTTTGTGACATTTTTCAGAAAAATATCCATGAACAAGACACTTTTTTAAGACGCAATTTTCTATTCAATTTTACTGGTGGGAGGTTTGCCCTGGCGGTAATCAGAAACTGAAGATCCCATTTAAAAAAAGCAGCCGCTATCTTGTGACAAACTCCTCAGTTACTTCATTCGTAACTGGCAGACAGTACACTATATGTCTCCTCCTCTTTATTAATAACTCCATTAATGGAGCCACTTCAGCTTTTTTAAAAATTTAATACATTTTAAAATGTTAAAAAACTATAAATCTTCATGCGTTCTGTAATCATTGCGCTCACTTTATCATAATCTAAAAAATGTTTTACTTTTTGGTTTAGAAGTTACCATACCAGGAATGAAAATTTATCTAACTCGACGTGCCTGAATATCGGGAAATAAAGAGTTTACTTTCAGTAATCCATCTTGTTCCACATCGATTCACATCTCTTCGTCATCCATTGTTATCTCATTGACAAATCGTTATTTTTGAAGCAGCGTAAATTCTTTTGGAATTCATATGTAGAAAAGATTCATTCATAAAATAGCCATTTTTCCTGGCAGAAATTGTTTATAATTTTTTTTGTTTTCTTCATAATAAAATAAACTGATTCTAAATTTGAACTTTGGAAAGAAAAAAACCCCCTATGCTATGAACGACTTTTCTCAATATATGTGGCTTATTGTCGCAAGCGTCGCATTATTTCTTTTTCTAATTATGTATGTATTCGTATGATTATAATATAACATCACTCACCCGCAAGAAAAGGTGGCACATTTCTGCAAAAGAAAATTTCACAGGAGAGCCAAAAGAAAATTTTTATGATTTTATTGTAACTTAAAAGTGTAACGCTTATTTCTGCATTCTGGAGTATAACGTAGGGTGAGATCTGGGGGGTTCGGTAATATTGCCTACCGGCACTATCCTTCATTCTTCTGTGGTCACAAATATGAACATACGGCGTAATAAAGAGACGTTCTGTATAACTATACTTATGAAACTTTCTGTGTAGCTACAAGTGAAGTAAAACGAACAATGAATTTTTGCGAGTTTCGTCACTTTTCTTGTGATGTGCGATATATTGTTCCCTTAATATGGCAAGGTCCTATCTGCTTCGACTACACTTTTCAATAAAAGAAGAAGAAAATTTCATTTATACTTAGGTATTATTGCAATTAGAGATTTATAAAACTCAGTAATACTTGAAATACTCTTTATAATGCATCACATTTCATCTCAAATTTTAGAATTCTCAAATCGTCTCAAATTTTGTTTTCTACTGTCTGAGGTATATCTTTACTTTTCGTATATACCTCATAATATATATCTTGGCGCCAAAAATATTGCTTTCAATACCAATGTTTGTAGAATAGTTATTCCCAGACGTAACAAAAAACACAAAGTACTAATTTCTTTGTGTTCGGAAAGAAAGAATGAGGTCCCACCTTTTATATTTCACGTTACATGTTCGTTAAACGTATACAGCCACCCTTTTCCTAATTTTAAGTTCCACATTGGATGAGCAAAATCTGTACAAACTCATGTAAAATATTTGCATGCTCACCTATAAACATTCTGGTATAGAAAATTTCAAATTTTCATAGCTGTTAAATTTTCTGTTTATTTATAGTACTGTAATATACGAAGGCTGTTTTTTTCAACCTCCGATGGGCCGTAAAATAAAGACTAGTGTGAATAATAAAATTCTTTTATAATCTGGATCCAAGTACAATAAAAGCAAATTTTCGACATAGTCGCAATAAAAATTTATTCATTTGTCATACTGGTGGGTAGGGCTGGACGATGTCAGATATTTAATATCGCAATATATCAACGAGTTAATATTGATATTGGTGATATATCGCGATAACTACCTTAAATTGTGCAAAAATAGAAATATTGCCAATTTCAAAACATAAATTGTATAATAGCAGCAATTTAAGTAAAAACAGATGTAGAGAGCAACGAATCACTGTCTCATACCAATATGTTCACACAGCATCATTAAAATAATTATATATACTTATACAAAAAATATTTTAGAAAAGAAAACACTGTTTGATATCTGTTTACCCTTATACCATTTGTTTCAAAGTATTTTCCTTCAAAAATAGCGTGTTTCTTATTTTTCCTACCCTATGCATTATTTATCAGTACTATTTTAACTATTTAATTACATTGCGAATAACTGAGAAAATTATAAAATACAAACTAAAATAAAATATTCTCAAATTTAGGACGTTGACGATTTTATTTTAATTAGCACAGGAAAAGAGGAAGCACGGGAAAAACTAAAGCTAATTTAATGCTACATGTCACACTAATATACTTGTTATTAAATAGGTTTCAGTGGATAATAGACGCAACAGAAATACTGCTTCTCAATCTTTCTCCAAGGAATCAATTCATTCTTAATAGATAAAAAATCACTGTAGTTATATCTTCCTACCTATTTATTACAAGAAAACAACATCGAAACATTAAAAAAATACATAAATACTCAAATTACATTTGGAAATAATTTTATATAAATTTAAATTTTGTTTTTTTTTATAAATATTCATAGCTGAAAAATATCAAGACATGATACATTAAATTCACTCGAGAAAACCTTGCTCTAAAACGACAAAGAAGACAGAACGAAGTACAATATGAATAAGCATTACTGACTGGGAAGCTTTTCTTAAAAGCAACCAATCATCACAGTGAATGACTGCTTTGATCTTGAATTTTTCAACAACTTTTTAGTAACAAAAGGCGAAACTTTCCCATTAGCGGACTCTGATTGGTTGCTCGCAAGGCGAGCATTTCAGCTGTTCAGGTCCAGATTCGATGGTAACCAGCTATCTACTGTAGCAAACGCGATAACGAATAACCAGTGCTCATGTGAATATTCATAATGTATGAATATCTGGAGTTATTGCAATACGTGTAGGCCAACGATAGAGGAACGGACGATAAGTGTTATTCAGTATTTTACTCAGACAGTCGAAAGAAATCCAGGTTTACAGTAAAGGAAAGTATCGCAATGATTGGGATAATTTCTAATGGAGATAATCAGCTTGAAAGGAAAATTATCGAGGTAGATTTTCTGTTTTGGATGAGGCAGGAGGTTGAAGCCATTGGAATAGAATTATATTTTTTTTTCGGGGCTCTGGCGGTGAGCGCAAAGCATTGTTATTTTATTGAGTTTTGAGATATTTGACGATACTTTTTTCGGGGCTCGTGTTCGTAATTGCAGTGTTTTCTAAAGACTGTTATTTTATCGGGATATATCAACAGAGTCAAAGTTTAGATATTGTTATTGCGATAGTTAAGAAATATCAATATCTGTCGATATATTGATAAATAATCCAGCCCTACTGGTGGGCGAGGAGGGGTATACACTCTTCACAGACTGTTGCCGCCAAACTATTGAGATAGGTCTCTAAGGCGTATTGAAGATTTTTTTTGGAATGGAAATAGAATGGAGTACTGTCGTCCCAGACCTGTCTTCAGATATCAAAAAGGGTGACAATTACTCGGTGCTAGCCGAATTGATAGCCCAACAGCTTCCTTCACAAATTCGATGGTATGTGTTCGATTCACAGTCGGTGACGAGTGTATTCCCCTCCTCGCCCACCAGCATGACAAATGAATAAATCTTCATTGCGGCTATGTCGAAAAGTAGCTTCGATTGTACTTGACTCCAGGTTATAAAATAATTTTATTATTCGCATTAGTTTTTATTTTACGGCCCATCGGAGGTTGAAAAAAAACAGCCCTCGTATATGTGAACAAAAAAGACTTTAACCAAATCCATTTTGTTTCCCAGTGATACTCATTTAATACCATGTACTAACTAAAAACAATTTATTTACTAAGTCAATTTTCTGAAACAAACTATGATTTTTAACACAGGAAAAAGTAGAAAGTTGGCAGCTATGATTTTTTTTCTGCAATGTAAAAAGTCTAGTAGCCCATACATATAAATGAGGTATTAAGGGGTCTCAGGACTCTTAAAATGCGAAAAAAAGACCTTTTTCAACGTTTAATATCTTAAAATGTATATGATTTAAAATCGCAATTTTTATTGCTATCAGAGAAACAAGTATTTTCTTTCATTTCATGTACTTAAAAAATCGCAATATGCAGAATTATATTTATAGGGAACTCCAAACTATCAGACATTTGCCGAGCAGAAAATTTGTATAACAGCTTACGACTAGCTTGCAAGGAGAATAAAATTTTTCGTGTCTCATTATACTTCACACTGTAATAATTACCTTGAACTCAAATAAATTTGTATTTAAAGCATTTTTATACTTTTAATACAAAGTTGTATTTAGATAATGCAAAAATTTAAAAATTTAAACAGTATAATCACCTAAAAAATATTTTTTTGAACAATAAAAATTAAATTTTAGATTCAGTTTATACGGACTAATGTAGAATATATGTTTTGAAAATTTCATGAAAAAATATTCAGATGTTTTTGAGATATCCTGCGCGTTATTTCCCAAAAACGTCATTTGGAGAAAAATGACTTCAAAGTTTGGGAAACGCCGCTTCAGCTATTCAGCGGGTATAATTCTAAAAGCCATAACTTCTGTTCTTATAGGAATTTCAAGGAGACATTGATATCAAAACGTTCAGAAAAAAATAGGACTTTACCATCTAAAAGAATTAAAATTTTGAAGCTTTAAGAGTCCTGAGAACCCTTAAGGTAAACGTATAACAGTGGGCCATTTAAGGACATGTAACTAATTACACAGACCTGCAAAAAAATACTTTTTGAAAATTGCATTAATTTTGATAACTAATTTTTATGTTCTTTTTATTGCTGAT
Source organism: Maratus speciosus (assembly GCA_963932465.1). NCBI lineage: Eukaryota > Metazoa > Arthropoda > Arachnida > Araneae > Salticidae > Maratus > Maratus speciosus. The sequence continues at coordinate 248,272,003 of OZ010797.1, read as the reverse complement.
TCCGAAAATGAAATCCATTTTTTTCTATCACGTAAGGAATTTTCGCAAAATGATTGCATATTTTTAAAGAAAAAGCTGAAATCATGAAATTTTGACATTTCATTTATTTATAAATCTATATAAATTACATTAATATCTGAGTTCAAGTAATAGTATATGTAGAAGGTTACAAGTCCTTAGAGTAATGTTCTTTCTTTACATCAAAAGTTTTTTTGCCATTTTTTCCGCTGGGAATTTTGCAGGGATTGTCTCTTTGTTGCATCCAGCAGTAGTCGGCAATCATGCTGACATTCCATTTGCCTTGATATCGCCTCTCCATTTTATATCCTGGTGAAATCTTTCACCTTGTTCCTCACTAACTGCACCTAAATTTTCAGGAAAATAGTCTAGGTGTGAATTGAGAAAATGAACTTTAAAGCTCATATTACACCCTAAAATTTTGAAATTTTTTACCATCTCTTCTACAATAGATTTATAGTTTGGGTCCTTTTTGTTGCCAAGAAAGATAGTAATAACTAGTTCGAAAGATTTCCATGCTTTTCTTTCGTTTGTTTTCATTTTATTCTCAAAATTTTCATCTTTCATCATTTTCCTGATGTCTAGTCCTACAAACACACCTTCCTTCAGTTTTGCTTTGGATAAACCCGGGAACTGCTCCCATAGGTATTTGAAACATTCACCTTCTTTTGGTAAAGCTTTGACAAATTGTTTCATAAGACCTAATTTTGTATGAAGCGGTGGAAGTAACACTGTTTTTGGATCAACAAGATTTTTCCTTTACCAGGTCCATGAGGAACAGGCCGTATGGCAGACGGAATGTCAGGATAAAATATTTCCTTTTTGTTCTTTAAATTGAAACCTTTCACATTACAAATACAAAAATAGCAATCATCACTGTGATTTTTAGGTTATCTCCAAACTGAAAAGATTGCTTTTTATCTTGAAACCATTGCCTTAATTCTTTTACGCAAATACAACAAACTTTGTGTGGAGGTCAAGGCTTGTCTTGATCGCCCAATTTTCTGCCAATATAAGCGAAATACATTTTTTTTTTACAAAACCAGAAATGCTTCTTTGTTGTTTTTTCACTGTATAGTTACCACAAATATAGCAGAAACAATTCGCGAATTAGCACATCCTCTGGAAGCCATATTCTCTAATGCAGCAAAAACTAGAAGTAAAAGTTACTACTATAACTTATAACGCACAGGTGGGAATAAAAACACATGTGTACAGCACACAGTAAAGAAAGACACTGATTCAGGAGTAGAGATAAGGTCAGTAATAAGGTGTGTGAAGAAGGTGTGGCGAGCAGACACCTACAAGCAGGAGAGATCCAATTTCAACTGGTTTCCTCTGTCTTGAATATTGTATTTAATAGGCACTTTATCGATTAAAAGAAATATTCTGTATTGGAATAGTTTCTTCTTTCTCTTTTATTAGATTAATGCACCAATTTACTATTTTAAGTCGATAAATTTATTTATCAAACTCATATAAATAATAATTTTTGGTCCGAAATATACTAAATTCATAAAAAAATAAATTGCGATTTGTGATGAAACTGTACGTGATAGAATTTTTTCATTATTTTTCTAGTAATCAGCATCCAAAAAACCATAAAAAATACATTTTATTATGCCGGCAATTTTTTCCTCGCAGGCTTGTGTTATTATTAAAGTGCTAGTGAATTCCAAAAAATATATTATATATTTATTCTAGTCCTAACCATAATATATCAGAAAAATATATTCTTCGAAAAAAAAAATGAAAAAAATGAATGTTACTTTCCTCTATGCTGCAGTAGTGGGACTGGTAAATTTCTGAATCTTTAAGTTTTTGGCTTATCCAACAAATTATTTCAATGTAATACAGTATATCAACAGTAGTTTAATTTAAAATGAAACATAATATTAAAGAAATGATGTTTTAAATGAAAACTTATTTCTTAACGGGATCTCTAAGAATTTACCAAAAATCTGTTTTTGAAGACACTCTAGGAAATGAACAAATTCACCAGCAGATAACAACAATTATTCCAAACAGTTTATAGAAAGTTAGCATTTAAAGATGTTAGACAGTCACATTTCTTTCAATCGTTTTTTAAAAATACATTTTGGGCTTGTTCTTATTCTTTGAAAATTAATGGCTCACTATAGGCACATTTACTCTACATCGAAAAAAAGTAATTTTTTTAACCATTTGGAAAAATGGTTATTGTCCTCGGTCAAGGTAGGATATCAAAAACATATCTGAAGCTTTTTATTAGCTAAATCCGCATTTTATTCGTTTTCTGATTGGTCTATTCAGTAATCTGTATTTTCCCTTTACTTTCAACAGAGATGGATACTTCTGTTGCCACTATGACAAAAAAGTAATAAAAACTACAAAGTAAATTAATAACTCAGAAACAAATTAAGATACAGCTTTCAAACAAATTGCATTTAAAAGTGCCTTTTTTTTCTCTATACGACGGTATAAAAAGCAATATTGTGGGATGTTTAGAAGTTTAAGAATGAAATTTCATTTAAAATTGGTCCAGAAATATTAATGTTTAATCCATGACGTACGTAATGTATGACCAGCTCCGTAGAAGTTTTAAAATTTACAGTACCGAAAAATGCAATCCATGGCGTACGTAATGTATGATCAACTCAATGCGATTTTTTATGTCTTAAATTTTAGTCTTTGAAAAAATCATTTTCCAAATAGTCGTTGAAATTTTTTTAATTGCATTTATATATATATATATATATTTCTCTATTTACTGATTTTATTAAATATACAGAATATAAACGCTTATCATTCGGTTGGCTCAATTTCCTTAACTACTGTAACACATTTTTGCTTTCCAGTTAAAAGTTTCTCATATCAGAAATGGAAATTCTTCTAACACGATGCGTCAGATTATTGAACATATAAGAGTGTCGTTGTTCATCTCCTATCGTAATCATTCATCTTTCATCGCTACAGTTTACACCTATTCTCCCCATTCATTCTTTTCTTGTTGACAAACCGTTAACATCTGTTGCAATTGTACGTTTGTTTTTCAAATTCACGCGGTGGAATGAGTGCTTTAAAAATAATTAATTATTTTTCGAATAGTTTCGTGTAAAATACAGAATTCTTGTGTAATATAAATTTAAATTTACTTCGTCAAAATAGGTAAATGTTGATAAATATGTAACGAATAATGTTCGGTATAAAATATTTCAAAAGAGTATATATATAAAGTAAAGTGTTGTACGTGACCCTTGGTATTGGCATAAGGTACGTAAAAATTCATATAAATAAATTTAAGTGAGCATTTTCAGATAGTGTCTGCTTTTGAATATTTTTTTTCAGTATTTAAATGTATTTTAATACTTCGGAATAATATCTTATGAGAATAGTTTAGTAACTTAAAAGAATAGTCTTAAGAAATAATCTTAGTTAACTTGCAAGAATAATCTTATTAGTTTTCTGTTTTGATTTTATATATAAACAAGTTGGAAATTGCTCGTCAAACGTGGCAAATGAGGTGCGTTCGTACTATAACTAGTTTTATAATTATTTTTTGCACCCCATATTGTAATGAATGTATACTTTTTTGCACTTCATAAAGCGCATAGTCTGATACATCATTAAAATGCCCTTCCAATAATTTTTTCCCATTCCCCGTAATGTAACGGAACACTTTTGACTGTCCCTGTAATTAAACTATACATCCGATTTTCCTAAAATTTGAAACAGCTCAACAAAACTTTGCAACAATTATATCTTTAAAATTTCAGACCATTCGGAAGGCTGTAATATCATTAAAATGCACTTGCAATAATTTTTCCCATTCCCCGTAATGTAACGGAACACTTTCGACTGTCCCTGTAATTAAACTATACATCCGATTTTCCTAAAATTTGAAATAGCTCAACAAAACTTTGCAACAATTATATCTTTAAAATTTCAGACCATTCGGAAGGCTGTAATATTATTAAAATGCACTTGCAATAATTTTTCCCATTGGCCGTAATGTAAAGAAAAACTTTTGACTGTCCCTGTAATTAAACTATGCATCCGATTTTCCTAAAATTTGAAATGGCTCGACAAAATTTTTCAACAGTTATATCTTTAAAATTTCAGATCATTCGGAAGGCTCTAATATCATTAAAATGCACTTGCAATAATTTTTCCCATTGGCCGTAATGTAAAGAAAAACTTTTGACTGTCCCTGTAATTAAACTATACATCCGATTTTCCTAAAATTTGAAATGGCTCGACAAAATTTTGCAACAGTTATATCTTTAAAATTTCAGATCATTCGGAAGGCTGTAATATCATTAAAATGCACTTGCAATAATTTTTCCCATTGGCCGTAATGTAAAGAAAAACTTTTGACTGTCCCTGTAATTAAACTATGCATCCGATTTTCCTAAAATTTGAAATGGCTCGACAAAATTTTTCAACAGTTATATCTTTAAAATTTCAGATCATTCGGAAGGCTCTAATATCATTAAAATGCACTTGCAATAATTTTTCCCATTGGCCGTAATGTAAAGAAAAACTTTTGACTGTCCCTGTAATTAAACTATACATCCGATTTTCCTAAAATTTGAAATGGCTCGACAAAATTTTGCAACAGTTATATCTTTAAAATTTCAGATCATTCGGAAGGCTGTAATATCATTAAAACGCACTTGCAATAATTTTTCCCATTGGCCGTAATGTAAAGAAAAACTTTTGACTGTCCCTGTAATTAAACTATGCATCCGATTTTCCTAAAATTTGAAATGACTCGACAAAATTTTTCAACAGTTATATCTTTAAAATTTCAGATCATTCGGAAGGCTCTAATATCATTAAAACGCACTTGCAATAATTTTTCCCATTGGCCGTAATGTAAAGAAAAAATTTTGACTGTCCCTGTAATTAAACTATACATCCGATTTTCCTAAAATTTGAAATGGCTCGACAAAATTTTGCAACAGTTATATCTTTAAAATTTCAGATCATTCGGAAGGCTCTAATATCATTAAAATGCGCTTTCAATAATTTTTCCCATTGGCCGTAATGTAAAGAAAAACTTTTGACTGTCCCTGTAATTAAACTATACATCCGATTTTCATAAAATTTGAAATGGCTCGACAAAATTTTGCAATAATCATATATTTGAAATTTCAGACCATTCGGTTGGGTAGTTTTTGCTCTGTTACATGCGGACAGACGGACGGACGGACAGACGGACAGACGGACGGACAGACGGACGGACGGACTGAACGACGACTATAGGTGCTACGTATTTATATAATTACGAACGCACCTAAAAAATAAATAAATAAACAAACATCGTTAAGCGCACTCATTTTATTTTGCTTTCCACATAAAATCCGGAACTTCATCTTAACCAATGCATTGGCCAGAATTGCCAGCTTGTCCTCCATTTTAAAGAGAAAATCCGAATTTGTGCCAGAAATTGCAAATAGTATTTTTCTTTATTTAATGACAGAAATTTTGTGATTACATAAAATACAGGTTCTTCTTCTAAATTTTACGGTACGAATGTGAAATTTCGAAATAAAAATGGAGACCAAACTGGCACCCTGCGTCAAACTATTTAAAATACAAGAAAGTTATTTTACCCGTATTAATCTGCTCCTGCTGCTGTACATTCATATCTCTCTATTCTTTTTTATCTTTTTGAGAAACTGTTATTATATGTTGCAGTCAGTGTGAGTCACTTTACTCGCCATGTTTTTTGGCGTGAGCGTAGTATCATGATTGGTATAAATATATTTCAAAAAGTAACTAAAAGTAAAAGTTGAATAAAACTATTTCACAAAGCACATATTACTATAGCTTACTTTATATTGCACCTGATATTGTTAGGAAATTGTGTATAAATTCATATAAATGTATTTCAGTGATCATTTCGATACAGTGTTTGGTGTAAAAAAATTTAAATATATTTTTTAAATATTTTGTAAAAATACTTTGAAACAATATCTTAGATTAATTATTAAGTATTACAAAAGTTCATTTTATTAACAGTTTTATAAAATAAACAAAAAAACCCTATCATTTAGAAAACTCGTTCTATTTTGATTACCAGTAAAAAAGTTATATATCACAAATAGAAATTACATTGGAAATTATGTTGGAAACACAAGAGATCTCTTTTAATTGTGTTAACGTGCTGCTGCTTCTATCTGCTCATATTTCTCGATCGCCTCTTACCTTGTCGACAAATTATTATTATTATATGTTGCAGTCGTTTGTCGCATTAAATTCCATGTTTTGTGGTTTGTGTGATGAATCAGAATTGATGTAAAAAATATTTTCGAAAATCATTGACTGTAAAATCGGTATATAATTACTTTAAAGGCGTATATGATTATACCTTAATTTTCTTTGTAATTGATTTTGGTAGGGAAGTATGCATGCATTTATATATAAAAAAAAATTCAATGATCATTTTCAAATAGTGTCTGGCATGAACGTTTACTTAAATATTTTCTAATCTAGAAATGGACACTGGTGTCCAAAATTAAGGACCAGTCACAAAATGCTAATTTTTAAGTAAACGAATACTCAAAAGGAAATAATATAATTCAAATAATTACTATCCCTACAGCACAGGTAGTCCATATAGTCATTCGTGTCACACATAGTCACAGGTGTCACAATCACTACGGTGAAACAAAAAATAGGAAATCCCAGACGTCTCATTATGAGTCTCAAATGATCACTATATGTGACCCCACTGAGACTTCAATATGACTGCTGCTTTGTGACGAGTCACCAAGTGACTTTACAATGTAGGTGCATTGTGACTCTCATGTGACTGTCATTTTTAGACTCAATTTCAAAGTCATCATGAACGTTGCATTATGATAACTCACCTAATAATATCACATTAATGTCACATGGTAACTTTTCACAAAAGAGCACAATGGTGACTTCAATGTAGTCTCTCTATCACCTGAAAGTCATCATGTGACTTTAATGTGACATTATTTGGTAACTTATCACAAATCAAGCGTTCACGATGACTTTGAAATTGAGTCTGCAGATGACAGTCACATGAGAGTCACAATGTAACTACATTGTAAAGTCACCTAGTAACTCTTCACAAAGCAGCAGTCACAGTGACGTCTCAGTTGAGTCACATATAGTGATCATTTGTGACTCATAATGAGATGTATGAAATTTCTTATTTTTTTGCTTCACCGCATTGACTGTGACACTTGTGACTATGTGTGACATAAATGATGTGTTATATGGACTAGCTGTGCTGTAGAGATAGTAATTATTCGAATTATATTATTCCCTTTTGAGTATTCGCGTACTTGAAAATTAGCATTTTTGATTGGTCCTTAATGTTGGACACTATTTTCTTTCTCATAATTCAGTAATCCTAAAGCACAACCTACATAGAAAAGGCAGTGGCATATTGTGAACATTCAAAAAATTTAACTGGTGTAATGAAATGGATTTAACCCTTACCGGCGCGGAGTAATTCTGTTTATAAATTGAGGAAATAATGGACTGACACCGCAATTTATAAACGAATTTATTAGAAAATTCGAACTTGCTTATTTTCATGTACATTATAATAGAAAAATTTTAGTTAAATATTCTTGGTGCCGTTTGCCAGTTTTGGAATTAAAATTAGGTGTCCTTTTTTAAGAACACCGCGCCGGAAAGGGTTAAGATAATTTCTAAAAGTTTCTTCATGATAAGGTGTTCCTTATAAGTTGCAATATATATAATATAAAATATTCCAATTTATGAAATGCAATTTTTTGCATTATCATTTTTATTAATCATTCAAATATTGTGTTTGTTGTTCGAATGTTCGTATCCTTTATGTAATTCAAAATAACTATTCTGTGATTTATTATGTAGACGGATAATTCAAGGGAAATTGATAAGAATTCTCATTTGTTTGTAAAGCAAATTATAAAAAAAAATTAGATAACCATTCAACTGGGTTTCTACGATATCGAATCATTAAACTTCGGCTTATAGCACTTTTAATGTAAACCACCTGCCTAAGGTGTTTAAATATGCGTGTTATTGGTGTGAAATGTTTACGTGTAAGTACGTATAAATTTGTGTATTGTGCGTGTTGTCCAAAATAAATGTGATGTGATGTTACTATTAAATCCTTACTGCGTCGAAATACGTTCATTACAATTTTTACTTTCTTCTATCATTAATAGAAGAAAGTATTGTAATCGAAATTTTTTTTTTCGTCTTCCGATTTCCGACGGATTTACGCGTTTTAGGGGTCAGAGATACCCCAAAACATGATTATAGAAAATGTCTGTCTATCCGTGTGTCCGTATGTCCGTTAGTCTGTCGCCATTGTACCATAAGAAAGTGTATGGATTTATGCATAGAATTGCATAGAATGCATAGAATGAAGTTATATATAGAATTGAACTGATTTTTTTTTTTAGATCTTGGCTATGAGAAGCAGGTCCTCCCTTAATTTGGAAAAAACCCGACGGAAGGAGGCGCTTTTATAGGGATTTTGTACCAACGAAAAGTGTAGGAAGATATGAGTGGAATTGAATCAATTTTTGTATGTATATTTTTGGCAATGGTAAGAAAGTCCTCCTTTAATTTGAAAAAATTCCGACGGAAGATGGCACTGTAATAGCGATTTTTGTGCTAATTTTATTATTGTACCTTCGAAAAGCATATGAAGTTATGCATAGAATTAAACAAAATTTTTTGTGCATATTTTTGGTTGTGCCAAACCGTAAAGCTCCTTGAATTTGTAAATATTCCGCCGAAAGGGAGCGCTGTAATAGCGATTTCTCTCTCTTTTTTTTTTTTTTTTTTTTCTGTAATTCTATTGAGCACCTGGCGGCTCGTAAAGCCACGGGAACATCGCATCATGATAATCCTGTAACAGAATAACGGAAAACTATTGATTTAATAAATATCATGATCGAGATGAACACTTTATATATATATATATATATATATATACTCTGATTAACTGACACTGAAGCAGAAATTTAAGTTGAAGTCAAAAGTGGTACAGCATTGAACTAATTATATTAAAGCATCAACATTTGTAACTACATTTTGAAATATTAAGATGTATTAGATTGAAGAAAGTTTTGGGGTTGGCACATCCAACTGGGTTTTGTTTTCAGAACAGCATTAAAATTAGTGGATATTTCACCAACTACTCCGCAAATTTTCAATCAATCAATTTGAATATTTTAAATACTAAGCTTCACATATTTTTCAGTGAAATATCAAAAAATGTTGATAATTTCTTTTTCTATGTAAAATTTAGTGGCGAAATTTTCAGTTACATATACACATTTTACTTTGAATTGATGCCATTCAACTAAAAATGCATAAAGTTTTAAACGGCTATTCTTTTCATTGGCATTTAAGAATATATATATATATATATATATTGTTCTAACTTAAGTTTACGGTGAGCTATCGTGTTTACACGTCATCATTTATTGAAACTCCCTCGCCAATCAGTTGTGAAACCGCCAATTTTTATTATATCAACTGAGAAAAATATACAGTTCTCTACTTTAGTATATATATAACAATTTAGTGTAAAATTTCTTAAAAATATTCCCAAAAGCATTAAATTTCTTGGCGTCAAAGCGGTATTATACCATAAAAACATTTTTTTGTTGAAGTGAGGTACCCTTTTACATTATCTGCAAATTTAACTGATTTCCTTTAAGGGGACGGTGGAGCTTAAAATCCTTAAAAAAATATTTTTTTTTTCTTAATTTCAACTTAAATATTATTCAAGGGTACATTATATACATTATGGCATGCATTTATCACGAAAAAATTAAAAAAAAAATTATTTTTGAGAAAAAAATGGAATTTTACGCGTCGTCTTAGAAATCTTCGAAATGTCCCATGCGTCTTCAATATCAATGAAAATCCCCAATATTTTTTACAAAAGTTTGGTTTATATATATAAATAAAATCAAGCATCGAATTTTATATATTTGAATTTAAAGGTAAAAAAAAAAAAAATTCAAAATTTCAAAAAATTTTCGAAAAAATTTCAAAATTTTTAAATTTTTTTTTTAACCTTTAAATTCAAATATATAAAATTCGATGCTCTATTTTATTTCTATATATAAATCAAACTTTATAAAAAATATTGGGGATTTTCATTGATATGGAGCGCGCAGGGGGCACTTCGAAGATTTCTAAGACGACGCGTAAAATTCCATTTTTTTGTCAAAAATAATTTTTTTTTATCTTTTTTTGTGATAAATGCATGCCATAATGCATATAATGTACCCTTGAATAATATTTAAGATGAAATTTACAAAAACTAAAAAAAATTGAAAAAATTTGAAAATTTGAAAAATTTTCGAAAAAATTTCAATTTTTTTCAACTTTTTTTTTTTAATTTTTAAATTCAAATATGTAAAATTCGATGCTCTATTTTATTTCTATATATAAACCAAACTTTTATAAAAAATATTGGGGATTTTCATTGATATGGAAGACGCATGGGGCATTTCGAAGATTTCTAACACGACACGTAAAATTCCATTTTTTTCTCAAAAATAATTTTGTTTTTACAATTTTTTTGGGATAAATGCATGTCATAATGTATATAATGTACCCTTGAATAATATTTAAGTTGAAATTTACAAAAATTAAAAAAAAAAATATTTTTAAGGATTTTAAACTCCACCGTCCCCTTAACCCTTTCAGGGGCAAAGTACTTTTGTTGTTAAAATTTTAAAATATCACCATCAAGATGACACCGGTATTTATGAACAAATTTATACGAAAGTAAATAAAAGCTTTTCATCGCGTACATTATACAAAGGAAAATTTAATTCCTAAATTCTGGTGCCATTGTTGCATTTGGGAATTAAAATTAAGTGGTATATATAGTGTACCGGTGCCTTTCATGTTGTTAAATAAAACATTAAAATTAGAACTACCGTGAGCCGTATTTTTGACGGCTACCATATGAATATGTTTCGATTCAAACCAGAAATTTGATTAGGGAATAAGTTTAAAAGATACAAAGGCGTAAAACGTTAAATAAGAAAGTTAAACTGTTTTAAATCAAAATTCTGCTGTGAAATATTTTTATAAAACTTGACTCAAATTTTCGGTAGTTCTAGTGTTAAGTATATATCTAAGTATCTATTAATTATTGTGTTATTTACTGAGACTATTTTAATTCGTCAAAACTACTTATCAAAATGTTAAAATAATTCTTTTAAGATGTTAATAAATAATTATGAAAAGTTCTAAAATATTCGTACTTACGACCTGCAGAGGTATATATTTTAAATATTGTATTCCAAAACCTTATTTAAATTTAAATTGCTAATCAAACACAAGAAACATTTAGAATTCAAAATAAAAATTATCACATTTTCAATGTCTAAAATTTGTCTTAAAAAAAATCATTTTGCATTGTAAGTTGCATCTCTGCTTAACTAAACAGAGCAATGCACCAGCAAATTTTCTTTGATTTTTTCTTGAAACTTCTATAGAATTGTTAATTGTGTGAAAATCGTTATGCATATCCTTTCTATTAATTTTGAAAGTTTTATCTACTAAATTGAAAATTTCAGCATAGGAAATTCCGTTTAACAGACAATGAATAATTCATTTCTGTGAATATTTTGATTAATTTCACGTTTTAAAGTATTATTTCTATGAATATATAATAGTTTTTATGCATTTTTAAAATAGTTTCGCTGATAAATGTTATTGTTTCTTTCCATAATGAAGATTTTTGCTATCGCTCTATTATTATAAATAATGAAATGTATGCAAATATTCATAAAAAGTTTTTTTATTAAAAACTAGCAGAACTGCAGGCCGGAAAGACATTATTTTTTCTTCTTATTCATTCATTAAAAAGGATCCAGTTCTTGTTTAATATTAAATTTTTAATCAATTTACAAAAATTACAGTATTAATTTTTATTTTTATTTTATTTTTTTATTGATGTTTTAGTTCTTTTTGGAAAACCACCAGAACGAGCCATTCCATGATAAAAAGAAGTATCAAAATCGAAGCATTTGTTCCAAATCTACACATTGATATTCATTAAGTACTAACTTTTTCCGAAAGTCAGTTAATAAATAATGACAATTTGTGGAAAATGTCTTATCATTAAGTAGCTTTTCGAGAGCAACTAAAAATCAGCTCACTCTATCGACGATATTTTTTCTAAATTTTCACGATATTTGACTGGATTGTTTTTTTATGAGTTGCTTCATAGAGTTCACTATTAAATTATGTAAAAAAATATTTGTTATCGTTAGCGCATGCGCATATATAAATTATTTCGTACAACTGAACATATTTCCTAAATTATTTAATATATTTATATTCCAATTGCACTATATTGTATGTACTACATTTTGCCAATTTTTTGGAAATTGGCGTTACATTTCGTTGAAAGCCCTGCATGATATAAGTTAAAAGCATGCAAGAATTGTTTGAACTTAAATAAAATGTTATATCTTCATGAATGTACGTGCTATTCTTGCAAAAAACAGCAAACATCCTTTACAATATCCACATATTTGTATACTCGTGTTTTTTAATTTACACGGTGATCCAGAATATTATTTTTTTTCTTTGAATTTTTGTTGGCCTCCCTAATTGTCCTCCTTATCAAATCGACGTTGAAAAATTTAAGCCCAAACATATACTTTAGAACCCGGAAGTTCCAGAATAAACAGACAAGTATTTTTTTAAATATTCTACAAAATGTCTAAAATTGAAAGTATCCGGTGATTAATGGCTATATAGTGTAAGTGCTATAGATCTTTTTTAGTGCTGCACAGAAGTGTTTTTAAACATTTCTGTCTAATTGTGTGAATAGCTTAAAATGTAATTTATTTTTTGATGTGTTTTGCATTTTCATCTGAAATATATTACTTAACAGATGCTTGTATAATATAAATTAAATCATATACACGGCTGAGGAGAACAATTTGAACGTGTATGAGTTGTAAGGCGGTATATGAATTATAATCATTAGGAGTGGGTTTTCATTTTTGTTCTGTGTTTTTCAGCAGAATTAAATTTTAATATAAATATTATGTGACATGCATATTTTTTTTAGATATATGGGCACCGAAAATAATTCAGATTAATCTCTACGGACGGAAAAATTAGAATATGTATTTTGAACTGTATTATGCGTTTATTGACTGAACGAAATTTTACTATCTTATATGGTGTTAATATCGTACAGTATAAATCAAATACTACTCAGGACTGTAAAAAAGTTATGTTAGACTGTGATCTAAGTATGCTAATTTTCAAAAAGCATTTTTAGTTGCTTTATGCATTTTCTACCTGCATTCACCGGTTATATACAGTAAGTGCTGAAAATTTTGTTTTAACTGTTTGTTTACTGTGTGCTATCTCTATTTATTGCATAATAAGACTGTCGACGTTAATTTATTTTTTCAGCATAGAGATCTCAAATTTTACGAAAATACACATTTCATCATAATTCTATAGAACACTTTAAAAGAAATTCCCATGCTTATTAAAATTTTAGGAATTTACAAAAAAAAAAAAAAAAGTTTCAAAAGGCTCCATGCGCCTTATTTTTTAAGATATTTTGTTCAATTTTACATTTTAATCGCTTAAAACAATATTACAGACAAATCTGTGTATCGGTTTTTTAATCCCTTCCATAATTAAATTTTTTAGAGATTTTTTTTTTTCTGAATTCCATATATTTTCATAAAAATGTCGTCTTTAATAAGTTAAAAATCAATTTTAATTATCATAATAAAGTCGAATTTTAAAATGCACACGCAGTTTCTTTGTAAGTAATACCAGGATTCTTCCTTATCAATTTCATCAAGTTTGAATAAAAATTTAGATGCATGAAGCATTTAAAATATATAAAACCGTTGAAAAATGACTTTTGAGAAAAACGGATGTTAATATATTAAAGGGCCGAAAAATTGTTTGTGCACAAAATTAAAACCCTTCTAACTTTGACCAAAATCATCGTATCTGTACGCGTTTTATCACAGATGAATCAGTACCGATTGGAGAAGGATAATACAGACAAAAAAAATCAATTTATGGGCTGATTTTAGCTCAAATACAGATCCGGGATCCCCTTAAAAAAATGAAGCTTTTAAAAGATATTCTGACAGCGTTGGAAAGTGTTTCATATTCAATGTTTGACGCAAGATTTTTCGGTTTTGTTACTAATACTTTTCTGTTTTCAATTGTATAATATAAATAACACAAAAAAAATCAGTCACTTTCCCTTGCTATTTGAAACACATTTTTCTTTCTGTTTCAAAGCCTTCCATATCTGAAATGAAAATTTATGTAACTCGATGGCGTCTAAATGTTGAAAATAAGATAGTTCTTTTAGTCGTTCATCATCTGCTGGTTCTGTTCACGCCTTTTTCCCATCCATTCTTATTTTCTTGTCAAATCGTTACCATCTGTTGCAGCCGTTCGTTGCTTTTAAAATTCACGATATGGAATTGATGCGTGAAGAATGATTAATAATGTGTGCAATAGCTGCATGTAAAATTGTTTAGGGGTTACCTATTATAATGAACAATATAAAATATACATTTTATTTCAGATAACTAATCTATAAAATGTAGGTGACTTTATTGTGTTTAGAACGTTTCACGTGATCTGAAACGTGCGATGAATGAACACGATACATGCAGGGGCTAGGTATTTGACTACACTATTCTTAAATAAAATTTTAAAAACAAATAAAATTTAAAAAAAAATTAAATTTAGTTCAGTCACTTTTCCCTCGCTATCTGAAACACATTTTTCTTCCTGGTTAAAAGCTTTCCATATCTGAAATGGAAATTTATCTAACTCGACCTTGTCAAAATATTCAAAATAAGAAAGTTCTTTTAGTCATTCATCAACTGCTGCTTCAGTTCCAACATATTTCCCATCCATCCCTATTTTCTTGACAAATCATGGCCATCTGTTGCAGCCGTTCGTTGCTTTTAAAATTCACGATATCAAATTGATGCTTGAAGAATTACTAATTACGTGTGCAATAGTTGCATGCAAAATGATTTAGGTCTTGTGCAATATAATGAACATCGTAAAACGTAAATTTTAATACAGATAAATTATCTATAAAGTGTATGTAACTTTATTGCGTTTTGGTACTTTTCACGTGATCTGAAACGTGCGATGAATGGACACGATACGTACAGGCGCGTGGTGTTTGACTACACTATTCTTAAACAAAAATTTAAAAAAAATAATAAATAAATAAATAAAATATATTCTTATTCGAGGATGGAGTAGCACATTTGACGTTTATTCCAACAGAGCGAAAAATGTCCAGACCAGGGATCGAACCTGAATACTTGGCGTGCCAAGCCAATGCCTTACCTGTTAGGCTATCCGGACGATAACTGGCTGACATAATTCACTCTTATTTGTTGGACTTGGCTGCGAACTACAGCGCTAGTTTCATTCATCCTAGCTATAACTATAGCATTTACATGATGAAAGTGTGTCTTAACACAGAAACTTCTGTATACCATGTATTAAAATATTCGTTCCCTTCATTATGATATAAAATTTAGTTCAGTCATTTTTCCCTCGCAATCTGAAACACATTTTTCTTTCTGGTTAAAAGCTTTTCATATCAGAAATGGAAATTTATCTAAATGAACGGCGTCACAATGTTGAAAATAAGATAGTTCTTTTACTCGTTCATCATCTGCTGCTTCCGTTCACACATATTTCCCATTCATTCTTATTTTCTTGACGAATCGTTACCATCTGTTGCAGACGTACGTTGCTTTTATAATTACCGATATGGAATTGATGCGTGAAGAATGATTAATTATGTGTGCAATAGCTGCATGTAAAATGGTTTAGGACTTATTTATTATAATGAACAACATAAAATGAACATTTTAATTCAGATAACTGATCTATAAAATGTAGGTGACTTTATTATGTTTAGTACTTTTCACTTGATCTGAAACGAGCGATGAATGAACACGATACTTGCAGGGGCTAGGTATTTGACTACACACTATTCCTAAATAAAATAAAAAAATATATGTATATATATATATATATTAAAAAAATAAAATAAAAAATTAGTTCCGTCATCTCTTCCTCGCTATCTGAAACACATTTTTCTTTCTGGTGAAAAGCCTTCCATATCTGAAATGAAAATGTATCTAACTCGACGGCGTCAAAATGTTAAAAATAAGATAGTCCTTTTAGTCGTTTATCATCTGCTGCTTCCGTTGACACCTATTCCCCATCCATTCTTATTTTCTTGACAAATCGTTAAAATCTGTTGCAGCCATTCGTAGCTTTTAAAATTCACGATATGTAATTGATGCGTGAAGAAAGATTAATTATGTGTGAAATAGCTTCATGTAAAATGGTTTAGGACTTATTTACTATAATGAACAGCGTAAAATATCAATTTTAATTCAGATGACTAATCTGTAAAACGTATGTAACTTTATTGCGTTTTAGTACTTTTCAAGTGAAATGAAACGTGCGATGAATCAACACGATACATACAGGTATCTGACTTGGTATTTAACTACACCATTCTTAAATAAAATAAATAATAATAATTAATTAAAAATAAAATTTAGTTTAGTCACCTTTCCCTAGCTATCTGAAACACATTTTCCTTTCTGGTTAAAAGCTTTCCATATCTGAAATGGAAATTTATCTAACTCGACGACTTCCAAATATTGAAAACAAGATAGTACCTTTAGTCGTTCATCATCTGCTGCTTCTGTTCACACCTTTTCCCCCTCCATTCTTATTTTCCTGTCAAATTGTTACCATCTGTTGCAGCCGTTCGTTGCTTTTAAAATTCATGATATGAAATTAATGCATGAAGAATGGCTAATTATATGTTCAATAGCTGCATGTAAAAAGGTTTTGGACTTATTTAATATAAATAAACAAAGTAAAACGTAAATTTTAATTCAGATAACTGATCTATAAAATGTAGGTAACTTTATTGCGTTTTAGTAATTTCACGTGATCTGAAACGTGCGATGAATGACCAAGATACGTACAAGTGCTTGGAATTTGACAATACTATTCTTTAATAAAATAAAATAATAATAATAAATAATTAAAAATAAAATTTAGTTTAGTCACCTTTCCCTCGCTATCTGAAACACATTTTCATTTCTGGTTAAAAGCAAACCATATCTAAAATGGAAATGTATCTAACTCGATGGCGTGAAAATTTTAAAAATAAGATAGTCCTTTTAGTCGTTTATCATCTGCTACTTCCGTTGACACCTATTCCCCATCCATTCTTAATTTCTTGACAAATCGTTAAAATCTGTTGCAGCCGTTCGTAGCTTTTAAAATTCACGATATGTAATTGATGCGTGAAGAAAGATTAATTATGTGTGAAATAGCTTCATGTAAAATGGTTTCGGACTTATTTACTATAATGTACAGCGTAAAATATCAATTTTAATTCAGATAACTAATCTGTAAAATGTATGTAACTTTATTGCGTTTTAGTACTTTTCAAGTGAAATGAAACGTGCGATGAATCAACACGATACATACAGGTACCTGACTTGGTATTTAACTACACCATTCTTAAATAAAATAAATAATAATAATTAATTAAAAATAAAATTTCGTTTAGTCACCTTTCCCTAGCTATCTGAAACACATTTTCCTTTCTGGTTAAAAGCAAACCATATCTGAAATGGAAATTCATCTAACTCGACGACTTCCAAATATTGAAAACAAGATAGTACCTTTAGTCATTCATCATCTGCTGCTTCTGTTCACACCTTTTCCCCCTCCATTCTTATTTTCCTGTCAAATTGTTACCATCTGTTGCAGCCGTTCGTTGCTTTTAAAATTCATGATATGAAATTAATGCATGAAGAATGGCTAATTATATGTTCAATAGCTGCATGTAAAAAGGTTTTGGACTTATTTAATATAAATAAACAAAGTAAAACGTAAATTTTAATTCAGATAACTGATCTATAAAATGTAGGTAACTTTATTGCGTTTTAGTAATTTTCACGTGATCTGAAACGTGCGATGAATGACCAAGATACGTACAAGTGCTTGGAAATTTGAAAATACTATTCTTTAATAAAATAAAATAATAATAATAAATAATTAAAAATAAAATTTAGTTTAGTCACCTTTCCCTAGCTATCAGAAACACATTTTCATTTCTGGTTAAAAGCAAACCATATCTAAAATGGAAATGTATCTAACTCGATGGCGTCAAAATGTTAAAAATAAGATAGTCCTTTTAGTCGTTTATCATCTGCTGCTTCCGTTGACACCTATTCCCCATCCATTCTTAATTTTTTGACAAATCGTTAAAATCTGTTGCAGCCGTTCGTAGCTTTTAAAATTCACGATATGTAATTGATGCGTGAAGAAAGATTAATTATGTGTGAAATAGCTTCATGTAAAATGGTTTCGGACTTATTTACTATAATGTACAGCGTAAAATATCAATTTTAATTCAGATAACTAATCTGTAAAATGTATGTAACTTTATTGCGTTTTAGTACTTTTCAAGTGAAATGAAACGTGCGATGAATCAACACGATACATACAGGTATCTGACTTGGTATTTAACTACACCATTCTTAAATAAAATAAATAATAATAATTAATTAAAAATAAAATTTAGTTTAGTCACCTTTCCCTAGCTATCTGAAACACATTTTCCTTTCTGGTTAAAAGCAAACCATATCTAAAATGGAAATTTATCTAACTCGACGGCTTCCAAATATTGAAAACAAGATAGTACCTTTAGTCGTTCATCATCTGCTGCTTCTATGCACACCTTTTCCCCATC
Organism: Maratus speciosus; assembly: GCA_963932465.1. Taxonomy (NCBI): domain Eukaryota; kingdom Metazoa; phylum Arthropoda; class Arachnida; order Araneae; family Salticidae; genus Maratus; species Maratus speciosus. The sequence continues at coordinate 248,253,165 of OZ010797.1, read as the reverse complement.
CATTCTTATTTCCCTGTCAAATCGTTACCATCTGTTGCAGCCGTTCGTTGCTTTTAAAATTCATGATATGGAATTAATGCTTGAAGAATGGCTAATTATATGTTCAATAGCTGCATGTAAAAAGGTTTTGGACTTATTTAATATAAATAAACAAAGTAAAACGTAAATTTTAATTCAGATAACTGATCTATAAAATGTAGGTAACTTTATTGCGTTTTAGTACTTTTCACGTGATCTGAAACGTGCTATGAATGACCAAGATACGTACAAGTGCTTGGAATTTGACAATACTATTCTTTAATAAAATAAAATAATAATAATAAATAATTAAAAATAAAATTTAGTTTAGTCACCTTTCCCTCGCTATCTGAAACACATTTTCCTTTCTGGTTAAAAGCAAACCATATCTAAAATGGAAATTTATCTAACTCGACGGCTTCCAAATATTGAAAACAAGATAGTACCTTTAGTCGTACATCATCTGCTGCTTCTGTGCACACCTTTTCCCCATCCATTCTTATTTTCCTGTCAAATCGTTACCATCTGTTGCAGCCGTTCGTTGCTTTTAAAATTCATGATATGAAATTAATGCTTGAAGAATGGCTAATTATATGTTCAATAGCTGCATGTAAAAAGGTTTTGGACTTATTTAATATAAATAAACAAAGTAAAACGTAAATTTTAATTCAGATAACTGATCTATAAAATGTAGGTAACTTTATTGCGTTTTAGTACTTTTCACGTGATCTGAAACGTGCTATGAATGACCAAGATACGTACAAGTGCTTGGAATTTGACAATACTATTCTTTAATAAAATAAAATAATAATAATAAATAATTAAAAATAAAATTTAGTTTAGTCACCTTTCCCTCGCTATCTGAAATACATTTTCCTTTCTGGTTAAAAGCAAACCATATCTAAAATGGAAATTTATCTAACTCGACGGCTTCCAAATATTGAAAACAAGATAGTACCTTTAGTCGTTCATCATCTGCTGCATCTGTTCACACCTTTTCCCCATCCATTCTTATTTTTCTTTCAAATCGTTATCATCTGTTGCCGCCGTTCGTTGCTTTTAAAATTCATAATATGGAATTAATGCATGAAGAATGGTTAGTTATGTGTTCAATAACTGCATACAAAAAGGTTTAGGACTTATAACGTAAATTTTAATTCAGATAACTAATCTATAAAATATAGGTAACTTTATTGCGTTTTATTACTTTTCACGTGTTCTAAACGTGCGATGAATGACCATGATACGTACAAGTGCTTGGAATTTGACTACACTATTCTTAAACAAAATTAATAATAGAAATAATTAATAAAAAATAAAATTTAGTTTAGCCACCTTTCCCTTGCTATTTGAAATATATTTTTCCTTCTGGTTAAAAGCTTTCCATATCTCAAATAAAAATTTAACTAACTCCTCGGCGTCGTCATAATATTGAAAATAAGATAGTTCTTTTAGTCGTTCATCTTCTGCTGCCTCCGTTCACACCTATTTCCCATTCATTCCCATTTTCTTCACAAATCATTACCATCTGTTGCAGCCGTTCGTTGCTTTTAAAATTCACAATATGGAATGGATGCACGAAGAATGATTAATTATGTGTGCAATAGTTGTATATAAAATGTCTTAGGTGTTGTTTAATTTAATCAACATCATAAAACGTATATTTTGACTCAAGTAAGCAATCGATAAGAAGTATCTAATGTTGTCGCGTGTTGGTATTTAACGTGGGATCAGAAACCTGCGATGAATCAGCAGGATACTTGCAGGTGCTTGGCATTTGACTACACTATTATTAAATTATAATGTTGTACTTACTTAATAGCAGTGTTCTGTAGTAAAATAATAATGGAGTTGTGAATAAGAAGAAGGATGCATGTAGTATGTTGTCCACCAGTTGTGAATGAATTAACTGAGGAGGTTGTCAGAATATCGTCGGTACCATGTCAAACTATCCAGTGTGAAAAAAGTGGGCTACATTTTTTTAATTCAGATTTCATGATTGGCACCACTCTTCTGAAATGGTAAAATTCCCCTTGTTTTCACCTTAAATATACCATTAAATAAAATTAAATAAGGAAATAAGGCGAAATTTACTATTTCAAAAAAGTGGTGCCAATCAAGAAATCTGAACTTAAAAACAATAACCCCCTATTTTCACATTGGATGGTATGACGTGGTACCGACGATACAGCGGCTGATTTTTTACATCGGGTCAATTGTTTCTGATTACTGTAGAAGCAAACTTCCACGTATAAATTTTGAAAAAATGTTTTCCTCATTTTAGTAACTTTTTCACGCAAATTGTCTGTTATAAATATTATTAAAATTTCTATTTGTTTTTACTGGTGCCAGTTTGCTCATATATTATATTCTTTTTCACTTACTAATAAGAGGTTGTCTAGGTTGTCACAATATGCCGGAAACGCAGGGCCTGACTACTGTCCAAGTAAACTTCCACGTGTAAAAATGAATATCCGTTTTTGCCATTATTTATGACTGAAATTTTGCATTAATAAGGCGTTTAAATAAGGAGAAAATTTCAATTTAAATTTACTCGTAGAACTTTGCAGAGGCTACAATAAGCCGCAGCGAAAACGGTTACAGTTGAAGTTTCTCTACTTTTAGGATATGTCAGTTCCTCTCTCTTAATAGTTCCATGGAAATAACGCGGATATTACAATTCGTAAATAGTGGCAATCAAATGAGGTTACAATCTATGAAGTCGCTCTATGCTTCCTAATAAAAACTGGTGTAAAATTTTCTCAGAAAAATAATCCATCACTATCTTTACCCTATGTATGTAACCTTGAATTGGCTGGGAGTACGCATAAAGTCATGTAAATCGATTTCAATCATCATTTTAAGAAATAATAAAATGTAAAATAACATTATTTGTAAACAATATTTTAAATCATATTTACCAACCTTTCTATTGTTTGACTAACACTATTGTTGGCTAGTAATCATTACCTTAATTATTCTCAGATTTTTTTCATTAAAGAAGCTAATATTTATGATACAAAATAATGGAAAGAAAATTAGAAATTATGTTTTAACGAATGTTAAAATGAAATTATGAACTGTCGGAAATGTTAATCACGTTTTCTAAAAATATTTCACGCCAGAATTTTTATTTAAAACTGATTAATTTATCCATTTATTTACTTAATTTCTTTTCCTTTTTTGTTCTTTTAATCTTATTTTATAAAGAATTTGTGCTCTGAACCTCAATATATTCGTATGGTAAGAGTCAAGATGATCCTTCAAGGACTTTCTTGAGTTAAATCCATTATTAAATGACATAAAAATTTCCTTTTTATTAATATTTTTCTATTTTATAATAGGTTATTTCCATGAGTACCTGTAGTGTAAATCACATGCTAAGATTTTGGCTACCAGTATTTTAGAACAGAAAAATGGGACTTATTTTATGGGAGATATCTCATTAATTAAATAAAGCCAAGCAAACTTTTAGAAAATAACGGTGGCCAACAGGTATAACAGTTGTCAGCTATGTGACTTACACTACAAAAATCCATGGAACTAGCCGATATGAACAATATACAGTCGTGGAAAAAAGTGAACACCCCCTACTAACTCTGCAACTAATTATAATAAAATAAAGATAGTGGTATCAAACGATTGGAAATGAAGTCTACTTTTAAATTATGTATATAAAATTTGCTTAGGGGGCCATCTACAAATCAAAACGAGATCAGACATTGTTTTTTCAATGGCAACACCCGATTTTGACAGTATATTTTAAATCTTCGCTTAAAATGCATGCCTAAAAACGAAATTTAAAATCAATTGGATGGTAAGTTTTTGAATTATAAACATACAAAATTTAGAGCTGCTATTGTCAAATTACACTTTCATATTTTTATTAATATCTCCTTAAATTACAATTCTAATGTGATATTTTTTTCGTGAGGTTATAATACTAAAAATCCCTGCCATCCCGGCCAACAGGCGGAGGTAGATTTCAAAGTTAAGTATATTAATTGAAAAAAAAAAACTGAATCATGATTAGATATAAATCCACTTTAACAGTTTTATCTGGGGTTTTTATTTCATTTTTATATAATAGCTGGTTTTATCAGAATCATGTTAAAGCGGTATTAAAAAGAAATACTTTTCCATGCTCAACAACTCGAAATTTTCTGGCACATTTTCATATTAATTTTTAATAGAAAAAATACGAAACTTGCTGACGGGATTTTTGAAAAGATTTATAAGCGACATGTGTTTTTACTATCCTTACAATTAATTGAAACTTGATTAATAAACAATTATTTTCTCAGTAGGGCAATATTTTTCGTTTCTAACACAATCGCTTCGGGAAATTCTGTTCAAAATGTTCACTTTGACATCATTTTTTGAAATATATTCTGCCTCTATCAAAAAATCGATCATTACGGTACATTATATAGTTTCTGAAGAAGAGAATCTATCAATTGGACGCGTTTGAGAGCAAAAATTAATTTTAAAATGAGTAAGAAAATAAGCAGTTTGGATTTGAATACATTCTTAATAAGCTGATTTTTTTCTGCAACCGCTATGTATTTTTAATTTGTTTTTGCTGCAAGAATTGGTCCTATCAACAACTTGTCTATATAAATGTCTATATAGATAGATAGATAGATAGATAGATAGATAGATAGATAGATAAAGTTATTACTGATGGTGGTTTTGGGTTCTAGGGGTCATGATCGGTGTAGATCTGCAAACTTTTTTCAGAAATTCCAACATAGGAACGACGCCAATAGGTAGTATTTCATACGAAATCTACCTAAAAAGGCAAACATAAATGCATCGAATTTGTAATTAAAAAAAATTAAATATGAATTATGAATTACGAAAGTAATATTCGAAAAAATATGAATTGTAACCTAGAATTTTTTTGATAGATTTAAATTTATTATATCCTGCTTTATGCGAATTCTCAATTTCAAATTTTTCTTCCAAGTATTTTTTGAATTATGATTTAAAAACGTCAAAATGGTGGATCCGTTTATGATCAGTGTTGCTTATTCTGTCGGATGTTTTATTTAGAAATATTGAATGCACACAGAAAATTTTGAATAATTTTCTTTTTCTATTTATGGAATGTCTATCATCTAATAAAACAAAAATAACTATTTAAAAAAGCTGGTGAGAATTCAGAATGCCTAAATAAGAAATCAAAGAGATGGGGCAACACCGTCTATGATATGGAGAAAAGCATAATTTGAAAAATACAGGGTAAGTCAAAATGAATATAGCGATTAAAAACGGCAATAATTATTTAATGGAAAAGAATTTATCGATAAGACTATCATAGAATGTAGACGGAAGTTCAAAATTTCTTTACGTAAGGCTCAGGTGCAGTGAAACAGAAGCCTACGCATGCGCGAATTGAAACTTCGCAATGACAAGAAACCTGTTCATTACAGACGTCTCATTAGTAAAATTGGCGAGTCTCGTGCAGAAAGCATTCTGCGTGTTAGAATTTAACAAATGTCATTCTGTTATCAAAGTGCAGAAAGATGGAGCACCCCCACACTGGAGTACGGAGGTTTGCACACTTTTAAACCAACATCTTCCAAAGCGTTGGATCGGTGAAAGTGAAGATGCCGACTATGTCTTCCGCTCTTGGCCACCTAGATCTCCGGACTTTACACCTGTGATTTTGTGCTTCTCATGCCCAAAACAATTGAAGAACTCAAAGTACGCATTTGTAATGCGCTTGTGTCGGTGACTGAACAAATGCTTCAGAATGTATGGCGTGAAATGGACTACCACCTAGATGTTGTCCGTGTGACCAAGGTATGTCACATAGAACATCTATGATGTATGTATACAAAATTTTGAAGTTCCGTTTACATTTTGTGTTAATTTTATTGATAAATTATTTTCCTTTAAATAGTTATAGCCGTTTGTAATCGCTATATTCATTTTGACTTACCCTGTATATATTTTACTTATTTTATTGAAACATTTGGGCTGACAATAGTCGAAATATATTAAGGGAGTGAAATTTTCATATTCGTAAGAAATAATACTTTAAAAGAAGTGACAGTCATTCTGTAGCATTTCAACAATGGAGTACCGAACTTCAATTTGGAACCCCTAAATTAGGTTAATTTTTAAATAATTTATTTCTCTGAAAACAATCGCACGAACATCATAAAAATTTGTTTGTACGCTAATTGAAAGGTGTAGAACTCATTTATGGTGTCAAACTTGATTATAGCTATTTAAAAAACGACTTTATTTCCAATCGTTTGGTACCAGTAACTTTTTTGTTTTACAATAATTTGTAACTGAGTTAGAGGGAGGTGTTTACTTTTTTTTCCCACGACTGCACAATTGTTTATCCATTAACGCAATTACGATTTTTCGTCGAAATTAAAAATGCATTCTAAATTCCGGTTAAAAGCATTTCATATCAAAAATAACTACTCATCTAACTCGAGTTCTGAGAGTAATGAAAATACAAGAGAGTTATTTTACACGTTTATCATTTTCTATTCGTTTGATGATGGTGTGCCGATGTTAAACTCTGCTTATTATTATGGTTCCGCAAAACATTTAATCTAGAGGAAGTAAATGCATCATTCCTATCACTTAGTATCTTTTGAGGTGTCTGAATATTGGAAATTTTGTTGAAACAGAATAGTTCTTGAAGAGTTTGGATATTTAAAATTTGTTTAAAATAATTCGCATATGTTTCTGCTGTGACACTTTTTCAGGGAAATGAGTTAATAATTTGAAAAGAAATTAATTCAATTTAGAATTTATACCCCATGTTTTTTTAATATTGGGCCCCTTCAAAATTTTCTGAGGGAAGAACGTACTTCTCGTGCCTATTCTGTAATCAGGGCCTGGTCAGAGTTTTGATAATAGAATGGTAGGTTTGTTTAAAAAAATTCCGCGCTTGTTACTTCTGCTCACACTCGTTCCCCCATCCATTCTTATTTTGTAGTTAAATTATTACCATCTGTTGTAGTCTTTCGTTGTTTTTAAAACCCTTTCACCGTCCGAAGCTTTTGCAGTATTTTTATAAGAATGCTTGTAAATCCCAGGATATATATTTTTTAAATCTCAGTTTGATGCTATAATATCTTTAACATCACTACTTTCTATATAAGGTTCAAAATAGAATTCTGTTTAAAATATTTTGGTCTACAGCCATTTTAATATGATTTCTAGGAACGGAAAAATCCGGGCCAGACGGTTAAAGGGTTAAAATTCTCATGATGGATTGAGTGCTTTAAAAATGTTCAGTTATATCCAGAAAGCTTGCGCTAGTGCTTTTATGGTGCACCAAATGTTGAAAAAATATTTCACCATATTATGGTGACGAATTTTTGGCACCAAGTATCTGTGAAATGTTGATCCAAATTTTTCCCAGTGTATGACGTTTATCGATTTTTGTTTACACTGTTAAAAATATGCTTTTATAGAATGTCTCTATTCTGACCAATGAGAATGCTCCATAATATAGCCAAGTAAAAGTTTCCTATAAAAGCGATGGAGTGACTATGCAGCAAATGCTGCAGATTTATAACAGTGTACCCTTTTCTCATCTTTTACCTAAAAATATTTTTATTCTAACTTTTCCCCACTACGAATAAAAGAAAATTCTCTATTATTTTTAAAGTTATCATTTCATAAAGCCATTAAAAACAAAGTTATTGAAGAAAAACTTTTAGTTGAAATCCTACTAGTTGAGAAATGAAAAATTATGTATACTGACGGAAAAGAACATTGGATATCCAAAAAAGTTTATTTTAGTCATTTATCTTATTTCACTTTACTTCACACATATTCTCCAGTCTTTATAATCTCATTGACAAATCGTTACCTTTTGTAACAGTCGTTCGCTGCTTTTGAAATTCCCATGTCAAAATATTTCTATTGAAAAGAGATTAATTTACTTTAACTAAAGTGGTGTATTGTACGTTTTATTTATTGTTATACTTAGGAATAATTAATATCCTTGATTATGCGTTTTCCAAAACGCGTGGAATATAATGATTTTTATTGTCACGAGAGAAGTGTTAAAAAATAAACAAAAAATAAATTACTACTGTACATCTATAAAACCATTTTCACTTTATTTTCATAGATATATTTTTTGATATGTTTGTTTAATATCTATAAAAAAGTTCCCGGTTAAATTACCTGATATTATTCTGCATTCTTTGAGCAGATTAAAGAAAATAAAATGAAGAAAATTTTACCTTTACCGGCCGCACAAAATGTTTCCTTTTCACCATATTTTGGTAAATATTTAGGGGAAAGTAGGGAGGGTTGACCCACTTTTTGCCGGCAGCACGAAAAGTTTCCTTTTCACTTAATTTTGGTAAATATATAGGGGAGAATAGGGAGGGTTGACCCACTTTTTAGAAAAGGATTTTTTTTTTTGAAATATTGAACGTAGAATAAAGTTTTATATATAATTTTATTCATTATACAATAAGTTATCAATAGCTACATAAGTACTCAATATCAATAGCTACATATCAAGCTACATACGCGTAATATATAAGAAATTTGAAAAATGATTCAATTGAATCAGGAGAAAATAATGGGCCAATGCTCTCCCCATATGGGAGGGTTGACCCACTATATGGGAGCCTTGACCTACTTTGTTTTATATTGAAATATTTATGAAGAGAAATAAAATCAGTTCCAAAAAATCAAAGTACCTTTGTCCTACATGCTTTAATTATTATAAAAAAAATATATATTTTTTGAAAATACGATGCTTAACCCTTTAAGACCTGGAGTCTTTTTGGTAGAAATTGAAAGTTTGGGTGGTTTCCCCTTATCGATAGGATCGTATTTGATTGAAAAAAATATATTTACAAAATACCCCATGTCAGGTTATGCCAAGGGAGGACCCACACAATTGTGTGGGTTCGGCCTTAATGCAGCCGTTTTTGGGCTAAATACACACAATTGTGTAGTTTAGGATTATGTGTGCAAATATCTAAAAATAAAATTTTCAGCAAAAAAGGTTGTTTTTTATTGAGATAATTTTCATCAGTTACAATGAAAATGTTTAAAACGATTTTTGTTTTGGGGTAAACCACTGCAAATTCATTTTCTGAGACGTGCTCAATGCTCGCACCCATCTTAAGAGCCGTTGACAAATGATATGCCCTTCACTCCGTTTGATTTGTACCTGATCCTTCAAATTTCTTTTTTTTACTTTTTCCAGTAGCGGCATTTTGTTTAAATACCGATCTAAGTACATAAAACTAGGTCTTAAACAGAGTAAGGACTACAACAGGTCCTAAGCCTAGATCCTTGTGGACCAGGCCTATACTATCCCACTGGTATACTACAACATTTAAAGCTATCCCAGATAATGCTGTTACAACAGAGTGTGGTTTGTTTTTTATATTCCGAGATTTATGCCGCATATTTTTTTTTTTTTTTGAATTTGTGTATAAATTCACATGGTGGACATTAACCCTTTGAGCTCTGGTGGGTAAATTTATTAAAAATTCTAAATGTCACATTGGCGCCAGTATCTTTCAAAGAAAAAAAAAATGCTTTACGATATACATGTAAAAATGCATTAAACATTTTTCAAATAAATTTGGTCGAATTTTCCGGTGCCATTGTGACATTTCGGAATTAATATTAAGTGGTAGAAAATTCAACCATCAGAGGTCAAAGGGTTAAAAAAAACCTATTCACTTTTCTCTGCAATATCGTTACTAAATCTTTGATTCTTAGTTTCTTTTCCATATTATTTTGGCAAATTATTTTTATTAATAATATTCTTACAATGTATAAAAAGAAAAATGACTTTAAAAATTTCCAATTTATTATTTTGTCCTAATTTTTTCAAACACAATCTTTTAACAAAAGATTTCTGTTAAAATCTTCTTTCAATATGGGAAATGAAAATTTATCTAACCTGACGTGCAACACTGTAAAACAAAATCTGCAGAGTTACTAAAATTATTCGAGGATACTGGGATTCATAGAACTTTTTATGTAACGGCAACAACAAAAATTCCTGTAATAGATACACTTTTGCACCGTGAATAAAAAAATCTGTAAGGTTACTAAGAATTTTTTAGGAAGTTGGACTTCCTAGACCTTTTTATGTAATTGCAACACCTGTTACAGATAACATTTTAGTAAGATTACTGTAATTTTAGTATATTCTTTTGTAAAGCTATAGAATTCTGTAGCTTTACAAAAACTAGTTTTGAAGATTTGCATCTTTTTTTTGTACGGTGTACAGATAAAATTTTAGTAAGCATGCAGATTTCTGCAACTTTACATCTGTAGAATTACAGATTTTGTTTTTACTGTAGAGAGTATCGGAAATTCAAAAGGTTTTTTTTTTTTTTTTTTTTTTTTTTTTTTTTTTTTTTTTTTAGTGTCTCAACTTGTATAATTTTATTTTAAACTTATTCTGCGTTCCTTGTAATCCCATTGACAAATCACAACTTCTTATTTTTCTTTTCACATTATTTTAGTAAAATTATTTTTATTGATACATATTCTTACTAGGTATAAAAAAATATTCACTTTCAGTATTCAAATTTATCATTTCATTACAAATTTTTCAAACACATATAATTTTGTAAATAAAATCTCTAGTTAAAATTTTTGAAATGGGAAAAGAAAATTTATCTAACCTGACGTGCAGGAGTATCGGAAATCCAAAAAACTTTATTTAGTCGTTTGTCTTGTTTCACTTTATTTCACATCAATTCTCCATTCTTTGCAATCTCTTTGACAAATCGTTAATTTTTAGTTTATTTTTCACTTTATTTTAGTAAAATTATGCATATTGATGCCTTTTCACATTATTTCAGTAAAAGTATTTGTATTGATATACATTACTACTTTTAATGAAAACTTATTCTCTTTCAAATTTCCAAGCTGTTATTTCAACACAATTTCTCAAAAAAGTTTAACTTGTAAACAAAATCTTTTTTAAAACCTTTACGTATGGGAAATGAAATTTTTTGTAACCTGACGTGCAAGAGTATCGGAAATTCGAAATATTTATTTTACTTATCTTGTTTTACTTTACTTCACACCTATTATCTGTTTTTGGAAATATCATTGACGAACCTTTAATTTCTAGTTTATTTTTCACATTATTTTAGTAAAACTATTTTTATTGATACGTATTCTTACTAGAAATGAAAAAAAATATTCACTTTCAAATTTTAAAGCTGTTATTCAATCACAATTTTTCAAACATATTTAATTTCTAAACAAAGTCTTCAATTATAAACTTTCCATATGGGACATGAAAAGTTATCTAACGTGACGTGCAAGAGTATCGGAAATACAAAACTTTCTTATAGTCATTTACGTTGTTTAACTTTATTTTGCACTAATTGCCCATGCTTTGCAATCTTATTGACAAATCACAAATTCTTAGTCTCTTTTTCACACTAATTTAATAAAATTATTTATTTTGGTGCCTATTCTTAATTGGAATGAAAAAAATATTCACTTTCAAATTTCAAAAGTGTTATTTCATCCAAATTTTTCAAACGCAATTAATTTGCAAACAAAATCGTTCAGTTAAAATTTCTACATATGGGAGAGGAAAGTTTAAATAACTTGACGTGAAATAGTGTCGGTAATCCAAAAACTTCCTTTAAGACTTTTATCGTGTTTTTTTCTACTTCACACCTATTCACTATTTAGATGTAAATTTCCAACTGGGCGAAAAATGTCTGGACCAGGATTCGAACCCGGGACCTCCTGACTGAAGCCGCCAGTGCTCTGCCATCTGAGCTATCCCGGACGATTCTGGTCGAACTTTTTTCACCCAGCTAACCATGGAGATTACAGCATCTGGTCTGAAACCTGGTTCAGCTCAACAGAATAAATCTTAGGTAATGGAACTCCAGAAATCGATGGATACGAAATTACACTAGATTAATTTTCACACAATTATTCTAATTGGTAAACAAATCATATTAGATGTAAATTTCCAACTGGGCGAAAAATGTCCGGACCAGGATTCGAACCCGGGACCTCCTGGCTGAAGCCGCCAGTGCTCTGCCATCTGAGCTATCCCGGACGATTCTGGTCGAACTTTTTTCACCCAGCTAACCATGAAGATTACAGCATCTGGTCTGAAACCTGGTTCAGCTCAACAGAATAAATCTCAGGTAATGGAACTCCAGAAATCGATGGATACGAAATTACACTAGATTAATGTTCACACAATTATTCTAATTGGTAAACAAATCATATTAGATGTAAATTTCCAACTGAGCGAAAAATGTCCGGACCAGGATTCGAACCCGGGACCTCCTGGCTGAAGCCGCCAGTGCTCTGCCATCTGAGCTATCCCGGACGATTCTGGTCGAACTTTTTTCACCCAGCTAACCATGAAGATTACAGCATCTGGTCTGAAACCTGGTTCAGCTCAACAGAATAAATCTCAGGTAATGGAACTCCAGAAATCGATGGATACGAAATTACACTAGATTAATTTTCAAACAATTATTCTAATTGGTAAACAAATCATATTAGATGTAAATTTCCAAATGGGCGAAAAATGTCCGGACCAGGATTCGAAACCGGGACCTCCTGGCTGAAGCCGCCAGTGCTCTGCCATTCGAATCCTGGTCCGGATATTTTTCGCCCAGTTGGAAATTTACATCTAATATGATTTGTTTAGCAATTAGAATGATTTTGTGAAAATTAATCTAGTGTAATTTTGTATCCATCGATTTCTGGAGTTCCATTACCTGAGATTTATTCTGTTGAGCTGAACCAGGTTTCAGACCAGATGCTGTAATCTTCATGGTTAGCTGGGGAAAAAAGTTCGACCAGAATCGTCCGGGATAGCTCAGATGGCAGAGCACTGGCGGCTTCAGCCAGGAGGTCCCGGGTTCGAATCCTGGTCCGGACATTTTTCACCCAGTTGGAAATTTACATCTAATATGATTTGTTTACCAATTAGAATAATTGTGTGAAAATTAATGTAGTGTAATTTCGTATCCATCGATTTCTGGAGTTTCATTACCTGAGATTTATTCTGTTGAGCTGAACCAGGTTTCAGACCAGATGCTGTAATCTTCATGGTTAGCTGGGTGAATAAAGTTCGCCCAGAATCGTCCGGGATAGCTCAGATGGCAGAGCACTGGCGGCGTCAGCCAGGATGTCCCGAGTTCGAATCCTGGTCCGGACATTTTTCGAACAGTTGGAAATTTACATCTAATATGATTTGTTTACCAATTAGAATAATTGTGTGAAAATTAATCTAGTGTAATTTCGTATCCATCGATTTCTGGAGTTCCATTACCTGAGATTTATTCTGTTGAGCTGAACCAGGTTTCAGACCAGATGCTGTAATCTTCATGGTTAGCTGGGTGATAAAAGTTCGACTAGAATCGTCCGGGATAGCTCAGATTCCAGAGCACTGTCGGCTTCTGCCGGGAGGTCCCGGGTTCGAATCCTGGTCCGGACATTTTTCGCCCAGTTGGAAATTTACATCTAATATGATTTGTTTACCAATTAGAATAATTGTGTGAAAATTAATCTAGTGTATTCACTATTCTTTGCAATATCATTGACAAATTGTAAATTTCTAGTTTCTTTTTCACATTATTTTGGTAAAATTATCTACATTGATAAGTATTCTTACTAGGAAGGAAAAAGAAATGTTCTCTTTTAACGAGTTCAGAGGCAGGGTACTTGTATTTGTAAATTGTTCAAATAATTGAGTTACACCAGTATTTAGAAAACAATTTGTGTGTAAACAAGTAAAAGTAAATTTCCGCGTACTTAATAAAGATGAAATTTTCATTATAAAATACCGGTGCCAGTGTGGCAATTAGGGATTAAAATTATGTGATGATGTAACGGCATCACCGGCCGTCAAGGGGTTAAATTAGAAAGGTGTTATTTCGTCATAATTTTTCAAATGTATTTTTTTTGCATAGAAATCTTTTGGTTAAAATCTTCCCATGCTCAAATTAAAAATTCATCTCACCTGACATGCAAGAGAACAGGAAATCCAATTTGTTTCATTGATTATCTTTTTTTCACATTATTTCACGCTAATTCACTACATTATTTGCAATCTTATTGGCAAATCACCAGTCCTTAGTTTCTTTTCCACATTATTTCAGGAAAAGTATTTCTATTCATACGCATACCTACTAGGAATTAAAAATTTATTCCTTTTCAAATTTCAATGCTGATATTTAATCACAATTCATCAAACATATTTAATTTGTATAAAAAATCTTTTTTAAAATCTTTACGTAAAAGGGATGAAATTTTTATGTAACCTAAAGTGCAAGAGTATCGAAAATCCCAATACTTTTTTTTTACTCGTTTATCTTGTTTCACATTACTTCACATCTTTTATTTATACTTTGCAATCTCATTGAGGAATCATTAATTTATAGTTTATTTTTGTCGTTATTTTGGTAAAATTATCTTTATTGATTCGTATTTTTAATGGGAATGAAAAAAATACTTCACTTTCTAATTTTAAAGCTGTTATATTATCGCAATTTTTCAACTATATTTAATTTGTAAACAAAATCTTTCAGTAAAATTTTTCCATACGGGAAAAGAAAATTTATCTAACCTGACGTGCAAGAGTATCGGAAAACCAAAAACTTCCTTTTAGTCGTTTATCTTCTTTCGCTTTACTTCACATCTATTCCTATTCTTTGTAATTCCATTGACAAATGGTTACCGTCTTTAATGTCGTTCGAACCTTTTGAAATTCCTTTTTTCGGAATATTTTTATTCAAAAAGTATTAAATTACTTTTACTACAGCAATGTATGAAATTAAGTAGTAAGAAATTTTACTAGGTTCTTTTTAAAATCAAATATTTAAAAAAGAAACTAGTAAAATTTCTTTAAAAAAAACTTTTTTTTTCGTCACTATGAATGAAATTCAATCACCCGAAATTTCGTAACTCGATTGGAAGTACGCGGTGCGCATACTAGAATATCCACGCAAGCATCTTGAGCCACATGATAATTTTTTTATTTAATTTTTTTTATGTTCTTAAAATGATAATAAATAACATGCAAAAAACCCGGAACTAAAATCTTTATTCCTATTTTTAAAAAACAAACTGTTAAAAAACACCCCCTTTCTGTCTTCTAAAGGCAAACTCCCCCTACGAAAATCATCCAGTTCCTGAAAGGGATGCTTTTAATTGATATATCTTCGTTATCAATGCTATATAGGATTAAACATTCCAATATGCAACACTGTAAGTAAACACACATTTTTTACCTTTACTGCCCGAGAGAGACTGCTCAGACAAGGAATTGAATCAGTAGAGCATAAATGTCCCTCCCGGTCCCTTTTACTGTGTTCTTCAAAAAAAAAAAATCAGCCGAAGTTGAGTCCGCAATATGCGCGCCAGAGGGCGGAGTGATATATACAAGATGTAAATAAATGTTACAGTACACTGTTAAAAATAAAGGTTTAACTTTTCTCCAGAAAACTGGATTAAGGAGGAGGTTTCACCATGTTTTTCGTTCAAGTAAAAATGTCTGGAAAAGATAATTACATGTCGGATGCACTATATCCGAAATTATGGTTCAACATTTGTTATCGTTGAGTGGCAACAATCGGTAAACGTTAATGGCGTCTTCCGCTCTGCCGATGCCGAATCAAAACTTGGATATCTCAAGCAGAAACGTGGATACTGGTATCCAGGTTTAGTTTTTCGCCATGTCAATCCATGAAATACTCGAAGTAAGTGCACTAGTGATTGTTTATTTTACTGTTATACACATATTAATGTTTTACTGTAACTCTCGTAAACAAAATTTCGTATCAACGTATTTCTTTTACCGGCAAATGCTGAATATTTTGCTTAAGCCTAAAGTCTTTCCGATCTGCATTATATCCGAAGCGAAATTCGTTTGAATTATTGTTTTAATGTGTGGTATAAATTCTATTTTGTGAGTGAAATAGTGCATTCCTTGAATGAATAGAGTGTCTTAACTCAATTTTATAAACATTTGATCATGAATAATAACATTCTCTCATAAAAATTCAAATTCATAAAACGAAGAGTATCGCCTTTTCTAAAAATGCAACTTATTACTTTTAAAAACTTATAATAAACAGATTCCAGTATCTTAAACATTAGTTACCATGTTTAAAGTAATTTATACAGACAAAATAATAAAAAAAAAGAGATTTATATGAATTTTAAGCATTGTTTTTAAAAAGTTACATGTATCCAGATTTTTTTTTTCTCTTATTGTCTTTATATTTGATGTAACATCATTTACATTCATGATAATTTTGTTTTCTGAGGGAATTACTGCATTCCTTGAATGAATAGAGTGCCATAATTCAATTTTATAAACATTTGACGATGAATAATAACATTCTCTCATAAAAATTCAAATTCATAAAACGAAGAGTATCGCCTTTTCTAAAAATGCAACTTATTACTTTTAAAAACTTATAATATATATCTCTATCAGTATCTTAAACATTAGTTACCATGTTTAAAGTAATTTATACAAACAAAATAATAAAAAAAAAGAGATTTATATGAATTTTAAGCATTGTTTTTAAAAAGTTGCATGTATCCAGATTTTTTTTCTTTCTATTATTGTCTTTATATTTGATGTAACATCATTTACATTCATGATAATTTTGTTTTCTGAGGGAATTACTGCATTCCTTGAATGAATAGAGTGCCATAATTCAATTTTATAAACATTTGACGATGAATAACAACATTCGCTCATAAAAATTCAAATTCATAAAACGAAGAGTATCGCCTTTTCTAAAAATGCAACTTATTACTTTTAAAAACTTATACTATATATCTCTATCAGTATCTTAAACATTAGTTACCATGTTTAAAGTAATTTATACAAACAAAATAATAAAAAAAAGAGATTTATATGAATTTTAAGCATTGTTTTGAAAAAGTTACATGTATCCAGATTTTTTTTTTCTATTATTGTCTTTATATTTGATGTAACATCATTTACATTCATGATAATTTTGTTTTGTGAGGGAATTACTGCATTCCTTGAATGAATAGAGTGCCATAATTCAATTTTATAAACATTTGACGATGAATAACAACATTCGCTCATAAAAATTCAAATTCATAAAACGAAGAGTATCGCCTTTTCTAAAAATGCAACTTATTACTTTTAAAAACTTATAATATATATCTCTATCAGTATCTTAAGCATTAGTTACCATGTTTAAAGTAATTTATACAAACAAAATAATAAAAAAAAGAGATTTATATGAATTTTAAGCATTGTTTTGAAAAAGTTACATGTATCCAGATTTTTTTTTTTCTATTATTGTCTTTATATTTGATGTAACATCATTTACATCAGGGTTGGGTTTAAGCCGTCAAAAACCAGTTTTTGACGTGACATAGGTTTAAACCGCGTTTTAAGCGGTTTTAACCGTCAAAAACACCAATATTTAAATATGGTCAGAACAACAACAAAAATTTGCTGTTATAGCAGGAGCAGGATACAACATTGCTTTTATTTAATGATAGTACACTTTAGTTTTAGCATTTATTTTACTGTAATCAAATATTAAATTATAATTTATTTATTTGTTTATGACTAAATTGCCAAGTTTTTTATGTGTATTTTTGTTGTGGCTTTTCAACATAGTTGATTGCATTTCTTATTTAAATATATATATATAGAAAGAGACAAACTTTTTGTAATAAGCCATTATAACAAATGAAATCAATCATGATACCATAAAAATAGATTATATTAAATATTGTTGATAGAATGTAATATTGAAAAAACTGGAATATAATAATTATAACTATTAATTAAAAAACAATTTTTAAAGAAATTCCTTAAGGGTGTCCGTTACTGGCACATCTACCCTATATACAGTCTTTAACAGAAATATTTTCTCTGCAGCATTTTTTCCCCCTCATTTAGTACAAACACAGAACAATAAAAATAACATTTATTTTAGAAACGAGAAAAGAATGAAATGTTAGATAAAATGATAAAATATGAAATTTTAACCCTTTTATCCCAATATTAATTTTTGTTAGTGACTGACAATTGCCTCTTACTGGTGAAATTATCTTATTTATGGAATATCTAACTAAAATTGGGGACAAGTGAGTAATTCATCATACCAATAAGAAAAAAAAAATGCTTAGCTTAGTTTGAAACCTGTTCCAAAAGTGAAAGTATCTTAATAATAATTAAAAAAAATTACTGTAAGCTAAATCGAAAATTAAAAAACAGCCTTTGTAGAAATCGACATTAGTTACCCAATGCAAAAAACATTTAAAAATATTGAAATATTAAACAAAATTTCTACCATAGAATTGACATTACTGAGTGGGGGTTTTCTTTTACACTTTGAAAAAAATCATTAAAAAATATGAAATTTCAAACAAGATATTAAAAAAAAAATTCTGTAGGATTAACATTAGCAGGTGGGTGTTTTCACATTAGTGAAGTAGCCCCTTAAACAACCCCATTCAAAAGAATATAATAGGGAGAAAGAAAAAAAAATTGGTTTTGTTGCAATAGCAATACTGTTTTGTAGTGGAAATGAATCTTTGAATTTGCTCTATCTTAAGGAAAGTAAATATGCTCAGCTCATTAGATACCAATTGTGATAGATTACTCTGTGCTTCTAGCTATAAAAAATGAAAAAAAATCTAAACAATTTATTTATCTCTGCAAAATTTAGATTAAACCTATCTAGTTTTAATGATCAAATAATTAAGGATTTATTAACTGTTCATCTTAAAGGCATACATTAATGATAAACTAAATCATTAAATAAGAGTTAGGTAATTTTTATTCACAATTAAAAACATGCAACATTTAATTTGCAGTTTACCATATCCTATGCAAATAGGTTTCAAGAATATATTTCTGCAGTTTATACCCCACAGTTTAAATGTATTTATGCAGTTTTACTTAGAATTTATTGTTTAAAGCCTATCTAACTCTGCTAAATAATTCTTTTGGTATTGTTTTCATTAAAACTAGGTTTTTGACACTTTTTGACATTTTTGACAGAAAGGTTTTTGACACGACGGTTTTAACCATGGTTAAAATCGGTTTAAACCGTCGCATGTCAAAAACTTGCCAACCCTGATTTACATTCATGATAATTTTGTTTTGTGAGGGAATTACTGCATTCCTTGAATGAATAGAGTGCCTTAATTCAATTTTATAAACATTTGACGATGAATAATAAAATTCTCATAAAAATTCAAATTCATAAAACGAAGAGTATCGCTTTTTCTAAAAATGCAACTTATTACTTTTAAAAACTTATAATATATATCTCTATCAGTATCTTAAACATTAGTTACCATGTTGAAAGTAATTTATACAAACAAAATAATAAAAAAAAGAGATTTATATGAATTTTATGCATTGTTTTTAAAAATTTACATGTATCCAGATTTTTTTTCTTCTATTATTGTCTTTATATTTGATGTAACATCATTTACATTCATGATAATTTTGTTTTGTGAGGGAATTACTGCATTCCTTGAATGAATAGAGTGCCTTATTCAATTTTATAAACATTTGACCATAAATAATCACATTCTCTCATAAAAATTCAAATTCATAAAACGAAGAGTATCGCTTTTTCTAAAAATGCAACTTATTGCTTTTAAAAACTTATAATATATATCTCTATCAGTATCTTAAACATTAGTTACCATGTTTAAAGTAATTTATACAAACAAAATAATAAAAAAAAAGAGATTTATATGAATTTTAAGCATTGTTTTTAAAAAGTTGCATGTATCCAGATTTTTTTTTTCTTTCTATTATTGTCTTTATATTTGATGTAACATCATTTACATTCATGATAATTTTGTTTTCTGAGGGAATTACTGCATTCCTTGAATGAATAGAGTGCCATAATTCAATTTTATAAACATTTGACGATGAATAACAACATTCGCTCATAAAAATTCAAATTCATAAAACGAAGAGTATCGCCTTTTCTAAAAATGCAACTTATTACTTTTAAAAACTTATAATATATATCTCTCAGTATCTTAAACATTAGTTACCATGTTTAAAGTAATTTATACAAACAAAATAATAAAAAAAAGAGATTTATATGAATTTTAAGCATTGTTTTTAAAAAGTTACATGTATCCAGATTTTTTTTTCTCTTATTGTCTTTATATTTGATGTAACATCATTACATTCATGATAATTTTGTTTTGTGAGGGAATTACTGCATTCCTTGAATGAATAGAGTGCCTTTTTCAATTTTATAAACATTTGACCATAAATAATCACATTCTCTCATAAAAATTCAAATTCATAAAACGAAGAGTATCGCTTTTTCTAAAAATGCAACTTATTGCTTTTAAAAACTTATAATATATATCTCTATCAGTATCTTAAACATTAGTTACCATGTTTAAAGTAATTTATACAAACAAAATAATAAAAAAAAGAGATTTATATGAATTTTAAGCATTGTTTTGAAAAAGTTACATGTATCCAGATTTTTTTTTTCTATTATTGTCTTTATATTTGATGTAACATCATTTACATTCATGATAATTTTGTTTTCTGAGGGAATTACTGCATTCCTTGAATGAATAGAGTGCCATAATTCAATTTTATAAACATTTGACGATGAATAACAACATTCGCTCATAAAAATTCAAATTCATAAAACGAAGAGTATCGCCTTTTCTAAAAATGCAACTTATTACTTTTAAAAACTTATAATATATATCTCTATCAGTATCTTAAACATTAGTTACCATGTTTAAAGTAATTTGTACAAACAAAATAATAAAAAAAAGAGATTTATATGAATTTTAAGCATTGTTTTGAAAAAGTTACATGTATCCAGATTTTTTTTTTCTATCATTGTCTTTATATTTGATGTAACATCATTTACATTCATGATAATTTTGTTTTGTGAGGGAATTACTGCATTCCTTGAATGAATAGAGTGCCTTAATTCAATTTTATAAACATTTGACGATGAATAATAACATTCTCATAAAAATTCAAATTCATAAAACGAAGATTATCGCTTTTTCTAAAAATGCAACTTATTGCTTTTAAAAACTTATAATATATATCTCTATCAGTATCTTAAACATTAGTTACCATGTTTAAAGTAATTTATACAAACAAAATAATAAAAAAAAGGGATTTATATGAATTTTAAGCATTGTTTTTAAAAAGTTACATGTATCCAGATTTTTTTTTTCTATTATTGTCTTTATATTTGATGTAACATCATTTACATTCATGATAATTTTGTTTTGTGAGGGAATTTCTGCATTCCTTGAATGAATAGAGTGCCTTATTCAATTTTATAAACATTTGACCATAAATAATCACATTCTCTCATAAAAATTCAAATTCATAAAACGAAGAGTATCGCCTTTTCTAAAAATGCAACTTATTACTTTTAAAAACTTATAATATATATCTCTATTAGTATCTTATACATTAGTTACCATGTTTAAAGTAATTTATACAAACAAAATAATAAAAAAAAGATTTATATGAATTTTAAGCATAGTTTTTAAAAGTTACATGTATCCAGATTTTTTTTTCTATTATTGTCTTTATATTTGATCAGGATGTCAATGATTTAAATCATGATTTTAATAAAGTGATTTTTTTTTTAAATCATTGATTAAAATAAAAAATTTTCTAAATGTTTAAAATGACATAAAAGTATTCAAATCTGAGATGAACATAATTTGGATAGTTTCTACAGGTATTGTGACTTGGGTTGTTCTCTACAATACTTGCAAATTTGGCCAGCAGTCTGACTTGAATGATGCATATGTAAATTTTCATAAAAATTACATAAATGGTAAGAAATCAGACAATTATTGAAGATTTTAATAGCAACAGAAATTGTTTTAAAAATTTGACTTAACAAAAAAAAATAAAATAAAAATTTGTGGAAAAAATAAAATAAAAAATGTGAGGGAATGATGAAATAAGACATTTTTACTAGTTGTAGGGGGGAAATGCAAAATTATGAAGAAATCCAAACTGTTTCCTTTAAGAGAAAAACTTAATATATAATGTATGATAAAATTAAAATTTTTGATATTTACAAAAAAATGAATATTCTGTGTGAGGGAATGACTGCTAATAAAAACGCTTCCGGATATACTGACTAAAAAAAAATTCTGTAAAATTAACAAATTCTTACACCACCAATTTATGTTGCTGGACTGACAAGTGCTCAAAATAGCTTCTTCTCTGTGAAGGATGCTAGACTGCTACTGCTCATTAGTGGTAGATATTTGAGATAATAGCAATGTCTGAGGGAATGATGGTCTAACATGGGGAAACATATAATTTAAACATATAATCTAATATAACTTACAATGTCAGAATTTCCTTTTAATAATCAAATTATTCATTCTTTTATATACAATAAACATAGCAATAGAGTGTCAGTGATTTTAATCAACTGATTTAAATCAGATGATAAAATCACATATTTTCTGATTTTTTGAAATAGAGTAAAAAAGCATTATAATCAGTAATGAAAATTATCATTAAATCACTTGTAAAAACTGTAATATTTGTTATTGTTAATTATAACAATGTTAAACTGTGTAAAAAGAAGTATTATACATTTAAAAAAACATCTAACTAAATGTTAAATAACTTCAAAATATTATAATATTTAGTAGCTATTCAGATATTTTAATGTTGTGGGGAAACAATCTGATTTAAATTTCAAAATACAATTTTTGTAATCTATTTATAAATTATGTGTGAGTTTGCTGTATACATTGCTACAATTTTTGATCAATTTGACATAAATATGCTTTAGAACCTGTGTAAAATTATTGGCCGCTTTATGAATTTATCAAACGATTATTTATCACCTTTTTTTCAACCACTTTTTCAAAAATGTAGATTGTGTTCTTAATTAAACAGTTAATTGTTTAATAATCACTAAATTTAATCTGTATCATAAATTTGCAATTTATCAATAACTTTAAAATATAAGGAGTATTTAATATTGGTTTATATAATTATTACAAAATATTAGTGCACCTAATGTTATATGCTACTAAAGAAATTTTTAATTTGCAGTTTTTTTTTAATTTCTATAATTACATAATTAAAATTTTATTAATTAAAGCAAAAAAAAAAACAGATTATGTTATTGGAGGGTTATTCATTTTTGAAATGCTTAATTCTTGGTAGATGTTTAATATTCTAACACAGGGAAAAAAATAAAAAAAATCCGATTTAAATAAAAAAAATCAGAATTTTTTTTTTTTTTTTTTTTTTTTTTTTTAAATCATGATTTTTTTACACCCTGTATTTGATATAACATCATTTACATTCATGATTATTTTGTTTTGTGAGGGAATTACTGCATTCCTTGAATGAATAGAGTGTCTTAATTCAATTTTATAAACATTTGACCATGATTAATAACATTCGTTCATAAAAATTCAAAATCATAAAACGAGAGTATCGTCTTTTCTAAAAATGCCACTTATTATTTTGGTTTTCTACTTCTGTTCATCTTAGATTTTAATAATTTTATATGTCGTTTTAAAATTTAGAAAATTTGTGTTTTTAATCAATGATTTAAAAAAAAAATCAGTTGATTAAAATCATGATTTAATCGTTGATTTAAATCAACTGATTAAAATTGTTGACACCCTATTGCAGCAAAATGGCAAACGTCAGTTTTTGTTAATCACAACTGACGAATTTTTTTCCTCAACCAGCTGACACTTTTTGCAATATTTTTCCACATTTGATTCAAGAATTTCACAATATTCTTCTTCTACCTAACAATTGGAGAATTCTGCAGTCTTTTTTTACAAACTTACTTTGCAGTTATCCAAAATTTTCAACATAATAAAATGTAAAATTATGACTAAAAATTAAATAAACAGTACATAAAGAAAAACTATAAAATTATTTAGATATTTCCAATATTTCAATTGACTAAGGTTTACGTTTAATGCAGTTTTATTTATTTTTTTTAAATAAATAAAATTGTGTGATTTTTGCTTGGTTGTGGTTTTCTCTGAGACGGGAAAACTTAAGTTTACCTGTGAGTGTGACCCTGTGAGAGAAGGGGGAACAAGTTATTGATCCTGCTGACTACTAAAATTTTCAAATTAGTGGTCCAATGTCCAATATCATTTTTGGTTTTCTCTGACCAGTGGACCATCAATGATTTTGAACACTGATTGATTTTTCAAATGCTGAAGATTTCCTTGTAAAAGAGATTTGAATTATATGCTGTTTAATTTTTTGATTATTTCCCCTGTGTGAAATTTGACTTTTATTGTTATGTCTGCACAAGAAACAATTTTATGTCTTAAAATATTTACTCTTTCATTTAAAACAGGTGGAGAAATTAACCTGATGCTTGGATCTCTTCCATTTTACCTGACTGAAATCCTGATTCAGAATATACTAAGCTTCAAGAATTTAAATATTTGATGACCTGAATGGTCAGACAGAGTGCAGCACCCTCCTAAAACTGTCTGAGAGAAACTCTATGTAAAATGATATTATATTACAATAAATATTAGTCTGACATACTATACATATAATCTAATGATTATATAATTTTTATTTTCAATAAATGGAGCGGCATACCGCAAACCAACTTAAATGTGTTGCTATTTAATTGTGCCTGTAATCATTTCTTTTTTCAGCTATTGCAAGGCTGCTGTTGGTGAATATTTTTCTTCTCTACGAGTATTGTTAAAAAATAAATAAATTGTCATCATAGATTATTATCATTTAGGAATACTGAAAAAATATATATGTAACAATAATTAGTTGCTTGGTGGCGACACTGCTGTTATTAAATTAACCCTTCAAAGTAAGTATTTAATATACTATGGATGTACATTGTGTATTTAAAAAAAGCTTTAAAATTTAAAGTAATACTTTTGTATTAGCTGATATTAGAGGTTAAATGGATTCTGCTACTTATAGCTGCCTTTTTCATGCTGATTATTTCAGTGTTTACGCATATACTTTTATTATGTATCCGTTATGTTTTGTCTTTATTTATTGAAAAGTGTCATATTCATTATTGAATGTTAAACAGAAACAAATTCTGAGTTTTTTTTTTTGTTGTTGTTGTTTTTATATCCAAATGAGCTAATTTTGCATAATCGAGCTGTGTGCAGTATAAATTTTTAAAAGAATCATGCTTGAAAATTATTTTTAAAACTATGAAAAATCAGTAAATTGAAATACAGATTTAATTTAATTGCATTTCACATTGCAACCACCCCCCCCCTTTAAACGACGTAAAAATGAAAATTATGTGACAATAATTCAATTTGAGGAAAAGGGGAAGTGGATTGCTTAGATTGTTACTGTCGATATATGTCAGCAACAGTAGAAAAATTAATTTTTTTTTAGTCAATTTTACTGTTCAAAAATAGTACTATTAAAAATTATGTAACTTAAAATAGTGAAAATATGTGAAATTTTCATATGTGTAACAATTGTACCTTTATATTAAGTATATGCAGAAATGTCTATAAATATTTTTTGCTAATTAAAATACTTTTATTTTTTGTTTTGTGAAAAGAAGGTAAAAATTTGAAAACTGTATAATATAAAAATTTCAGCATCTGGGCGATTCCATGTGGAGAGTCACACACATAACGCAGGCTTTAATTTGCATTTATTGAATTATTTATTATATTTTAATGTTAATTCTGATTTTAGGTGGTATGGTAAATAAGTTATTAACATATTTTTTAGTTTAAATGTGTGTAAGTAAAACTCACAGAAATATATAATTTAATTACTCAAACTGTGCTTTTTTTTCTGAAGTAGAAAAAAAGCACATTTTGAGTAATGAAATTAAATGATATACTTCTGTGAGTTTTATTGCCACACATTTAAATTTAAAAATATATCAATAACTTATTTACCATACCACTTAAAATCAGAATTAACATTAAAATTTAATAAATAATTGAATAAATGCAAATTAAAGCCTGCGTTATGTGTGTGAAACTCTCCATGGAATCGCCCATCTATAGATTCACAACAATTAAAAAAAAAAAAAAAAAAAACAATTACAGATCATGAAAACATCAGCTAACTGCATTGTGGAAAAAACTTTTTCAAACCTGTGCAAAAATTAATATTGGTTGAAGAAATTCATTCAGCCATTGTTTAAATTAAAATATAATAAAAACTGGGTATGCATTTAAATCTAAGAAAATTATTATTTTTTTTTTAATATTTTTTTGTGAATAAGCAAGCACTAAATGGACTAAGTGTAAGTGAGTGCAGAGAAATATTCCAAAAAGTACAATGACAGAATGGTAATATTTGTGAGAAGAAAAAAAAATGCAGTTACTTTGTGAAATCAAATTAGATCAAACTGGTTTACATCTGTTTTTTAAATATGTTTCAAAGACAATCGAATCAATAATTAAAAATTTAATAATGTTCGGTTTAATGAAAAAAAATATATATATGCTTTCCCTACTGCAATATAATCTCGCATAATCTGAAATTTTGTTTATTATACAATAAAATGATAAATTGAAAACCAAAGTGAGGGGGGAAAAAAGAAAACTACAATCCGGTGTAACCTTTCCTCATAAAGATGAGAGAAAATCCTGAATCGTGGTTCAACCAAAATTGGAATAGAGAAAACCTTGAATTATGATTTAACATTTCACCAGAAAATGTTATTTAAAAAAACTCTGAATCATGGTTAAACCTTTCACCAGAAAATTGGATTTAAAAACAATCCTGATTTGTGGTTCAACCTTTTACCAGAAAATTCGATTTAAAAAAAACTGAATTATGGTTCAAACTTTTACCAGAAAATTGGATTTAAAAAAACCCTGATTTATGGTTCAACCTTTCACTATAAAATTGGATTAAAAAAATCCTGATTTATGGTTCAACCTTTCACCAGAAAATTGGATTTATAAAAAACCTGAATCATGGTTTAACATTTCACTAATATAATGGTATTTATGAAAGCACCAATAAACTGGTGAAACTTATCACCTATATCTTGGTTGCAGCTAAATTTCAGCGACTTTTAACCAATTTCGTGGTGAAACATCGCACTTTATTTTTAACAGTGTAGAAAATTTTGTAAAACGACATTAAAGACAGTAAGTAATGCATTATAATAGAAAGTAAGACAATATTATGCAAAGCTGCTCCGACACTTTGGGTACAGAATAAAGGGGAATTGAACGCCTGTCTCAGTGATGGAGTAAAATTGAAAAGTCACGTAGGAAGTTGAAGATGTTTTTAAGCTTTGAGAGCAAAGTCGGGCGCTATATAATATTTTCTAGCCAAACATCAGGAAGAACAGGAGAACGGCGGATATTCCAGAAGAAAGTTTCGCTCTCTCTGTGTGTGTGTGAATCTTTGCGTTTGCGATGACTAACAAAATCTACCACATGTACAAGGTAGAAAATTTTTGTGAGGGTAGCGTCCAAGGTCTCTCCTGATGCACCTGAAACTCAGAATTCTCATTTTTTCTTAATTTGACGAGATATCAATTAAAATTCACAACGAATACTCGTCAAAAGAGCATTCCTTTCGAGCGCGCATGCGCCTGCTTAGTAAAATTCTTCCGCATATCTCGATCCAGAGAAGAAAGGAAAGTATGCAAAGCTCGTATTTTTTTGGCTTTTATGGAAACACGCGCTAGTTAAATCGTTGTAAATATATACAAACTGAAAACATAGTGTTAAATTTCGTAATTTTTACTTCAGAACTTTGCAAACCGCATAAAAATATGAATTTTTGGCCTTTAACCCCTTTAGGGGCAATGGGACAAAATATATCCCACCTAATTTAAACAAGATTGTCACCAGAAAATTTTAACTAAATTTTGTACTTTTAACTTTGCGGGATAATTGTTAAAAAATTCCATTTGCTTATTTAAAAATAAAATTTTTTGGTTATTCCGTTGAGAATTCAATATTTAGTCACATTTTTGCTTGCGTATCAAGCGGTTAAAAATTCTTTTGAAAAAAGGTCGGTTTCTCGGGTGGATCCCGTCCTCCCGCTCCTATTCACAAATTCTAAATATACGGAAAAATCAAAAATACCGTCTTAATAAGGATACTTTCTTCTCTACGACGGTGCAAATTTCTTAATAAAAATATTAATATTAACGCTTTCAAAAACATTTGTGAATGGAAGTCATTTTGCGCCAACCGGAGTCACTCTTTTATCTTCACTAAATGTAATTAAATATCAGTGTTTTTGCGTAGTCTTTTTACATCCCTCATAGCATGCATGGTCACGGTGACGTCGTTGTGACGTCACTGTAAATCACTATGGTCACGTCACATCTGTGGCCAAAATGCCACCACTCACTGATGTCACATTGTGACTGAGATGTGAACTTCTTGGAAAACTTTAAAAAATTACGAAAATTCTTTAAAACATGTTATTTACTGTAAAATTATATTTTTCTGGCAATTAAAAAAATTGTGACGTCACTGTTATGTCACTGGTATGTAACGTACGTCACGTCACATATGTGACAAAAAAACCACCATATTGTCAGTCACAGTGTGACAAAAATATGAACTTCAAAAATCTTTGAAAACGAAGAGAAATATTTTAAACAGTCACGAGTTACATGACATAAGGAATGAAAATATATTAGTGGATAGCAAATGGTAAATTCTGTCACTAAAAGGGAGGGGGGGGGGGGGGGCATAATAAATAAAGTGCACGATACAATCATTAATAAACTAAATTTTCAGGCTATATTTTATCAATTTGATATCTAAGATAGTGAATGTATACTTTTTCATGATTTCAATTTTATCTAGCATTTGGATAATATATTTAGAATTAGGAATATTAAATTTATACACTTTACATATTTAGTTTGCTAGGAGGAAATTTATTTATTTATTTATTTTTTTACCGACCAGGATTATTCGAAACACTTCTGTGGTTTCAAACTAAAATTTTTCTATTAAAGTTAAATCTGCACCTTTTAATGAGCACGTAGAAAGAGTCTTCAGAGTTTAGTCATCTATGCATTTCTTGCTTTAGAATATTTTTATAATTTGTATTCAAGTCATAAATTCTACTTCTTTCAGACTTTTTAAATAAAATTAGCATTTTCCGAAAATAAAAGAAATATACAAAATTTGTGCAAAACAAACTTTACTTTAAAAAAAAAGAAAAAAAAGGGGGTGGGTGTCGTTATTACCATTAAATTTATTTTTACACATTTTAAAAATTTAAACAATGTTTTATCTAATAAACTCTAATTATGAATATTATTATTATAATTATTCAGAAAAAAGAAACTTTACAATACATTTTAACTTGAATTATTTGGTACGGATAAAAAGAAATGGTTAAATACATTGGACATTTCTTCAAATACAAAATTTTAATTAACGATACTTTCAGGAAATTACTGCGCATTCAAGTTTCATATCTCTTGCATACAAAAACAAATAATCTGTACCAGACCATCTGCTTGAAAATCGTCTGCCCACAGAAAAAAAAAATGAGAAGACGCGGGAAATAGTTCATTGTTTTTAGAACATCACCTGCACCACGTCTACAACTCTTTAAGATAAGGAAATGACCATTTTAGGATACACGGATATTAATAGAACGTATATGTAAGTCTTATTTAATTTAAATATTTTATTCCTGATTTGTACATATGAGTTAAATAGTTTTATGTTATATTTGTAAGAGACTGATCTTTAACTGTCAGAAGCGGTATTTTCCAATTCGATAACTGTAAAGAAAAATATATTAATCTGCCATCGCTTGAAAAAAAAAACTGCGCAAATTCTGATTCATGCCTACATTTATACTGGAATTAATATAAACATTAATTTACTCTTACTTGAGATTGAAAATGTATGGAACGACAATGATTTGGAATTATTTTATCGGCTTCTTACTATTTTTTTATTACTAACACTTATAGTTATTATTATTTTGGGGTTAAATATGATGTTCGATTATCATGAGATTACGAAACTGTTTCAGATTAGAATTTAACATTATACTGGGAAAATGTATTTTTACATATTACAGTAGTGAAACATTTGAAAGAATTTTCTTTTAGTGCTAATAATATTTTAAATTATCTTTTAAACTCCTAAATCTTCAAACCAATGTTTTCAGATATGACATTTAACGAAATTATAAAATAATAGGAATTCCTTATACCATATGGAAATATTTTTGAGATATTGTTAAATCTAATAATGCATTTAATTTATCTATTGAGTTTGCTGTTGTTTAATAGTACAATTATAAATATTAATTGTTATTTTTAGTGTTTTTCAAATTGGTATATTAATTTTTTTTTAATTGTATGTAAGCATTTTTTCTGTTTGTGATTTTAATCAAACATTTAATTATAGACATTCTGAATCGGTTATTAAATTTTCTTCTATTGTAAATTCATTTTCTACGTTTATGATACGCGTAATTATTGGCACTAAAAAGTAAAATATGATATTTAAGCATTGAAACAAAGTGTTTTTCATGCCTGATAGGAAGTTCTAGATTAAACTGCTTTAGTATATATTTTTTAAAAGTTCATATAATACAGGATACATAATATAGGACACAAGTTGAAAAGTGCTTATGACTTCGGTTTGTCTCTCCGTCTGTCCGTCTAGCAGTCTGTTCGCACTCTAACTCTCGAAAATATACTCGGACTGCCCTGAAATTTTTGGATGTTATTGACGTTTACCATAGCACGGTACCTATTTGTAATGAAGTTAGTAGCATGCTTTGTTCATTTACAGGGACAGCCAAAAGTTTTCCGTTACATTACAGCCTATAGGGAAAAAATTGTTTCAAATGATTTTTAATGATTTTACGCACGCTTTCAAACAAAATAAAATTTTATGCATTTATGAAGTGCACTAAAATATGCATTCTGTTGACTATGCGATGCAAAGAATAGTTATTGTTCATTTACATGGCTAAAAAAGGGATTCAAATACATAACGATATAGGGGTGGAGGGAATTGTTTGTGGCATACTTTAATTATGTTAATCTATCTATACTCCTATTATAAAGAGGAAAAAATTGTTTATTTGTCGGAGATAAGCTCTGGAACTACCGAACCGATTCCAAAAGTAATGATATCCAAATGATGGTGTTAGTCCAACTTAGAACATAGGCTATATCTTATGTCGGTGACACTACCCCAAAGGGGGTGTAGGAGCAAAAAACGTTCTAAAAATGCAATTTTAGCGTTACTGAAGGGCCTAGAAATATGAAATTATGAAAATTAGTTACTTATTAGATATAAATGATATCTAAGAACAGTTCTTAAACAATTCGAAATTTAAAAGGGGTGAAAATGAACAAAAAGCGTTCTAAAAAACGTTCTAAATGGTAGTTTCTACACAATCTCAGGAAATATAAACCGATTTAAAAAATATTGATGTCAAAATGATGGTGACAACGCTTGCTCCAAGATAGGCTATGTTTTATGTCGGTGT
This sequence comes from Maratus speciosus, assembly GCA_963932465.1. NCBI lineage: Eukaryota > Metazoa > Arthropoda > Arachnida > Araneae > Salticidae > Maratus > Maratus speciosus. The sequence continues at coordinate 248,221,667 of OZ010797.1, read as the reverse complement.
CACTACCCCAAAGGGGGTGCAGGAGCAAAAAACGTTCTAAAAATGCGATTTATGTGTTACTGTAGGGCCTAGAAATATGAAATTTGAAATATTAGCTACTTATTAGATATAAAGGATTTCTAAGAACAGTTCTTAAGCAATTCGAAATTTGAAAGGGTTGAAAATGCCCGAAAATCGTTCTAAAAAACGTTCTAAATGGTGGTTTCTACACAATCTCAGGAAATACCAAACCGATTTAAAAAATAATGGTGTCAAAGTAAGGGTGTCAAAATGACTGTGACAACCCTTGCTCCAACATATGCTATGTTTTATGTCGGTGCCACTACTCCAAAGGGGGTGCAGGAGCAAAAAACGTTCTAAAAATCCAATTTTTGCGTTACCGAAGGGCCTAGAAATATGAAATTTGAAATATTAGCTACTTATTAGATATAAAAGAATTCTAAGAACAGTTCTTAAACAATTCGAAATTTAAAAGGAGTGAAAATGCGCGAAAAGCGCTCTAAAAAACGTCCTAATGGTGGTTTCTACACAATCTCAGGAAATATTAAACCGATCTAAAAAATAATGGCGTCAAAATGATGGTGAAAACCCTTGCTCCAACATAGGCGATGTTTTATGTCGGTGCCACTACCCCAAACGGGGTGCAGGAGCAAAAAACGTTCGAAAGTCCGGCTTTTGCGTTACGGAAGGGCCTAGAATCGTGAAATTTGGAATGGTAGTTAGTTATAAGATATCAATGATCTCTGACGACATTTCCTAAAAAAATCGAAATTTAAAAGGGGGTCAAAATGCGCAAAAAGAGCTATAATAAACTTTCTAAATTGCGATTTCTATGCAATCTCAGGATGTACTGAACCGATTTCAAATATAATGGTGTAAAAAGAATGGTAACAGATCTTGCTCCAAGATAGGCTATATTTTATATCTGTTTCCACTACCCCAGAGGAGATGCAGGAGCAAAATGCGCGAAAAGCGTTCTAAAAACGTTCTAGATGCCGATTTATCGGCAATATCTCAGGAAGAATGAATCTGATTTCAAATGTAATCGTAGGAAATTGATGCTGACAGCCTCTGCTCTAACATAGACGCTATTTTATGTCGGTATCACTATCACCAAGACGTTGCAGGAGCAAAAAAGCGTTCTAAATTTCGAATTGTGTGATCGGTAGGGGCTAGCAACTTAAAATTAGGAAAGGTACATATTTATTAGCTATAAATGATGTTTAAGAACAGTTTCGAAAAAATTGGAAATTTAAAAAGGGTGAAAATGCGCGAAAAGCGTCCTAAAAACGTTCTAAATTGCGATTTCTACTCAATCTCAGGAAATTCCAAAGCTATTTCAAAAGTAATGGTTGCAAATCAATGGTGACAGTCCCTGCTATAACATAGGTTATATTTTATGTTGCTGTCACTACCATCTGAGGGTTGCAAAAGCAAAACATGTTCTAATTTGCGTTTTCTGCATAACTGAAGGTTCTAACACTTTGACGTATGACATGGTATTTACTTACAAGATGCAACTGCTTTCTAAGAACTGCCGAAAGAAAATTTCAAATTTAAAAAGATGAAGTGAGCGAAAAGCATTATAAATTACAATTTTTATGTAATCTTATCAAATACCAAACCGATTAAAAAAATAATGATGACAAATTGTTGGTGATAGATCCTGCTCAAACATAAGCTATATTTTATGTCTGTTCCACTACCACCAGAGGGTTGCAGGAGCTAAAAACTTTTTAAATTGCAATTTCTGTGATACTGAAAAGGCTAGAAACTTTAAATGTGGCATGGTAGTTACTTATAAAATATAAATGCCCTCGAAGGACTGTCGAAAATAAATTCGAATTAAAAAGGGGTGAAGTGAAGGGGAGGTGCGAAAAGCATTCTAAAAAAGTCCTAAATTACGATTTCTACGCAATTTCAGGGAATATAAATCAAATATAAAAGTAATAGTTGCGAATCAATGGTAACAGTCTCGGATCCTACACAGGCTATATTTTATGCCGATGATTCTACCACCTGGGGTTCACAGGAACAAAAAACGTTCTAAAAAAGGGCTTTTAAAAGCTTTTTAAATTACGTTTCTGTGGAATATTAGGAAATAACAAACCGATTTCAAAATTAATGTTGGCAAATTAATGGTGACAGTTCCTGTTTCAACATAGCCCTTTATTTTGAGAGAGGTGGTAGGACTTGGAATTCGACATGATGGTTAATTTTAAGATGTAAGAAGATGGTTTCTAAAAAATTCAAAACTTCAAATGAATACTGAAATGAGCGTATTAATTGAGCATAAAAGTTTCAAAATATTTTCTAAATTATCATTTATTTAGTTTTATTTCATTTTATTAATTTAAGTCTCATTTCTGCCTAATACAATGTAATAATGATGTTTAGTCAAACTGTGTTTTAAATAGTAATTTTTGAATTATTCCTAAATGTAATAAGTACCTTTTAATAAAATAAAATATTACCTTTTAATAAAATAAAAATTTAGTTAGTACCTTTTGATAAAAATTAGACATATAAATATCACTTGGCATATTTCAAATATTACGCGAGCAAAGCCGCGGGGTTTGCTAGTCTATACTCCTATTATAAAGAGGAAAAAATTGTTTATTTGTAGGAAGTAAGCTCTGGAACTACCGAACCGATTCCAAAAGTAATGGTATCAAAATGATGGTGTTAGTCCAACTTAGAACATAGGCTATATCTTATGTCGGTGCCACTACCCCAAAAGGGGTGTAGGAGCAAAAAACGTTCTAAAAATGCGATTTTAGCGTTACTGAAGGGCCTAGAAATATGTAATTTTGAATATTAGTTACTTATAAGATATAAATGATGTCTAAGAACAGTTCTTAAACAATTCGAAATTTAAAAGGGGTGAAAATGTACAAAAACCGTTCTAAAAAACGTTCTAAATGGTAGTTTCTACAAAATCTCAGGAAATACCAAACCTATTTAAAAAATATTGGTGTCAAAATGCTGGTGACAACGCTTGTTCCAAGATAGGCTATGTTTTATGTCGGTATCACTACCCCCAAAGGGGATGCAGGAGCAAAAAAGGTTCTAAAAATGCGATTTATGTGTTACTGAAGGGCTTAGAAATATGAAATTTGAAATATTATCTACTTATTAGATATAAAGGGTTTCTAAGAACAATTCTTAAACAATTCGAAATTTGAAAGGGGTGAAAATGCGCGAAAATCGTTCTAAAAAACGTTCTAAATGGTGGTTTCTACACAATCTCAGGAAATACCAAACCGATTTAAAAAATAATGGTGTCAAAATATTGGTGTCAAAATAACGGTGACAACCCTTGCTCCAACATAGGCTATGTTTTATGTCGGTGCCACTACCCGAAAGGGGGTGCAGGAGCAAAAAACTTTCTAAAAATGCGATTTTTGCGTTACCGAAGGGCCTAGAAATTTGAAATTTGAAATATTAGCTACTTATTAGATATAAAGGATTTCTAAGAACAGTTCTTAAACAATTCGAAATTTAAAAGGGGTGAAAATGCGCAAAAAGCGTTCTAAAAAACGTTCTAATGGTGGTTTCTACACAATCTCAGGAAATACCAAACCGATCTAAAAAATAATGGCGTCAAAATGATGGTGACAACCCTTGCTACAACACAGGCGATGTTTTATGTCGGTGCCACTACCCCAAAGGGGGTGCAGGAGAATAACGTTCTAAATTGCGGCTTTTGCGTTACGGAAGGGCCTAGAATCGTGAAATTTAGAATGGTAGTTAGTTATAAGATATCAATGATCTCTAAGGACATTTCCTAAAAAAATCGAAATTTAAAAGCGGGTCAAAATGCGCAAAAAGCGTTGTAAAAAAACTTTCTAAATTGCTATTTCTGTGCAATCTCAGGAAGTACTGAACCGATTTCAAATATAATGGTGTAAAAATGATGGTGACATCTCTTTCTCCAAGTTAGGCTATATTTTATGTCTGTTTCCACTACCCCAGAGGAGATGCAGCAGCAAAATGCGCGAAAAGCGTTCTAAAAACGTTCTATAATCCGATTTGTCGGCAATATCTCAGGAAGGATGAATCTGATTTCAAACGTAATGGTAGGAAATTGATGCTGACAGCCTCTGCTCTAACATAGACGCTATTTTATGTTGGTATCACTATCACCAAGACATTGCAGGAGCAAAAAAGCGTTCTAAATTTCGATTTTTGTGATAGGTAGGGGCTAGGAACTTAAAATTAGGCAAGGTACATATTTATTAGATATAAATGATCTTTAAGAACAATTTCGAAAAAATTGGAAATTTAAAAAGGGGTGAAAATGCGCGAAAAGCGTCCTAAAAACGTTCTAAATTTCGATTTCTACTCAATCTAAGGAAATACCAAAGCTATTTCAAAAGTAATGGTTGCAAATCAATGGTGACAGTCCCTGCTGTAACATAGGTTATATCTTATGTTGCTGTCACTACCATCTGAGGGTTGCAAAAGCAAAACATGTTCTAATTTGCATTTTTTGCACAACTGAGAGGTCTAACACTTTGAAGTAAGGCATGGTATTTACTTACAAGATGCAGCTGCTTTCTAAGAACAGTCGAAAGAAAATTCCAAATAAAAAAAAATGAAGTGAGTGAAAAGCGTTATAAATTACAATTTTTAAGCAAACTTATAAATTACAAAACCGATTAAAAAAATAATGATGACAAATTTTGGTGATAGAACCTGCTCAAACATAAGCTATATTTTATGTCTGTTCTACTACCACCAGAGGGTTGCAGGAGCTAAAAACTTTCTAAATTGCGATTTCTGTGATACTGAAAAGGCTAGAAACTTTAAATATGACATGGTAGTTACTTATAAAATATAAATGCCCTCGAAGGAACGTCGAAAATAAATTCGTATTAAAAAGGGTTGAAGCGAAGGGGAGGTGCGAAAAGCATTCTAAAAAAGTTCTAAATTACGATTCTATCAATTTCAGGGAATATAAACCGATTATGAAAGTAATAGTTGCGAATCAATGGTAACAGTCTCTTATCCTACACAGGCTATATTTTATGCCAGAGATTCTACCACCTGGTATTCACAGGAACAACAAACGTTCTAAAAAAGGACTTTGGAAGCTTCTTAAATTACGTTTCTGTGGACTATTAGAAAATAACAAACCGATTTCAAAATTAATGTTGGCAAATTAATGGTGACAGTTCCTGTTTCAACATAGCCCTTTATGTTGAGAGAGGGGGTAGGACTTGGAATTTGACATGACGGTTAATTTTAAGATGTAAGAAGATGGTTTCTAAAAAATTGAAAATTCCAAATGAATACTGAAATGAGCGTATTAATTGAGCATAAAAGTTTCAAAATATTTTCTAAATTATCATTTATTTAGTTTTATTTCTTTTTATTGATTTAAGTCTCATTTCTGCCTAATGCAGTGTAATAATGGTGTTTAATCAAACTGTGTTTTAAATAGTAATTTTTGAATTATTCCTAAAAGTAATAAGTACCTTTTAATAAAAAAAAACCTTTTAATAAAATAAAATATTACCTTTTAATAAAAATTAGATATATAATTATCACTTGGCATATTTCAAATATTACGCGAGCAAAGCCGCGGGGTTTGCTAGTTTTATATATAATGAAATTGATATATGTCGCTGAGGTTTACATACTATAAATTATTTCATGTATAATACGAATAATACGTATATACCATTTACAGAGACTCACAAAATATTTCAGATACTATGTTGTATCCGAAGTACTGTTCATTAGCGATGATTGCTGGGAATGTATTTTTAATTATGATATGCACTTTTATGATTCACTATATTTATGCATAGTATATGGTGTATATAAATGCTATAATTCCTATACAAGGCTACACAAAACTATTCGTAAGGATTACTGGGTATGGGCGCAAATTGCTTAAAGGTGGTTTTCAAATGAGTTATGCTTTTTTTGCTGAACTGCATTTAATTTACCAAGAAATGTTTGTAGAATATAGATAAAATGATATACAGGGTCACGTAAAGAATTGGATGCATGGCCGTCTATATATTATAATTTCTGGAAATGTGATTTCAGCAGTTTTAAGAGTGTCTTAGTTTGACTTAAATTTTAACTAAATAGTGGCGTGTAATAAAGATTCTAGGTAAACTACAGGGTTGTAAAAAAGTATTCAAGTATGTTTCCATACATTAGTATAAATTGCTGAAAAAGAATTTGAACCTGTTAGTCGTTTTTTTTGCTAAACTAAATTTTCCCATTATATAGTATATATAAACTTAAAAAAATGGGTAGTCAAAATTGAGTAAAAAGTACTCAATTTTAAATGCGTCACATACTCAAAATAGCTCCGATCCAAATGTACTCAAAGTTGAGAAATACATGTACTCATATTTTATTCCATGGTTGTGATCAAATATAAATCGTTATGTACTGCCCCCCCCCCCACCCACAAAAAAAAAGAAAACCTAAAATTTAAAGTAAAAATGTACTGACATTTATTTCCCGTTCAAAGTTCTTAACAAGAAATGTTTAATTGATTATTTATTATGAAAAATAGCAAAATTCTTAACAAGATACTCAAATCAAATATTTTTATGACAAGAGCATCATTTCCAAGCACTTTTAAATTATTTTTAAAATGCTGTGCATAATTTAATATTTACATTAATAAACATCATTTATGCCGCCATAAATGAAATGAACCATTACAGGGTACAAAACTATTCGTTTGTTTGGGTTTGATAACATGTGATGTTTCAAAATAGGGAAAGCATGGGTTCATTTTTTATCCAAAAATATTCAATTCGATATGAGTACGTCGGTTTACTCATTTTTGAGTACTTCATTTTTCTCAGTGTATCAACCTACAGATCAAATACAGGGCTGTTCAAAAGAATTGGAAAACATATTTGGCTATGGACGGTAACTGCTGAAATAAGTTTTTCAAATGTTTTATTTGTTTTCTAAAATGTTTAATTAGTTATCTTATTTACGTCATTTTCCTAAATTACGATGTCTTGTTAAAGCATTCAGAAAGTGTTGGAAAGTATTTTATAATTTATGCTTAACGCATGATTTTTCTTACTCGTTTTTTTTTTTTTCTATTTCCCAGATCAGTCTTTTCCTATAAAACATACCAAATCTATTTAGCTCATATTCACAAAATACAATATACACGGGAATAAAAAATTTAAATAAATATCGCTTATCATGCCGCTCTATAAATAATAGTGATTATTTATAGAGTTAATATCCGTTAGTCTCCATGTTCGTATTTAATAAAGCAATGACAAATCACAACAAATTAAAAAAATTACACATTCTAAATATCAAGCTTGAACTCAATAACAATCATAGAACTTAATATCAAGCATAGAACTTAATATAAAAATATGCCAGTTGATAAGCATTGTTTTTTTAAGTGGAAAAATTTAAAACGTTTTAGAAGAATAGGATTCCAAAATAGCGATATGTTGCTAAAAAGTACGGTAAAAAGATAAGAATTTATATTTACAGCAAAAGTTTATTTCAAAATTCATCGCTGTATTAATACTTAGAAATTTTTCCAGAGAGAATCATTCCGCTTATATACAGTATACTTCCTTAAATCCACGACCCTAAAATCCGCGAACGCCTAAAATCCGCGTGTTTTTTCAGATGTAAACAATGAAATTTACAGTTAAGTTGCAGGAACAAAATTCAAGATGGCGCCGAAATCAGCGACTACTGCAATGTTATTTTTACTACATTTTTTGTTAATCATTCTCTTTTCGTTATTACAGCTGATTTATTACTAAATAAATTTACATTACTTTTGATTTTGATATAAATCAGCATATCTATATGATGACGTATCGATCTTACGATCCCTTTACCACTAGATGGCAGCATAGAACTTTTGGAATCGAATTGAATCGAATTCGTCGGTAATAATTTAATGTTTTTCGAAATTTTTATTTTACATAATTATTTTAATAATTACTTACGTTTAAACTAATAAATTATTTTAATATTTTACTTATTTTAATGTTTCACTTTATTGTAAGCATTCATTATAATTTCCCTTTTCCTCTCCTACCAATCAAATTAATGTTTCAAAAATACAAACAAATCAATGACCAGAAATCCGCAAAATTCTAAAATCCGCACATCCTCTGGTCCCAAGCTGTGCAGATTTGAGGGAGTCTACTGTACAATATTTCAAATGAAAATCAAATATCAAATTAATTGCTTAAAAGGCGCAAAGGCCAACATAGTGAAAAAGATTCCATGCCGGGACTCGAACCCGGGCCATCAGTATAGCACACTGACATTGTACCGACTAAACCACATGGAACGACGCCCAGCCTGTAAAATTTCTCACTATTACAGGTTGGCAATGCTACAAACGCAGCACAAGATGGAATATTTATCGTGAGCCACTGACATGGGGTAAACACGAAACTTAATTAAATCCAGCATCGATTGAAATTATATTAATACTTGGAAATTTTTCCAGAGAAAACCATTCGTCTTGCATACAACATTTTAAATTAAAATTGCCTTTTAAGCAATTAATTTGAAATTCGATTTTCATTTGAAATATTATATGCAAGGCCAATGGTTCTCTCTGGAAAATTTTCCAAATATTATTATAATTTCAATCGATGATGGATTTAATTAAGTTTCGTGTTTGCATCATGTTGGTGGCTCATGCTAAATATTCCATCTTGTTCTGCGTTTGTAGCCTTGCCAACATGTAATAGTGAGAAATTTTCCATCCTGGGTATCGTTCCATGTGATTTAGTCGGTAGAATGTCAGTGCGTTGTACTGGTGGCCCGGGTTCGAGTCCCAGCATGGAATATTTTTCACTATTTGCGTCTTTTAAGCAATTAATTTGAAATTTGATTTTCATTTGAAATCACAGTGTTTATGACAAGTTCGTCACAAATGACACATATTTCACAAATTGGTCACAGTGTGACTTCAAAGCTTTGTCGCTTTCGTCACAGGTTCGTCACAAAGTTAATGCCAAACTAGTCACAAATGACACTTTTTTCACAAATTTGTCACGCGGTGACTTCACAGAGTGGTCACAATGTGACGTCACAAACGACCTCTAAAACGGCCATAACGACCTCGCATTCTAGTCACTATGACGTCACATCGACGTCACGTGACGTCACATCGACGGTCACAAAATCACAGTGTGACTTCACGACGTCGCCGTGACGTCACCATGCTTTACGGGATGTTCTTTGTACACTAGATTTACATAATGTATAAAAATTTCTTAAAATTCGGACAGTTAGTAGTATTTGAAGAAAAAAAATCTGCGAAATTTTCATGTCAAGTTTTGTTCACGTTTTACAAATAAATATCCATTTTCTTTAAGAAAACGATAATCAGGCTTCTGAAACATTAATCTATTTATTTTTAAAGTTTTAGTTGCGTGAACAATCGGAACTATTTTATTTTGAATATAAACACTAGATCGGACGGAATTTTCACTCAAGTGTTATTAATATATTTTACACCAGAAGTTTTACTTAAAACTGTTTAACTTATTTCTCTGTCGTACATATTTAACTTAGTTTAGAAAGAAATTTCTAGTTCGAATCGAAATACTTTTATTTGGTACTGGTCAAAATGACCGCTTATGGCCGTTTTAGTGCTAAACGATTCGATTCGGGAAAAAAACCGTTACGAGGTTCGTTTGGAAAGATTTTCCTTTAACCTTTTTCCTCGAGGAGTAATTCTGTTTATTAACTCATGAAATAATAGACTGGAACCAGAAATTTTTAACGAATCTATTAGAAAATACGAACCTTCTTGTTTTCTCGTACATTTTGAAAGGGAAATTTTAATTAATTATTCTTGGTGCCGTTTGTCAGTTTTGGATTTAAAATTATGTGTCCTTTTTTAAGGATACCGCCCTTGAAATGGTTAAAAGTATAAATTCTTAGGAAATCTGGTAAAAGATATAAAGTCATACAAATTTTAGGTTTATTTAAGGTTATTATCAAGGACCCGGGCAATGCCGTGCGGATCAGCTACTAAAATATATAATTTAAATTTAATTATAATAGCAACTAATGAATTATCTATATAATATACTTGTCATTCTCATATAAAACCGGAAATTCCAAGGAGTTTACGCATCTTAAATACTATTATTCGATCACACTATTCCAAATATATTTTACTTCCCTGGTAAAGTCTTTCCATACGGTGAATATTTATGCACCCTGATGCAATCAATATGGGAAATTAAAATAATTTATTAATCAGTTTACCTTGATTTGCGTTACTTATTATGTATGCATTGTTCTTCAATTGACATTGAAAAATACAAGAGAAAGACAGCAAGTAGTTTGCAAATCGATGTGAGAGGTCGAAAAATGGTAGTACACTGAAACCTCTGAAAAACAGTTAGCAGTGGGACCAGTGAAAAGTGACCGCTCTTCAGAGGTGGGTGTTATTCAGATGTTTAATTTGAAAAAAAAATCAAAATTACATAAATTTAAATAAAAATACACAGAGTCATTTTAATTTATTCTTATTATATTAATACACTAAAAAAATCAGTTATTTGAAGTGGCTTTGTTTTTTGTTCTTTTTGCTGCAAATATCTTTCTTCCAAAGAAATAACAATATAAATTGTTTTGCTATACAACTCATCATCATTATGATTTAAGATGAAATTTCGGATTTCATGAAGATTCGTTCATTAATTCTTCGGCATTTATGTTAATAGTGGAAATTTTGCCTGATTCTATAATCCATTTCCTTTTCTTCTCTCCTATCTTCTCTCCTTCCTTTCTTCTCTCCACCATTTATTGTGCGGAATCAAATGTGGCAGTAACTGCCAAATCTTTGCTCAGACATACAAAGTCGCTGCCGTTTATGTTAGTTATGCCTGCTGTTTTAAGAATATTATCTAAATTCCCCCCATAATTATTAATATCTTCACATAAATTCATCTAGGTGAAAAATTGCGTTTTTTCTTATGATATTACAATTTCCTCACTTTATGTTTGTTGACATATCAAGTAAATTTTGTTTGATCTGCTTCACATTTTGGTTTGTAAATAAATATGAAATTGTACCAGGAATGTAAATTTGTTTTTTTTTTTTTTTGGGGGGGGGGGAGGAACTTTTGAGTAGAAGTTGTTCAGAATTCCTTATTTAGAGGTTTGTGCTAATATTAATTCTATGGAACGTGTTTGGTTCCATCAGCTTATGGCTATTCCGAGGTTTTCATTGTTTAGAGGTGGCCATTCAAGGTAATTTCACTGTAAATCGTTTCCAAATATGACAATAGGTGGCAGGCTTATTCAATTTCAAGATGTTGATTTCGAATTTATGAGACAATAGTTATACAAGAGGATCAGCCGCATTTGAAAATGGCAACTGTGCTAAAGAAGTGTACACTGGAAGAGCAGCAAAATGTTGTGCTTTCTTGTGTGCAAAAGAACTTTCTACAAAGGATATCCACAAGGAAAGGTTTCCTGTCTAGGGTGAAAATCGTTTGTCCCATCAACACTGCTCTTCTAGTTTACACTCCTCGAGCACTTTCTCCATTTTCAAATCCAGCTACTCATTTGTTCAAATGTTGTCTCATAAATTCAAAACTAACTTCTTTCAGTTGGATAGTGCTGACACCTATTGGCATTTTTAGAAACAATTTTCTACTAATTTCCGATCTCTCGTATCGGTTCGTAATATACTTTTTGACTTTCCCTCGTTGATAAGTTCTTTTGCAGTTGGTCTTAATTCTGTGCTCGAGAAGTATACACTAGAAGAGCAGCAAAGTGTTGTGCTTTTCTTGTGTGCAAAAGGACTTTCTGCAAAGGATATCCACAAGGAAAGGTTTCCTGTCTAAGGTGAAAATCGTTTGTCCCATCAACACTGCTCTTCTAGTGTACACTCCTCCAGCACTTTCTACATTTTCAAATACAGCAACTCATTTGTTCAAATGTTGCCTCATAAATTCAAAATTAACATCTTTCAGTTGGATAGTGCTGACACCTATTGGCATTTTTAGAAACAATTTTCTACTAATTTCCGATCTCTCGTATCGGTTCGTAATATACTTTTTTACTTTCCCTCGTTGATAAGTTCTGTTGTAGTTGGTCTTAATTCTGTGCTCGAGAAGTGTACACTAGAAGAGTAGCAAAGTTTTGTGCTTTTCTTGTGTGCAAAAGGACTTTCTGCAAAGGATATCCACAAGGAAAGGTTTCCTGTCTAAGCTGAAAATTGTTTGTCCCATCAACACTACTCTTCTAGTGTACACTCCTCCAGCACTTTCTCCATTTTCAAATGCAGCAACTCATTTGTTCAAATGTTGTCTCATAAATTCAAGATTAACATCTTTCAGTTGGATAGTGCTGACACCTATTGGCATTTTTAGAAACAATTTTCTACTAATTTCCGATCTCTCGTATCGGTTCGTAATATACTTTTGACTTTCCCTCGTTGATAAGTTCTGTTGTAGTTGGTCTTAATTCTGTGCTCGAGAAGTGTACACTAGAAGAGCAGCAAAGTTTTGTGCTTTTCTTGTGTGCAAAAGGACTTTCTGCAAAGGATATCCACAAGGAAAGGTTTCCTGTCTAAGCTGAAAATTGTTTTTTCCCATCAACACTACTCTTCTAGTGTACACTCCTCCAGCACTTTCTCCATTTTCAAATGCAGCAACTCATTTGTCCAAATGTTGTCTCATAAATTCAAAATTAACATCTTTCAGTTGGATAGTGCTGACACCTATTGGCATTTTTAGAAACAATTTTCTACTAATTTCCGATCTCTCGTATCGGTTCGAAATATACTTTTTTACTTTCCCTCGTAGATAAGTTCTGTTCCAGTTGGTCTTAATTCCCACGTCGAAATAATATTTTCCAAAATGATGGTATTCACTTTTACTATCATGGTGTATGATGTTTTTAATTTCTTGTTATGTTGAGGAATGGTTAATAATCATGATTATCATGTTATATTCAAACAGACTAAGTGTTTTAATATTTTGTTTTCCCTTTTCCAAAAGACATTGATTCTAATATTTTTTTAATGTTATGAGGTGATGATTTCATTAAAATATTATAATATTTTAGCCTTTCGTTAAGTTCTCTCTTCTTCCCTTCTAAATTTGTTGAGCAGCGTATGCCGTATAAATTCTAAAAGATCTAAGGCTGTTTCCATGCGAACTTGTCATGTCTGTCACACAGCTGTAAATCGCTATGCTTGTTGGCCACCGTTATTTTCGAAAAGCTTGCTTCGCCTTATCCAATAAATGAGATATCTCCGATAAAATAAGTCACAGTTTTCCGTTTTAAAATACTGGTAGCCAAAAATCGTAGTATGTGACAGACATGACACGTTCGCATGTAAATAGTCCTAAGTGATTACAAAAGTTCGCGCTTTATTTCATAGATGGCGGAACCCTGCAATTTTGAATGAATTGATGTTTCTTTTATAACAATATTATTAACCCCTTGAGGGCAGGCAATTGCGTTCGTGTAAGTCTGAATTCCCACCGGAAATTTACAAAAAAAAAAAAAATATTTCAAAATAAGGAACTTTTTTCCACCAAAGTTAGAAAAGTAAAATTTCATAAAATTTTTCTGGTGCAAATCTTCATTAATCCCAGGTGGGATAAAATATATCCAACCGCCCCTCAAGGAGTTAACTGGCAGTTATCTACATGTGTTTTGCATGCATTTTTAAAAACAATTTTCTACTAATTTCCGACCATATCGATTTGTGACATACTTTCTGATTTTCACTCGTACATAACGTCTGTTCCAGTCTCTCTTAATTTCCACGTCGAAATAGTTTTTCCAAAATGATGGATTCACCTTTACTATCATGGTGTATTATGCTTTTAATTTCTTGTTATGTTGAGGAATGGTTAATAATCACGATTATTCCGTTGTATTCAAAAGGACTAAGTGTTACAATGTTTTGTTTTCCCTTTTCCAAAAGACATTCTAATGTTTTTAATGTTACGAGGTATTTTTTTTAATAATATAATATTTTTGCGTTTCGTTAAGCCCTCTCTTCTTCCCTTCTAAATTTGTTGAGCAGCGTATGCAATATAAAATCTAAAAGATATTGGGTGATTAGAAAAGTTCGTGCTTTATTTCATAGAGGGCGGAACCTTGCAATTTTCACTGTGCTGATTTTTCTTCTGTAACCATATTATTAACTGACAGTTATCTACATGTCTTTTGCATGCATGTTTAGTATCAATTTTCTACTAATTTCCGGTCATATCCATTTTTAACATACTTTCTGATTTTCACTCGTACATAACGTCTGTTCCAGTCCCTCTAAATTTCCACGTGGAAATAGCCTTTCCAAAATGATGGATTCACCTTTACTATCATGGTGTATGATGCTTTTAATTTCTTGTTATGTTGAGGAATGGTTAATAATCACGATTATTCCGTTGTATTGAAAAGGACTAAGTGTTACAATGTTTTGTTTTCCCTTTTCCAAAAGACATTTAATCTAATGTTTTTTAATGCTATGTGGTAATTTTCATTAAAATAACATAACAATGCGTTTCGTTAAGTCCTCACTTCTTCCCTTCTAAATTTGTTGAGCAGCGTTTGCAGTATAAAATCTAAAAGATATTGGGTGATTAGAAAAGTTCGTGTTTTATTTCATAGAGGGCGAAACCTTGCAATTTTGACTGTGCTGATTTTTCTTCTGTAACCATATTATTAACTGACAGTTATCTACATGTCTTTTGCATGCATGTTTAGTAACAATTTTCTACTAATTTCCGGTCATATCGATTTGTAACATACTTTCTGATTTTCACTCGTACATAACGTCTGTTCCAGTCTCTCTTAATTTCCACGTCGAAATAGCCTTTCCAAAATGATGGATTCACCTTTACTATCATGGTGTATGATGCTTTTAATTTCTTGTTATGTTGAGGAATGGTTAATAATCACGATTATTGCGTTGTATTCAAAAGGACTAAGTGTTACAATGTTTTGTTTTCCCTTTTCCAAAAGACATTTAATCGAATGTTTTTTAATGGTATGTGGTAATTTTCATTTAAATAACATAACATTGCGTTTCGTTAAGTCCTCTCTTCTTCCCTTCTAAATTTGTTTAGCTGCGTATGCAGTATAAAATCTAAAAGATATTGGGTGATTAGAAAAGTTTGGGCTTTATTTCATAGATTGCGGAACCTTGCAATTTTGACTGTGCTGATTTTTCTTCTGTAACCATATTATTAACTGACAGTTATCTACATGTCTTTTGCATGCATGTTTAGAAACAATTTTCTACTAAATTCTGGTCATATCGATTTGTAACATACTTTCTAATTTTCACTCGTACATAACGTCTGTTCCAGTCTCTCTAAATTTCCACGTCGAAATAGCCTTTCCAAAATGATGGATTCACCTTTACTATCATGGTGTATTATGCTTTTAATTTCTTGTTATGTTGAGGAATGGTTAATAATCACGATTATTCCGTTGTATTCAAAAGGACTAAGTGTTACAATGTTTTGTTTTCTCTTTTCCAAAAGACATTTAATCTAATGTTTTTAATGCTATGTGGTAATTTTCATTAAAATAACATAACATTGCGTTTCGTTAAGTCCTCTCTTCTTCCCTTCTAAATTTGATGAGCAGCGTATGCAGTATAAAATCTAAAAGATATTGGGTGATTAGAAAAGTTCGTGCTTTATTTCATAGAGGGCGGAACCTTGCAATTTTGACTGTGCTGATTTTTCTTCTGTAACCATATTATTAACTAACAGTTATCTACATGTCTTTTGCATGCATGTTTAGTAACAATTTTCTACTAATTTCCGGTCATATCGATTTGCAACATACTTTCTGATTTTCAGTCGTACATAACGTCTATTCCAGTCTCTCTTAATTTCCACGTCGAAATAGCCTTTCCAAAATGATGGATTCACCTTTACTATCATAGTGTATGATGCTTTTAATTTCTTGTTATGTTGAGGAATGATTAATAATCACGATTATTCCGTTGTATTCAAAAGGACTAAGTGTTACAATGTTTTGTTTTCCCTTTTCCAAAAGACATTCTAATGTTTTTAATGTTACGAGGTATTTTTTTTAATAATATAATATTTTTGCGTTTCGTTAAGCCCTCTCTTCTTCCCTTCTAAATTTGTTGAGCAGCGTATGCAATATAAAATCTAAAAGATATTGGGTGATTAGAAAAGTTCGTGCTTTATTTCATAGAGGGCGGAACCTTGCAATTTTCACTGTGCTGATTTTTCTTCTGTAACCATATTATTAACTGACAGTTATCTACATGTCTTTTGCATGCATGTTTAGTATCAATTTTCTACTAATTTCCGGTCATATCCATTTTTAACATACTTTCTGATTTTCACTCGTACATAACGTCTGTTCCAGTCCCTCTAAATTTCCACGTGGAAATAGCCTTTCCAAAATGATGGATTCACCTTTACTATCATGGTGTATGATGCTTTTAATTTCTTGTTATGTTGAGGAATGGTTAATAAACACGATTATTCCGTTGTATTGAAAAGGACTAAGTGTTACAATGTTTTGTTTTCCCTTTTCCAAAAGACATTCTAATGTTTTTAATGTTACGAGGTATTTTTTTTTAATAATATAATATTTTCGTGTTTCGTTAAGCGCTCTCTTCTTCCCATTTAAATTTGTTGAGCAGGGTATGCAGTAAAAATTCTAAAAGATATTGGATGATTAGAAAAGTTCGTGCTTTATTTCATAGAGGGCGGAACCTTGCAATTTTGACTGTTCTGATTTTTCTTCTGTAACCATATTATTAGCTGACAGTTATCTACATAAGTGAACATAACGTTAAAAAAGTTTTCCAAATTAATTTGTGTGCAAGGTTAATATTCAAAATGAAAAATGAAAAGTTACATTTCCGTCATGTTATGTTATATGAGTTTTAAAAAAGTAGGGAATGTTGGATGTGATTAAAAAAAAATCAAGACGTTTATTTGGATCATACTCGTACTCTTAGAAAAGTTAAAAAGCGGTTTTGTCGATTATGAAATGGTGATTTTAATCTAAACGATAAAATTTGCTCTGGGCTTCTTTCATTGATAATGATTTAACTCATTAAGTTCGAGCTTCTTTTGCACTTTTCTTAATTCTTCTACACCAGTTTTTTCCACATTGCAATTTTTAATTATTTAATTGCTCAAAATTTGAGATTAGATAATGTGAAAATTTCCAAACTAAAATACTGGTATTTAAATTTAAAAGTTTAGTTCTGCTTTCGTGGCAAGTTTTCTTGCCAACCGGCTTTAATGAGTTAATTCGTGATTTGGTGAATAATAATGAACGGATTACTACTGAACAGATTGCTAAGAGAGCAAATGTTGATAATTCGACCGCATTTCGCCTTTAAAAACAACTTAGATACACTTCGAAACTCCATGCATTGGATATCGGGCACAAACTTTTGCATTTTTCTAATATAATTTCTAATTCTAAAGAAATATGATATTTTACTGGTTTCTTTTCTCTTTATTTTGCTATAATTATTTTTGTTGATTCTTACTCATTATTCACTTTCCATACACAATGCTATCCTTTAATCATTTTGTATTTCTTAATTAGTACATAGTTTAAAATCGTTCCTTATATGAAATAAAAATAATTGATCCTAAAGAATAAAAATTTCGGAAATCGAAAATTTTTTTTAATTTATCTTATTTCACTTTACATCACACGTTTTCTCTATTTAACCTATTACCCGCTGTTGTTGTGTAGACGCAACGGTCAAAGGAATTGCTCATGCTTAAATTAATTACTTTTCCACCACTATTTAAATTTTTAAAAAATGTTTTATCTATTGGCATAAATTTGCTCTTATAGTAAAGCGAAAATTGCCTTTCTGAATTAGTGGTGGGAAACGACTTTCAACAAGAAATTTCAAAATTCCTACTTTATAGTTCTGACAGTTAATGGGTTAATAGCAACCCCATATACAAATAGTTACCTTCAGAATCATTCACTGTTTGCATTTTAAGAAACCAGAATGCTTAACGTTTTATTTTTAAAAAAATATTACTTTAGTTTTACTATCGCAGTATATGGCGCTTTTCGTCTTTTGAAACGTTCAGGAATCATTAATAATCATAAATTTACTGCTGTAGCAGGACTAAGTGTTTTAAACTTTTGTTTTTCATTTTTCAAAAGATGTAGTAACTAATTCTTTTGTAATTTTAAGAGATTTTTTTTATGAAAAGAATATTAAATTCTTATTTTTCAGATTTTTAATTGTCATTATTATATTTTTGTATCGTGAAGCATGTCTGCGTACGGTTAATTCAGATGTCATTCTAAGTTTGTTGAGCAGCCTGTGGAGCATAAATTCTAAAGGATAAAATTTGTAATTGTAAAAATATCATATTTTACTACAGTTTTTACCAATTATCCGAAGAGGATGTTCCTGCCTATACTAAAACCTTCACACTTTATCCAGGCTTAGTACTAGGCGCACCAGTTAGTGCTGGCGTGTTTAATTGTTTTTAAATTTGTGTTTGTTTGTTTACTTTTTATCATTTAAAATTTTATTTTTCTCTTTTTAACATATTCTGAAATCCAGACATTATAATTTAAGCAGAGAAATTTTCGGTTGTTGCTTGCTTCAAGGAAGACATTCTTTTCAATGCTTACATATCTCGATATCTAATTAAATACGTTAGTTGACTAGGATCAGTGTTCTTCTGCCGTTAGAGCCATTTCATAATTGTTTCCAAACACTGAAAGACTTCGTTATGTAATGGACCTGGGTCATTTTTAGAGCATTCGTTTTCAGTTTCTTCATTTTCTTTTTCATCTTGAATCTCATCCACAATCTAATCATCATTTAAAATCTGATATCAAGAGTTATCTACGTCACTGTTTAACCACAAGATGAGAGAAATAGGCTGTTTTGAGAGAAATAGATTGTTCGGATAGCTGGAAGTTCGGTTAACCCCTTGAGGGGCACCGGTATATATTATATACCACCTACGATTAATAAAGTTTTTTTTAAAGAAAATGTTTATTAAATTTTACTTTTCTAACTTTGGTGGAAAAAAAAGCCGTAAAATTGCTTTTACTTATTTTGAAATAGAATTGTTCAAATATTCCGGTGTGTGTTCATCATTACAGGAACACAATCATTTGCCCCTCAAGGGGTTAAAACTTTCTTTGAGAGAAATAGGCTGTTCGGATAATTGGAAGTTCGGGTAATTTGAGTTCCGATAATCGGCGATCTACTTTCTTTTTCTCTTTATTTTACTAGCTATTTCCATGCATACTTATAGCGTAAGTCATATAGGTGCAAATGGTCGAATAGGTGTTATGATGTTCGACTACCAGTATTGCAAATGGTCACATAGGTGTTACGATGTTTGACTACCAGTATTGCAAATGGTCACATAGGTGTTACGATGGTCGACTACACAGTATTTCAGAACGGAAAATGTGACTTATTTTATCGCCGATACCGCATTAATTGTATAAGGCGAAGAAAACTTTTAGAAAATAACGGTGGCTAAAAATTATAGCAGTTATCATCTACAAAAACCCTATTAAACCTAACCTGGAACTAACCTACTAAAATAATTTTTATTGTTTCGCTCCCTTATATTGACTCTAACTTTCACTACACTTTCGATACATAATGCTATCATTTCATCGCACTGTATGAAATATATTTAATTTCATACATTGCAACTATTACATACATTCAAAACTATCCATATCTGAAATGAAAAATTATCTATCCTGAAGAGTAAATATATCAGAAATCCAAAACGTTTCTGTTATACATTTATCTTATTTCGCTATACTTTGCACCTGTTTGCTGTTCTTTGTAATCTTTCTGATAAATTGTTATCTTCTGTTGCAATCGTTCGCTGCTCTTAAAATTCTCATGTCAGAATATTTCTATTCAAAAATGATTAATTTACTATAAAGGTGTAAAGTGCTTTTCATTTCTTGCAATGTTCAGAAATAATTCATAATCATTATCATGTGGTTCCAGATGTAAACTTCCTTGTTGGCATCAGGCATATTTTCACATGTTGATTAATGAACGTGAATAATATTTTAGTAGCACAATAAACGATTTGTAATAAATTTTCACACTTTATTAATCAAAATGTCATGCTGAAATTTTTAAGCTTTAACATAACTACCAACATCTTACGCTTTTTTGTAAGACAAAAATTTTATAATAAATTTTACCTTTTTATATCGTTATAATCTGCCGATTAAATAAGGCAAAATTTTCTATTAAATTTTTGCTTAAATATATTGTATTTTGATCAAACATTTGTTTTAGACCAGGAGCCCACAGCACAGACAATCACCTCATCGAGTTCACGGATAAAATTCTAGGATTAGTTAAATCTTGATTCGCATATTAAAACACAATCGGTCTGCCAAGTCATATCTTGGTGAAAAACACCTGAAAACCCGATTTTAGCGGCTGACTCGTAGGTTTACCATTATGTTTTCCTGCACCAAAAGGTCTGATAACATCTAATACTGGATGCAGGAAAACACAATGGTAAACCTACGAATCAGCCTCTAAAATCGAGTTTTCAGGTGTTTTCCACCAAGATATGACTTGGCAGACCGATTGCGTTTCAATATGCGAATCAAGATTTAACTAATCTAGAATTTCATCCGTGAACTCGATGAGGTGATTGTCTGTGCTACCGGCTTCCAGTCTATATCTAAATATATGAAATTTTGTTATTGTGTGTAATATACTTTAGTCAAACACCAATATTTATTTCTCAATGTAACAAATTATGCAGTGGTTTCGCAATAATATAAAATATTAAGTGTAGATAAAATATTTGCTGTTCCTTCTAATCTCTTTGATAAATCGTTACCTTCCGTTGAAGACGTTTGCTGCTTTTAAAATTTACATGCCGGAATATTTCCATTCAAAAATGATTAATTTACTATACCGGCGTAACGTGCTTTTCATGTCTTGTAATGTTCAGAAATAATTCATAATCATTATTATGCGCTCGCAAATGTACGCATCCTTGTTGACATCAGCCATAGCTCCACATGCAGATTAATGAAAGAGAATAATTTTTCAGTAGCACAATAAGCATAACGCTTTGTAATAAATTTTACACACTTTATTAATCTAAATGTCATGCTGAAAATTTTTAGCTTTAACATAGATACCAACATCTTACGCTTTTTTGTAAGACAAAAATTTTATAATAAATTTTACCTTTTTAAATCGTTGTAATCTGACGATTAAATAAGACAAAATTTTCTATTAAATTTTTGCTTAAATATATTTTATTTTGATCTAACATTTGTATCTAAATAGGTAAAATTTTGTTATTGTGTGTAATATACTTTGCACAAACACCAACATTTACTTCACAGTGTACCAAATTATGAAGTGGTTTCACAATAGTATAAAATTTTAAGTGTACATAAAATATTCGATGTTCGTTCTAATCTCATTGATAAATTGTTACCTTCTGTTGCAATCGTTCACTGCTTTTAAAATTCTCATGTCGGAATATTTTCATTCAAAAATGATTAATTTACTATGCATATTACTATGCATTTACTATTAATTACTTTCTTGCAATGTTCAGAAATAATTCAAAATCATTATTATCTAGCAGATGTACGCTTCCTTGTTGGCATCAGCCATATTCTTCACATGTTGATTAATGGATGTGAATAATACAGGGTGTCCAGCGAATAAGACCCTGATTTCAAAATTAAATATCTCAAAAACAAAGATCAATAGAATTATGCGGTAAACGGTTTGTTTATTAGCTAAGCTGTAAAAATGTTGTACAGAAGTTTCAAAAGTTAGTTTAAAAATCCGCTAACAGATGGCGCTGTAATCGCAATGCCTATAAATTGTGTTTTGAAGTCGAGAGCCCTAGCGTCTCATTCCTAGATGGCTTCCTATGGAAGAACGAAAATTGGAAAGACCGCTTTTTCGTTGGGGTGATGTGCAGAAGTGGAGGCATCTGGTCACAGAATTATTGCATCAATGCTTCAATTTTAGAGAATTTCAATTAATAGAATTTTTAATAAAAAGTTTAGCAATCATTAAAGAACTTAAAAAATATTTTATTTGGGTAATGTGCAGAAGCGGAGCCATGTGTTGACAGAATTGAGATTTGTTTCAAATTTTGTTATAAGCTACTTCGGTCCGGATACCAATATCTCTGTGGTATGTCTTTTCTCTCCTAATTGGTAGATCGTGGAATCGAGTCCAGGTAGAGGAGGATTTGGAAAAAAAATGGAAATCTTTACTTTTTAATATTTATTTAAACTGTGAAAAAAGTTTGAATAAAAAAATCCAAAGTTTCTGGTATTAAAATTTAATTAAGCTAAAAGAATCTCCTTTTTTAAAAAATCCTTGAGCATTTATAATAATGTTTCATAAATCCTTTTTTTTAATTGTAAAGAATAGTTTGAATGAAAAAATACAAAGTTTCTATTTTAAAAAACTTAATTAAGTTAAAAAAATAATTTTAATTTTAGAAACACGTCTTCATTTTTTTTATCAGTAAGCACAGAAATATGGTGCAGCACCTAGCGATAGGATCCGAAGTGTTCGAAAGGAATGCAGCATCCAAAATACTTTTGCTTTGACGTTGATGATATGACTTATCATCAATTCCTTTTAAAAAAGAAATAATTTAATGCATAATTTATGTCTCTAAAACTTTGTTTACAAAGAAAACAAATATATGTGTTGTGCTAAAAACTAAAGTATTATGCCGTGATTTAAAAATAAATTAAAAGTGAAAAATTACTCTTTTTTTATAATAATTCAGGTATAAACAATAATACCAAAATATTATGCCGTGATTTAAAAATATAAAAAATAAATAAAAAGTACAATTTTTTTTTCTCTAAATTTATGCATTTTGACTTAAATAACTATATGGCATTAAAGATTGAATTTAATAAAATATTTAAAAAATCCTTATAATGTTTTCTAAACTTTTTATTGAAAATTCTATTAATTCAAATTTTCTAAAATTAAAGCGGATGCAATAATTCTGTGACCAGATGTCTCCACTTCTGCACATCACCCCAATGAAAAAATGGACTTTCCCAATATTCATTTTTACGTAGGGAGCCATCTAGGAATGAGACGCCAGTGCTCTGGATTTCGAAGCAGTTTACAAGTATTGCGATTATAGCGCTATCTGTTAACGGTTTTTGCAACTAAATTTTGAAACTTCTGTATAACATTTTAACAGCTTAGCTAATAAACAAACCGTTTACCGCATAATTCTATTGATCTTTGTTTTTGAGATATTTAATTTTGAAATCGGGGTCTTATTCGCTGGATACCCTGTATTTTAGTAGGACAATAAACATAGCGCTTTGTAATAAATATTCATACCTAGTTAAACAAATGCTATGTTGATTTTTTTTTTTTTTTTGAATTAACATAGTCGTGGAAAAAAAAGTAAACACCCTCTACTAACTCCTCAACAAATTATCGTAGAAGAAAGTTACTGGTACCGAAAGATTGGAAATAAAGTCTACTTTTAAATTATGTATATAAAATTTGTTTAGGGAGCCATCTACATATTAAAACTAGGCATAACTTTGTTTCTTTTTTCAATAGCAGACACTATTCTGACAGCATAAATGAACTCTACACCCTTCAATTAGTCTAAAAATAAATTTTTATGCAATTCGTAACATAAGTATCCGAGAAATTTATTATTTTAAAACGAGCGTATTTTAAGGGCTGTATCCAAATTGAAGTTCCATATTCGATTGTTAACCGAGAGAGCTCCCTTCTTGATCAAGGAATCTTAGGCAGTGAATTAAGCCTGTCAGATTCATGGAACTATTAATAAAGAGGAACCGACATGTCCTGAAAATAGTGAAGCTTCAACTGCAACCGCTATCGCAGACGTTGTTTACTGCCGGTGGAAACTTCCACCAGTAGATTTATATAGAAATCTTCAACTTATTTAAACGCCTTATTGTTACAAAATTTCAGTCATAAATAATGGTAGAAACAGATCTTTATTTTTACTGGTAGGAGTTTACTTTGGTGGTAGTTAAGTCTTGCGTTTCCGCCATATTGTGACAACCAGGGAAAAAAACTGACAGTTTTACAAGGTATACTGACACCAGTAAAAACAAATAGAAAATTTTACGATGTTTTTGAGAAAAACTTTCATTAAAAAGACGCTTAAATAAGACGAAACTTTCTATTCAATTTTATTGGTGGGATGTTTGTCCTGGCGGTAATCAGAAACTGAAGATCCGTTTTTAAAAAAATCAGCCGTCATCTTGTGACAACCTTCTCAGTTACTTCACTCGCAACTGGTAGACAGTACCCTATGTGTCTCCTCCTCTGTATTCATAACTCCATTGTTAGATTACAGGATAGCATAAGAAATTTCAAAATATTTAGTCACTTCTATCATAGACGGCCCATTAAACCATCATTTTACCATTTTTAAAGTATAATTTGAAAACTACTTGGAAGACAAATGTGAAACTTTGGACATCCATAAAGCTGGACTTAATAAATGTGAAACCATCAAAAAAATTGTAGGTTGCAATTCATAATTTTTTTTAATTAATTTCATAATTCATAATTCATATCAGAAAATTAAAAAAAATTGCAAATTCAATGTATTTATGTTTGGGTATATTAGTATTATTGCGACACAAAAAATTAGAACATTAGGATAATAATTTCAGAAGTTATAAATAAAAATATGAAAATGCAGGGTTCGCAGCGTTCCTAAAATTTTCGCACTTTGCTACCAGTATTTTAAATAAGAATTCTTCGTGGTAGATTCCTTTAATATCTGTAATAGGATTTTAGAATGAAGATTATCGTTTTAAAATAGTGGTAGGAAAGTGCGAAAATTTTAGAAACGCTGCGAGCCCTGAAAATGTAATTTAACATTAGAAGCACTAAATTTTGAATATTTATAATTCAAAAACTTATTCAAATGGCTTGAAATTAGGTGTCTAGCTATAGTTTGAACCAAAGATTTGAAATATCTCGTTAAAATTGGGTAATTGCCTTTGAAAAAAAAGAAGTTTGAATTCGTTTTAATATGTATATGGCCACCTAAGCAAATTTTATATACGTCATTTAAAAGTAGACTTCATTTCCAATCGTTCGGTACCAGTAACTTTTGTCTACGATAATTTGTTAAGGAGTTAGTAGGGGGTGTTTCCTTTTTTTTCCACGACTGTATACCTTACGCTTTTTTTGTAAGGCAAACATTTTATGATAAATGTTACCGTTAACACTAGGACGAACGGAAGGAGTCGATCCGACTCCGGTCATATGATTAAATGTCAACTGGAACCAGAAATTCATGCATAAAATAAGTTAAATTTAAACTACGCATTAAATAAATCAGTCAAACAATTTTAAATAAAAATTTTGGTGTCAAATATTTTTATGAAACTTGAGTAAAATTTCCGGGCGTTCTAGTGTTAACCCCTTGAGGGGCGGTGGTATTTTTATGAAACCGCTTAATTTTAATTTCCAAATCCCACAACGGCGCCAGAATTTTGCTAAAAAAATTTCGGTTAATTATATGTGAGAAATATAGCTTTTTCTTATTTATAAATAAATTTGTTTTCAAATTCCGGTGTCACTCATTAATTTGAACAATTTAGCAATGAAATTGCTTTGCCCCTGAAATGGTTAAATCGTTGTAATCTGTCGATTAAGTAAGGCAAAATTTTCCATTAAAATGTTGCTTAAATACCTTTTATTTGGATCAAACATTTGTATATAAATAGAAAAAAAATGTTATTGTTTGTAATATACTTTAGTCAAACACCAATATTTATTTTACAATGTAACAAATTATGCAGTGGTTTCACAGTACTGTAAAATATTAAGTGTACATAAAATATTTACTATTCTTTCTAATCTCATTGATAAATCGTTACCTTCCGTTGCAGCGGTTTGCTGCCTTTAAAATTTACATGTCGGAATATTTCCATTCAAAAATGATTAATTTACTGTTGCGACGTAAGGTGCTTTTCATTTCTTGTAATGTTCAGAAATAATTTATGATCATTATTTTGCGATTTCAGATGTAAGCATCTTTGTTGGCATCAGCCATATCTTCACATCATCACAATTTTTCAGTAGCACAATAAGCATAACGCTTTGTAATAAATTTTCACACTTCATTAATCAAAATGTTATGTGGAAATTTTTCAGTGTTAATTTAGTAAAATTTGAATTTGAATTAAATTAATATTCTGCTTGCTAATTTAAATATGTTTACTTTTGATCAAGCATTTGTAATACGTCTACCGGAAATTTCTGTCCGATAATGTTGTTTCATGCCTACTTTAAAAAAAAATTCAGATTTCTTCATTGGCACTACTTTTTTGTAATGGTAAAATTCCCATTGTTTTCACAGTTCTGTCCGATAATGTTAATTCGCGCCTACTTTTTTAAAATTCAGATTTCTTCATTGGCACCACCTTTTTCAAATGATAAAATTTCTGTTTGTTTCACGATTCACATTAAGGTGAAAACAATCGGAATTTTACCATTTCAAAAAAGTGGTGCCAATGAAGAAATCTGATTCTTTTTTTTTTTAAAGTAGGCATGAAATCAGTGTTGTTAGTGATTTACTTTTTTTTAATTTCAGATTTATTGATTGCCACCACTTTTTAAAAATGGTAAAAGTAACTTTAATTTCGCTTTAATTAATATGTCCTTAAATAACGCGCATTTTACCGTTTCAAAAAAGTGGTGCCAATCAAGAATCTGAATTTAAAAAAAGTAGTCCATTTGGCAACACTTCATGAAATAACATTATCATACAGAACTTTCCGGTAAACCTAATATTTGAATAGCAGGGTTACCAGTTTTTTTATTATTATTAAAAAACATTCGAATTCATACCGGAATTTTTGAAAGATGAATTTCTACTTTAGGTAATCACAAAAAGTCTGATCACAAACAAAGAAAATATTGTTATACGTAATTTCTGGCATGAATGCAAAGTTGTTAAATTGATAAATAGAACAAACTGTCAACCCTACTGAATATATAAAATTTTGCTCCTGTGTATAATCTACATCTGTCAAACTCCAACATTTATTTCAAACTGTAACAAATTGTGCAGTGGTTTTAAAATAATATAAAATATTATGTGTACGTAATACATCTACTTCAATATAGATTTTATAACTAGAAAACAGGAATTCGCTTTTCCAGAAATTAGTGTCGCCCCCGATGAAAATAAAACAACTATATAAATATAGATACAGTAGAGTCTCAATAATCCAAGTTAATATGGACCAAGCTCACCTCGGATAAGCAAAAAACTCTGATAAACCGGATTTACACAAATCGTCACCAACTAAGGAGATGAAATATAAATTTTCACTTAATTCATTAATTACGTAGTTCATAGTTTTTTTTAATCGAACTCATACATTTGGAATGGATAATTTTCTTCTTATGGACTGATGGCTTCCATGATTATGAAACAGCTATTATAAATGAAGTGTTAGATGAAGATGAAGGAGCAGCCGCAAAAAGTTAGAACCCCGATCTTCAGCTAGAATTTTACCAATCAGATCAGTGTAAAAGTAATTGTTCTGAGTTCCAGATGTTTTTGGAACTTTTTGAAACACATAGCAGTGATCACTCGCCAAATGTTCCACAATTGGTTTAGATTTAATGATTCCGTTGAGGCTTGAAAATAACCCTATTTTTAGCTTGGAAAATCCAATAGAATGAAGCGACAGGCAATAGCAATACGTTTCAGTTCGTAGAATAGTATGTTTGATGGAAGCATTACCCTCGTCAGTTAAATCGTTTGGCAGAAAATGAAGGAAGCAGACCTTTTGCTGGACATTGGAGGTGACATTTATAGTGTCAGTGTTACACAGTACTGCAACATCTGGGTACATAGAAATTCCGCTGCCTGTTAAACCATAAAGCGCTGCAATAGAGAATTTTACTACATCTTGTGTACAATGCATCGCAAAATTTCCAACTTTTTAAAATGTTACAAAACAGCATAGCAAAGCAGTATTTTCAAATTTAAAATGACGTGTTAAAACAAAATTAGCAGTATTTTTAAATTTAAAATGACGTGCAAAAACAATTTATGAAATTATAGGGTCGAAAGACTAAAACTTCTTTTGGCATTGTATACAAGTACATTAGCTACCTGAGAGTTGGTAAAAGGTTGTAGAATCTGGTGCTAACCATATTGAATGAAGAATTTTGTTGTATTAAAAAAAAATTGCCGAAAATCAGTCGAACATGTTTGTACACCTAAATAATTTATGGAAAA
Organism: Maratus speciosus; assembly: GCA_963932465.1. Taxonomy (NCBI): domain Eukaryota; kingdom Metazoa; phylum Arthropoda; class Arachnida; order Araneae; family Salticidae; genus Maratus; species Maratus speciosus. Next base: position 248,193,372 of record OZ010797.1, on the reverse strand, counting down.
AACCTTTGAAAACATAACAAATAAATGCATGTAATAAAGATGTTTACATAAAATTTTGCATTTACTTTCAGGGTAACTAAAATATTTTATTTACAATTAAAGAGAAAGGTACATAGTATACAGGGTGGTTAAAAATGTCATATCCAAACGGCACGTGTGGGTGCGTCAAGTCATGAGGGTCAAGAATTACATAGGAACTGGCGGTCGGAAACCCGATCGTGACGGTGCAATTGCATCGTGACCGTCACGCAAAGAAAAGATAACAAACTGTGTAAAAAAAATATTTTACATAAAACTTAATCAAAGTACAAAATACAAATTGAAAATCTTACAACTCATAACAAGTATTCAAAATGAGCCCCATTAGCGGTGATCATAACTGCCAACATGTTATGCTTTTTTGTACCACAAAAATTTTACCGTAAATTTTGCCTTCTTAAATCGCCGTAATGTGCCGATTAAATAAGGAAAAATATTCTATTAAATTTTTGTGGTACAAAACAGCAGAGTTGGCAGCTATGGCTGTGATGCATGCACCATATTCGCACCGCAGGGAATGACGAACACCTTCCAGAAAAGGAAAGCCAGGAAAAAAATGAAAATTTGCAACCAGACAAATTTAAAAGGCAAATTTCTTAAATTAAAGAAGCCCCAAAGTCATCAAGCGGTCCAGTTTAATTGCAAGCTGAAAGTACTGAAAAATTTTAATAAAATATATATAATTAATTTCTTAACATCCATTTTATTATTACTATTGTCGCCTTTTTTAAAAAAATAGTGAGCTTTTCAACGTTCATATTGTGTATATGTGATTGAATCAAGGTGGAACATTGCATTTCGTCTTATGACTTTATGAAGGCTACCGCCGCGGCGAGCAGCCTCTTTCCGTCCGCAGCCCTTTATTCTACTCTTATTCCGACTCTTTTGCGGAGGCTACGTTCGTAGGTCCCCAGCCACGTCTCGAGTATAAGAGATTCTAGCGGAAGCCAAAATGAAAAAAAAAAAAATCAAAAATTAAAACCGGATAAATTTAAAAGTAAAATTATACAAATTAAAGACACCGAAAATTGGTGAAAGAGGTTTCAGGGCCCTGTAGCTACTGTACGACCCGTGCTGCTTCTAGCTTATTAGTGGTCTAGCTCAATCTCTTGAAATGCCAGTCCTCTAAAATTAATTTCATTGAATAAAAAATATAAATAAAGTCGCACAATTAGATTTGGGTATGTAAAACATTTTCCCTCTTAAAAATAGAAAGACCTATTGTTTTGCGCATGTGCATTTAAAGAAAATTTTCGACAATTTCGATTGACTGGTTATTTCCAACTATGCAAATTATCACATTTTTATGAACTAGTCACTTTCTTTTTTTGACGCTTTATTACATTGAAGCACATTTAATAAATGAAACACAATTTACTTCTGGGTAAAAAAAGACTTTTATCTTCAAAAATAAAAATATTTCTATTCCATCGTGCCCAAGAAAAAAACTGTATTTAGTTTTTTTTTCTTTATTTAACACATATATACCTAACCATCGAAAACCCATTTTCAATCTGTTACCTTGTTGTTTGTCGTAATAATTTTGTCAAAAATATTTCATTTTCTTTGATAGCACTAGAAGCTTCTTATAGTTGTAATGATCTGGAAATTTTAAAAACTTCTTGTATGAAGTTGAATTAGAAAGCAATTATGTTGGCTTCTTCCAAACTTTCATGGATGATTTATGAGCAATATGTTTCTTCTTAAATGTTTAATTTATCAAAAATTGATAGTTGAAACATTATTAACCGTGATGAAAGGTGGAAGGTATATTTTTGGAACTGTAATCTTTACAATAAATTAGATTAAACTATTTGTAACTGAATGATAAACAATTTTTCTGAAATGTAATTTTCTGTTTTAAGGTACAGTCGTGAAAATAAAAGTGATTACCCGATACTAATTTTACTCCAAAATTTTATAAAAAGATATACAGGGGATGTCCAAGAAATAATGAGACTGAATTTTCGCGCAAAGCAGAAGGCCAAATGGGCGGTGATTGCGGGCGGTACGTGCGGTGGGGGCCGTCAGCTACAGAGTCTGGCGGAAATCAGTTCGCCTCGATTTTGCTTTGAAATCTATTAATACCAGAATACAATGCTACAAATCTCTGTATTTAAACATGAGTGTTTTCCCTCCACTATTCGCTGGAGTTATATTTTTGCCCGATTACAGATGGACAAAAAAATTGTATTTCAATCACAGTGTTTTCTTCGATTATTCTGAGACGTACGGATTTATCTTTTGATTACACTTCGACATCTGCTCTCTCTATTCACTTCTATTACTTATTCTTTGAAATCTGACTAAAAAAATAGTTACCTTTTGTTGCTAAAATTCGTACCTTTTGAACTTTACGTATCGAAATATTTCTTTTGTTACATGATTAATTGCCTTTGACTCCAGCCTTATTTTTGGCAGAGTACAAACGACCAACAAATCTATATTTAAGGGTAAAGTTTTGAAATGACGAAAAGTTCTATTTATTATTATTATTATTATGTTAGAACCTTTAAAAATGTAGTACATTCACAATAGTAAAATTATAGCCGTATAAGTTGTAAACGTTGAACACGGCAGATTGATATTACTTCCGAAAGCAAATCTCGAAACACAGATTCTCGGACGTTTTGCCTCAATAACTTTTGAACAAATTAGTGATTTACATATTTCACGTTTTTAAATAAATTGCATACATTTCTCTACAAAATATATCAGAAAAAATAAACAAACAAATTTCTTATTTACGTTATAACAAAACTTTATAATGAAATATTTTTAATTTGAATTTTTATTAGAATTTAGATTTTTTTCGTTTTTTATTGTTGTTTGTTTCAGATATGCAGTAGAAAAAATAAATGACAATTGAAAAATATGGAATCTGGATATAAAATTTTTGCAAAACTGTTTTACAATACTAAAATTTGGTTATTGTATTTTTTAATTTAACAATTTTCTAAATTTCTGTAAAACATAAATAAATAAATGCAGCAAAAAAAGTTAAAATTATTAACTGGCCTTCTAATCCACGATCAAACTTTATCTATTTGCGCCATTTAACACATAGGATGCGGAAAACGTTAAAATACGCTTTTGTAGATTGGTGGAAGAAATTAATATAGTACCGGATATTCTGCAGGAATTAAAAGGAGGTGCAAACCATTCGTACTTCCTTTCGTTTGGTTTTAATATATGGTGGCATTTGTAAACATGAAGGAGAAATTGCCGGTTTTCATCGTAAAATATGCCTTGCTGAACCAATTCGAGTTCTACATGGATGGATAGTCCTTGAATTCAGATACGCTTCTGAAGTGTTTTTAACCCTTTATCTACTGACGGTACTTATAAGTACCACTCACTTTAAACTTTTATACCATAGTGAATATTACTAATATTCTAATGGTACTTTGCAAAAAACGCTCTTTTAACTCAAATTTATCGGAATACATGGCAGCAGTAGTTACAGGTTTATTATTTTAGAGAGGAATGAGGCTATCTTTGAAGCAGTCGATGTATTTTCTGCCGACATTTTCTACAGATTGCCACGCTCGTCTTTTCATTACTGCAAACACAGTAAAGGATATAAGATAAGTGTTGGATTTTTTTTATGTGTTCACTATGATCTTAGAATACAATTTGATAAGCTATTATAGATGAAAGGTGCATGTATTTGATTTAACAGTTGAATTACTCGGAGGTACTTATAAGTACCGTCAGTACACTGCGTGTTGGAGAAAAACTTCTTGTTTACTTTTCGTCTGTGTAGTTATCCATCGTTTTCATCTGCTTTAAAATGTAATTACTAAAATGTTGTGTAGTAATGATTTCCCTGGTATTTCTTTTCTGTTTCCTTGTTATTTTTTATAGGAAATCGCAAAAGTTGTGGCACCGGCTCGTTTTTGCTATGCTAGAAACGGCATATGTAAATTCATATATTGCCTATGTGGAGATGCGAGAGAACGTGTTGTCCCTGGAATGTAGATGTCGCATAACTAAAGGATAAGCTAATAAGATAGAAACTTAAAGAAAAATAGTTTTTGTTTAACACTTCCAGGAGCAAAGCATTTTCAATTCTAAAGTGTTGAAACAAAGAATTGGATCCGGAATTTGCCAAATGATTTATTTGTAAATAAGAAAAAGCCTATATTTCATATACTTGTTAAATCGAAAATATTTTTTGGTGCCAGTTGAAATACCTTGTGGGTTTTTTGTTATGATATTTTAGTCATAGTGTACTGACGGTACTTTAAAGTACCACTTTAATTAATTACCTCTAAATAATTAAATTTCTCACGGATGAGTATTTTTTTTTATATTTATCCTTTAATTTTCATTCTAGTAACTGAAGAAAAATATTATGTGAAAAAAATTGCAGTAGATCATAATGCCGTAGATAAAGGGTTAAGCATGTACCTCCAACCCATGGGCAGTTATGATCCTTTACGTCTCGCGCTTTATCACCTATTTAACGAACATTATGCTTTTGTGGTCATTTTCGACAATTACGTACGCAACGTACGTCATGATATCTCGCTGAGTTTTTAATTAGACATTCCGAATTACCAACAGAAAGTTTTAACTCCTATATTTGCTGTACGAGGTGATCGATTTCCCATGTATACAGTAAAAGACAATTAACGATTAAATTTTTGTGATTTCAATTCAAAATTACTAAAAATAAATCTTCTAGATGCGACAACACTGGCGGGTAGAGACATAAGTTTATACTTGGGGCAACTGGGCCATGATTTTACATTGTGACTCTGGAGCTTCTGACAATTCAGCTTCAAAAACCTAATGTTCATTTAAATTAAAGTCTGAACTTCTGTAAATGTGTTCAGTTAGGTTCCTTCTATGAGACAAAAATGCTCAAAATTAAATTTAATATTTAAAAATATAAAAATATGCATATTTCATCTTTCTTTCCTCATGGGTCCAGTTGCCCCATAAAAATGGAGTAAGTGGAGCAGGAGGGTCTATGTTTCGCACGCGTTTATTTTTTTTTCATATGGGATATCAGGTCCTGTTTGAAAAAGTATAAAAATCTTAAAAAAATTTAAACCAAGCAGATCATGTAAATTATATATCAACTAAAGAGCGTTGTAAGGGAAACCTTTGCTGTCAATATGTCTAAAAAAAGTACTAAAAGTGAAAATGTTAGATTTTTTTAAACAAAAAACATAAAAATTAAGTAAGTACTTATGTACTAGTATGTATAGGTAATAAGTCACATGGGTATTTTAATGAAAAAAATAGCAATGTAAATTTATGAACAAACGACTACGTAAGTACTTTTAGTCCAAGAGCTGTTAAACATTTTAGGGAAGGTATTTGAGGCACCCTGAAAATTTGTGCAACACTTCGTTTATAATGGCTGAATACAAAATCGAATGTCTGGCTGAAGGATCGCGGCCCAAAAACCGTGCCAGACACGTGTCAAGTGCCGTTTTTTGACTACCCAAAGAAAAATTTATTTGAGGCACGCTGAGATTCAAACAGAATAATATTTATACTTAGAAAAAAATATCTTGAAAACGACAGACACTTTAGTCGGCTCAAAAACTGTGCCAGACACGTGTCAAGTGCCATTTTTTGACTACCCAAAAAAGGTATTTGAGGCACGCTGAGATTGAGGCAGAATAATAGTTATGCTTAGAAAAAAACATTTTGAAAATGACAGACAATTTAGTCGGCACAAAAACTGTGCCAGACATTCGATTTTGTATTCAGGCATTACAAAAGAAGTGTTGCACAAATTTTCAGGGTGCGTCAAATACCTACTCAAAAATATTCAACAGCTCTCCTACTATTTATCTGTATGCAAGGGTCGCATTATATAGGGAAAATTTTATTGTTCCTACCAGAACCCTTAATGAGTTACTTTCATGATCATTTTAGTTAACATATTCTAAAGAAAAGTGCTATGAAGATATTGTTTACAAAATAGTGGTAGGCGCAATATAAAGTTTCCCTATAGAATGCGACCCTGTGTATCGTACAATTTCCAGACTTGGCTATCTCGCTTTCAGGGGCAAGTTACTTGCATTCGTAAAATTTTGAAACAATTTATTGACACCAGTATTTACAAGAGAATCGATTTGTAAACAAGTAAAAGTATATTTTCGTGTACTTAATAAAGGTGAAATTTTCATTATAAAATTCCGGTGTCAATGTGGCAATAGGGTTTAAAATTATGTGATGCCATAACGGCATCACCGTCTCTCAAGGGGTCAAGTAATTTGGTTTGATACCACCCAATATGCTATTTTTAAATTTTATTACGTAATTTTAATAAAGTATTCTATAATTTTCTTTATTGTGAGCAAAAAGAATGGAGAAATTTATTTCCCGCAGTAAGAGAAACTAAAAAAAAATTATTTATAACTATTGGGGTAACTGGATCCAGCATGGTCCAGTTACTCCGGATACATTTCCCAGTTACACCATTCTTGAAAATTTATGGGGTAACTTGCACACCGAGCTTACATTCGAAACGTGAAGTAAATATGTATAGATACCTAATAATAATAATGTAGTTATATGCCTAATCTTAAAAAAAAAGATTGTTTAATAAAAGTACTTGCAGTATTTTAATAAAAAGCCGAGGAAGTTCAACCATATTGGTTCAACCATTATCATGTAAATAGCTGATTTTTTTTATTATTATTATTTAATTGTACCTTCAAAAGAGCAAGTTTTATTGCATTTTTCCTGTTTTTAGTTAAACTTTTGATTGGAAACGAATCGAAATATTTCAGTTACCACCTTCATTTATTGCAGCAAATACTTCGACATTTGGTGTGATATTAATTGTGCAATTCCTAACATATTGTTGTTGTTGACGGTAAAAAAAAAACACTACCTCATCAAACTGTTATGCCAAATCTGGCGGGTTTAAGATTAATAAATTCAGAAATTTCAGGTACCCAACGGAAAGCGTTTATATTAATTTTGCTTTACTCACGAAATATCTATGATTATAATAGCCAAAATAACTAATCAAACTTTCTGGAGAGAATGTAGAATTTCTTAACGATAGTTTTATAAATTACGCATAAATGCTTCACCTGCCTTTTATAGTGTTAATATAAAAAGTAATGACGTTAATTGATTCGAATGTTTTTAGGGAATTGTTAGCCATCGCCGTTTTCACTGATAACACAATTTATGTTTTCAGCATCAACAAGCCTGCTTAAAATCTCGGACAATTTTTGACAGATATCGGGCCTGTGAAAGGTAAAACAGTATAGCAGAAACGTGGGAACAAGCATTTGTTTTATGAAAATATACGTTGCTAAACATATAGGATATATTTAACCCTTTCTGGGGAGAGTTACGTCTATTCGCAAAATGCTGAAAGGAGTGACTGACACCAGAATTGTATTTTTTTTTTTTCATACACAAATGTCGGTAAACAAGATGAACGTACTGTACATACAGTGATTTAAAGACAATTTACAGAATACAATTGTCTGATAAGGAACTACGAGTAGATATACATATAAATTTGAAAATAACTATAATTTCCAAAGTCTATTACTGAAAATCGTACACATCATTCAAAGAAAGTCTAAAAAAGTAAAATGACTGTCAAAGATGATAAGTGTCAGTAGATCGTGTAGTTCAATGTAGTTCTGTCCTATGCTATATGTCAAAATGACTTCAGTAAAAAAAACAAATTCAGCCCATAGAAATACCACTCAGAAAGAGTATTTAAGGAGACAAGGGACATTTAAAACCTTAAAAATCAATTTTTTTTTGTAAATTTCACTTTAAATATTATTCAAGGGTACATTATATGCATTATGGCAAGCATTTATCACAAAAAGAAATGAAAAAAAAATTTTTTTGAGAAAAAAATGGAATTAGCGTTGTCTTAGAAATTTTCGAAATGCCCCCTGCGCGTTCCATATCAATGGAAATCCCCAATATTTTTAATAAAAGTTTGGTTTATATATATATATAAATAAAACTGTGCATCGAATTTTATATATTTGAAGGTAAAGATTTAAAAAAATCAAAATTTTTCAAAATTTAAAAAAATAAATAAAATTTTTAAATTTTTCAAAAAAAAAATTTTTTTTTTGTAAATTTCCCTTTAAATATTACTCAAGGGTTCATTATATGCATTATGGCATCTATTTATCACAAAAAATAAAAAATAAATTATTTTTGAGAAAAAAATGGAATTTTACGTGTCATCTTAAAAATCTTTGAAATGCGGCTTGCGCGTTCCATATCAGTAAAAATCCCCAATATTTTTTATAAAAGTTTGGTTTACATATATAAATAAAACTGTGCATCGAATTTTATATATTTGAATATAAAAATAAAAAAAAGAAAAGAAAATTGAAAAATTTTGAAATTTTTTCGAAAAAATTTCATTTTTATTTTTTATTTTTTATATATTTTTTTTTACCTCAAAAATATTTTTTTTTACATTTTTTTTTATAAATGCTTGCCATAATGCATATAATGTACCCTTGAATAATATTTAAAGTGAAATTTACAAAAAATAAAAAATTTATTTTTAGGGTTTTAAAGGTCCCTTGTCCCCTTAATAAAAGAAAAGTTAAGTTCGTTGTAAATGTCACACAATTTTCTGTAGTTCGAACGGGACATTACTACGTGTCTGATATTCCATTCAAAAGGGATGTTTTTAATATCATAAAAAGAAAATGAATAAAGAAAGAAAATAGAAATAAATAATCCACGTATAACACATTTGCATTTATCAGAACACCGTCTTTCAATTTTGTGTAAATGAGCTGGAAAAGCAACGACCGTTGAGACAAAATAAGCACAAACTTGTGAATAACATAATAAATACGTGTTGACATGTTTATCCCTTTAAGGGGCGCCGTTTGCAATCAGTAAACGGTTAATTTTAATGCCCAAAGTGCCAAATGGCACAAGTTATTTTTTAGTACAGTTTGGATCTCAAAACATATGTGAAGAAAAGCATTTGATTATTTTTAAATAAATTTGTTCGTAAATTACGGTGTGAATTAATTATTTGAACATTTTTGCGGCAGAAACGCCTTGCCCCTGAAAGGGTTAAAAATGCCTTATGTATCTCAAACCTTTGTATTGTTTGTCCATCGATACTGCCAGTCTAGCATACATTTCTTTCTTAAGTGATTTTTTAATTTGCTGACTGGTATCGGCATGTCCACTATTTTGTCATAGATATTTTCCTCTATAATGGATTTAGCCGAATAGTTAGCATGCTCATTACCTTTAATCCCAACATGGGCCTTAACCCAACCATAATGTACTGTTTTCTTCTGCATAAGGCGCACTTTTTAAAAATGTCAAATAAAAGGTAATCATTAGGAAATAGGCGTTTAAGTGAAGAAACTGAAGATAGACTGTCCATGTAAATATAAAAATGTTAAAATTACTTTGATGACACCACTGCAAAGCCTCAGAAATTGCCACCAGTTCAGAATGATATATAGAATTTTAAAAAAAATAATAATTTAATACGTTACTCATAAATTATCTCATCTACTAAAAACGCTGTCTATTCATGTACTTAATAAAAGGAAATTTTTCCTTCCATTCCTTCCATATTCTGGTGTCAATGTGGCATTTAGGGATTAAAATTAAGTGGCCCAAAAATGAACCACTGCACTTGAAGGGGTTAATATATATCAAAGAAATGAATTTTTAAATGTTTCTGTAATTTAAATGTCTAAAATTCAAGTACTTTTAATAAAAGAAATTTACAAACTTTTGCTTATAACCCCTGTAACCCTCCGTCTACCAGACGGGTCCATTGGACCCGACAGGTACATACAAAATATTCATTCAAACCAGAAATTTCTTTAAAATAAACTAAGTATATAAACCACACAAAAATAAGGTAAATAAATAAGTTAAATAGTTTTAAATAAAAATTCTGGTGTTGAACGTTTTATTAAAACTTGAATAAAATTCCCGGTAGATCTAGGGTTAAATATGAGAATTATATTATGTCAAACAACTTCATATGATTTTGATCACTGTTACCTTCATATCCTCCTCACCCTATGTAAGTAGCATCTTTAGAATCAGTTCACCTTTTGGTAACGCATTATTATCAATAATTTCTTTTTTCCCTTCTTTGACGTTTCTTATTTTCTCTTTAGTTGGTTTTCAATTCCTACTATTAATTCACACTCTCCCTATATTCATTTATATATATATATATTTATTTATTTATACACTTATATATCTTGTTCAAATTTTCAATCGTTAATAAAATACTCATTATTCATCCTATCAAGTTGAAATAATTTTTTTTAAACTTGTACTGGATGACAATTGATGTTAATACAGTTTTTTCAAATATTAATTCATTAATTAAATTTTAATTAATTAATTTTAGTTTTGCATGGGAAACAAAATGGCGGCCATTGGTTATTGAAGATCAATGAAAGTATTTTCAATAAGGGGTTACCATAGGGGAGACCCTGTTGTGTCGCCAAATAATTTAATAAATTCTGTCGCCAAGTTTGACGCCAATTTGGCGATATATCGCCAAATTTGGCGTCCAAAATGAGTCTCCAAAAGTGACGCCAACTTGGCGATATCTCTAATATTTCGCCAAATTCCCATAGACTTCCATTGTAAACCTACTTGCTTACAGAAAATCAACAAATTGAGATATTTTAATGCAACAAAAAACTAATATTAGCTTAAAGGATTGTATTAAATTTTTCTTTGATGACCTAAGTAGGAATTGACTTTAAAAGCAAAATTTTTATATTACTTGTTTTATTGTTTAGGACCACATTCATAACTGACATTTTCTGAAACTTTTCATTGAGCTCCACCTTCTAAACTTATTATAATAAAACTAGGCGGCTCTGCCCCCTGCTCACTGACGCTCGTCAACACCCGTGAATTGCGAAACAATTCACATTGGGATCGCTATGCGTCAAGAGCTCGCTTCGCTTGTTGGACACTTTTTGCAGCAACTCTAGCCAAAATGGGTACTATCATAAATCTTTTTAACTTATGAAATTTTCAAAACAAAATTAAGTTAAAAAAACAGCAATTGAAAACTTCGTTGAAATCACAATTAAAAATGCATTTAGTTGGTGCTACCAATAGGCATAAATCGTTTTAACATTATGAAATTTACCAATTTTTGAAGTGCAAAATAATTAACTAAAAAAAATTTACCTTGGAACACAATTAATTTAAAACTTATTGCGCATAATATTGTACAAAACGGCTAAAATTTATTTCGAAAAACTCTTGGAAAAGCATTACCTGACACCAAGATATTTCAATATAAATCAATAAACACTATCCAAATTTCGTTCGGCTTGAAAAATACAATATCCTTCAAACATTTGGCAAGTTAACAAAACGTAAACAACAAGTTTTCTGATGTGTCTATAAGAAACATTTGATCAAAAAGCTAATTTTCTGAATGCACCACGTGACCGTAAAAGGAACCAATGGCCATTGCTATTCTTACATCTGCCAAAAGATCGTACTGTGCTTAAAAATAGCTTCTCCTCTAAATTTTACTTTGCTGAATGAGATGTGAAGGCCAGTGAATATGACATCATATTTACAAAATCGCATTAAAATATTTCAATTTTATACCTACTCTAAATCTCATGACGTCATTGGAAGTTCCTAACACCGCCCCCTGAATACTAGGCCTGAGTGCTCACACAAAAATGACACAAAAGTGGCGGCTGCCGAAGGCGGATTTTTTTTAGCGTAGGTACGGTCCCTTAAATGTATACACCAGTATTTTATAAAAGATTTCTCTACCTTGTTTATTCTCAGAAAAATGAAGCGGAAAAAACTTCAAAAAATTATTGGTAGGAATATTTAAGGGACCGTACACACGCTGAAAAAAATCCGCCTTCGGCAGCCGCCATTTTTGGTCCAGCGCTCAGGCCTATTATTCAGGGGGCGGTGGTTCCTAACAAACCTTTCCTGTGCATTTCCTTTTTTTTCTGCTTTTTTTCGGGAGTTAACTCCTTCACACTATGGAAAGCTTTCCCAGAAATCGGTTGTTTCTTTGCAAAAATTCTACCGTGTGCCATAATACTTTTGGAATCCATATAAGAATGAATCCTTTCTTTCAAATATAACATCATTTTCCCTATCAGAACCATTCAGCCCTTCCGAGATTAAAGCATCATTTAAGCAATTGTTTCAAAATTCCTGAATTTCATTAAATATTCATTTTAATAAATTCGAAATTATGTAATTTTCAGAAATATTTTATTTTGTGTATACCAAGCATCTTTAAATAAATAGCAACAGTCCAGTCTATGTATGCGTAGGAATAAGGATCAGGAATATGACATCATCACTGACATAGTTGTAGTAAAATATTTTAATTCATGGATGAAAATGCATCTTTTATTTTCCGAATGACGTCATTATCTTCATCGTTAACATTTCGTTTACCATATTGCTTACTATGAAAGATTATTCACTGTCATTTTATTTACGCAGATTACTTAATATTATTTCTCAATAAATAATCTGTGTTCTGCTCTTACGCGATTAGTGCAGGAGTTAAACGTATGTAGAATTAAACGGAATCGTTTTAATATGTTTACATTTTATGGAAACCTTTGAAATTTTCCTTTTAAATGTGACGCCAGTTTAAGTGGTGAAACCACTCTTCTGATTGGTGGAATGTAATAAGTCAAATTAGTTACGTTACTGCGGCTGTTGCCCAAACGGCAAGCTACAAATTCAGCCCTATTTTAAAGACACGCAAGAATAATATGTACATAGATATTGCATAAAACCCTACTGAGATCGATTATAGTTATTTAAGTTTTATTAGAATTAAGGGGGTCCGAGACACATTTTAAAATAATTTTTATTTATTGAGTTAAAATTCTAATTTTTTTTTAGTGATGACCTTATCATTTAGTAGTGACCTTATCATTTGAAAACAAAATCACATGATAAAACTTCTCATAATTAAAAAAAAAAATATTTAAAATTTGTTGAAAAAGTGGGGTAAATTAAAATCGTTATAACTCGAAATATTATTTATAGAATTTGAATTTTCTTTCATTTAAATAAACAGAAATATATAGTTTTAATTTTGATTCAGCATTTTTAAAAATATTAATTTATAAAAAAATTAAAAATATTTCGCAAAAAAAAGTGGTGCAACTTAAAAAAAAAAAAAAATATTTTTCCAAAAGTAAATATTTTTTTTCAAATATGCTGAATCAAAATTAAAGCAAAACAATTGAAAAAAAAATAAGTTCCGAGTTTGAACCCTTTATCCTTAACGGTTCTCGAGTTATAAGAATTTAAATACGAGAAATGGTGAAAAAACCTATCATGAAGAAAAACGCATTTTTAAAAGAAGTCGTTTCCATGACAGCCATTGCTTGAAAGCTGGCTTTTGAAAACAAACCAAAACTAAAAAAATAATATTTTTTGTTCTAATTCAGATACTTTCTTCTATCTTGTACATAATATTTCAAAAACTAGTTACACATGTTAATACTTCAATATTTTTAGTTCAATACTATACCATCTTTGATTTCCATCTTAAATTTCTGCTTCAGTCAATTAAACGGACTAAAAACAAGTTAATCAATATCATGATATTTGTTAAAATTATTAGTTTTCCTTATTCTGTTATTATCAGATGTTTGCGAATAGCCGGCTTAGCAAAAAGCGAGTTCCCGCCTCTGCACGAGCCGTCGATGGACAACAGAACTACAAAAAATGAAGACCCTTCCGGCAGATTTTTTTCCAAATTCAGGGAGGACTTGTTTGACATAGCAAGAAACGTACACAAAAAATTTGGTTAAATTCTATGCATAACTTCATACAATTTTCGATGTCACAATAATGAAAATGGTACAGACATCGCAATTATAACGCCGCCTTCAGGCGGAATTTTTCCAAATTCTGGCAGGACCTTCGTGCCATGACCAAAAACAAACACAAAATATTTGGCTCAATTCTATGTATAACTCCATACACTTTTCGATGGTAGAATATTCAAAATTGCACAAAAATTGCTATAACAGCGCCCCCTAGCGGTGATTTTTTTTTCAAAATTCAGGGAGGACCTGCTTGCCGTAGTCAAAAACTTAAAATAAAAATTTGGTTCATTTCTATGTATAACTTCATACACATTTGGATGGTACAATATTCAAAATCGCACAAAAATCGCTATTACAGTGACCCCTACCGGCGATTTTTTTCCAAATTCTGGGAAGACCTGCTTGACATAGCCAAAAACTTAAAATAAAAATTTGGTTTAATTCTGTGCATAACTTCATACACTTTTGGATGGTACAATATTCAAAATCGCACAAAAATCACTATTACAGCGCCCCCTACACGCATTTTTTTTTCCAAATTCTAGGAAGATCTGCTTGCCATAGCCAAAAACTTAAAATAAAAATTTGGTTTAATTCTATGTGTAACTTCATACACTTTTTGATCATACAATACTCAAAATCGCACAAAAATCGCTATTACAGCACCCACTACCGGAGAATTTTTTCCAAATTCAGGGAGGATCTGCTTGCCATAGCCAAAAACTTAAAATAAAAATTTGGCTCAATTCTATGCATAACTTCATACACTCTTTGATGGTACAATGGCGACAGACAGACAGACATTTTCTATAAATATGTTTTTTGGTATCTCTGACCCCTAAAACGTGTAAATCCGTTGAAAACCGGAAGTCGAAAATAACTTCGATTACAATACTTTCTTCTATTGAAGATAGAAGGAAGTAAACACAGTGAAAATTTTAATGAAATAAAATGTTTTTGCAAAATTTGAAGATTTTTGTGTCCCGGACCCCTTAAATAATTTATTTCTAAAACATATTTTTCCTTTCATCTTCTAAAATTGCACTTTAATTTATGCTTCTTTACTGCAAATCAAATACACATTTTTCTTTCATCCTTTAATCACAACGAAGCATATTTTTAAAGTAAAATATGTTTCCGTTACTTAATAAAATCATTCTACTTCAGAAGTAAAATATAGCTAACCTAATGTCTCGGAACATTTGGTATCCATGTAGCTCTGTTTATTCATTTATTTTGTGCCATTTCACTTCTCACTTCTCACTTCGCTTATTACTTTTAAATTTCTCCTTTCAAAAGACTTCTATTCATGGATGATTAATGAGCTTTTGCGTATGGTGCTTTCAAGCTCATTTTGCTATGAGGAATTTTTAATTATCATATTTATGCTGTTATGCAGACAAGCAATGTTGTAGACATCTGTAAGATTTCCATGTGGTTATTTTCGAAATATGAAGTTCTAATAAAAGTGCGGTATTTCTTCTAAAGATCTTGCATTATAAGTAGTGATGGTCAGAACATGGAACTGTTAATAAAGAGGAACTGATATATCCTTAACACTAGAACGCCGAACAGATGTCAATTCGACACCTACCTATAAACTAACTGTCTGTTCGAATCAGAAATTTCTTCAAAAAATAACTTAAGGGGACGAGGGACCTTAAAAAACCTTAAAAATTAATTCTTTATTTTTTGAAATTTTGACTTTAAATATTATTCAGGGGTACATTATATGCATTATGACAAGCATTTATCAAAAAGAAATTTTTTTTAAAAATATATTTGAGAAAAAAATGGAGTTTTACGCGTCGTTTTAGAAATCTTCGAAATGCCCCATACACATTCCAAATCAATGAAAATCCCCAATATTTTTTATAAAAGTTTGGTTTATATATATAAATAAAACTGTGCAACGAATTTTATATATTTGAATATAAAGGTAAAAAAAAAAAAAAAAAAAAAAAAAAAAAAAAAAAAAAAAAATTAAAAATTTCAAAAATTTTGATTATTTTTTTTTTACACCTTCATATTCAAATATATAAAATTCGATGCACAGAATTATTTATATATCTAATCCAAACTTTTATAAAATATATTGGGGATTTTCATCGATATGGAATGCGCAGGGGGCATTTCGAAGATTTCTACGACGACGCGTAAAATGCCATTTTTTTCTCAAAAATAATTTTTTTTGTGATAAATGCATGCCGTAATGCATATAATGTACCCTTTAGTAATATTTAAAGTTAAATTTGCAAAAAAAAATGAAAAATAATGAAAAATTCTGAAATTTTGAAATTATTTCGAAAAATTTCAAAATTTTTCAAAAAAAAATTTTTTTTTAACCTTTATATTCAAATATATAAAATTCGATGCACAGATTTTTTTATATATATAAACCAAACTTTTATAAAAAATATTGGGGATTTTCATTGATATGGAACGCGCATGGGGCATTTCGGAGATTTCTAAAACGACGCGTAAAATTCCACTTTTTTCTCAAAAATGACTTTTTTTTGTAATAAATGCATGCCATAATGCATATAATGTATCTTTGAGTAATATTTAAGGTGAAATTTACAAAAAATAAAAAAATTATTTTTAAGGTCCCTCGTCCCCTTAAACATTAATGACACTGAAATATGTTAAACAATTACGTCAAATAATTTTTAAATAAATTTTTTGGTCTATTATACTTTTTTTAAAACTTACGTAAAATTTCGCGGCGTTCTAGCGTTAACCCTTTCCGGCACAATGTGCCCGGGTCGGAATACCTAATTTTAATTCCAAACTTACGAACGGCACCAAGAATATTTTAGAAAAATTTTGCTTTTACAATGAATGTTTTTAATTTCTAAAACAGTCGTTTTAAAATTCCGGTGTCAGTCAAACATTTCAATATTTTACAACAAAATTGCCTGTACTGGAAAGGGTTAAATTAGCGAAGCTTCAACTGTAACCGCTATTACAGGCGTTGTTTACCGCCGGTGGAAACTTCTACCGGCATATTTATATAGTAATTCTTTTCTTATTTAAACATTGTTACAAAATTTCAGTCATAAATAATGGTGCAAACAGATTTTCATTTTTATTGGTAGCAGTTTACTTTGGCTGTAGTCAGGCGCTGCGTTTCTGCCATATTGTGAAACCAGGGAAATAAATTGATAGTTTTACAACGCAAAATGACACCAGTAAAAACAAGTAGAAAATTTAAAGACATTTTTGAGAGAAAATATCCATGAATAAGACGCTTAAATAATATAAATTTTTCTATTTGATTTTACTAGTGGGACGTTTGCCCTTTTGGTTATTAGAAACTAAAGATCCGATAAAAAAAAAGAAAAAGAAAAACAGCCGCCATCTTGTGACAACCTCCTCAGCTACTTCACTCGGAACAGGTAGGCATTACACTATATGCTTCCTCCTCTTTATTCATAACTCCATGGACCAGAATGGATCATGGAACTATTAATAAAAGAGGAACCGACATATACTTAAAATAGTGAAGCTTCAACTGTAACCGCTATCGTAGGAGTTGCTTACCGCCTGTGAAATGTTCCACCAGTAGATTTATATAGAGATTTTGAGCTCATTTAAACGCCTTATTATTGCAAAATTTCAGTTATAAATAATGGTAGAAACAGATTTTCATCTTTACTGGTAAGAGTTTACTTTGGCGGTAGTTAGGTCTTGCGTTTCCGCCATATTGTGACAACCAGGGAAACAAACGGACTGTTTTTCAAGGCACACTGACACCAGTAAAAACAAATGGAAAATTTTAGCTCATTTTTGAGAAAAAATTCCTTGAATAAGACTCTTAAATAAGACGAAATTTTCTATTCAATTTTACTGGTGTGATGTTTGCTTTGCGGTAATCACAATCTGAACTTCCGATTTAAAAAAAAAAACCAGCCGCCATCTTGTGACAACCTCCTCAGTTACTTCAGTCGCAACTGGTAGACAGTATACAAAATGTCCCCTCCTCTTTATTCATAACTCCATTGAATGGATGACTTTACTCTTCGAATGAATCATTCCGGCATGCGCAAAATCATAGTTGACAACTTTTGTTTTTTAAAATTAAAATTCTACCAGAAATTTTGTATTGAAAGAGAATTTTGATATTTTAATTAGAATTAATCCATGAAAACCCATAAAAATATGAAAATAACTCTCATCTTCAAAGTTACTGAAGATAATTGATTAAGGAGTCGATGGGCATTAAAAAATATTATTTTCTAATTTTCATCATAGAGATATAAAATTTGTGGAAACATATATTTCACCATAAGTATATAAACTACCTTAAACGAAATTTCCAATCTTATTATAATTTTGTGATTTTTTTAATTCAAAATTTAAAACGAAATTTTAAAATGCTCCATGATTCATAATTTTTGAGATATTTCCTCGATTTGGAATTTTACTCACTTAAAACTCTATTACAAACAAATCTGTGAGTAGGTTTTTTAATCCCTTGAATACTTAATTATTTTAGAAATTTTTTTTCCTGAATTCGATATCGATTATCATAAAAAAATAACCTTTTAATAAGCTAAAAATCAAATTTAATTATCTTAACGAAGTCAAATTTTAAAATGCAGGCACATTTTTATTTTTTTATTTTATTTTATTTTATTTATTTATTTTTTTTTTGTAAGCAATATGAGGATTTGTCCTTATTAATTTCATGGATTTTGATAAAATATTATGAAGCATGGAGCATTTTAAAAATCTAATAAGGTTGAAGAATCAGTTTTGAGAAAAATAGATTTAAAGTATATTAAAGACCCGAAAAATTGTTTGAGCACAAAATCCAAGTACTTGTAACTTTGCGAAAAATAATCGCATCTGCATGCGGTTTTTCGTAAATGGGACTAACTGGGACAAACCGGAAAATTATAATATGCACAAAAACATTTTTCGATTTTTTTGGGTCGGTTTCTTTTGAGATAAAGGTCAACGGCCCCCTTAACCCATAAATGGGCGATTTTGTTTGTTTAGAAAAAATTATATACGATTCTCTGAAAGGTTTATTGCACAGGAAGAATAATGAAAAAAAAATCAGCGATATATTTTTCATATAATACGTCAATGTTTTCTTCTGTTGCACATCTGCAATACAAGTAAAAACTTCTGACGTGTGGCTATTTTACGCTAAAATAATGCATATTAGTGAATATTTTAATAAGTATGTCTCCAAATACCTTATTTTATATAATTATTTATTTTATGAAATTTAACCTTTAACCCTTTAATTTCCACGCTATAATCAAGAAATTACCTAGTTCAGATAATCTGACTTTACACCAGAAAATTTCAATGATTAATTTCAGTTTATTTAAAAACGGAATGTCTGTCATTAATTAAAGCAAATATTGCTATTTTAATTTTCTGGTGTGAATTAGGTATATGCGAATAAAGAAAAATCTATTAAATCCAAAACACTGTTGTTTGCATATATGCAACGCTGTGCACTATAGGGTTAAACAAATTACGTAGCCTGGCAACTATGCTTTTTCTTCTTCTTCTTCTTTTCTTTTCTTTTTCTTCTATGTTTCTGCTGAAAATTGATAAAATATATATACAAAGGTTTCAAACTATATTTTTGCGCATGTAGTAATTATTCATTCAAATAGTAAAATGATTCCTTCTGTCCATCACTAATTATAACTGACCCAGTGTGACAGTTTAATAATATTAAAACTTTGCGTATATAACGTTCGCTATAATCTTTAATCTAAATTACTATGCAGTGTGTTAGCTTTAAATATATCCTTTAAAAATATTATTTACAACCTAATAATGTACAGTCGAGGAAAAATAAAGTAAACACCCCCTACTAACTCTGCAAATAAATATAATAGAAGAAACCTACTGATACTAAACGATTGGAAATAAAGTTTACGTTTAAACGATGTACAGTCGGACCTCTATTTAGCGATCCTCTATTTTGCGAATTTCTCTATTTTGCGAACTTTTCCCCGGAACCAACAACATTTTGCGAATTTCTTCGTAAAATAACCTCCAAATAGCGAAGTGTATTCTCTATTTAACGAACTTTTTCTTCTGATATAATTTTTTTTCCTCCCTATTTCTCAAAGTATTTCCGGACACTTCAAACTTATTCTTTCTTTTACACATTTTATAATGCTCAATAACCTTGAATTAGTTTCATCAGGTGCCTAACAATGCTTCTTGTCATTCTTTGCATTTCACCCAGGAAATGCAAATTTTCATTATCCCCCTTTCACACTCAAAAGTTCTGTTCTGTAGTAAATAAATTTCAGTAATTAAATTTAAGGACGCATGTAGTAATACAGTGCTTGAAATTACTTGTTATAATAAATACGATAATGTCATTGAAATTCATTAATTTTAATGCAAATATTTTCTTAAAACTGAAAATACAGTGTATTTCCGGACAATATATTTTTTAATTCTTGCTGTCCTTACAGATTTCTTTTTAATGGGTAAAATGAATAATAATAAAAAAAATAAATATGATTTACAAAAAAAAAAAATTAGTTAAGTTTTTTAATAATGTTTAGTGTTTATTAATTAAAAATCTGTTTTGTCTAGTTTAAAGTATTTAAAAAGGTTCATCTCTATTTAACGAATTTTCCACATAACGAACCTTTTTTCGGGATTTAGCGAGTTCGTTAAATAGAGGTCAGACTGTAGTAAAATTATTCTTTCTGTCCATCACTACTTATAATTGACTCAGTGTGACAGTTTAACACTAGAAAGACGTCGAGCTGTCATTTTGACCGCTACCAAATGAATATATCTCGGTTGGAACCAGATTTTTTTTATAGAACAAGTTTAAAAGGTACTAAGAGAAAAAACTGGTTAAATAAATAAGTTAATGATTTAAAATAAAAATTCTGGTGGGAAATATTTTTATAAAAATTGAGTAAAATTCCCCGTCTTTCTACTGTTAATAATATTAAAACTATGCGTATATAACGTTCGCTATAATCATTAATCTAAACAACTATGCAGTGTGTTAGCTTTAAATATATCCTTTATAAATGTTATTTACAACCTAATAATGCACAGTCGTGGAAAAAAAGTACCCCCCCCCCCTACTAACTCTACAAATAAAAATAATAGAAGAAAGTTACTGGTACCAAACGATTTGAAATAAAATCTACTTTTAAACGATGTATATAAAATTTACTTATAGGGGCCATCTGCAAATGAAAACCCTACCAAAATTTGTTTTTTTTTTATGTCAACACCCAATTTTGACAATATATTTTAAATCTTCTGTTCAAATTATGACCAGAAACGAAATTTCAAGTCACTTGGATGATAAGTTTTAGAATTATAAACATTCAAAATTGAGAATTTCTAATGTTAAATCACATTTTCATATTTTTATTGATATCTCCTGAAATTATAATCCTAATGTGATATTTTTTTATGTGGTTATAATACTAAAAACCGAAATATACATACATTGAATTTGTATGTTTTAAAATTTTATAAGCTGAATTATGAATTACGAAATTAATATTAAAAAAAAATTATGAATTGCAACCTACAATTTTTTTGATAGATTTATATTTATCATGTCCTGCTTTATGTAAATTCTCAGTTTAAAATTTTTATTCCAAGTAGTTTTCAAATTATGATAAAAATATTCGAAATGATGGTTTAATGGTCCGACTATTATGAGCCAAAAAATTATATTTTACTCATTTTAATGAAACAATTGGGTTGACAAGAGTCGAGACTTATTAAGCAAGGTAAATGGTACTATTGACCACAATTACATTAATACATTAATAGAAGTGACATATTCTGTAGTATTTCAACACATGAGTACGGAATTTCAATTTGGATACAGCCCCTAAAATAGGATCATTTTAAAATAATTAATTTCTCTGAAACTATTAGTACGAATTTAGTGCAAATTTGTATTTAGGACAATTAAAGGGTGTAGAATTTATGTATGGTGTCAAACATTGGTAATGCTATTTAAAAAAACAAAGTTGGGGTTCGTTTTGATATGTAGATGACCCACTAAGCACATTTTTGTATGCATCATTTAAAAGAAGACTTTATTTCCAATCGTTGGTTACCAGTAATTTTCTTCTACAATAAATTGTTGTAGAGTTAGTAGAGAGCGTTTACTTTTTTTTATATCCTCGACTGTACCTTTTAACCATTAGTTTATTCTTCAATCTTGAAATGTCATTAATTACAACGAAAATAAATTTCCGTACAATCAAAATTTAATTTGTGCAATAATATATGTAAAATTAAAATGTATAAGCAATCAAAAAATGAGGAATCTGTAACGTGGATCGCTTTTCATCACATATGTTATATAAAAAATAATTTATATTAATTATAATAATTAATATATTTATATTTGTCCGAAATTTTGCTTCATTGTAAAAAAAGTGAGAAAGGTTACCGGATCTAGTAAAACTTTGTGAAAATATAATCTAACCTCTCCTGAGTTATCTACGATTCTTAATAGTGGCCTTTTATATTCAGAAACCCCATAAAACAGCAGATTTTCGAGTTTGAATGAAGCTCTACTGACAATAGATTTATTTACTGGCCGTTTAACAAAATATGTTTTAAAAAAACGAAACGTGAATGTGTATTAACTAAATCGTATTAATCAGTCTTCTCAACTTGAGTATACATGTTTTTTTTTTTTTTTTTTTTTTTTTTTATTATTATTATTATTATTATTTAAATTCTAGGAACCCCCAAGTAAACAGTTTCAACTCCATAACAAAATTTATACAAGCAAGAATAGGAAAATAATGTTAATATTAATATTAATGATAAGATTGTTAATTTAGTAGGTTTGTCTGTTGAACATTGAAACGTTTACTTGAAATTTGAAGGCGTCCTAAACAATTATTTAAAGAAAACTGATTAATAAACTTTAATAAACTGACTAAATAAAATAGTCCATTGTATTATACAAATGTTTTTCAAAAAAAAAAAAAAACACTAGATGTTAAAATGATAAAATAGCTACTACAAGCGCTTTCGGCTAACCTTAAGCCTTTGTCAAGGAGAAGAGAATTGACAGAGAAAACATTCGATGCTCGATGTTCACTGCCACACATTGACCGGAAACACCCTTCAGCATGCCCACAGATGGTCTTACTCATTAAACTGAAGGAGGGGGACGTGTTTCGGTCAATGTGTAGTAGTGAACATCGAGCGTCGAATGTTTTTTCAGTCAATTCTCTTATCCTTGACAAAAGCTTAAGGTTAGCCGAAATCGCTTGGAGAAACTTTTTTTTTATCATTTTAACGTCTAGTGTTTTTTAATTTTGAAAAACATTTGTATATATTTTATCACACCTATGTTGTAATGTGTTTTAATGAAGCATGTTAAATGTTTTCATGTTTTTTGATTAGTAAACCATAAAAACTATTCGAAAATGGAAATTTTTCTCTTTATTATTATTATTATTATTATTATTATCATTATTATTATCACTAAGAAGGGCAGCATAAGAAACCATTGTGACAAAAATGCTTAAAAAAAAAAAAAAAAAAAAAAAAAAAAAAAAAAAAACTATTTATTTCCGGAATTGCTCAAGGAAAAAAACACATGTTTTTTGAACTTGTGGATAACAGGGAAAAGGTTATAATATAGTTTCGTGAAGTTTTGAAAATTTAGAGCCATTTTCCTTTTAAGCAACTCTTTTCATTAATTCATACTTCTTTATAATGTACAATATCCACTCTTACTTTTTATATCCTCGACTGTACCTTTTAACCATTAGTTTATTCTTCAATCTTGAAATGTCATTAATTACAACGAAAATAAATTTCTGTACAATCAAAATTTAATTTGTGCAATAATATATGTAAAATTAAAATGTATAAGCAATGAAAAAATGAGGAATCTATAACGTGGATCGCTTTTAATCACATATTTTATATAAAAAATAATTTATATTAATTATAATAATTAATATATTTATATTTGTCCGAAAATTTGCTTCATTGTAAAAAAAGTAAGAAAGGTTACCGGATCTAGTAAAACTTTGTGAAAATATAATCTAACCTCTCCTGAGTTATCTACGATTCTTAATAGTGGCCTTTTAATTCTGGCACATTTTCAGATTTATTTTTAATAGAAAACATATGAAAATTGCTGACCAGATTTTTGAAGAGATTTATAAGCGACCTGTGGTTTTTTTTTCGTTCAATTAATTAAAACATGATTTATAAACAATTAGTTTCTCAGTAGGACAATATTTTTCGTTTCCAACACAATCGCTTCGGTAAATTTGGTTCAAAATGCCCACTTTGACATCATTTTTTGAAATATATTCGGCCTCTATCAAAAAAGCGATCATTACGGTACATTATATAGTTTATGAATAAGAGAATCTACAAATTTGATGCGTTTGAGAGCAAAAATGAATTTAAAAATGAGTAAGAAAATAAGCAGTTTGAATTTCAATACACCTTTAATAAGATGATTTTTTTCTTCAACCGCTATGTGTTTTTAATTTATTTTTGTTGTAAGAATTGGTCCTATCAAAAACTGGTCTGTATAAATGTTGTAGACAATATTAAGAAGATATATGATAAATTCATGAGGATTTTATATCTTGTAATTGACGGAGTTATGGATTTTTTTCTTCTTCAACCTCCCTTTTTGTTTTCGTTTTTAATTTTTTTTTTTTTTTTTGCGGTACAAATTGGTCCTATCAAAAACTTGTGAATGTAAAAGTTGTAGATAATATTAAGGAGATTTATAATAAAATTAATTGGATTCAATATCTTGAGAACTGACAAAGTTATGAATTTTTTTCTCCCAAAAACCTTATTTTTTGCACCCGTTGAGTCCATTTTTAATTTTATCAAAAATCTGTGACGCATAAACTTTTGGCCAGATTTAAAGAAGTAATAAAAACTTTAAACTGATTTGATATGAACAAAAATTAAAATGTTATAGGGTTTTTCGGTTCTTACAAAACTCCTCCCTATTTCCCTCCCTTGGTCCGATTTAGCCCATTAAAGAACTTGGCCGAGCTTTTATGCCTCTTGATTTTATGTATCAGTTTGGAAGATATTTGTGCAGAATTGTGGAAGTTATCGTGTCCAGAAAAAAGTTATATATATATATATATATATATATATATATATATATATATATATACAGGGTGTTCCGTTAAAGGGGTCCAATATTAATAGGGCTAATAGAGGAGATCACATGGAGCATAAATCAGTATATAAAGCCTGGTCGGATCTCAATAGTTTTCAAGTTACAGCAAATAGAATGAAAATTCGGAAAATTGTAAAAGAACCCTCATTGCTAAACTATCGATAGTGCTACATAAAAACGAAGCACATATTTAGAAAGAGCAGAAAAAAACCTACAAAATGACACCAATTGTATTAAAATAGCAATATTTATTGACGAGTTACAAGCCCTGAATAGTTAAATCAAAATAGTTAATCGTTAATTCCAAAAAGACAACTCTAGCTACAACAAGGAAAATGTAGTAAAATTTGGTCCATTCCGAAAACTTTCGAAAAAGCTTACAATGAACCATATCGGTTTAATTGTGTGAGAGAAATTAATCAGTTTCTTAGTTACAACTCCGCTTTCTTTGACACTAGCAAAGGTTAAACTCCGCCCATCACGATTGGAAACACCGCCTTTTTAATTACTCTCAACTATACATTTTCGATCATGCTTCTTCTGAGGTGCAACATTTTTAATTATTCAAGAGTTGAATGACCCAAAATAACTTTACAATAATAGTCTACATTTTAAAGTGGTCTTTTATTGATATAAAGCTTAAGTTAAATTCTTTAAAATTAAACTGGTGGTGAAAATTCGGAAATAATTAAAAATATTGCGATTTGTAACTATGCAAGAAGTTTCAGTACATGTTTTACATGGACAATTATTGTATGTATATGTGCATCATAATTTATGATAGGAAATAATAATAACAAATAGCATAATAATTTTATTAATTATAAATTTAAAAAAGACACTAAATTTTAAATTAATTCATACAAACTTTGTAATTTACAATTTGAGTACACCACAGTCTGTGACTTACAAAATACTGTGCCAAAAAGTGTTGAAAATAAAAGAAAAATGACAAATAAAGAATTACATTCCACGTACTTTATGACATATGTGAAGCATAGTCTTCTGGCCTGCGCTGCACAGTTCAATGTCGGAAGGCAGACGAACGGACATTATTATAATAGGTGTTCGAGGTTGCGCCCATGAACAGAATCGCACAGCCGACAGCGACGTCGTAAAGATTGGCGAACACGCCGAAAAACTCCGACGGAGTTGGGAATGTCTCCTGCAGCGACAACGATTCGCGCTAGTAAATCCTCCGGTGTATCCACAGGCGTTTCATACACCAGCGATTTAAGGTGTCCCCAAACAAAAAAGTCTAACGGATTGAGGTCTGGAGTTGTGTTGATTGACCCTGTTGTGTTTTTGAAAGTTTAAATCTATTTTTATACTTTTGGAGTATGTGGGTTGGCCATATCTTGCGAAACCCGTGAGGATCCAATTTCTGTTTTTGATACCTGCTTTTTTCACTCCTCCCACTTTCTGAAGAGCAGGGAGTGGTTTGTTTATTGCTTTTTCGTTATAAATTTTCATGGATTTTTATTGTTGTTTTGCACCCTCTTTTCATAATAATTTTCATAATCATTCACTTTTAATAGAGCTATATTCACTTAGTGCATATAAGAAGCTGCGTTGCGCCTGATGCACTGGGTTATTTGTTTTTAAAAAAATTTTTTGAAAGCATTATATACTTTGGCAATTTGATAAGCTGCTTTGCACTTCTTTTGCTGTGTATTCAACTAGTCATTCCATATGCCATATGTTGAATTGGGTGTAGTTTGTTACGCAATTAGGTGTAAGTGCCTACAAAAAGTTATAATATAAATTTTTTTTTTTTGGAATTTTGTATAAATTCCTCATTGAAATTATGAAATATATTAAATGAAAAGATAAACGTTGTAAAACATGATTGGTGAGTCGTGCCGAAGCTGTTGATGTACCATCAGGTTATTGTACATTTTGCAAGTTTAATAATGTTGTTTATAAAATTACATGTATGACTTGTTCGCAGGCTTATGTTGGTGAGACTTCTGGTTCTCTTAATATTAGAATTAACAATCATAGATCAAATGTTCACAATGATGATTTACAATATCCATCTTTTGAAATTATGCATTTT
The DNA here is from genome assembly GCA_963932465.1 of Maratus speciosus. Classification (NCBI taxonomy): domain Eukaryota; kingdom Metazoa; phylum Arthropoda; class Arachnida; order Araneae; family Salticidae; genus Maratus; species Maratus speciosus. Next base: position 248,166,287 of record OZ010797.1, on the reverse strand, counting down.
AAGTTGCATACTTTTGATAACATTTTGATTGAAATTTTGGCACATGTTGAGAATCAGAATGAGCGTTTGAAAATAGAAAATGACTTCATTTTGAAACACAGGACTTTGTATCCTTATGGCCTAAATACAGTATTAAATTCTTACAATATAAAAAGTATTGATAATGTTTATAGTTTTTTAAATTTGTTTAGTAATTTGAAAATTAAAAGAGATACAAGGGGATCACATATGTTATCCAATAAATTAAATTGTTTAGTGCCAGAGGAATGGATCTGTAATGTTGAAAAAGGTTTTATAGTAAATTTCAGTATTAAAAATGTAAAAAAAAGCAGTTTTCACACTTAAGCTTAAAATTTTAAACAAAATTAGGAAAGCTAGTAAAATTTATAAATTTTCTAATTTGCATTTTAGGGACCTGCTTTGTGACTTTATTAATTTTAGATTAAAGAATTTTTTGGATTCCAAAACTGACAGGGTTTTCTTTACTTTGAATTTTCAACAGAAGTCTTTCGACAATTTTAAAATTAAAGATTTTTTCAGATATTATGACACTTTTTTCCCTCTTAGAGATATTGATATAGCTGTTGCTTATAAATATAACATTCCTCTTAGTAAAAAATTGTTCAATTATAGATCTCTTGCTTTTTCTGATGAAATTCCTGAAACATGTAAATGTGACACAGATTTCTTAGATTTTATTGATGATTTCCATAAACATGTTATTACTGGAAATTTAGATATTATACAGAACAAAAATTTACATTTTAAGATGGGATTAGGTACTAAGTTTAGATTAAATAAAACAATTAGCAAGAAAACAGCTATTCAGATTTTTGAAAGGGATTTGAAAAAAATTCATTATGCAAATATGTTACAGATTTAACACCCCCTTTGAAGCTTTTTTTGAATGGGAGTGGCATATATTAAAGGAATTTGAGTTTTTTGTTAATAATTATTTGAACAGTAAGGATTATGTTTATCATAGTCTGAATAAGGGATATATAAATTCTATTCAATTTTTACATAACAATTTTGTAATAGTACCCGTGGACAAAGCGGCTTCAAATTATGCAATTATTTGAAAGCTTTTTTATATTGACAAAGTTAAAAATGAGTTAAATAATAGTAAATTTTATAAAGAATGTAAATTAAGTAACAAGGTTGTTGTAAACAAATTTAATGCATACACCAAAAAGGCTAGAAAGATGTATTCATATAATTTTGCTATTAATAATCATCATACTTTTCCATTTCTGTTTATGACCCCAAAATTTCACAAGACACCTATTAAATTCAGATTTATATGTTGTAATTCAAGAGGTATAGGTAAAAGTTTAAATGTTAAGTTACAGGAGTTTTTGAAGCGCATTTATGGTTTTTTGAAGTTTAAATATAGAAATACTAGCTATTTTTGGTGTATTGACAATAGTAATGAGGTTTTAAATAAAATTAAAAAAAACGCCCATAACGCCCACAAATTTGTATACCTATGATTTTGAAAATCTTTTTTCTAATATACCTATAGATTTACTTTATGATACACTAAAAAATATTTTTGATATGTTTTGTATTGAGGAGGAGCTTGGAATTAAAAGAGATTTTTTCTTAAGTTTATGTAATTTCTGTTTTCTTAATAATTTCATTACATTCAATAGCTCATTTTTCTACCAGGTATGTGGCATCGGTATGGGAAGTAATTTTTCGAGTTCTGCTGCAAATCTGTTTTTTTTTTTTAATTATGAATTTAATTATGTTTAAAACAGTAATAAGAGTTATTCAGTTTTAAGATATATCGATGATTTAATAATATTCGATGACAAACTTTTGGTATCGATTAACGATATCTATCCTCCATGTTTAAAATTAAATAAGGCTTCTGTTGATAGTTTACATATTAATTTTTTGGATTTAGACATTTTAATTAAAGATAGCAATATACTAATTAAGCTTTTTGATAAACGGGATTTTTTAAATTTTAATACTCAATCGATGCCACACTGGTATTCAAATTTAAGTAAAAAGATTTTTATTAACATTATTGTGGGACAAATTAATAGATTTTATAGAATTTGTAGTAATAGAGAATTTTTGAGTTCACAGATTTTTAAATTTACTGCTAATCTTTTTTATAATAATTTATTTCCATACCAGTTTATTTTTCATTATGTAAATCAACTTGAGAAGGGTTTTCTAAAGTGGCAACAGCTAAGCTGCCAAACACCGTAATGGATGCCAAGGTAGCTGCTTGAATATATGAAGGGTGTGGATTAAAGTCTTTTTAAGAACGTCTGCATGTTGATGTGCTTCAAGTAGAAACTGCGGTGACTTGGAAAGATAATTAATGATTATGAGGTTAATGGAAAGACAAGCCTTCAGGACGCTGGTCTAACTTGGATTATGGCCTTGCTTGCAACTCCTGCTGATGGAAAGAAGTGGAGCGTAGTGATTGTTTTAAAGGTAGCAAGTTTTTTTCAGGTCTTCATGGGTAAAGGTGGGGATATGGCCTTCTCACATGTTCAATACTTCTAATTGCTTAATGATTTAGTCATATTGGAATTTTTATTAATTTTTATTTACGTTTTATAAGCTAAATCGTTTTTCTTGGATTTTGAATTGGTTGGTTATAATTGTTTTTAAAGCAGTTTTGATTCGTTAAAATTTTTTTTATAAAATAGCTTTGTTGTGTTTTTGAAAGTTTAAATCTATTTTTATACTTTTGGAGTATGTGGGTTGGCCATATCTTGCGAAACCCGTGAGGATCCAATTTCTGTTTTTGATACCTGCTTTTTTCACTCTTCCCACTTTCTGAAGAGCAGGGAGTGGTTTGTTTATTGTTTTTTCGTTATAAATTTTCATGGATTTTTATTGTTGTTTTGCACCCTCTTTTCATAATAATTTTCATAATCATTCACTTTTAATAGAGCTATATATATATATATATATATATATATATATATATATATATATATATATATATATATATATATATATATATATATATATATATATATATAAAGTTTTTTACTGGGGTTGGTTTTGGGTTCTAGAGGTTATTATCGGTGTAGTTCTGCAAAACATTTTCAGAAATTCCAACATTGGGGGAAGAACGTAATAGGTAAAAAACATAAAAAAAATATTTCGTTGTCAGATTGCAGAAAATTAAAAAGTGATACACATAACAATTTTGCAATAAGGTTTCTTTCTTTTTTTTATATATTTTATTTTATTTTTTTGGGATGTGTCTCAGGAAGGTTTCATCTCACAGAATAAGGTGCGCTTTATACGACGAATATATAAAAAAAAATAGAAAATTGAAATATGAAAGATTATCTGCGCATTTTACGCAGGTATATACGATACATATATATATATATATATATATATATAAACGATATCTTCTATTAAAATTCGCTTGACTTCTCAATATCTCATTCTATCTTCGTAAGCACAACCATTGCCATCGCAATACTCAAGGCCAGAGGACACGAGTTGTGACGTCATCACTAATCGACCGACAGCTCACTAGTGTTGGAATTCGCATCGGAAATTTTTGAATAGCAATGTTCTGATATTTAATTTGTGGTACTGAACAGGTACTGAACAGGTAATCAGCATTAAAGGGTTTCCTAGCTGTTATCAGCTTAACACCCAGACTAGGAAGTTGGAATGTCTTATGTTTTAATGAGCCATTGGGATAAAGTTAAACTGTAGCAATGATACTAGAAGAGTAAAAGAAGTTAACAAGAGAAAAATAAGAAATTTAAGAAAAATAGGAATAAAATTAAATTTCAGTAAAATCTTAAGAAGAAAGAAAGTTAACAATAAATCTAAAAAAAAACATGAATCTTAAAATAAGTAAAGTCAAACTGTAGTTGTAAAACTACTATAAGGAATTTAGAAAGTTAAAGTTAGTACTGTTCAGAGAAACACTCACCAAGCAAGGGCAAGAAAAGCTAGGGTGGCAAGACCACAACATCCAACCAAAAAAGGGACAATTCAGGGCCATACATTTTATTTTTTAAGTTTTTCAATTTTTATGGTCTCTATGTATATAGAGAGGTTTTTTTTTTTTTTTTTTTTTTTTTTTTTTTTAGAAAAGTATATAAAAAGGAGAGAAAAATAAGAGAAGGCTAAATATAGCGTGGTGAACTCAGATGTTACTGAGTGTCTATAATTATGGAAAACCTGGGTCGTTTCCGATGGTGGGGTTCAAAAGCGTCATAATCCGGTAGCTCCGCTACGATTTCATTAGGGAGGTCAAAAAAATTTTCATAAAATTTTTTGGCTAAGTCGTTTATGCGCTTACGTAAGGTAGTAGTTTTTAGGTCTCTTCGGACCGTGGAGTTGCGAAGATAACGAGATGCGTTACGGACAGTACGTAGGTTGGAATTGAGCAAGCGACTAAGGTTGTCCATAATGGTCTTACAAGTGAAGCCCCAGACCGGACTGGCATAGGTTACGATGGGAAGGATGCATGAGTTATTGAGAATTAATTTATTGTGGATAGACAAGGTTTTACTGTTAAGGAGAGGTTTTATAGAGTTAAAGGCTCCAGCGACTTTACCTCTGATGGAGAAAGTGTGCTTTTTCCAAGTTAAGCGGCGGTCCAGAATGACCCCAAGATACTTAGCTTGGTCTGACCAAGGGATAACAGTGTTGTTAATAATGATTCTGTTAGGGAAAATTATTTTGCGAGAGAAATATACTGCAGTAGTTTTAGTTTCATTTATGACAACGCGCCAAAGCATACACCAGTTCATGAAGTCATCAACATGAGTCTGTAGGTACCTGTATAGAGTATACGGGTGGTGTGCCGAAGCATAAATACAGGTGTCGTCCGCATAAAGAGCGAGGTGAGTGTGCAAGGAGCGTGGGATATCGTTAAAGAAAATGTTAAACAAAAATGGGCCCAACACGCTCCGCTGGAGGATGCCCGCTAGGATAAGGAGAATAATAGAAAGAATGTTGTTTATGCGGACTTGAAAAGAGCGGTCGCAAAGGTACGAATATATTAAATGTATAAGTCTGGGATGAAAACCGAGCTGAATTAAATTGTAAATGAGGCCCATATTCCAGACCTTGTCAAATGCCTTTGCGACATCAAGAAAGATGGCAGCTGCGGGAATTTTTGCATTGAGTTTCTCGCTGAGAAACTCAACAACCCTAAGAAGCTGGTGTTGTGTTGAGTGTTTTGGGCGAAAGCCGAACTGCTCGGGCATGAGAATGTTGTGCTGTTGAATGAACTCCTGCAACTGGGCACGAATGACATGTTCCACCACTTTACTGATAGAAGGTAGCAAGGAGATAGGTCTGTAATTAGTGGGGTCTGACAGGTTAGTTCCAGGTTTTGGAATAGGAGAGATTATAGAAAGTTTCCAAGGTTTAGGGATGTAGTTATGTTTTAAGATAGCATTAGTGAGGTCGGTGATATAGATAATGCAATTAGGAGGAAGGTTTCTAAGAGCAGAGTTAGTAATTTTATCGCATCCTGGGGTTTTACGCTTTTTGAGTTTTTTGATAATATTGTTGATAACAATATGTTGAATTTTAGGGGGGGGGATCTTGAGGGGGGTAGCCAAAAAGTTCCGAACTGTCTCGTTAACATGATCAAGGTGAGCTTGGTTAGCAAGGGTAGGATTAGGAGAAAATTGGATGGCATAAGAATTAGCAAGCATGTTAGCTTTTTCTTGGTCAGTATAAGCAGTAACATTATTAGTTGTGAGGGCGGGAATGGAAGTGTAATGTTTATTCAGTTTGCGTTTAAGAATACAAAGTGATTTATCCTCGTACGATAAAGTTTTGAGAAAGTTGTTCCAATTTTTCTGTTTTTCTTTATAAAGACTGTTTTTGATTTTATTGTTTAACCTATTGAGAAGAGGTTTAATAGAGGGGTCTCTTGAACTTTGAAATTGTCCCCGGAGCCGATTACGCTGTTTGATAAGGTTGTAAATATAACGGGGTGGGACGAAGGAAAAATTATTTTTGAAGGTCTTAAATGTAGAAAAATTTTGAGCATTAGTGATATGAGAGTTGAGATGTACAACAGCCGCATCAATGTCATCGGTAATGTTAATTTCAGGGAAGGTGATGTCCTGAGAATTAAGATAATTAGTAAATTTATTCCAGTCAATAGCCACGGAAGGGGGGGGGGAGAAAGAGGATTAATAATATCTATTTTAAAGCAGACAGGCAGGTGATCAGAGGAGAGATCATTAATAACTGTAGAGTAGATGGGGTAAGGAAGATTTTTTGATAGAGCAAGATCAATGATAGAGTCACGGGCACCAGGCAATTTGGAAATGTGTGTTGGTCTGGGTGGTGCATGAAGATTTAATTTTAAGTTTTGGTCTAAGTTCTGAAGAGAGGTACCTCGCCGAGAATTGCCATGGCAATTCCAGCGTCTGCTTTTGGCATTGTAATCGCCTACGAAAAAGCAGTGGTGATGTTGAGAAAAAAGCCGTGTAAGACTATTAACTGGTAAGTTACCAGTGGGTGGAGCATAAATAGAAGCTAGTTTAATATTGATATGAGTAAGTTGGAGATTAATACTGGTATACTCAAGATCATTAAAGGTGTGGTTGTGCGATTGGTAGTGTGGAAGATGGTTCTTGATGTAAATAGCGGTACCTCCTCTGTGCGTACCATCCGCACGAGGTGTATGGAATAGCCTGTACCCAGGGATGTTAATGTTGAAAGTGGGGTTGAAAGTCTCTTGTAAGAAAATAACATCAATTTGGGGATGTTCGTGCATAAAGAGTTTAAGTTCGTTAAGTTTATTCTGCAAGGAGTTACAGTTCCAGGAAAGAAAAATAAGTGAGGAAAAGGTAGAAGAGGAATTACTCATCATTAAATGTATTAAATTCCGTGGCTAAAGTTTCTATAGCACTCATAAGGGTGAGTATTTTTTCTATTGGATCTTGTATATTTTTAGTTTGGTTAGCAATATTTTTGAAACATTGGATGAATTTGTTAAATTTCAGGAGTTCTTTCATCTCCTTGAAGGTCTTGAATATTTCTTTTAAGTCATTAGCATAATTAGAACTATTGGGTTGTTCTGGTGTTGCTTTTTGAGTGTCATTTGGCTTAATTGGTATAGTATTTTCGGAGTTAGGGTCTTGGGAGGGAGAAGGGAGCGGAGCCGGGGCTTCAGAAGGTTTATCTTCTGGTTTTTTGGCCTCTGGCTTACGGACATAATTATATGTAGATAAAAGTTCCGCCATTGCATTCGGAATGATTTTAGGATTTTCTTTACGGACGGTTTTGGGGTCCTGCTGTTTTTTATGAAACTGGGGGGTTTTGGGGCAACCACGGTAAGTAGCCACGTGCTCACCATAACAATTTGAACATTTGGGGATGATCTTTCCAATTTTATTGCACTGAGGAGTTAAATGCTCTTCCGAGCATTTGGCGCATTTTGGCGGCAGGCGGCAGATCTCGCTGGAATGTCCAAATTTCTGGCAACGGTAGGATTGCTTTACGATGTTGGTGCCTTTAAATCGCTCAATATCTACTTTAATGTAGAAAATTTCGTGAATTTGGTAGATTTTTTCGAATTTTTCACGTGGGAGAACATTGACGACGTAGAGGGGCATTGGTCGACCGGTCTTTCTACTTTTCATCATTGAGGCTCTATTGGCCACGAAATTATGTTCTTTAAGAGCTTCAATTATGACCTGGGGGTCGGTATATGGGGGAATTCCCCTAATGACGACTTTCCTGGGGCGCTGTTCCGCGGGGCTCAGGGTTGTATAAGGAATTGTTTTAGAATCAAGATAATCTTGTGTTTTTCGGAAATCTGCATCAGTTTTACAGTGGATTTTGAGTAATTCACCGTCTAATTTAATCAAGGGATAGCTGTCGTTGAGTTTTTTAATCTCACTTGCAAGTTCCGTCCACTTGCCTTGGAACTCAATATAGAAGGGGTGGATTTTTGGTTTTTTAGGGACTACTTCAGTAGTGGAGCTACCGGCTGACTCTCCTTGAGAGGGCTCAGAAGAATCCATGTTATTATCGTCTAGGTATTTTTAAGATATATTGGCATATTTATTCTTTAAGGGAATAGTAGATTTGAGATCATTTCTCCCACGTTTTAGTGTATTAGCAGGGGTGAAGCCGTCATCTGAGTTCACCGCAATTGCCTTGAGTTTTGTTAAGATGTCAATTAGATCATAGTCATGATCATAGATAAAAGTTTTAAACTCTCTTAGTTGACTTGATTTTAGGTGGTCAAATGGCTCATTGAACAAAAACATAAGATTATTGAGAAGATTACTCACGCTAGTCTTGTGTTGAGGATTCGTCAGGTAGTCATCTTTACTTAAAAGTCTCATTATGTAGTTATCACAATCTTGCAGGAATTGCTGTACAATCAGTCTTTGTACTTCATCCGCTACTCCGGGAAATTCCATCCACGCAGCAGCTAAATCAGATTTCTCCTCTCCATTCAGGATGCGGAGTGCATTGTCAGAAAATTTCAATGGGTCCTCAGTACCCATTATTGTCGTCGGTGAACCCTCTATATATTACTACTATGATGCATCGAGTCCAGGAAACAGTCCACCTATTATCTTTTAAAACAATAATAACTATTTAAAGTTACTGGTGAGAATTCGGAATTCCTAAATAAAAATAAAGACAGATGCGGAATGACAAAGTGTTGCCACACCTTGCTGATTTTTTATTGGGGGTTCCAAATTCTCACCAGTAGGTTTAAATAGTTATTATTGTTTTATAAGACATTAGATATTCCACAAATTAAAAAAAAAAATTGTTATTCAAAATTTTCCAGCGTGAATTCCAACACTAGTGAGAAGCCGGTCTATTAGTGATGACGTCACAACTCGTGTCCTCAGGCCTTGAGTATATCGATGGCAACGGCACGACTGATTCATTCCAATTTGATTTATTCCTTGAGTGGCGGCGGGATATATTATACCCGCCTACAATTATTGAAGATTTGCACCAGAAAATTTTTATTAAATTTTACTTTTCAAACTTTAGTGGAAAAATTCGCAGTATTGCTTTAACTTATTTTGTAATAAAATTTTTTGAAGATTCCGGTGTGAATTCGACATTACAGAAACACAATTACTTGCCCCTGAATGGGTTAAAGACTATTTAATGTTCTGAAAAAACATGATAAACAATAGAAGAACTAAGAAAAATCGGAAACTTTTCGCATTTTCCGCAAAAACATGTGTGACGATATTCAATAGTAAAAATTTCAGAGTTTATCATACGTAGCGTTGTGAACTCGCATCTCTATTTAGAATCTCCGATAAAGTGAATTCATTCCGTCGAGTTTTTTATTTCTCTAATGCTTTTGGAAAGAGGTTTCGCAAGAAATGAAGTTCTTTATTTTGTTTATGCAACGAGTGTACTACATCTACCATTGTTTTTAATATGTATTTTCTCAAGATTTCAGAAAAAAAGTTTAATAGAAAATTTGTAAAAATGAATGAACAAATGCATATATATTGTACGTGTGTTTATTCTATTAGTTATGATATATTTAATACAAAAATTAAAAGAGGAAAAATATTTTAACCGAGACAAGAAACTATTAATTCACTATTAGGGAAGAATATCATATATTTGTGCATTAATTATAAATCTATTTAAAAATAAAATGATTTTTTTTTAATTTTTTTTTTTTTTTTTTTTTTTTTTTGTCAAAGAGTATTACTTTTTTGATATGTTTATTGGCCTAAACTTTTACGCCTTGTGAGCTGGTATATACCTTTATTTTTAATATGCATTTTCTCAGTATTTGCAGAATAAACTTTCACACTGTGTATTTAAAAATTCGGAGACAAATTCCTTTTTCTGTAATATTTTAGCTGTGATATTTTTAATATAAAAAAATAAAAGAGAAAATATCTTTTAACTCAAGAGATGGGCTATTAGTTGACTATAAAGAAAATTGTTATATTTTGCATATTTATTATGAATCTAATGAAAAATAAGAGGATTAATTTTTTAAGTATTTTTTAACCAAAGGCTATTGATTAATTATTATTTTGACCTGCGTATAACCTGGATTCGTCCATATCTCTAACTTTTTATTTGTTTTAACCTCTCTATAACGGAAACCTGGTAAAACTATTTAAGATTATTGTAGAACAGAGCTTCGAGCATCTAGCCAAATTATAAAATTATATTTTCAATGGAATTATGATGTAGACGGAAAACCCCGGTCAAAAGCAGAAATTTCTCGGAACCGACGGTCTAGACGGGCGAAGCAGCCCGGCTGAACTTTATTAACTTTTAGCCCGCACTGTTTTGCTGAGCATATTTTTTATTTCCTCCTATTTAAAAATCTTGAATCAACTATATTGCCCTACTTCATCCAATTTATCACACTAAAAGATTTTATAATCTAAGGAAAAGAAATATATTTTTTTAATACATCATCTTTTATTATGAGCAAAATATATTATGCATTTTAATTTATTACCTAGGATTTTGCTATTTTTTTTTTATAAATCATACTTTCGAATGAAATGCATTACCATCTTATCTTCCATTATTTAACTCTACGTTTTTATCACATTGCAACATTTTTTATGTACTGAAGCTTATTTCAGCTTCCGAATAAAATCTTTTCATATCGGAAATGTAAAGTTATCTAGCTCGACGTGTCGGCTATTGGAATACCAAGCAGTTTACTTTAGTAATTTATCTTTTGCCACTTGACGTCGCACACAATTTTTATTCCATATATTCCCATTGACAAATCGCTGCCTTTTGTTGATGTCATCATTACTTTTTGAAATTCCCATGCCAAAGTATTTCTATTTAAAACTGATTCATTGCACTTGCTGCTTGTTATGCATGCCATTTTCCAAGCGACTTTGTAATACAGAATTATTAATTATCGATCTTACTTATTACATAGGCAAGCAATGAATCTCATTCGAATCTGGATAACTTACATATTACTATATTTTTTCAAATTAGGATTTTTTGCACATCATATATGGCCTCTTAAACAAACTCTTTGAAGTTTTTTAATCGAAATTCGAAAACTACTAGGAAGAAAGATTTGAAATTAAGAATTCGCTTAAAGAAGGATACAATAAATAAAAATCTATAAGAAAATTTAGGTTACAATACATTTCTTTTTCGAATATTAATTTCATAATTCATATTATAAAAGTTTTAAAATTGCAAATTCAATGTATTATTTATGTATGAGATTTTATTGATATAACAACACAAAAGAGTGTCACATTAAAAGTATAATTTTAAGAGATATTAGTAAAAATATGAAAAGTAATTTAACTTTATAATCTCTAAATTTTGATTGTTTATAATTCAAAAACTTATCATCCAAATGGCTTGAAATTTCGTTTCCAGGCATACTTTGAATGGTAGACTTAAAATGTATTGTCGAAATTGGGTGCTGAAGCTTTGATTTGTAGATGGTTCCCTAAGACCCTTTTACATACATCATTTAAATGTAGACTTTATTTCCAATTGTTTGGTACCGGTAACTTTCTGCTATTGTGTTTACTTTTTTACCACAACTGTACATTCTTTGAACGTTTGTTATATATTAGGTTGAGCAAAAAGTTCTGGGAAATTTTTGATCTAATAGTTATATATAACCAGAATTTTTATCGTATATATGAGGACAAGTGGTATATCTTCAGGAGTTCAGGACGTGGCTCCATCCGATTATGGTTTCTTTCGATCAATGCAACACTTGTCTCAAGGGCCGTCGATTTGAATCCTTTAATGAAGTTCAAGAAGCATGTCAAGAGTTTTTTTGATTCCAAGGAGCAGCCATGGTACTTCCAGAAAATCCGGAATCTGGCAGAACGATGGCAGAAAGTCGTGGACTATGATGGTCTCTACTTTGAAGAATAGTCCTTGTTGCTTTTGTTGTTAATTTGCGCATAACAACGCAACTTTCACAAATATCCCAGAACTTTTTGTTCAACCTAGTATTAACGTTTAAAATAAATTAATGTGTTTTGTGTTAGCTTCAAATAAGTATTTTCTTGCGCCGTTACTTATGACTGAAAATTTTACAGTTCGTTTACTTCTGTCATCTCTCTTGAAATATCCTTTATCTTATAAAAGCAATATTAAGGCGATCAAAAAAAAAAACAATATTATATGTATAAGAAATATTTTATACAGCTAAAAATATGTAGGCAATTGAAAATGTATACAAAAATGGTAACTTTTGTCAGAATTTAAGTGAAGTTTTTCATAACATAATATTTTAATGCTCGCAATGAAAGACGTAACAATTTTCGTCTCTGTTTGTCAGTTAGGTTTTTTTTGTGTCTGCATATCTGTTCCGCAATAGCTGTCGCAAAATGCATCCAATTAGCCTGCTTTTTAGGTTCGTTCGAAATTATATAAACACATAGCACCTATAGTCGTCGTCTGATCCGTCCGTCTGTCTGTTTGCATATAAGAGAGTAAATACTACCCAACAGAATGGTTTGAAATTTAATATATAAAATCGTTGCAAAATTTTGTTGCGTCATTTCAAATTTTATGAAAATCGAATCGAAACTTAAAAAGATATTAATAAAAGATTTATTCATTCTATTAAATGCTTTATTATAATTAATTCAAAGATATCCAATGATAGGCAGTGATTCTAGGATGCTAAGGTAAATGCGTCCTATTTACGATGGAGTAATATTATTTCCGTGTTACACAATTGAATATATAAGGTTAGTTGGGGCAACTGGGCCAAGATTTTACAATTTGACTCTGGAGCTTCTGACAATTCAGCTTCAAAAATCTAATGTTCTTTTGAATTAAAGTCTGAACTTCTGTAAATATGTTCAGTTAGGTTCCCTCTATCAGGCAGAAATGCTCAAAATTACATTTTAATATTTAAAAATATGCATATTTCATCTTTCTTTCCTCATGGGTCCAGTTGCCTCCAAATTTGGGGTAACTGGACCAGGGAAGGTCTATGTTCCACACGCGTTTATATTTTTTCATATCGGGTCCTGTTTGAAAAAGTGTACACAACTTAAAAAAATTTAAACTAGGCAGATCATGTAAATTATATGTCAATAAACAGCGTTGTAAGGGAAACCTTTGCTGTCAATATGCCTAAAAAAAGCACTAAAAGTGAAAATAATAGATTTATTTATACCAAAAACATAAAACTTAGTACTTATGTATTTTAGTATAAATAATAAGTATAAAAGTCACATGGGTATTTTAAGGAAAAAAATAGCTAGGTAAATCTATGAACAAACGGCTACGTAAGTACTTTATCTTTATCCAGGAGTCGCATTATATAGAGAAAATTTTATTGTTCCTACCAGAACTCTTAAAGAGAAGTGCGATGAAAATATTTTCAAAATTGGCGCACGAACGATAAAAGTTTCTCTATAGAATGTGACCCCTGTGTCTAGTACAATTTCAAGGTCTGGCTGTCTCACGTTCAGGGGCAAGGTACTTGCATTCGTAAAATGTTGAAATAATTTAATGACACCAATATTTTCAAGATAATGTATCTGAAAACAAGTAAAAGTATATTTTCGCTTACTTAATAAAGGTGAAATTTTCATTATAAAATTCAGTTGCCAATATGGCAATTAAGAATTAAAATTAAGTGATACCATAACGGCATCACCGCCTCTCAAGGGGTCAAGAAATTTGGTTTGACACCACTCAATATGCTTTTTTTTTAATTTCATTACATAATTTTAATAAGGTATTCTATCATTTTCTTTATTGTGAGCAAAAAACAATTAAGAAATTTACTTCCCGTAGTAAGAGAAACACAAAAAATTATTTATAACTGTTGGAGTAACTGGACACCGGGCTTACATTAGAAACATGAAGTAAATATGTATAAATATCTAATAATATTAATGTACACTGTTAAAAATTTGCAGCATTCTGGCAGGTCATTTGACCGTTGTTTTCCGAAAATGGTTACACAACCGTAATTTTAACACTATTCTGACCATATTATTGGCCATTTTATGGTCAGAATATAGTTAAATTACGGTTATGAAACCGTCTTTTCGAAAAACGGTCGAATGACCTGCCAAAATGCTGCAAAATTTTTAACAGTGTAATTATATGTCTAATTTTTTTTTTTTTTTTTTTTTTTTTTTAAGATAGTTTAATAAAAATACTTACAGTATTTTAATAAAAAGCCGAGGAAGTTCAATCATATTGACATTGTTTAAAAAAAATAACAAAAAAAAAAACAACGTAAATTTTTTACAACCTATCACAGCAAACTGAGAGTTATGATTGGGTTGATACACGTTGTTTTAGGAAGTAGAGATTAAGAGGCATTATTCACAAAAGTTAAAACTTAAAAAACACCAACAGTATTTTATAAAATAGCCTATGCCCCAGTTACCTCGTAGGTCCAGTTACCCCAACTAACCTTATAACCTTAACAAATTTTGGTTTCATGCTATTTGCATAATAGTGCAACTGCTATTGCACCAAGATCTGAATATTTATAAAACTAGTTAGAGTACGATCACACCTCATTTGCCACGTTTGGCGTACAATTTCCGATTTCTTTCGTTAAGGGGGCTGGTCACTCAGCTTCGGAATTCTCCTCCGAAATGTTAAATGTATGGACTTTTAATGCATTCTTATACAGTGAAACCCCGATTTAACGTTATTCAGGGGACCGTAAAGAAATAACGCTAAATGCGGGAAAACGTTAAATCGGGGTAAGACGAAAACAAAACACTGACCATAAAATAAAGACTAATTTAGGTAAGATAAGTTTCATTTCTTGATTTACAATGATTTAGACATCAGGTTTCTAAGTTATGTTTTAAATAGATATTTTATTTCACTTTGCGTCCTGTTTTTAGCAGCTACATCACGAATCGCTTTCTCAAGGTATGAGAGTTTGTGTAAGTTTTTCTCTTGGTCTTCAGTATTTCAAAAGAATACTTTCAGTGTTATGAAAGTTTTAATGGCTTCCAATTTTCAAATTCCTTAAACGGTGACGATTTCTCGTTCTTTCTTTTTTTCGCCTGTTTTTCCATTTTTTTACAATTTTGTTCCATTAAATCTACTTAGTGTAAATTTGTTTACAAATTTGAATACGAAATTCAAATTAAAAATATTAATTGTAGTTTATGGCTTTCGCGAAAACTTCCAATTTTTCAAGTAAAGAAAAAAGCTTTCGTTTTGATGCCATACAATCTAAAGCTATGAGAACTCTCTAACGAATTCTATCAACTCCGTTGTAGGTAACCTTGTGTTGTAGTACAGAAAGCACAATCGAATAAAATAAAAAGGTGCGGGTGAAAAAGAGGAGGGCTTTTGAATTATTTTTTAACGTTTTGATAAGAAAGTTTTTTTTTTAATCGCAAATTCTCACTAATTTAGAAAAATTTCATTGAGATTTTATAGCCAAAAAAAAAAAAAAAAAAAAAAAAAAAAAAAACGTTAAATGCGGGATTTTTTAACATTACAAGTATAGTAAATTAATTGGGACTAGCTAAAAATGACGTTATATGCGAGAAATCGTTAAATACGGGTTACGTTAAATCGGGGTTTCACTATATTTAAAGTATCTGAAAAAGTAAGTATTTTTAAATGTTTTTTCTGTGTACTCTTGTTAAAGGATGTCTCTTTTTTTTCTTAATTTTCAAAATATTTCTAAAATCTATGCTGAGTTTAATATTTTATGTGTTAAAAGCGGGCGAACTGAGAGTACGATTTTAAAACTTCATATAAAATTAAGTCTATACTTTAGAAGAGAAAAAGAGACATATTTTAAGACGTGTACACAAAAATAGAAGTTAAAAATATCAATATCACGGGGAGATATTTTAAATATATGAATGCATCAAATGCCCATAGATTTTACATTAATGAGAGGAAATCGGAAGCTGAGAGACCAGTCTCCTTAACAGATCATCTTTAAATACCATAGATTGATCACCAAAACGGTTTCTCCGATTAAACATTATATAACATCGGCCGTCTTAATTAGATATGACTTTCATAAGAGGAGTTTACATTTACACACAAGGTTTATGTTTCGCATTATTACACTTTTATACACATTGTTACATTTGTTATCATTGTCACACGAAATTGTATCCTATTTCTGCCACAGATGCAAATGTTTCGTAGTTTACATGTAAAAAAAGGATTCTTTGAATTATTTAGTAAAATCCTTTGTACAAAGAGAGGCTTATTCGGAGGAAATTACGGTAAAAATCGCAGACGTTCAAATACTGCAATCTCAAAATTGCATAATTACCGGAAATCAAGAAAATAAAATTAATGTGACAATATGTGGTTCAGAAACGAAGAGACTCCTTCAAAAAATGTACTATTTTCTCTAAAACAAGCAGAAGAATAAGCAATTCAGAATATCACTATATAAAACCTTGCCTAATGTGACGGTTCAAAAGTTAATTTTAAGATGTTTCGAGAAATCTTATAGCTTTATATGTATAATTATACGTATGGAAAATTTAACATGTATGAGAAAAGTATAAAGGTAAAATTGTGGATTGTAGAATATTATGTCAAATGAGATTGTAAAACAATAACTTGCTGATCTGACGTTGAGGTCCCTTATCTGCAGATTTACAAGTTAGAAACTCTATTATGAAATGACACAATGTCAATGCATATCTCAATTTAATGTGATAAATACAATTTATGATACATTTGATTATATTATTATATTATTTATATTATTTATTATGATTTATGTGTTTTATTTAAACTAAAACAATTCTGAATTTAATTAAATAATTATTTTATCGAATTAGCAAAAAAGAAAAAAAAAATGTCCTATTCAAGGCTAATATCTACCACTTATCTTTTTCCATTTGTCGCAGCTGTGGTTGTCTATATTAAGAGATACAGTATGTTTAAATTCGTGTAAATAAAGAACTAAAACGAAAATTCAAAAATAATGATTATTTTAAAATATTTAATACTGATTTATAAAATTAACAAGAAAGAAAAATCATGCGTTAATCATAGATTATGAAACACTTTCCAACACTCCCTGAATGCTTTAACAAAACTTCGTTATTTAAGGAAATAAGGCATATAGAAGAACTAAGTAAACGTTTTAGAAAACGCATAAAACATTTGAAAAACTGATTTCAGCAGTTACCGTCCATAGCAAATATGTATTCCTATTCTTTTGAACAGCACTTTATTTGATCTATAGGTTTATATACATACTATATAATTGGGAAATTTATTTTAGAAAGAAAACGCATAACAGGTTGAAAACACTCTTTCCGTAGTTCATACTAATAGATGGAAACATACTTGTATACTTTTGTAAAACTCTGTTGTTAACTTAGTACCTTTATTACATGCCACTATTTAGCTAAAGTTTAATTCATAGTAAAACACTCTTAAAATTACTGAAATCAAATTTCTTGAAATTATCATTTATAGACGGCCATGTATCCAATTCTCTGCGTGA
Source organism: Maratus speciosus (assembly GCA_963932465.1). Taxonomy (NCBI): domain Eukaryota; kingdom Metazoa; phylum Arthropoda; class Arachnida; order Araneae; family Salticidae; genus Maratus; species Maratus speciosus. The sequence goes on along the minus strand of OZ010797.1, from coordinate 248,148,856 downwards.
CCCTGTATATAATTTTATCTATATTCTACAAATATTTCTTAATAAACCAAATGCAGTTCAGCGTAAAAATGCCTAACTCATTTAAAAACCACATTTACGCAATTTGCAATCATACCCAGTAACCCTTACGAATTCTTCTGTGTAGCCCTGTATATGAATTACAACATTTATACACACCATATACTATGAATAAATATAGTGAAACATAGAAACACATAGCATAATTAAAAATGCATTTTCAGCAATTATCGCTACTGTACAGTACTTTGGATACAATATAGTATCTGAAATCATTTGTGTGTCCCTGTAAATGCTATGCACATGATTATACATGAAATAAGTTACATGAAATAAGTTATTATACATGAAATAAGTTATAGTAAACCTCAGCGACGTATATTAATTTCATTATACATGAAATAATTTAACATATTTAAAATACGCCGCAAACAATTCCCTCCACCCCTATATCATTACGTAACGGAATTCTTTAGTGTGTCCCTGTAAATGAATAATAACTATTCTTTGTACCGCATATTCTACAGAATGCATATTTTAGTACACTTGATAAATGCATATCAATTTTATTATGTTTGAAAGCATGTAACTTCATTAAAAATCATTGTAAACGATTTTTCCCATAGGCCGTAATGTAACGGAAAACTTTTGACTGTCCCCGTAAATGAACTAAACAAGCTAGAAACTACATTTGAAATAGGGAACGTGCTATGGTAAACATTAATAACATCCAAAATTTTCAGGGGAATCTGAGTATATTTACGGGAGTTAGAGCGCGGGCAGACGGACAGACAAACCGAAGTTATAAACAATTTTCAACTTTGTTGGAAAGTGTTAATAATGGTTGTAACTCTTTTTAGTGTGACTATGTACTATTATTATCATCTTTGGATATATGTACGTGTACATTTATACATACAAAGAATCCTCCATTTATTACCTCAATCATTTTAACATTAATGAAGTCAAGTAAGCACAGCCGCGACTCACAAAATTTCAGTTTTTTTTCACCAAGTGAAAAAATCCAGAAAATTTATTCAATAAAATTATTGCTTTTATGAAATTACTTATTTCATTTCAATTTTTAAGAACAATTTGTAATTCATAATTTGTTTATTTTTCGTCATAAATGAGATGTAAGTTTGGCACATACGAAAAAGCAGGTTTTCTCAATACAGTAGAACATCTTTTATCCGAAACTCTTTTAACCGAAATTCATTCTAATAGCCTTTTTTTTTTTTACTATCACATTCCTGGTGTGCAAAATACATCTTGAAAACTTTCTTTTTATAAACTACCATATTCCTTGTTTGAAAGCGGTCTTCTCCGAACTACAAGTACATATAAATATTTTCGATCCCCTTTCATAGAGTTCCTTTAAATTTAACTTGAGCTCCCGTAAGCTGTGTAGTAGAACGAAGAAAAGGAACAAATTAGCAATTCTGAAGCATTTGCATGTTTTGCAAAAGGTTTAGCATTGCTTGAGCAACAGAAAGACTGTGATACTGGTGATCTAATAATATTTAAAAATAAATTCCGTGATAGAGCTTCAAAGCAAAGGCAGTCGAAACTGCGACAAACAAAACTTTTTTACAAACCCTTGTGATATACGTAAAATTTATTAATTTCAAAATTAAAATTGAGGTAATTTACTCATGTTTCTATTTTGCTATTGCTTTATTTTTATTAAGCACTTGTTACCATAATAAGAAATATTGCATATATTTCTCCTTAATCTTAAAATTGAAGCATTCTCGATTATCCGAAAACTTCGATTTTACGAAAGATGGTCGCTCCACCAGTGACCGAGAGGTTCTACTCTCGAAGGTGGTAGACGGGAGGTGCTGGGCTCGATCCCAACCGCTCCCGTCGGCCTAATCGTTCGGATTTTTCGTGATTTTCTTCTAACCTTGGTTTTCCAAGCGTAAATATGGGTTAGGCTCCCTTATAAAGAGCCTCACGGAGGGCACCACCCCTTAGTGCCTATATCCTTCTTGCTGATAATTGGTGTCATAAATACAAAAAAACAAGCGAAAGATGTTCGGTCCCAACTACTTCGGATAATCAAGGTTTTACTGTATTATTGCTTAAAATATTCGATATTCGCGCTACCTAAAACATTTTTCACTTCCATTTTAAATACGTGTCATATGAGAAATGGAAATTTATCTATCCCGACTTGCCTGATTATTGCAAGTCTGCGTCAGTGTTGCCAGACGGGCTACTTTTTTTAAATTCAGATTCTCGATTGGCACCACTTTTTTGAAATGGTAAAATGCGCCTTATTTAATGACATATTAATAAAGGTGAAAGCAAAGGGAACTTTACTGTTTCAAAAAAGTTCAACCAATTAAGAAAACTGAATTTAAAAAAAGTAGCCCACTGGCAACACTATCACGTCACGTCTTTGAATCATTCGTCTCGTGACGTAAACGTCAGACTTATTCAGGTTTCATTTTCATCTCATTGAAAATAGTTATTTTTCTCGCCGAATTGAAATTTTCGTTTAAAAGAACTTTATTCAAAAATATTTCATTTCTCTCCTTTTATAAAAGGGTAAGAAACGATTCACTTCTTGTAAAATTTTGCTATAAAATCAGTTGTAGAAGCTAGTGAATTTAGGGATTTTTGCATATTATTCCAGTGTCTGGAAATGAACTGGATTGGACAAATACTAGGTTGAGGAAAAAGTTCTGTGAAATTCGTGAAAGTTGCGTTGTTATGCACAAATTATCAACAAAAGCAACAGGGACGATTCTTTAAAGTAGAGACCATCATAGTCCACGACTTTTTCCCACCGTTCTGCCAGATTCCGGATTTGTTGCCGTTACCAGCACCTTCATATCTATTAATCTCATCGACGGCTTTCATAATCGTTAGGCCTTTTCTCCAGTGGGCTACTTTTTTTTAATTGAGATTTCCTGATTGCCACCACTTTTTTGAAACGGTAAAATTAACTTTGCTTTCGCCTTAATTAATATTTCATTAAATAAGGCACATTTTACCTTTTCAAAAAAGTGGTGCCAATCAAGAATCTGAATTAATAAAAGTAGCCCATCTGGCAACACTGCTTTTCTTCAATAATGCCGGGTCAACACATGCAAATCATAGTGTTCAATAAGCATTTTGGAGCCAAAGTTCCTGAACTCTTATAAATATACTATTAGTACTCCTATATACGATACAAATTCTGGTAACTATTAGATAAAAATTTCCCAGAACTTTTTGCTCAACCTAATATTATATGGGCATTTTTCAAATAAGTGGGTAATTGTGTACCTTGGGGTTATATGGTACATTTTATATTTTATATAATTTCCGTTAGCATAATATATGCATCCTGTAATACCGTTCTACAATTTCGAAAACAATTTTCAAGAAAATAACTGTAAAATTGGCTTCAATGATAGTTTAGATATTCAAACTGTCACTGATGTCGTTTGTCTCCCTCTTCATTAACGGATCTTCTGGAACGAATTTAAGACTAATGACAAGCTATTTCTGGAAACTTTACTATACAAAATAAAAACTTACTCATTAATAAACCAAATGATATGCCACAAAAATATGTTCAAGCATAAATTTCTTAATATTAAATTAAATAAACAAAATTTAGAAAATTTGCATAACTTAAATATGTCATACTTGAACTTTTGGAAAAAAAGATATATTTTTTCTTTGAACTGAATTGAACTCCGTTTGTATGTATAAAAGAACACTACTGTGTTTTGTATCTTATTATTTTATACTATATTCAACATAATAATATATAGATTTCTTTAATTGTAATTTTAAGACGCGTACGTTTATGTGCCTAAAACTCCGTGTGATATTGACTGTGTACTTCTGCTACATTTTCTACCTTTACTACTTCTTTTCTACATCCAATAGAATTTTAAAATATTGTTTTTTTTTTATTCAAAAGTTAAACTTCGTCCGCTCATTATTCCAAATTAATTACATTCTGAAAAGACATAAAATCAGAAAGTTATGACCTGTTAAACAGTACAGACATCTTTTTGGTATACCCTGTATTATAAAAAAAATTATATAGTTTTGACGGTAGAAGGCTAATATGTCTAGAGAACGAAATACTTTAATGAATCTCCAGCATTCAGTTTAAATAAAATGTTCAATTTTCAAACTTCTCAGTATAATTTGTGAAAACACTTACTATGAATTAGGTTTACATACTTGCCAACTTTTCCTTAAATTTCCGTAAAATGTGAGTTAAATTGACCCAGGTTAGACACTTTTCGAACCAGAAATTTACTAAAGAAATTAATTCAAATAGATTTCATACAGAAACACGATTTTAAATATATAATGCTAGATGAAATAAATGTTCTGGTTCGTAACGCGTATAACCTGGGTAACTTAACTCACACTTTACGGAAGTTTAGTTGGATGTTGGCAAGTATTGGTTTACTTCCCAGAAAGTGGAATTTCACTCAACGTATTCAGATTGCGTAGATGGGTGAAAACGAAAATACATGTGCTTTTCATGTCCAAAACTTTATTTTTTTCATCAAATATACAAAATAATTCCAATTTTTTTATGCCATCTTTTAGAAAAAACTATTCTTATTCTGGTATGAAATATGCTCTAGCCAATTTTATTGTACTTATTGTACAATTAATGCACTTTATCCATTCTTAGCTATGAAAATTAGCTGTCGAAATGACTAGAGAGACAACTTTAAACAGACTGCAATTCTAAATATTATACACAACACAATATTTATCGGTTTGTATTTAAATAACAGATACAGTAGTTTAATAAATTTGTACTAATGAATTAATATATGTATTTTGTAACTGCATGAGTTTAATTTAACATTTGTCCATGAAAATAAAACCTCTACTTTAAAACCTTACTTTATTTACATTTAGCAGAATAAATAATAAAAATTCTGTCCAACAAAGGGCACTACTAATCTGTTTTGCTCAAGAACTTTTTAGAATAGAAGTCAAGTGCCATTTCCACTTTGTCTGCCACATGTTTAGAGTATATAGTAGTACTATGAAGTTCTAAGGTGAGTGTGTTTTCTCTTTCTAACTTCTGTTACTCCAATTTCAGGTTTAAATATTGTTTTAAAAATAAAATTTCACTTTAAATCACTAAAAACTAAGTAAAATAAGTTTACTTAAATAACATAGTTATTTTTTAGAATATTATTATTTAAGAAAAAAAATGTTTTTGCTTAAATGTAACCTCTGTTACAAGTAACCACTGTTACAACTTTTGGTAATAAATGTTACATGAAAATAACAGAGGTTACATTTTTATCCCAGAATATACATTTTTGTGGTACTTATTGTCATTATTATTACTTATTTATATGTATTTTTGCAGTAGTATGTATTATATATTTGTGGTATTTTCCAGATCTAAAAATGTCTCCTAAAAAACAAGTTTTCAAGTTCTTGAATCTACTGCTGAAGAACATGAAATTAAAGAAATAACACTAGATAAAATAATTAAAAGAACATACATATGTCTTATTTATTCAGTCTGTCTTTGTTAGTTTCTAAAAAGTCAGTCTGTTTACATCTTGTAAATTTTTGTAACCGCTGTTACTGGATTTAGCCTCTGTTACTGGATGTAACCTCTGTTACTTGAAGAATTTTTCTATTGCTTTTTAGTAATTGTGAACTTATAATAAACCAAATGTATTTAAAACAAAGAATATGTTATGTACTTTAAATACAATTTAAAAAAATATTTTCTTTAAAACTAAAATAAATGGTAATGAACTTTAAATTAGTTTTTTTTTTCTAAACGAGATAAAATTACACATGCAATGATAATTAAATTTTATTATTTTTTATTCATCTTTCTAAAACTATTATTTTGAAGTAAAGGACATTTTTGCTAAAGTAATAGATAAAAAATATGTTTTTTGCTGAAATATTTGTATCATAAATTAAGCAAATACTGTCCAGTAAACAGAGGTTAAAATTTTCACGCTAGATATGACTTTGAGAAGTTATATTTTAACTGCAAAATTGATTTTTTTCTGTGCGGATTCTAATTTTGTGCAGCTTAAATATATATTTAAACAATATTATTGCTATTTAGCAAAATCTAGATAATAAAAAATGACGAAAAAAAATCTTAAAAAGCATAAAGAAAATTGGTTTTACCCAGATAAGCTTTTTTTTGTACCATTGTATATTGTTACTCTATCACATTGTTTGTAATGATAAGTAAATTTCGACAATGAATTGAAGAATTCTTCAATTTTGTAGGTCAAAGATTGCTATCAGAAAATTATGATAGTCAGAAATAAGCAGCTCTATGCACTATATTATAAAATATTGGAAACACAAGAGATTCTCCTTGAATGATATCACATTTTTCATAATGTGTAATTTTGCATCATTTTCTGTTGTTCTTTAATTTAAACTTCGTTTCTAGCATATCTCATACATAAATGTGGCAATTAAAATTATGAATTAAATTCTTTTTTTTTTAGCTTTACTGATAAAAACAATTTGTTTTAATAGTAATTTAGCCAATAATTAAATTTTTGTTAAATAAGAGATTATCTACCCATTCTCTTAGTGCATTTTCGGAAGAATGTGGTGTTTATGTATGATATATTTTTGTAACGTTGAAAGCATGGTATGTATACGCTCTCCATAAAGCATACATACTTTCTAATAAGTAGAAAAGAACATATTATTACAATAAGTGGTACTTTAACCTATTTAAAAAAATCTAAACAATAATTCGTTAAATAAACTCATTTTTTTCTATTAGCTTTTGAGAAAGATCTCTTTTCTATTTAAAATAGAAATATTTGTAAAATCAAAGTTAACTTATATTCATTTGGTTAACAGCTATTTCACTATTCTCTTTTAGCTAAAGTGTTTTAAATCGATAAGCGATATTACGTCTGTGATATCAATGAATCGAAAAGATTAATTTAAAAGGAAACTAATACCATTATTTGACTGGCTTATCATTTTTCTACAAAACGTTAAGTATTTATACATTATTTATTGTATCGCTTCAAGTGTAAAGATTAAATTAACGATAAATTGCTGGTATGGAGCTTAGTTTAATGAAAACAAAATCATAATCCTCAATACTCGGAATAGTATTGGAAATCCGTGATGTATCCATTTGTCTTCTATTATATAGCTTATCACTTCATTTCCATTCTTGCCTATTCTAATCTTACTTGCTTTCAAATTGGTGAATTCTTTTAAAGTACTTGTCTTTACCATTGATGACTTAGATAGTTGAAAATAAATGCTTTCATAGTGATTAATTGTTACGAGGTGGAACCGCTGAAATCGAAATACTCAAGGCCAGAGGACACGAGTTGTGACGTCATCACTAATCGACCGAATTCTCACTAGATCTCACTTCTCACTGAATTCAACCGGAAAATTTTGAATAGCAATTTGCTTTTATTTTATTTGTAGGATATCTACCCTCTTATAAAATAATAATAACTATTTAAACTTACTGGTGAGATTTCGGAATCCTAAATAAAAATGCATCCAGATGAGCAATACCACAGTATTGCCGCGTATGACTGATTTCCTATTGGGGAATTCCAAATTCTCACCAGTAAGTTTAAATAGTTATTATTGTTTTATATGATGATAGATATTTCGCAAATAAAATAAGAGAAAATTGCTATTCAAAATTTTTCGCTATAAATTCCAACACTAGTGAGAAGTCGGTCGATTAGTGATGACGTCACAATTCGTGTCCTCTGGCCTTGTGTATTTAGGTGGCAACGGGTTGAACCCGGCGAATTTCGACGAAACAATCTGTTTAACCCCTTAACGCTCGAATTAAATTACGGTTTAAAAATTCAAATTGCTGATTGGCACCACTCTTATGAAAAAGAAATATTCACCTTATTTAATGACACGTAAAACGGTACTACAATATTGCCAATTTCCCTATTTTATAAAACTGGTGGGAATCAAACAATCTGAGTAAAAAAACACAGCCCGTGAATATGACGGGAACGAGAATTAAGGGGTTAAAAAGAAATTGACACATTGATATATAATAAACTTACATAATTCACAATAATAAAAAATCCATATTGCATTTTTTAGTCTAAATATTAAAGAAAGGTTATTTTAATCTAAGGTTACCAAAATACTAAAATTTCAACTGTTCAAATTATTGAAAACTAAACATTATTCGTAAACGTAATCAGTAACATATAATCAAGATCAGTAATTATGATGAAGTTATCAATTCAGGCTCTTATGGTTCGTATTACGGAATGGAAAATCAGCAAAAGTGATTTAATTTTCACGCAATCACAGAAATCATTTTTCCGTGAAATCTAAAAATAGCATCATTTTCATCGTCTCAAAATTTACATGCGCAACTCATATTCGTATTTACCCTTAAAAAAAAAAAATTATTCCGCAATAGGCTATTATTGAAATCACGTTTGTCAGCTACAACGTTGCCTTGAACATTTTGAGTGGAGGTTCTAATCTCATCAGTACCGTCGCTTAAGTCCTGAAATTTATGTCTTTTAGTCGCATTCGAAGTAAAAAATCCAGTTTTTCCAAAGACAATGATATATTTTTTCTTAAATATGATGTCATTTTCACTCACTGAAATATTTCGCCAGCGTCTCCAGCTCAGTATACCCGGGGAAAAAATATTGATATTCAACAAACTTTATGAGGGTAAATAAGGATTTTTTTTTTAAGCGTGACGTAATTTTCTGTTCAAATTTTTTAAAAGTTATTGGCAAAAGAAATTGGCATCGAAAGAATATAATCAATAAATATAATAAATCCAATTATTTCTCTTTTCATTGCAACAATGGAAGTAATCCAATTGCCACCATTTAAAACAAATTTCGTTATTATTTTTAATATTAAATAAAAATAAAATAAAAATGGGAATACTTAATAAAATAACTAGTGCGGGCACATCTACAAGTAAAATGCTTTCATTTAAAAAATAATTATCAAAATCGGTTTAGTAGAAAGCTCTGGGCAGATGACTAAAAAAACAGTCTGGTCTTTTAACACCTTGAGCGGCACCGGTATATGTTATATACCACCTACGATTAATGAAGTTTTACACCAGAAAAATTTTATTAAATTTTACTTTTCTAACTTTGGTGGAAAAAACGCTGTAAAATTGCTTTTCCTTATTTTGAAATAGAATTTTTTAAAGATTCCGGTGGGAATTTTTCATTTCACAAACGTAATTGCTTGTCCCTCAAGGGGTTAAATATATAGATAGATGATAATACAGTCATTCAGGGTAACTTTGATCCGCATTTTCTTTATTTTCATATGCCACACTCTTATTTTAAGAATAATGTTGCAACTAGGGCCATAAAAGAGAAGAAATAATCCTAAATTATTGTTTGACTATCAAAAATTAAGGAATAATAAGGATAAAAGCAATAAAAAATGAGTTTTTAACCTGGTCCAAAGTTACAAACCCATTTAGACTTTGCACCATATGATAAATATTATCTAAAATAATTCATTATAAAAAAGTATTATAGTTAGGACAACTTTAAACCGCCAAAAATGTTTTCAGATATGTAAAGACTCCGAATTTATATTTCGCAACATCACAAGATTTGTATAATTTATGATATTACAACAAATATTATGCATAAGAAAGGTGGAAGAAGAGAACCATAAATATGTAGAATGAAAAAAAAAAACTGTTTATTGTTCATACAAAACATAAAAAGGCAGTGAAAAAGAATTTTCAACGTTTTAACTGAATAATATATCTATAGTTACAGTGATACATACGAGTACTAGTATTATTCAAACAAGAATAAAAAATGTCGAATGTATGAAATGGGAAATTTGAGTAGCTCCGCCCCGAAAACAGCCTTCAAATGAATTTTATGCATTTTACACATATTTGTGAAAATATTTACATGTTATATCTAATGCACACTTTCGGCATTTATATAAAATATACGTGCAAATATGGGAAAATTTTGACAGTAGCAGCTATAATCAGTAAATTATTAACATCAGTATAACTTTGAGCCGGCTCAAAGTTACCCTGAAAATGTGGAAAAATGTTAGCGCCTTATTTTACATTTTATTAACTATTAATAAATAAATAATCACAAAATATTAACACATTTAGATAATAATATGTCATATAAATGAGTATACTGTTACTTACTATGAAAATTTAATTGGATTACAACAACTTCAAAACAGCATTCAAAATTAACTTGAAAACAGTAATTCACAAAAATGGATGATGCAATTAATTGCGCATAATGTTGCTAATTTATTTTCCAAAATAAAGAGTAGAAATCCCAGTTCAGAACCTTGACAACAGAGCACAGCTCTGGAGTTTATTTAGTCTTTTGGGTCAAAAATATTTAATATATTACCAAAGTAAAGATACAATACTTCATTTTTTGGATAATATTACTGAAATACAGTTGCTAAATTGTAATTATTATTTCTTTTAATACCGTTGATATTGTTTTTTACCCCTCCGCTTTATTTACAAGTTTTCATGTCTCGAACTAGAATAAAATAATAATTTAAACTTAATAAATTAATATAACTACTTTGTAGAAAGTAATTAGATTTTATTGAATCAAATTTTTGGCTAAAAGCATGCAAAACAAAGAACGCCCATCAAAAATTACTACATTGTATTTAAAGGTTTAAAAAACTATATTGAAAAAAAGAGTGAATCTACCCGTAACGTGTAAAATGTTACAAAATTATCTTCTATGACTAACTAAATGTTTGCATTTTCAGGTAATTTTATACAACTTTTGTAAGATGTACTCCCTCCTAATACCACTTCTTTTGAAATTTTTTATGTTTTGAGCTAGGAAGAAATAATTACTTTATTATATGAAAACATACAGCTACATTTTGTTGAATCAAAGTTCTGGTTCAAAATATATAAAGCTAGGAACGCTCATTAAAAATGTATACACTGTATTAGAAGGTTTACAAAATAAAATAAAAAATATGATCAAATATTTTTCTTTAACTATGCTTTTCATTACTGGTTAAATATCGCACTTTACTAACATTCATAAATTCAACCAGTGACGTAGCCAGATTTGGAGCCCCAAGTACAATGGATACCAATATTCGAGATGTTTTTCTTTGATTCATTTAATCGTTAAAACTTCTGCAATCAAATAAGACGAAGTTTACTGTATTAAATTAGTGGTATTTCAGCTTCTGTTCCCCTACACTATCCACACCAATGGATTCAACATTAAAAAGACTTAACCTTAAAATCTTATTGTAATATTTATTAAAACTATACGTTCACATGATTTCACCACAACTTCCCAATCTAAGATTATTTAATTTTATAATTATCTAATTATGGTAAAATAAGCATTTCAACTCGCACAGAAGATGAGTACGTGACAAAAATATGCTTACTGATAAGGAATCTCAGGACTCATTCAAAATTTTCGAAATTTTTATTATTTTTTTATGTCAAACTCCTATCTTTTTTGAACATTTTGGTATAATTATTTCCCTAAAATTCTTATTAGAACAGAAGTTATGTCTTTTACAATTACACCCGTGCAATAGCTGAAGAGACATTTCCGAAAGTTGAAGTCATTTTTCTCCAAATGACGGTTTCTGGCATAACGCGCAGGATATCTTAAACACTTTTGAATATTTTTTCATGAAATTTTTATCTCTTATTTTTCATGTTAATCTGTATAAACAGAAGTAAAAATTTCCTTTTTATTGTTTTAAAAAAAATATTTTTTTAGGCGATTATAACGCTGAAAATTAAAAATTTTTGTATTAGCTAAATACAACTTTGTATTAAAAATATAAAAATACTTTAAATACAAATTTATTTAGGTTCAGGGTAATTATTATAATTTGAAGTATAATAAGGCAATAAAAGTTTCATTCTAGTTGCAAAATTTATTTTGTAATCCTACGCGTAATTTGTTATACAATTTTCTGCTCGACAAATGTGTGACAGTATGGAGCCTCCTATAAATGCTAATTCTATATCTTGCAATTTTTTAAGTGTATGAAATGAAAGAACATACTTATATCTTTCATTCCAATAAAGAATTTACTTTTAAATAATATACATTTTAAGATATTAAATGTTAAAAATTTTCCTTTTTTTTTCCATTTTTTCCAAATTTGACAGTTCTGAGACCTCTTAACTGAACCTAATCCAAAAACATTTCATCATCCAATGACATTTTCTAATTTAATGGGAAGTATATTTTATTTCCATGTTAAAACTTTCATCAGCATACAAGTAATTTATGTTAATTAACGTGTTCAGATATCGGAAATCCATGAAATTTCCTATAGTCTATGAGACACTTCACTTTACATTAATCTTTTTGTCTTCTAACGTGGTTAACTAACAGTCTTGTTTATTCATTTACATCTGTCGTTTTTTAACTTAATGCATGTATACAAATGTAATCGCACATTAATATATCAGACATGAATTTAATCTCTTATTAAAGTGTTTATTTTCTATCAACTTGTACAACAATTTTTCGATTTATATTGATAAGAATCAAGTGACGTACTTGTATTTTCTAAATTTTGGTACGTCTCTAATAATTTAAAAGTGAAACTAAATTATATACGTACTAGCTAAAGCGCCCGACGTTGCCCGGAATTTGAAGAATGTTTGTTCTGAAAAATCTATATAAAAATTTAACATACAACATGAAACAAACAATACAAAAAAGCAGTCGAAGTGTTGTACACAAGAACCAAATTAAAACCTAATATAAAAACGTATAAATTTATATAAAAAAACGCAAAAAAAATAGCTGTAAATGAACTTATTTCAATTCATCATTGGAGCAATAATGATAGAACACGCCAATATTTCCATAATTGGGTTTTTTCACACCCCCCAGCAAAGAGGAAATTGCTAGCCAGCAGCAAGATAGGTGCTGGCAATGATGGAGAAGTGCTGGTTGATGGTCTACTACTGCATGACCACTGCTGGATAGCTTCAGTCAACTTTGCTGTTAGAAATCATCAGATAAAATTCTGGTGGGCATTCATTTTATCCTATGCGCTGGCCCACCATTACATGGAAGTGCACGAACTTTTGCAGTATTATTGCTGGGAACCCTTACGCTAGGTGGCGCTGCGAATTTCGAAGACTGAGTATTTGAACACAAATCTGAAATGAATATCTTAACACAATTTAAGCTGTGAAGCTAATTCTTTTTTGAAACTGTAAAAAATATAGCACCACTGCCACCAACAAAATAAATAAGTAAATGAATAAATAAATAAATTCTTTATTTCAATACACTCTTTTATTATCCTTAAATCTGGTTTTACTAGGTTACAAAAGATTTCGGTTTTCATAATTTACGCAGTTCAGCATCAATAATAATAAAGCGTATAAAATACATAGGGTTTCTATACAATAGAATAATTTCTATACCAGTTTAATGACTGTGAACGTAAATCACAAAAGAAACAAACTTGAAATAGTGTAATGAGAGCGTGAAAACTACGAGCAGTCGTAGCGTACGCTGAAAGCACTTGTTCATGTCCGATCACGAAAACCAAACAGCATCGAGCGCGGTTAGTACTTGGGAGGGTGACCACATGGAAACCGCTGAAAGTTCAAATATTTCTATGGACATTTCCATTATAGACACTTCTACAGATACTTCTATAGATCTTGGTGAAACTAGCTTAAAGAAAAAAGAGCCATAATTTATAATACTTTTTTTTATAGAATTCTATAAGAAATTTTTGTAAAGGAAAGTGCTGGGCCAGCAAACGAATAGCAGTGGGATAGGTGCTATCTCTGCAGGAAAAGTACCGGATTGAAGTAATGTGATGGCAAACCAATGCTGGCCTGCTGTTGACCATCACTGATGGGCCAGCTGCATTCGGCTCGGACGCTTTTCGACAGGTTTAAGTAATGTCACCCTTACACTTTACCGTTGATGGCACTGCTGGCTGCCATCATTTTTTCAGCTGATGGCCCACTGTTTCTTTCTTTGCTGGGTCATATGACGTTTTATACTATATTCACCTCGTCCTTTATATTTCCAATTAGACGTGATATTCCCTCTTTTTAATTCGTCAAGCTATTTATTTCATTTTTATTTTTCGCGTGGAAATCTTGAAATAGAAAAGTTATGACGTAATATTCACTTTTATTTAAATTTGCCAAACTATTTATTTCATTTTCATTTTTCACGTGGAAATGTTAAAATAGAAAAGTTACAACGTAATATTCACTTTTATTTAAATTTGTCAAACTATTTATTGAATTTTTATATTTCACGTGGTAGTCTTGCAATAGAAAAGAAATTGTTGTGGTAAGAATTTTATTGTGGATTTTTAATTTTTAGCAGCTGTTACAAAGAAAAATGCTTTAATTTGATAGGAAATTGCTGTTAAATTGGTGGTTTTTTATTAATTAAAAATTAACTATAAGTTATTTCGATTCCGGATTACTTTAGTTGTCTCGGCCGTGTTTTAATACAAATGTACGCAACATTTCACAATTGTCGCTTCCAAACTGTGGATTTGTACAGCATTACAGACAGACAAATTTTCATTTTTACATATTAGATTGTTTATCTAATAATTGTTTTTGATATCCAATATCTGGATCTAACGATTCATATATTAATATTTCACAAGAAATCTTCAAAATAAATACTTACTTCATACCAAAAATTATGACGGAATTTCTTGATAGAAAACTTGAAAAAAACGTTTCAAATGGTTTTAAAATGTATTATGAGGATAATTTTATATTTCCGATCTGTTTTATATTTCTATTTAAAAACTGTACTATACTAAAAGAAATATTAAAAAAGTAAATATTATACATCCAAAAGAAGAAAAATTCCAGCCATCGTCTCGTATGAGTAGTCCCTTTAAATCGGAAACTTCTCATTCTCATACGTTTTCTATACTGGAAAGAAAATTTCCTACGAAATAATTTTTTCAGTATCAAACAGGTAGTTTTACTTACGTCACTGGTTCAGGACGTCAAAAATCGCTTATGTTTTATCGTATAATAGCACATTTATAATTTGCATCTCATTTAGTAGTTATACATGCAACCCAGCAAAGAGGAAATTGCTGGCCAGCAGCAAGATAGGTGCTGGCAATGATGGCGAAGGGCTGGCTAATGATCTACCACTGCATGACCACTGCTGGACAGCTTCAGTCAACTTTGCTGTTGGAAATCATCACATAAAATTCTGGTGGGCTTGCGTTTTATCTCATGCGCTGGCCCACTACTACACTGAAGTGCACGAACTTTTGCAGTATTATTGCTGGGAATCCTTACGCTAGATGGCGTTGCGAATATCGAAGACATTGAATATTTCAACACAGATCTGAAATGAATATTTTAACACAATTTAAGTTGTGAAGCTCTTTTTTTAAAATGTAAATAATATAGCACCACTGCCACCAACAAAATAAATAAGTAAATAAATAAATAAATTCTTTTTATCAATACACTTTTATTTTCTCCTTAAATCTGGCTTTATGAAGTTACGAAGGATTTCGGGTTTCATAATTTACACAGTTCAGAATCAATAATAAAAAATTGTGTATGAAATATATAGCATTTCTATACAATACAATGATTTCTATACCAGTTTAATGATTGGGAACGTAAACCACAAAAGAAACAAACTTGAAATAGTGTAATGAGAGCTTGAAAACTAGGAGCGGTCGTAGCATACGCTTAAAGTACTTGATCATGTCCGATCACGAAAACCAAACAGCATCGAGCGCGGTTAGTACTTGCGAGGGTGACCACATGGAAACCGCCGCAAGTTCTATTATAGACGCTTCTACAGATATTTCTATAGCTCTTGGTGAAACTAGCTTATAGAAAAAAGAGCCATAATACTTTGTTTTTTTTATAGACTTCTATAAGAAATTTTTGTAAGGGAAAGTGCTGTGCCAGCAAAGGAATAGCAGTGGGATAGGTGCTAGCACTGCAGGAAAAGGGTCGGATTGAAATAATGTGATGGCATACCAATGCTGGCCTGCTGTTGGTCATCACTGATGGGCCACCTGCATTCCGCACGGACACTTTTGTACTGGTTTAAGTAATCGCACCATTGCACTTTACCGCTGATGGCAGTACTGGCTTCCATCTTTTTTCCAGCTGATGGTCCACTGTTTCTTACTTTGCTGGGAAATGCCACGCTTTGGAAAATTCTTCATTAATTTTGAAGTCTTTGTATTTTTATTTTCATGCATTAAATTGCGTATACACACAGTAAGAATTATGGATATTAAGTACAATACCTTTCTTTCAATTTAACATTAAGTTACACTGAACAGTGAAAATATGTAATAGAAAACATAGAAATAGAAAGACACAGAAAATATAGAAAACATACAAATTAAAAAATATAATTGAAATCATAGAAACAATCATGCTCGTTAAATTGTAACAATTGATTGTGGGCAATTTTAGAAATATTTGACAAACCGCGAGATACAAGCACCCGTTGTTGGTTGATCAAAGTCAAAATTATATAGTCCCTTTTTATTTAGAGGTCGAACAGAATAGAAAGTTTCATAAAATTCCGTGCACTATTTTTCGTGATATAGCCACCACAGAAATCGTGAAAAACACCATATAGAAGCTCACATGTTGCCGATATACAACTAAACCATATCAGCAATATAGCCAATAGAGAAATCGTGAAAACTGCTGTATAACAGCGCCACCTGCTTGCTGACTTACATTCAAGCCAAATCAGCACCAAATTACGTCAAGCTCTATCAGAACACCGCCCCCTGAATACGCCTGAGCGCTGGATCAAAAATGGCGGCTGCTGAAGGCGGATTTTTTTCAGCGTGTGTACGGTCCCTTAAATATTCCTACCAATAATTTTTTCAAGTTTCTTCGGCTTCATTTTTCTGAGAATAAACAAGGTAGAGAAATCTTTTATAAAATACTGGTGTCTACATTTAAGGGACCGTACCTACGCTAAAAAAAATCCGCCTTCGGCAGCCGCCATTTTTGTGTGAGCGCTCAGGCCTAGTATTCAGGGGGCGGTGATCAGAATCTGAAGTTTTGTTAAATTTTGTGCAGTCGTTCGTGACATAGACCACCCACATATTTTATGTGACAAACAGACAGACACACAGACAAACTCGTGTACGGATGAATTCTAAAAAACAGACATATCGTACTCAGGACTTTCTAAAACGTATAAATCGATCGAAAACAGAAAGTCGAATGTTTTCACGAATTTATGACTTTTTTCTTGTATATAGAGGAAAGTAAAAATACATACCTGCGATGGATATATTGTCTCACCCTTATAATAAATGTTGATAGTTATTTAAAACCAATTTTCCATGAATACTATCAAGAAATTACGAAATAGTCTTTAGATGAAGTAAAGAGTTCTACAAAAATGAACAAAATGAAAGTACATTGTTTGGTTCTTCCCAATATAATTCACAAGTTATTTTATAAGTCGGTATGAAATAAACAACCTAATAAGAGATTAAATTTAAAAGCGACAAATTAATATGTAATTACAACTGTTTAGATGCATTAAGTTAATACGTGAGGACGGCAAAGGAACAAATTTGTATGCCAGTAAATTATTTTAGAAGGAAGGAATGTTACTATAAACTTAAGATGCTCACGATGAAGACTATAAGAAATTCTATGAATATACGATATTTGAGCGCATTTAGTAATATAAATTACGCACCCGATGATAAAATTTTTTAACAAGTGTTGCGACGCGTGAAAAGACCAACAGAAAGCGCAAAGTTCGTCAAACTATTAATTGGCAGTTTGTTAATGTTTTTGCATGTAGTGTGTGTGTTACGTGTGCTCGAGAAATTAATATGTGATTACATTTGTGTGAATGCATCATGCCGGCAAATGAACAAATCTGTATGTCAGTAAACGGCGTTAGAAGGAAGAAAGATTACAATAAAGTTAAGATGCTCAGGATAAAGACTATCTGAACACATTTACTAATGCAAATTGCTGGATCAATGATGAAAGCTTTTAACAAGCAGAGTTTGGCAAACTTGTAATCTCAATTATCCGCAATGAAATTACAAGTTAATTGCATGTAATTGATTATAGTGACATACATTCAAACGCGATGGGGGCGGTTCCGGCTGTAGTGCTGCAAGAAATTTTTACGGTATGCAATTTTAACTATAAATAATTACTTAATTATAAGTATAATTAACTATAATTAATTACATGTAATTAACTTATAATTGCATTGCGGATAATTGCAATTGGAAATTTTTCCACCTATGTTAACAAGTGTTGGGAAATGAGATAAGTCCACCAGACGGCGCTAAGCGCGTCGAACTATTAATTGACAGTTTATGTTATGCATGTTGTCGTCGTTAATGTAAATAGTTTTAGTCCTTCCAAATAAATATATTTTGTTACTTAAAGATGTCACCGAAATTATTTTGAAGCTATAGAATATGAACCAGGACAAATTAGGTTAGATAGAACGATTTTCATAACTTCTTTTATTTTGTTGATAATTACCAAAGCAAATTTATGAAGTTCGATTTTGATTTAATAATGAAGCTAAATATGTTTTCTATTAAATCACAAAGTGTCATTGATTGGTGAAATGTTTTGTATTAGATTATGTTAACTTTGCCATCACCGAATGTATTTGATTATAATTTTTTCTAATTTAATGTATTAGGATGATGTAGAAGAAAGTTTTGCCGTGGCTACAACATACCAATTTATCTTAAATTCATGAGTTAAATATTCTGATAAAATTTAAATAGTATTTTTAATAAATTATATTTGAGGTAAAACATTAGTTTGACGCCCTGCAATTTAAGACTTTTTGGGGAAAAGAAGTAATGAGAAGTATTTACAATATTCCACTTATACTAATTAAGTTTTTAAGTAAAAAAATATATATATATAAACTGTACTTCCTTTAGCCGACATAATCAAAAATTGGCGTCTTGACTACTGTTAGGCGTTACCGCTGAGAAAATAAGGACCCCAGCGTGAATAGTTAAACTCATCAAGATTTGATTTATAATAATGCAACAAAAGGATTATTCTTTGTGGTCCAAAAACTAAAGAAAAATTCGCTGTTTTAAATAATATTAATTTTTAGTGAAATGGCATTGCTTCAAAGTAAAATGTAAGTTTTCGAATACATATTTCGTTATTTAAATTTACAAATTACAGCGATATATCCATAATTCGAAATAGACCCACGTTTTTTGCTAAAAAAATATGTGACAATTATTGTAAAAAAAAGGCTGAAGTTCACTGAATAAAAACTGGTCAAGATAGAATGTCCACTGATTGTGAATTCGCTATTCTAAAGTAAACGCTCTTCAATTTGTCGTTATTATCTATTCATTATGACGCGCTTGCACATCTATAGCTCGAAAATTGGCCTTTCATTTTCGATACCGGTTTGTAACTAATAAAATTTAACCTTCTCGCTGCACATCCCGTGATTCCCACGGGCAACATAAAAGTAGCAAAATTTGCGCAATCCACGTTTTCCGTGATCTTTTTTTTATGATCTAATTCCATCTTAAAAAACAGAACTATTTTACGAAACGATTTTACATATTTTAATTCTAAAATATATGTAGATTTGAAATATGTAATAAAATAAATGCGGAATATTTTAACCTATCTTGAAACCCACTCACTGACAAGCCCGTGTTAATGCGTTCACTAAGCTCCAGGTTTCACAGCAATACAAACAATATTTAAAGTAATATAATTCGATTGATTTAATGTATTTTTAATACATTGAACAATGATTAAAACTTCCAAGGATCGCATTCATATTCGTTATTAAGTTTTATTTATAAAATTTTCAAAGAATAATTTTTTTTAGCATTTAAAACAAAATACAGAGAAAACAACATTACAATTTTGCCCTTTTCCAAGACAGTCGGAGGGTTAATAAATATAATAATACGCAGTGGGAGTGTTATTATTTGTCTGTATAAGGAGTACTTAGAAATGTTTTACTCTTCGAAATTTTGAACCGTGAAAATTGGTGTTTTCCTCTGGACAATAGCATTTTATTAAACCGGGTACCCTTTTAAATAGTAAATGGATATTGTTCAGATAAAGCAGAATTGATCGTTTTAGGAATTTCTATAATTTCAATCTAAGAATTTCAAACTGCCCTCGAACTGCTTTTCCAAATTTCTATTACTACTAGACATTGGACAAATGTTCCAATTAAGCTGATATTTTGTCAACATGTTGATCTCTTTTATCATCAGATTCCTAATAGAGAGAGCAAATTGACATTTTTTAGTTAGGTGCAATTCCACCGGATGGCAACACATTTGTATTTTAGCCGTTACATTATTTCTCCCCATAAAATATAAACAATAATCATTTTCATGCTAGCAATGTATTATCCATAAAAATATCTCGATTATAAACAGTTACATTATTTTTTTACATTCAATTGCAATGTAAGCACGAAGCACCGCCCCTTGAATACTAGACCTGAGCGCTGATACAAAAATGTCAGCTACCTTAGGTGGATTTTTTTAGCATTTGTGTGTTCTCTGGAGTTTTAACACCGCTAAGTTCTAAGAGTGCCTTGTATTGAGAGGTCGGTGCACGAACACTGAAAACCTTTATTGTAAACGAAGGCAACGCGCAAAAATAACGCTCACAGGCTACGGGAAAAATAGCGGTTACCATGGGTATCATCTTAATGGCAGTGACTGAATCAATTAGACTAACTTCCTTCGATAATGTTTTAAGGGGACGGTGGAGCTTAAAATCCTTAAAAATATTTTTTTTTTATTTTTGTAAGTTTCAACTTAAATATTATTCAAGGGAACATTATATACATTATAACATGCATTTATCCCAAAAAAAATTTAAAAAAAAATTTTATTTTTGAGAAAAAAATGGAATTTTACGCTTCGTGTTAGAAATCTTCGAAACGCCCCATGCGTCTTCAATATCAATGAAAATCCCCAATATTTTTTATAAAAGTTTGGTTTATATACAGAAATAAAATAGAGCATCGAATTTTACATATTTGAATTTAAAGGCTAAAAAAAAAATTGAAAAAATTTGAAATTTTTTCGAAAAATTTTCAAAATTTCAAATTTTTTTAATTTTTTTTTTTATTTTTTGTAAATTTTATCTTAAATATTATTCAAGGGTACATTATATGCATTATAGCATGCATTTATCACAAAAAAAAATTTATTTTTGAGAAAAAAATGGAATTTTACGCGTCGTCTTAGAAATCTTCGAAGTGCCCCCTGCGCGTTCCATATCAATGAAAATCCCCAATATTTTTTATAAAAGTTTGATTTATATATAGAAATAAAATAGAGCATCGAATTTCACATATTTGAATTTAAAAGTTAAAAAAAAATTTTTTTTGAAAATTTTTCAAATTTTTTCAAAAAAATTTTGAAATTTTGAAAAATTTTTTTTTTTACCTTTAAATTCAAATATATAAAATTCGATGCTCTATTTTATTTCTGTATATAAACCAAACTTTTATAAAAAAATATTGGGGATTTTCATTGATATTGAAGACGCATGGGGCGTTTCGAAGATTTCTAAGACGACGCGTAAAATTCCATTTTTTTCTCAAAAATTAATTTTTTTTTAAATTTTTTTGGGGATAAATGCATGTTATAATGTATATAATGTACCCTTGAATAATATTTAAGTTGAAATTTACAAAAATAAAAAAAAATTTTTTTTAAGGATTTTAAGCTCCACCGTCCCCTTAATGTTGTTTTTGTCTTAATTATTTACAGATTTTTGTAAGTTAAAACTTTGTGTGAAAAAAAAAAAAAAAACTTTTCGAAATTAATAGTGTAATTACGTATGATTGATTATTTCACCCCAGAAATTCCGCCACTTCACCATCGTGCATGTCTTATGAAAACGCAGTTATACAATAAACTGTTCAAAACGTCTCCCTACAATAAAACAGTGCTATGCACTACAAGTCATGTGCGTTTAACTGTCCAATGCGTTAACTTTATCTCCTAAAATAAAACACATAACCCATTCAAAAGCATTCAATATTGAAAGCGCAATGTTAACTCATCCGATGCTTAAGAAAATCGCAAATCCATTATGTCATTTCACATTACATTTAGTCCTTATCTATTCCAAACTCTTTCACAAACAAAGCCTTCTATTCTTTTAGTAATAGACTTCTGAATTCATGTGTTAAAACAGTTTCAATTAATTTATATCAACATATGGTGATAAATTATCTTTAATAATTGTTGGAGTGAACTGTTGAGTTTCTGCTGTCAAATTGTTTTCTATTATGTGAAAACAGTTAGTAAGCAAGTGGTATTTTTCACACGTACTATCTTTCCGTGCAATCTGGCGTTAAATAAGGAAATTAGATTATGGGGAAAGGTGCCTATTTTGAGCATTTTATGCTGTCTACATAATAACAATTGAAATTGTTAAAACTAATGATGAATGAAGTTAGCGAACTGAATTTTAAAAGACTAATTTTTGTATTCAGAATTTTATACAAATTATATCAAGCATATACTACGTACAACCAGTTAAAATATATCAAAATAGTAATATACTTATTAGCACTAGAATCGCCATAAGGGGTCATTTTGACGCATACCAGAAATTTCTTCGTAAGGTATGTTAAATATCTGCAGCTGAAGAAATTTCGAATTATTTAAGTTAAGTATTTTTAAAGAAAAATCTTTTGTGAAATACTTTTTTATAAAACTTGAGTAAAAATTCCGGTGATTCTAGTGTTACAATAAATTACTTACTGAGTGGCGCACTCAGTAAGATGCCCGTGTCTTTAACCCCTTAACCCTCTCTCTTCGTAATTGTTTTATCAAAATAGCTCCAAAAATTTTATATTTAAGAATTTTTATTCTTTTGTCACTGGTTTTTCAAAACCAAAATTTTTGTCTAATTTAATAGGAAAAATGCTCCGATTAAATAAGGCAAAATTTACAATAAAAAATAACTGGTGGGAATAATCAAGGAGTGTTAAAAGACGGAAAAATGCATCCCCGAGGAAATCTTGGGTTCCGAAGCGAGAGGGTTAATTATCGCTCCTGTGATATTCACGGGCTGTGTCTTTGATCCATTTTACTCTTTTTTAGTTTGATTCCCACCAGTTTTGTAAAATAGCTTTGTAAAATAGTGTTATAAATAGTGTTATAAATAGTGTTATAATAGTCTTTACTATGGTATCATTTTAACTGTCATTAAATAAGGTGAGTATTTCTTTTTCAAAAAAAAAATGGTAGCAATAAGAAATTTGAATTTTTAAACCCTAATTTAATGCGACCGTTAAGGGGTTAAATGTTAATATAGCATAGGTGCCAGCCTCAAACTAATCTTCAGTAATACGTGCATTAATTTGAGCCTGGTTTAATTCATTTCGAACCAGAATTTTTTTTAAAAGATGAGATTAAATATGTTCCACGTAGAACCTTCAATTAAATAAATAAAGATTCATGAAATAAATTTTCTGTATCGAAAGTGGTCAACCTGGGTCAAATTATTCCAGATATTACGGACGATTAGTAAAAGGTTGGCAGCTATGGTATAGGAAGCCTCATTTTATCTCATTTAGTGATAATAAAAATTCGAAAATACTGAAGTCTTTATTTGTCGTCTGTCTTATATGGTGTTGCCAGATATCCCGCCTATATCGTGGATCCACATTCTATGGAAGCGAGTATTCTAAGTACTTTCTTCGCCCTATTTAATGACAGAATTAAGTGCTATTAAAGTTAGCAAAATAAACTGTAAGAATTTAGCAGTGTCCACATCATTTGGTGCTCTGATTTACGCAGGACATCTGACAACAGTAATACTATACAACTTCATTTTATACATTGCTCAGCAAAAGTTTAGACGCTGGTGATTTTTAACCTTTAAATAAAAAGTACGAGCACTTGGGTTATACAAATGGCTGTATTTATTTTTTAATATATTTTAAATGTTTTAGGACAAAAATAACGGTTTTAATGCAGGATATTATTTAATTTAACTGAAAAAAGTGAAATTTGCATATTGCAAAAGTTTAGACACTCTTCTGATTTTTTGGCAACTGTTGACGGAAAAACGCAAATTTCAAACTTATGACGTCACATGCATGAAGTATTTAAGTGCACCTCGCGATAATATCGGTTAGTGAAGATGCCGCAAGCTAGAAATTTTCAGTCAGATGAAGTAATTAAAGCATGGAAGCTGAGATCGAAAGGGAAGGCTTTTTCAGAAATTTCAGCCACTTTGAATCATCCAAAGAAGTCTATCTATTAAGTACTGTCTAAGGATGACTCTTTCAAAGCAAATCATAAATCTGGAAGGCCTCGTGTGGCCAAAAAACGAGATTATAGAAGGAATCATATACTGGTATCTGGACAAATGATGACTGCTAATCGCATTAAAAGTGAGTCAGAGCTTTCTGTGTCAACGGTTACTTCGTAGATGAATTATAGAAAGATGTACATTAGTTTACATGAAAATGATAAAACAACCAGCTTGAAATCTCACAAATACTTGATCCCTTTCCGTCGCGGAGTAATTCTGTTTATAAAACTAATGAAATAATGGACTGAAATCAGAATTTATAAACGAATTTATTAAAAAGTACGAACTTGCTTATTTTCACGTATATTATAAAAGGAAAATTTTAATTAATTCTTCTTGGTGCCGCCTGTCAGTTTTGGAATTAAAATTAAGTGTGCTTTTTAAGGACACCGCCCTCGAAAAATTTAATGATTTGGGCCTCACTTTGTTTTAATTCTCATGTACCTCTGGAGTTTCCCAATGGTCGCCAAGCAGCGTAAGACTACATACATACATTGGAAAGCCATTTGGTGAACTTTTAGCTCTTCCAAAGTATACATTTGAGCAAGATAATGCGTCTATTCATGTAGCATACAAATAAAAAAAATAATTTAACTCTCGAAATATTACTGTTCTCGACTGGCTCGCGTGTAGCCCTGATCTGAACCCAATCGAAAACTTTGTGGCATCTTATGCATTTTTTTGACAATACTCCTCAATAATGAACTTCGGTCTGCTGTTGAACCTGTTTGATACGAAATGGACCACCAAGTGATGCAGGATTTAGTTTATTCGATGGGAACTCACATTGTTGCATTAATAGCAGACAATGTAGGTGCAGTTCGAATTTAATTTACGGATACTTTTCTATTAACAGACAAATTGTCTATACTTTTGCTACAATGTTAAATTTGTTTTTTTTTTGTCATTATATATTATGTAATGTGTTTAAATTAAAATTTATTGTTTGTGTATGAAAGATAAGTCCCCACTAATATATGACAGTTGAGTTCCAAGAATTCGTTACATACTTCTCACTACAGAGGCATAATTGATCATTGTCTAAACTTTTCCTGAGCACTGTATTTAACCCTCTAATGTCCATGTCCATGATGTGTTCTAGAAATACTGTAATTCAGAGAATCCGAATTCATACTAGAAAATCTAAATAATACATTTTATCTTATTTAACCCTTTGCGCTCGGGGTCTCTTACACAAATTTTATTCGATCGGCACCACTTTTTTAAAAGAAATTTTGCTAAAGTACACAATTTCAAAAACACTCTGATTAAATAGGGTACATTTTATTTTCCTTTATTACTGGTGCCGAAAACAAATTTTACAAAGAAAGATTATGTCTCCGCCGCGGAGCCCTTAAGTGTAAAGGGTTAATGTCGGAATGTTGCTTATTAAAGTGAAGATACTGTTTTAAATTTCTTGTGTGAATTCAGAGTATATGAATAAAAACAATATTTAAATTGGGAACACTTATGGTAGCATATATGATACCATGGGCTGTAGAGGGTTAATCCGTATATGTTCTTATATGATATATGAACGTATCTTACCAATAATTTACTACCAGTAACTTCAAATTCAAATGTTGAACACAAATTGTTGTTCTACACAAATTATATTTACTGATAATAATAAACAATTAAATTTTCAGATTAGCAACATGAGTTTCAACTGCACAAGACACATTTTGATTTTACTCTCGCTTTATATAACTACCCGCTTTATATGATCCACCCATTTTCGACTTATTTTTTCACCTTATATAGATTTATAAGCATTTAATACTTTTGGATAATCTAAAAAATATAAATTAAGGAACTGTCACATTAAACAGCATGTTACACAATGAATTTTTTGACTGTAAATCTGCCTTTTTTATATTTTTTGTAAGATAAAAAGCACTTCTCATCGGAGGGCTCCCCCTAGTCTTGCCAGGTATCTCGCGTAAATACTGGCTCCAAATTCTCTAGAAACCTGTATTTTTAAGGAACTTTTTCTGTACTTTTAAGGAACAGAATTAGCTGCGATTAAAGATGGTGAAATAAACTGTAAGTGATTGTTGGTATCAAGAAAAGTCGGAGCCATAATTTACGGCACCTGGCAACAATATATCCCGCCATCTGTTGTCTGATTATTTTTACCTTTCCACTCTATAATATTTGTGCTATTTATTGAATCTGGTACTTAAACTGTACTTTACACGGTAATTTTATTATTTAAGCATCTCCTTGTACAAAATATTTTTCTCTAAACAAATAACGGTTCATTTTTACTTACATCACAACCTCGTAACATCGACATCTAATGTAGAAGATGGATAAAATTTCATTTAACCCCTTAACGCTCGAATTAAATTACGGTTTAAAAATTCAAATTGCTTATTGGCACCACTTTTATAAGAAAGAAATATTCACCTTATTTAATGACATGTAAAACGATACTAAAATATAGCCAATTTCACTATTTTATAAAATTGGTGGGAATCAAACAATCTGAGTAAAAGACACAGCCCGTGAATATGACGGGAGCGAGAATTAAGGGGGTTAAGCCATAGCTTCCAACATCTTACGCTTTTTCAGACCACAAAAATTCTATGGAAAATTTAAATTTTTTAAATCGCCGTAATGTGCCTATTAAGTAAGCCAAAAATTTCTATTAAATTTTTGTGGTCTGAAAAATCAGAAGAGTTGGCAGCTATGGTTAAGCAAAATGCGGATTAATGGTAATGTAATCAAAAATTTTAGTGCAGCTCAACTTTTAATAGAAATTTCCATACACAAAAAACAACATATTAAAATTTAATTCAGCTTGAAAACGCATGAAAACTGAATACTCTTTTTTCATAAATAACCCTCCATTGAAGGTTATATATATATTTTCTTTTGCACCCCCATATATGTAAAATATTTATATTATACTAATACCGCCTAGTACAATAAATTTTAGTTTAGCATATAAATGTATATACGCAGTACAAAACGCATGTTCAGGAATTCTCACCCGTAGACGATAATGTTTTCGTTCACTTCTGTGCAGATAAGTACTTTATATATAGATATTTACTCATATCAGATAAAGGACATGATTACTGACGGGACAAACTTCCACCAGTACAAAAAATGAAATTTATTGCTTTATTCAAGAAATAATTATGTCTGTATAATGCGAAAATTTCTATTACACTTTGCTGATTGAAGTTTGCACATTAATGCAACTTGAAAATGGATGGTACAATTTAAAACGCTCTTCTGGAAGGTGCCATATATAGAAAGTGATGTAACCATATATTTTTGAACGTATGATATTTACTTACAATATACCCACACAATTTAACCACTAAAATTAATTCAACAAGAAAAAAGATAACACAATAATTTAAAACATATTTTCTGCAATACTTATACATTGACAGTCATATTTACGAATTGTTTTGGCAAGCCCTGTATATGATTTATTGAATCGACTTATTAAACTCTATATAATACTCATAGCCTAATTTTGTTACGCTTAAAAATATATTTCCTATAATTATAGCTTTTATACCATAATATGTCTGAATTATTTTGTTCGGTCCTGAAAATGAAATTTAAATGTTACAAGCACAATTTTCTACAGAAAATATATTACCAGTCATCTCATTAATCTATATTAATTGCATTATGTTACCGATAAGACAGCATAGTCAAAGCTTACTTCAAAGAATTCTTCCTACAGAAAGTAATCATATCAATTTCTTTTGTATGTCCCTGTAAATGAACAATAGATGCTATAAACACCTCTTTCTATGCTAAGCATGTTGCAAATCGTATCAATAATGCATACCAATTTATTTATGTTTGAAGTAGTTTTACTTCACTACAGTGCAAAAATAAATTGCTGATGTTACAGTATTATACTGGCAGCTGAGTGCTAGTATAATACTGTAAAATCAACAATTATACCGTTAAATAACAATAATAAACCGTTAAATAAACAGTTCCGCTTAGTACTATATGATATATTTCTGCCTTTGCATTTATAAAACTGTATATTACAATTTACTTATGGTTTATTACCGATAAATTTACAGTATATAACTGGCACCCCCAAGCTGCCAGTATTAAACTGTAAAATCAGCAATTATTTTTTACAGTGTAAAATGTATTTGAATTATCCGCCACAGACCGTAAAATATCCGAATTCTTTTCAGTGCCACTGTAATTAAACTAACAGTCCAAAATATGCCAAAAACAATACACAGGTAATACTGTGTACATCACAAGTACTTCCTGAAAATGTCTAGATAACTGTATGTTTTTTGCGGCAATTATTGCGAAGCATACACAGTTACTGGCGGGCACCGCAAAAACTTTTTGCCTCTGCTCTAATACCTCAATTGACATTTTTTATCCCTTATAGCAGTTTAGCATAAAGAATTCTATCTCATTTGGATTACTTCTCATCTTTTAGAACCGAGGCAGGTACAAAATGCCCTTTTCGAACAGTAATTTTTCTTTATTTATGACAGATTCTGCGTTAAAAAAAAAAAAAAAAAAAAAAAAAAAACAGCAATCACTATTCGGAAATAAGGGTGCTTTCTGACCTGGTATCTGTCCGGAAATCTTCTTCTGTAATCATAATCTTCTTAACTTAATATGAATGTATATTTACAGCGTGTCGGAGAACGATCTCTATTATTTTATACATTAATAACAAAAATACTAACAAGTGAAATGAAATTCAATTTACTGCAAAAGAATAAATAAATCTTTTTTTTTTTACAGTACTTTCAAAGTAGCTGTACGTGAGCTCCGACATAACGATTATCTGATTATTTCGACAATTTCTTGCGATGTCGGTGGTCGGCCGTAATTTTTCGTATGATGAGCATTTCCTGTCTTTTTAACCCCTTGAGGGGTGGTGGGGTATATTTTATCCTACCTACGATTAATGAAGATTTGCACTAGAAAATTTTATTAAATTTTACCTTTCTAACTTTGGTGGAAAAAAAAAAATTCGTAAAATTGATTTTCCTTATTTTGCAATAAAATTTTCTGAAAATTCCGGTGTGAATTCGACATCACAAAAGCACAATTATTTGCCCCTTAAAGGGTTAAACTTCTGCATTCATGCAAAATTTGAAGGCACACTTCGTGGCTCTTTATGGTATATCCGGCAAAAATTTCTTTACATGGTTCTCGATGATTTTGTTTCGGCTAACTACAATACAGACTGCGCTTTCTCCTGTCAGTCGCCATTTTCTTTTTTTTTTTTTTTTATCACAACGACCAAGTAACTAGCGCCATCTCCCTGAGGCAATTGATACCAGAAAAACTACTAGATTTCTCAATTCTTTTGCAGAAAACTGCATTTTATTTCACCATGGAACTATTAATAAAGAGGAACTGACATATCCTTAAAATGGTGAAGCTTTAACCGCTTTTTCAGGAGTTGATAACTACCGGGGAAAGCTTCAACCCAGGGTTGCCAGTGGGCTACTTTTTCTAAATTCAGATTTCTTGATTGCCACCACTTATTTGAAACGGTAAAATTACCTTTGTTTTCGCCTTAATTAACCCTCTAGTGCATGATTTTTTATTTTTACTTTTAAAAAATATATTTGATCCTTTAATGAGCTTACATTAAAGGGAAAATACTGAAAAAAATTATCACTTTTATATTTTTCCATATTTTGGATTTTTTAAAATGGTTGCCAGATGGCAACACCATGCATTAAGCGTACTCTACGACACATCTCTGGTCTTTTTTCTATTAATTGTCGGGTGGCATTTTGCAGCACGGGTTTCTGTCTCTTGTTATTATTCCAAAGCACGAAATTACTTTTTATTTTAAAAGTGTCATTAGGTTCAGTGATGTTTAGTAGTTATCAAAATACAGTTCCTAATTTTCAGGTTCAACAGCTGGATGAATTAGTCTAGACTTGCCTCAAACGCTGGATATACTGCTTCATGTGGCAACGAGCCTTTATCGCACTTATTTGCTCATAAACACAGATATATTCTTTCATGGGAATGGATAAGAATTTCCACCCAGGTTATCGACTATTGGTCTCGAATAACTTATCTTCCCCATTAGACAATGTATTATCGTTCAGATGGGAAAATTGACATATACTCTCAAATGTATTCAAGATCGTAGGGTGACTACCTGGTGGTACACCAATGACAGGGTTCCCAAACAATCTTATGATTTTAAAGTTTGCCATACTACACAAGATACAAATTCTTAGATACTTTTTTATATCTGTGGAGCATATATTAAGTACTTTTGAATATGTTTTAAAACACTATACAGGCTTATTTGTTCAGAGATATGCTCGAAAAGCACTATGTGGAAAAATAGAAAAAATATTTATATGGCGTTTTTAATGATAAAACACTTTCAGGCAGAGAAGCATGTCCAATAATCTTTATCTAAGAAGCATCTGGCTGAAGGGTTTGAAGTTTTCACTACGTTTACATGATTGTTTTTGTATTGATGTAGATGGAATATTCACTATATCAACGTTTGCATCAACATTCTAGTCAATTTCATTAGCTGATTTATCTGCTTGTAAATTACAATCAGTCTCATCATAAATGTCTGAATCGTTTTTGAACAGAAGGTTTGGAACAAAAGGTGGGTCGTCATGGCTGTCATTGTAATAAATGCCACTTTCACTTGACAATACCATCCACATTTCTTCTGTTAATAATTTTTTTTAGTGTCTTTGCTTTAAAATATATGTTGAAGATGCGAGGGTTTATCAGAACAAATTTTTTGATGAAAAATAGACAAAAAGAAAGATGAGACATCAACAACTTCTTTGAAGAGAATGCTAAAAATGCAAATAAAAGCGGAACTCAATTCATGGTGTTGCCAAATGGCAAGAAACGTATATTCGCATGCATACAATATTTGTTCCAAAAAACTTTAGTGAAAATTATTTAAAATGACTTTTAGAAGCATATTCTTTTGAAAAAGATTTTTTTCAAATGGAATTTTGCATTTTAAATATTTTTTTATTTGTTTTGGAAATGCTTCTACGGCTAGGAAAATGGAAGGCTTCAAAAGTTGCTTTTTATTTGTAATTGATAAACGACTATTATCACCTATGGTATTTTTAATGAACTAAACCTAAGTATAGGGTCAAAATGAATACGTAAAGCATAAAGTTATCAAGAGGCAACGGTAAATAAGGGATAAGGAGAGAAAATTTAATTTGTTGCCAATTGGCAACACTATGCGCTAGAGGGTTAATATGTCGTTAAATAAGGCGCATTTTACCATTTCAAAAAAATGGTGCAAATCAAGAATCTGAATTTAAAAAAAGTAGCCCATCTGGCAACACTGCTTCAACCAGTGAATTTAAATAGAAAATTTCCGCTTATTTAAACACTTTATTAATTCAAAATTTAAGACATAAATAAGAGAAGAAGCAGATATTTGTTTTTGCTGGTGGAAGTATAATTTGTAGGTATAATTGTATTGTAGGAAGTATAATTGTAGTATGTCCTGCGTTTCCGCCATATTGTGACAACCAAGACAATCTCCTATCTATGTCAGCGGAAAAGATTATAATACCTGGACAAACTGACCCCAGAAAAAAAGAAATAGAAATTTTTACTATGTTGGTGAGAATACATTTCCACGAATAAGATGCTTAAATAAGACGAAATTTTCTATTCAAATTTATTGGTGGAAAGTTTCCACTGGCGATAATCAGAAACTGCTGACCCGGTTTAACACGTTCACGCCGGCGCGGTGGAATACAGAAAATGTTGTTTTATTTAACTAGAAAGATTGGGCGATTTAAAGAAACAACAATTTCTCTACAATAACAGTGTTGTGCAAAAAGCCGGAGACTTAACAACTCTGAGACAGTTGAGTATGACTCACCGCGCCGGCGTGAACGTGTTAAAAAATAAAAGCCGCCATCTTGTGAAAAACTCCTCAATTACTTCAGTCGCAACCATTTAACTATTAATAAAGCGGAACTGACATATCCTTAAAATAGTGAAGCTTCAACTGTTACCGCTATCGCAGACGTTGTTTACCGCCGGTGAAAATTTCCACCAGCAGATTTATATAGAAATTTTCAACTTATTTAAACGCTTTATTATTACGAAATTTCTGTCATAAATAATGGTAGAAACAGATTTTCATTTTTAATGGTAGGAATTTACTTTGGCGGTAGTTAGGCACTGCGTTTCCGCCATATTGTGACAACCAGAGAATAAAACTGACAGTTTTACAGGGCATACTGTCACCAGTAAAAACAAATAGAAATTTTTACGACATTTGTCAGAAAATTTTCAATGAATAAGTCACTTAATTAAGACGAAATTTTATATTCAATTTTACTGGTGGGATGTTTGCCCTGGCGGTAATCAAAAACTGAAGATCCGATTTAAAAAAAGCAGCCGCCATCTTGTGACAACCTCCTCAGTTACTTCACTCGCAAGTGGTAGACTGTACGCTATATGTCTCCTCTTTATTCATAACTCCATCCATTTCACATTGGCCTTATATTTCAGAATTTTTAATCTATTTTCAAATAGGCCAAATATTTCTATTTCAAAAAAGTGGTGAAAATCAACAATCTGGGGACAAAAAAGTCCCCAATCTGGCAACACTGATTAGAATGATAAAGGCCTTTCTCAGACACACCCTATATTATCGAACAATAGTTAATATTGCTGGCAGGTAAGCGATAACCTAATATAATCGATAAAACCTTTTCTTTCAATGTAGCTAAATTAACTAATATTTGTTTCTATATTTCCATTAAATATTAAATAGCATAATATACCATCTCACTGAAAAAACCTTTGTAAGTTGAGAAACTATAAAGCCATTTATACAGTAATTTGTTAAATGTCCTTCTGCATCAATAGTGAAACACACTTCATTATCCTTCATTAACTTCCCCTCTTAAAATAAAACATATTTCATTTCCTAATGAAAAGCATTCAGGATTCGAAAGTATTTTTATCTCACGCAAAGCTTCAGAAAATCGGAAATCCGTAAAGTTTCATTTCGTCGTTAATATTTTACCTTTTCGATTCGCATTTTATCTTTATCTATGCGAATGTTATTCATTGGCAAATCATTTCATTATTTTTTACTCATCGATTTTTAAATGCGTTAAATTAGTTTTAGTGAAACTAGAGAAATTTAAGGATACTAGGGGATTGTACCCGGGGTTCCCGGGTTGAAGAATATAGGTGAAAACATTTTTTAAATTGAAAATTAATATTTTTTTTTATATGCAATAATTTTTTTAGATTGACCACTTACATTAAAAAAACATTTTTCATAAGGAAAATACGAATTATACAATCAAACATTTTTTTTTTTAAATTTATCAAAAGCGATATTTTCTTATTAGCCGCATGCTAAGATTTTTTGCCAGGATATTGCTACTTATGGCACCCTTTTATATTCTGGTAATTTCAGAGCTTATACATGTCTGGTAAATTTGTGTTTTATTTACATTATTTTATTTATTTATTTATTCATAGGGAAGTTTATTTAATGGATATTAGCCGTAAGAAAATGATGAACTCTTTATTTTGTTTTAAGGGAAAACGGATTAAACTTTCGTAATCGAGCTCCGAAATTAGGAAAAATTAAATTAACCCTCTGTCTACCAGAAGGGTCCAATGGACCCGACATGTATATTCAAAATATCTATTCAAACCAGAAAATTTCTTCAAAACAAACTAAATGTATAAATCAGACAATAATAAGTTAAATAAACAAATTAAATAGTTTTAAGTAAAAATTCTGGTGTAGAATGTTTTTATAAAACTTGAGTAAAATTTCCGGTAGTTCTAGGGTTAAGCAAATTATGTTATTTTGATAAAATTATAGTAGAATGTCTTAAAGAATAGCATTAAAGTTTTATTAATCGAGAGAATTTTGGACAATAACTTCAGGAACATGATATTATTTTAAACCTCGAGTTATTTGTTCGCTTGTCTAACTCGGCGAAGCAAATCCATCCAGGCATCACATTTTTGTAAAATATTGCGTTTATCAGTGTGTGCTTTCGATTACATTATTTTCAAAAGTGAAGCATTTTCACCTGTGAAGAGTTTCAAAGCAACTGGGCTGTGAAAATGATGCACTTCTGCAAAACATAATTCAGGTTTAAGAATTAAAATACACGCTTTTTTATAAAATGATGTTATTTGCATCCACTAAAGCAATCTACTTTTACAACCCAGTCTTAAACTTCGTTTATTGAAAAGTGTGCATATGACGTCATTATCACGGAATAACTGACAATATTCTTGACATAGCCCATATTTTATATTCAACTATTTTTTGAGGTTTTATGAGAAACAGCAACAAAAAGATACAGTATCTCCTATTTTCAACTATTTTCTGTTTACTTTCAATGACTTTCAATAGAAATGAGGTACTTTTGTTGCCACAATAAGAAAAATGGTATTAAAAACTGCAAAAAAATTTATATCTCAAAAATTAATTGAGATACAGCTTTCAAACAAATTGCATTTAAAAGAGCATTTTTTTCCTTATGCGACGGTGTAAAAATTTAAAATGTGCGATGTTTATAGGTTTAAAAATTTGCAGTAGAGAAAATTTCAAAACCAAAATTTCATTTCAAATTTCAAAGTGTTGCCATTCGCAAAATCGTTACGCACAGATATGTTTGTCCTTTATAATATAGATACATGTCTTTCCTAAAGCTATGATGATCTGGTAAGTTTCTGCTGTAAAATTATCTACCATTATTTAACAACATTTGAGGAAGCAAATACTGTAGCATCCACGAGCTATCTCTTCTTGTATTTTGTGTTTAAATAATAAAACTAGATTAGTAAAAATATGCTTCTAATAAATATTTTATTTCATAACATTCGCTATTTAATGACAATATTTTCTTCTCTAAGTATATCTAACTGAAACATTTAACACGTTCACGACGGCGCGGTGGGTCACACTCGACTGTCTCAGAGTTGTCAAGTCTCCGGATTTTTGCACACCACTATTATTTTAGAGAAAATGTTGTTCATTTAACCCTTTCAGGAGCAAGGTACTTGTATTCGTAAAATGTTCAAATAATTTATTGGCACCAGTACTTACAAGAGAATTTATGTGTAAACAAGTGAATGTAAATTTTCGAGTACTTAATAAAGATGAAACTTCCATTATAAAATTCCGGTGCCAATGTGGCAATTAGGCATTAAAATTATGTGATGCCGTGACGGCATCACCGCCCTTCAAGGGGTTAAATTGCCCAATTATTCTGATTAAATCAAACAACATTTTCTGTATTAAAATACTGAAATCCAAAAAGCCGGAGACTTGTCAGCTCTGAGACAGTCGAGTGTGACCCACCGTTCCGGCGTGAACGTGTTAAAACGTTTCCTTATATTAGTTTACATAGAGACAGTTATTAGATTATACATAGAGACAGAGATTTTTTTTTTTTCACATTTTGTACTTTTCAATAAAAAATGAACTTTGAAGATCGAAACCAGAGTGGAATATTTTATCACAACTTTTAGCAGAAATTTTTCACTTACTTATTTGCAGAATAATATTGAAACTTCTGTGAATATACAAGGCGATTATAAGTTCTGCAATTTAAATATCATATATAATAAATTTCGCATCTTGTTTTCTTATTTTGTCTTGTATATTCTAAATTTATTCATTGGCAAATGTGTCCTTTGTTTTAAAACAGCTGGCTTCTGAATACATCAGTAAAAGTCAGACCGATAAAATTATGTAAGCACATAGTAATAAATCATATTGTACAGTATCAGATTATTAAACGTTTTGGTAATTCTTTATTATAACGGCCCCTAAGCACGTTTCGGTAAGTGACAGAGATGTATCGCCAAATTAGGTTGTAAAATTGCGTCGAATGATTTGCAGTCTTAAAGAAAAA
Organism: Maratus speciosus; assembly: GCA_963932465.1. Taxonomy (NCBI): domain Eukaryota; kingdom Metazoa; phylum Arthropoda; class Arachnida; order Araneae; family Salticidae; genus Maratus; species Maratus speciosus. The sequence continues at coordinate 248,112,589 of OZ010797.1, read as the reverse complement.
ACACGTGTTTTGCGGAATCATCATATATCTATTTCGTTGATGTTCCAGAACGTTTTTTAAGTTTTGTTTTAACCCCTCGAGTGGCGGTGGGATTTATTTTATCCCACCTAAGTTTAACAAAGATTCGCATCGGAAACTTTTAAATATTTTTTTTTTTGTAACATTGTTGGAAAAAGGCTCTAAAATTGCTTTTCCTGATTTTGAAACGAAAATTTTCGAAGTTTCCGGTGTGAATTCAACATTATAGAAACACAATCACTTGTCCCTCAAAGGGTTAACATCCCTTAACTGTATTTCTCTAATGTCGAATTCACACCGGAATCTTAACCACTTAACACATTGTACGCGGGTAATTTTTCGTAAATGAGCACTAAATTTGCGTTCACAAATGTCACTGTAAATTAAAACCTGCTCACAACCCCACAACCAGTAAGAAGTAAGCATGCTTGGATTATACCTTCTTTTTTCGTCCGTACAAAATTTTCGGTACCAGTAATAATTTCTGTCCCCAACCCACAAAAATGTATTTTTACGTGTCCCACATACAATGTGTTAACTGTCACATTACTTTTGACGCCATAAATTAAAAACAGGAAGGCGACACCACTTTTTAAGAACAAAAATATCTGCCTTAAATAATAGAGAAAACTCTGCCATTTTATGAACCGAAGATTTCAGGTAAAAAATAGTGGTATGGAAAACCTTTCAATAACGAAGCAAGCTAACTTTTCTTGCCCGAACTCTGTTCGTGAAAATCAGTCAAGTGGTTAAAAGCATCCACACACCCTGACTCCTCGACATTATTTTTAATATGACACGTGCACAATCCAAAGATATTTTCAATATATTATCCCTGTAGAATTTTCAAGATAACTTTATATCAGTTTACTTCAGTTAAGTGGTTTAAAAAAAAATATTACAAAATGAGAAAAAGCAATTTTACGACTTTTTTTCAGCAAAGTCTGAAAAGTAAATTTAAAAAAAATTTCTATCGTAGATGGGCTATAGTATATCCCACCGCCACTTAAGGGGTTAATTGTATTTATTTCTATAAATTCTAAACAATATATTATTTATCTAGTGAAAATTATTCTCCCTGTGGAATTTTCTTGATAACTTTATATCAAGTACTTCTATTAAGTGGTTAAAAAAAATATATATATTACAAAATAAGGAAAAGGTATTTTCCGACTTTTTCCCACCAAAGTCTGAAAAGTAAATTTTTTTAAAAAAATTTCTCGTGCAAATCTTCATTAATCGTAGATGGGCTATAATATATTCCACCGCCCCTTAACGCTTGGGGACGAGCGACACGTATAAGTGCCACATGAAGCGCTCAGAATCCTTGTTTTTCCTCACCAGTAAAATTTTACTGTAAAACTTGCCTTATTTAATCAGCGCATTTTATCGATCCAAGAAAATACAAATTTCTGATTTAAAAAACGGTGACAAAAGATTAAAAATTTCGTAAAAGGCTCCCCTCCTCAAGGGGTTAAGGGGTTAATTGCATTCATTTCTATAAATTTAGAAACAATATATTATTTATCTAGTCCTGAGATGGAAGCATTCAGATATTTTTGACAGTGAACGGCTTTTATCCAAAAAGCAAATGAGGACTAAAGTCGGAAAACGCTGAAAGTCCAAAAGAGGTTATTTTTTGAGAGAGCGAAAAATTTAAAACTCCTACTTCTGGTACATAAAAACTTTTCCACTTCAAGCCTTTTGGACTCTTATTTCACTACTTTAAAACATAGGTATCTAGCTTCCTTTCGTTTAGTGTTTAAATACTATAAATATTATCATTTGTAAAGATTTCCTTTATTTATTCATTTAATATTTTTACCTTGCTTTAAAATATCCCGTGGATGTAAACAATAACAGCATGATCAAGCTCTGCAATGACCATCAATCTCTGCGCATCTTATCAATGGCACTTTCAGCGTTTGCACCTTCACTTCGTGTGGCACATTCAACCAGCGACATATTTCAACACTTTTTTGAACTATTTCTACCAGGGTTGGCACTTCAAGTGTTCTCCTGTTTATTAAAAATTCTGTTTATTATATTGAAGTAAAACTGTAGAAAGTTTTTTTTTAAAGCAATATCTTCTACACTATATGGCCAAAGGTGACCGGTCGCTTGCGATTTTAGACGTTTTGTTTAATAACTAGGAAAATACATGAGGAATTAACCTGAAACTGCAGGTGTGTAAACAGTATAGCATAGGTCATATATTTCCGCGAAGTGTTTTTCCCGAAACCCCATACAGGACCGTCAACAAATTGAAAAAGAAAGAATATCTTTTGGGTAACCCTGTAAAAACTAATTTAGCAAAAGCGTTCAAACTCCAGATTATTAATAAGTGGCTTATTTTAATATACTTTGTACATTTTTATGACGATAGCATGTATACTCGTAGAGAAATTAAGGTTTTTATAAAAACAATCCTAAATTTTGCCAAGTTTTTTGCTTATAATTTGCAGAGTTCTTCACAAAAAAAAAAAGTTATTTTCGGAAAATATGATAAACAACATTGTACACAGTACTCTGCAATCAGAATTAAAAAATAATGAAAATTAGATGAAAAATGAGCAGGTTTACTAAAAAATGTTTCACAAAGCATGCGCGAATGCAATAAAAAATGTGCATAATGTATTAGCTAAGTATATAGAGCAATTTTGTGAAAGTCTCAAAATCATAGCTTGAAAATTCTGAAAATTATCGTCGATAGAATAAGCTTGAAATTCGTTGTTCCCAAAATTAAGCAAAAGATGAGGGGCTGTACCAAATATCTGTTGTTTAGTGCCAAGATAGTGTACACAATATTCCTCGTACTACTATATTTGAATACAACCCCTCATCTTTTTGTTTCCTTCGAGCTTATTCTATCGACGATAATTTTCAAGCTATGATTTTCAGACTTTCCCAATATTTGCTTTATATACTTAGCTAATACCTTATGTATTTTGATTGCATTTGCGCATGCGCAGTGAAACATTTTTTAGTAAACCTGCTCATTTTTCATCCAATTTTTATTAATTTTTAATTCTGATTGCAGAATATTCTGTAGAATGTTGTTTGTCATTTTTTCTGAAAATAACTCTTTTTTTATATTAAGAACTCTGTAAATTATAAGCAACAAACTTGAGGAAATTTGGGGCTGTTTTTATAAAAACCTGCATGTCTCTACGATTATACATGCTATCCTCATAAAAATGAACACAAAATATTACAATAAGCCACTTATTAATAATCTAGAGTTTGAACGCTTTTGCTACATTATTTTTTACAGGTTCATCCAAAAGATATTCGTCCTTTTTCAATTTGTTGACGGTCCCCAATGGGGTTTCGGGAAAAACACTTCGCAGAAATATATTACCTATACTACACTGTTTACACACCTGCAGTTTCAGGTTAATTCTAATGTATTTTTCTAGATATTTTACAAAACGTCTGAAATCGCAAGTGACCGGTCACCTTTGGCCATATAGTGTATTACATATAAACCAGAACAATAGACTGTCTCATATTAAAACTATTCCTAAACATTAGAATCAATTACGAAACCTGCAATTTAACTGATAAATAGAAACATTCTTATCTTAAATAACTGTGGGAGATTCATTGGAAATTCCAATTGTGCGTACGAATCATAGATTAATTTAAATAAAAATTCTACTTCTGGAATTACTAAATTTAAGAAAGGGCAAACTGGCAACCTTGTACTGACATGAAAATGTTATGCATGTTTATGTAATGAAGTTATGAATAAAGAGGAGGAGACATATAGTGTACTGTCTATGATTTGCGAGTGAAGTAACTCAGGAGGTTGTCACAAGATGGCGGCTGATTTTTTAAAAATCGGATATTAAGTTTCTGATTACCGGCAGGGCAAACGTCCTACCAGTAAAATTGAATTGAAAATTTCGTCTTAATTAAGCGTCTAATTCGTGTAAAATTTTCTCAATAATGTCATAAAATTTTCTATTTATTTTTACTGGTGTCAGTATGCCTTTTAAAACTGTCAGTTTCTTTCCCTGGTTGTCACAATATGGCGGGAAACGCAGGGCCTAACTACCGCCAAAGTAAATTCCTTGCAGTAAAAATAAAAATGTGTTTCTAACATTATTTATGACTGATATTTTGTAATAATAAAGCGTTTAAATAAATTGGAAATTTCTATATAAATCTACTGGTGGAAGTTTCCACCGGCAGTAAACAACTCCTGCGATAGAGGCTACAGTTGAAGCTTCATTATTTTAAGGATGTGTCAGTCTCTGTTTATTAATAGTTCCATGTCTTTATGTAATGCAGTAATTAACGTTGTTGATTGTATTATCTAACCATTACATTTCGCATAAAATAATAAAGCTACATTAAACGAGGCGGCTTCTTTAATGTATATTTTTCATTGTGTTTTAAACAGGAAGATTTGCAATCTCAAAACAAAACAATTTCTGGTAGCAGAAATAAAAAGCTTTTCTCTACGGTCATTATTTAACCTTCCTTATCTTAAATATGAGAAATCGAGTCTAGTTTATCATCCATTGCATTCTGTTTATCTCTCAAAGTAAAACATAGTTCATGTCCTACTTAAAAGTATTCAATATCGGAAATATAATTTTATCTCACTCTATTATGGTTAAGCAGAAAACTATACTATCTTTTAACTAGTGCAAATAAAAAGCCATTGTTTCCAGTCATTTATTAATTATCTTTATACATGAGACAACAAATCTAGTTTATAACACATTGCGCTTAAACTATCTCTTAAAGTAAAACATACTTCATTTCCAACTTAAAAGCTATTTAATGTCGGAAATGTAATTTTAACTCACTCTGTTATGTATTAACCCTTACCGGCGCGGAGTAATTCTGTTTATAAACGGAAGAAATAATGGACTGACACCGCAATTTATAAACGAATTTATTAGAAAATACGAACTTGCTTATTTTCATGTACATTATAAAAATAAAATTTTAGTTAAATATTCTTGATGTCGTTTGTCAGTTTTGGAATTAAAATTAGGTGTCCTTTTTTAACCCTAGAACTACCGGAAATTTTACTCAAGTTTTATAAAAACATTCTACACCAGAATTTTTACTTAAAACTATTTAATTTGTTTATTTAACTTATTATTGTCTGATTTATACATTTAGTTTGTTTTGAAGAAATTTTCTGGTTTGAATAGATATTTTGAATATACATGTCGGGTCCATTGGACCCTTCTGGTAGACAGAGGGTTAAGGATACTGCGCTGGAAAGGGTTAAGCAGAAAAATAGATTATCTCATGATAAATAATTGTCTGGTAGCAGAAACAAAAGGTTATTGCTTACAGTCACTTTTTAATTATCAATTATGTATGAGAAGTCCATTCTAGTGCGTTATACGCTGTGCTCAGTTTTTCTCTGAATATAAAACATATTTCATCTTCAATTTAAAAGTGTATTAAATATAAGAAATATATTTTTACCTCTCTCTAATATGTATTAATACTATTTCTACCAAGAGGTGTCAAAACACACCTTTCGGAATTTAACTTAAATATTATTCTTTAAGTTTAATCATTTCTCCACAACTAATTTCTTGACATTTCATACAATGCTTGTTAAATTGATTCAGAGATATTATTTTCCTCCAGTTCATCCTGTATCTAGAAATATGCATATATAATATACATATTTCTACCATGAGGTGTCTTTTGACACCTTAAGGGGTCTCAGGACTCTTAAAGCTTTAAAATTTTCGAAATTTTAATTTTTTTAGATGTTAAACTCCTATCTTTTCTGAACATTTTGATATAATTCTTTCCTTGAAATTCCTATTAGAACTGAAGTTATGGCTCTTACATTTATACACGCTCAATAGCTGAAGCGTCATTTCGGAAATTTTGAAGCCATTTTTCTCCAAATGACGTTTTTGGGCATAACGCGCACCATATCTCAAAACCTTATGAATATTTTTTCATGAAATTTTCAAAACATATGTTTCATGTTAGTCTGTATAAACTGAACCTAAAATTTCCTTTTTATTGTTCAAAACAATATTTTTTTAGGTGATTATACTGTTGAAATTTTCTTAATTTTGCATTAGCTAAATACAAATTTGTATTAAAAATATAAAAAAAAGCTTTAAATATAAATTTATTTAAGTTCAGTTTAATTATTACAATCTGAAGTATAAGTAGGCACCAAAATTTTCATTCTAGTTGTAATACTTATTTTGTAATCGTGCGCGTAAGCTGTTATGCCGATTTTTTGCTCATCAAATGTCTAACAGTTTGGACACCCCTGTAAATTATAATTCTGCATCTTATAATTTTTTAAATACATGAAATTAAAGAATATACTTATATATTTTATTCCGATTAAAATTGTTTCTTAAAATGAAATACATTTTAAGATATTAAATGCTGAAATTGGTCCTTTTTTAAATTTTTTTTCCAATTTTAAGAGTCCTGAGACCCCTTAGGGATTTCATAATTTATAATTTCTAAGGATAATTCCTAATATTAGGTTGAGCAAACAGTTCTGGGAAATTTTTAATCTAATAGTTACCAGAATTTGTATCGTATATGATGATCTTGCCATCAATACCGAGCTCTATTGCTAGCAGTTGGATCGCGTATACGACAAATTGGTGCAGAAGTACCCGAGATCGGTCCGCCGGAAGCGCGCTTTGTTTTAGCAGGTCAATACCAGACCGCACGTGGCCCAGAGGACCAAGGACAAGTTTGCACAGTTGGACAGCATCGAAATTCTTCACACACCGCCTACAGTCTAGACGTGGCTGAATCCGATTATGGACTTTTTAGATCAATGCAACACTTACTCAAGGGTTGTCAATTGGAATCATTTAATGAAGTTGAAGAAGCATGTCAAGAGTTTTTCGATTCCAATGAGCCGCCATGGTACTTCCAACAAATCCGGAATCTGGCAGAAAGTCGTGGACTATGATGGTCTCTACTTTGAAGAATAGTCCTTGTTGCTTTTGTTGATAATTTGCGCATAACAACGCAACTTTCACAAATTTCCCAGAACGTTTTGCTCAACCTAGTATCAAACAATTTTACATATAATTATCAGCACCATTTTACAGCTTCGTATCAATTGTAATAAAATTAGACAAGCTCGATTTCATTTGTAGTTGAAAATACAGAGGTTGCTACTTTAACTTTGATATTCGCTTGTTTTCAGTCGTGTTGCATTTTAGTATAGATCAGGGATGGCGAACCTATGGCACGCGTGCCGAACTTGGCACGTAAGAAAACTTTTCTGGCACGCGTAAAATATTCTAGATTATATTCAGTTTATGGAGAATAATCCATTTTATGTTTTTTTTTTTACAAAAAATATAGTTTTGTGTAACAGGTATACAATTTACATTAACATACTCCGTTAATTTTGAATGGATTAAGGTATTATGGAATTAAATAAAAGCATCTTGTAGCATCATTTTCTCCCCAAATCATTTAAAATTGTAGTGTTTTCCAAATCGTTTTGCTTCTCTATCAAATTTCAAAAGGTTTATTTTTAAAAATTACATTTTAAGCAATAGTTTGCATAGTAATATGCGTAATTGACACGCTTCTACTTCAGAACAGGTTTTATTTTATTTAGGTTTATGGTTTTAAGTTATTTTAGGTTTTATTATATTTAGGTTTTAATTTTGAAAAATGAAAAGGAAATTTCAACTGTTAGTGCAAATAATTATGTATCTATTGAACCTGCTTCTACCTGAAGAACTAAAAATGATCGAATTCGGAAGTATACAATAAAATAAAAATACATTTATAGATTATTAATACGGAATTCGATCCGACATGCCTATATTATTGAGTAAATACAGTATAATAAATAAGTTAGGAATCGAATTTAATATGTGTAAGAACACTTAAGTAAAATTTCTATAAAAATTAATTGTTGGATTTTATCTAACAAGGAAGGTCACCATACGGTCATATTCAGAAAAATCTGAAAAAATTACAAAGTGTTCTTCTCATGTGTATATATTTGTTTGTAAAAAAATTTTTGGCGGAACCGCGATAGAACGTTCGTAAAAAAATAATGAAAATTTCGTTTATTTGGCGATTTATCATCGGTTGGCGATGAAATGAAGTTTTGAAATATGCCTTTTTTATGCCGAATACTCTTTAAGATAAAAATGTTTCATGTTGAACTTGTTTAAATAAATTTAATGTAAATGACTCCAGTTTTGTCAGTTTTAGATTGATTTAGCTATAGATTTGTCAAATATATATTTATAATGAAAGTTAAATATCAAATTTTATGAATTAAAACAAAATTAAAATAAATTAAAACTGTTTCAATGTCTCAAAATCAAGTCCAACTGAGCACTGTAGATTCAATTCTGTTGCTATGGAAACGACGAATTCTTTGAAATGAATAACTGGTAAATGAATCTTGCCTTTATTTTGGAATACGCTTACATATATGAAAGTATTTTTTATATGTGAAATTGTTTTTAAAGTAATAAAATTAAACAACAAACAACATAAATATATAATACGAAAAAACGTATTTATTAAACTCTCTCTTTGTTTAAGTTCAAATTCATTAAATTTTTCTTACACGCTTTCTAAAAATCAATTAACAATCAATTTTCAGGTGCACTAAAATCGTTTGCTTTTGGCGAGGAAAATTATTGCTCGCCAAATAGCGTGACTCTTTCGCCTTTTCGCACCAAATACTCGAAAGTATTTTATTTTTTTACAGACTTTCTACTGTAATTCCGCCGCTAAATTTGACTGATCCTTTATTACGTACATAAGTAGTTTAATTGGTATTTTTTTTTCAAAATATTCTGAGTATGCCCAGTATGGAGACCTTCCTTGTAAGTTTAAATGTTTTTGGCACGTTAGAATGCTGATACGTAATAATTTTGAATCTTTGGCATGCATACTCAAAAAGTTTCGCTATCCCTGGTATAGATCAATATATCCCTGGTATAGTTCTAAAAAATTGAATAACGCGTTTTGTTCTCCAATTTTGGTAGTGAGTTCAATACACATGAATTTTGTTTCCATTCTTTAATAACTGTGGTATTGAATAAGGAAAGAATTTTATTACACTTCTGTTTTTATGATTACTGTTGTTGTTGTTGTTGTTGTTGTTGTTACAAAGTTTGCATTTTTGTACACGAGACTGAAAGTTTGTTGAATTAATAATATTAAAATGCTTGATTTTCTAATAAAATTAAAAAAAAAATAAGAATATAATATTTTTTATTTGTTATTCCTGTTGACGTAAAGCATGTTTGATTACATTTATGTATATTTATATTTTGTAGATTGTTGAACTAAGCTAGAATTTATAACCTGATGCAATAATCTCTAATAAATATGCATCAGTGTATTAATATATATGTTAATCAAATCACCTATATTTAACTGATAATTTGAAATTCCAACAGTTTTGGCAATTATTTGCATATTCAAACGCAAAGGTGTCAAAAGACGACTTTTGGTAGAAATAGGTGTACACAAAATCGTGGTTGAAGTAGTGTTAACACAATAAAATGAGGGAAAATTTACTAACTTTTTTAAAAATTATTTTATACCAGAAATTTTATTCGAAACTGTTTAAGTTAATTATTTAACTCCAACCTCACCCCCATCCCCTCGGTTGTCTTCTATAAACAAAGCGATGTAAGTAAGCGTACAAACTTAACACTGGAATCGGCCGTGAATTAGCACAGTTGCGCAATCTTGTGGACGGGGGGGATAATCCACATACGCGGTCTTTTAGTGTGACGTCATATATGACAGGATCGAAGCTAACGAGAAAGACAGGCTACCGCGGTGCATTCCACGTACCCTTTTTTACAGACCGCTGGAGTCACTTGATGCTGGAATGCACCAATGAAGGTATGCGAAAAGAGCATTACGTCACTCTAGCGGTCTGTAAAAAAAGACAGGTGGGATGCACCGCGGTAGCCTGTCTTTTTCGTTAGCCTCGTGACAGGATCGAGGCTAACGAAAAAGACAAGGTACTGCGGTGGGTCCGATTGTTCTTTTTTACAGACCGCTGGAGTCACGTGATGCTCGAATACACCAATGAAGGTGTGCGGAAAGAGCATCACGTGACTCCAGCGGTCTCTAAAAAAAGAAGAATCGGACCCACCGCAGCAGACTGTCTTTCTTGTTAGCCTCGTGACAGGATATCTACCACCTACGAATATTTTCTAATTCTTTAGTCACTCATGGAACTGAATTTTGGTTACCACAAAGCGATATAAGTAACGTCCTATCTTAAATGGAAGAAGTAACCGCAAGATTAAAAGCGAGGTCACATCAATCAAGGTCATCCGCCACGAAGCGGATGGAGTGTGAACTACAGGTAGATACCTAACTGTTTTCATACTCACACCACTAAAATTGTAAAGTTTTTTTCATCTTGATTAATAACTGAAGTGCTTTGATAAGGAAAACGAAGAAAACTTCGTTGTGTCAAGCGCATCTGGATGCCTCCACGCTACGCCATTATATTGCAATAAATGTGGCAAATAAAATTCATTTCTATGAGTGACTAAAGATTTAGAAAATACGCGCCACACTAAAAGCCCGCGTATGTGAATTATCACTCCATCCAAGGTTCTTCTACATAAGGTTGTTCCATTTGAAGGATAGCCAATCAGAACAGAGCAGCACTGTTACGTCATGTGGCGTACAACGAGGCTAACGAAAAAGACAGGCTACCGCGGTGGGTCCGATTCTTCTTTTTTTACAGACCGCTGGAGTCACGTGATGCTCTTTTCGTGCACCTTCATTGGTGCATTCGATCATCACGTGACTCCAGCGGTGTGTAAAAAAAGAAGAATTGGACCCACCGCGGTAGCCTGTCTTTTTCGTTAGCCTCGGCGTACAAGATCGGAGTTCGACCAGCCTTGAGAAAGTAAATGGATGCGTAAAAGAACGATATATGAAGTAAATAAATTTTTAAAAAGCAGATTTTCGAAAGTAAATTGAACGAAATCACTTTCCTTAAAATAATTTGTTCAAACACTGATTGGAGTTAAGTAAATATAAAATACATAATGGTTCAATAATATCGCGATACGTTTGTTTACATTCAAGTACTTGAGTAAATTCGGGAAAACAATTAAATTTTTAATGCGTAAAAGTACAAATGAAAATTTTTAAACTATTGCAAAATAAAATGAATTATATGAATATGATGACACAGCAGTAGTAATAAAATGACTAGAATTATCAAACAGAATAAATTAAACAAAAGTCACGCATCAAAACTTTTAACAATAATGCATTGTCCGATTACTAGATATAAGTTTTCAAAATTTTCGAATGTCACTATGCTTATTCAGGATCAAAATAATACAAAAATATTATTCTATAATTAAATTAATTCTATTATGAAAAAAATATGTACTATACATATTTTTTACATTATGATATACAAATAGCAATATCGTTATTTCATATATAGAAAATTTTAGCAAAAACTGAAAAATTTAAAACAACTTCAGCTCTAAAATTTCCATGTTATCTTATAAAACACATCGAATATAACATTTCTCCATACAAATAAGAAACAATAGAAAGAAAATTTATGGAGGTATACAGATTTAACAATGAATTAACTGAATTAATTTATTGAAAAAATAGAAAGAAAAAAAAAGTAAGAACCATTATCATACTTTCAATAAATCAATATCTGACTAATACTTTTTACACACTATCAGGTAGAAAAATCATTGATCCTCATTAATAAACAAAATTCAATTTTTAAATTCATTAGTTTCAAATGCACATCAATATGATTCCATATCTGTGACAATATATATACACAGAGCTTAGTTTCTAGCAAAAAAAAAAAAAAAAAAAAAAAAAAAACTACAGAGCTCTAATATTCTGCAGTAATAACAACTAAGTGCATAACAACCCCCCCCCCCACCCTCACACACACATGCATATTTATATTTCATACTTTATTTACAAATTTTAAAGCAATTTCGTCTTCCTCAAAAAAAATTATATGTATATATATATATATATATATATATATATAATATATTTTGACATATTTTTAGGCATTAATATATAATAAATTCTAATAAATGACCAGAGTAAAAACATTAAAATCAGGAGTGGGGAATTTTCAGAAAATCCTACTCGTCACGGACTTCACATTGGTGCACAGTATTTATAAACTGCGGTCTGTTCTGACTAATATTTAAATATTCACTAAAAATAAAGAAGTACTGGAGCAGCGCTCCTGTGTTGGAGCAAATTAAGTACCGCGCAGAGCTAGAAATTTTATCAGAGAGAATATTTTAAAACCACGAACAAAAATCAGCAAGTAAACACGGCAGAAACAGTTGCGACTAATTCTGACATTCCTCATCTCCGTTCTGAAATCATTAAAGAAAAACGCTACACATGACACACTATGTCACATACGTAAGTGCTTTGGTAGGAAAGAACGCAAAAGATTGGAGATGGGAGGGAAAGAAAAATAAAATTTAGGCATTGATTTTTTAGAAACACTATTTTCGCAGAAATCCGGAAACAGCGCAAATGAATTCAGACCAATATTTAAATTTCCACTTAAAATAAAGAAGAAGCAAAGCTGAGCTCCGGCGAAAATTAAGCACTGCTTATAGGTTATTACCTCAACTTTACATTAATTTTCATCTTAAATTCCTTCTTCATTTTATTAATCAGAGTAACTCGAACATAATATTTAATAAAGTAAATATTATCGTTATTTTGTCTGCGAATCGTCGGGTCAGCTAGAAACGAAATGCATGTCACTGCATCAGCAGCAAGTGTACAACAGAACTACGAAAAATCGAGAAAATCGTTATCACAGCGCCCCCTTCCAAGGTTACATATCCATTTTCACCTGGGACTTGGCGTTAATAGTCAAAAACATATGTATGAAGTTTGGTTCAAACCTCTGCTTTCCGATGAAACAATAATGAAAATGGCACAAAAATCGCTATTACAGTGCCCCTCCCGGCGGAATATCCCTGGAATCAACCTGGACCTGCTGGCCATAGTAAAAAACATACACATGAAATTTTGTTCAATTCTATGCGTAATTTCATACACTTTTCGATGATGGAATATTAAAAATTGCAGAAAAATCGCTACTACAGCACCATCACAGCAAAACACTTATATGAAATTTGGTTCAATTCTATGCATAACTTCGTATACTTTCCGATGATATAATGAGACACACGTATATACGCACAGTCAGATATTTTGTAAAAACATGTTTTTCGGTACCTCCTACACTTAAAACGTGTAAATCCGTCGAAAACTGGAAGTCGAACAAAATTTCGATTACAATACTTTCTTCTATTATAGATAAAAGAAGGTAAAAAAAAGATAATTCTAAAACAAATATTTTAATAGAGGAAATTTTTTTAAAGTTAAAAAATTTATAATAACAAAAGACATTTTTTAAATTTTTTATGCAATTTTTGACGGGTTTTTTTATTTTTTTTAAATTTTGCGGCGATTTTCCCATATGAATAAAAGAAATCCAGCTTTATTTTTTAGCCCAGTATAGTAAATCTTGTCATTTTTTCAATAAAGTTTATTCGGAGTCTGCATTTTTCGCGAGTTTTTTATACGAATTTTACAGTTTTGAGATTTGTAAAAGGAACTCGGTTACCAACATTTAGCCAAATATAATAAATTTTCTCCTCTGCGAGTTTTGAACTGTTTTTTTCCATTTCATGGCGATTTGTTTGCATTTGTGTAAAAAGTCCGGTTTTAATCTTTTAGTTCAAAATAGTAAATGCTGTACTCTTTTTTTTTTCACTTTTATTCAAGTTTATTCGGAATTTCTCGCGATTCTTTTATGCAATTTTTAGAGATTTTCGCGTTCTACAGAAATTTTTTGATTTTGAAATTAGAGCCTAATGTAGTAAATTTGGCCTCTGCTATTTTAGTGTTTTTCGTTGCGATTTTCTAGAATAATAATCCTTAGTTAACAAAATGCCCGCCTTTTGAAGAATTCCGGATTTGAGACTTTGTACTGTATTTTTTAAATTTGTATATGTGTTCTCCGAGAGTTATTAGAACATGTTGATATAGTGCATTCACTAGGTTTTTTTCAAAAAGTCTGTTAAAATAATAGAATAATTAAAATCATTCTCAGAAAAAAAAATCCATCGCAGAACGGCATACAGAATGCTATTGAAACGAGCGAAGAGAGGCGAATCTGTCCGCCACGTGACGTAATGCGCGAGCAGTTAAGAAATCTTTACAGTTGACGCATTGCACGAATGGTACCCCCCTGACTCCATCCACAAGGTGGCGCAACTATGCTAATTTACGCCTGATTCCAGCATTAACTTTGCTCGCTTACTTATAACGCTTTGAGTTACCACCCCTACTGAAAACTAATGGAGTAACGAGAGCGGCGTCCAGATGCACTTGACACCACGATGTTTTCTTCCCCTTGCTGGAACCACATCAGCTATTAATCAAGGTGAAAAAAACTTTACAATTTTAGTGGTGTCAATTAAGAAAACAGTTAGGCATTGTTTTTGCGTCTTTTACTAATCACTTACACAACTGGTTCGTTCACATAAACACCAAAGCGGACTGTAAAAACGAATTTATTTTAACACTAAATATATGCGAGCCAACAGACGGCTTACTACATTCCATCATTTTTCACATTCCACAACAACAAGAATCAAATAAACAACAAGAAACAAATAAACACAGAGTGTTGCCACATGCGGAAAAAAGAACAAGAAACTTATATGCATTCGGGGCACACGGAACCAAGAAATATGCAGCAGACGATACTTACATAAACACTCTGGCCCCCGTTGAAATCCCTGGGATTTCAACAAGTAGTTAGCTGCTTACAAGTTATAACTATAATGAAAGAAGAATTAATAACACAAACAAATTAATACAAAAAATAGAAAAATATTAGACAGTTCTGAGTTCACAGTTTTTAGTTTCTATAGGAAGAGGACACAGTTTCGCTATTGGATGATCGATGACACAACTACTAGTCTTGATCGTAACAACTCTGACCTTATTGCCTGAATCTGGATGAACAGTTATTATTCGTCCTAATTTCCTTTTAAGTGGTGGAAGGTTGTCTGTCAGACAAGCTTCAACTTGCGTAATCAAGGTTTGGAACTCAGGATAGGTTAAGACAATGTCACCTACGGTTTTCTTCAGATGCGATTTCATTGATTTTACTGCAGATTCCCAAAGTCCACCAAAGTGTGGAGCAGAAGTCAGATTAAAAGTCCAGCGTGTTTCCCCTGACGACAAAAATTTGTTTATTTCTTCATTCTGCTTGCACTGCAAAAGATAATTATTGATTTCTTTTTCTGCACCTTTGAAGTTGGTTCCACAATCACTAAAAATCTCATAAGGTTTCCCTTTTCTTGCAATAAATCGTTTTAATGCACGTAAGAATGCCTTTGTTGAAAGATCTTCTAGAACTTCAAGATGGACTGCTTTGATGACGAAGCAGACAAATACACACACATATGATTTAAATGATTTTAGTTCGCGTCCTGCACGATATTTAATCATGAATGGTCCTGAAAAATCTGTTCCAACTCGATGAAATGGTCGTGATTGTGTTACTCTAGATGCTAGAAGATTAGCCATTATTTGTTTTGCAGTTTGAGCTCTATATCTGCAACATGTAACACAAGTTCTTACTATTTTCCGAATAACAGATCTAGCAGTAATGATCCAAAATTTCTGTCTAATTAAAGAAAGGAAGAGAGCTGCTAGAGCTGCATGGAAATATTTTTCATGAAAATGTTTAATTCACATGGTGGTTTGATGGTAATAAGATTGGGTGCTTTTCATTCTCTGACAGCTGTGCGTTTTTCAATCTTCCTCCTACTCTTAATATTTTGTTAACATCTAAAATTGGACACAAACAAACGAGACTGCTATTTGTAGATGGCTCTTTTTCAGCTTCTAAACACTGAATTTCTTTATTGAAGTTCACTTGTTGAACTATTCGAATAATGCAGTGTGTTGCGGTTTGAATTTCACTGCTTGATAAAAAAAAATGTTCCACTACGATTAAATCATCTGTGATAATCAATTATTATTGTCATTGGTGTTTAAAAACGGTTCTGTCCCGAAGCACATTCATTTTATATTTTAAAATGAAACATATTTCATTTTCTACGGAAAAGCGTTCAATGTTGGAAACATAATTTTATTTCACCTTAGAAATGCGATTATCAGAAGCACGTAAAGTATAATTTCGTTGTCTGTGATGTGAAACTTAACTTCACTGTCATTATTTATGTATTCTCATCGCGTACATTTATGCATATTTTATTTCATTTACAACCTTTGACTTTTAAATGCATGTTTCACTGCAATTAAATCGAGTATGGTGATAAGTTATGGTTCTCATAGCAGCGGATTATTAGAAAGTGGTAGAGTGTGATTTCATCGTTCATCATGGGCAAATGCATTTCATAGCTATTCTTTATCTTTCCTGATCTTATGCATTAAAAAAAAATTTCTTTCCTTTACAGCAATTCACTTTTAAATGAATGTTACACTACAATTAAATCAACTGCGGTAATACAATATTATTCTCATTGCAGTTTAATTAGCGGTTTTGCCCTGAAGCGGTTTTGTCACTTTATATCTTAAAATGAAATATACAGTGAAACCTCCCTGTGCGACCATCTCTATTAAGCAACCACCTCCCTGAACAACTATTTTTTCATGGAACGAAATTTACTCCAATAGGCTCAATACTAATTTTACCTCTATTCAGAGACCATCCCAGTTGAACTCCCTCCATGAGCGACCAATTTCTTTGAAGAAAATGAAATAAATTTCGTTTTTTCCTTGTCGTTTGAAGAAGTTTTTAATAGAAAAATAATTCCGGAAAGCGCATTATTTATCAAACTTCTAAACTAAGTTTAGAATTTTTATTTATTTCGGTAACCTTTAAGTGTGTAAACCCCTTTGTGCCTTTTTTATGCAACGAATTTAACTCTGATGACAAATTGAAGATGACGGTCTATAAAAACTCCCCTGCCCTATTCTGCAAGGAAACTCTCAAAGAAATAGATAAATCAATGAAATCGGCATTATTTGTTACCGTCCACAGAAAATCGCATTTATTTACTGAACTTAGGAAGGACTTGGAAATATATATAAACTCGGTTTATGGCGTCAGATACCGCCATCCGAAGAATCTACAAGAGTCTTTTTCCATTTTCCCGGTCAAGTGCACATTCCTCTTCCAGACCTCAACCCTCATTGCCTTTGCAATATCACCCATACAGTTCTTTCGTGGTCTTCCCCGTTTCCTTTTTACTTTCTTCTATCTTTACAAGAAGAAAGTATTGGTTTCGTGAAAATTTTCGAATTCCAGTTTTCGACGGATTTACACGTTTTAGGGGTCAGAGATTCCGAAAAACATGTTTTTACAAAATGTCTGTCTGTGAGTCTGTCTGTCTGTCTGTCTGTCTGTCTGTCCGTCTGTCTGTCTGTCTGTCCGTCTGTCTGTCTGTATGTGACACAAATTTTGTGGGCGCTCTATCTCCAGACCTAATGCACGGAATTTAATAAAAAATGATATTCAGTTAGACCCTGATATAAATTGGTGCTGATTAGGTTTTGGTGTAAATCGCTCAACAGGTGGCGCTGCTATGCAGCATTTTTCACGATTTCTGCAATAGCTCAATCTCCAGAACTAATGCACGGATTTTCACCAAACATCAGATTCTTTTAGTCCTTGACATGAATTGAAGTTTTATACATTTTGGTGTACATCGCTCAATAGGTGGCGCTGTTGTGCAGCATTTTCCACGATTTCTCAAATAGCTCAATCTCCAGAACTAATGCACGGATTTTCATCAAACTTCAGATTCAGTTAGTCCTTGACATGAATTGAAGTTTTATGCATTTCGGTGTAAATCGCTCAATAGGTGGCGCTGCTGTGCAGCATTTTTCACGATTTCTCAAATAGCTCAATCTCAAGAAATAATGCACGGATTTTCATCAAACTTCAGATTCAGTTAGTGCTTGACATGAATTGACGTTTTGCCCCTTGTGGTGTAAATCGCTCAACAGGTGGCGCTGCTATG
Source organism: Maratus speciosus (assembly GCA_963932465.1). Taxonomy (NCBI): domain Eukaryota; kingdom Metazoa; phylum Arthropoda; class Arachnida; order Araneae; family Salticidae; genus Maratus; species Maratus speciosus. The sequence goes on along the minus strand of OZ010797.1, from coordinate 248,094,482 downwards.
CTGCATTTTTTTAGATTTCCGCAATAGCTCTATCTCAAGAACTAATGCTTGGGTTTTCAACAAACTTCAGATTCAGGTATACCTGTATATGAATTAGCGCTGTTTATGTTTTGGTGTATATCGCTCAACAGGTGGCGCTGCTATGCAGCATTTTTCACGATTTCCACAATAGCTCAATGTCCAGAACTAATGCACGGATTTTCATAAAACTTCAGATTCAGTTAGTCCTTGACATGAATTGATGTTTTGTACCTTTTCGTGTAAATCTCTCAACTGGTGGCGCTGCTGTGCTGCATTTTTTGTGATTTCCACAATAGCTCTAGCTTCAGAACTAATGCACCGATTTTCATCAAACTTCAGATTCCGGTATACCTTAATATGAATTAGTGCTGTTTGTGTTTTGCTGAAAATCGCTCAACAGGTGGCGCTGCTATGCTGCATTTTTCAGAATTTCCCCTACAGCTCTATCTCAAGTACTAATGCACGAATTTTCATCAAACTTCAAATTCAGGTATAATTTGATACGAATTGGTTCTAAATTGATGTAATTTCTTTTACTATTTAAATGGGTTAATTGACGTGATTTATATAGAAGGAAGTTTTGTGATGGCCACAACATACTAGTTTTGTTTGTTTTATAATTGAATGTGATTTTGGGTAGCCTTTCATCATTCATTCTTTTAACATGACCATACCAGATTAATTGCTTTTTTTAATATACTCTAATATGGTTCCTTTTACTTTCATCATGTCCTTGATTCTGCCGTTTCTTATTCTTTCTATTCTTCATATCCTGGACTCGGAAATAAAAGGTATAAAAGATAAAACCGTAAAATCAAAGCAAATGTCAATGTATTCATTTTTTAATCTCCGCAGTAATTAACTCATGTAATTAACTTGTCCTTTGATACTTAATTTTTCATATTTTTTTCTGATGTGAAAAATAATTTTTAGTAACATGAATTGTTACTTTTTTCAACAATTAAAATCTAGATTTACATGACCTCTATTAAGAGATCAGCTCTCGGAGCGTCCAATTTTTTTGGAACGGAACGTGGTTGCATTAAGGAGGTTTTACTGTATTTCATTTTTTATTCAAAACCATTCAATTTCGGAAACGTAATTTTATTACACACTAGAAATATGACATCAGAAAACTTAAAGTATCATTCCGCTGTCAATCATGTGATATTTTATTTCGGGATATTACTTGTGTATTCTTTAATATGTTATACATTTATCAATATTTCTCTTGCTTTACAACTTTAATTGCGTTTTCTACGACAGCTAAACCAATTACTGATATATCTGTTCACTAAGCTGTAGGTTTCGCTGCAATAGAAGCATTATTTAAATTAACATAATTCTACAGATATAATTCAGTTTTAAAAAAGTAACTTATGACTAATAATATCAAGTCGTATGTGCCTATAGGTAATAAAAAGTTTTATATCATGTTGTAAAGAACAACTTTTTTAACACTTAAAAAAAAAATTACAGAGTAAAGAACTTTACAATTTTGCCCTTTTGCTCGGCGGTCAGGAGGTTAATTTCGTTTTTATTTTCATAGAAGCCCGTTTCAGGCATATCCGATTTATCTCTTGAGGTGAAACATATTTAATTTTCTACTCTAAAACTTCTCTTCTACTCTTTCTATTATCTTTATAATCTTCAATATCGGAAACATAATTTCATTTGAAAGTAGAATTTAGAGTATAAGAAGAAAACAGCAAAATGGGATTCCGTTGTTCATCAAGAGGAAATTTTTCTCGTAGTTATCTCGTATCTATTCTGATCAAATACATTCATAAAATTTTCTTTCCTTTACAATAATTAACTTTTAAATAGCTGTCCCACTACAATTAAATGAATAAATAAATTATTACTCTCATTGAAGTCTAACCCTTAAATGCGCGATTTTTTATTTTGTTTCGAAAAAAATTATATATGATTCTCTGAAAGATTTATTACACAAGAAAAATAATGAAAAAAATCAGAGATACATTTTTCATATAATACGTTAATCGTTTCTTCTATTGCACATCTGCAATACAATAAAAAATACTGTCGTGTGGCTGTTTTACGCTATACTATTGCAAATTAGTAAATATTTTAATAACGATTTCTCCAAATACCTTATTTTATATAATTAATTATTTTATAAAAATTAGCCTTTGACCCTTTAATTCCTATGATAGAATACATTCTAGAAATTACGTAGTTCAGAGAATCTGACGTTACACCAGAAAGTGTCAATGGTTAATTTCGCTTTATTTAAATACGGAATGTCTGCTATTAATAAAAGCAAATATTGCTATTTTAATTTTCTGGTCTGAATTAGGTATACGAATAAAAAAATCTATTAAATTCAAAACACTGTTTTTTTGCATGTATGCAAACTTCGCACTAAAGGGTTAATAAACGGTTCTGTCCCGAGGTACATCCACTTTATACCTTAACTTATTACCCGCTGGTGTTGCGTTGACGCAACGGTAAAAATAATTACTCACATTTAAATTAACTATTTTTCCACCACTATTTTAGAACTAATAAAAATGCCTTATTTATTGGCAGATATTTTGCTATTTTAATAGAGCGAAAATTATCTTTTAGAATTTGTGGTGGCTAACGACTTTCAACAAGAAATTTGAAAATTCCTAATTTATAGTTTTGGCGGTTAATGGGTTAAAATATGATATATTTCATTTTCTACTGAAAAGCATTCAATAGCAAAAACATAATGTTATTTCACCCTAGATATACGATTATTAGAAAGAAGTAAAGTATTAACTTGACATTCGATGTCTATCATGTGGTACTTTATTTCGTAGTAATTCTTCATGTATTCTAATCTCGTACATATGCATATGTCAGTTCCTTTACAACAATTCACTTTTAAGTGCATGTTCTACTGCAATTAAATCGAGTAGGATGATAAATTATGGTTCTCATAGCAGATTAATAAACGGTTCTGTCCCTAAGTAAATGTGCATTATAACTTAAAATTAAACAGATTTCATTTCATACTGAAAAGCAGTCAATGTCGGAAACGCAATTTTATCTCTCACTAGGATTAATATCTAATTTATAAAGGACAAACATATCTACGTAACATACGTCATTCTGCGAATGGCAACACTTTGAAGTTTGAAATGAAATTTCAGTTTTGCAATTTTCGCTACAGCAAATTTTTAGACTTCTAAACATCGCAAATTTTCAATTTTTACACCATCGTATAGGGAAAAAATGTACTTTCAAATTCAATTTGTTTGAAAGCTGTATCTCAGTTTATTTTTCAGATATTAAATTTTTATAATTTTTAGTACCAATTTTGTAATTGTGGCAACTGAATTTTCTATTTCTGCTACAAGTAAACGTGAATCTTTTTGTTGCCATTTTTTCATACAAATTGAAAACAATTGTAATAAAAATACGTGTTATGTCAAGAGTATCGTATGTTATAAAGTCCGGTGAATTTTTGTCTTATTTCGTTTTTATTCATCATTTAAATGTCTTTTAGTTTATTTCAAACTTACTTTACAAACGATACAACACTTTCCCTTTACAAAAATGTATTTTAAAGAATATTTGTGTGACTTTCCTCTACATTTTTTAAATTCGTATCAGAAAGCTTAAAGAATGCGTTTTTATTTATGCGCGTGTAATATTTTTTTCCGAATTTTAAAAAAATACAAATGAATAATTTCTGATAAAACATGGAACTATTATAAACAAATAAGTGAAGTCCTATGAAGCATTAGATAACCGATTTACTTGGGCTTCTTGAAAATCTCCGGGCTTCTTGAATGACGGTATTACGTTTCGCTGTGTTTGTGTTCCCGCGATAATGACGTCATATGCATACTTTTCTATAGATGTTATTTAAGTCTAGATCGTAAAAAAGAAATGCTTTATTGGATGGAAATGACATCATTTTATTAAAAAAAAGCGTGTATTTTAATTCTTAAAACTGAAATTTACAGAAGTGCGCCATTTTCCCCACAGCTGCTTTGAAATTCTTCACAGTTGAAAATGCTTCCCTTTCGAAAAAAAAGTAAATAGAAATCGCACACTTATAAAACGCAATGTTTTACAGAAATTATGAGTGTTTTTATTGAAGTGCAACGGCATGCTCAGATCGGAAGTTTTTGTCCAAAAAAAGCGATTTATATTACAGAAATTGATGATTCTCCGAGTTAGACAAGGAAACAAAGAGGATCTTGGCAATAATTCAAAGTTTAAAATAATATCAGGTTCCCCAAGTTTTTGTCCAAAATTCTCTCGACTAATACAATTTTAATGCTATTCATTAACACATTCTTTTATAATTTTATCAAAATAACATAATTTTCTTAATTTAATTTTTCATAATTTTATATAATCTATATATTTAAAACACAAGACTGATTTTAGTCATCTGCACTGAGCTCGCTACAGAACCAATTTTACTAATAATGTTTTTAACTGGAAGCTGTTTATTTGTAGATGTGCCCGCAACTAGCTGTTTTTTAAATATCACCATTTTTATATTTTAATTTAAAAAGTATTCTATGAAATTTCTTCAATATGGTGGTAATTAGATCGCTTTAATTATTGCAGAGAGGTATGAAATAATGAGGCTTTTTTAATAATTGCCTGCTAATAATTCTGCTAATAATTATTAGAATGCGGCTAATACGAATATATCGCTTTTGATAAATTTCAAAATTTTATTTGATTGTAAAATTCATATTTTTCACACGAAAAATGCTTTTTATTGTTAGTGCGTAGTCTGAAAAATATATTACATGTAAAAAATTGTTAGTTTCAATTAAAAAAAAATGTTTTCACCTATATTTTGTAACACGGGAAGACCGGGTATGATCACCGAGTTCTCATAAAGGCATGATGTACAAAATCGCTATCCATCTTGTGCCCCTTTATTTAATAATTATTCCTTGTGTATTCAAATTTCACATCTTCTGTTCTTTACTAATATTGATATTTAAACGATGTTTAAAAGCTGTTCCAATCCAATTAAATCAGTAACGCAATAAATTTTGTTTCATCCTAGCAGATTAATAAATGATTCCCGATCTAAGCACATTCCCTTCATCTCTTAACCCCTTAATTCTCGCTCCCGTCATATTCACGGGCTGTGTCTTTTACTCAGATTGTTTGATTCCCACCAGTTTTATAAAATAGTGAAATTGGCTATATTTTAATATCGTTTTACCTGTCATTAAATAAGGTGAATATTTCTTTTTCATAAAAGTGGTGCCAATAAGCAATTTGAATTTTTAAACCGTAATTTAATTCGAACGTTAAGGGGTTAAAATGAAATATATTGCATTTTTTTCTCGAAAGCATTCAATGTCCAAAACATAATCACTCACTTAAAGTTAAGATTTAGATTATCAGAAAACTATAATGTATGATTTCCTCAACACATAATCATATCTCACACTAAAATTAAGATTATTAGAAAGCCGCAAAGTATAATTTCGTTATCCATCTTTTCCCACTCTATTTAATAGTTATTCTGTATGTATTCTAAAATCATACTTTCTGATCTTTACAAATATTGACATTTAAATACGTGTTTGAAAACTGTTCAAATCCAACTAAATCAGCAACGCAATGAGTTTTGTTTCATCATAGCAAATTAATAAACGGTTCTCGCTCTAAGCACTTTCAATATTTCATTTTTTTCTCAAAAACGTTTCATATCGAAACATAATCTTATCTCACGCTAAACTTAATACCGGGTGTCCCAAAAATGACTGATGAATTTTAAAATTCAATAACATGCAAACGGTGACAGATATTAAAACAATTTTGCAGGAGTGTTATGTATAATGCCGGGACTTTTTATGCTGTGATTCTGAGTTTTAGTTACAAATAGCAGCGATAGATGGCGTTGCAAGCAATAACCGCTAAATCTAACCTCGATTTTTTAGCCTCTCTTTTCTTCCATGCGAAAAAAGGAGATTAAAATGTATTGAATAAATCCCGAAGTACCAAAAATCGGGTCTAGACTGAGCACCTACTGCTCTCAGCGCCATCTATTATTTGAAATTGGAACTACAATCAATAATCACAGTAAAAAATCTCCTGACATCATACATAATCCTCAAAAGAATTTTTTAAATATCTGTCACACCGTTTGCAAGTTATTGAATTTTAAAATACATCAATCATTTTTGGGACACCCGGTATTATCAGAAAGGTGTAAAGTTCAGTGTTGCCGCATCTGGCTGATTTTTTATTTAGGCGTTCCGAATTCTCACTAGCAACTTTTAACAGTTATTCTTACTTTATAAGATGGCTAAACATTCTATACATACATAAAATAAAAGAATACTGCTATTCGAAATTTTCTAGTATGCATTCTATACTTTTAAATAAAAAATCTGCTAGTTGTGGCAACACTGATAAAGTTTGATTTCGTCGTCCATCATGTGCTACTTTATTTCCTGGTTATTACCCCACTGCCAAGAAGGGTTATGTGTTTCACGCGTATCTGGGTATATGGATTTCTTTATACCTTCGAAAGATCCCAACGACTGGATTGATTTTAATCAGTGAGGTCTCTATGAATTCGTTTAAATCGTCCAATGGTTATAGGCTAGGTTTTGTTTTTATAAATTCAAAATGGCGGCCGTAAAATACAAAATGGCGGTAGAGACGAAAGAAATTACGCACGATATTGAGTGGCATATCATTGGATAGGTCTTTCAAAATGAACATGATGTTTCATTGACTATTTTACAGTCAGAAGCTCCGTTTAAATACTACACAACCTGGAAGATGTGTAGATAGGATCTCTAGCTTCATTGCAACTGTAACCTTCATAGGCATCTATAAGACTCATCAAAACAGTGTTTATACCTGTTGTCCCAAAAATGACTAATGGATTTTAAAATTCAATAACTTGCAAACGGTAACATATATTACAAAAATTCTCGCAGGAGGGTTATGTATGATGTCAGGAGTTTTTTACTGTGGTTCTTGATTTTAGTTCGAATTTCTAACAATATATGGCACTGACAGCAATAGGTGCTCAGTCCAGACCCGTTTTTTGGTATTTCGGGATCCATTTTAATCTCCTTTATCGCATGGAAGAAGAAAGAGCCCGAAAAATCGGTATTGATTTAGCGGTTATTGCTTACAGCGCCATCTATCGATGCTATTTGTTGCTAAAACTGAGAATCACAGCATAAAAACTCCTGACATTTTATATAACACTCCTACAAGAATTTTTTAAATATCTGTCATCGTTTTCAAGTTATTGAATTTTAAAATCATCAGTCATTTTTGGTACACCCGGTAGATAGGAACTAACAATTAAACACAACTTAAAAGCCATCAATACAAGTGAATAAGAAAAATGGGTAAGTAATATAAAATATAGTTTCACATTGATGATAAATAATTAATTAGTTCACTTTTTACGCAGTCGGGATTTTTAATTTTTTTAATTTAATTCCTTGTGCTTTCTAAGCATCTCATTCATTTGTAAATATTTCGTTTCCTTTTACAAACATTGATTTTTAAATGCAAAGCTATTCCGCTATAATTAAACCATCTATGATAAGAAGCTATGTTTTAACATAAGATTTTAACCCTGGAGGACGCGCGCCGTGCCTGATTAGACCCGGAGCGCGTACGGTTTTTGCAATTGTCACCACTATCTTTTTAAAAGTAATCTTAAACTTTTTTTTTCGCAAAATTCTCTCCGATTAAATAACGTGACAATTGTAATTTGTAATTATTGTAACCGCCGCGGCGAGTGGCCCATCTTCGTCCGCAGCCCTTTATTCTTCTACTCCAGTCCGGCTCTTTTGCGGAAGCAAGATTTGTGGTTCCCAGCCACGTCCCGAATGAAAGGCTCTCTAACGAAAGCCAGATTGAAAAAAAAAAAAAAAAAACAGGTTGACCCTATCAGGAAATTTGAACCAACCATTTTTACAATTTCCCAATTGAATGAAATATATAGTAAAGATGAGTCAATAACAGAACGATAAGTAATCATCTAACTAGTTTCTGAATTGCAGAATAATTACTTTCTTTTCGGATTCCAAAGTCATTTTGTTACATAAAAGTACAATTAATTATTATGATACCATCATAAAAACTTTGAATATAAACGTAGTCTTTAAATAGAATGAATAAATCTGTTGAATAATTAAAATTGAATAATTATAAAGCTTCTATATAAAATATGCAATTAGTTTTTTTTTTTTTTTGTTTTTTTTTTTTTTTTTGTTTTTTTTTTGGCGAAAAACAAAGATGTTATAGAACAAATTGACATTTGTGTAAAAGCCATCATGCGAGATTTTCTGTGTTTTAATGTTTGTTTTATGCCATACAAATTAATGCGAATAATACCTTTATTTTTCACATCTTAGATCTTTATTTATCCTCATCAAACAAATTTTTACAAATAATATTTGAAATAATATAATATACATTAAATTTTGTTTATTAATAATTTTTTTGAGCCTGATATATTTCGAAACATGCAATACAAAGTCCAACATCACAATCAGCGCTAAAAAAAAAAAAAAAAAAAAAAAAAAAAAAAACGCCGATATTCAAAGACTTCACACGTAAATACCAGTTAAATTTTTCTGGTTTCAGAAGTTTTTTTCAGCAGTAAATCTCCAGCCCGGATACATGACGGGCACGAGAAATAACGAACGACACCTCAGCCCGTGATATTGGCGGGAGCAAGAATTAAGGGGTTAAACCAGCTATGATAAGAAGCTATGTTTTAACATAAGATTTTAACCCTGGAGGCGCGCGCCGGGCCTGATTAGACCCGGAGCGCGTACGGTTTTTTGCAATTGTCACCACTATCTTTTTAAAAGTAATCTTCAACTTCGTATTTCGCAAAATTCTCTCCGATTAAATAAGGTGACGACTATTATTTGTATTTATTGGTGACAAATTAAAAGCCATTCATCTCTGGATATGCGCGCGTTTCCCCAGGTTAACCCTCTCGCTGCGCAACCCGAGAGTTTCTCGGGCAACGTAAAAGTAGCAAAATTTGCGCAACCCGAGATTTCATCGGGATGCATTTTTTCCACCTAAGTAACTCTCCTTAATCATCCCCACCTGTAACTTTTTATTATAAATTTTGCCTTATCTAATTGGAGCATTTTCCCGATTCAATCGGGCGAAAATTTTTGTTTTCAAAAACCGGTGACAAAAGAATAAAAATTCTTAAAAGACGCTTGTCACGAAGGAATTAAATACGCAATTTTTGAAGCTATTTTGATAAAACAATTACTCAGCGAAAGGGTTAATAAGCTGTTTAGCTCCCGGTATTAAAAATATTGAACATATTTATTGTGAAGTATACTTCACAATAAATATGTTCAATATTTTTAGCAATTAGCAACTTTTGCAGTCGCTATCAATTCATACAATATGATTTAAAGTAATGAAGCTATACCGAAGCACAGTTGAATCTCGTAAAAGTATGCATATTATATTTCGTTTACAACCATTGGCTTTTAAATGAATATTCCACTGTAATTAAATCGAGTATGGTGATAAGTTATCCTTCTCATAGCAGCTTATTAAACGGTTCTCTTTCCTAAGCACATTCACTTTATCTCTTAAAAAGAAACATATTTCATTTCATACTCAAAAGCATTCAATGTCGGAAACGTAATTTCATCTCTCGCAAGGATTAAGATAATCAGAAAGACATATAGCATAATTTCGCTATCCATCTTGTGCTACTTTATTTAATAGTTATTCCTTGAGTATTCGAAACTTATATTTTCTGTTCTGTACAAATATTGACATTTAAAAACGTGTTTGAAAACTATTCCAATCCAGTTAAATCGGTAACGCATGAATTTTGTTTCATCCTATCAGACTGATAAATGATTCTCACTCTAAGTACATGCATTTTATCTCTTAGAATGAAACATATTTCATTTCTTCTTCAAAAGCGTTCATTATACAAAACATAATATAATCGCACGCTGAAATTCAGATTATCAGAAAGCAGGTTTGCCAGTATGGTCATTAATTTTAATCCGAAATATTTCTGGTATGAACACTAAATTTCTGATATAAAAGGGGGGCCAAAATGGCAACTCTGTCAGAAAGCCGCAAAGTATGAATCTGCCGTCTATCATGTGCTATATTTATTTCATTGTAATTCCTTATGCTTTCTAATCTCATACATTTGCAAATATTGCGTTTATTTTACGACCATTGACTTTGAAATTCAAAGCTATTCCACTCTAATTAAACAAGCTATGATAAGAAGTTATGTTTTAACATAATATTTTAATGAACTTTTAAATCCCGGTAGTAAAATTAATATACATATTTCTTGTGAAGTAGGAATTAGAAATTTTTGCAGTCTCTATGAAATTATTTAATCTGATTTAACCATTTGAGCTCTGGTGGTTTAATTTCTTCCCACTTAATTTTAATCCCGAAATATCACAATTGCACCTGAATATCCAACCAAATTTATTTGGAATTAGATTAATGGATTTATTCGTGTATATTTTAAACCGAAATTTTTGTTTGCAAAATACTGGTGCCAATGTGATGTTTGGGAATTTTGAAGAAATTCACCCAACATAGCTTAAAGGGTTAAAATAATAAAGCTGTTCTCAGGGGTCGCATCATAACGGAAAATTTTATTGATGCTACCAGAACCCTTAATCAGTAATCTGCATCATTATTGTATTTAAAATATGCTATAGAAAGGTATGATTATTATATTATTTTTAATATAGTGGTAGGAACAATAAAATTTTCTGTATAGAATGCGACCCTTGTATACTGAAGAACAGTTGTATCTCGTACATTTATATATATTATATTTCAAATACAATCATTGACTTTTAAATGCATGTTCCACTGCAATTAAATCGAGTCTGATGATAAGTTATGGTTCTTATAGCAGTTTAATAAACTGTTCTGTCCCTAATTACATTCGCTTTATCTCATAAAATGAAACATATTTCATTTCATACTGAAAAGCACTCAATGTCGGAAGCTAAATTTTATCTCTTCAAGGATTCATATTATCAGAAAGGCATAAAGTACAATTTCGGTATCCATCTTGTGCCAATTTATTTAATAGTTATTCCTTGTGTATTCAAAACTCACATTTTCTGTTCTTTACAAATATTGATATTTAAATACGTGTTTGAAAACTGTTTCAATCCAATTAAATCCGTAACGCAATAAATTTTGTTTCATCCTAGTAGATTAATAAACGGTTTTTGATCTAAGAACATTCCCTTTATCTCTTAAAATAAACCATATTGCATTTCTTTTTAAAAAGCATTCAATGTCCAAAACATAATCACTCACGTCAAGCTAAGATTAAGATTATCAGAAAACAGTAAAGTATGATTTCGTCAACACATAATCTTTTTTCACGCTAAAATTAATATTATCAGAAAGCCGTAAAGTATAATTTCGCTATCCATCTTGTGCCACTTTATTTAATAGTTATTCCTTGTGTATTCTAAACTCACATTTTCTGTTCTTTACAAATATTGACAGTTAACCTTCCTACCCTGAATGAGTCTAATCGACCCATTTCATTCGATTCGAACCAGAAATTTTTTTGTAAAGTATGATAAAGAAAAGAGAACGAAAACTAATATAAATAAATACATTAAATAGTTTTTAAAGAAAATTCTCGTGTTAAATGTTTTTTATTAAAGTTGAGTAAAATTTCAACAGTGTAGGAAGGTTAAATCCGTGTTTGAAGACCGTCTCAATCCGATTAAACCAGTAACTCCATGAATTTTGTATTTTGTTTCGTCCTAGCGGATTAATAAACGGTTCACGCTCTAAGCATAATCTATTTATCTCTTTAAAAGAAACATATTTCATTTATTTCTCAAAAGCGTTCAATGTCCAAAACATAATCTTATCTCACACTAAAATTAAGATTATCAGAAAACCGTAAAGTATGATTTACTCGTGCATCATATGTGACTTTTTTTCATGCTTATTCCTTATCCTTTCAAATATCACAAATTTGTAAATATTTAGTTTCTTTTACCACCATTGATTCTTAAATACACGTGTCATAGCTATTGCACTCCAATTAAATCAACTGTGATAATAAGTTATGATTTAGCATAGCATGTAATAACCGTTTAGCTTATGGTAGTAATAATAATGTACATGGGTATTGGAACGTAGCAATTAAAAGTGCTTGCAGTTGCTATTAATTCATTTAATCTGATTTAAAATAATAAAGCTATACGAAAGAACAATTTAATTGTACGAAATAAATTTTTTGTTACGTTTAATGTTTAGCATTTTCTTAAAACTAACATCGTTTGAACATGTTATTTATGTATGGACTTCTCAATTATAAGTTTCCTAATAAATCTAGAATGTTTTTCATTTAAAACAGAATAATATTTTCTTTATAATTGAGTTGTGTTTATGACTTCATTTTGTCGGATTGTACTTGTTGCAAATTTTACTTAGTATTTGCATATAAGTAGATACTTGCCAAAAATGAACGATAACTTATTTGAGAGAATGTCGATAGAGCGATTTCAAATTGAGAGCCATGAAACACTCATTTATATTTATCAGTGTTTCATAATAACACTTTTAGTTAAGATATAATGTCTTAAAAGTCAATTAAAAGAAATCTTGGTCGTTTACAAATATAAATAATATTAAAATTTTACGATAAAAATGCACACCCTTTCTTAGATACTGAAGATACTTTCTTAGATAGCAAGTACTGAAAAAAACCAGATCCCTTTATTTAATTAATTTGCATGTAAAAGTAATTTAATTACACTAAATAGTAATACAAATTCCTCACGTATTTCAAAGTTAGTTATATAGTGAAAAAATAATACTTAAAAGCAAAAAATGCATTTTTATTGACAAATGCAAACGATAAATAAATAAAACTACTTTTATGAATGATATTACAATGAATGAATTACGAATAAAGCAAAATGACAAATGATACAGAAAAAAGAATAAAAATCGATATCCTACATTTTGTCGTTTTTTCAGATTGCAATCCACTTCCGACATGGAAGTATTTGACAGAAAAATAAAATACGTTTTCTATTAGGAAATAAATTGAACTCAGTGACCAGAGAAAGGGTTTCCAATGTGTAACAGCAGAAATAAGATAGGGTTGTGTGATTTTAATTTCCTTAAAAAAGTAATGTATTGTGTGTGTATTTTCTAGTGTTATTTTTTAAAAATAAATTCATTCATTTCAGCTAGTTGTGTTTCCGCAGCAGTTCGAGGTTCATTAAAAATAAATTTAATCTTTCTGGATGTTTAATCCTTAAAAAATAGTTGTAGATTTAAGAGTTTTGCAGAAAAAAACCGCTTAGCTACTGTCTTATGAAGTTAGCATAGGTGAAAATGGATTTTTTAGTTTTGTATGTGAACGTGCTATACCTATTTTATCATTGGCGCGTGAACGAGCAACCTATTCTGTCATTTACTTAACTTACCTAATATATGATTGAATCTCCAATAATCTGATTTACATGGTTACGTCGAACAATCATATGTTAATTTGATATCTGTGGCCGTCCAGCAGCTATAAATACATTGATAAAGGTGAGTATCGTCGCATTTAATAGCTTTCTGCCATTTATGAAAAATAAAACCAGAGTTTCTATGCATACTTATTTTGAAGGACGTTTCTTCCATGAATAAGAATACAGGGTCATTCCATGTCAGTTCAGGCAGGCATGTAACCCACCATCACAGATTTTGATGAAACTGCGTGTGTTTGTTCCTTTTATTAAGATATGATTCCCAGTATTTTTTTTTACTCCTTGGTCAAATAGTTTCTGAGAAAAAAATTGTCAAAATTTTGAAAACTGCCATCAGTTGGCATTCTTGACTGCTCGATTTTCAAATGTAGCATGACATAAATATGATCATATTTCAATATCTATTCCACAAATCATCTTCAAATAATTTATGCATAATATATGGGGTACGTATTTTATGAAACAAAATACTGTTACGCTTATATAACATTTTAAGTGTGTCTAAAAAAATGTTTAATCTTTGAAGTCGTGATTTTTTTATGAAAAATAATGCATTACCTAAAATAGCATTATTAACAAAAGGCGGTATTTTTATTAAATTTATTTTTTGTGGGGGATATACTTAAAGGTGTCCTTTACCTGATTCTGAAATAAAAGTAGTGGGATTTTGGGTGTTTTTAGTAGTATTTCATATTTAAAAATATTTTGAGGCGTATTTCAAATCAAATCAAGCAGAGTCATTCCATGTCAGTTCGCCTAAGATATTTAATTCACTGTCACAAATTTCAATGAAACTGGGTATGTTTATAGCTCATTTTAAGACAGGATCAAGGAAATTAAAGGTGATTACAAGTAAAATATTTTTAAGATAAAAAAAAAACTAAATTTTGAAATTTTTTTAAAAATGTTTTTAATGGCAGATCTATATTCAAAGACTGCATAAAAAAAAAGTCATTTCAATATAAAATCACTAAATAGGTTTCAAATAATGTATATGTGACAAATAATGTAGGCAGATTATTATTTATTGTTGTTTGTCATGTTTAAATGCTAAGAGTGTGTTTAATCTTGTGAATTCTTAAAATCAAGAATTTTGTGAAAAATAATGTGTTAATCAAAAATTTATTATTAACCGAAGGCAGGCTGTTATTATTTTTTTTTAATTGTACGTAAAAATATCTTTTCAATAGTTATAAAATAAAAATAGTGAAAATATCAGCAATTTTAACAAAATTTTTATAAAATGTGAATGTTTAATGATAAATATTGAAGCTTTTCATGCTAAGATGTACTAAAATGACTACGATATCGTGTATTTCTACTCTTGCTTAAGTATAATACATACAATAATAAAATAACAAATATTATTTACAGCAATAAAAATTAAATTAAATAGTACCAGTTCCTTTACCAACACTACATTGCTCAACAGCCGACTTAAAATCAACAGCCCGCACTCTTATTGAAAAATACTTTCAACTGTTCAAATAATAAATAAACTGCATTTAAAAATTTTAATATCAACTTATTATCTTAAGACGATAATAATAACTAAACAACATGATGAATTTATAAATCAGCTTTTAATTGAAAAGTCATGAAATGGTCCCTTTAAATATTGTTCTTCATCGAGTCAATCAAAACAAATTATATAATAAAAATAGTGAGCCTAATATGCTGACTGCAATGACACTTCTAACAAAACTAATTAATTCATTACCATCTGAAATCAAACCCGAAAGATCAAAAGAAAAAATAAATCATCTGTAGTGTGAATGTGACATACTCAGTGGTTGTTGAGGTATGTCTTTGTGACATTTTCACCTGTACTTCAATAAAATATAAACATGTTAGCTTTTTTCATTCATCCAAATTAAGTAAAACAATTATAAAATTTTGTTGTCATTACACCAGATGTTAAATTTTTCGTTACATACTATTAGATAAGTTCTTTACTTTTAGACATTATTGACATAATATCATAAAATTTGCTATATGTATTTTCTCTAAGTGTATAAACAATATATATATGCTTTATTAAATATAAATGAATAATTTTTAAATAATTTGTTTGAGAACAGGGATATATATACACACATATATATGTTGAAAATCCATCTTTCAGCAATATTGTGATGAAATAAATCAAATTACCGTAATTTCCGGTGTATAGCCCGCGGATCATACAATCGTGTTTCGACCCAGAAATTTTTAAAAATAAAATGTAACTTTTTAGATCACAGTAAATATTGGTCTTCAAATACTGAATAAAATTTCTGGGTCCAAACTGAATTGTTTGATCTGCGGGCTATACACCCGAAATTACGGTACATATCATTAGAAACTGAATAAAGTTACAAAAGTGCAACTCATTAAGTTTTAAATATTTTTTTTAGATACAGTTATTTGAAAGATATAAATATAATGGATTATGCATTTTTTGCATATATTTAAAGCACAATACGTCAAAATTTTCTTCAACAGAGTGAAATTTGGTTTTTTTTTTCAATATTAGCAGCTCAATGCTAAATTTTCAATATTAACAGCCAAATATGAGTTTAAAGATTAGGACTGTCATTTTGAAAATTTCTATTGGGCGGTGAGGAGCTAGTGATTTTTCTCTTTTTTGGAAAGGGATAATTGCTCTTCGCTTTAGAGGTTTTACTAAAAAACAATATTGTTTATTTTTTTCCTTAAGAAACGAACATAAAAGATAATTTGAAAAATAAAATAAATGTATAAATAAAAATATTTCCAGGGATGATACACTGGATAGGTTTTACATTTGAAAATATTGATAATTTTAAATATGATTTAAATACTACTAAAACCAACCAAAATCCCACTATTTTTATTTCAGATCCAGTTATAATGTAGTATTATGTACAATTTAAAATTAAAAAAATAGTCATAGAAACTCCGCCTCTGATTGATAAAGATTTTTTAATAATTTCATTATTTTTTGTAAAATATTTTTGATTTCAAAGATTATACAATTTTTTAGACACATTTAAATATTTTTTAACATTACAGCAATATTTTTTTCATAATCTACATACTTTATTTACCTTGCTTAAATTATTCGAAGAAGATTTCTTTATTAGTTATTGAAATATGATTTTATATATAAAATGAGGCCTTTGAAAATTGAACAATCATTAATGGCAACTCGTGGCATTTTTCCAAAATTTTGATAATTTTTTCTCATATGTTCACTATTTTTATTTTATAACCATTTAAAAGATATTTTTACGTACAATTAAAAAAAAAGCAATAACACCCTGCCTTCGGTTAATAATAAATTTTTGATTAACACATTATTTTTGACAAAATTCTTGATTTTAAAAATTCATAAGATAAAAGACACTCTTAGTGTTTAAACATGATAAAAAACAAGAAATAATAATCAGCCTACATTATTTGTCACATATACATTATTTGAAACCTATTTAGTGATTTTATATTGAAATGACTTTTTTTTTTTTTTTTTTTTTTTTTTTTATGTAGTCTTTGAATATCGAACTGTCATTAAAAAAATTTAAAACAATTTTTCAAAATTTTGATATTTTTTATCTTAAAAAATATTTTACTTAGGATCAAGAAAATTAAAGGTGATTACGTCTTAAAATAAGCTATAAACAAACCCAATTTCATTGAAATTTGTGACAGTGATTAAATGGCTTAGGGGAACTGACATGGAATGACTCTGCTTGATTTGATATGAAATGCACCTCAAAATATTTTTAAATAGGAAATACTACCAAAAACACCCAAAATCCCACTACTTTTATTTCAGAATCAGGTAAAGGACACCTTTAAGTATATCCCCCACAAAAAATAAATTTAATAAAAATACCGCCTTTTGTTGATAATGCTTTTTTTGTTAATGCATTATTTTTCATAAAAAATTCACGACTTCAAAGTTTAAATATTTTTTTAGACACACTTAAAATGTTATAAGCGTAACAATATATTTTTTTCATAAGCTGCGTACCCTAAATATTGTGCATAAATTATTTGAAGATGGTTTGTAGAGTAGATATTGAAATATGATTTTTTTATGACATGCTACATTTGAAAACCGAGCTATCAAGAATGCCAACTGACGGCAGTTTTTCAAAATTTTGACAATTTTTTTCTCAGAAACTATTTCACCAAGGAGCAAAAAAAATTACTGGTGATCATATCTTAATAGTAAGAACAAACACACGCAGTTTCATTAAAATCTGTGATGGTGGGTTACATATTGATATTTTACTACCTGATTTGACGTGGAATGCCCCTACAGCCAGCGTCAATACGAACTGTGTTTGGAGTAGAATCTTCAGCTAAGAATCTGCCTACGTGATAAGCTATTATATTTCGCACATCAAATAAAAGTTTATTGGAATCCGCGGCGTTCATTTCAACTAATGCTATTGGCGTATTCTGTAGTAACATTTTGTACATGGCTACATTAAAGCTACTACTGAAATTTTCGTATAAAGCTGAGGAAATATTTTCTTGGATTTTTTTTATATAATCTATGTAACCGTTTTGTTTTTAGATAGAGCTAGTATTTAGAGAATTTCTTGGGGAAAGAATTTCCTCTCTCATTCAATTACTGTTTGATCCTCCTTGTTACATTTTCCTGCTCCACTGACAAAGTCATTTACTATTGAATTAAATGAAAATATTTTTATTATAATTTCTGTGTTATGATTATTTTCTTAGATGACTGACCTACAAGGTCAGCCACATGTTTATTCCAAATCAATACAGTTAGTTAAAAACCAATACAATTATAAATAGGATGGGATAATAGTGACATGGGAATCTTTACTTAATAGACTAGATGGTGATCAGAGTAATCTTAAGGATAAAACAGCAACAATTATACGCCACAGTTGTTCTCCCAGTTTTTGACATTTATGTTATGAATCAGACGAACTGCAATTTACCAGTTACGCATTACAGATCAAGACATTTTAAATTTGCATGGTCAATATTACTAGATATAGCAGCTATAACACAACAATAGCCGTAAACAATCGTCAGTCGTACGAGTATGTTACATTTAAAGTGTTTAGAACAAAAGAAGAGCATTTTTGTGTTGTAAATACAATTGTAATACAGCAAAAAAAGTAGAGTTCAGCAAGTATGTTATTCACAAAATTAGAGGATAAAGAACCAGCTTTGAAAAGATGTGAAAACGAGTAAGAATAATATACAAACAGAAAACTCAGTTGTTTTTTTTTGGGGGGGGGGGGGATTGGGTGGGTGATGAGGTATTTGATATATCCTGAATAACCTCAATATGATGCGTGAATGAGAAGAGAATATATTCTGGTTGTTGGAAAGCAGGTAACCATATAAAAAAAGTCTTAGTGGGTGACAATTTTTAATGGGATAAAAACATCCACCCCTATTTATCATCAAAATATTAAATAATAATATGGGGTCAAGAAAGAATATGAAACATCAACTCCGTTGAGGCACAGTATCAAGCACCTATAAAGGGAGATGATATAAATATCAGAACATTATATTTTAGAGTAAGACTTAGCGTAAGTTGTTTACGTACAAATTGGAGAACGTACAAATACTTTTCGATATGTTTTTGCATAAACTTCACAAAAGACTTCTTTGAGCATAGATAATCCTATTTAAGTATTTATTGTGTTGTTCATATAGTATGTGTTTTTAATAAATGTTTCTGATTGTTACATTTTCTGCGTAGTCATTTCATGTACATTGTGGTAAAGTTGTTATTGTTACCTAATAATCCCAACATAGTTTGAAACAAAATAATTAATGAACACATGTGACAATTCAATGAAAAGTATAGAAAAATACAATAGCTTAAATCATGTTATTCCAACATCATTCGTGTAATTCTTATAAATATGTGCGAAAAGCGCAGTTTTAATTTATAAAAATGGGTACGGTGTGATATGTTTTTTTTTTTATTTTTGCATATTACAGTGTGAAGCTCCTAATGTTGTCAAAATTGCTGTGATTTTTTTAAAACCTAATTTTATAGTCGTATATGGGGCATTCTCACAATCTTTTGACTTTTGGGGAAAAAAACTGACAAAATTAAACTTGTTAAAATAACATTTTAATCTGATACACGAATGCCTTAATGATTCAAAATAAAGAAAAAATGGTCAGCAGCGAAAAATGTTTTATTTAACTGAGGTTTAAGTTAAACTTGCGAGTTTAATTTTCCTTACCATTTTACCCCTATAACTTTTTATTTTTATCTAAATTTTTACTTATAATGAATTTGCATAGTACCCAAAGGACATTCAAATAAGAAATATTAACAATGTAGTACATTTAATACAGAATTTTTGTATAACATTGTCTTAAAGGAGTGTTAAAGAAGGGACGGTAAGGTAAAAAAAGGGGGTAGTATTGAAAAAAAAAGGGACGGTAAGGATGGAACGGTAAGGAAAAGTACCACCTATTTTTAGGAAAATCATGTTAAGACTAAGTGATAGCCACAATCCCAGCTAGAAAATGTTTGCACTTTTTTTGCAAAATAGTATAGATTGTACACAATTTGTGCATAAAAAGTGACTATTTTTGAACACTTTGAAAAGTATGCACCTTTTGTGCAAACTGTCTGTATTTTTTATACATACAAAAAAGTATATATCCTATGTTGTCAAAAACTGTGCACATTTTTTGCATAAAATAAATTAATATTCCGTGTTCGCGAAAAGTGTGCATTTTTTATGCAAAAAAAAAAAAAAAAAAAACTGTAGATTCCAATTTTCCAAAAATTATATATTTTTTATGGATATAAAAATTAGTACTTTTATTTTAAATAGTATGTTTACCCCCCCCCCCCCGAAAAAAAAACGAAAATTCTCAATTCCATTTTAATTTTAAGGTAAACGAAATAAATGCATTTTACTATGTTTTTCAAAAAAAGGAAAAAACAAATTTTAATCATTTAAATTTCAAAATCCAGGAAGGGGCAATGGATCTCCTCCCCCCCCCCCCTCTTTCTTTAACAGAGATTTCCTGAGTTCCCCCTTTATTTTAAGTCGCTTGAAAAAAATAAATTTTACTATGTTTTTCAAAATAAGCAAAAAAGAATTTTAATTAATTAAATTTTAAAATCTGCGGTAGGGGTAATGGTTCACCTAAACCCTCTAACTTTACAGAAAAACATTTAATTCCACTTTTATGTTAAGTTACTCGAAAAGAGAAAATTTTACTGTGTTTTTCAAAATCATTGAAAATAAAATTTAGAAATAATTTAGATTAAATCAAATTTAAATTAAATTCGAGGGAGGGGCAATAGCTCTCATATGACCCCTTCTACCCAAGTAAAAGTTCTTGGTTTCTCTTTAATTTTAATGTACTCGAAATAAATAATTTTGCTGTGCATTTCAAAATTGGTGAAAAAGACATTATAATTAAATAAGTTTCAAAATCCAGGGAGGGGCAAAATGGACCTTTCCTCCCCCCCCCCCTCCTTAACAGAAAATCCACAGTTCCACTTTTATTTTAAGTTACTTGAAAGAATAAATTTTACTTTTTTTTTTCAAAATCGGAGAAAAATAAAATTTAGTTAGTTAAATTTTTAAATCGAGGAAGGGGAAATGGCCCTCTTAGCCCCCTTCCCCCAAAGGAAAATTCTTAGTTTATCTTTATTTTAAGTTACACGTAAATAATAAATTTGACTCTGTATTTCAAAATAGGAAAAAAATTAATTTTAATTAATCAAATTTTAAAATGCAGGGAGGAGCAATGGCCCTCCAATGCTCCCTACCCCTATCAGAAAATTCCTTACTTCCTATTTTATTTTAAATTCTTCGAAAAGAATAAATTTTATGAAGTTTTCAAAATTATCAAAAAAAGAAAATTTAGCTAGTTAAATTCTAAAATCGAGGGAAGGGCAGTGGACTCCCCCCTTCCCCCCCCCACACACTCACGCAAACACTCTTCTTTTTGATCTTCTTTTTGAATGCATCCCTTATCCTCTATCAAGCATAAATTCCAGTTATTATGAAAATTACTTCTGCTTTCAAAAATCAAATGAAAAACGTTTATTTCTTATTAATTTATTTCAAATTTCTATTTAAACATTTGGGCAGAGATCCAGATACATTTTTCGCTATTAGCCAAACGAGATTGACCAATCAGAAGCCTGCATATTTGCAGACAATTGAAAGGTCGAAAAAATACAGGCTTCTGATTAGTCGATCTCGATTGGCTAAAAGCGAAAAATCTATCTCGATCACGGCCTTAATTTTTATTTTCGCATGTGTAGCTGCAATTCAACTCAACACTCCTCTTGTGTTTACATGCATCGAGCTACAGATCGAGCTGCGTGGCTGGCGTGGCGTTATTATTAGCAAAATTTATAAGAAGTAAGAGTAAAACTTTTACTAAAATACGTAAAAAAATATCTGTTGCTTAGAATATGAGCTTAACTGGATCGAAACTTCGGACTTCAAAAAGGATAACTAGTATTTCCTAATACTAGGAAAAAGGGATTTATATCTTCTAAAAATGAAAGTGAAGAAACTGCAACGAATTCAAATGCTGTCACTGAGAATAATTGAGAAATGAACGACAGCAAGATGGAGGATGACACCGTAGCAAACGGCGTATCTTCAGTTCAGGAAAACTTTAACGTTTATTATTTGGATATCTCACCAAAGGAAATAATACAAGCAGGGCCCGCTTAACACTTAGAAGTAGGGGAAGCCCGACGTCACACAGGGCCCCTATTACTCTACAAATTGCTTTTTTATTTACTAAATCTCTTTTTCGTATGCTTAAATAATTTGAAATTTTACCATCAAAGTTTAGAGTAGATAACACTTTTAATATAAAACTAAAACTATCTACCTATATATACGTACTATGAAAAAGTATTTTATTATATTTTTAATTGTAAATGAAAATATGGAACTACAGTTGAGGATATTTAAATTTCAAAATATCTTTTGTGATTTACAAATTGCCACATAGTAAGAACAAAAAAATTTCAAAAGAAAAAAAATGCATTTTTTTTACCCTGATTGAGTTTCTTTTTTCTAATAATTAGTTTTGAAAAGTAAAATTGGGGGACCTTTTGTATCTCAGTGGGTAAGCACGGGCTTCATGGGCCTATTCCGTAAACAGGGCCTGAATACAAGTGCTGCAGTGTGATATGTACAAGGAAATTAAAATCTGTACTTTTCGGTTAGCCGGGCGCTAGTATTATGTATACATGTATATGTCTATATACATATGTATAGATATACATATATGTGGATATACATGTATGTGGAGATTTCGCAAGCAACACCTGCATCAGATTGAGTGTCCCCGTATTTTCCGCTTCGAGATTAAAAAGGAAACGAGCCTTAACGAAGCTGTGTGAAGTGGAAATGCGGAAGAAGTAAAGAGAACGAAATGAGTTTGACGACGGAAGGTTTTGTTAAAAAAGAACAGAACATATTTCGGTGAAATAAGATTGAATATTTACACGACGTAAGAAAATCTCAGAAATATTCTACGACGTCCTGAATTATAGACTTTAAGCTAATTAAAGAACGAGAAGAGAGTTTATATCTGTATTTTTTGTTTGTGTGTTCGTCTCAATAAATGTCAGTGTTCGTCCTAAAAGTGAGTTGTGAGTTATGTATGGTTCCCCTCCCAGTAATTGATGACATTATTGATCAGTTGCATTCTGCAAAAGTATTTACTACTCTTGACCTTAAAAATGCTTTTTTTCATGTCGAAGTAGAAGAAAATAGTAGAAAATATACTTCTTTCGTAACACATTCTGGTCAATTTGAATTCTTATATATGAATTATGGCCTTATCGATGCACCGTTAGTGTTTCAAAGATATATTTATAACGTTTTTCGAGACCTCATTAATGAAAAAGTACTTATTGTCTATATGGATGACTTCATAATACCAGCTGAAAACGAAGTCGAAGGACTCCAGAAATTACAACGCGTCCTTACAACTGCATCCGAATATGGTTTAGAACTGAATCTCAAAAAATGCCACTTTCTACAACGAGAAATTGATTTTTTGGGTTACCACATTAAAAATGGTCAACTGCACCCACCCCCCTTAAAAACTAAAGCTGTCCTTAATTTCCCAGAACCTAAAAGTATAAAAGATATACATTCATTTGTCGGATTAACTTCATATTTTCGTAAATTCATTCAAGATTACTCTTTAATAGCTAAGCCTTTAACAGATCTTCTTAGAAAGGACACTAAATTTCACTTTGGCGACCAGCAACGAAATGCATTTAATCAGCTGAAACACATCCTTTCTTCAGGTCCTGTTTTAAGCATTTATAACCCTAGTAACGAAACAGAAGTTCACTGTGATGCATCTATTGACGGTTACGGAGCAGTCCTCCTTCAAAAGTCTTCTATTGACAATCAATTTCACCCTGTCTATTTTAAGAGCAAAAAAACCACAGATGCCGAACGTAAATATTCGAGTTATGAATTAGAAGTTTTAGCTGTCATAGAAGCCCTTAAAAAATTTCGCGTTTACATTCTAGGTATTCCTTTCAAGATAGTCACAGATTGCAACGCATTCGCCCTTACTATGAATAAAAAAGATCTTTGCACCAAGATTGCTCGATGGGCTTTAATGTTAGCTGACTATAACTATACAATCGAACACAGACAAGGTACACGCATGCGCCATGTCGACGCTTTAAGTAGAAATCCAATATGTATGGTCATTCAAGATAGTTTTACTACCAAAATCATACAATCACAGAACACTGACGAACATATACAGGCCATCAAAGAAATTTTGAAAACAAAGCCATATGACAACTATTTCCTTAAAAATAACGTTCTCTATAAAAAATCATAAAGGTATCGATCTGATAGTTGTGCCGGATGAAATGCAGCTAAATGTCATTAAACACGTTCATGACAAAGGACATTTTGGCCGTAAACGCTGTGAAGAACTCCTTAACGAAGAATTTCTCATCCCTAATATGTCAAATAAAATTGATAAAATTATAGCAAATTGTGTAACATGCCTTTTATATAATCGCAAACGTGGCAAACAAGAAGGCGAATTACATCCCTTACCTAAAGAAGAGACTCCTCTCCAAACCTACCACATTGATCATTTAGGCCCTCTTGAAACAACCAACAAAAATTATAAACATATTTTGTCTTTAATAGACGCATTTACTAAATTCGTCTGGTTGTATCATTGTAAAAGTACTTCTGCTACCGAAGTTATATCAAAACTACGACAACAAAGTCATACTTTTGGCAATCCTTCCATTATCATTAGCGATAAAGGTCCTGCATTTACAAGCAAAGAATTTGCTGATTATTGTCAAGATGAAAATATAAAGCACGAGACAGTTACAACTGGCCTTCCCCGTGCCAATGGTCAAGTAGAGCGACTTAATTCCACCATAATTTCTGTAATCTCTAAAATGTCCAAAGACGAACCGACCAAATGGTTTAAACATGTTCCTAAAGTTCAACAAGTCATTAATTCAACTTACCAAAGAAGCATTAAGAGAACACCGTTTGAAATATTATTTGGTACAAAAATGAAACAGAAAGAAGATGTACAAATTATTGACCTCTTAAACAGTGCAGTCGAAGAACAATTTATGAATGACAGAGAAGAGCTCCGTAAAGAAGCCAAGAAGAATATTCTGGAAATTCAACAAGAAAACCGCAAGCACTATAATTTACGACGTAAGAAACCCCGTAAGTACAAGCTTGGTGACCTTGTAGCAATTAAGAGAACCCAGCAAGGACCAGGTTTAAAGTTGAAATCTAAATTCTTAGGTCCGTATAAAGTAATCAAAGTGAAGTCTAATGATACCTACGACGTAACGAAAATCTCATCAACTGAAGGACCGATAAATACTAGCTCCTGTGCTGAATACATGAAACCTTGGCCTGACGAAAAAAAAAAATTAAATCTTTTCTTTCTGTGTCCTATAAACATTTTACAAATCACTGCTTTCAAAGAAATCTCTATACGATGTTACGCTACTTCAACTATGATGTGCAGATTAATTTTTTTTTCTTTTCCCCTAAGAACAGTTACTGGTTTTTGTTTTTCAGATTCTATTTTACCACATGTCGCTGCGGCAGCTCCAGATGTCAGGACGGCCGCTTGTGGAGATTTCGCAAGCAACACCTGCATCAGACTGAGTGTCCCCGTATTTTCCGCTTCGAGATTAAAAAGGAAACGAGCCTTAACGAAGCTGTGTGAAGTGGAAATGCGGAAGAAGTAAAGAGAACGAAATGAGTTTGACGACGGAAGGTTTTGTTAAAAAAGAACAGAACATATTTCGGTGAAATAAGATTGAATATTTACACGACGTAAGAAAATCTCAGAAATATTCTACGACGTCCTGAATTATAGACTTTAAGCTAATTAAAGAACGAGAAGAGAGTTTATATCTGTATTTTTTGTTTGTGTGTTCGTCTCAATAAATGTCAGTGTTCGTCCTAAAAGTGAGTTGTGAGTTATGTATGGTTCCCCTCCCAGTAATTGATGACATTATTGATCAGTTGCATTCTGCAAAAGTATTTACTACTCTTGACCTTAAAAATGCTTTTTTTCATGTCGAAGTAGAAGAAAATAGTAGAAAATATACTTCTTTCGTAACACATTCTGGTCAATTTGAATTCTTATATATGAATTATGGCCTTATCGATGCACCGTTAGTGTTTCAAAGATATATTTATAACGTTTTTCGAGACCTCATTAATGAAAAAGTACTTATTGTCTATATGGATGACTTCATAATACCAGCTGAAAACGAAGTCGAAGGACTCCAGAAATTACAACGCGTCCTTACAACTGCATCCGAATATGGTTTAGAACTGAATCTCAAAAAATGCCACTTTCTACAACGAGAAATTGATTTTTTGGGTTACCACATTAAAAATGGTCAACTGCACCCACCCCCCTTAAAAACTAAAGCTGTCCTTAATTTCCCAGAACCTAAAAGTAT
This sequence comes from Maratus speciosus, assembly GCA_963932465.1. Taxonomy (NCBI): domain Eukaryota; kingdom Metazoa; phylum Arthropoda; class Arachnida; order Araneae; family Salticidae; genus Maratus; species Maratus speciosus. Next base: position 248,067,986 of record OZ010797.1, on the reverse strand, counting down.
AAAAGATATACATTCATTTGTCGGATTAACTTCATATTTTCGTAAATTCATTCAAGATTACTCTTTAATAGCTAAGCCTTTAACAGATCTTCTTAGAAAGGACACTAAATTTCACTTTGGCGACCAGCAACGAAATGCATTTAATCAGCTGAAACACATCCTTTCTTCAGGTCCTGTTTTAAGCATTTATAACCCTAGTAACGAAACAGAAGTTCACTGTGATGCATCTATTGACGGTTACGGAGCAGTCCTCCTTCAAAAGTCTTCTATTGACAATCAATTTCACCCTGTCTATTTTAAGAGCAAAAAAACCACAGATGCCGAACGTAAATATTCGAGTTATGAATTAGAAGTTTTAGCTGTCATAGAAGCCCTTAAAAAATTTCGCGTTTACATTCTAGGTATTCCTTTCAAGATAGTCACAGATTGCAACGCATTCGCCCTTACTATGAATAAAAAAGATCTTTGCACCAAGATTGCTCGATGGGCTTTAATGTTAGCTGACTATAACTATACAATCGAACACAGACAAGGTACACGCATGCGCCATGTCGACGCTTTAAGTAGAAATCCAATATGTATGGTCATTCAAGATAGTTTTACTACCAAAATCATACAATCACAGAACACTGACGAACATATACAGGCCATCAAAGAAATTTTGAAAACAAAGCCATATGACAACTATTTCCTTAAAAATAACGTTCTCTATAAAAAATCATAAAGGTATCGATCTGATAGTTGTGCCGGATGAAATGCAGCTAAATGTCATTAAACACGTTCATGACAAAGGACATTTTGGCCGTAAACGCTGTGAAGAACTCCTTAACGAAGAATTTCTCATCCCTAATATGTCAAATAAAATTGATAAAATTATAGCAAATTGTGTAACATGCCTTTTATATAATCGCAAACGTGGCAAACAAGAAGGCGAATTACATCCCTTACCTAAAGAAGAGACTCCTCTCCAAACCTACCACATTGATCATTTAGGCCCTCTTGAAACAACCAACAAAAATTATAAACATATTTTGTCTTTAATAGACGCATTTACTAAATTCGTCTGGTTGTATCATTGTAAAAGTACTTCTGCTACCGAAGTTATATCAAAACTACGACAACAAAGTCATACTTTTGGCAATCCTTCCATTATCATTAGCGATAAAGGTCCTGCATTTACAAGCAAAGAATTTGCTGATTATTGTCAAGATGAAAATATAAAGCACGAGACAGTTACAACTGGCCTTCCCCGTGCCAATGGTCAAGTAGAGCGACTTAATTCCACCATAATTTCTGTAATCTCTAAAATGTCCAAAGACGAACCGACCAAATGGTTTAAACATGTTCCTAAAGTTCAACAAGTCATTAATTCAACTTACCAAAGAAGCATTAAGAGAACACCGTTTGAAATATTATTTGGTACAAAAATGAAACAGAAAGAAGATGTACAAATTATTGACCTCTTAAACAGTGCAGTCGAAGAACAATTTATGAATGACAGAGAAGAGCTCCGTAAAGAAGCCAAGAAGAATATTCTGGAAATTCAACAAGAAAACCGCAAGCACTATAATTTACGACGTAAGAAACCCCGTAAGTACAAGCTTGGTGACCTTGTAGCAATTAAGAGAACCCAGCAAGGACCAGGTTTAAAGTTGAAATCTAAATTCTTAGGTCCGTATAAAGTAATCAAAGTGAAGTCTAATGATACCTACGACGTAACGAAAATCTCATCAACTGAAGGACCGATAAATACTAGCTCCTGTGCTGAATACATGAAACCTTGGCCTGACGAAAAAAAAAAATTAAATCTTTTCTTTCTGTGTCCTATAAACATTTTACAAATCACTGCTTTCAAAGAAATCTCTATACGATGTTACGCTACTTCAACTATGATGTGCAGATTAATTTTTTTTTCTTTTCCCCTAAGAACAGTTACTGGTTTTTGTTTTTCAGATTCTATTTTACCACATGTCGCTGCGGCAGCTCCAGATGTCAGGACGGCCGCTTGTGGAGATTTCGCAAGCAACACCTGCATCAGACTGAGTGTCCCCGTATTTTCCGCTTCGAGATTAAAAAGGAAACGAGCCTTAACGAAGCTGTGTGAAGTGGAAATGCGGAAGAAGTAAAGAGAACGAAATGAGTTTGACGACGGAAGGTTTTGTTAAAAAAGAACAGAACATATTTCGGTGAAATAAGATTGAATATTTACACGACGTAAGAAAATCTCAGAAATATTCTACGACGTCCTGAATTATAGACTTTAAGCTAATTAAAGAACGAGAAGAGAGTTTATATCTGTATTTTTTGTTTGTGTGTTCGTCTCAATAAATGTCAGTGTTCGTCCTAAAAGTGAGTTGTGAGTTATGTATGGTTCCCCTCCCAGTAATTGATGACATTATTGATCAGTTGCATTCTGCAAAAGTATTTACTACTCTTGACCTTAAAAATGCTTTTTTTCATGTCGAAGTAGAAGAAAATAGTAGAAAATATACTTCTTTCGTAACACATTCTGGTCAATTTGAATTCTTATATATGAATTATGGCCTTATCGATGCACCGTTAGTGTTTCAAAGATATATTTATAACGTTTTTCGAGACCTCATTAATGAAAAAGTACTTATTGTCTATATGGATGACTTCATAATACCAGCTGAAAACGAAGTCGAAGGACTCCAGAAATTACAACGCGTCCTTACAACTGCATCCGAATATGGTTTAGAACTGAATCTCAAAAAATGCCACTTTCTACAACGAGAAATTGATTTTTTGGGTTACCACATTAAAAATGGTCAACTGCACCCACCCCCCTTAAAAACTAAAGCTGTCCTTAATTTCCCAGAACCTAAAAGTATAAAAGATATACATTCATTTGTCGGATTAACTTCATATTTTCGTAAATTCATTCAAGATTACTCTTTAATAGCTAAGCCTTTAACAGATCTTCTTAGAAAGGACACTAAATTTCACTTTGGCGACCAGCAACGAAATGCATTTAATCAGCTGAAACACATCCTTTCTTCAGGTCCTGTTTTAAGCATTTATAACCCTAGTAACGAAACAGAAGTTCACTGTGATGCATCTATTGACGGTTACGGAGCAGTCCTCCTTCAAAAGTCTTCTATTGACAATCAATTTCACCCTGTCTATTTTAAGAGCAAAAAAACCACAGATGCCGAACGTAAATATTCGAGTTATGAATTAGAAGTTTTAGCTGTCATAGAAGCCCTTAAAAAATTTCGCGTTTACATTCTAGGTATTCCTTTCAAGATAGTCACAGATTGCAACGCATTCGCCCTTACTATGAATAAAAAAGATCTTTGCACCAAGATTGCTCGATGGGCTTTAATGTTAGCTGACTATAACTATACAATCGAACACAGACAAGGTACACGCATGCGCCATGTCGACGCTTTAAGTAGAAATCCAATATGTATGGTCATTCAAGATAGTTTTACTACCAAAATCATACAATCACAGAACACTGACGAACATATACAGGCCATCAAAGAAATTTTGAAAACAAAGCCATATGACAACTATTTCCTTAAAAATAACGTTCTCTATAAAAAATCATAAAGGTATCGATCTGATAGTTGTGCCGGATGAAATGCAGCTAAATGTCATTAAACACGTTCATGACAAAGGACATTTTGGCCGTAAACGCTGTGAAGAACTCCTTAACGAAGAATTTCTCATCCCTAATATGTCAAATAAAATTGATAAAATTATAGCAAATTGTGTAACATGCCTTTTATATAATCGCAAACGTGGCAAACAAGAAGGCGAATTACATCCCTTACCTAAAGAAGAGACTCCTCTCCAAACCTACCACATTGATCATTTAGGCCCTCTTGAAACAACCAACAAAAATTATAAACATATTTTGTCTTTAATAGACGCATTTACTAAATTCGTCTGGTTGTATCATTGTAAAAGTACTTCTGCTACCGAAGTTATATCAAAACTACGACAACAAAGTCATACTTTTGGCAATCCTTCCATTATCATTAGCGATAAAGGTCCTGCATTTACAAGCAAAGAATTTGCTGATTATTGTCAAGATGAAAATATAAAGCACGAGACAGTTACAACTGGCCTTCCCCGTGCCAATGGTCAAGTAGAGCGACTTAATTCCACCATAATTTCTGTAATCTCTAAAATGTCCAAAGACGAACCGACCAAATGGTTTAAACATGTTCCTAAAGTTCAACAAGTCATTAATTCAACTTACCAAAGAAGCATTAAGAGAACACCGTTTGAAATATTATTTGGTACAAAAATGAAACAGAAAGAAGATGTACAAATTATTGACCTCTTAAACAGTGCAGTCGAAGAACAATTTATGAATGACAGAGAAGAGCTCCGTAAAGAAGCCAAGAAGAATATTCTGGAAATTCAACAAGAAAACCGCAAGCACTATAATTTACGACGTAAGAAACCCCGTAAGTACAAGCTTGGTGACCTTGTAGCAATTAAGAGAACCCAGCAAGGACCAGGTTTAAAGTTGAAATCTAAATTCTTAGGTCCGTATAAAGTAATCAAAGTGAAGTCTAATGATACCTACGACGTAACGAAAATCTCATCAACTGAAGGACCGATAAATACTAGCTCCTGTGCTGAATACATGAAACCTTGGCCTGACGAAAAAAAAAAATTAAATCTTTTCTTTCTGTGTCCTATAAACATTTTACAAATCACTGCTTTCAAAGAAATCTCTATACGATGTTACGCTACTTCAACTATGATGTGCAGATTAATTTTTTTTTCTTTTCCCCTAAGAACAGTTACTGGTTTTTGTTTTTCAGATTCTATTTTACCACATGTCGCTGCGGCAGCTCCAGATGTCAGGACGGCCGCTTGTGGAGATTTCGCAAGCAACACCTGCATCAGACTGAGTGTCCCCGTATTTTCCGCTTCGAGATTAAAAAGGAAACGAGCCTTAACGAAGCTGTGTGAAGTGGAAATGCGGAAGAAGTAAAGAGAACGAAATGAGTTTGACGACGGAAGGTTTTGTTAAAAAAGAACAGAACATATTTCGGTGAAATAAGATTGAATATTTACACGACGTAAGAAAATCTCAGAAATATTCTACGACGTCCTGAATTATAGACTTTAAGCTAATTAAAGAACGAGAAGAGAGTTTATATCTGTATTTTTTGTTTGTGTGTTCGTCTCAATAAATGTCAGTGTTCGTCCTAAAAGTGAGTTGTGAGTTATGTATGGTTCCCCTCCCAGTAATTGATGACATTATTGATCAGTTGCATTCTGCAAAAGTATTTACTACTCTTGACCTTAAAAATGCTTTTTTTCATGTCGAAGTAGAAGAAAATAGTAGAAAATATACTTCTTTCGTAACACATTCTGGTCAATTTGAATTCTTATATATGAATTATGGCCTTATCGATGCACCGTTAGTGTTTCAAAGATATATTTATAACGTTTTTCGAGACCTCATTAATGAAAAAGTACTTATTGTCTATATGGATGACTTCATAATACCAGCTGAAAACGAAGTCGAAGGACTCCAGAAATTACAACGCGTCCTTACAACTGCATCCGAATATGGTTTAGAACTGAATCTCAAAAAATGCCACTTTCTACAACGAGAAATTGATTTTTTGGGTTACCACATTAAAAATGGTCAACTGCACCCACCCCCCTTAAAAACTAAAGCTGTCCTTAATTTCCCAGAACCTAAAAGTATAAAAGATATACATTCATTTGTCGGATTAACTTCATATTTTCGTAAATTCATTCAAGATTACTCTTTAATAGCTAAGCCTTTAACAGATCTTCTTAGAAAGGACACTAAATTTCACTTTGGCGACCAGCAACGAAATGCATTTAATCAGCTGAAACACATCCTTTCTTCAGGTCCTGTTTTAAGCATTTATAACCCTAGTAACGAAACAGAAGTTCACTGTGATGCATCTATTGACGGTTACGGAGCAGTCCTCCTTCAAAAGTCTTCTATTGACAATCAATTTCACCCTGTCTATTTTAAGAGCAAAAAAACCACAGATGCCGAACGTAAATATTCGAGTTATGAATTAGAAGTTTTAGCTGTCATAGAAGCCCTTAAAAAATTTCGCGTTTACATTCTAGGTATTCCTTTCAAGATAGTCACAGATTGCAACGCATTCGCCCTTACTATGAATAAAAAAGATCTTTGCACCAAGATTGCTCGATGGGCTTTAATGTTAGCTGACTATAACTATACAATCGAACACAGACAAGGTACACGCATGCGCCATGTCGACGCTTTAAGTAGAAATCCAATATGTATGGTCATTCAAGATAGTTTTACTACCAAAATCATACAATCACAGAACACTGACGAACATATACAGGCCATCAAAGAAATTTTGAAAACAAAGCCATATGACAACTATTTCCTTAAAAATAACGTTCTCTATAAAAAATCATAAAGGTATCGATCTGATAGTTGTGCCGGATGAAATGCAGCTAAATGTCATTAAACACGTTCATGACAAAGGACATTTTGGCCGTAAACGCTGTGAAGAACTCCTTAACGAAGAATTTCTCATCCCTAATATGTCAAATAAAATTGATAAAATTATAGCAAATTGTGTAACATGCCTTTTATATAATCGCAAACGTGGCAAACAAGAAGGCGAATTACATCCCTTACCTAAAGAAGAGACTCCTCTCCAAACCTACCACATTGATCATTTAGGCCCTCTTGAAACAACCAACAAAAATTATAAACATATTTTGTCTTTAATAGACGCATTTACTAAATTCGTCTGGTTGTATCATTGTAAAAGTACTTCTGCTACCGAAGTTATATCAAAACTACGACAACAAAGTCATACTTTTGGCAATCCTTCCATTATCATTAGCGATAAAGGTCCTGCATTTACAAGCAAAGAATTTGCTGATTATTGTCAAGATGAAAATATAAAGCACGAGACAGTTACAACTGGCCTTCCCCGTGCCAATGGTCAAGTAGAGCGACTTAATTCCACCATAATTTCTGTAATCTCTAAAATGTCCAAAGACGAACCGACCAAATGGTTTAAACATGTTCCTAAAGTTCAACAAGTCATTAATTCAACTTACCAAAGAAGCATTAAGAGAACACCGTTTGAAATATTATTTGGTACAAAAATGAAACAGAAAGAAGATGTACAAATTATTGACCTCTTAAACAGTGCAGTCGAAGAACAATTTATGAATGACAGAGAAGAGCTCCGTAAAGAAGCCAAGAAGAATATTCTGGAAATTCAACAAGAAAACCGCAAGCACTATAATTTACGACGTAAGAAACCCCGTAAGTACAAGCTTGGTGACCTTGTAGCAATTAAGAGAACCCAGCAAGGACCAGGTTTAAAGTTGAAATCTAAATTCTTAGGTCCGTATAAAGTAATCAAAGTGAAGTCTAATGATACCTACGACGTAACGAAAATCTCATCAACTGAAGGACCGATAAATACTAGCTCCTGTGCTGAATACATGAAACCTTGGCCTGACGAAAAAAAAAAATTAAATCTTTTCTTTCTGTGTCCTATAAACATTTTACAAATCACTGCTTTCAAAGAAATCTCTATACGATGTTACGCTACTTCAACTATGATGTGCAGATTAATTTTTTTTTCTTTTCCCCTAAGAACAGTTACTGGTTTTTGTTTTTCAGATTCTATTTTACCACATGTCGCTGCGGCAGCTCCAGATGTCAGGACGGCCGCTTGTGGAGATTTCGCAAGCAACACCTGCATCAGACTGAGTGTCCCCGTATTTTCCGCTTCGAGATTAAAAAGGAAACGAGCCTTAACGAAGCTGTGTGAAGTGGAAATGCGGAAGAAGTAAAGAGAACGAAATGAGTTTGACGACGGAAGGTTTTGTTAAAAAAGAACAGAACATATTTCGGTGAAATAAGATTGAATATTTACACGACGTAAGAAAATCTCAGAAATATTCTACGACGTCCTGAATTATAGACTTTAAGCTAATTAAAGAACGAGAAGAGAGTTTATATCTGTATTTTTTGTTTGTGTGTTCGTCTCAATAAATGTCAGTGTTCGTCCTAAAAGTGAGTTGTGAGTTATGTATGGAGTCTCACCCCCATATGTATATGTGTGTATATATACAATCTATATGTATACATACATGTGTATATACATATATATTTATGTGTACATAACACTGGTGCCCGGCTAACCGAAAAGTACCCTATAATCCTTTAGAAGCAAATGGGGCTCTCCCAAGCATACACCCACGTCGTCTAAAGAACGGGATTCAAGAAATTATTCAGTCATGACCAAATTAATGAGTTGAAACTAACACGGCGAGGGAAACTCTTAGCAACAACAAGCTCTCTAGAAAAAGCACAACAAATCTTAGACATCCAAGAATTGGAAGAAATACTGGTGTCACCTGTTCTCCAACGAGAAAGCATTACCAAGCGGTTCCTGCTGCACGGCATCCCCACAGATGTATCGTGTGAAGAAATAACGGCAGACTTGCAAGATGTTGGAATATATAGCTTGGAAACTCATCGACCCACCAAAACTGTGTTGATAAATTAACCCTTTGTATCACCGTGTTGCAGATCTGCAACATACCCAAAAAGTCAATGATATTTCGACAGTAAACTTCAAAACACGATTTTGTTGATTGTTGTTACTCTATTACACTACTAGTAGTATAATTATTTCATTAAATCCGCAACAGATGGCAATATTTATATTTTTTTCACGACAAAGTTTCATTTATCGGTTGATCAGCTAAATGTGATTTTTGCTGAATTAAGCTTTGAAATAGTGGAGTTAAAAAAGTCTGCTGACAAGTATATTGTTTACAAAGGTAAGTTTAAATTCTTTATTTAAAGACCATTTTCGAGCTAAGAAATTTATAATATGTATAAAATAAGCGTAAACTTTTGTTTGTTGCAGATCTGCAACAACGTGCCATGTCTTCTCTTGTAATGGTTGCTGATAATGTGCCGAAAAATCTCAAATTTCGTTGATTCACAGAAAAATAGCAAACTTCGTTAATTAGGCGCAGAAAAAAAGGGAATTTTGTCAATCGGGCGTGTAAAAATAGCAAATTCCATTGGTCGGGTAGGAAAAAATGGCGAATTTAGTCATTCGGGTATGGAAAAATAGCGAACTTGTTTTATCAGGCACGAAAAATTGCGAATTTTGTCGTTAATGTGCGGAAATATTGAAAAATAGTGAATATTGTCAATCAGGTGGGAAAAAACAGTGAATTTTGTCAATCGGGTTTGAAAAAACAGTGAATTTTGTCAATCGGGTGTGAAAAAACAGCGAATTTTGTCAATTGGGTGCGGAAAAATTGTCAATTTTGTCAATGTGCAGCGGGAAAAAATCACAAATTCCGTCAGTCAGTTGTGAATCGTGAATTTCGTCGATTGGGTATGGAAAAATTGTGAATTTTGTCAATTAGGAGTTGGAAAATCCACAAATCTCGTTTATTCACGAAAAATAGAAAACTTTGTCAATCAGGTGTGGAAAAAAAGCGAATTTCATTGGTCGGGTAGAAAAAATGGCGAATTTATTCAATCAGGCGTGGAAAATAGCGAATTTGTTTGATCAGGCATGAAAAAATTGCGAATTTTGTTGATAATGTGCAGAAAAATAGTGAATTTTATCAATCGGGTTGGAAAAAAAGAGCGAATTTTGTCAATTGGGTGTGGAAAAATTGTGAATTTTTTCAATGTGCAGCGGGAAAAAATCATGAATTTTGTTGTTTAGAAGTAGAAAAATCTCAAATTTTGTTGATTCACAGAAAAATAGCGAACTTCGTTCATCAGGCGCAGAAAAGAAAGGAATTTTGTCAATCGGGTGTGAAAAAATAGCAAATTCCATTGGTCGGGTAGGTAAAAATGGCGAATTTAGTCAATCAGACATGAAAAAATAGCGAATTTGTTTTATCAGGCACAAAAAAATAGCGAATTTTGTTGATAATGTGCGGAAAAATTGAAAAATAGTGAATTTTGTCAATCGGGTGTGAAAAAACAGCGAATTTTGTCAATTGGGTGTGGAAAAATTGTGAATTTTGTCAATGTGCAGCGTGAAAAAATCACAAATTCCGTCAGTCAGTTGAGGTCGCGGATTTCGTCGATTGGGTGTGAAAAAATCATGAATTTTGTTGTTTAGAAGTAGAAAAATCTCAAATTTTGTTGATTCACAGAAAAATAGCGAACTTAGTTAATCAGGCGCAGAAAAGAAGGGAATTTTGTCAATCGGGTGTGAAAAAATAGCAAATTCCATTGGTCGGGTTGGTAAAAATGGCGAATTTAGTCAATCAGGCATTGAAAAATAGCGAATTTGTTTTATCAGGCTCGAAAAAATTGCGAATTTTGTCGATAATGTGCGGAAAAATTGAAAAATAGTTAATTTTGTCAATCGGGTGTGAAAAAACAGTGAATTTTGTCAATCGGGTGTGAAAAAACAGCGAATTTTGTCAATTGGGTGCAGAAAAATTGTGAATTTTGTCAATGTGCAGCGGGAAAAAAATCACAAATTCCGTCAGTCTGTTGAGAATCGTGAATTTCGTCGATTGGGTGTGGAAAATTGTGAATTTTGTCAGTTAGGTGTTGGAAAATCTCAAATCTCGTTTATTCAAGAAAAATAGCAAACTTTGTCGATCAGGTGTGGAAAAAAAGCGAATTTCATTGGTCGGGTAGAAAAAAATGGCGAATTTAGTCAATCAGGCGTGAAAAAATAGCGAATTTGTTTGATCAGGCATGAAAAAATTGCGAATTTTGTTGATAATGTGCAGAAAAATAGTGAATTTTATCAATCGGGTGTGAAAAAACAGAGGATTTTGTCTGTTGGGTGTGGAAAAATTGTAAATTTTGTCTCCGTCAGTCAGTTGAGATTGTGAATTTCGTCGATCAGGTGTGGAAAAATCGTGGATTTTGTTGTTTAGAAGTAGAAAATTATGTTGATTCACAGAAAAATAGCAATCTTCGTTAATCAAGCGCGGAAATAAGGAAATTTTGTCAATTGGGTGTGAAAAAATAGCGAATTTCATTGGTCGGGTAGGAAAAAATGGCGAATTTAGTCAATCAGGCATGGAAAAATAGCGAATTTGTTTGATCAGGCACGAATAAACTGCGAATTTTGTCGATAATGTACGGAAAAATTGAAAAATAGTGAATTTTGTCAATTGGGTGGGAAAAAAGAGCGAATTTTGTCAATGTGCAGCGTGAAAAAATCACAAATTCCGTCAGTCAGTTGAGGTCGTGGATTTCGTCGAATGGGTGTGAAAAAATCATGAATTTTGTTGTTTAGAAGTAGAAAAATCTCAAATTTTGTTGATTCACAGAAAAATAGCGAACTTCGTTAATCATGTGCAGAAAAGAAGGGAATTTTGTCAATCGTGTGTGAAAAAATAGCAAATTCCATTGGTCGGGTTGGTAAAAATGGTGAATTTAGTCAAACAGGCATGGAAAAATAGCGTATTTGTTTTATCAGGCACGAAAAAATTGCGAATTTTGTCGATAATGTGCGGAAAAATTGAAAAATAGTGAATTTTGCCTATCGGGTGTGAAAATACAGTGAATTTTGTCAATCGTGTGTGAAAAAACAGCGAATTTTGTCAATTGGGTGCAGAAAAATTGTGAATTTTGTCAATGTGCAGCGGGAAAAAATCACAAATTCCGTCAGTCAGTTGAGAATCGTGAATTTCGTCGATTGGGTGTGGAAAAATTGTGAATTTTGTCAGTTAGGTGTTGGAAAATCTCAAATCTCGTTTATTCAAGAAAAATAGCAAACTTTGTCGATCAGGTGTGGAAAAAAAGCGAATTTCATTGGTCAGGTAAGAAAAAATGGCGAATTTAGTCAATCAGGCGTGGAAAAATAGCGAATTTGTTTGATCAGGCATGAAAAAATTGCGAATTTTGTCGATAATATGCAGAAAAATAGTGAATTTTATCAATTGGGTATGAAAAAGCAGAGGATTTTGTCTGTTGGGTGTGGAAAAATTGTAAGTTTTGTCTCCGTCAGTCAGTTGAGATCGTGAATTTCGTCGATTGGGTGTCGAAAAATCGTGGATTTTGTTGTTTAGAAGTAGAAAATTATGTTGATTCACAGAAAAATAACAAACTTCGTTAATCAGGCGCGGAAAAAAGGGAAATTTGTCAATTGGGTGTGAAAAAATAGCGAATTTCATTGGTCGGGTAGGAAAAAATGGCGAATTTAGTAAATCAGGCAAGGAAAAAAAGCGAATTTGTTTGATCAGGCACGAAAAAACTGCGAATTTTGCCGATAATGTACGGAAAAATTGAAAAATAGTGAATTTTGTCAATCGGGTGGGAAAAAGAGCGAATTTTGTCAATGTGTAGCGTGAAAAAATCACAAAATCCGTCAGTCAGTTGAGGTCGTGAATTTCGTCGATTGGGTGTGAAAAAATCATGAATTTTGTTGTTTAGAAGTAGAAAAATCTCAAATTTTGTTGATTCACAGAAAAATAGCGAACTTCGTTAATCAGGCGCAGAAAAGAAGGGAATTTTGTCAATCGGGTGTGAAAGAATAGCAAATTCCATTGGTCGGGTAGGTAAAAATGGCGAATTTAGTAAATCAGGCATGGAAAAACAGGGAATTTGTTTTATCAGGCACGAAAAAATTGCGATTTTTGTCGATAATGTGCGGAAAAATAGTGAATTTTATCAACTGGGTGTGAAAAAGCAGAGGATTTTGTCTGTTGGGTGTGGAAAAATTGTAAATTTTGTCTCCGTCAGTCAGTTGAGATCGTGAATTTCGTCGATTGGGTGTGGAAAAATCGTGGATTTTGTTGTTTAGAAGTAAAAAATTATGTTGATTCACAGAAAAATAGCAAACTTCGTTAATCAGGCGCGGAAAAAAAGGGAATTTTGTCAATTGGGTGTGAAAAAATAGCGAATTTCATTGGTCGGGTAGGAAAAAATGGAGAATTTAGTCAATCAGGCACGGAAAAATAGCGAATTTGTTTGATCAGGCACGAAAAAACTGCGAATTTTGTCGATAATGTACGGATAAATTGAAAAATAGTGAATTTTGTCAATCGGGTGGGAAAAAAGAGCGAATTTTGTCAATGTGCAGCGTGAAAAAAATCACAAATTCCGTCAGTCAGTTGAGGTCGTGAATTTCGTCGATTGGGTTTGAAAAAATCATGAATTTTGTTGTTTAGAAGTAGAAAAATCTCAAATTTTGTTGATTCACAGAAAAATAGCGAACTTCGTTAATCAGGCGCAGAAAAGAAGAGAATTTTGTCAATCGGGTATGAAAAAATAGCAAATTCCATTGGTCGGGTTGGTAAAAATGGTGAATTTAGTCAAACAGGCATGGAAAAATAGCGAATTTGTATTATCAGGCACGAAAAAATTGCGAATTTTGTCGATAATGTGCGGAAAAATTGAAAAATAGTGAATTTTGTCAATCGGGTGTCAAAAAACAGCGAATTTTGTCAATTGGGTGTAGAAAAATTGTGAATTTTGTCAATGTGCAGCGGGAAAAAATCACAAATTCTGTCAGTCAGTTGAGAATCGTGAATTTCGTCGATTGGGTGTGGAAAAATTGTGAATTTTGTCAATTAGGAGTTGGAAAATCTCAAATCTCGTTTATTCACGAAAAATAGAAAATTTTGTCGATCAGGTGTGGAAAAAAAGCGAATTTCATTGGTCGGGTAAGAAAAAATGGCGAATTTAGTCAATCAGGCATGGAAAAATATCGAATTTGTTTGATCAGGCATGAAAAAATTGCGAATTTTGTAGATAATGTGCAGAAAAATAGTGAATTTTATCAATTGGGTGTGACAAAAACAGAGGATTTTGTCTGTTGGGTGTGGAAAAATTGTAAATTTTGTCTCCGTCAGTTAGTTGAGATCGTGAATTTCGTCGATTGGGTATGGAAAAATCGTGGATTTTGTTGTTTAGAAGTAGAAAATTATGTTGATTCACAGAAAAATAGCAAACTTCGTTAATCAGGCGCGGAAAAAAGGGAATTTTGTCAATTGGGTGTGAAAAAATAGCGAATTTCATCGGTCGGGTAGGAAAAAATGGCAAATTTTGTCAATCAGGCAGGGAAAAATACCGAATTTGTTTGATTAGGCATGAAAAAATTGCGAATTTAGTCGATAATGTGCGGAAAAATTGAAAAACAGTGAATTTTGTCAATCGGGTGTGAAAAAACAACGAATTTTGTCAATTGGGTGTGGAAAAATTGTGAATTTTGTCAATGTGCAGCGGGAAAAAATCACAAATTCTGTCCTTCGAGAATCGTGAATTTCGTCGATTGGGTGTGGAAAAAAATGAGAATTTTGTCAATTAGGAGTTGGAAAATTTCAAATCTCGTTTATTCACGAAAAATAGAAAACTTTGTCGATCAGGTGTGGAAAAAAAATGAATTTCATTGGTCGTGTAAGAAAAAATGGCGAATTTATTCAATCAGGCGTGGAAAAATAGCGAATTTGTTTGATCAGGCATGAAAAAATTGCGAATTTTGTCGATAATGTGTGGAAAAATTGAAAAATAGTGAATTTTGTCAATCGGGTGTGAAAAAACAGCGAATTTTGTCAATTGGGTGTGGAAAAATTGTGAATTTTGTCAATGTGCAGCGGGGAAAAAATCACAAATTCCGTCAGTCGAGATCATGAATTTCGTCGATTGGGCGTGGAAAAATCGTGGATTTTGTTATTTAGAAGTAGAAAATTATGCTGATTCACAGAAAAATAGCAAACTTCGTTAATCAGGCGCAGTAAAAAAGGGAATTTTGTCAATTGGGTGTGAAAAAATAATGAATTTCATTGGTCGGGTAGGAAAACATGGCGAAATTAGTCAATCAGGCGTGGAAAAATAGCGAATTTGTTTGATCAGGCACGAAATAATTGCGAATTTTGCCGATAATGTGCAGAAAAATTTAAAAATAGTGAATTTTGTCAATTGGGTGTGAAAAAACAGTGAATTTTGTCAATCGGGTGTGAAAAAACAGCGAATTTTGGCAATTGGGTGTGAAAAAATTGTGAATGTTGTCAATGTGCAGCAGGAAAAAAATCACAAATTCCGTCAGTGAGTTAAGAATCGTGAATTTTGTCGATTGGATATGGAATAATTGCGAATTTTATCCATCGGATTTGGAAAAATTACAAATGTTATCTATCGGCTATGGAAAAATTGTGAATTGTGTCAATCTAGCATGTAAAAATCGCAAAGTTCTTTGATCGCGCGCAGAAAAATAGTGAATTTCGTTGATCAGGCGTGGACAAATCTCAAATTTCGTTGATTCATGAAAAAATAGCAAATTTTGTCGATGAGGCACGGAAAAAAAGGGAAATTTGTTCATCAGGTTGCAGAAAAATAGCGAATTTTGTCGATTGGATATGGAAAAATTGTGAATTTTATCAATCGGCTTCAGAAAAATTGCAAATGTTTTGATCGGCTATGGAAAAATTGTGAATTGTATCAATCTGGCATGTAAAAATCACAAATTTTTTTTATTGGGCACAGAAAAATAGTGAATTTCGTTGATCATACGTGGACAAATCTCAAATTTCGTTAATTTCCTCCTTCTCTCGTCTTCGTTCATAAAGTTCACATTTTTTTTCATCTTCATTCACATCTTTAGAAGAAATAGTATCACTCCTTAAAAACAATCCTTGCTATATTCGGGTTAGATATACAAACGTAAACTATTGATTTGTCCTTGCCAACTGAATTGGATATGTTGACTAGGTAGGGGAACCTAGAGGGGTAACCCCCCCCCCCCCTCTGAAACCATATTTTTTATCCGATTATAGGACACAGATCACCACCCCGAAATATTCTCTCTGTGTTACTGATGTGGCCCTCGGCAATGCAGACATTTTTGCAAGTGGCCCTTCTCTAAAAAAGGTTGTGCTCCCCTAGCCTAGAACCAACATTAGAAATAACTCATATGTTAAAGACTGTTACCTAGAAATCCGCACAAGCTTTGCAGTTATGGAAAATAGCAAAGGAATCAGGGGCGGATCCAGAGAATCGTTTGGGGGGGGGGAGGGGATACCGAGTGACATATAATCAAAGCAACAGTCAAGTGATATTCCAAAAATATCTTGGAATATTTAAATATTACCGATTAATATAAGAAGTAGTTCAACACGAAGTAAGTCTTTTTTTCTAATTTTTCTTGCATTTTTAACTACAAAGAAGTTCTTATGAAAATTACTTTTTTCATGTTTTCCCTAAGTTGAAAGAACTAAGGCTCAGTGCTGAAATAATTTAGAAATGCAGTTTTTAGAATCATATTTTTGTTATTAGATTTGCATATTTTTAGAATCTTGATATAATTTGCAACAAATATAGGGAGATATTTTTTAATGTTTCTAAAAATTTCATATAAAATTGATAAACATGATAATTAATAACAATTTAATGGAGGTCTTAGAAATCTTCGAAATGCCCCCTGCGCATTCCATATCAATGAAAATCCCCAATATTTTTTATAAAAGTTTGGTTTATATATATAAATAAAATAGAGCATCGAATTTTATATATTTGAATTAAAAAAAAAATCGAAAAAATTTCAAAATTTCAAAGTTTTTCAATTTTTTTTTTTTTTTTTTTTTTTGTAAATTTCATCTTAAATATTATTCAAGGGTACATTATATGCGTTATGGCATGCATTTATCACAAAAAACTATAAAAAAATTATTTTTGAGAAAAAAAATGGAATTTTACGAGATTCTTTAAATTATGCAATCGTCTAAGAAATCTTCGAAATGCCCCCTGCGCGTCCCATATCAATGAATATCCTCAATATATTTTTTTTATAAAAGTTTGATTTATATGTATATAAATAAAATAGAGCATCGAATTTTATATATTTGAATTTAAAGGTTAAAAAAAATTAAAAAATTGAAAATTTTTCAATTTTTTTTTTTTTTTTTGGGGGGGGGGGGCAAATTTTATTTTAAATGTTATTCAAGGGTACATTATCAGGGGTCGTACTCTTAAGGGATTTTTCAGGAAAGTTATCACTATTTGTTTATAGAAAAATAGATCTAGGTTAAACGCGAGAAATCTCGCCTTATTTAAGAAAAGATTTTTCCGTAAGAAAATACTGGTACCAAAGAATTTCTTGGTCGTGAAATTTCAGGACAAGTACGACCCCTGCATTATATGCATTATGGCATGCATTTAGCACAAAAAAAAATTAAAAAAAAATATTTTTGAGAAAAAAATGAAATTTTACGCGTCGTCTTAGAAATCTTCGAAATGCCCCCCGCGCGTCCCATATCAATGAAAATCCCCAATTCTTTTTACAAAAGCTTGTGTTATATATATATATATATAAAATAGAGCATCGAATTTTATATATTTGAATTTGAAAGTTAAAAAAAATTTGATATTTTGAAATTTTTTCGAAAAAATTTCAAAATTTTTATTTATTTTTATTATTATTATTTTTTTTTTTTATCATAGGGGGCATTTCGAAGATTTTTGAGACGACGCGTAAAATTCAATTTTTTATCAAAAAAAAGATATATATATATATTGTGATAAATGCATGTCATAATACCCTTGAATAATATTTAGGTGAAATTTAAAAAAATAAAAATAAAAAATATTTTTAAGGATTTTAAGGTCCCTTGTCCCCTTAACTTTTAATTCACTGCTTATATTTATGTACTTGTTGCAGTGTCGGCTCGTTACTGGCTATTTGAGGAAGCTAAATGCATGGATGGCACATTTATTTATTTTTTCTCGCCTTTATATTTTAAAAGAAATCATTGCCTTGTTCAGTAGCTAAAGGATCTGCCAAAATATAACACACATATTTCTTTTTAAAAAGATCGGTAAAAATGATAAATTTGACTGTCATGCATTTAGTGTCCTAAAAGTCACGATCCGCAATAGACTAGTTGTCATTTATTGAATTGTAATAAAAACTTTAAGAACATGAAGAACATTCAATGAGAATTTTTTTTAATGCATTCAACGACAATTTCGTGCTAATGCTTTGTATTGAAGGACATTTCATTAAGAAATTAGTTTTAATTCACTGCTTACTTTTATGCACTAATTGCCATTTATTCGACGATAATAAAAATTTTAAGGATATGGATATTCAACGATAAAAATTTTCTTTTACGTTTTGAACCGCTATTTCATGCCATTGTTTTGTAGTGTGATTTTCTGCTGACGTCCTATTTCGAAGTTCGAGTCTAATGAAAAAGACAGGCTATCATGGTGCATCCCATGTGTCTTTTTTTGCAGACCACTAGAGGGACGTGATGCTCTTTTCGCACATCGTCGTTGGTGCATTCGAGCATCACGTGACTCCGGCGATCTGTAAAAAAAGATACGTGGAATGCACCGCGGTTGCCTGTCTTTCTCGTTAGCCTCATCTAAGTTATATTGGTGAAAAAAAATCCCACATCGATGAATGCATTCACTTTTTAATAAATTATTATTGACACCACAAAATATACTAAGTTTTTTAATTTAAATATTTAATTATATGGTGTTTATGTATTTAACTACTGTATCATAATGTTGATATCATGTGAAAGGCAGCCATATGTGATGCTGCTTTTAGAATGTAGAAGGTTGAGGCATCAATGTTAAACGGCGACTAAAATATTTTAACCCTTTATCTAAGGCATTATGATCTATTAAAATTTTTCATGTAATATTTTTATTTCATTTACTACAATAAAAATTAAAGGATAAACATAAAAAAATACACACCCATGAGAAATTTAATTATTTAGATTTAATTAATTAAAGTGGTACTTTAAAGTACCGTCAGTACACTATGACTAAGATATCGTAACAGAAAACCCACAAGGTATTTCAACTGGCAACAAAAAATATTTTCGATTTAATAAGCATGCAAAGTACAACCCTTTTTTTTATGGTTTAAAAATAAATCGTTTGGCGAATTCCGGTGCCAAACATTTATTACAACACTTTAGAATTGAAAATGCTTTGCTCCTGAAAAGGTTAAAAAAAACTAATTTTTTTTAGGTTTAAATTCTGCAGCAGTCCTTTAGTTATGCGACATCAATATTCCAGGGACAACATGTCCTCTCGCATCTCCACATATGCAATACATGAATTTATATATGCCATTTCTAGCATAGCAGAAAAGAGCCGATGCCACAACTTTTTCGATTTCCAATAAAAAATAACAATGAAACAGAAAAGAAATACCAGGGAAATCATGACCTCACTACATTTTAGTAATTACATTTTAAAGCAGATGAAAACGATGGATAACTACATAGACGAAAAGAAAACAAGAAGTTTTTCTCCAACACCCAGTGTACTCACGGTACCTATAAGTACCACCGAGTAATTCAACAGTTAAATGAAATACATACACCGTTCACCTAAAATAGCAAGTCAAATTGTGTTCTAAGATCATAATGAACACACGAAAAAAATCCCACACTTATTTTATATCCTTTACTGTATTCGCAGTAATGAAAAAGTCGAGCGTGGCAATCTGTACAAAATGTCGGCACAAAACACATCGACTGCTTCAAAGATAGCCTCATTCCTCTCTAAAATAACAAACCTAGAACTACTGTTGCCATGTATTCTGATAAAGTGGAGTTAAAGGAGCGTTTTTTGCAAAGTACCATTAGAATATTAGTAATATTCACTGTCGTATAAAAGTTTAAAGTGATTGGTACTTATAAGTAATGTCAGTAGATAAAGGGTTAACATAATTCCCAACCTCCGACTAAACTTCCGTAAAATGTGAATTAATTTAAACCAAATTAAACATGTTTTGAACCAGAATTTTTTTTTTTTTTTTTTTTGAAGAAATGATATTAATGCATTTCTCAATGCAGTTTTTAGCGTTTTTTCAAGTTTTACGGTGATTTTTTGGGATTCAGAAGTAAAATTTGATTTCAAACTTTCAGTCTAATATTGTAAATTTCACCATTTCCGTTTTTGAATTTTAGCAATTTTTAATGCGATTTTCAATGCAAGTTTTAGCGATTTTTAAGATTTTTTAGGTCCCCCATCGATTTTTTATCATTCACAAAATATTTCCAGTTACAATGGACACTAGTTACCATTAGAGTAAATTTTGTGTTCTGCGATTTTAAGCATTTTTTTATACTTGCAGTGATTTTTTGACATTTAAAAAAGTAATTTGTTCTCAAAAATTTAACCTAATATAATAAATGCAGCGTTGGTAGTGTGATTTTTGAATTTTAACTATTTTTAATGCGATTTTTGACGATTTTTCGGGATTTTTTTATGTTTTGAGTCGTATTTTTTTTTTTTATTCGTGAAAAAATTTACGATTGCATATTTTACCCGATTAGAGTAAATCATTATGCGTGGGATTCTTTTATATTTAGCGATTTTTAATGCTTTTTTTCGTACGGTTTTTAAAGTTCAACTGCGATTTTTTGACATTCGGAAAAATAATTTTGTTTCAAACGTTTAGCCTAATATAGTAAATTTTGTCATCAACAATTATTGAATTTTATTAATTTTTAATGCGATATTCAATGCGATTTTTAGCGTTTTTTTTTTAATATTTTTGACATTCCGCGTTTTTTATTTTATTTATTTATTTATTTATTTTTTATTGTTGTTATTCATGAAGGATTTCCGATTACAATTCCCCCCCTTATTATTAAATTTTTACAGCAGTGAATTTCAAACATTTATCGATTTTTAATGCAATATTCAATGTGATTTTTGGCCATTCTTCGAGTTTGTGGCGATTTTTTGACTTTCGGATACTGATTTCGTTTTCCAACTTTATGCCTAATATAGTAAATTTTTCAAATGAAATGTTTTGTCCCTTGATAGTAAATTTTTACCCAAGCGATGTTTTAATATTTTGCGGTTTTTAATGCGATTTTCAATCATATTTTGCGAGTTTTACAATGACTTGTTGGCATTTTTAAAATGAATTCTGTTTCAAACTTCTAGACCAGTGGTTCCCAATATTTTATAGGCCACTCCTCACCAAAGCATCAGTGAAGTCACTGTGACCCTCCTCCTCCTAAATCTGTAAATTATGTCTCTTATTTTTTAAAAAGTGAAATTTATTCACACAGGGGAAGTATAATAAGGCCTTGACAATTACTATTCATTTCACGTTTTTTTTTAACTTATGAAAGCGGTGAATCTTCTGTGACAAATGTTTTTTTAACATCATTTTTAAAGTGCAATGTGGTTATACATCTTCCACTTTTTATCAAAAAGAGTTTAGTTGTACTTTTCTAACTTGCCTCAATGTTAACAGAAATATGTTATACAGTCCAAATTTCTATCTTCACAAAATATTTTGAAGAGAGACTCATTTAACGTTAAAACTGATAACATTCACACATTTTTAAAACTAATTTTTGTGACTTATTAAGATTTGGTGTAAAAGCATTCGCCACTAAAATTTCTTTTTATCGATAACATAATACTCAAGAAGTATTTCAAAACCCTCATTTTTATCAGCATTAAATAGCCATTATTCCTCATCACAACACCTTTCCTCTGTTTTCCCGTTCTCAATATCGGTAATTGTCTTCCATGTATTATCTGATTTTAAAATTTAAAATGCATATGCCATCATGTAAATTAATTTATTGTGCAGGATGCCATTTATTGTGCTACAGCCATAGATATTTACTGTTTACTTATTTCCATTTCTAACGCTATTTAAGATTTACAAGTTTTATAAAGTTGGTATACGTCGCTCAGATACTTCATATATATTCTTATGTTAAATATACCCAAGAAAATCAAATTTATATATAGTGTTTAAAGCAGTTTTACGCGCTAAAGAATCTTCGAGGAACATATAGCAGGGCAAATAGAAATAGAAAGCTCTCAATAAACAATAGAAAGCGTTACGAAAAATTGTAAAATCTTATCTCAGAAAAAATATAGTGAAACATAATACTAAATTATAACAAAATATAATATGCTATTCGTATAATTATTCTGGTTTTAAATAGATTTTAACTCATTGAAGTCGGTTGGCAAGAAAATTTGCCATGTGAGTCGAACAAAACTTTTTTATTTGAATACCAGCGTTTTAGTTTAGAAATTTTCAGATTATCTAATCTCAGAATTTGGGCGATTAGCACGTTCACGCCGGCGCTGTGGGTCACAATCAACTGTCTCGGAACTGCCACGACTCCGGCTTTTTGGATACCAGTATTTTAATAATGGAGTTATGCATAAAGAGGAGGAGACATATAGTGTATTGTCTACCAGTTGCGATTGAAGTAACTGAGGAGGTTGTCACAAGATGGCGGCTGCTTTTTTTAAACTGAATCTTCAGTTTCTGATTACCGCCAGGGCAAACATCTCACCACTAAAATTGAATAGAAAATTTCGTCTTATTTAAGTGCTTTATTCATGGAAAATTTTCTCAAAAATGTCTTAAAAATTTCAATTTGTTTTTACTGGGGTCAGTACGCCTTGTAAAACTGACAGTTTGTTTTCCTGGTTGTCACAATATGGCGGAAACGCAGGACATAGCTACCGCCAAAGTAAACTCCTACCAGTAAAAAATGCAAATCTGATTCTACTATTATTTAAAACTGAAATTTTGCAATAACAAGCCGTTTATGTAAGTTGAAAATTTCTATATAAATCTACTGGTGGAAGTTTCCACCTGCGGTAACTAACTCCTGTGATAGTGGTTACAGTTGAAGCTTCACTATTTTAAGGATATGTCAGTTCCCCTTTATTAATAGTTCCATGATTTTAATACATAAAATGTTGTTTTATTAAATGAGAATAATTGGGCGATTTAAAGGAACAACATTTTCTCTGAAATAATAGTGGTGTGCAAAGAGCCGGAGACTTGACAACTCTGAGACAGTCGAGTGTGACCCACCGCGCCGGCGTGAACGTGTTAAATCGAAATTACATTGTGGAAAAAACGGATTTCGAAGAATTAATAGAAATGTAAAAGAGGCTCGTTCTTAACGGGTTAAGCTTTCCATTGGGAATATTTTTTAAGCTCAATTAAAGCTGTTCTCAACTGCTCTGATCAACAAGCTTAAAATGTTTTGACACATTTACATATTCATTTTGTTAACGGAAAGATATAAAATTGGAAAGCCTGACCATGTAAGCTATTTGGAATCGAACTGTGTTTTCCATTTTTTTTATCAATAAATTACCTATTGAGTTATAATCGATTTTGATAGCGTGACAAACATGTTTTTCATCCTTTCGTGAGTGGTTTTTCTCCTTTCGCACGGAAAGTCGGTTCACAACGCCTGCTTTGACACTATTTCCTGAAAGATCTACTGCGTGTGCAAAAAACGGAAAAAACAGCTCGATTACAGAGTTTCTGAACAACAACAACTGCTAGTTCATGCATTTCCGAACAAAAATACATTAAAATTTATGTCATAAAGTTGCCCTTTTGGATTTGAGAACAGACTTAAGAAAAACTGATTTTTTTTAATTTTGCTTGTATTCCATTTATTTTAGTCTGCAACAATACTTAAAAAAAAAAAAAAAAAAAAAAAAAAAAAAAAAAGCGTGAACCACTGTTCTAGACTAATAGGAATTTGGTTTCAAACATTTAGCCTTTTATGGTAAATTTTCTGCTCTGCTGTTTTTGAAGTGTAACGATTTTTAATGCAATTTTCAATGTAATTTTTTAGCGTTTATCTTCTTTTTTTAAGTTCGTGGTGATTTTTTCAGATACGTAAAAAGAATTCGTGTTCAAACTTTTAGCTTAATACAATAAATTTTCTTCTGTGTGATTTTTGCTATTTAACTGCTTTTTATCGCGATTTTTTAGCATTTCCCCCCATTTTATGGTTTGACATTCATCAAAAGAGTTAGATTTTAAACTGTTATCGAAATATAGTAAATTTTCACTTTCGTGATTTTTGAAATTTTTGAGATTTTAATGAGATTTATACGTTTCTTCGCGATCCGCAGCGAATTTTTGACCTAATATTCTATTTTATAACCTTCGAATAATTTTATAATTTATAACTTTTGATATCATGCAATTAAAAATTGTAGAATTAAAACAAATTTTTATCTTAATTATTTGGGAAAGTAAACTTGAGTAAATTATAGGTTATTGTCCAGGAACTATTTTACCCCTCCAGTGGCCGAGAGGTTCTGCTCTCAAAGCTGATAGATGGGAGGAGCTGGGATCGATCCTAATCGCGCCTGTCGGCCAATCGTTCGGAGTTTTCGTGGTTTTCATCGAACCTTGGTCTTCCAAGCGTAAATACGGTTTAAGTTCCCTTAGAAAGAATCCCACGGAGGGCACTCACCCCTTATGGTGTATATCCCTCGTGATGATAATTGGCCGTCATAAACCCAACCTACCAGGAACTATTTTTTTTTTCAAAAGTCGTAAGGCATGCTTTTAAGTAAATTCTGCCCTCCTTTCAATAGAGTTAATTCCGATTTCGCACAGCAATTTTTGAATTTTTTATATGATGTTTAGCGTCTTTTCGCGATTTGCTACGATTTTTTACGCATTAGTAAAACGAATCCCGTTTCAATCTTCTAACACAATACAGTATTTTTTTCCCTCTTTTGAATGAAGCTTATTCGAAATTCGTGCAGAATTTTTTTAATTTTTTTTGATTTATTATTGTTATTTTCAGTGCATTTTCGTGCTGTTTTTTGACGGAAGTGAACAATGCCGAGCAGGTTATCTAGCACAAAGAATAATTTTGATTAATAGATTTATTGTTATATACAGTCACAAATAAAATATAGAACCAAAGCATTTTTCAAAGCCAAGTTTAACCCTTTATCTACTGCATTATGAACTACTGCAATTTTTTTTCATGTATTTTTTTTTTCAGCTACTACAATGAAAATTGAAGGATAAACATAAAAAAATACTCACCCGTGAGAAATTTAAATATTTAGACGTAATTAATTAAAGTGGTACTTTAACCCTTTATCTAATGACGGTACTTAAAAGTATCATTAAAATAACTTGTTATACAACTCATTTAATACATCAGTTAGTTGTAATATAGTTTAGAATGTGTTATAGATACATTATTTTATCTTGTTCCAAAAGCATTATTGGTTACACAAAACAAAATTATTTTTAAAAGGATGATTTATTTTGCATTTGCATTTTTTCAGCTTTCTGGGCTTTGGGGGAGGGGGGGGGGATTTTACTATTCGGAAATATATCTATATTTCTGTTGTAAGAACATTATATTTGTACATTTTCTAATTCTACAAAATACTAAAAAAAATATTTGAAATAAAAGATTTTAGTGACGTTATAAATATTGCAAAAAATCACTATAAATTAAAATTTAATTAATCCTTCTAAATCTTTCAGTCCTTCTAAAATTCTTCTAAAATTTATTAAATGATTATGTAAATCTTCTAATGTAGTTTAAACAATTCATGAAAAATTCTTTAGACGATTAAATTTTCATGAATTCCTAATTCAGTTCATAAAGGGTTAACCCTTTCGCTGCGCAACCCGAGATATTCTCGGGCATGCATTTTTCCGTCTAATTAATGCTATTTGGTTATTAACACCAGTTATTTTTTAGCGAAAACTTTGTCAGATTTAATCAGGACATTTTCTCCGACTACGAAAGTCAAAAATTTCTGCTTTAAAGAACCGGTGATAAAATATTAAAAATGCTATAAAAGACGCTCATCGCGAAGAATTACTTACGGAGCGAGAGGGCTAAAGTACCGTCAGTAAACTATGACTAAAATATCGTAGCAGAAAACACACACATTATTTCAAAGGGCACCAGAAAATATTTTCGATTTAATAAGCATGTGAAATGTAGGATTTTTTTTCTTATTTACAAATAAATCGTTTGAAAAATTGCGGTGCCAATCATTTATTACAACACTTTAGAATTGAAAATGCTTTGCATGTGAAAGGGTTTTAAAAAAATATTTTTCTTTTCTTTAAGTTTCGATCTTGTTAACAGTCCTTTAGTTATGCGACGTCTATATTCCAGGGACATGTTGTCTCGCATCTCCACATATGCAATATATGAATCTACATATGCCACTTCTTGCATAGCAAAAATTAGCCGGTGCCACAAATTTTCAATTTCCTATAAAAAATAACAATGAAATAGAAAAGAAATACCAGGGAAATCATTACTACACTAAATTTTCGTAATTACATTTTAAAGCAGATGAAAACGATGGATAACTACACAGACGAAAAGTAAACAAGAAGTTTTTCTCCAACACCCAGTGTACTGACGGTACTTATAAGTAGCCCCGAGTAATTCATTTGTTAAATCAAATACATACACCGTTCACCTGAAATAGCTAGTCAAACTTTATTTTATGATCATACTGAACACATAAAAATAATCCAACACTTATATTGTATCCTTTACTGTGTTTGCATTAATAAAAAGAAGAGCGTGGCAATCTGTACAAAATGTCGGCACAAAACACATCGTCTGTTTCAAAGATAGCCTCCTTCCTCGCTAAAATAACAAACCTAGAACTACTGCTGCCACGTATCCGGATAAAATGGAGTTAAAAGAGTATTTTTGCAAATTACTATTAGAATATTAGCAATATTCTCTATTGGATGAAAGTTTAAAGTGAGTGGTATTTATAAGTATCGACAGTAGATAAAAGGTTAAATTTCTTTAAATGTGTATTCTGGAGGAGGGGTAGGAGGTTATACCTTACATGTTTAAATACTACCAAAAAGCAACAAAAAATATTTTTTATTTTTTATATTGTAAATCATTATCAAAGTATTAATATCATTTAAGTTATGAATCTAATAGAAAAAATAACTCATTTAAATAAGAAATTTATTCTAAAAAGGTTTCCTTATACATGTTTCTAAAAACTATATAGTTTTCAAATAGTCAGGCAAGCTTCTTAGCTTTTTTATCTGTAGCAGTGTGTATGAAGAGGGAAACATTTATGTATGAAAAATAGTTTTTGGATCCCTCCTAAACTAAGATTAGATTAAAATCATGCCGTACGACTTTTGCAAAAATTAGATCCTGGGCAATGACCTATAATTTACACAAGTTTTATTTCTCAAATAATTAAGATAAAAATTTATTTTAATTCTACATTTTTTAATTGCATAGATATCAAAAGTTATGAATTATTAAATCATTCAAAGGTTATAAAATATACGCAAGATTAAAATTTACTCCATAAAATTTTATTAATACTTTTTATTTGTTAAAAATCATAAGTCCATTTATTTCTTCGCGGTAGGGTAATTCGCGATATTCAATGTTTTTAAGTGGCCTGCCTTTTGCTTTTTGTCAGAATGATCTCTTATTTTAAAAGTGTTAAAAAGGAATTGAAACACCAAGTACCTTTAAAAAAATATGTATCTTATGAAGAAAAATGCATTTAATTACATTTCTACTTGTACGAATTTCTTAAAATTCAGATTTTCTAAATACGTCCAGAATTTTTTTAACACTAGAACGGCGGCGAGGGGTCATTTTGACCATTGCCGAAAGAAAACATTTCGATTCGAACCCGAATTTTTTTTATAATATAAGATTAATATATGTTGCCAAAAAATAACTTAAATAAATAAGTTAAATAGTTCTAAATAAAAATTCTGATGTGAAATATTTTTTATAAAACTTGAGCAAAATTTCCCGCCGTTCTAGTGTTAAGCTAAAAAATATATGAATAAAAATAGTTCAACATTTTGCCAACAGAGGGCGATTTTTAATAAAATACACATTTAGTACTACGATAGTTTACAAATTTTATTTACAGGATGTTCATAATTAACAGACCCTATTTTAAAGTTGTATACAGACGAAACAATATTGTTCAGAATGTTGTGACATTTTTTGGAGGACATAATAAAAGTATGGAAAACTGTTTGAGCGTAAAAAAAAATTATGACGCCGTTTTTTAACGAATTACACATTTGGCATACATTTACGATATTTTAAAAAAATTTGTTTTAACCAAACATTTTTCTGCATGACTTTCATCATTTTCAGGTACCATCTGGAATCGTAAGACAGCATGTTTCACAGCTGACCGCAGAGTGTCCTGAGAAATGCTATGAACATGTCGTGAAATGCTGTCTTTAAAATAAGGTTAAGTTATCAAATAAAATTTTTAAACTATCATAATACTAAATGTGCAATCTATTAAAAATCGCCCTCTGGTGGCGGAATTTTGGAATTACTTTTATTTATTTTTTTTAGCTTAAACAAATTCCCATCCCTTTATCATATCTTTCACAAAATTTCACAATTTTATGAACAATAGTTTTGTCTGTAAACAACTTTAACCCTCCGTCTACCAGACGGGTCCATTGGACCCGACAGGTACATACAAAATATTCATTCAAACCAGAAATTTCTATAAAATAAACTAAGTATATAAACCAGACAAAAATAAGGTAAATAAATAAGTTAAATAGTTTTAAATAAAAATTCTGGTGTAGAACGTTTTATTAAAACTTGAATAAAATTCCCGGTAGATCTAGGGTTAAAGTAGGGTCGTTTGATTATGGACACTCTGTATATATATATATATATGTATATATATATTACATCATTTCAAAAATATAAATAGTGATATTGTGAAATAGTGAAATAGTGATATTAGCTAATTTTTGTTATCCCTAAACACCATAACTCCAAAAGGAAGGTGTATATCTGCAGAAATTTTTTAACTATAAAATACATAAAAGAACAAGAAAGACAGGTAAAAAAACAAAAACAGTATGTTCTTCATCAGTGGGAGGACAGACAAAAAACTAACTCCACCCCCACTTTTAAAATTTGCAGGTTCCTGAACACACGCCCACCCTGCATTCAATATTGAAAAACTATTGTCATTTTATTAACCAAATTCCATAAAAAACTAAAATAACTCAAATTAAAACTAACAAACATAAAGTTAACAATATAAAAATTAGCATACAAAAACAAAAAAGCTTTAATAAAAAGTTTTTTAGAGAAATACTTAAAATATTGCCATTAAAATAAAAACAAAAGAAATTAACTTAACATGCATGAATGCAGAATAAACGTGCGCCCCCCCCCCCCCACAACCCACAAAATAAAATTTCTCAAAACATGAAAAACAGTAATACCTGTATAATGTTTCTCACCCGTCAACAATAAACAAATAATTTTTCTTCCAAAGCCATTGTCAAATTGGATTTGTACGATAAGAGAAATAGTTTTCAATTTTTTACTAGAAGCATGCCACATTGGTTTTTCAAATTTACATAAAAAAATTTACATAAATATTATCATTAATCAATTAAAACGTTTCAATAAAATTTGTGGCAGAGACAATAATTTTTATAAACAGATCTTTAAGTTGTTAGCTAATTTATTTTATAATAATTTTTACCCTATAAAGTTTTTGAAATATTATTTAAAACAGTTCTAAGAAGTGAATGGCAACGATGTGGACTAGCAGCATGAACATGTGATGGCAGCTTTCTGGAACTTTCTGTATGAAATAGGCATCCTAAAGTCTTATTAAAAGAATGGGTGTGTATTGA
Source organism: Maratus speciosus (assembly GCA_963932465.1). Taxonomy (NCBI): domain Eukaryota; kingdom Metazoa; phylum Arthropoda; class Arachnida; order Araneae; family Salticidae; genus Maratus; species Maratus speciosus. Next base: position 248,038,539 of record OZ010797.1, on the reverse strand, counting down.
TGAATTGAAACGAAAGAAAGTTGCAGACCTGGAACTCTGATATTTGACAATGACTTTGGAAAGAAAAATTATTTGTTTATTGTTGACGGGTGAGAAACATTATATAGGTATTACTGTTTTTCATGTTTTGAGAAATTTTATTTTGCGGGTTTGGGGGGGGGGGCGCACGTTTATTCTGCATTCATGCGTGTTAAGTTAATTTTTTTTGTTTTTATTTTAATGGCAATTTTTTAAGTATATATCTAAAAAACTTTTTATTAAAGCTTTTTTGTTTTTTGTATGCTAATTTTTATATTGTTAACATTTTGTTTGTTAGTTTTAATTTGAGTTATTTTAGTTTTTTATGGAATTTGGTTAATAAAATGACAATAGTTTTTCAATATTGAATGCAGGGTGGGCGTGTGTTCAGGAACCTGCAAATTTTAAAAGTGGGGGTGGAGTTAGTTTTTTGTCTGTCCTCCCACTGATGAAGAACAGGCTGTTTTTGTTTTTTTACCTGTCTTTCTTGTTCTTTTATGTATTTTATAGTTAAAAAATTTCCGCAGATATACACCTTCCTTTTGGAGTTATGGTGTTTAGGCATTTTCAAATGATATAATATGTTTTTATTGCATTTGAGATGTGCTGCTGTAGCGCCATTCATGCAGTAATTTTTCATTAATTTTGAAAAAAAAAAAAATATATATATATATATACATTTCTACATATATATATATACATACAATGCTCTTCCTATTGAAAACTTGGAACTATGAATAGAGAGGAACTGACATATCCCCAAAATGGTGAAGCTTCAACTGTGACCGATTTCACAGTGGCTCATTACTGCCGGCGCAAACTTCCACCAATAAATTTGAATAGAAATTTCCTCTTTTTTTAAAACCCTTATTAATGCAGAATTTCAGTCATAATTATAGCCAAAAACTGATATTTATTTTTACTGGTGAATGCTTACTTCTGCGATAGTCAGGCCCTGCGTTTCCGCCATATTGTGACAACCTAAACAATCTCGTGTCAGAGTCATTAAAAGAGACTATAATATCCGTGAGAACTTCCACCAGTAAAAACTAATAAATTTTTTTATCAAATTTATGAGAGACATTTTGTATGAATATGCCGCTAAAACAAGGCCACATTTTGTGTTTAAACTTTACTGGTGGAAGTTTTCTTCGACGGTAATCAGAAATTGCTGATTCGATGAAATAAATCAGTCGCCATCTTTAGACAACTTCCTCAGTTACTTCACTCGCAACTGGAAGACTGCACTATATGTCGTCTCCTCTTTATTAATAACTCCATTATTAAAAAGCATTGTAGAAGCATCGATACATAGTCTAACATCTACCGTGTCGCTTCCTATCGGGAAAAACCGCTTAGCAAAATTTTAACAGTATATTAACTAACTACAATATCTTTTATAGGGTTCGTACGCATCAAGGGATTAAAGAGATTTTAAGTGTTTTACTACCGGAAATTTCGTAAAGTACTGGTCACTATAGCTGAAGCTACATTCATTTTTCATTAAATACGGCAAATATTACTTTACAAAAATTCTGGTAAAAAATGCTTGAAAGTCCTTGAAGCGTATGTACGCTGTTTTACTCCGTTATTTGTATCAACCTTTAAAGCTCCGGCGTCTCTTACACAAATTTTATTCGATCGGCACCACTTTTTAAAAAACAGTTTCCTTCAAGTATACAATTTCAAAAATGCTCTAATTAAATAAGGTGAATTTTATTTTCCTTTATTACTGGTACAAAAAACAAATTTTGCAAAGACTAAGAATGTCTCCGCAGCGGAGCCAACGGAGTGGGAAGGGTTAATAGCGACAATAGGTCTTGGGAAACTTTTATTTTAATCCATTCAACAGCTATTTTGTACGAATATTTTGTATTGAGGGACATTTCGTTAAAAATTTGCTTTTAATTCTCGGTTTACGTTTATGCACTAGTTGTTTTAGATGATAATAAAACTCTAAAAACATGGATACAATGGTAAAATTTTATTTTATGCTTTCGACGGCTATTTTGTGCTAATGTATTGTTTTGTAATTTTGTGCTCACGTCATATTTTTAAGTTCAATAACTTTGGTGAAAGAATAAAAATAAAATCACACACCTATTTAAGAATGCATTAACTTTTTAATAATTATTATTGACACCACAAAAAATTATTACTTATTTTAATATATATATTTAATTAGATTGCGCTGCTTGTTGTTTGTTCTGATGATCTTGTGCGTGATATCTTGTGAAAGACAGTCGTCTTTGATGCTGTCTTTAGAATGTAGAAGGTTAAGACTTTGTTAAATCTCGTAATAGGTGTGATCAGGGTTGTCAGTTTGACCTCCATTTTTGTTCAGAAATTTGGTTTTGATACAAGAAATAAAGAACAGTAATGTATGGTTTATTTACCCCTTTCCGGCACAGACAATTTTTATTGTAAAATGATGAAATGATTGACTGACACCGGAACTTAGAAACGACTTTTTTTTAGATATTAAAAACATGTTACTTTACATGTTCATTGTAAAAGCAAAATTTGACTAAAATATTCTTGGTACCGCTCGTAAGTTTGTAATTAAAATTAGGTATCCCGAACTGGGCACACTGTGCCGGAAAGGGCTAATAAGAGACATTTAGCGATCGCATAAAAAAATTAATCTTCTTTAGAAATTTTCTGTATGAATTTGAAATTGGAAGCTATACTGGCAAACCAGGGCGTGACCCTTAATTCAGAAGATGTATTTATCTGTTCTTCATAGAAACAATTGTATTCCAGTTTGGCCTCCTTTTATTATTCATAAATTTTGAATTCAGGCCATAAATTATGAAAAGTATTTTTTGCTGTATTTAATAACAGAGATTTAAGTGACTAATCATCAGAGTAAAAATTCTTTTTTTCGAAATTTTTAGTATGAATTCGTAATTTCTTAATAAAAAGGGAGGGTAAACGGATAAATCCGTTCCGTACTATTATTTATAAATGTTGAGGGAAAAAAACATTAATATAGAATATATATATGAATTCAAAGTAATGGAAAAAGCAAGTGATATGAGGACGTGCGTTTCAAAACTTGCCTTGTCCAGAAATTCAAATTTTGGGAGATCGCGAAAAACCTCTACTGCGTCAATTGGCTTAAATTGTAAACAAGATTTTACAATGCCAGGAATACAGGATAAAACTAGGTTTTTTGAGATTGTAATGATTTTTCTGTGCAGGTTTATCAAAAAATACGTTAATTAAAAAAAAAAAAAAAAAAAAAAAAAAAACATTTTTTTTTTTGGATACGGCGAGTTGTAAAACGTATGTCCTCATATATAAAGAACATTTAACCCTTTCCGGCACAGGCACATTTTGTTGTAGAATAATGAAATCATCGACTGACACCGGAATTTACATACGACTTTTTTAGAAATTAAAAACTTGTTACTTTACACTTTCATTGTTAATGCAACATTTTATTAAAATATTCTTGGTGCCGTTTGTAAGTTTGGAATTAAAATTAGGTATCCCGACTCAGGCACACTGAGCCGGAAAGGGTTAATCAATATTTGATATTAAATACAACATTATGCGTTCAGAATTATTAGGAATGCTATGTAAATATTACCTTTAGCTTACCTTTTTAGGCAAAAAAATAACGAACTATACATTTGTCAAATTAAAAATGGTGCGAACGCAAAATATTGAAAAGGAAATTAATTACAGAAATATCTTCATCTTCAAATATTCTAAGTTTCAAGAGGGATAAAAGCACTTACAGGGTGTACCTGTAAAAGGGGGCAAAACTTTACGGGGTGAATGAACGCAGCTATACGAGCAAATTTCGTCATAGAATATATGGTCGGAACGCAAGCGGTGAAAAGTTAAAAGTTAGTTTTTCACTATCCCAGGGCGATAGATTGGTCCGGGTGGTTCCATAGCGTGGATCGTCGGAACTCTCGTGTTTGGACTTTTTGCGTAGAGACATTTTTCAAAGAGATTTTATGCGGTGTTTCTCACTTAGAAGAATTTAATTACATTTGTTTTTCAGTTTTAATCATTAGGATTTCCTCAAAGAACCGGTTTAATAATATTTGTTTAAAGGTATGTGTAGGCGCACCAGGAAATAAGTAATTAACATTGATAAGCAATTACTCAGTATAAGAAAAAGATTTTGGCGTAAAATATTTTTTGATTAAACATGCATAAATATTTATGATAAAATATTGTAAGACTGTGTATATAACTCAAAAAGGTTTGCACACGCCATAGAAATTTATTTCAATAAAATAAGAGTAATAAAAATAACAGTATAAAAAATACTCTTAAAATATACTTTTTAACATTTTATGAAATAAAATAATTACCTATATAAGAGAAAAATCAAGTTTGTGTTATAAAACCTTAACCCCTTAACGCTCGAATTAAATTACGGTTGAATAATTCAAATTGCTTATTGGCACCACTTTTATGAAAAAGAAATATTCACCTTATTTAATGACAGTAAAAACGATACTAAAATACAACCAATTTCACTATTTTATAAAACTGGTGGGAATCAAACAATTTGAGTAAAAGACACAGCCCGAGAATATGACGGGAGCGAGAACTAAGGGGTTAAAGAATGATTCGAGCCTTGCTAGATTAAAGTATTTTCGACACCGATTATTCATTTCTACGGAAGCAATTTGCCCACCGTATTTTCACGACTAGAACATAAATATCAACCTTTTGCACTCGAGAGGTGATTCTCACCCACCGCTAGTGCTGCCAGTTGTCTGGCGGAAATTCCAGCTCCAAATGCTCTGAACAATCAGTATTTCCAAGAGTATTTTTTTAGTCTTATCTAATGGCAGAATTATTTGTGATTAAAGATGGCGAAATAAAGTATAAGAAATAAGTGGTGTCCAGAGAATTTGGAGTCGTGATTTACGCGTGATACCTGGCAGCACAATGGAGTTATAAATAAAGAGGAGGAGATATATAGTGTACTACTGTCTACCAGTTGCGAATGAAGTAACTGAGGAGGTTGTCACAAGATGACGGCTGCTTTTTTTTAAGTGGGATCTTCAGTTTCTGATTACCGCTAGGGCAAACTTCCCACCAGTAAAATTGAATAGAAAATTTCGTATTAATAAAGTGTCTTATTCATGGACATTTTTCTGAAAAATGTCGTAAAAGTTTCTATTCGTTTTTACTGGTGTCAGTATGCCTTTAAAAAATCAGTTTGTTTCTCTGATTGTCGCAATATAGAGGCAACGCAAGGACTAATTACCGCAAAAGTAAACTCCTACCAGTAAAAATGAAAATATGTTTCTACTATAATTTATGACTGAAATTTTGTTATAATCAAGTGTATAAATAAGTTGAAAACCTCTATATAAATATAGTGGTGGAAGTTTCCATCGGTAGTAAACAGGCCCTGCGACAGCGAATACAGTTGGAGCTTCACTATTTTAAGGCTATGTCAGTTCACTGTAAAAAAAAAAAAATAAAAAAAAAAAATAAAAATAAAAATAAAAAAAAATAAAAAATAAAAAAAATGCCAGTTTTCCGGTAGGAATCGGAAAAATAATTGTCCTTATCGTACCGGAATAATTTGCAACCCAGCTCTGAATAAAATCGTTGAAATCGGAATAAAATCTGAAAAATACCATTTTACTGACTATTTCCGTATTTTTCCGTATTTTATTCGGAGCTGCGTCGGAAATTATTAAGGTACGATAAGGGCAACTATTTTTCCGATTCCTACCGTAAACTGGTAGTATTTTTTTACAGTATTCCTCTTTATTAATAGTTCCATGGACAACACTAGTCATGAGTGAGAGTCATACTTCGAGTGCAAAGGGTTTCCATTGTCACCCTGGGCATTACCGTCTCAATACTCAAGGCCTCCGGACTGATTTCGAGACGTGCCAAACGAAGATTAACCGTTGAAAGGCAAGCAAGTGCGTTTGTGTAATGCTTAATTTCCACCGGAAATTTAGAAATATTTTATCTCAAAATAAGGAAAAGCAATTTTACTGACTTTTCTCCACTAAAATCAGAAAACTAAAATTTACTAAAATTTTTCTGGTGCAAATCCTGATTAATCGTAGGTGGGATAAAATATATCCCACCGTCCGTTAAGGAGTGGCGGTATATATTATATACCACTTACGATTAATCAGGATTCGCACCAGAAAAATTTTAGGAAATTTTAATTTTCTGATTTTAGTGGAGTAAAGTCGTAAAATTGCTTTTCCTTATTTTGAAATAAAATTTTTCTAAATTTCCGGTGTGAATTAAGCATTACACAAACGCACTTCATTGCCTTTCAAGGGGTTAATCTTCATTTGGTACGCCACGAAATCAGTCCGGAGGCCTTGAGTATTGAGACAGTAATGCCCAGGGTTGCCAGTTCGGCCTACCACTTTTATTAAAAATCTCGGATTCACACCAGAAAAGTCAAAAAGTATTTTCAGATTTATTTAATGTCAGACTTTTCTTGATTATTTAACACTAAAACCGCCGTAGTCGTCATTTTGACCGCTACCAAATAAAAATATTTTGATTATCACCAGAAATTTCTTTCTAAAATAAGTTTAAAATGTACCTCGGAGAAATAAGTTAAATAAATATGTTAAGTAGTTTCAATTAAAATTTCCGGTGTAAAATATTTTTATAACGCTTCAGTAAAATTTCTTGCGGTTCTAGTGTTAAAGTAAAAATTCTTCTTTAAAAAGTTCCGGCCTGAAGTCGAAATTTCGGGATGAAAACGGATGTCAAACTAGCAACGTTGTTGTCACGCGTATATTTTGTTTTAATTATAATTGTTTAAAAAATATAATTTCTGGTAAGAAGTCAAAAAAGTACTTTTTGGCATTGCTGTAGAGATTAAAGTACAAAATATAGTTATTAAAAATATCTAACACAACCCCCCCCCCCCCCCCCCAACTAAATCTAACTTTTTAAATCGGTAACCAGGTGATATTATTTCTCAGATGTTTTTAATCACTTCCGCACATTCCTATGCAAAAATGTTATATTAAAATACAAACTTATTTTTTAATGTAAATTAATTTAAGTCATCGGAACTTTACAAATATTTACAGGAAAATAATTATGCTTTGATAATTTTAATTTCAAAATTAGTTGTTCTAGGTAATGCGGTATGCATATAGAAGTATTTCCCATATTTTAAAGTTCTTTTTTTTTAATGAGCAAACAAGTTGACATAATATGCTTAGACCCGTGTACCCCGAATTCCTGGTTAAATTAACCCCTTAACGGTCGCATAAAATTACGGTATAAAATTCCAATTAATTATTATCACCACTTTTTTGAAAACGAAATATTCACTTTATTTAATGACAGGTAAAATAATATCATAATAAAGCACACGTATTTTATATAACTGTTAGGAATCAAACAATCTGAATAAAGACACATACTGTGAATATCACAGGAGCGAGAATTAAGCGGTTAAAAAAGTAAACAAATATTTAAAAAAATTTCTTGTACTAAACGCACCCAGCAATTCTAATAAATTTATTTTACTAAATTACTTAATAGCGTAAAGAATAATTTTTTTGCTTGTATGTTGATTATTAATTAAAAAATATATAGTTCAGTCTTTTTTTTTTTCATGTTTGCCACGAATTTATATAATACAAGAAAGAAAAAAAATCATGCTTCAAGAAGAGATTTGTACTTTCCAATACATTCAGAATGAAGTAACAAAACTGCACCGTCTAAGAAGTTAAAACATGACTACATACCACATTTTAAAATTACTCTTCAGCAATTTCCGATTTATAAGGAGAATGGTACGTGGATTCTTTTGTGCAGCCCTGTATACGAAATATAGATTTTATATACAACGAATGACGTGCAGAAAATTAGTTCAATTTAAAAGCGCATACAGAAAAAACGAACTTCCAACAATTATTGCTCAAAGACACTACTGTAAGCGATTTCTGTGGGGTGTCCCCGTAAATGAACGGGAGATACTATGAATGTCCTATTCTATTGTATTCATCTTGTAATGAAATTCAGTGATTTATATCAGTTGCAATACATTTGAAATATCGTAATGTCATTAAAATACTCTGCAAACGATTTTTTCCCTACATACCATAATGTAATAAAATTCCTTTGAGTGTCACTGTAAATGAACTATTAATATTAAACACTTCATATACAATACCAAACATGCCGTGTTCAGCATCATTAACATATTTAAATTGCGTGAAAATCCGAGTATATTTATGTGAATTAGAGCGTGTACAGGCGGAGAGACAAACCAAATTCGTAAACACTTTTCAACTTTGTTGAATATGCAGTATACTCTCTATATCTCAAAGTCGAAGGGACACTTAAAAAATTTCGAGATAGCGAGTTTTCGAGATAACAAGGTCATAACCAAATGTAAAAATTCTCGTAAAACAATAGATACGGAATAATGTTATAAAAAATAGAGTCATGATAGAGGAGAATAAGTATAAATATGTAATTATAGTCCAATAAGTCTAAATACTGCAATGGTAATTTTAATTTTTGTAATAGTAGAAAATAATTACATTATTTAAAAAAAAATAGTAAGTGCATAAATGAACTTAGATTGATAGAATTGCCTAAAAAAGCCAAGTGTCGGGGAATGGAAACATGTCTTTTGAAATTTATCTTTTTCCACGTTTTCAGAGCATTCTATGAAGCGTCGTAGTACGTGGACAGCATCTTTTGCTTGACCCGAAGTAATGCTGGGTAATGGTCCTGAAAGAGCCAGTTCTTCCTCATTATCACACGGCAGAGAAGAAATTGATTGGTTTTTTACTTCGAAAAATATTCGACATAACAAGGTTTTGAATGAAAACTCTGCGAGATAAGAATTAAAATTAACATTAGATAAATATGTAATATGAAGGGGAAAAATAAATTTTCGACATATCGAGGTTTTCGAGTTATCAAAGTTCGAGATAACGAGAGTATTCTGTATATATAAACAAGAAAGATAAATCATGCATCATGCATAGACTATGAAACACGTCCCAATACATTCAGAATAATGTAACAAAATTTCATAGTTTAATAAGTTAAAATATTATCTCTAATTCAACCATATGGAAGCACATAACTATTTCAAAACCCAATTTCAGCTATTCCTATCTACAATCGGAAAATTACCGAATACTTTGAGCAGCACTGTATAGGATTAAAATAGTTAAATTTAAAAGCGCAAGCCGAAATTGAAAACGAAATTCAGCAATTATTACTCAAAGACAGTATTGTAACCGATTTCTTTTGTGTGTCCCTGTAAATGAACGACAAATGCTATGAATACCCTATTCTGTCGTAATCATATTGTAGTGGAATTCAGTGATATATGTCAGATTGAATACATTTGAAACAGCGTAATGTCATTAAAATACTCTGCAAACGATTTTTCCCCATATACCATAATGCAATGGAATTTTTTGGGATAGCCCTCTAATATGAAATATTAATCCCACATACTTCATACAGGGCTTAATTTCTAACAAAAAAAGTACCGGAGTCCTAATATTATGCGGTACCGGTACAACAACCGTACCGTTCCCCATAATTTTGATTTTCGTTATTCGTAAAATAAGATCCAAATTTATTAAAAAGAACGTTCCAAGGCAAACATTTAAATTTTGTATCAAAGAGTTTATTCATTTTTTACAAAGAATTAAAGAGGCACATTTTATTGAAACGTACTTCATTTCATTCATTTTATCTCTGTATATCACATATAACAATATTTCATAGCGAAAAGCTATCTGTTTTGGAGTCGGGGCACTATCTCAAACGATGCGACAGACTATTGAAAATCCTCCATGCATCATTTCGCCGTTCATCATTTATCACTTCGTTTCACTTTCATTATCTTATACGGCGAACTTAGTCATTGTCAAATTTCTTTTCTTTTCTTTTTTTTTTTTTTTTTTTTTTTCATTAAAACTTGCCATTGAATTTCACATCTACGGAAAATTCTTTTGAAATTATGCTTTTTGGACGGTAATTATTTTTTATGATAAATCGTATTTGAAAATAGCTTACCCAACTGGAAAAAGTTTTAACTTTTTTTTGCAAAAAATGCTGGATTGTACACAATTTGAGCATAAAAAGTAAATATTTTTGAATATTTATACATTTTGTGCAATTTTGAATATTTTGTGCAAACTATCTGCATTTTTCATGCATACAAAAAAGCGCAAGCAATCCAAGCTTTCAAAAACTGTGGACATTTTTTACATAAAATAGGTGCGCATTCTATGTTTGAAAAAATTGTGCTTTTTTTATTCAGAAAAAGTCTGCAAATTCGAATTTTGCAAGATAAAAATTTAAGTTACATGGGGGATTTACGGGGGATGGGGCGCCAAGCCATCTGCATATACTTCAGTTGAAAGTTCCCCTTCAGAAATTTCAGCTAATAAGGAGAATGGTAGGTGAATTCTTCAGTGCAGCCCTCTTTACGAGATATAGAATTCACATACAACGAGTAACATGCAAACAATTAGTTCAATTTAAAATCGCATACCGAAATTGAAAACGCACTTCCAGCAATAATAATAAAGCGTAAATAAACGACAGATGCTATCGATGTCCTACTTTATTGTAATCATCTTGTAATGCAATTTAGTGATTTATATCTGTTTCAATACGTTTGAAATAGCGCATTGTCATTAAAATACTCTGCAAACGATTTTTTCCCACATACCATAATGTAATGGAACTCTTTTGAGTGCCCCTGTAAATGAACTATTAATGCTACACACTTTATATACAATACGGAACATGCCATGGTAAGCATCATTAAAATATTTCAATTACATGAAAATTCGATTATATTTACTTGAATTAGAGCGTGGAAAAACGGACCGACAAACCGAATTCATAAATACTTTTCAACTTGGTTGAAATGTATATAAAAAAGCTTAATTTAGTAATAATAAAGGACTTTACGTTGTAATATCGATACAAAACAAATAGGTGTTGCTATCCAACGTATAATTTATTCACAAGTTTAACATAAAACTCTACGTTTCGGTTTAATCTTTAAAACCTTCATCAGAAGAAAAAAATTCTAAAATATAAATCGACAACAAACTCTTTACATGCTACATTTTGAAAACAATTCAAAATACAAATCAGTCTAACGGAAACCTCTTACTCCCAAATAAACAGTTCAGTGGCGCCATCTTTTAACCAAAGATACTAACGATGAAAGAAATGCTGAAAAAAGTGGAATTTTCATTGACATTTCAAAATAGAAAGCCATATTTCTGGGATGTGAAAGGAAACATTATCATTACACACTTCATGGTTTCTTAGACGAATTTCTAAAGATTTACGAATAATAGCATTGCGCGGAATAACTTGTTTGGAAATAACTTTAGCATGGTCAAAGTCTATAAATGAAATGAGTCCTTTATGGTAGCTTCTTGAGAGTGCTGTAGAAAATTTACGAAACTTCAAATCATTTTTATGTTCTGCAATCTTTCGAGAAATCGACGTTTAGTCATACCAATATAGGAAGAGGTTGTCCCATCTGTAAATTTAAAGGGAATTTCATACACCCCAGAAAAAGATGAAAAAGGAATTGGATCTATTTTTTTACTCATAAGATTAAAAATAAGATAAAAATGTTAAATTGAAAAATATTTCAAATTGTAATAAATTATTACGTTTATAAGAATTATTGAAGAAGTGTCTGCCCGACTTGATACATTGGAGTTACAGTAACTAATCAATCATCAAAATATATAACTCCACCCCCACAGAAATTTACGCTATTTCCCCATCCTTTGCTCAGACAGCATAAAAAGTTTTTATATATATATATTTTTTTTATATTTTGTCCTATATTTTGTTCTATAGTAATAATTTTTAAAAACTGTGCACCAACATCAGCCTCCGGAATTAGATAATATTTAAAAAAAAAAAAAAAAAAAAAAAAACAGCAGAAGACATCGAAACACAGAATATCAACACACTCCGCCCCCAAATAATGAATACTATCATTTTTCTGTACGGGAGGGGAGGGGCTTAGTTACTCGTTAAAATATCAAAATGCGCTGTTTATTATTTAAAAATGATCGACTCGATAAAAAAAACGTGCAAATAGAAAGCTAATTTAATATATTTCTATTACTTTTTTGGGAAAAAGCATATAAAGCGCCATGAAAACAATCTCCACTGATGGTTTTTAAGAAACACTATTTCCGCAAAAGACGGCAACTTTGACGTTAAAAGTTTTGGCCAATCAGATTTCGAGATATCAAAACCTGGTTGGGAAAACCAAAATATGTATCTGTTTTATTTGCTCGATTACACCGTGATCAACAAACATTAGAAAAAAATGTTAAAAACAAAAGTTACGTATTTTTGTTCGTAGAATCTGAATCTGCAATAAAAAATGGGGGTTATCTTTCAAGATTTCAAAGTTGAACCCCTCTGAACCCCAGGGGGTCGGTTGTGAGAGTCAAATTTGGTATCACTGAGTAGCTTTTTAAAAAATATTTAACACGTATATTTTCGTTTTTCAACCTGCTTTTTATTTCTCGAGTTATTCGACCGTTTCCAGACTTTTCGGTCACCCTGTATATATATATATATACCGTAATTTCCGGTGTATAGCCCGCAAATCAAACAATTCAGTTTGGACCCAGAAAATTTATTCAGTTTTTGAAGACCAATATTTACCGCTATCTAAAAAGTTACATTTTATTTTAAACATTTTCTGGGTCGAAACACGATTGTTTGATCCGCGGGCTATACACCCGAAATTACGGTATATTTAACTCTTTTTTAACCCCTTGGGGACGAGCGATACGTATATGTGCCGCAAAAAGGCTTAAGGATCGTTGTTTACCCTCACCAGTAAAATTTTACTGTAAAATTTGCCTAATTTAATCCGAGCATTATCCCGATTTGAAAAGGCACAAACTTCTGTTTTTTAAAACCGGTAGCAAAATAATAAACATTTCGTAAAAGGCTCCCGTCGCCAAGGGGTTAAGGAAATTTTTAGTTTATAGCAGTGAAATAGACTGCTCCTGGCGGTGTTGCCAGACGAATACTAGAATTTTATTTTGTATACTACTATTTTCGTACGGAATTATTCGCTTGTTTTAATAGGAAATTTTTTGTAAATAAATATGGCGACTACCTCTCTCTGAAAATAGTGGTATCCAAAATAAAATTTTAGTATTCGGCTGGCAATATCGTCTTCTGGTGCTTCTAGAGTTAAATCTAAAATTCAAAAATCAATGTTTTTTAACCCATTAACGACCAGAGTCATCATTTGAGGACACTACACTTAATGGTAATAAAGCGCTTTTCACACCAGTAAATATGAAGAGAAATATATACTTTCTTCCGCGAGACAAATTCCTTGATAAAATAGGATAAAAGTTACTCTTCTTTTAAAACTGGTGGGAAATCCAAAATTTACATTTTAAGGAAGATAATAATTTGGGCGTTAATGTTTTAAATGAATTTATTTTGGTTGAATACTTTTGTTAAAATTAATTTATTTTTGTTTTCATTAATTATTGTAAAAAAAAATAATAATAAAGGCAAAATAATAAAGTTCTTTTTTATTCTAATTTTTGAATGATACATTATACAATTATAGAGCAGCTTTATCCATATCATTATCAATTGCATTTATTTTATGGTATGGAACAAAAAAAAGTTCCGAACCAAAAGCTTAGTTTGTCTCAAATCATGTGTCTGGAACACTCAGATGCTCTCCATCATTGTCCATCATTCAGATAGTCACTTTACAAACATACCCTTTCACTTTAAACGCGTCCATTAGCAAATAGTTTTCCTTAGATGCAACACGAACTTTGAAATCTGTTTGTGAAGTAGTACACCCTCTTAAATTAAGTTTTAGACAGTGATTAATTACATTTGAATGATAGAGGTTTCGAAAATGCTTAAATCATGCTTGAGTGTTGAAAAGATGATGTTACATAGCAGCTTTTCAATAGAAAGAGTATAAAAGAACTGGGTAAGCGAAATTCTACCAAAAAATCTATTTTTACTTTTTTATACCATTAAATAGTTTAAACTTTTATCTTTTCAACGATGTATTACGCATGTTTATATATATATATAAAAGTGTTGTATTTCATTCTTTCTAAGAGCAATTCACAGCAGTGGGCTACTTCTTAAAAATTTAGATATCTTGATTGGCACCACTTTTAAGAAGTGGTAAAATTCCCAATGTTTTCGCCTTAATTAATATGTTATTAAATAAGGCAAATTTTACTATTTAAAAAAGTGGTGCCAATCAAGAAATCAGAATTTTAAAAAAGTAGTCCACTGGCAACACTGCTTTACAGATTTCATTGACTTTTTCTCAAAACTTCTATTTTTCAGGTTTGTGCTCATTTTTTTCAATATCTATTAAACTTAAGAACTCAGATTTTTCTAAATACTTATGTTATAGTGCATACTTTAACAAACGGATTTAATGATTTGTTGAGAATTGTTTATTTTAGGCAGTGAAATCTTGCTAAAAATGCTAATTTTAAAATGTCTTTTAATAAATAATTAATATTCAGTTTCACTTAGAAAGAAAATGCTCTGTTAAAATACGTAAAGAATGTTACTCAAACTACTCTAAAAAATCTAGACGTCTATCTTTCACCATTTCTGAGAAAAAAAGTAGGTGTATTTTCACATGGCAGAGATAGAGCTTACCTGGCCCCCTTAAACCCTTAACGCTCGAATTAAATTACGGTTGAAAAATTCAAATTGCTTATTGGCACCACTTTTATGAAAAAGAAATATTCACCTTATTTAATGAAAGGAAAAACTATACTAAAATATATCCAATTTCACTGTTTTATAAAACTGGTGGGAATCAAACAGTTTGAGTAAAAGACACAGCCCGTGAATATGACGGGAGCGAGAATTAAGGGGTTAAGTACATGATATATTTCTGAATTCCTCATTTTAAGGCCCTTTCAGAGATGATAAGTCTCTGGCTTTTTTGGAGACCAGAATTTTAATACAGAAAATGTTCTTTTATTTATTTGGAACATTTGGTAGATTTAAAAGAACATTTTCTCTAAGTTACTAGTGGTGTGCAAAGAGCCGGAGACTTGAAAACACTGGTCTTTAAGCTTTCAAACTCTAGGACAGATTAATAAATACTGAAAATTCTGAGTGCCACCATTAGATCAATTCAAAAGCGTAGCAATAATTCTGTACACGTCTAGGACACGTACGAACAGGGGGTGAGTGTGGAACAGGCATTGCAGAATTTTCACTTCTGTATTCGTTCATAAAATAATTTTGTTTATTTCTATTTCCGCGAAGTAGCAACATTTATCCCAAGAAATTCTATATACTTAGCTCATTTAATAGCAGCATAACGAAATTTTTAAATAAAACAAGGCTGAATGCATAATGATTGTTCGTGCTTTTATAAAGTCCGGTGGAATATAGCGCCGCGTCGCAACTAAGAAGTGTTTGGTTCGTGAATCGGGGATTCATCCCGCACCGCATCACTCAGACACTCCTATACATTAGCAGCGGAGAATTTTCGCGGCAATCTTATAATTTTTAATGCATATTTTCAGAAAACAATTGTCACATTTCACAAATGTTCACGATAATTTTATTTTTAGGTAGATTTCATAAGAAATACTACCTGTTACATTCTTCCCTATGTTGGAATTTCTGAAAATATTTCGTAGATCTGCGCCGATCATGACCCCTAGAGCCCTAAATAACCCACAGCTTCAAAACTTTATCTATCTATCTATCTATCTAGCCATCTACCTCTCAATTTGTTATGGACACGAGAACGTCCATAATTCTGCACAAATCTCTTCCAAACAGATACATAAAATCAAGGGGCAAAAAACGTCGGTCAAGTGCGTTAATGGGCAAAATCGGACCAAGGGGGTGGAAATGGAGAGATTTTTTGTGTGCCTGTAGACCGTGCGGGTGGGGATTTATTTTAACTCTTAGCTTTTCCAAAGAGAAAACTACTACAAATGATTAATAAAGTTCAGCGCATCATTATCAAAGGATCTAACTTCCATCAGTAAAAAGGAATAGAAATACTGTCTACCTTAATAATGACAGCAATTTGCAGTCAATAGGATGTTTAAATAAGGAAAATATTCTGGTTAAATTTACTTATAGATGTTTGCACCGTTGGTGACCATGATTTGTTAAAGATATTAATTCTGAAATACTGTTATTGGAATTTAAAAAATTGCTATTAATTTTCATTCCGCACTGCAACATCACGTAAAAAAGAATTAATACTAAAAAGGCACTTTAATGTATTAGTGACCTTATTTTATTGATAAAAATAAAAACGAAAATCCCACTCGTGATAAATAAATATTGGAATATCAATCGAGACACAAAATTGATTATAATAAAATTGAAAATAATGAATTAAAGTAATGACAGTGAAAGCATAATTACCAGTATTTCAAATAAATCCATTGACATCTTTATTCATTTCAACTTATTTCCTATAATTAATACGTAAAAAAGTTAAGTTCCGATTGTATTTAAATATGTCACTTGTAATTAATTGCATGCTTCCTCTTATTTAGTCTATCTTTAATTTTCAATTAACATTCTTTTTGAAATTGAAAATCTTCATCTATGAATGATAATTTCTAATTTCATTTCGTTAGGTAATTTCCTTTTTTTAGAAAAATTCAGCGAAATGCTTCGGTGTTAATTATTATAGATTACATTTCCCGAAAAAGTAAAATAAAAAACCTACTCTTCATTTACTGTTAAGTAAACATAGTATGAAATACCTAATGAAACAATGAAATACCATCTGAAACGCAAATTTGCAAGATTGTTTTAAGCTCTTCTTGCATTTCAAACTGAAATTTAATGTTTACAATTAGCAATGTTTCAAATAAACTCATTAATATCTTTGTTCATTTCACATTTATTTCTTCTAATTAATATGTAACAGAAATGCATTTCCTATTGAATTCATATACATTAGAGCGCCGATTATTGGAACTCCAATTAACCGAACTTCCAATTATCCGAACAGCGTATTTCTCTCAAAAAAAAAAAATTAAAGAGGATGAGATTGTGGATGAAATTTAAGATGAGAAAGAAATTGAAAAAATGAAACGAATGCTCTGAAAATGATCCAGGTCCATCACATAACGAAGCTTTTGATTGTTTGAAAAAAGCTATGAAATGGCTCGAACAGCAGAAGAACTTTGAGCCTATTCAACTATCATATTTAAGAAGAATTCGAGATATGGCAGAATTGGAAAGAATGTCTTCTTTGGAGCAAGCAACAATCGAAAGCTTTTTTGCTTAAATTATAATCTCTGGAGTTCAGAAAATGATAAAAAGAGAAAAAGAAAATTTTAAATAATAAAAAAGTAAACAAAAAAACCCCAGTTTTTAAACACTCTAGCACTAACTGGTGCTGCAGTCCTAATCCTGGATAAAGTGTGAAGGTTTTAGTACAGTCAGGAAGATCCCTTAAATTGTCTGTCAATTTGTCCGAACTAGGGTCGGTCCCGACTTGTTCGGATAATCTGCGCTGTACTGTATGTCAGATGTAATTAATTGTCTTTTTCATAATTTTTACTCCATCTTTAATGTTCCATTAATATTCTTTTAGAAATTCAAATTCTTCGTCTAATAATGATAATTTATAAGTTCTTTTATTATGTAATTTCCTTTTTTAGAAAAATTGCGCGAAATGCACCTGTACTAATTTTTTATAGATTAATGATGAGCAAAATTGTCCATCGGCAATGTGTTCGAAGGGCACTGTTTATAAAATTTGAATTTTAAAGCAGTAGAAGCTGTTCCCTGTTTTGAAAGTCGTTTGTAAGTTGGTGTTCTAGATAGGCTTCCAAAGTTTATGCATAGGTAAATAACACATTGCCTATGGACAAATTTTAATTAAATCTGAATTTTAAAACAGTAGAAGCTCCTCCCTGTTCCAAAAGTCTTTTGAAATTGGTATTCTAGAGAGGTTCCCCAAGTTTACGCGTCTGTAAATAACTTTCAATGTACGAATTTAATATAAAATGTGTTGCAATCTCAAAAAAATATGGACAACACGACATAAATGCATTTTCTATAAGGTAGAAGCCATGCCCTTAGCCAATGATGTTCTTTGAATGAAAACGAGAATTCTCGTTTGCCGTCGTAAATATGTAAATATTGTGCAACGAAATTGTTTTTTCAAAAGTATTTTTGCCACGATTTTGGTGTTCCGCAAATTTAAGTTCTTCATTTTGTAAAGTTTTTATTACGTTGCTGGCTTTCGATTACAAATAAAAAACAATCAACCATTTCCAAAATTAAAAAATATATATATATGTAAAAAAAAAAAAAAAAAAAAACGTAGCCCATATTTTTTGTTGTAATTTGCATAGCTGCCAACTTTTACGCTTTTCTTTACCACTAAATTTTTAAAGTTAATTTTATCTTATTTAATCGTCGAAATCTCACGGTTAAACAAGACGAAAACCTCTACTAAATTTTAGTGGTAGAAAAAAAGCGAAAAAGTTGGCAAATATGAATTCGAAATAAAAAATTGTTTTGCTTGTTTTTGAGATATAGTTTCTATAGATTTTAATTTCTTTACCCCTTTAGCGGGCGGTATCCACAAAAAAGGACACATAATTTTAAGAGTACTGGCCCCAATAATATTTAATTAAAATGTTTGGTACTTGTTTGGTAATAAAGTACTTGAAAACAGAGGAACTTTCATCTCCTAATAAGATCGTTTATACATTCTGGTTTGAGTCCACTTAATCCATCCTAGTGAATTTAGACTACTAGTGAACGAACCAATGTTCGATATTTTTACAGATTCAAAGATTATAAAATAATAATCATCATCAGAAGTAAACCTTCTAGTCATTTTAAACCTTTCTGATTTCCTTACAGGGATACAATATCTTCAAAATTGTCAAAATATCTATTTCTTGGGTCAAAGTATAAAAACATCTTTTTAAAATCGACCCCTGAAATTTGAAATGTGTATCTTTAATAATAAATAAGTTATTGGAGTTTTTATTTGCGATGACAAAAACCACGCCCACTAAATCCATCCTAGTGAATTTAGAGTACTAGTGAATAAATCAATGTTTGATATTTTTACAGATTCAATGATTATAAAATAATAATAATCATCAGAAGTAAACCTTGTAGTCATTTGGAACTTTCTGATTTCCTTACAGTAACACCGTATATTCAAAATGGTCAAAAAATATATTTTTTGACTCAAAGTATAGCAATATCTTTTTAAAATCGATTCCTGAAATTTGGAATGCGTATCTTTAATAATAAAGAAGTTATTGGAGTTTTTACGCGCGATGACAAAAACCACGCCCACTAAATCCATCCTAGTGAATTTAGACTACTAGTGAAAAAAAAAAAAAAAAAAAAAAACGACACAGGGAATTATTTTATTTCCTCCATGGCGAAAAGGCAGGGTTTGATTTATCCGTAACTGTTTGAGTTATTTACACCGTCATTTCCTTCATTCGTCACGTTTTGATTTTTTTTTTTTTTTTTTTTTTTTTTTTTTTTTTTTTTTTTTTAATGCTGACTGTTTTTAATCTTTTATACTAAATGTACATGAAATTTATTCAAGTTCTCGCGTTATATATTTTGCTAGCTTAAATATTTTATGTAAATAAAGACAAGTGAGTCAGTTTTCTCATTCTTAAGTTTTCGGTGATTAATGTTTTTAAAAGTCACATCACTTATCATATGTGACTGAATTGTGTGCAAGTATTTATTTACACTTTATGTGTTTGATAAACTTCATGCAAGTTGGAAGTTTAAAACATGTTATTTTTTACAAATGAAAGTTTTAAACTGTTAAAAGTTTAAAATTTTTCTCCATGTTCATATTTTTATAACATGCTTGTTCGATAAATGCTAAAGCCTTTTTGCTATTTCCTGTCGAGGTTTGAAACTTGTTTTCCATGTTTTATTTAACTCATTAACCCTTTGAGGGGCAAGTATTTACGTTTGTATAATGCTGAATTCCCACAAGAAATTTGGAAAAAAATTATTTCAAAACATTGAAAAACGATTTCTCAGCTCTTTTCCCACTTATGTTATAAAAGTAAAACTTAATAAAAAATTTCTGGTGCGAATTTTAATTAAATTTAGGTGGTATATAATTCATCCTACCGCCCCTCAAGGGATTAAAGACCAGGATGTTTTACAGGAATTTTATTCACTTTGCACCACTTTTTTGTTAAACAATTACTTTTACTTTAAAAATAACTGAAATGCATTAATTAAATAACACAAATTTTAATTTTCTCTTTTATTGTTACAACAATTTTGTTAACTCACAAATATAATGTTGTGGAAACGCAATGTCAATCTTTAATGGGTTAATATTTCTGTGTGTGGATTTAGCGTTCAAGTTTATAGTTATTATTATTTTTTAATAATTAAATTATGAGTTTGTTGAATTTCTGTAATTTTTTACTGTAATTTTTTACGACATAAAAAAAAAATTCATAATAACTGTAATATCCCATATATGTGAAAAAAATCCATGGACCGTTTTATTTAGTATATTCTGAGGAGAGTAGAAAAAAAATAAGCAAAAATTTTCATATTTGAAAATGTAATTGGGTTTTTTTTAATGTGGAAAAAAAAATACTTTGTGTGGGTTTTTCTAAAAGATTATTTTTAAAAATTATATTTGTATTATAGTATTTAATGTAATGTCACCATTAATACTACAGTATTATTAAAAAAATAATAATAATAACAATTTATAAGGTACCGTGTATCCTTAAAAGTTTTACGATTAATCTGTTATATTCTAAATGAGGTATGAATTCAAATAAATCTCATACATTTACAAAATCACAGAAGTCGCAAATTTTAAATTAACATTCTGAAAGTGCGGTGGTTTATTTTTGAACCACTTAATTATAATTTCTAAATGTCACAATGGCACCAGAATTTCGGAGCAAAAATTTTCATTTTATTAAGCACGCAAAGAAAAATTTTACTTATTAAAAAAAAAAAAAAATAGTCCTAAATTCCGGTGTCAGCCAATCATTTCAGCATTTTACGGTTAGGAGTGCTTTGCCCATGAAAGGGCTAACAAAAGTTTCATAATATTTCTTTCAACAGAAACCTCATTTTTAAATCGGAACCGATTTTTCGAACAAAAAAAAAATGTTGTTTATTTTATTTATTAGTACGTTACTAGATGTATTAGGTTGGCAACTAAGTTCCCGCAGTTTTTTTTAAATAGACGTTTTCTACCGGAATCTGTATTTTCTTTTTTGGATAGAGTTGATTTGTTGTTTCAATTCAGATCAATTAAATGGAGTGTCAAGTTGAGAAAAGGGAGCATTTTAGAGACCTCCTGTTCTTTGCTTTTAATCAAGGTTGTAAGCAGTGTTGACAGATGGGCTACTTTTTTTTTAAAATCAGATTCTTGATTGGCGCCACTTATTTGAAATGGTAAAATGCGCCTTATTTAATGGCATATTAATTAAGGCTAAAACAAAGGAAATTTTACCCTTTCAAAAAAGTGGTGCCAATCAAGAAAGTTGAATTTAAAAAAAAGTAGCCCACTGGCAACACTGGTTGAAAGGCCGCAAAAGCTGCTCGCGACATTTGTGTTGTGTATGGCGCAGGTGCCATGTCTGAAAGGGCCGCCCATGATTGGTATGCCAAGTTCAAAAATGTAAATTTTGACATCAAAGACGCACCTCGTTCTGGCCGTCCAGTTGAATTCGATGAGGAGCGATTAAACCAACTTTTGCACGAAAATTCTCGTCAAACGACAAGAGAGCTCGCAGAGAAAATGAAATTCTCCCACACTGCTATAGAGAAGCATCTTCACTCGATGGGAAAGGTTCAGAAGTTTGGAGCATGGGTTCCGCATGCTTTAAGTGACAACAACAAAAATCAACGAGCCAAAATCTCCGCTAGTTTGCTTGCTTGTCACCGCTCAACTCATGGAAACAAGCAACGATTTCTTTTCCGAACTCTCCCGATTTCTTTACTGGCGACGAAAAATGGTGCCATATGCAGCAACGCAAGGAATGGCTTAGCAACGGTAATTTACCAACACTACGTGTGAAACAAGATCTTCATCCACGTAAAACGATGTTGTGCGTATGGTGGGACTGGGAAGGGATTATCTATTACGAATTGCTTGAACGGAACCAAACAGTCAACGCGGAACTCTATGTTTGACAAATGGAACGAGTCAATACGGCTATTCAAGAAAAAAGGCCTAATCGGCAGCATGAAGACCGTTTGTTGCACTTCAACGCCCGCCCTCATATCGCCAATATGACCAAGGAAGCCATTCAAACACAGGGCTGGAAAGTGCTGCCGCTTCCGCCGTACTCTCCCGATTTGGCACCAACGGATTTCCACCTCTTTCGATCTCTATCAAATGCTATGCGCGGAGTTTCGTTCAATACTAATGCAGAATTGAGAGATTGGTTGGATGAATTTTTCGAGTCGAAACCGGGAGATTTCTACCAACGAGGTATTGAAAATCTTGTTGAACGTTGGGAAGAAGTTGTAAACAACAAGGGAGAATACATTGTTGATTAATTATTTATTGTTTTTTATTGAAAAATAAACTTTTAAATAATAATAATAAAAAAAACTGCGGAAACTTAGTTGCCAACACAGTTGAGATTCCATAGTTGACATTCCATTTAAACCCTTTCGACTCGGCCGTCTCTTACAAAAATTTTATTCGGTTTACACCACTTTTAAAAAGAAGTTTCCTTCAAGTACACAATTTCAAAAATGCTGTAATTAAATAAGGCAAATTTTATTTACCTTTATTACTGGTGCCAAAAACAAATTTTACAAAGAAACACGATGTCCAGTCAGACTGGACATGCGAATGCAAAGAGTTATCCCTTTCCGGCACGGACAATTTTTGTTGTAAAATGATGAAATGATTGACTGACACCGGAATTTTAAAACGACTTTTTTAGAAATTAAAAACATGTTACTTTAACTATTCATTGTACAAGCAAAATTTTACTAAAATATTCTTGGTGCCGTTCGTAAGTTTGGAATTAAAATTAGGCGTCCCAACCCGGGCACACTGTGCCGTAAACGGTTAGTGATATAAAATTTAACTCTATCAAAAATAAATGTAGATTCGGAAGAAAAATATGTACTTAAAAACACGGCGGGAACTTAGTTGTCAACCCATTTGTTATTTCATAGCTGACATTACATTTTAATGACCTGAAGTTTAACATAAATTAACTCGATCAAAAAAACAGAATATAGATTCCGGTAGAAAATGTGTCTTAAAACAAACTGCGGGAACTTAGTTGCCAACCCAATATTAATTATAACATTACTTATTAGTATGTTACTATCATTGAGAACATTTATTATTATTTTCTTTTAATTAAAAAAACATAATTTGAACTAATGAATCATTTAATCAAATATTACTTCTTTATAACTCGATTTTAATGAAACGCTCGTATTTAAAAACATTTCTGGTTTTATTTCAATTGTAAAAAACTGAAGAGCGGTAGCACTGTTACTTTAATTATACTACACTTATGGAAGTATATGTCGCTTACATCGTCTCTAAACTGAAATTCTGAAAATAATTAAGAAAATCATGAATGAAGCGAACATATTTAAAATTCATTTATTTTGCAGAAATACAGAGATTCAAGATACTTATTAAGTCCTAATTTAATATTGAACAGTGGCAGGATTGTCAGTTTGGCTTCCGTTTTCATTCAGAAATTGTGAATCCATACCAGAAAACATCAAGAGTATTTTTTTATTTACTTAATGACAAAATACAGTCGAACCTCGTTACCCCGACACTCTAATGTCCAGAAAAAAGTGTCGTCATAAGCGGAGTGTCGTGGTAAACGAAGATGGAAAAAATGTTTATAAAAATGTATTTTAATTTACTTTAGGACAATTTTAAATTCCTAACTGATTTTTCAGTTTTAAGAAATAAAACATTATTATTAAACAAAATAAACACAAAACAAAATTGAAAAGAATAAAAATCAGATTTATGAAGATTTTTTTTTTTTTAATTGTTACATGAAATATTGATGAATTAAGGTTTGCCTATCCTTAGATGTTCTTCCTACAGTTCTTTTTTCAATATTATACAATGGATTGTAATCAATATTCGTTGTTTCAGAAATGGATGTTAGATAATTTGTAATCGTTCCAATGCAATGTTTTGGTTCGGTTTTAATCGGATGAAAAACGTCGTGTAACCACATGAAAGGGCAGCCTGGCCAGAACAAAAAGAATGCAAGTAGACTTACGTCTATCTGGCACTTAAGTGGGTCATTCATAGTGTCTGTGGGTTTTAAGTCTAAAGGATTAAAGTGATATTTCTCATTTATCTCAATGGGTATTTTACACACTTTTGTGAAAAGTTTGGCTATGACATTTCTTACCGCTTAATTTCCGTGCTTATAAGATGGATTATGAAAATTGGACAATTTTCCTAAAACGTCGGGATATCCGGAGTTGAAAATTATTCAACGACGTAAAATCCGGAGTTTATTTACATTAAAATCATATACAGAAAATCGGGACTTTGAAAAACTGACGTGATAAGCGGAGTGACGTGAAAACCGGGTGTCGGGAAAACGAGGTCCGACTGTATCTTGATCCTTAATGTAAAATTTATTCTTTGGAAATTTTTGGTGTTAATTCGCAATTTAGGAATAAAAAGAGAAGCAAAACTGTTAACCCTGTACACAGCAATAGCACCGTTAGTTATAGGGCACACATCCAACTTAAAGTCCAATTTTTCGCACCACTTCGGTTAATAACTCCGGAGTAATGGAAGCAATAGCCTCTTCAATTCTGAACATATTCAAAATTCACTTATTTTATAGAAATACAGAGATTCGTTATACTGCTTAACCCCTTGGGGACGAGCGACAATGTGTGGGACGACATACGTGCCGGAAATAGGCCTAAGGAACCTCGTTTATCCTCACCAGTAAAATTTTACTGTAAAATTTGCCTTATTTAATCCGAGCATTTTCCTGATTTGAATACGCACAAACTTCTGTTTTTTTAAAACCGGTAGCAAAGTAATAAACATTTCGTAAAAGGCTCCCGTCGCGAAGGGGTTAAGAGTCAATCCATATAAGAATCACCCTGAATCGGGGGTCTGTGATTAAATGGTAAACCGATTCATGTAATTTTTTTTTCTCAGAGAGATGACCATTAGAAAGAAATAAATCCAGAATATTAATGCCGTGTGGGACCATTGGTTTTCATTTGGTGGGGGTCAAAGGTCAGAGCGCCGCTTGAAAAATTAAATTTTTATGTTTTGCATAGTACTTCTCATAATATGTGTTGAAGTTATCCCACAAAACATATTGCATGGTTGTATTATGTAAGGTTGACCCTTTTCTATTCAAGAATAAAAATTATGGGATATGTGTACTGTGGTGAGCGAGGAGGCTTCAAAAATTGAATTTTTTTCGAAATTTCACTGTAGTTTCAACACATATAGCTCTTTGCATTGAGATCATCCTATCATTTTTAACTGCTGAATGCTTCCCTATGATGAAATGAAACACAGAAAAGTAGGCCCCACCATGGGCAGACTTTAATGCATTCCTAAATTTTATGCCAAATTTCCAAAAAAAACATACTTTTTCCTATTTTAACCCCTTCGCGACGGGAACCTTTTACGAAATGTTTATTACTTTGCTACCGGTTTTAAAAAACAGAAGTTTGTGCCTATTCAAATCGGGAAAATGCTCGGATTAAATAAGGCAAATTTTACAGTAAAATTTTACTGGTGAGGATAAACGAGGATCCTTAGGCCTATTTCCGGCACGTATACGTGTCGCTCGTCCCCAAGGGGTTAACCTACAATGATGGGCATAGCCCGCGTGCGATGATCGAGCCAAATGTAAATTCATCTTACCACTAAAATTTCACAGTAAATTAGTTTAATTTAATCGTCCAAATTCCATGATTAAACAAAGCGAAAATCTTTATTAAATTTTAGTGGTAGTTATGGATTTGCCAAACCGTGGAGCTGTTAAAAGTAAATCGTAGGTTAAGGGGGTTAAGTGAGGTATATTAGACATGCATTAAAGTCAGAAGCTTCTACAATAATAATAGAAATATAGAATAACTATTCACCTTTCAAAATCACTAAACAGAATCATGGGCACTAAAGCAGTTTTCATTGGGTAATGGAAATTGCATTGTAATATAATTAGGAAATACGCTATCACGACCATAGCCTTCAATCATTGCCAACAATAAAAACGATTACAATTATTTCTGAAATGCATATATTTTTTATTCTAACTTGAATTTCCACATGTATAACAATAAATATTTTTAATATGTTTTTGTTACAGGCAGTGAAGATCCTTTAATGAAGTGAAAAGGGGTATGTAAACTAGATGATGATATAAGCATAAATCAAACACTTTGTGCGAATTTTAATACAAAAGTTAAAATCTTTAGCAACGATTTAACGCACAAATACGTGCAAACACGACACATAAAATCCCATACCATCGTTTCGAGGATTCCCGGATCCCCCGTATGGAGGGAGCCTGCGCAGTGACTCCTTTGTTTCAGTTAGTTCTGGTTCATTATGTCATTTCTTTAAGATATGTAATCTCTTGTTTTCACCTTTTCAATCATTCCATAAGCCACTACTTGGGGCTATAACCGAGAACCGAGGGGTTCTTCGAACCCATTTTAATTATCGTTTTTTTCCCCTCACTGGGAATCCTCGAAACGATCGTATGGGATTTTTTGTGTTGTGTTTGC
This sequence comes from Maratus speciosus, assembly GCA_963932465.1. NCBI lineage: Eukaryota > Metazoa > Arthropoda > Arachnida > Araneae > Salticidae > Maratus > Maratus speciosus. The sequence goes on along the minus strand of OZ010797.1, from coordinate 248,011,737 downwards.
ACGTATTTGTGCGCTGCTACAAGATCAAGTGGATTATTTCTGAACTTATTAGGCCAAACGATTTGGCATAGTACTGGAAAAAAATATAAACAAATGTACCTCCAGAAAATATTTCTGAAACAGATCTCATAGAAAATCGAAGTGGAACTACCCTAGAACTTGAGGATATGGGCCTAATCGACCCATTTACGTAATCTATTTCATTCGATTCGAACCAGAATTTTTTTTATAAAGTGAATTAAACAAATGTCACAAATATCCAAGTTAAATAAATATGATAAACGGTTTAAAATGAAAATTCTGGTGTGAAATATTTTTATCAAGGTTGAGTAAAATTTCAACAGGGTAGGAAGGTTAAAATTTATAACTTGAATGTTCTTTTATGAACATACTGTATTTTAGTGCCTAAAGATTACCATTTTTTATAAAAACGACATAACAAATAGAAAATGGATTTTAAATAATTTCTTGAATGACTTTAAAAACTTTAAAATATGACACCCTTTAATGCACCATACTTCATTCCATAAATTTTATCTCTCTGTATTAAATACAACGATATTTCTTAGTGTAAAGATATCGGGTTTGGAGGCGGAATTCTATCTCAAACGTTGCGCCAGACTATCGGAAATCTTCTCTGCATCGTTTCGTCGTTCATCATCTATCACTTCGCCATTTTCATTATCTTTCCATTGTAAAATTATTCATTGTCGAATTGCCTTTCTTTCTTGGAACACTTGCCTTTGAATTTCATTGCGTACCGCTAACGCTTTTGAAATGGTGCTTTTTCTGACAGTCATTAATCATGGATGCTAGCAACAGCTTTAGAAATAGCTGAATTCAATTTATCTACATAACTTTATGTTGTTATGTACAGCAATAGCAGAAATATCTGTTGGCAGCTCACAGAGTATTCTATACAGTTTTTACACACTAATTGAATATTTCTTTTTAATTTATTCTTTCATTAAACTATTAGATTGACCTGTTTAAAAATTATAAGGATAGGGTCACGCATTATCTACAAAAGACTTTAAATTAAGACGTTCGGTATTTTTTAATTAATTATTTTTTTAATTTTATTAATTTAATTATTGATCTTGTATGTGCTTTTGATGATAATTTCCACCGCGTACATTAATTATTAACTGATATTAGCGGTCTCACATACCTTTGCTTTTTCCAGTTTTCAGAGTCTAACTTGTAATTTTCAGTTTAATTATAAATATGCTTAGATTTCGTTCCGTTTGGATGTCTAGTACTATTGCTAGAGACTGCTGAACATTTCAATTCGTATTTTAACAATCTGGTACATAAAGTCTAGCCCTCTTGCTGCGCAACCCGAGAGTTTCTCGGGCAACATCAAAGTATCAAAACTTGCGCAACACCAGATATAATCGGGGATGCATTTTTTCCGACTAATTAACCCACCTTGATCATTTCCACCAGTTACTTTTTATTGTAAATTTTGCCTTATCTAATTGTAGCATTTTCCCGATTAAATCAGACGAAAATTTCTGTTTCGAAAAGAGGGTGACAAAGGAATAAAAGTCCTTAAAAGACGCTCGTCGCGAAGGAGTTAAATACGCAATTTTTGAAGCTATTTTGATAAAACAATTACGCAGCGAGAGGGTTAATACAGAAACAATATTCTATATATTAATCGAGTCTTTTATTTGTCGTTTGACAAAGTGGTCTCAGATACCGTTCATAGTAGTTATTCGACAATTTTGTCACAGCAGTTAAGCGTTAACACCATGTGGCCAAGGCTATCAATAGCATTAACCAGGGACGATTCAAACTAAGCATACTCTATCTCACCAGTAATTTTTAATAATTGTTTAAATGGCGATGAAAACTAGTCAGAAAAACTGAAGTAAAAGAGTATTCCATAATCCCAGAATATGACACTGGGATTAACATATTGTTGACCATCAATTTTCTGTGAAAAATGCTTTTTAAAACAACAGCCAAGGCTCGCAGTGTTCCTAAAATTTTCAACTTTGCTAACAATATTTTAAAACGATAATCTTTAGATTATAATTTGGTTATAGGTGTTGAACGAATATACCACGAAGAATTTTTAAAATACTGGTAGCGAAGTGCGAAAATTTTAGATAAGCTGCGATCCCTGAATAGAGTTCTCACCTTCTTCTGAAAGTCATAAGCATGTCGTACCCGAAGTATGTGTACTGTGAGTTAATGGATGTATCAAACGTTAGCTTCGGCAACGTTTTTAAACATTATGAGAGCTTTTGAGAGGTCCTTCGATATATCAAAGTACTCAGATAGTCCAGGAGATTATGTCCACGAAATGGCAAGTTTTGAGTTATCGATAACGTTTTAATATCTTTAGTGAGTTTTGTTCAAAAAGTGTGAATTTAAAATGAATCTGGAAATAGATTTGCGAAGTTTTGTCAAATAGTTGTATTTAGATGAAAATATTTGTTTTTGACAGATGTGAATCTCATGTGCTGTATTAAATTGCAGTTTTTAAAAATCATTTTCATTTTATTAGGGGTACCGAAAAATTCTCTCGCATAATGTTCTTTCACGTCTACTTTTTTTTAATTCATTTTTTTTTCAATGGCATCACTTTTTTCAAATGGTACAATTCCCATTATTTTCCCCCATAATGTGAAATGCGAAAATTGTGGGAATTTTACCATTTCAAAAAAATGGTGCTAATTAAGAAATCATAATTTTTAAAAAGTAGGCGTGAAAGAACATTATGCGACAAAAATTTCCGGTACCCCTAATATATTATTTTTCTTTAAACTTTTACTTTTCAGAATATGAATGTCACCAGAGTAGAGACTTTTAACTGTTCTGCATTTGTTAAAAAATAAGTCGCTTTTCCAGCTGGATTTCTTTATAAAGGTACGTGCATATGAATGTAAGATGTGATTTTTGAGACTTTATGATCTCTGGTGGCAAATTTCTGAGCTGTTCCGAATTTTGTTCCCACTTTGTAAGTGGCAAGATAAGTTTAAAATGAGGGTTGCCAGTTAATTCTCTTGTTTTATTAATAAATTCTGAATTTAAAACAGAAATTCTGAATAGTAATTTTTGCTTTATTTCCGTGACATGTTTGCTCTTTTTTTGAAAAATTATTCTCTCGGTATATCTGATATAAAGTTTAATTTTGAATATAAAAAAAGGAAACTCTGGAAAAACAGTTTCAAATAGTTTTTAAATAAAAATGTTTTTCGACTCTACGGGGTTCCTGGTTATTAAATAAAAGTCTTTTAGATTTACAAGTAATTACTGTAGAAAAGAGTAGATTTTGTTATATTATTTAAAGTTGATCATGTTTCTCAATATTTTCGGAGAAGTTACCTTCGATAGTAGACCGGGAGCCGGCAGCACAGACAACCACCTCATCGAGTTGGAGGCTGAAATTCCAGAATTAGCTAAAACTCAATTCCCATATTAAAACGCAATCGGTCTGCCAAATCATATCTTGGTAGAAAGCACCTAAAAACCCGATTTTAGCGGTCGACTCGTAGTTTTACCATCGCTTTTTCCTGCACCCAAAGGTATGAAAACACGGCGGACTGGGAGCAGGAAAACACAATGGTAAACCTGCGAGTAAACCAGTATAATCGGGTTTTAGGTGTTTTCCACCAAAATATGACTTGGCAGACCGACTGCGTTTTAATATGAGAATAGGATTTTAGCTAATTCTGGAATTTCAGCCTGCAACACAATGAGGTGGTTGTCTCATGGTTCATACGCCTCCTTGAATTTTGCAGACCAGAAAATTTTTCGGCACCAGTATTATAGAAAATCTCTTTTTAAAAGAAGATGAGATTTTCATGATTTACCTACATTTCTTTTTCTATAAAAAGATACTGGTAGTTTACGTGGAGAAATAACGGTATCCGTACGATCCGTGTTCCTGTGCTGCCGCTCCCGGTCTATAGATGCAGGGTTGCTACGCTTCAGGGAATTTACAGACCAGGAAATTCTTCGGTACCAGTATTTTCTTATAGAAAATTTCTGTCTAAATAAGGCGAAATTTCGTGCATTTAACCTAGATTTATTTTTATATAAAGAAATTCTGATATGTTTCAGGGAAAATTACCTGAAGCGTGGCAACCATGAGATGTGTCAAGACATTTCACAACGTCGTTGTTACTTAAATTAATAGTGTGCAAAGTTTGTATTAAAGTCGAATTTTTCTCGAATTTTCCAGTGTTTCAGTCAAGTATTGATTATTTTTTTTTCTTTACCAAGCATTAAAAACTTTGTGGGGAAAAAAACTTTGTGTGTTTTTCCTTTACTTCCAGTCTGTTTATTTCATGATGCCTAATGTTCGTGCTAATTGTTCAGTGAGGTCTTTACAGAACATAAAAAATCTAAGTTAAATCATTAACTACAACAATTTTTCCTTCCGAATTTATCGGTTTAATTTCTTTAGTTTTTTTTTTTTTTTTTTTTTTTTTTTTTTTTGTGTATATGGGGCATTCTCACAATCTTTTGACTTTCATGTCCCTGATTAATAATTTTTATTTTTAATAAACTTTTTTGTGGGTTTTTTTTTCATATGCTGGGGAATATCACATTTTATGATTGAACGACAATATTAACGAGATAAATAAGTTTTGGACGATGTTGGGGGTTCAAATACCTGGAAAACTCCTATATGCCCCGTGTCCCTAATGCTGATTTTTACGTTTGGAGCTGTCTGGATAAAATTGTTTCAATAAAAATAATTCAATGTAATTTTTTTCTGAAAGTGGAACTATTGTTTTATATAAATACTAGCAGGATACACCCGCTACGCTGGTCTGTTTATCAAAATGACCTTTAATCAAACAAAATGTATCAGTGAATTTGATATCGTGATTTAAAGCAGTATGGAACCTTACCTAGAATGTCCTTTCGCACTGCTGAAAACGATGTGAACGCCATAGTGCTGACATATTTTCTAATCTGTAGACAAATTTTTCAGCTATTAAGGTCTTAACCCTTTTAGTTGATCAATTACAGTAGGATTTCGTAAAGATTGATGTACAATATGCAATATAATAAAACAAACCCTGACAAATTATTTAACTAATAATGCAAGCAAACAAAGTGACAAAATCCATCCAGTAAAAATTTTTTAAAGGCTGATCTTTCATATTGGGGTTCATCTGATTGGAGAATTTTTACCCATAATTCTATAACTAAGCAACGTAGTTTATTGTGTAACAATACACAATAAACTAAAACCTCCCCAAACATTATCTAATCAACAAAGCAAGTATTGTCAATATCCGCCATCTAGATTTTTTTTTAAAGTTTAATCTTTCATAATCGGTTTCACATGATTATGTAACTTTCCGACATTACTTTATGACTAAGCAACGTACAACAATATACAAAATACTAAAACCATATCTTAATAGGTGTCTAACTAACAATAGAATTCCTATAAAAATCCGTTCTGTAGAACATTTTAAAAATGCTAAACTTTCATAATGGGGTCCAACTGATTATAGAACTTTAAACCACATCTCTATTATTAAGCAATGCAGAAGGGTATAGTATATACTAAAACCCTGCCTGAAAAATTATCTAACTAACAGTGAAAATTCAATAGAAATCAATTCGGCTGAATCTTTTAAAAGGGCTAATCTTTCATGATCGAGCTCATCTGATTATATAACTTTAAAACATAATTCTATGTATAAGCAAAGTAGAACGATATGTTATATGATAAAATCTTCCCTAAAAAATTATCAGACTACCATTTCAATTCTCATCAAAATCCATTCAGGTGAGCTCAAGTTATATGCAACCGGGACGAATTTCCTTTTTTCATTTTACTCTCGTATATTAGTAGAAGCAGAAGTAGATAGATGATAAGAATATTGATTCTTAAAATTTAAAAAACTGCAAGTTATCTCTCGTTGTCGCTGCTGAATAATTTTAAAGACTTCAATCAGCCAGTATTGAGATTTACGATTATGTCTACAGCAAATGAATAAAATGTCAGGGTTATAATACCTGTGAATACAAACTATTATTGTATATGAAAACATTATATCAGTATAATTTATCATTTAAGAATACGGGCTGTTTAAACAATAAGATGAATATAAATATTTGTTAAAAATTTCAAAATAAGAAATATATTTGAGCTATATTTTTCTCATAAATACTTCATTTTCTATACAGTTTCATTACATAAAGAAGTACCTGCTAGTGCCCTGAAATTCGGCTGTTGGCACCGTATCTACAGCAGCTACATTCCGAATAAAGTAACTGAGAGTTTTTCAAAGATAATTATCCTATTTCCAGCATTTCTCGTGATGACATCATATTTAAGTAAGAAATGTAACTATTGAAAATATGGTTAACCCTTTAGTGCGCAGGTTTTCATACATGCAAACAGCAGTGTTTTGAATTTAACAGAATTTTTTTATTCGTATATACCTAATTCACACCAGAAAATTAAATTACCAATATTTGGTTTAATTAATAACAGACATTCCGTTTTTTTAAATAAAGCGAAATTAACCGTTTAAACTTTCTGGTGCAAAGTCAAATTCCCTGAACTACGTAATTTCTAGAACGAATTCTATCATGGGAATTAAAGGGTTAAAGGTTAAGTTCTATAAAATAAATTATTTTAAAAAATAAGGTTTTTGGAGGCACACTTTTTAAAATATTTACTAATTTGCGTTATTCTAGCGTAAAACAGCCACGCGACAGTAGTTTTTACTTATAACTGCAGATGTGCAACAGAAGAAAAGACTAACGTATTACATGAAAAATGTATCTCTGATTTATTTCATTTTTTTTTCAGCGTAATAAACCTTTCAGAGAATCATATATAATTTTTTCGAAACAAAATAAAAAATCGCGTATTTAGCGGTTAAAATATGTTCATTACTGTTGAAGGCACTCATGAAACTTTGCGGTCGACTTCAAACGAGTTAATATGTATTTTTTGACTGGTTATATTGATTAAGACGAAACTTGAGAATGTATAATTTTCTCTATTGTTAAGCTTTTACCAACATAATTTTCTCCAAACACTTGGAACTTAATCTTTCTGTGTGGCCACAGATCATGTACAATCGTGAAAAAAATAAAAATAAAATAAATACCTTCTATTAACTCAACAAAAAATTATTGTCGAAGAAAGTTACGGGTACAAAATGATAGGAAATAAAGTCTACTTTTAAATGATGTATATAGAATTTGCTAAGGGGGCCATCTACATACCAAAATGAACTCAAACGTTGTTTTTTCAAAAGCAAACCCAAGTTTGACACAATAAATAAATTCTACACACTTCAATTGGCCTAAAAACAAATTTTCATTAAATTGCTATGATTAGTTTCAGAGAAATTAATTATTTTAAAATGAGCATATGTTAGCGGCTGTATCAAATTAAAAGTTTAGTACTTGATTGTTGAAATGCTACAAAATGACTATGTCACTTTTATTAATCTATTATTTCTTGCCAATATGACCATTTCAAATGCTTAATATGTTCTGTTTACTGCCAGCCTAAATGTTTTAATAAAATGTGTAAAATATATTTTTCTCAAATTATGCTTATCGGCACATCATATACCGGCCATTAAACCATCATTTTGACGTTTTTTATTCATAAATTGAAAACTAGTTGGAAGGATAATTTGATATTGAGAATTTGCATAAAACAGGACTTAATAAATATAATTCTATCAAAAAAATTGTAGGTTGCAATTTATGTTATTTTCGAATATTCATTTCATATTTCATATTATAAAAAATTTAAAAGTACAAATTCAACTTATTTATGTTTGGCATTTTTAGTATTATAATCATGCAAAATATTTTCACATTAGGATTATAATTTCAGGAGATATTTATAAAAAAATTTTAAATTTAATTGAGCATTAGAAGCTCAAAATTCTGAATGTTCATAATTAAAAAACTTATCGTCCAAATGGCTTGATATTTCGTTTCTAGGCATAGTTTGAACCGAAGATGTAAAATATATTTCAAATTCAGATGTTTCCGTTGAATAAAACAAATTTCGATCTGGTTTTGTAGATATTTGTAGATAATTTGATAGATTGATTTGATTTGTAGATAATTAACAAATTTGTAGATACCTCTCTCGATTTTATGTACATCATTTAAAAGTTGACTTTATTTCCAATCGTTTATACGAGTAACTTTCTTGTATTTTAATTAGTTGCAGAGGTGTTAACTTTTTTCCCAAAACTGTAAGCTTTTAGGTAAGATACCATTATTTTGGTATAGGAACATCTGCCTTCGTTATTAAGACAAGGCGAATTTTTCTATAAGAAAATAATGGTATTAAATCTGAAAAATTCCCTGATCTGTAGCCATACTGATAATAGTATAGATTAATTACACGAGTTTCACATTTGCATCCTTTTTTTATTCAGAAATTCTAAATTCATACGAGAACATAAAAAAGTAGAATTTTTACTTTATGTAATCACGAAATGTCTGTCATTAAAATATCAAACATTACTATTGAAAAATATTGGCGTTAACCCGGAATTTCTGAATAAAAATCAACTTCTTCGAGTTTATTGAGAAGAGGCCAAATTGTCAAACCAGGAATAAACTTTCAGGGTTAATAATACGCGTCAAAATAAACAAATATCATGGCCTAATTATATTTTATCAGTTAGGAAAACAGGCTGTTTAAACTAAAATGTAGGCCCAAATTTTTTTCAAAATTTTACAGTTTAAAATACACATTTCTCATATGAACATTGCGTTGCATTCAGTCTGATTAAATATAGGAAGTATCTCGTAGTGCACTGTAATTTTATCGTTCACACCGTATGTGCTGCAGCTACATTCCGAATTAAGTAGTGTTTTTTAAGGGGACCTTCTACATTAGGAGACAAAAAAAAAAGCACTTTTTATGATTTTTTTGGAAGAAAACTGCATGATGGATCTTTTTGAAATTTTAACAGTTTATTGTACATATCTTAAGGTATACACAAGAATTATTTTTATTAGATTTTGTTGCTTTTACTCTAAGTTATAAATATATATGTTTAAGTGCTTTGGAAAATTTTGTCTGGACGGTGGGCATGATAGCGCCTTGTAGAATTATCTGAAACACAAAAATAATTTTTTTTCGTAAACTTCGTGAGTATTGCTTCTAGATAAATTAAAGGAACCCATACATTTATTTGGAAAAAGTTATGCAATGGCTGATTTAAAAAAAAAATAAAAAAATAAAAATAAAAATAAAAATAAAAAATCTTTCTTATTTGTTAACATTTTTTTTAATAATTTTCGTAAAAGTTTTAATTCCTATCGAAGGCAATTAAATAAGCTTTAATTTAAAAAAAATCAAGATGACCCATTGAGTAGTTCTTTTTTTTTTTTTTTTTTTTTTTAAATCTTGCCCACCCTGTCAAAAAATGAGGTTGAACATATTTGCTTATAACTTAGAGTAGAAGCAGCAAAATCTAATAACAAAATTCTTGTGTACACTTTAAGATAACAAAATTCTTGTGTACACTTTAAGATATGACCAATAAACTGTTAAAATTTCAAAAAGATCCATCGTGCATTTTGTTTTTACAAAAAAAAATCATAAAAAAGTGCTTTTTTCTTTTCCTAATGTAGAAGGTCTCCTTAAAAGTTTCCGGCACAGTGGTTCCACTCAGTGTTGGCAGTGGGCTACTTTTTTCAATTCAGATTTCTTGATTGACATCACTTTTTTGAAACGGTAAAATTCACTTTGTTTTTGCCTTAATTAATATGTAATTAAATAAGGCACATTTTACCATTTCAAAAAAGTGGTGCCATTCAACAATCTGATTTTTTAAAAAGTAGCCCATCTGCCAACACTGGTTCCATTGCGGGACCAACTAATTTTAATTCCAAATTTACAAACGGCACCAATAATATTTTAATAAAATTTTGCTTTTAAAATGAAAGTTTAGAACAACAGGTTTTTAATTGCTATGAAATTCGTTTGTAAATTCTGGTGTCTGTCAATCATTTCATCATTTTACGAACAGAATTTTTTTGTGCAGCCGCTTGAAGGGCGGTGGGATATAATATATGGAATGAAAAATTTTATTTTATTAAGTAACTGAAGAAAAGCTTTAACCTATTTTGAAATAAATTTATTTTTAACACTAAAACTACCGGAAATTTGAGTCAAGCTTTATAAAAATATTTCACACCAGAATTTTGATTTAAAACAGTTTAACTTTATTATTTAATGTTTTTGTTCTTTCTTTCTTTCAAACTAATTTCATAATCAAATTTCTGCTGTTTATTCAACAAATATTCATATTTTAGCCGGCTGTCGTTAGTTCCAGTGTTAAATTCTGGTGTCAGTCAATGATTTCAGCATTTTATGAATAGAAATACATTACCCCTGAAAGGGTTAATGCGAATGGTCGTCATATCTACAGTGTTCGTATGGGTCAGGAAGTTTTTCCAGGAGAACTGCCAATATATATATATATTTTTTTTTATAGAAAAATAAATATAGGTTAAATGCGCGAAATTTCGCCTTCTTTTAGTCGTATGAGGGGGCAAGCAATTGTGTTGCTATAATGCTTAATTCCCACCGGAAAATTGGAAAAAACTTATTTCAAAAGAAGGAAAAGCAATTTTTCAGCTGAACAGTGCTGAACAGTGAAGCAACGTTGAGGGGTTTCCTAGTTGCGATCAACTTAACACCCAGGCTGTAGATGAAATGTCTTATAAATATGAGTCGTAGGGAAAAAAAGAAGAGGTGTAGTTACACTACATTAAAGATTAATAACAATTAATGATAGAATCAAAAATCAAAAAATTAAAGTACTTAAAAATGAGATAATAATTAAAATTAAGAAGTCTATAGACTTAGAGAAGAAGATTGAATTTATAATAAATATAAGTATAGCCGTAGTTAAAAACTACTATAAAAAGGAAAAAAGAAACGTTGAAAATAATAAAAGTTAGCACTAGTTCAAAGTTTACACTCGCCAAACTTGGGCAGGATAAGCAATAAAGGAAGAGGCAAGCCATTTTAACAAAAAAAAAAAAAGCTATTTTCAGGAACCATATATTTTTAATTTACAAGTTAAGTAGATATACTATATAATATTTTAAGAATTTTATATTTTTCTTTTCTTACGAAAAGTTAAGTATTTTGAACGGTATTATGGTTCGATTTGAAAGGAATTCTGAACTAAAAAATCCAGCTTTTATTCAGTAAAGTTATAAAAATAATACTTGATTAAAATTTTCTGGTGCAAATCTTAATTAAAATTATGTGGGATATAACATATACCACTGCCCTTCAAGGAGTTAAGGAGAGGTTTTCTATAAGAAATTACTGGTGCAGAAGAATTTTCTGGTCTGCAAAATTCCAGGATTCTTACTACCCATTCTTACTACCTGTATCTAGCATTTCTCGTAATGACATCATTAAAAGTAGCGCCACTTCAGTGACAAAATCATAAAAAACGGTATATAGCAGTATTTTGTAACAGAAAAAATTTCCTGAATGAATCGCACGAAAGTTTGCTCGTCAAAACTCTGCATAATATATCTTTGCATAATCTTCATTACTGTTGAAAATTAGAGTAATTTATTTTTTCTCTATTTATTTCCTGTTACTTTGAATATTTCCTGAAAAAAAAAATGGATTTGCTTCTTTCAGGCAGTGTTGCCAGATTGGGAAATTTTTTGTCCCCAGATCGTTGATTGTCACCATTTTATTTTTTTTTTTTTTTGAAATAGAAATACAGTCGAACCTCTATTTAACGAAACTCTATTTTGCGAATTTCTCTATTTTGCGAATTTTTTCTTGGAACCAAGAGCATTTTACGAATTTCTTCGTAAAATAACCTCCAAATAGCGAAATGCATTCTCTATTTAACGAACTTTTTCTTGTGATATAATTTTTTTTTCTCCCCATTTCTCAAAATATTTCTCGACATTTCAAACTTATTCTTTGTTTAAACACATTTTATGGCTTTGAACTGGTTTTACGAGGCGTCTTCTTTGTCAGCAGTGAGAATTCGTTAAGTACGGAAGACGGAGCGACGATAATCCCTTAGAGTAATTTAAAAATATATGGATACAGATGAGAGAAAAAGAAGAAATTAACCATGATGTGCTGATTGATGATTGTATTTCACTTAATTCTGAAATTGAGAGCTCGAAAACGCTATCCGAATTTGATATTTTCGACTGTGTGAAAAATAAAAATAATACAGCAATGAATTGCGATGAAGACGACTATGATGATGAGGGAAATGTATATGATGCAGGAAATAACAAAAATTTAAATGATGAAATGCTAAAATCATTTGAAAGAATCCGACACGGATTATAGTTAGAAGAAAATACGCATGAAAGGGGTTTTGAGTGCATTGCAAAGATGCGAGGCGTATTATGAGAGAAAGCACTTTTTAAAAGAAAAAAAACTCATGCAAAAGTAACAGAGTTTTTCAGAAATTAAATTTAAGGACGCATATGTTAATGTATGGTTAAAATTATTTGTTATAATAATAATAAATAAGATAATGTCATTAAAATTCGTTAATTTTAATGTAAAACTATTTACTTTAAACAGAAAATACAGAGTATTTTCGGACAATGTTTTGTTTTCCTTGCAGATTTCAAAGATTTAAACAGAAAAAAGTATTAATGATGGATATTGGTGGGTAAAATAAATAAAAGAAATCGATATAATTTATAAAAAAAAGTTATTAATTACATTTAGTAAAAATATTTAGTGTTTATGAATTTAAAATCTGTTTTATGTAGTTTAAAGTATTTTAAAAGATGAATCTCTATTTAACGAATTTTCCATATAACGAACTTTTTCCCGCGATTTAGCGACTTCGTTAAATAGAGCTTCGACTGTATTTGGCTTATTTAGAAATAGATTAAAAATTCTGAAAATAAGGCGCATTATACTGTTTTAAAAAAGTGGTGACAGTCAAATAATCTAAATTTAAAAAGTCCCCAGTCTGGCAGCATTGCTTTTAGGGTGATCACCATTCGGGCAAATTTTCAGGGAAAATACTACAAAGAAGTTACCAAGCAGGCACATTTTAAGAATCTTTTTCATTCTTAAAGAAAAATTGTTCTTATTTAATCGCGAGATTATATAAGGCGAATATTTCTATAAGGAAATATTGGTATTTGCTATGAAAATACCCTGGCCGGTAGAAACCCTGTACCAACCACTATTTACTTATAGAAAAACTCGCCCCATTTAATCACGAAAATAAATAAGGTTAACTTTTCTATAAGAAAATACTGGTAATATGATAAGGTAAATTTATTTATAAGAAAAATACGGGTATTTCCCTGAAAAATGTCATTAGCGGTGGCATCCCCGATCAGTATTAGATTTATTTCTTGACTTTCGTGTCTTATTCATAAAATTGTATTATGGGTATTTTAATAAAAAGTCCATTTTCCGTAATGAAACTTTTGAGTACTACATTAATTCTCATAATAACTAGTAAGTTGTGGCAATCACAAAACTTTCTTCTATATAAATCACGTCAATTAAATCATTTAAATACTACATGGAATTACATCAATTTAGCACCAATTCATATCAAAGTATATCTGAATTTGAAGTTTGATGAAAATTCGTGCATTAGTTTTTGAGATAGAGCTATAGGAGAAATTCTGAAAAATGCAGCATAGCAGTGCCACCTGTTGAGTGGTTTGCTCCAAAACATAAACAGCACTAATTCATATCAAGGTATACCGGTATCTGAAATTTGTTGAAAATCCAAGCATTAGTTCTTGAGATAAAGCTATTGCGGAAATCACAAAATTGCAGCATAGCAGCGCCACCTGTTGCGCGATTTACACCAAAAGGTATAAAAGTCAACTCATGTCAAGGACTAACTGAATCTGAAGTTTTAAGAAAATCCGTGCATTATTTCTTGAGACAAAGCTATTACGGAAATCGTGTAAATGCTACAAAATGCAGCATAGCAGCGCCATCTGTTGGGTGATTTACACCAAAACGTTACCAGCACCAATTCTTATCAAGGAATAACTGAATCTGAAGTTTGATGAAAATCCGTGCATTACTTCTTGAGATAGAGCTATTGCAGAAATCGCGAAAAATGCAGTATAGTAGCGCCCCTTATTAGGCGATTTACACCAAAAACTAATCAACACCAATGTATATTAGGGCCTACTTGAATATAATTTTTTATTAAATTCCGTGCATTAGTTCTTGAGATAGAACGCCCACAAAATTTTTGTCATATACAGACAGACAGACTCACAGGCAAACATTTTGTAAAAATATGTTTTTCTCCAACGCGTGTAAATCCGTCGAAAACCGGAAGTCGAAAATTTTTACGAATCTAATACTTTCTTCTTGTAAAGATAGAAGAAAGTAAAAAAGGAGCAAGAGGTTATGAAGTTTTGCTTTTATGGCAGAAATTTAAATTATGTATTATGCATCTGCTGACTCGTGAAATATTTCATACATTTTACTTTAACTTCCATTCTTTGTTTCATATTAGATAGCAAAGCACCTAAAGCTGATTTTATCCTTAAAAATATGTCTGAATATTGAAAATCTGAGGCTTTTGCTATCAGTTTTTCATTATCTATCAAGTCACTGAATTTCTAGTTCCTTTTGATCGTAAGCAGATCCATTAGCAAATAGTTTTCCTTACTTGCAACATCGAACATAGAAATCTGTTTGTTCAGTAAAACACATTTTAAATGAAGTTTTTGACAGTGATTAATTATGCTTGAAAGATACATCTTTTGTACATGCTTGAATAATGTAAGGTGTTAAAATGATGATGTTACATTCCAGCTGTTTAATTGTTGCGCGAGGAAAAGTTTGAAACACTTGTTATCTTTTGTACGTAGCTAGACGAAAGTTACCCCGAAACTTTTAAGAAAGTTCTAATTTTCCTTTAAATTTGTTCTTTGTTTACATATAAGAAATAGTATTAGAATAAAATTTGTGGAAAATTATGAGTTAGAAAAATGATAAAATAACCGCATGAATAACACTAGTCAACCGTAATTTTGTATCTGATTTGTAACAAACTTTTTTTTTTTTTGTGCATTTTTGTGCATTTTTGTGCATTTTTGCATGTAGAAGCCGAGTCTGCTATCAGAAATTTTCTATCACGTCAGGATTTTACAAAACTTTAGAATTTAATTGTTTCATACTTGGTAAAATACGTGGTAACATGTTAATTATAATTTGCATTTTCTGGTAAAATGCTGTAACATGCGATGTCGGGATCGCAGATTAAACACCAGAAAGAGAAATTAAAATTACTATTAAATAACTACTGGAAGATATCTGGTATTTAAAATGCCATTCCGTCATCACACATGGCCCTGATCGTAAAATAACATGTCTGAAAAAACATTATTTGGCAACCAAAGAATTTTAAGATTAAAAGTTAAATATGATCAAAATCATTAAATAAGAAATATGTTGCCATTGAAAAAAATCCGATTTGGAAGCTGAAAATAAAAATGTAAATAACTCACCAGATATGGAAGTTGCTGAAGATAATTCTTTATTTAAACAATACTTATATGCACCGAATGAATTATATTAAATAATAATTATGGTATCAATCTATACTATTAAAATCTGTGCGCGTATGTTTGTAACCACAAAAAGTCGGAAACCAAAGGGCGCAGGGCTACGAAATTTTACACAGGTGTTGCTGGTAGGAGGCCCATGAACGATTGGGGCAAAAAATTCGAAAAAAACTTATATTTAACCCTCTGGGCTCCAACTTGTGTATTTTAATCTTTTTGTTCTAACTGAGCCCCTAATTAAGTTTGACTTGAAATTTTGCATACTTAAAGCTGAATTCCTCACATCAAACGACAAGTCATAAAATTTTTAAAAAATCTTATATTTAACTTTCTGGGCTCTAACTTGTGTATTTTAATCTTTTTGTTCTAACTGAGCC
Source organism: Maratus speciosus (assembly GCA_963932465.1). Lineage (NCBI taxonomy): Eukaryota > Metazoa > Arthropoda > Arachnida > Araneae > Salticidae > Maratus > Maratus speciosus. Next base: position 247,995,811 of record OZ010797.1, on the reverse strand, counting down.
CCTAATTAATTTTAAGACTTGAAATTTTGCATACTTATAGTTGAACACCTCACATCAAACGACAAATCCTAAAATTTTGAAAAAAGTCTTATATTTAACCCTCTGGGCTCCAACTTCTGTATTTTAATCGTTTTGTTCTAACTGAGACCCCAATTAAGTTTAAGACTTGGAATTTTGCATACTTATAGCTGAACACCTCACATCAAACGACAAATCATAAAATTTTGAAAAAGTCTTATATTTAATCCTCTGGGCTCTAACTTGTATATTTTAATCTTTTTGTTCTAACTGAGGCCCTAATTAAGTTCAAGACTTAAAATTTTGTATACTTATAGCTGAACACCTCATATCACACAGAAAATCCTAAAAATTTCAAAAAGTCTTATATTTAACACTCTCGGCTCTAACTTGTGTATTTTAAGCTTTTTTTTTTTTTTTTTTTTCTAACTGAGCCCCTAATTAAGTTTAAGACTTGAAATTTTGCATACTTATAGCTGAACACTCACATCAAACGACAAATGATAAAATTTTGAAAAAGTCGTATATTTAACCCTCTGTGCTCTAACTTGTGTATTTTGATCTTTTTGTTCTAACTGAGCCCCCAATTAAGTTTAAGACTTGAAAATTTACATACTTATAGCTGAACACCTCACATCAAACAACAAATCCTAAAATTTTTAAAAAGTCTTATACTTAACCCTCTGGGCTCCAACTTGTGTATTTTAATCTTTTTGTTCTAACTGAGCCCCTAATTAAGTTTAAGACTTGAAATTTTGTATATTTACAGCTGAACACATCACATCAAACGACAAATCATAAAATTTTGAAAAGCCTTATATTTAAACCTCTGGGCTCTAACTTGTGCATTTTAAGTTTTTAATCTAACTGAGCCCCTATTTAAGTTGAAGACTTGAAATTTTGCATACGTATAGCAGAACACTTGCGATCATACGAAAAATAATAAAATTTTCAATTTTATGATGAAAAGCCCGGTGGGTACTTTTCTAACTTTTGCCGACACCACTTTGACCACTCTTTCATATTATGCACATAGTCTTACATATTTCAGTTCCACACTTTTTACCGCCGGGGGGCGCCTACCTATCTCGGGTGCTATAGACCCGATCCCCTCGACAAATATACCTATGGATAGGTTGTAAAACGGATTTTCGTTCGGATAGAGGTTTGTGTAGAATAGAAAGCGCCCCCTGGTTGCGAAATGTGGAACTAACAGATTTCGCAAAAGGATAAAGTGTTTTGAAAGGAATATTAAACGAAACCCTCTGTGCGATCTGTGATCACACTTACCCACTTGTTTTTCAATGCAGAGAAGAATACAAGAGGAATTTATACTCACTGTTGTCACAACAGCAAAGCAATTTTGGAATCTCTTCAACCATATCCAGATCAGATGAAACAGCTTATAGATGGCAGTGATAGATCGTCAGCTCACTTTAACGAACGCATAAGGTCATATAACAGTGCGTTGTCTTTTGCCTCTATGGGTGCTCATGTTACACCGCCCCCACATACTGGCCTGTATTGTTTTAGAATCCATGGACAAATTTATCATAATACTTCTCATCTTCATCCATCTGAAGTAGGTCAGGAAAAATATGGTCAATTGTATGCATAGGATTCTGATATATCACTGCGGCAACATATGAACAGTAGAGAAAATTTTAAATGTAAAGAAGAAATCATAAGCAAGCTTGACGATGTTATCAGTCGAGTTAACCCTTATGCACATGCTTTTAAAATGCTTCATGAAATGGAAGAACGATTCATCGCAGAAAAAGGACCTGGAGCAGCTGAAAGCGTGTGTATGTATATATGCGATAAAAATTTATCAGCGAACCAGCATCGAGGCAGATACAATGCACCAAAGTCAAATGAGATAGCCATGGTTTTCCATAGTTCGGATGGTGCACCACCTACCAATAGGATATCCGGAGGGTAATCAACTGTGTAGGATAAATTCCTTGAATCCTAATTGTGGCCCCATGACTTATGTTTTATTTTTCCTACATGGCTAAAAGGGTTAGAGTGTGCATGGCTCGCAGCGTTCCTAAAATTTTCACACTTTGCTACCAGTATTTTAAATCAAAAAATTTTCGTGACGAATTTATTTAACATCTACAATAGAATTTTACAATAAATATTATCGTTTTAAAATTGCGGTAGGAAAGTGTGAAAATTTTAGGAACGCTGCGAGCACTGAGTGTGGATGCTGGATGTTCTGAACTTCAATTTTACAGTCACAGGGCTGTCAGTGAGAAGAAATGTTTTCAATCCCATACTTTATGGTGGAAAACTTGCAGCAGTATTGCGTCGATGCTTATGTCAAGGTTGAAGGAAACCGTCTGAATTACATCCGCTCTAACAAGAAAACATTAAGAGTAGAATCTTACTTAGGGTTAGCAGATCACCCTAATGCTCTAGCAGAACAATCTGGTTTGAAACCAGGTGTAATGGTTATTTTGCCATCTACATTCATAGGAAGTCCCAGAGTCATGCAGCAAAATTATCACGATGCGATGACAATCGTTAGAGAATTTGGTAAGCCTGATCTTTTTGTCACCCTAACGTGCAATCCAAATTGGCGAGAAATCAAAGGGAACCTTTTCCCAGGACAAAAGCCTCATGATCATCCAGATTTAGTGGCATGCGTGTTCGATATGAAGAAGAAACTAATGTTGAACGTTCTTAAAAAGAGCGACATTTTGGGACGCGCAGTCGCGAGATACATGTTATTGAATTGCAAAAGAGAGGATTGCCACACATGCCCCTTTTACTCATTTTCACTGATGATGATAAGATAAGAGATCCAGCCACTATTCACACCATCGTCTTTGCTGAATTATCTGATTCCACAAATGAAAATGGATTGCACAAAATTGTCAAGGCTACGATGATTCACGGATCATGTGGCGTCATAAATCCAAACTCATCTTGCATGGAAGACGGCGTTTGCTCAAAGGGTTATCCAAAAGAGTTCAGAAATAAAACGGCTGAGAATGTTGATGGTTACCCAATGTATAGACTGCGTGATGATGGTAGTCACATATTGATAAAGGGAAATGACGTAGACAACCGTTGGGTTGTTCCTTATAACCAATAACTCACAAAGAAATACAATACCCATGTTAATGTCGAAATATACAGCTCTGTTAAATCCATTAAGTACATTTTTAAGTATGTATACAAGGGTCATGATTACACAAAAGTTGTTTTTGAAAATAACTGTGAGGGATTCGTAGTGTGGGATGAGGTGAAGAGTAATTTAAATGCTCGATATGTTTCGGTACCAGAGGAAATGTGGCGACTTCTTGAAAAGCCCATACAGGACAAGTCGCATGTTATTATTAGATTGCCGGTGCATCTACAAGATATGCAATCTGTGTATTTTAGGGAAGCGGGAGAACGTGAAGCTTTTGAAAGAGCAAGTAATAAAGACACCATGCTCACTGCTTGGTTTCTACTTAACCGGTCAGATCATTCAGCAAACATCGATCTCTAAACAGAAATTCCAAAGCACTTTGTATGGAAAGGCAATGTGTGGCAAAGGCGTGTTAGATTAGGTGACTACATAGTATCAAAGATGTATTCTGTAAGCCCAAAGGATACTGAGCGATTCCATTTTCGTATGCTGCTTTGTCATGTTCCCGGTGCCAAGTCTTTCGAAGAGTTAAGGACGTATGGGGACACTATCTATGAAACATTCGAGGGTGCATGCCGTGCTAGAAATTTATTAGAAGATGATGATGAATGGCAACATTGTTTAACAGAAGCATGTGGTTTTGAAATGTCGCCCAAATGGAGACAACTGTTTTCTTTCATATGTGTCTTTGGCAATCCAAATTCACCGATTTAATTATGGGAACAATTTAAGTCAGAACTCTCAGAAGATTTTGCTCGCCATCTGCCGCTACAGGAGAGTAGACATAGAGCCCTTCAAGACATAGCCAATCATCTACGCATACACAATATGACACTTCATAGGCTTGAATTGTCTGAACCCTAAAGCCTGGAGAACTCTGTGGAAGGCGATGTCTATGATTTACAAGAAGAAAGAGCAGAGGGACAGCGATTGTTAAACATGCTAAATCCGGAACAACGTATAATTTTTGATGCTGTCATTGAAAGTATTCAAAATGATTATGTTACTGCCGCTAAGGTATTCTCTGTCAATGCTTTTGTGGGATCAGGAAAAACATTCCTATTCAATACTTTGCTGTATCACGTCAGAGGAATGGGATATACTGCTATTCCCGTTGCATGGGCGAGCATCGCATCTATACTCTTAAAGGTGGAAGAACTGCACATTCTCAATTTAAATTACCAGTCTTCATATTGGATAATTCAGCTTCAAAAATTCGGCAAAATACATCTGAAGGAAGATTACTGCAAATTGCTAAGCTCATTATATGGGAAGAATGTACCATGACACCTATTCATGATTTGAATGCTGTTGATAGAACTCTGCGAGGTTTGGTTGGCAAGGATGTCCCTTTTGGAGGCAAAGTGTTTATTCTTGGAGGTGACTGGAGACAGATTTTACCTGTAGTTATTCATGCAAACAAAACACTCATTTTTGAAAGCTGTATCAAGAATACTTCTCTCTGGCCAACATTTCGACAGTTCAGTCTGGCTACAAATATGCGAACGGAGTCGGAGAACTTGATTTCGTGGAATGGCTCATTCGCCTGGGGGATGGTCTGTTGACTAATGATTATGAACTCGGAGAAGATATTATTGTAACACCTCCAGAATGTTTAGTGCAGGATTCTATAGTGGATGATAATTTTGATTTGTCTGAAATTGTTTTTGATAATCTTTCGGAAAGAGCCATTTTGTGTCCTAAGAATGAGGATTCTTTGAAATTGAATGAGGAGGTTTTCTGAAAAGTACCTGACGAAGTCAAGTCTTATTTTAGTGCTGATACAATACTTTGGGATGATGAAGAAGAACAAAATAATTTTCAGATGGATTTCATCAACAGTTTAACACCTTCTGGAATGCCACCACATCAGTTAAATCTTAAACTTGGCGTTATTGTTATGTTGCTTAGGAACATGAATCCGCTCAGTGGTCTCTGTAATGGAACACGTTTAATAGTCAAAAGGTTGTCGTAAAATGTTATAGATGCAGAAGTTTTGACAGGACATAAGAGAGGCGCCCGTGTTTTCATACCGAGGATCCTGCTTACTCCGTCGGATACCAGTTTACCTTTCCAGTTACGCCGCCATCTGTTTCCACTTAGGCTCGCCTTTGCTATGACTATCAATAAATCTCAGAGTCAAAGTTTGGAAAAGGTTGGAATCTATTTGCCCTATCCAGTTTTCTCACATGGAATGTTGTATGTAGCCTTTTCAAGAGGAACTTATAGAGAATGTCTACGTGTTTGGGTCAAGGACGGACCAAAACAAGGAAAACTTTTGTCACATTTTGATAAGGTACTTACACAAAACATTGTCTTTCGTGAAGTTTTAGCTTAAGTCGCAACTATTTTGCTTTATTGTAAAAAACAAACAACCAAAAATGAGTCTACTTCACTTTACCTCATGGGTGACGTGGAAAACAATGCAAAGATTTTTCATTTTAAAAGAACTTTTTAAAATTTTTTTTACAGTGACGATGTACATTCCATTCTTTCTTACAAATTTTTGTTTAGTTGTGTAAATATTGACTTCACAACTGATTTCCTAAACTTTAATTTAGTTGTGTAAATACTCACTAAAAAACGAGTCTACCACAATTTACCTCATTGGTGATGTGGAAAATAGTGCAAAGATTTTTTATTTTAAAATAATTTTTTCTAATTTTTTGCAGTCACGGTGTAAATTTTATTTTTTCTTACAAATGTTTGTTTGGTTGTGTAAATATTGACTTTATAACTGATTTTTACATTCCCAAACTTTAATTCAGTTATGTAAATACTTACTTTTATTTATTTTTTAATACATAACTGATTTTTTGTGTACATACTTATTTCATATTGGTTTTGTATTTACTGATTTTTAATAGACATAACACATTTTTATATTCATAAACTTTAGTTTGATTGTACTGTTTTTTATTTTTAATTTTGGTTTTAGAATAAAATTCATCAACTCCCGTGCGTAGAACGGGATAAACAGCTAGTATGTATTTATTTTCCGGGCCCGGAATAAAACACACATTTGTTGTGAAGAAAACATATTAAATTAGCATTACTCTAAGCACACAATCTTATCAAAATTGATGAAATTTTTGTTGGTAAATGATTCGAGAGTTCACCATTGCAAACTTTTCATACTATATCCGAACTTTATATTATGTCCATAGTTCAATACCAGAGTTCAGTATTGAAGAAATTTTAGAAAATTGCGTGAAGTAAAGAAGGAGGATAAATTCTGTCACTGAAGAAACTCGGATTTCAAATCGTTGAAACAAAGGGCCAGACGCACTGCTGTGGCTGCACTATTGTCATGGAGGCCGATATCGATAAAAAAGGAAATTTGCGGACACTAGGACGCTCAAAACTAGATTGTCCCAAAGATAAATTATTAAACCTAAATAGGGAAAATGTAACAAATGCATATAAGGAAATGAATAGACTATGTAGGTTAAATCCTTCATTTGCATGTAAATGTGATCTGCTACAAAAAGTAACTATCGAAACATTCAGCACTGTCATCAAGAAAGACATCATCCTCTTTTGAAAAATAACAACATTGTTAATATTAAGGCCCCTGTCCCCGAAACTCGTTTCTCGAATTCGATCTCCTTGAATTTTAGTTCAAGATATCTCCTGTAGGGAAGAGCTGGGCTTTGGGAAAATTTTGCATCCAATCACAGTGAATAATATTTGCTAGGCTGTCAATTTATAGTGATATATTTAAATGAAGGCATGTTTTTTCAACACCCCACTTGACGGAGTATTGGTTTTGTCCCCCCCCCCCCACACACACACACACTTCTTCTATGACCGCAACACATGTGTCCGTCTGCAGTAACCCCTCTAGTATTCTGTCAAGGAAATTTTTCGCCTCAGAATCCACAGAGAGACAGTTTCTGCTTGTAGGTAAAAAAGAGTTTATTTCAAAATGAAAAGAAGAAGAACATTTTCTTTCTTTTAATTTAAATAACGTAACAAGGGAAATTAAATAGTTTCTTAGAATATTTTATGAGGCACAGTACCATAATTTCTTTTTTATTAGTTATATGTCTAATTAAATAGCTAATATAATAAAATTTTATGTTTTCATAGTTGTCATTTTTTTAAAATATACAAATATTTAAACTTCCCTAATATTTAAACTTTTAAATAATTTTAATTGATAACACTTATACAAACGGTTCTATACAGTTTGTTTCTAAACGAAATGTACAATCTGTGTAATACGCATCAGAGAAAAAAAATGTGTAGTGAACCAAGTTTCCAATGTACTTACTTGGCAAGAAGTTTTATTCCAAGCTTAACTCAGATTTTTCAATCATAAATTTAATGATAATCAAAATGTTTTATCGAGATTTTCATCAGAATAAACTTGTTTTGTGTAAAATGTGATACTAACATGGAAATTGTTGGAAATGCATTATCTTTCGGTCAGTAACATCGTGTATACAGACGGAAAAATTACCATACAAATACGAAAAATCGCTAAAATTCGCATTAAAAATCTCTAAAAATTCAAAAAACAGCGGCGGACAACGTTTACTATATTAAGCTAAATGTTGAAACCGCATTTCTTTAATGAAGGTCAAGAAATCGTCGTAAAACGCGAAAAAAACTCTACAAATCGCATTAAACATCGCAAAGAATTAAAATACTTCTATATGAATTCCGAATAAATTTTATTGAAAAGAGGGCAACATTTACTATGCAGAAGACAAATATATATTTCCTATAGTAGGCTTTGTAACATTCTAATTCCTTTTACAAATGTCAAAAAAAAATTGCCGCGAAACAAGAAAAAATCCCCAAAATCGCAAAAAAATTTTCAAAAAATTGTTCTGTGAATTCCGAATAAACTTTATTCAAAAGGTAGCAACATTTATTACATTGGGCCAAATGATTAAAATCGGAATTCCTTTTATTAATTTGGAAAAAACGCAGCAAAATACAAAAAGAAAAAAAAAAAAAAAAAAAAAAAAAAAAAAAAAAAAACACTGCTAAAAATTCAAAAAATAGCAGAGGACAAATTTTTTTGGGCTGTTGTGCAACAGTTTTGTGCTCGTATTACCTCATAGTTTGTGTTAAATAATCATGAAAGATTTTTTAATCAGAAATATTATGTTTTGTTTAAGTATAGACCGAAACCGATTTCCGGTAATATTCCTATTGTCAGCCAAAAACGAAAACGAAATTGTCAAAAGAGAAACGTTGAGTAATTAATGCATGCATAGAGTAAAAGTGCCCATATTTCGGACCCCTCCTAATTTCGTCCCCCTTAACTCCTCGCTTATGTGAAACTGGCGCCACTTATGACGAAATGCACAGGGAACGGGAGGAAAAAAGAGTCAGTGTTGAATGTTTCGTTCACCAAGACGCATACATGAATTAAAGATTGCGGATTTCCTATTTTTAGAAGGCCTGAATTCTTATTACGTCGTTTGTAGAACGTTATTTACTGTACTGTAAGTATTTATTTCTTATTCGTTGCATGTATTTTATGTTGGTGAGATGCTGACAGTAGCATACAGTGAGTTTTAGGACGCCCAGTTCATCTTACAGGAACTGAAGCTCCGTCATAGTGGTAAAAAGCGTGGTTCCAATTTCGTCCCCCTTGCAGTTCTTATTTTCGTCCCAGGGACGAAATTAGGAATGCTTTTTATTGACATTTTCTTTTAATCTTTTCCACATGTTTGCATGGCTAATGTTTGTTTATGTTATTCTTCCATTGATAATTAGTATATTTCTTTGTGCCTTACTTTAATGTAAATTAATTACTTACTCATTTAGAAATAAATTTTGATTTAGTTTTAAGTTAAGCCTCGGCGTATTGAATTTTTTAGGGGAGACGAAATTTGGACCATTTTTTTCATTTGCATTTTTTAGATACTTTTGAAAAAAACAATTTTTCTCATTGTTAAAATATTTTTGTACAATATTTGCCTATGTTTCCATGTTCGTAGTCTATGTAAAATCCAAATTTGGTAGATTTACACTGAAAATTACAACTTCTAAGGGCCTAAATATGACTGAAGGACGATAATAGGGCACCTTACTTTATATAAAATGTACTTCTATTAATAGACAAGTTTAATAACATTTATATAATGCTTTTCTTTATTTATATTTCAAAGTACTGTCGTTGGCATAAAAGTTTGAGAGATACTATAAAATGTTTTCTACACAAATATTTTGTGTTATGTTATATACATAAATATTTATTAATAATACGTGTGGCGCAATATGGCTCGCTGAGTCTCTAACCAAAACTTTTTATTTTCATATAAAATAAAATGTAATTATTTCTTCAGGGACACAAAATTATTTTCTATTTGTACGAATTTCATCTAATTGAAAAATGTTTTAGGTAACATGTCATAATGAAAATTTTCGCCCTTTTTTCTTAATTAAACTATTCCAGATTATTATAATATCTACCTTTTTTACTTATCTTTAATACTCTCTTAAATATCTTGTATCTTTTTTTCCATGCTTTAAATGCGTATTCTTTTATTATTCTAAAAACCTTAAATCCATTCGTCTAATCTTATAAAACCCCATTGAATTACTTTTTTTTTTTTCATTTTATTCTGAAACTAAATTTTTTTTTGTTTCAAATGTATTTAATATCATTTGTTCTCTGATGTTCTATTTCCCATATTTCCTTGCCGAGCCCACCAACAGTTGTTTACGTTATAAAGCTGATGCGAGAATAAAGAGTTCATCATCGACGTCACACGTACCTCCTCCATTCCCCGAAGCTATGTCCTATCATATCCTGCCTTTCGTTGCGTCCTCCCGGTTATTTTTACGGGTTTGGTTCTTTCACTTGTAATGTGTATTCGTACGCGTGTCTTTTTCGCAAGTATTTAACCTGTTGCATTTGCTGGGAGACAGAGAATATTACGATTATTGATTTGCTTAAATAAGACATGCCACCTAGAGAGCTTTGGTTATTGTTTCTTCGTCATGCTCTTCTAATATTTAACATCTAGTGGTTTACATTTTACGGCGTAGCAACGACCCGAATATGGGTAGCATCTAGTGGAGTTGGTGTATTTTATGATCATCTAATAAAAGTTTGATGAATCTAAAGGCTTCAGTTATTATTTTCCGGGAAACTACGAATGGAATTCGGCCTGATCTTCCACTCTTAACCATGATTTTACTACTGCAAAACTTTGATTTCTCTGTTGAGAGAGACGAGTGTATGGCTGCTCCCTAAGACCGATATGTTTATATCATACTAGTGAAAACGTATCATACATACATCGATTTATCTTTTAAGATGATTCTTGTAAACGATCATCTGTTATTCTAGAAGTTTCTGAAAGAGTATTCGAAAAAATCTGCAGTTTCAAACTAAAAATTTTCTATTACGGTTAATTCTGCAGTTTTTAATGAACACGTGAAAAGCGTCTTCAAAATTTAGTCCTATATACAATTCTTGCTTTATAATCTGCATTCACGTCTTGACTCCGTCACGTCTGATAATTATAAACAGTAAAGGTCATAACAATATCCTCCTGAGACCTAGCATCCATTTAAATGGATGTTTTGCTTTCTCTTTCTATTGTGTTAAATTTCATTGTAGCAATCTAAAACAAGTTGGTTTTGGTAATGTATGAATCAAAAATCAACATTCAGCTTTTGGATTTTGGATTTTGGCAACAGTAAATACTTTGTTTACAAAATGGCGTAATAAATGAGCCAAGTTGGAATTCTACGTTCTGCTGGTAATTTTCGTTTTTATGTTATTTTAATTTGTTTAAACTATTTTTATTTTGCAATTTTAAATCAGATGTTAATACTTGCCTTATGTTCTTTATAATAAATTCTATTCTTTCCCATACTTCTCGCATTTTTTTAATTACTTTAAAGCGAGTTATGGCCTGAAAATCCATTTAGATGGTATTTTGCTGCAAAACAAAATTAAAAAATCGAAATTTATTAATTTCTTTTAAAACGTCATTTTTGATGCCTATTTGTTGAAAAAAACTCATATTTAAAAAAAAATTATGCATTGCATTTTGCTTGGGTCTGAGGAGGATATACATAGAGTATCTGATTTGAGCCGGTACAGTTCAAATCAATGAGAAATGTTGAAAAATTCCGAAGGAAAAAACGAGATTTTCGGAATGCTGATATTTCGGTTAAGTTTCGGTCCGACCGAATTTTTAGCATCATTTTCGCGGAAAATTTGTTTTCCGCAAAACTCAAATTTTGAGCCGAAAGCGAAACCGAATTTTCGGTCGATCTTGAGTTTTGTTTGTGTTTCAAAAACAGTCCATTTTTGTCAAATATTTCATATTTCCAAATAGCGTCATAAGACGAAACGCAATTTTATATCTTAATTCAAACATAACATACATAATGTGAACTTTAAAAGAATCACTGTTATACTTAAAAGGTGACTAAAATAATGGAAAAGATGTTTCAAGTTAAAATTATACATTTTACTTAAAATTTCTTAGTACTTTCAAGCTTTTACAAGCTATCATCAGATAATATTTTATAGCTAATTGTTGTTACTTTCTTCTATCTTTACAAGAAGAAAGTATTGGATTCATGAAATTTCTCGAATACCGGTTTTCGACGGATTTTCACGTTTTAGGGGTCAGAGAACCAGAAAAACATGTTTTTACAAAATGTCTGTCTGTGTGTGACACAAATTTTGTGGGCGCTCTATCTCAAGAACTAATGAACGGAATTTAATAAAAAAATATATTCAGTTAGTCCTATAATAAAATAAATTGGTGCTGATTAGTTTTTGGTATAAATCGCTCTTCAGATGGTGCTGGTATGCAGCATTTTTCACGATTGCACAATAGCTCAATACCCAGAACTAATGCACGGATTTTCATCAAACTTCAGATTCAGTTAGTCCTTGACAGGCATTGACGTTTTGTACATTTTGGTGTAAATCGCTGAACAGATGGCGCTCCTATGCTGCATTTTTTGCGATTTCCGCAATAGCTCTACGTTGATAGCTAATGCTTGGATTTTCAACAAACTTCAGATTCATGTATACCTGGATAAGAATTATTGTTGTTTATGTTTTGGTGCAAAGCACTCAACAGGTGGCGCTGCTGTGTTGCATTTTTCAGAATTTCCACTATAGCTCTATCTTAAGAACTAATGCATGAATTTTCGTAAAACTTGAAATTCAGATATACTTTGACATGAAATGGTGCTAAATTGATGTAATTTCTTGTATTATTTAAATGATTTAATTGACATGATTTATATAAAAGAAAGTTTTGTGATGGCCACAGCATACTAGTTTTTTTATTCAGATACGACACTTCGTTTTGAAAATGAGAGTAAATACTTCACTTCGTTTTGAAAATGAGAGGAAACACGTCACTTCGTTTTAAAAATGAGAAATCTTGAAAAAGCTTATGTAAGTTTTTTGAAAACCATTTACCACATTCTGCATACGTTTTAACATCTACTAGCAACTTTATTGATAAAATAAAAGATCTAACAATTACTGAAAAAAGCAAACTTGCAAGTTTAGATATCATATCATTGTATATCCTTTGATAATGCGCAAGAAATCAAATATTTCATCGAAAACTCGAAACCAATATCACATATACATATAAGAAACACAATAAAATCAGGTTTAAACCTCATTACAAATAAAAAAGTTTTTATTTTTAACGGGAGATATTATAAACAATTAGAAGGAGCTCCAATGGGCCCTCCTATTTATGTGCTTTTTGCCGAAATTAAAGTAAGAATGTTAGAAATGAGGATTTTAACTGACCTTAATCTAAAGCCCAGAGTATGGTGTAGATTCGTAGACGATATTTTTATTGTTTAGGAGCCTATCTCATACATGTTAATACTTCCTGAAAAATGCAGCATATCAGTACCACCTGTTAGATGATTTACACCAAAATCTAATTATCAACAACTTTGACAACTTCTAACTGAATCTGAAGTCTGATGAAAATACATGCATTAGTTCTTGAGATATAGCTATTGCGGAAATCGTGAAAAATGCAGTACAGCAAGGTCACCTGTTGGGCGATTTACAACAAAAACAAGTAATATAAAAATTTTGTTTTTAAAGTCAATTCCTACTTAGGTCATCAAAGAAAAATTTAATTTAAGCCCTTAAGCTAATATTAGTTTTTGTTGCATTAAAATATCTCAATTTGTCGATTTTCTATAAGCAAGTAGGTTTACAATGGGACTCTATGGGAATTCCACGTTGGCGTCACCTTTGGCGATATATCGCCAAGTTGGCGACAGAACAGGGTCCCCCCCCCTATGGTAACCCCTTATTGAAAATATTTTCATTGATCTTCAATAACCAATGGCCGCCATTTTGTTTCCCATGCAAAACTAAAATTAATTAATTTAAATTTAATTAATTAATTAATATTTGAAAAAACTCTATTAACATCAATTTTCATCCAGTTCAAGTTTAAAAAAATTTATTTTAACATGATAGGATGAATAATGAGTATTTTATTAACGATTGAAAATTTGAACACGATAAATATATAAATAAATAAATATAGGGAGAGTGTGAGCTAATAGTAGGAATTTAATTAAACAGCAATTGCAATAATCATGAATAATGCAGCTTAGCAGTGTTTCATGTTGGGCGATTTTCACCAAATTGTAATCAGCACCTAACTATATCCTGGACTAACTGTATCTGAAGTTTTATGAAAATCCGTGCAGTAGTTCCTGAGATATTGTAAAATCGTGAAAAATTGCGCATAGCAGCGCCACCTGTTGGGCGATTTTCACTAAAAATTAATCAGAATCATTTTATATCAAGATCTAAGTGAATATAAAGTTTTGTGAAATTCCGTGCATTAGTTTTTGAGATAAAGCGCCCACAAAATTTTTGTCACATACAGATCCACAGAGTGACAGACAGAGTGACAGAGCGACATGGTGACAGAGTGACAGACAGACTCACAGACAGATATTTTCTAAAAACCACCAAATCGTATTCAGGACATTCTAAAACGTATAAATCCGTCGAAAACCGAAAGTCGAGAATTTTCACGAATCCAATAATTTCTTCTTGTAAAGATAGGAGAAAGTAATAAATGAGTTTAATGATAATATAAAATTCACTCTTGAAATTGGGTAAGATGGAAGTTTACCTTTCTTCGACGTTAACATTCTACTGCCCATGGTAGCCTATTTGCTAACATCAGCGTTCACAATTTAATGGATATTTTTATTCAGATATTCCCACCAGAAATTTAAAATGCGAATTTAAAATAGAAATTTTTAATTAACTAATAGCAGACATTTCGTTATTAAATAAACCGAAAGTTGCTATTGGATTTTCTGGCATGAATTCCGATTCTCTGAATTACGCAATTTCTTGAATGCATTCTAACCTGGGAATTAGAGGGTTAATTTAATTAAAAACAACGGAAGCTTCAACATTGACAGAAACGTTTATAGGAAACCGATCAGATCAAATAATACGATCCCATATAATAGTTTATTACCATTTTTATATAAAATTGCAGCTTACATTAGGCGAGCTTTTAAAGTATGTTCAGATAAATATTTAGAAAAAGAGCTTAATATCATTAGAGATATCGCTGAAGAAAACGGTTTTTCAACAATCCTCATTAATAAACTTTACTATGCATTCAGTTTTCATGAAAATATCAAAAAAAGAAAAACCATAAAGTAATTATATACAAACAGTTTAACTATTTTCCTGGTCTGTACAAAAATTTATGACATGCTCTACTGGAACACAATATAAATTTAATAGCCTGTCAACCAAGAAAATTAAAAGAGTTAATTTGGATGAAAACAGAACCAACAACGAAAGATGAATCAGCTGGTGTGTATATGCCATTCGTTTTACAACTGATAGCAATAGAATCATGGGTTACATCGGAATGACCAAAAGGAAACTCAAATAAAGAATAAAAGAACATAAAGCTGATATTAAATTTTGTCGTTAATCCACAGCTCTCTCTCATTTAAATTTCAATCACAATATCGCAGTTGATTTTTATCATACAAAAATCATATTCCCAACATACAATTATTACGCATCCACTATAAAAGAATCCATAGAAATACTGTGTAAAATCAATCAAGTATGTAACGACGCCCTATCGTATAATATCTCCAGTTAATGGTTCAATATCCTAAAAATAAATCATAAAAACTTGAGCAAAGCGACGTATTTTAAGGTACGGCTGTTAAATATTTTCTTCTACCCAAATTTAATCTGAAACACTGCTACTTGGACTTTCCAGCTACTCATTTAAAATGAAAAATGACGTATGAAAACAGAGTTATGTCATAAAATCAAATAAATGGAACTGCAGTTAACCCCTTGAGCGGCGGTTTGCATAAAATATATCCCACCTAATTTAAACATGATTGTCACCTGAAAACTTTTACTAAACTTTATATTTTTAACATTGGAGGAAAATCGCTGAAAAATTACTTTTCCTTATTTAAAAATAAAATTTTTCGATTGTTCCGGTGAGAATTTAATATTTAGAGTTATTTTCGCTTGTCCCTAATAGTATATATTTTCTCTAACTAAATTTAATCCAAGAAACTGCTACTTCTGTTTTCAATTCTAATAACACCAGTCTGCATTTTTTTCAACATTTTTTCAGATGATTTCTTATGATCAAGTTTTCCTGAATCAATTTTTGATGCTGATTCCGGAAATGACTTCCATTTTCATCTATCACGTCAGAATTTTACAAAAAATAAGAAGTTGTGTTTTCCATATTTTAATTAATGCAATAAAAATTTTATCTCATTTTCATACAAAGTAGTATTTCAATAAACACTTTAAAAATAATGTAAAAAATGTCCTTATAAGTTCATAATATTTCTTTAATAAAACGAAAAGCAAACCGTGTTCATTTAAACAAACATACTTATTTCTGTCTTTCTTTCAGATACTCCATCATCATTTATGTCCCTCTCCCTTTTCTCAACATCCAACAGTGGTCTGCCATCCTATTTACATTGCATCTTCTCCGGTACCTATTCTCCATCTCTTTGATGTCCTGGTGAATGCGCTCACCGTGCTCTTCACTGTAATGTCCCAGATTTTCTGAAAAGTAGGTCGCTATTGGAATGCAGAACGTGCATTTCTACATTCATATTACAGCCGAACTTCTTGAAATTTTACAGCATTGTTTCAACAATATTCCTATAAATTGGGTCTTTCTTAGTCCCTAGAAAGTTTTCGGTAACATATTTGATGGCGGTTCATGGGACTTTTTCTACCTCATTCATCGTTTTTCAAAATCTTTGGCCTTCCTCAGTTTTTTGATTTGAGGACCAACGAAAATTCGAACATTTCAAATGAAAATCAAATTTCAAATTATTTTTTTCCCTGAAAAAAAAATCCAAATATTAATATAGAAAATTCCAACTATTAATTTTTCGTGTGTGATGAATGGAAATTCCATAGTAAGAGGTACAGTCGTGGGAAAAAAAATAAACACCCCCTACTAACTCCTTAACAAATTATCGTAGAAGAAAGTTACTGGTACCGAACGATTTGAAATAAAGTCTACTTTTAAATGATGTATAAAAAATTTGCTTAGGGGCCTCTACATATTAAAACGAATCCACACATCATTTTTTCAATGACAATACCCAATTTTAACAAGATATTTCAAAACTTCGGTTCAAACTATGCCTAGGCACCAATTTTCAAGTAATTTGAATGATAAGTTTTTGAATTATAAACATTCAAAATTTAGTCCTTCTAATGTTAAATTACTTTTTCATATTTTTATTTATATCTTCTGAAATTATGCTGCTAATATGATAATATTTTGTGTAGCAATAATACTAATATACCCAAACATTAAATACGCTGAATTTGCAAATTTTATAATTTTATGATATGAATTATGAATTATGAAATTAATATTAGAAAAAAATATAAATTGCAACCTACAACTTTTTTTGATGGATTTAGATTTATTAAGTCCTGCTTTATGGAAATCCAAAATTTCACATTTTTCTTCCAAGTACTTTTCAAATTATGTGTAAAAATCTGCAAAATGATGGAATCTATGGGATCTAATGATGATCTATGATAGAAGTGACTAGATATTTTGAAATTTCTTCTGCTGTAACAGGCTTCATTGACTGCCTGAGTGGAGCTTTAGGTGTCTTGATCAAGAAGGTGGCTCTCTCGTTTAACAATCAAGTATCGAATTTCAATTTGAATACAGCCCTTAAAATACGCTTGTTTTAAAATAATTAATTTCTTGAAAACGTATGGTACGAATTACATAAAAATTTGTTTTTTGGCTAATTGGAAGGTGTAGAGTTCTTTTATACTGCCAAAATTGGATATTACCATTGAAAAAAATAAAGTTTGCGTTCGTTTTTATATGTAGATGGCTCCCTAAGCAAATTTTAAATACATCATTTGAAAGTAGACTTTATTTCTAATCGTTCGGTACCAGTAACTTTATTCTACGATAATTTGTCGAGGAGTTAGTAGGGGGTGTTTAATTTTTTTTTTCCACGACGTTGCATGAAGCAATACCAATCTTGTGGTAGAGCCTTTACAAATTGCTTCATTAATCCTAATTTGAAGTGTAATGGTGGAAACAAAATTTTGGGGGGGGGGGGGTTATGTGTCGTTCACTCCAGTCAGATTGTATTCTAAATGTCTTTAGATAAGTTGGCAAGCATCCAGAAGTACATTTACGTTATTTGTGACTACCACATAATGCTTGTTCTCAGCGATGAATCTTCGAAATCAACTCGGGTCGATTGCAAACAAACTATACGTGATAGAAGGAAACTAAGAACAGTTCTGTAATCAGCATAAAAAATAAATTAAGGGCAGTCATTGGTTTTTAATTATCTGATATCATGCAGACTAGTGTAATTATTGGCTCCCTCATTTTCAAAACGAAGTGATGTATTTGCATAAATAAACAACAATTAGTTATTAAAATATTCTCTGATGTTGAGCTTGGAAAAGTTTGAAAGTGCTAAGAAGTTTTAATAAAATGTATATTTTTAACTTGTAACATCTTTTTCATTGTTTTAGTCGCCTTTTAAGTGAACACAGTGAGCTTTTTAAAGTTCACATTATATATTTTATATTTCACTTATGTTTTTACGTAACTTCCCTGTATCTACTAAATGTGACGTGATTGGCAGTATCCGATTATTCCACATAATTCAGCACCCTAAAATTAGTTAAATGGACCCATTTACGAGCCAAATACAGAAGAAAAGTTAAATTTTTTTGACTAGTGTAATTTTCATAAAATGCATGATAATTGAAATTATTGATTAATTTTTATATTATATTATGTGTTCACAAATGTGATTATTTGGTATTTTAATATTTAATACTTTTAATATAATGCATTGTGAATCCACGGAATACATTTTATGTGTCTCGTGAATCTATTTCATGTATTTTGCTTTTCTGGAAATTCCGTTTTTTGTTTTACATTTAACTCTTTCGACTGCGCCCTCTCTTACACAAATTTTATTCGGTCGGCACCACTTTTTAAACTGAAGTTTCCTTCAAGTACGCCATTTCAAAAGGCTCTGATTAAATAAGACAAATTTTATTTTCCTTTTTTAATGGTGCCAAAAACAAATTTTGCGAAGAAAGAGGGGTTAATAGTACAGCATCGAAAGATAATGTTATCTTTAAACTTTAGTTCGTTGAGTTTTCGCCTTTCGGTTCTTCCTCTAGAGTTGTGTTTCTATTTGGAAGTGCATTTTGAAGGAACATTCGAAAGCGCTTATTATGAATGGCGCAAACTTTCACCAGTAAAAATGAATAGATTTTTTTTTTTCAAATTCATGACAGTAATTTTGCGTGAATGGGGCGTATAAATAACACAAATATTTCTATTGTAATTTATTAGTGACAGTTTGCTACATTGGTAATCAGGCACTTGAATTAACCCCTAAATGCCGGGTGTTGCTTTTCGGCAACATACCCAATTTAGGCTCTAAAATACTATTAGAATAAGATTGAAGCTATAATGCCTAATGTTGCCAATAAAATACATTTTGAAAATATTATTAAATCGATTTTCAACATGAAGATGGCAACACTTGTGCTTTTTAAGAATAAAGTTGGATTTATTTTTTCAATTGTTGCTACTTGTTGTTTTTGTTTTGTTTGGAAGCTTGCGAAATACCCTATTTTGTTCTGCAGTGAGCAAGTAAAATTTATTTCTTATTACAGTTCCTGAAATTCTTGTGTGTTTAATGTTATAGAATTTTATCAAGGAAAATTATTTTTTCAATTAAAGACCAGTATTGCCGATTAGTAACAAACTGTTTTTTAGCCGTGAACCATATTTAAAACAAAATAGGAATTTTTAAGTATTTTTCCCATGATTTATTTATAAAATGAAACCGAAAAACATTATTACGATGATTTTTGAAAAATCAGACATTTAAGGGTTAAGATGAAAGGCAAAGACGCGTGCAGTGCTTCTGTAACGTTGCGGTATGGACTCAGATGGACGCACTGAGCGCGTTCGTACCAGACTAAGGATTAACACTAAAACCGCCGGAAATTTTGCTCAAGTTTTATAAAACTATTTCACACCAGAATTTTTATTTAAAACGATTCATTTTATTTATTTTACCTATTCCTCTGTGGTACACATTTAAAATATTTTAGAAAAGAAATTCTGGTTCGAATCAAAATATTTTCATCTTTTGCCGGTCGAAATGACAGCTTTGGTGGTTCTAGTGCTAAACATACGCTTGAAAATCTGAAACTTTTGAAATTAAATTTCTATTATTTACCGAGTCGCTCAACTTCTTGCCCCTTTTGATTGTAAGCATGTCCATTAGCAAATAATTTTCCTTACTTGTAACACCGAACACAGAAATTTGTTTGTTAAGTAAAACTCATTTTAAATTAAATTTTAGACTGGAATTAATGTTGCTGGAAATATACATATTTTGAAAATTCCCGAACAATAAAAGGTGTTAAAATGATAATATTATGTTACCACTGTTTAATTGTAGTGCGAGGAAATGTGTTAAACTTTTCTCATCTTCATATGTAGCTAGAATAAAGTTACATTGCAACTCTTAAGAGAGTTCTATTTTTACGTTAAAATTATTTTTCGTTTATATAGCAAAAATATATTCGAATAAATAATATTCGAATAAATTTCGTGGAAAATATTTGAAGAAAGAGAGAGGAATGAGAAGAAATGATAAAACAAGTAAAAATTAAAATAAAAAAAATTAAAAAAAAAACCAACTGCATAAAAAGCGAACTATTTCTCATCAATTTTAAACTATTTTTTATATTACTTACCTATTTTTTTATTTACTTGTATTGATGACTTTTAAGTTCTGTTTAATTGTTACTTCCTATCTATAAACACTGTTTGGTGAGGCCTATACATGTATATGATGGTAGTTGCAGTAAAGCTAGAGATCCTACCTACTAAACTTCCAGGGTGTGTAGTATTTAAACGGAGCTTCTGACTGTATAGTCAATGGGACATCGTCTTCTTTTTGAAAGACCTATCCAATGATATGCCACTCGATAGGGTGCGTAAATTTTTTTTCGTGTCTACCGCCATTATGTATTTTGCGGCCGCCATTTTGAATTTATAAAAACAAAACCTAGCCTATAACCATCTTACGTTTAAGACGAATCGATAGATACCTCATTCATTAAAATCCATCCAGCTGTTGGGATGTTTCGAGAGTATAAAGAAATCCACATACCCAGATACGCGTGAAATACATAACCCTTCTTGGCAGTCGGGTAATAAACGCATGGATATTTTTTATAAAATGCTTGATAATAAAAATTGTAGACTAATTTTAATATTACATTATTATTTACAAATATGTTTATTTAGTGCATTAATAACTTATTGCTTTTAAAATAAAACATTATGTATCCGCCGAATAACTTTTACAGTCCCTTGATATATTTCCTGCACTTTTCTTTTCCCTGAGTTCCTTTCTTTGTTTTACATTTAACAGTACCACACCGATTGCGCATTTTATCTTTAACCATATGCTTGTATATTAAAAGTATGAGATTTTTGCTATGAAATGTCCATTATCTACCAAGTCACTAATTTCTAGTCTATTTTGATTGTAAGCATATCATAAGCAAATAGTTTGCCTTACTTGTAACACCGAATATAGAAATCTGTTTGTTAAGTAAAACCCAATTTAAATGAAGATTTTGACAGTGATTAATTATTCTTAAAAGATACGTCTTTTGAAAGTGCACTTTAATATCAAGTAAAATATTAAATTGATGATGTTACTTTACAGCTGTTAGATTGTATCGCATGCAAAAGTTTGAAACAGCTGTTATCTATATATGTAGTTGGAATAAATATGTTTCGTAACTTTTTAGAAAGTTTTAACCTTTCTCTATATTGTTCGTTTATATAATACAAAAATTTTTTCGGATAAACTCTGTTTAAAATTTTATGTTTAATAGAGAATTTATAGAAAAATTAATACGATAACTAGAAAAATCTTTATAATCAAAATTATAGACTGTGTTCTATTTATTTTCTACTTAATCTAAACATTCATTTCAAATTAAATCTAGCATCCACGGTGGTTCAGTGTTATCTAATTCTACGAATAATCAACATTCTTTACGGCACAAAACAAACATTTAATTACAAAACGGAACATAAAAATATATTAAGCAACCTTCGACACATTACATCTAAAGATTTCTAACATCAACAACGGATGAATTCGTTTCAGTTCAAAAGTAGACAGTTCTAATAGAGCATGCGCTGGCTAACTAGCTGTTTAGAGAATTAGCCGGAACAGACTGATACTGTATTATTTAAGAAATTTCAGAAATTGCTGAGCATTTTGAGTTTTGTTTCGTTCGAATAAAGAAATTTAATTTTCGGATACTTCATATATCCTTCTTTGACTTTGGAAACTAGTTCCCCAAACCCCCTACCATTGTTGCAAAATTATTGCATTCTTGCGGAATCTCATCCAAGTAAAAAGAACGCATTCTGTACATGGAAATATTTTTACTAAATGTCTCTTTATTTTGTGTGGTATATCTATTTTTATTCCTTCGCTAAATAAATTTCCTAATATAATACATATTTGTCTTGATTTCCAGTGTTGTCAACTTGGTGGGGGGGGGGGGGTTACCCATACGTGTATGCTGGAAATCTCTGAGTGGGGTGCGGTTTAGTAATTACAGCTTTTACGGATTTTTTTTAGGGGGATGAATAAATTCTATACTTTTAGAAATCTAGTAATTTTATTAGATTTCTTTGACTTGTTATAAATATTTCTCCTACAGAAAAAAATATTGTTGCCATATTTGGTGCGCACAGTTCTACTACAATTTTTTAATAGAATTTTCTGTCTTATTTCACGACACATCTCCTTCCCCCAAGAAAAGTACAACTCCTTTGAATAAACTTGGCGATTATGAATTCTGCAATTTAAACATGAAATAAAAAATTTCTTACCATAAATATTGGTGCCAGACACCTTGGAAATTCGACGGAGATCATACACTTTGCTTCTTATTATACGAAACAGTTCGTTAGAGATAGGAATTTACTCATGCTACATAGGAGAATATAAATAATACTGCTAATTTTTTATTGAGTATATAATATTCACTATATTATTAATATAGATGGCGCTAATCATTTTTTTTTGGCAAGCAAGGGGGTGGAGGGAAGTTTAGCTAAATCTATGTGTATTTGAGGTGGTGTCTAGGGAGAAATATTTTATCAAAGCAGGTTACATTCCTTGGGTCAGAATCCCAAATAATTTTTAAAATGTTGTTGTCTGGCAGTGTTGAAAATAATTCAGTAAAATATTGAATTATTTTCTAAAAAATTCACTTATGCTTAGGTAAATCTAGTTCATTTAAGGGGACTTGTACCTTTTAAACGCGTCGAAAATTAACGAAAATCTTCAAAGTTTGAATTAGTCTATCTTCAGAATCTTTTTATGTATAAACATGAAATTTTGGATATCGATTAAACAGATTGTGCTTTGTAATATGCTACTATTAGAAATGTATTACCCTTTCACAGAATTTCTGTACTGTTTAAATCAAAATAGCTCTTATTATTATTCCAGAAATCATTGCGCGCATTATATCTTGAGAAAGTATGTATGGATTGTCATGAAATTTGGTAAAGATACTAAACAAATATGTGTGTTTAAAATGAACTACTTTTAAGTATTTAGAACGGAAATATGTTTAATTATGACTATTTTTATTCATTAAAAATACAATTTTTATTTATTTATTTATTTTTTTTTTAATGTAGTTAATGAAATACTTTTGGCCTAAGAGTAGTTCATTTTAAACGAACATATATGTTTAGTATCATTACCAGATTTCATGACAATACATACATACTTTCTCAAGATAAGTAAAAAAATGAGCTATTTTGATTTCAACAATACACAAATTCGGTAAAAGCTAATAAATTTCTAATGACAGCATATTACAAAGCACAATCCGTTTAATCGATATCCAAAATTTCATGTTTATATATAAAAAAAAAGTTTAGAAGATAGATGACTAATTCAAATTTTAAATTTTTTCGTTAAAGTTCGCCACGTTTAAAAGGTACAAGACCCCTTAATGTCTAAACAAGAGAGGTAAAATACATCAATTTAACGTGGATGTAGATTTTAGTAAATTTCAAGTTTTGGTTAAAATCAAATTTGAATAGGAATTTTGTCATGTTATTCTTTTATCGCCCTTTTCGAGTTATGCATGGGTATTTATTTATTTACATGAAATTGTGCATTATATTATAATTTAGAACCAAACACGAAGGCAATTTGATAAATCCGAGTGTCCGCTTGAGTGCACGCGTACAAGATTACAGTACGTGAGTACACAGACAAATGAAAATTACTGAATAGATTGCCATTAATTACCCGGTACTCAATATCGTTTTCGTAGTGGTATCATGACTTCACACATGCCGGTAACCTTTCAAGTGTTCTGAGCTTCTCATGTAGCTGTTTAGTTCTGTACATAGTTATTATCCAAAAAATCTGGATTGTCTATAACATGTCCAGAAGGCAAGAAAAACTGACAAACTTCGGACACAATTGAATCAGTTGGATTCGAAAACTCGATCCATTGTTTTTAAACTGAAAACGTTACGTTCGCGCTAATAACGGTTTATTGTATTGCCGCAGTATTTATCACTTGTATTCTGTCATATTTTCTTTTGACTTTCCTTATAGAATTGGTAGTAAAATGATTTGAAAATGGTTTTGAATTAGATTAAATAACTAATCCACCAGCCAAATTTTACTAAAATCCATTCCGTTTGCGATAGTGGTTTATAACAAAATCTGCAAATGGGGAATCAAGCCGAAGTACCGTTTGATTGTTATCATTTTCGTTCACACACACGTACGCACCACATGATTACAAGACTTTTCTTCAATATGTGTTCGGGAATTTCTAAAAAGCAATGCAGACTCGCTTTAAGTATAAATGCGAAAGAAGGAATTTAAATATATATATCGGTTTTTATGAAATCGTAAGACAAAGAAATTGATTTTTCAAATGGATGCAGGTTTTTAATAAGAAATTTAGTTAAAAATTGTAAATCCAAATCAAGGCTTTATAATGCATTTGTGCCTCAGTTTTACTGTAAAAAGTTCTGCTCATAAACATAGTAAAAAGCATGGAACTACTAATAAAGAGGAATTGACATATCCTTAAAATAATTGAAGTTTCAACTGTAGCTGCTATCACAGGAGTTGTTTACCGCCGGTGGAAACTTCCACCAGTAGATTTATATAGAAACTTTCAACTTATTTAAACGCCTTATTATTACAAAATTTCAGTCATTAATAATTGTAGAAACAGGTTTTAATTTTTACTGGTATGTGTTTACTATAGCGGTAGTTAGGCTTTGCCTTTCCGCCATATTGTGACAACTAAGGTAACAAACTTACTGTTTAACAAGGCATACTGACACCAGTAAAAACAAATAGAAATGTTTATGACATTTTTTAGAAAAACTTCCGTGAAGAAGACTCTTAATTAAGACGAAATTTTCTATTCAATTTTGCTAGTGGGATATTTGCCCTGGCGGTAATCACAAACTGAGGATCCGAATTTAAAAAAGCAGCAGCCATCATGTGACAACCTCCTCAGTTACTTCACTCGCAACTGGTAGACAGTACACTATATGTTTCCTCGTCTTTATTCTTAACTCCATGGTAAAAAGTACAACGTGCAATGAAAAAGGCTTAATGGACTGCCCTGTTGTCCTCATGTACCCAATATCATTTCTGAAGTTATGTCGTGATTGTACACATCTTGGTTACATTTCCAGCTCTGTTGGCCATTTATAGAGACGTTTAACGCAGTGCAAATTTTTTATTCACATAAATAAACTTATTTAATAAACTAATATAATAAATAGTGATTTCTATTTCGAACTTTATCTATATTTTTAATAATGCTATACTGATTTATGTGTTATTTCGTTAATTAAAATAACAATTACGTTCTTAAACGGCGACTATATGATTTTAAAAGGGAAAAAACATTTTAAAATGTTGCGATGCATATCGCGTACGAGTAGTTATATAGAACATATCGGTTTTAACTGACGTCACAAACATTCACCAGTCGAGAATGATCATTAGGAAAACTATTGTAAATAAATATCCAAGTTTTTTTTTTTTTTTTTTTTTTTTTACCTTCATTAATATACACTATGCGGCCAAACGTGACCGACCTCTTGCGATTTTAGACGTTTTTTTAAATATCCAGAAAAATGCATGAGGAATTAACCTGAACCTCCTGGTGTGTAAACAGTATAGTATAGGTGATATATTTCGGTGAAACTTTTTTCCCGAATCCCCATAGGGGACCGTCAACAAATTGAAAAGAATGAATATCTTTTCGATAACCCTGTAAAAACTGATGTAACAAAAGCGTTCAAACTGTAGGATATGATTAAGTGGCTTATTGTAATAAACTGTGTTCATTTTTATGAAAATAGCATATATACTCGTAGAGAAATTAAAGCTTTTATAAAAAGAATCGCAAATTTTGTCAAGTTATCTATACTTCTATACTCCTATTATAAAGAGGAAAAAAATGTTTATTTGTCAGAGGTAAGCTCTGGAACTATCGAACCGATTCCAAAAGTAATGGTATCAAAATGATGGTGTTAGTCCAACTTAGAACATAGGCTATATCTTATGTCGGTGCCACTACCCCAAAGGGGGTGTAGGAGCAAAAAACGTTCTAAAAATGCGATTTTAGCGTTACTGAAGGGCCTAGAAATATGTAATTTTGCATATTAGTTACTTATAAGATATAAATTATGTCTAAGAACCGTTCTTAAACAATTCGAAATTTAAAAGGGGTGAAAATGCACAAAAAGCGTTCTATAAAACGTTCTAAATGGTAGTTTCTAAACAATCTCAGGAAATACCAAACCGATTTTAAAAATATTGGTGTCAAAATGATGGTGACAACGCTTGCTCCAAGATAGGCTATGTTTTATGTCGGTGCCAATACACCAAAGGGGGTGCAGGAGCAAAAAACGTTCTAAAAATGCGATTTATGTGTTACTGAAAGGCCTAGAAATATGAAATTTGAAATATTAGCTACTTATTAGATATAAAGGATTTCTAAGAACAGTTCTAAAACAATTCGAAATTTGAAAGGGGTGAAAATGCGCGAAAATCTTTCTAAAAAACGCTCTAAATGGTGGTTTCTACACAATCTCTGGAAATACCAAACCGATTTAAAAAATAATGGTGTCAAAATAAGTGTGTCAAAATGACGGTGACAACCCTTCCTCCAACATAGGCTATGTTTTATATCGGTGCCACTACCCGAAAGGGGGTGCTGGAGCAAAAAACGTTCTAAAAATGCGATTTTTGCGTTACCGAAGGGCATAGAAATATGAAATTTGAAATATTAGCTACTTATTAGATATAAGGGATTTCTAAGAACAGCTCTTAAACAATTCGAAATTTAAAAGGGTTGAAAATGCGCGAAAAGCGCTCTGAAAAATGTTCTAATGGTGGTTTCTACACAATCTCAGGAAATACCAAACCGATTTTAAAAATATTGGTGTCGAAATGATGGTGACAACGCTTGCTCCAAGATAGGCTATGTTTTATGTCAGTGCCACTACCCCAAAGGGGGTGCAGGAACAAAAAACGTTCTAAAAATGCGATTTTTGCGTTACCGAAGGTCCTGGGAAATATGAAACTTGAAATATTAGCTACTTATTAGATATAAAGGATTTCTAAGAACAGTTCTTAAACAATTCGAAATTTAAAAGGGGTCAAAATGTGCGAAAAGCGTTCTGAAAAACGTTCTAATGGTGGTTTCTACACAATCTCAGGAAATACCAAACCGATCTAAAAAATAATGGCGTCAAAATGATGGTGAAAACCCAAGCTCTAACATAGGCGATGTTTTATGTCGGTGCCACTACCCCAAAGGGGGTGCAGGAGCAAAAAACGTTCTAAATTGCAGCTTTTGCGTTACGGAAGGGCCTAGAATCGTGAAATTTGGAATGGTAGTTATAAGATATCAATGACCTCTAAGGACATTTCCTAAATAATCGAAATTTAAAAGGGGGTCAAAATGCGCAAAAAGCATTGTAAAAAACTTTCTAAATTGCGATTTCTATGCAATCTCAGGAAGTACTGAACCCATTTCAAATATAATGGTGTAAAAATGATGGTGACAGATCTTGCTCCAAGATAAGTTATATTTTATATCTGTTTCCACTACCCCAGAGGAGATGCAGGAGCAAAATGCGCGAAAAGCGTTCTAAAAACGTTCTAAATGCCGATTTGTCGGCAATATCTCATGATCTTCATAAGAATGAATCTGATTTCAAACGTAATGGTAGGAAATTGATGCTGACCACCTCTGTTCTAACATAGACGTTATTTTATGTCGGTATCACTATCACCAAGACGTTGCAGGAGCAAAAAAGCGTTCTAAATTTCGATTTTTGTGATCGGTAGAGGCTAGCAACTTAAAATTAGGCAAGGTACATATGTATTACATAAAAGTTTCGAAAAAATTGGAAGTTTAAAAAGGGGTGAAAATGCGCAAAAAGCGTCCTAAAAACGTTCTAAATTGCGATTTCTACTCAGTCTAAGGAAATACTAAAGCTATTTCAAAAGTAATGGTTGCAAATCAATGGTGACAGTCCCTGCTATAACATAGGTTATATTTTATGTTACTGTCACTACCATCTGAGGGTTTCAAAAGCAAAACATGTTCTAATTTGCATTTTTTGCACAACTAAGGGGTCTAACACTTTGAAGTATGGCATGGTATTTACTTACAAGATGCAACTGCTTTCTAAGAGCAGTCGAAAGAAAATTCCAAATTTAAAAAAAATGAAGTGGGTGAAAAGTGTTATAAATTACAATTTTTAAGCAAACTTATAAATTACCAAACCGATTAAAAAAATAATGATGACAAATTTTGGTGATAGAACCTGCTCAAACATAAGCTACATTTTATGTATGTTCCACTAGCACCAGAGGGTTGCAGGAGCTAAAAACTTTCAAAATTGCGATTTCTGAGATACTGAAAAGGCTAGAAACTTTAAATATGACATGGTAGTTACTTATAAAATATAAATGCCCTCGAAGGAACGTCGAAAATAAATTCGAATTAAAAAGGGGTGAAGCGAAGCGGAGGTGCGAAAAGCATTCTAAAAAAGTTCTAAATTACGATTCTATGCAATTTCAGGGAATATAAACCGATTATAAAAGTAATAGTTGCGAATCAATGGTAACAGTCTCTGATCCTACACAGGCTGTATGTTATGCCGGTGATTCTACCACCTGGGGTTCACAGGAACAACAAACGTTCTAAAAAGGGCTTTAAAAGCTTTTTAAATTACGCTTCTGTGGAATATTAGGAAATAACAAACCGATTTCAAAATGAATGTTGGCAAATTAATGGTGACAGTTCCTGCTTCAACATAGCCCTTTATGTTGAGAGAGGTGGTAGGACTTGGAATTTGACATGATGGTTAATTTTAAGATGTAAGAAGATGGTTTCTAAAAAATTCAAAACTTCAAATGAATACTGAAATGAGCGTATTAATTGAGCATAAAAGTTTCGAAATATTTTCTAAACTATCATTTATTTAGTTTTATTTCATTTTATTAATTTAAATCTCATTTCTGCCTAATACAGCGTAATAATGATGTTTAGTCAAACTGTGTTTTAAATAGTAATTTTTGAATTATTCCTAAAAGTAATAAGTACATTTCTAATAAAAAAAACCTTTTAATAAAATAAAATATTACCTTTTAATAAAATAAAAATTTAGTTAGTACCTTTTAATAAAAATTAGACATATAAATATCACTTGGCATATTTCAAATATTACGCGAGCAAAGCCGCGAGGTTTGCTAGTAATCTATACTCCTATTATAAAGAGGTAAAAATTGTTTATTTGTAGGAGGTAAGCTCTGGAGCTACCGAACCGATTTCAAAAGTAATGGTATCAAAATGATGGTGTTAGTCCAACTTAGAACATAGGGTATATTGTATGTCGGTGCCACTACCCCAAAGGGGGTGCAGGAGCAAAAAACGTTCTAAAAATGCGTTTTTGCGTTACTGAAGGGCTTAGAAATATGAAATTTGGAATATTAGTTACTTATAAGATATCAATGGTGTCTAAGAACAGTTCTTAAAAAATTCGAAATTTAAAAGGGGTGAAAATGCATAAAAAGCGTTCTAAAAAACGTTCTAAATGGTAGTTTCTACACAATCTCAGGAAATAACAAACCGATTTAAAAAATATTGGTGTCAAAATGATGGTGATAACGCTTGCTCCAAAATAGGCTACGTTTTATATCGGTGCCACTACCCCACAGGGGGTACAAGAGCAAAAAACGTTCTAAAAATGCGATTTTTGCGTTACTGAAGGGCCTAGAAATATGAAATTTCGCATATTAGTTATTTATAAGATATCAATGATGTCTAAGAATAGTTCTTAAAAAATTCGAAATTTAAAAGGGGTGAAAATGCACAAAAAGCGTTCTAAAAAACGTTCTAAATGGTAGTTTCTACACAATCTCAGGAAATAACAAACCGATTTAAAAAATATTGGTGTCAAAATGATGGTGACAACGCTTGCTCCCAGATAGGCTATGTTTTATGTCGGTGCCACTACCCCAAAGGGGGTGCAGGAGCAAAAAACGTTCTAAAAATGCGATTTATGTGTTACTGAAGGGCCTAGAAATATGAAATTTGGAATATTAGTTACTTATAAGATATCAATGGTGTCTAAGAACTGTTCTTAAAAAATTCGAAATTTAAAAGGGGTGAAAATGCACAAAAAGCGTTCTAAAAAACGTTCTAAATGGTGGTTTCTACACAATCTCAGGAAATAACAAACAGATTTAAAAAATATTGGTGTCAAAATGATGATGACAACGCTTGCTCCACGATAGGGTATGCTTTATGTCGGTGCCACTACCCCAAAGGGGGTGCAGGAGTAAAAAAACGTTCTAAAAATGCGATTTATGTGTTACTGAACGGCCTAGAAATCTGAAATTTGAAATATTAGCTACTTATTAGATATAAAGGATTTCTAAGAACAGTTCTTAAACAATTGGAAATTTAAAAGGGGTGAAAATGCGCAAAAAGCGTTCTAAAAAACGTTCTAAATTGTGATTTCTACACTATCTCAGGAAATGCCAAACTGATTTGAAAAATAATGGTGTCAAAATGACGGCGACAAGCCTTGCTCCAACATAGGCTATGTTTTATGTCGGTGCCACTACCCCAAAGGGGGTGCAGGAGAAAAACGTTCTATATTGCGGTTTTTGCGTTACGGAAGGGCCTAGAAATATGAAATTTGAAATATTAGCTACTTATTATATAAAGGATTTCTAAGATTTTATGTCGGTATCACTATCACCTAGACGTTGCAGGAGCAAAAAAGCGTTCTAAATTTCGATTTTTGTGATCGATAGGGGCTTGCAACTTAAAATTAGGCAAGATACATATTTATCATCATATATATTATAAAGCAGTAAGATCTAAAAGCTCCGCCCGAATGTTTTCAAAAACTACCCGGTGGATTTTTTTGAAAATAGTGTCATTCGATAGAGAATATTCACGTGGTGGTTTATGAGTAAAATATGCAGGGATAACTATGACTTTTGATAATAAATTTCGAATTTTATTGTTATTTTGAACGAAAAGGTTGTCAGGGGTTACTTTTTGGCGACAAATGAATTGAAATCGCTGTATCCGTTAGAAAATAAATGAAAAAATAATTACTGATATTTAATTGTAAAAAAAGAAAGAAAAATCCATTTAAATGAGGTATTATGTTAAAAAAAGAATACATTTAATTTAAATCTAAAAGAAATATTTGTAATTTAATTTAAACCCGAAAGAAATATTTGTAATGCTTAAAAATTAATTTAATGAGAAAGATTACAATTTATACGCAATATTTGGCTCATTATCGCTTGCGTTAGATTATAGAAATGAATCTGAAAATTTGATTAGATGAATTTTTAATGACTTTTTTTTTCTTTTTTTTTTCTTTTTTTTTTTTTTTATCGAAACCCCATCACGTAACTTATAGAAGAAACAAGCAGATGTAATTGTGAGTTACATGTGTAATTATTATTTATTGCTTTACGATTTTTTATTTTACTTTTGTCGCCAAACAATGTGATTTTAAGTCAAAAATGCATAAGTGTGACACTAGCTTGAGGATATTCTCATAAATGGCGTTTTTTCAAGTGAACGAGATCTTTTCTTGAGTACATTTTTATATTCAATTGTAACTTATATAGATATCAGTTAATATTTTAAAAATGGAATCAAATACTTAAATTTTAGTGTGAATTTCTGCCACACATACATATTGTAAAATAATTTCATATTTTTAAAAATATTTTTCACCGTAATTCCGAACGCATGTGATATTTATAAACTCGAACTCAGATCAATGAATATTATCCATTTTTTAAGCAAACATTATCTATTGTTTATTTCATTTTTTCTTAAGTCATATCGCCAATATCATTCATAGGAAAATTCACACCTTCGAAATCTAGGAAATGAAGTTAGTTTTTAAGGAAATTTATACAATCATGCTTTATTATTATCAAAAAATTCAACATCTTGAAAAAAAAAATTGCAAGTCTTTTGTAATTCGTCATTTCTTCTTCGTCTTTCTTCGTAATTTCTCCTCTGTTATGTAATATTTCAAATTATATTGGACTAATTTTTCGATCATCGAGTCACCGCCAAATGGCATATCTATATAGTATCGCTAAAAAAGGATTTTCTAAAGTATCACCCCTAACGGCGTTTTTGCAAGGGGAGGGAAAAAAATTCCTTAAAAATCGGATATTATAATTATGCGTCAGATGATAGAATAATTTAATGTATTTTTGTATGCTGAATCGATTGGTGCCAAGTAAATTCTTACAAGTGCAACAGTGCATGACATTTTTCATATTTTTTTAATTTGGCGGTGTCTTTGGCGTCTAAACCTCAAAATATCTAACATTACATCCGTTACTCTAGCAACGAAAAAAATTCAATTTAACTCTTTTGGATAAAGAATAAAAACGGCTCTATGAGTTTGAAAAAAAAAATACGAACATCTTAATAAAAAAAAAAAAAAATTGTACTACTTAGTTATCCCGTTGACCAATTTCTCCAAATTATATAAATCGCCAAACCACTCGCCAAATTACATTAATTGACATAAATTGTATTTTAATAATGAATGAACAAATAAATTAGTATAACATTAATAAAAATACAAATAAAACGTAGAAATAAAAATAACTTGACTGCGTAAGCTCGTGTAACTTCCTTGAAGTCAAGTGAATGTGACATTTACGATCAACCGTAATTGGCATTTAATCTTATAATTTGGCGATAGATTTTTGGTCGACGGGATAACTAAGTATTACCAAAAAAAAAAAAAAAATAGTGATTCTATGTAAAATAAAAGGAACAATTTTACTAAGAGATTAGCGTTATAGAACGAAATGGTACTGTTTAGATATTCCGTCGACCAAAAATCTATCGCCAAACTGTAAGATTAAATGCCAGTACTGGTTGAACGTAAATGTCAAATTCACCTGACTTTAAGCAAGTTACACTTGTTTACGTCACAAAGTGATTTTTATTTCGGCGTTTTATTTGTATTTTTATTAATGTTATAATAATTTATTTGTTCTTTCGTTATTTAAAATAAAAATTATGTCAATTTGTATAATTTGGCGAAATTGGTCGACGGGATAACTAAGTAGTACCAACGAAAATATTTAAATATGAAAGCAATGTTTGTAACGACTTAAAAATTATTTTCAATGAAAGAAATTGGAATCGGAATAATATTTGGCGATTTATAATTTGCTCCTCGATAAGGAGAAAAAATGGGTACATTTATAACAGCCGTGCGCAGATCTTGCCAATAGCATTTTTTAAATTGCCAGTAGCAGTAGTTACATTTTGCGTATGTAAATTAAAAATAATTCTTTGTTTTTAATTTCTGTTATTGTTTATCTTTTCAGTTTTTTAAATAAAATTAGTGTAATGCATGCATTTTAAATGAAATGAGTGAAAGGTTTGTATCTTAAAGGAAAATAATAAATATAAGAATATGGTATGAAAACAATCTTTGTTGATTTATTACCTGCGCCTGGCTAACATAAAAGTATCACAAAAGCCACATATTCACTTTTCTTTGGGCTCATAGGAATTCAAGTTAACCTTCCGTAATCGGATACTTCACATATTGGTGTATTAGCTATAATGTTGAAAGCATCGTTTATGTTTGAAGCGAAAATTTCACGATGAATTCTATTACACAAAATCGCATCATCATCATCTACTATCTATCTATCTATATTATAAAGGACAAACATATCTGTGCGTAACGCATACGTCATTCTGCGAATGGCAACACATTGAAATTTGAAATGAAATTTCGGTTTCGCAATTTTCGCTACTGCAAATTTTTAAACTTCTAAACATCGCACATTTTAAATTTTTACACCGTTTTATACAGAAAAAAATTTACTTTTAAATGCAATTTGTTTGAAAGCTGTATCTCAATTTATTTTTGAGATATTAATTTTTTTTATAGTTTTTAATACCAATTTTCTAATCGTGGCAACTGAAGTACTTCATTTCTATTAAAATAGGTTTAGTTATCTTTATTGATTATATTCTTACTGATGCCATTTTTTCATTACAATTAAAAATATTTTGTTCATTCCGCTGATATTGAGTTTGAGACAATAGGGAAAATATTTCAGCGACTGAAAATGACGTCATATTTAAAAGAAAACAATAATTTTATTTGATAAAAAGAGATATTTCCTTTTGAATACGTCTAAAAATTATAAAATTCTGGAATTTTTACGCGCAGGTACAGAGATTATACTAAGACTTCAAATCACGAGTGGGAATTTTCACATGGAAAGTTGTAATAGTTGACAAACGTGACTTCAAGCTTGAAAATGTATTTATTAATAACCTATTGCACTTTAAAATGTTTTTAAATTGTTAATATGGTTGTGAAACGTGGAAAATGACTTGATTCAGTTTAGATTTAAAGGGGGGAAAATTCTATGATTATGTCAAGGTGAAATCATTTTTGCTGATTTATCATTCTGTAATACCAAGCAATAATTGATAACTTAACCAAAATTACTTATCTTGATTATATATTACTTATTACGCATATGAATAAAGTTTAATTTTGCAATAATTTTAACAGTAGAAGTTTATGAAAAAAAGTATTTAATTACTCTTAGGTTAAAATATGTCTTTGGAGAGTTAAACTAACAAGTGTAAGATGGATTTTTTATTCTAATTATTTAATTGTTGTCGATGTATTAGAAATTTGATGCAACAGTTCCTTTGTAAACATTTTCTTTCGTCGAAATTCGACGGGATCCACCTCGTATATTTAAAACGGAAATTTGCATTTCATTCCGATTGTTTATAATACCTTGATTGGATATACCACAAATGGTGGTATAGATGTCATATACGTCCGATATTGGCGCGATTTTTTTTACCGAAAACATAAACAGCATTAACAACTTCCGGGTTATCATATCAAGCAAAATAACGACACTTTGGCGCCAGTTAAGTATTCTTGCGTATTGCAATGTTTCTGGTATTGGTGTCAGAAAAAAATCGCGCCTATATGGGGCATGTATGACATCTGTGCCCAAGTGGTTAAGTAATAATTTTGGAAAGGTTTTAGTGTATACATATTGTTCAACGCTACTTAGTCATAGAGAGAGAGAAAAAAAAATTAAGTGAACCTGATTATGAAAGTTTAGCCTTTTTTTTTAAATCTACGGAACGTATTTTGATACAAGTGGCACTGTTACATGACGTTTCAGGAATGGTGTTAGTATATAACATTTCATTATATGTTGATTAGTTATAGAGCTATTAATTCCTGTTGTCATAACGGTCTCATTACCCTACCAAAAGTACATTGTTAGTAATCAACGAAAAGAATTACTTCTTAATAGCTAAATTTTGTCCAACGCTTAAGGTAATATTATTTCACAATGGCGTTCGCATCGTTTTCAGCAATGAGTAAGGTCCAGCTGAAGGTCCATATTGTTTAAAATGCAAGTTCAAATTCACCAATGTTCATTTGGAAAAATTGACCAGCGCAGCGGGCATAGCCTGCTAGTCATCATACTCCTATTATAAAGAGGTAAAAATTGTTTATTTGTCGGAGATAAGCTCAGGAACTACCGAACCGATTCCAAAAGTAAAGGTATCAAAATGATGGTGTTCGCCCAACTTAGAACATAGGCTATATCTTATGTCGGTGCCACTACCCCAAAGGGGGTGCAGGAGCAAAAAACGTTCTAAAAATGCAATTTTTGCGTTACTGAAGGACCTAGAAATATGAAATTTGGAATATTAGTTACTTACAAGATATAAACGATGTCTAAGAACAGTTCTTAAACAATTCGAAATTTAAAAGGGGTGAGACTGCACAAAAAGTGTTCTAAAAAACGTTCTAAATGGTAGTTTCTACATAATCTCAGGAAATACCGAACCGATTCCAAAAGTAATGGTATCAAAATGATGGTGTTAGTCCAACTTAGAACATAGGCTATATTTTATGTCGGTGCCACTAACCCAAAGGGGGTGCAGGAGCAAAAAACGTTCTAAAAATGCAATTTTTGCGTTACTGAAGGACCTAGAAATATGAAATTTGGAATATTAGTTATAAGATATAAATGATGTCTAAGAACAGTTCTTAAACAATTCGAAATTTAAAAGGGGTGAGACTGCACAAAAAGTGTTCTAAAAAACGTTCTAAATGGTAGTTTCTACATAATCTCAGGAAATACCGAACCGATTCCAAAAGTAATGGTATCAAAATGATGGTGTTAGTCCAACTTAGAACATAGGCTATATTTTATGTCGGTGCCACTACCCCAAAGGGGGTGCAGGAGCAAAAAACGTTCTAAAAATGCGATTTTTGCGTTACTGATGGGCCTAGAAATATGAAATTTGGAATATTAGTTACTTGCAAGATATAAACGATGTCTAAGAACAGTTCTTAAGCAATTCGAAATTTAAAAGGGGTGAGACTGCACAAAAAGTGTTCTAAAAACGTTCTAAATGGTAGTTTCTACATAATCTCAGGAAATACCGAACCGATTCCAAAAGTAATGGTATCAAAATGATGGTGTTAGTCCAACTTAGAATATAGGCTATATCTTATGTCGGTGCCACTACCCCAAAGGGGGTGCAGGAGCAAAAAACGTTCTAAAAATGCAATTTTTGCGTTACTGAAGGACCTAGAAATATGAAATTTGGAATATTAGTTATAAGATATAAATGATGTCTAAGAACAGTTCTTAAACAATTCGAAATTTAAAAGGGGTGAGACTGCACAAAAAGTGTTCTAAAAAACGTTCTAAATGGTAGTTTCTACATAATCTCAGGAAATACCGAACCGATTCCAAAAGTAATGGTATCAAAATGATGGTGTTAGTCCAACTTAGAACATAGGCTATATTTTATGTCGGTGCCACTACCCCAAAGGGGGTGCAGGAGCAAAAAACGTTCTAAAAATGCGATTTTTGCGTTACTGATGGGCCTAGAAATATGAAATTTGGAATATTAGTTACTTGCAAGATATAAACGATGTCTAAGAGCAGTTCTTAAGCAATTCGAAATTTAAAAGGGGTGAGACTGCACAAAAAGTGTTCTAAAAACGTTCTAAATGGTAGTTTCTACATAATCTCAGGAAATACCGAACCGATTCCAAAAGTAATGGTATCAAAATGATGGTGTTAGTCCAACTTAGAATATAGGCTATATCTTATGTCGGTGCCACTACCCCAAAGGGGGTGCAGGAGCAAAAAACCTTCTAAAAATGCAATTTTTGCGTTACTGAAGGACCTAGAAATATGAAATTTGGAATATTAGTTACTTATAAGATATAAATGATGTCTAAGAACAGTTCTTAAACAATTCGAAATTTAAAAGGGGTGAAAATGCACAAAAAGCTTTCTAAAAAACGTTCTAAATGGTAGTTTCTACATAATCTCAGGAAATACCAAACCGATTTAAAAAATATTGGTGTCAAAATGATAGTGACAACGTTTGCTCCAAGATAGGCTATGTTTTATGTCGGTGCTACTACCCCAAAGGGGGTGTAGGAGCAAAAAACGTTACGTTCTAAAAATGCGATTTATTTGTTACTGAAGGGCCTAGAAATATGAAATTTGAAGTATCAGCTACTTATTAGATATAAAGGATTTCTAAGAACAGTTCTTAAACAATTCGAAATTTAACAGGAGTGAAAAGGCGCAAAAAGCGTTGTAAAAAAACGTTCTAAATTGCAATTTCTATGCAATCTCAGGAAATACTGAACCGATTTCAAATATAATGGTGTTAAAATGATGGTGACAGATCTTGCTCTAAGATAGGCTATATTTTATATCTGTTTCCACTACCCCAGAGGAGATGCAGGAGCAAAATGAGCGAAAAGCTTTCTAAAAACGTTCTAAATGCCGATTTGTCACCAATATCTCAGGAAAAATCAAACTGATTTCAAAAGTAATGGTAAGAAATTGATGCTGACAGCGTCTGCTCTAACATAGATGCTATTTCAAGTCGGTATCACTATCACCTAGACATTGCAGGAGCAAAAAGCATTCCAAATTTCGATTTTTGTGATCGGTAGGTGCTAGCAACTTAAAATTAGGCAAGGTACATATTTATTGCATATAAATGATCTTTAAGAACAGTTTCGAAAAAATTGGAAATTTAAAAAGGGGTGAAAATGCGCGAAAAGCTTTCTAAAAACGTTCTAAATTACGATTTCTAGTCAATCTCAAGAAATTCCAAAGCTATTTCAAAAGTAATGGTTGCAAATCAATGGTGACAGTTCCTGCTATAACATAGGTTATATTTTATGTTGCTGTCACTACCATCTGAGGTAACAAAGAAAAACATGTTCTAATTTGCGTTTTTTGCATAACTGAAGGGTCTAACATTTTGAAGTATGGCGTGGTATTTACTTACAAGATGCAACTGCTTTCTATGAACTGTCGAAAGAAAATTTCAAATTTAAAATATGAAGTGAGCGAAAAGCATTACAAATTACAATTTTTATGTAATCTTATCAAATACCAAACCGATTAAAAAAATAATGATAACAAATTGTTGGTGATAGAACCTGCTCAAACATAAGCTATATTTTATGTCTGAGCCACTACCACCAGAGGGTTGCAGTAGCTAAAAGCTTTCTAAATTGTGATTCCTGTGATACTGAAAAGGCTAGAAACTTTAAATATTGCATGATAGTTGCTTATAAAATATAAATGCCCTCGAAGGACTGTCGAAAACAAATTCGAATTAAAAAGGGGTGAAGTGAAGGGGAGGTGCGAAAAGCATTCTAAAAAAGTCCTAAATTACGATTTCTACGCAATTTCAGGGAATATAATCCAAATATAAAAGTAATAGTTGCGAATCAATGGTAACAGTCACTGATCCAACACAGGCTACATTTTATGCCGATGATTCTACCACCTGGGATTTACAGAAACGACAAACGTTCTAAAAATGTCCTTTAAAAGCTTTCTAAATTACGCTTCTATGGAATATTAGGAAATAACAAACCAATTTCAAAATTAATGTTGGCAAATTAATGGTGACAGTACCTATTTCAACATAGCCCTTTATGTTGAGAGAGGTGGTAGGACTTGGAATTTGACAATTTGGTTAATTTTAAGGTTTAAGAAGATGGTTTCTAAAAAATTCAAAACTTCAAATGAATACTGAAATAAGCGTATTAATTGAGCATAAAAGTTTCAAAATATTTTCTAAATTATTACTTATTTAGTTTTATTTCGTTTTATTAAATTAAGTCTCATTTCTGCCTTATGCAGTGTAACAATGATGTTTAATCAAACTGTGTTTTAAATAGTAATTTTTTTAATTATTCCTAAAAGTAATAAGTACCTTTTAATAAAATAAAAATTTAGTTAGTACCTTTTAATAAAAATTAGACATGTAAATACCACTTGGCATATTTCAAATATTACGCGAGCAAAGCCGCGGGGTTTGCTAGTCTATACTCCTATTATAAAGAGGAAAAAATTGTTTATTTGTAGGAGGTAAGCTCAGGAACTACCGAACCAATTCCAAAAGTAATGGTATCAAAATGATGGTGTTAGTGCAACTTAGAACATAGGCTATATCTTATGTCGGTGCCACTACCCCAAAGGGGGTGCAGGAGCAAAAAACGTTCTAAAAATGCGATTTTCGCGTTACTGAAGGGCATAGACATTTTAAATTTGGAATATTACTTACTTATAAGATATAAATGATGTCTAAGAACAGTTTTTAAACAATTCGAAATTTAAAAGGGGTGAAAATGCGCAAAAAGCGTTCTAAAAAACGTTCTAAATGGTAGTTTCTACATAATCTCAGGAAATACCAAATCGATTTTAAAAATATTGGTGTCAAAATGATAGTGACAACGTTTGCTCCAAGATAGGCTATATTTTATGTCGGTGCCACTACCCCAAAGGGGGTGTAGGACCAAAAAACGTTCTAAAAATGCGATTTATGTGTTACTGAAGGGCCTGGAAATATGAAATTTGGAATATTAGTTACTTATAAGATATAAATGATGTCTAAGAACAGTTCTTAAACAATTCGAAATTTAAAAGGGGTGAAAATGCACAAAAAGCGTTCTAAAAAACGTTCTAAATAGTAGTTTCTACGTAATCTCAGGAAATACCTTACCGATTTTTAAAATATTGGTGTCAAAATGATAGTGACAACGTTTAATCCAAGATAGGCTATATTTTATGTCGGTGCCACTACCCCAAAGGGGGTGTAGGACCAAAAAACGTTCTAAAAACGCGATTTATGTGTTACTGAAGGGCCTAGAAATATGAAATTTGAAGTATCAGCTACTTATTAGATATAAAGGATTTCCAAGAACAGTTCTTAAACAATTCGAAATTTAAAAGGGGTGAAAATGCGCGAAAAGCGTTCTAAAAAACGTTCTAAATGGTGATTTCTACACAATCTCAGGAAATACCAAACCGATTAAAAAAATAATGGCGTCAAAATGATTGTGTAAACCCTTGCTCCAACATAGGCTATGTTTTATGTCGGTGCCACTACACCAAAGGGGGTGCAGGAGAAAAACGTTCTAAATTGCGGTTTTTGCGTGACGGAAGGGCCTTGAATCGTGAAATTTAGAATGGTAGTTAGTTATAAGATATCAATTAACTCTAAGGACATTTCCTAAAAAAGTCGAAATTTAAAAAGGGGGGGGGTCAAAACGCGCAAAAAGCGTTGTAAAAAACGTTCTAAATTGCGATTTCTAGCAATCTCAGGAAATACTGAACCGATTTCAAATATAATGGTGTAAAAATTATGGGGACGGATCTTGCTCCAAGATAGGCTATATGTTATATCTGTTTCCACTACCCCAGAGGAGATGTAGGAGCAAAATGAGTGAAAAGTGTTTTAAAAACGTTCTAAATGCCGATTTGTCACCAATATCTCAGGAAGAATTAAACTGATTTCAAAAGTAATGGTAAGAATTTGATGCTGACAGCCTCTGCTATAACATAGACGCTATTTGAAGTCGGTATCACTATAACCTAGACGTTGCAGGAGCAAAATAGCGTTCCAAATTTCGATTTTTGTGATCGGTAGGCGCTAGCAACTTAAAATTAGGCAAGGTACATATTTATTACATATAAATGATCTTTAAAGCAGTTTCGAAAAAATTGGAAATTTAAAAAAGGGTGAAAATGCGCGAAAAGTATTCTAAAAACGTTCTAAATTGCGATTTCTACTCAATCTCAGAAAATTCCAAAGCTATTTCAAAAGTAATGGTTGCAAATCAATAATGACAGTCCCTGCTATAACATAGGTTATATTTTATGTTGCTGTCACTACCATCTGAGGATTGCAAAAGCAAAACATGTTCTAATTTGCGTTTTTTGCATAACTGAAGGGTCTAACACTTTGAAGTATGGCATGGTATTTACTTACAAGATGCAACTGCTTTCTAAGAACTCTCGAAAGAAAATTTAAAATTTAAAAAGATGAAGTGAGCGAAAAGCGTTATAAATTACAATTTTTATATAATCTTATCAAATACCAAACCGATATAAAAAAAAAATAATGCTGACAAATTGT
The DNA here is from genome assembly GCA_963932465.1 of Maratus speciosus. Classification (NCBI taxonomy): domain Eukaryota; kingdom Metazoa; phylum Arthropoda; class Arachnida; order Araneae; family Salticidae; genus Maratus; species Maratus speciosus. The sequence goes on along the minus strand of OZ010797.1, from coordinate 247,953,923 downwards.
TGGTGATAGAACCTGCTCAAACATAAGCTATATTTTACGTCTGTGCCATCACCACCAGAGGGTTGCAGTAGCTAAAAACTGTCTAAATTGCGATTTCTGTGATACTGAAAAGGCTAGAAATTTTTAAATATGGCATGGTAGTTACTTATAAAATATAAATGCCCTCGAAGGACTGTCGAAAATAAATTCGAATTTAAAAAGGGGTAAAGGGAAGGGGAGGTGCAAAAAACATTCTAAAAAAGTCCTAAATTGCGATTTCTACGCAATTTCACGGAATATAAACCAAATATAAAAGTAATAGTTGCGAATCAATGGTAACAGTCTCTGATCCTACACAGGCTATATTTTATGCCAATGATTCTACCACCTGGGGTTCACAGGAACAACAAACGCTCTAAAAAAGGCCTTTAAAAGCTTCCTAAATTACGTTTCTGTGGAATATTAGGAAATAACAAACCAATTTCCAAATTAATGTTGGCAAATTAATGGTGACAGTTCCTATTTCAACATAGCCCTTTATGTTGAGAAAGGTAGTAGGACTTGGAATTTGACATGATGGTTAATTTTAAGATGTAAGAAGATGGTTTCTAAAAAATTCAAAACTTCAAATGAATACTGAAATGAGCGTATTAATTGAGCATAAATGTTTCAAAATATTTTCTAAATTATTATTTATTTAGTTTTATTTCGTTTTATTAATTTAAGTCTCATTTCTGCCTTATGCAGTGTAACAATGATGTTTAATCAAACTGTGTTTTAAATAGTAATTTTTTAAATTATTCCTAAAAGTAATAAGTACCTTTTAATAAAATAAAATATTACCTTTTAATAAAATAAAAATTTAATTAGTACCTTTTAATAAAAATTAGACATATAAATATCACTTGGCATATTTCAAATATTACGCGAGCAAAGCCGCGGGGTTTGCTAGTAATATTATAAAGAGGGAAAAATTGTTTATTTGTAGGAGGTAAGCTCTGGAAGTACCGAACCGATTCTAAAAGTAATGGTATCAAAATGATGGTGTTAGTCCAACTTAGAACATAGGCTATATCTTATGTCCGTGCCACTGGCCAAAAGGGGATGCAGGAGCAAAAAACGTTCTAAAAATGCGATTTTTGAGTTACTGAAGGGCCTAGAAGCATGAAATTTGGAATGGTAGTTACTTATAAGATACTAATGATCTCTAAGGACATTTCTTAAAAAAATCGAAAATAAAAAGGGGTGAAAATGCGCAAAAAGCGTTCTAAAAAACGTTCTAAATGGCGATTTTTACGCAATTTCAGGAAGTACCAAACTGATTTAAAAATAATGGTGTCAAAATGATGGTGACAACCCTAGCTCCAACATAGGCTACATTTTATGTCGGTGGCACTACCCCTAAAGGAGGTGCAGGAGCAAAAATAACGTTCGAAATTGCGATTTTTGTGTTACTGAAGAGTTCAGATACATAAAATTTGGCATGATAATTATCCTATTAGATATAAATGGTCTCTAAGAACATTTCTTAAAAAATTCGAAATTTAAGAGGGGTGAAAATGCGCAAAAAGCGTTCTAAAAAACGTTCTAAATGGCGATTTTTACGCAATCTCAATAAGTACCAAACCGATTTAAAAAATAATGATGTCAAAATGATGGTGACAACCCTAGCTCCAATATAGGCTACATTTTATGCCTGTGCCACTACCCAAAAAAGAGGTGCAGGAACAAAAAAAAAAGTTCGAAATTTCGATTTTTGTATTACTGAAGGGCCCAGATGCATGGAATTTGGAATGGTAGTTACGTATAAGATATAAAAGATCTCTAAGAACATTTCTTAAAAAATTCGAAATTTTAAAGGGGTGAAAATGCGCGAAAAGCGTTCTATAAAACGTTCTAAATGGTGGTTTCTACCCAATCTCAGGAAATACCAAACCCATTTAAAAAATAATGGTTGGTAATTGATGATGACAGCCCTTGCCCCAAATTAGGCTCTATTTCATGTCGGTGTCACCACCACCTAGGGGTTGCAGAAGCAAAAAACGTTCTAAATTGCGATTTTTGTGTTACTGAAGGGCCTAGAATCCTGAAATTTGGCAGGACAGTTATTTATAAGATAAAAATGATCTCTAAGAAAATTTCCTAAAAAATCGAAATTTAAAAGGTGTGAAAATGTGCGAAAAGCGTTCTAAAAAACCTTCTATTATTGCGATTTCTACGCAATCTCAGGAAGTACCGAAACGATTTAAAAAATAATGGTGTGAAAACGAAGGTGACAGCCCTCGCTCCAACATAGGCTGTATTTCATGTCGTTGCCACTACTTCAAAGGGGGGTAAAGGAGTAAAAAACAATCTGAATTGCGTTTTTTGTAATACTGCAGGGACTAGCAACTTGAAACTAGGCATGGTAGTTACTTATAAGATATAAATGATCTCTAAGAAAATTTCCTAAATAATTCGAAATTTAAAAGGGGTGAAAATGGACGAAAAACATTCTAAATTGCGATTTCTACGCAATCTCAGAAAATACCCAATCGATTTCAAAAATAATAGTTGGAAATTGATGATGACAGCCCTTGTTCCAATATCGGATCTATTTCATGTCGGCGTTACTACCACCTTGTGGTTTCATTTTAAAGAACGTTCTAAATTGTGATACTGAAGGGGCTAGCAACTTTAAATTTGGCATGGTAGTTATGAAATTAAATATTCTCTGAGAAGAGTTCCTTAAAAATTTTAAATTTAAAAGGGGTGAAAATAAACGAAAAGCGTTCTAAAAACTTTCTAAATAGCGATTTCTACGCAATCGCAGGAAATATAAACCGATTTCAGATGTAATGGTTTCCATGTTGATGATGGCAGTCCCCTCTCCAACATATCCTATATTTTACGTTGTTGTCACTACCACCTGGGGGTTACAGGAGCAAAAAATGTTCTAAATTGCGTTTTTGTGTTACTGAGGGGTTCTAACATTTTAATTTTGGAATGGTAATTACTTCAAAGATGCAAATGTTTTCTAAGAATTGTCGAAAGAAAATTCCAAATTTAAAAGGATGAAGTGAGCGAAAAGCGTTCTATAAGCGTTCTAAATTACGATTTTTATGCAATCGTATGAAATACGAAACCGATTTCAAACATAATGGTTGCAAATTGATGGTGATAGATCCTGCTCAAACATAAACTATATTTTATGCCGAGAATTGCAGGAGCAAAAAACTTTCTAAATTGCGATTTTTGAGGTACTGAAGAGGCTAGAAATTTTAAATATAGCACGGTAGTTACTTATAAAATATAAATGTCCTCTAAGAACAGTGGAAAATAAATTCTAAATTAAAAAGGGGTGAAGCGAAGGGAAAGAGCGAAAAGCATTCTAAAAGAGTCCTAAATTATGATTTCTATGGAATCTCAGGAAATAATAAAGAGATTACAGAAGTTACTGGTTGCGAATCAAGAGTGATAGTCCCTGATCCTATACGGGCTGTATTTTATGCCGGTGTCACTACCACCTGGTTGGCAGGAACAACAAGAAAGCTTTTAAAAACATCTAAATTCCGTTTTATATAGAATATTAGGAAATACCAACCGATTTCTAGGTTAATGTTGGCAAATTAATGGTGACAGTGTCTGTTTTAACATTTTTCAAGACATTCTATTTCAACTTTGTTTCGGCATTTTATGTTGGTGCCACTAACACCAGAGAGTTGGCATACTGTTAGACAAGAAGCTCTGAATTTGACATGATGGTTAATTTTAGGAGGTAAATGTGTTACGATGGTTTCTAAGAAATTCAAAACTTCAAATGAATACTGAAATGAGCGTATGAAATAAGCATAAAAATCTCAAAATACTTTCTAAATTATCATTTAACTGGAATTAGTTTTAGTTCTTCTTATTAAATAAAATCTCATTTCTGTCTATTGCACTTTAATAATGAAGTTTAGTGAAACTGTGGCTTAATTTGTAATTTTTGAATTATTCCAAAAAGCGTTCTTCTAATAAAAAATAGTCATGCAAATATCCCTTGGTAGCTATTACGCGAGCAAAGTCGCGGGGTTTGTTAGTTCGCTTATAATTTGCGGAGTTCTCAATAAAAAAAAAAGTTCTTTTCAGAAAATATGACAAATAACATTGCACATTATACCCTGCTATCAGAATTAAAATATAGTAGAAATTGTACGAAAAATAAGCAGGTTTACTAAATAACGTTTCACTGCGCAGGCCCAAATGCAATCAAAATATCATTTGCGTAATGTGTTAGCTAAATGTATGGAGCAACTTGTGCAAAAATCTCAAAAACATGGCTTGAAAATTCTGAAAATTATTGTTGATAGAATGAGCTCAAAATCCGTTGTTCTCAAAATGAAGCAAAAAGATCAGGGGACGTATCCATATATCCATTGATTTGTGCCAATATAACATACACAATATTGCACGCACTACTGTATTTGGATACAACCTCTCATCTTCTTGCTTCCTTTTGAGAATAACGGATTTTGAGCTTGTTCTATCAACGATAATTTTCAGACTTATCAAACAATGTTTTTGAGACTTTCACAAAAGTTGCTCTATACATTTAGTTAACACATTATGAAATTATATTTTAATTACATTTGGGCATGAGCAGAGAATCATTATTTAAACCTGCTCATTTTTCATACATTTTTTAGTATTTTTTTAATTCTGATTGCAGGATATTGTGTACAGTGTAATTTGTCATATTTTCTTAAAAGAACTTTTTTTTATATTAAGAACTCTACAAATTATAAACAAAAAACTTGACCAAATTTGGGACTCTTTTTATAAAAACTTTAATTTCTCTACGAGTATACATCCAATTCTCATAAAAATGAGCACAGTTTATTACAATAAGCCACTTAATTATAATCTACAGTTTGAACGCTTTTGTTACATTAGTTTTTAGAGTGTTATCCAAAGATATTCGTTCTTTTTCAATTTGTTGGTGGTCCCCTATGGGGTTTCGGGAAAAAATCTTCACCGAAATATATGACCTATACTATAGTGTTTACACACCTGGAGTTTCAGGTTAATTCCTCATGTATTTTTCAAAGATATTTAACAAAACGTCTAAAATCGCAAGTGGCCGGTCCCCTTTGACCATATAGTGTCTTATAAAATTTATTGTTTAAATTACCAATAGTTGACACGTTAGTGAGTTGTGTTTTTCCGAATTTGTTGAAGTTTTTTGAGATTCCAATGGCAACAATATTCCATTTGTTGACGGGATAAGGGAGAAGTATCCAATTGATTTATTAAATGTCATTATTAATATTGTTTATCTTTTATAATGCTATTAACTACATAGTCTCGCTTTAAAAACAAGTGTTAAAATAGGAATTTTAAAACAAACCGACTACGAAATCTCAAGATAAAGATAAATAATTTTTCAGATGTTGGAAAAAAAAATATTAATACTGAAATGTATTTGAAAGTTCTAAGTCCAAATCTATGCTTTATAATGCATTAACGTCTCAATTGTATTACAAAAAATACTATTCATAAGCATAGAAAAAAATAAAGAAATTAATTGGAATTTAATATTTATAAAAAATTAGATTGATGAGCTGATGACAATGAAAGTGTAATTACGTCTATTTCAAATGAAGTAAAGATTTCTTTCATTAAAGATTACCTATGTTTAATATATTAAAAAAAAGTTCAGTTTTGTTTAATATGTCAGTTGAAATTAATGTTTTTTTTTTCACCTTTTTTCCCTTTATCTTTATTTCCTATTAATATCCCTTCAGAAATTCCGATTACCGTATATACTCGCGTATAAGTCGACCCCAAAATTCGTGAAAAAAATATGTTGTATACCAGTTTTTTCTTGTAGCCGTCTTTGGATTATTTAATATCAGCAAATTCTGCATTTATATAAGACGAAGATAACTTTTTTAAAATACTGGTTTTCAGTCTGTTAATCCTCCCGAATTTGGGGTCGACTTATACGCGAGTATATACGGTATTCCATTTCTTTAAATGTTCTTTTTAAGCCTCTCTCTGAGAACTATAATTTCTTATTTCCTTTCGTTAGGTAAAATCCTTTTCTTATAAAAAAAAAAAATGAAAAAAATGAAAATCATGATTCCAACGTAGATTATGAAAAACTGTCTAACGCATTCGGAATACTGTAACCTTATAAGACCAGGAGTTTGTTTGGTAGAAATTGTAAGTTTGGGTGGTTTCCCGTTACCGATAGGACCATATTTTATTGAAAAAAAAATACCCGATGTCAAGTTATGCCAAGGGAGGACCCGCACAATTGTCGAGTTCGGCCTTAATGCAGACGTTTTTGGGCTAAATCTACACAATGGTGTAGTTTGGTATTATGTGTGCAAATATCTAAAAATGAAAGTTTAAACAAAAAAGTTGTTGCTCAACGCTCAACGCTCGCACCCCTTTTCAAATGGATTGTGCCTGTTCCTTCAATTTTTTTTTCTTTTTTTACAGCAGCAGTATTTTGTTGAAATACCGATCTAAGTACATACATCTTGATCTGAAACAGAGTAAGGACTACAGCAGATCCTAAGCCTATATCCTTGTGAACCAGGTCTGTACTTTCCAACTGGTATACTACAAAATTTAAAACTATCCCAGGTGATACTGTTATAACAGAGTGCGGTTTGTTTTTTTACATACTGCTTTACTGAGGCACGTTCTAAAAAAGGAATCCTCTGCTCATCTATGGAAAATTTCCCTAATATCCTGTTAAATTCAAGCAAACACAACGGAATCTTTAAAACACCAAATAAAATAAACTAAGACAGACTTGAGCACAGTTAAAAAATAAAATTTATAAAACAATTAAAAATACAATAGGTAAACGTTTCGCCAAGCGACACGCAAGGCATCATCAGTACAAAAAATATCCATTGCATTTCAAACGTCAGAACAAATCAAGAACAGTTACAGTTAGCTATTTTAAAAACAAACAATATTCGCTAGGGACAGAACGAGCATCATTCAAAGCATGCGACCGCAATTCAGTGAACCAAACCTCAAGGAGCAATCTACCATGGTAGTTGTTGCAACCAGATTTCAAAATACTGGCGTTCATAAGGAGCGGAATTGCGCTCATTGCGCAAAGCGGAAAAACGCTTCTCTTTAGTATTCATAATCATATACTCTTTTTAGAACATTTGACATAGTTGAAAAGTTTATAGTTCATTAAATTTATGAAATGTTTAGGAATGAGTTATGATGTTCATTAAGTTTCTGAATTGTTTTGTCTGACTGTCTTCTTGTCTACATGTCCGCCGTCTGTCCGTTCATGCTCAAACAATGGAGTTATGAATTAAGAGAAGGAGACTCATAGCGTGTTGTCTAGCATTTGAGAGTGAAGTAACTGAGGAGGTTGTCACAAGATGGCGGCTGTTACTTTTAAACCGGATCATCAGTTTCTAAATACCGGCGGGAAAAACTTCCACAGGTAAACTTGAATAGAATGTATCGTTTTATTTTGGCTACTAATCCATGGAGAATTTCTCTCACAAATATGATAAAAAATTTCTATTTGTTTTAACTGGTGTGAACTTACCCGCGTATTATAATAATTTTCTCTGCCCCTGTCATGAGGTTGCCTAGATTGTCACAATATGGCGGAAACACAGGGCCTAAGTACCGCCAATGTAGATTAACTCCAGAAAAAATGTATATCTGTTTCTGCTATTATTTTGAGTGAAATGTTACATTCACAAGGTTATTAAATACGGTGAAATTTTCTATTTAAATTTACTGGTGGAAGTTTGCCTCGACGATAATCAACCTCTACGAAAGCGGTTACAGTTGAAGCTTCACTATTTTAAGGATATACTAATTCCTCTTTATTAATAGTTCCATGGCTCAAACTCATATAAATATACCCCGAATGTCAAGTAATGGATATACCTTAATAACTTTTATTATAGCATGTTCGATATTGTTAAATGAAGTGTGTAGCATACGCAGTTCATTTACAGGGACATTGCATTACGGTCTATGTGAAAAATTAGTTTGCTTAATATTTCAACGATGTTACACTATTTAAATGTATTGATATTGCTTATATCACCCATTTTCGGTACAAGAGGTTTACTACAGAATATGGTTTGCATTATTGGTCTTTTCGTCCGCAGCCCTTTATTCTTCTACTCATTCCGGCTCTCCCGAGTAAAAGACACTCTAGCGAAAATCAGGTTGAAAAAAAAATCAAACATTGAAAACGGAAAAAATTAAAAGGGAAATTGCACAAATTAAAGACACCGAAAAACGGGAAGGCAGGGCTTGCGGCGATGAAGCTACCGAACGACTCCTGCTGCTTCTAGCTTATTATTAGCTAAAGGTGACCAACTACGAAGTTTTCAAATTTGATCAATACTTTCATTCTTACCAACAATTTTTTTTTTTTTTTTTTTTTTTTTTTTTTCTTTAAATAATGAAATTTCATTTATTTTTGTGAAGAAGTCTTGAATTATGTAGATATTTATATGGATAATATGCTATAGCTGTAAGAAATTCAGTTGAACGTATGCTATTTTAAATTACTTTTGGATATATGCTTGTTCTATAACTATTTAGTTATAAATACTTTTGACTATTATTTACTAATGTGCAATAATAAGAATCACAAAAATTGTAGTAAAGTATTGAAAATGACACATTTTGGTAATTATCCTCTCCTTATTACGAAAATGAATATAACATTAGAGTCGTTTTAACTGATTTATATAATTTAATAAAATTTTTATTTTTACTTTTCGTGCTATCACTCAGTACCACCCCCAACCCAATAGAAAAAACAAGTTGGAAATTGATCGTCAAACGTGGCAAATGAGGTGCGTTCGTACTATAACTAGTTTTATAATTATTTTTTGCACCTCATATTGTACTGAATGTATAATTTTTTGCACTTCATAAAGCGCATAGTCTGATACATCATTAAAATGCACTTCCAATAATTTTTTCCCATTCCCCGTAAAGTAACGAAACACTTTTGACTGTCCCTGTAATTAAACTATACATCCGATTTTCCTAAAATTTGTAATAGCTCAACAAAATTTTGCAACAATTATATATTTAAAATTTCAGACCATTCGGAAGGCTGTAATATCATTAAAATGCACTTGCAATAATTTTTCCCATTGGCCGTAATGTAAAGAAAAACTTTTGACTGTCCCTGTAATTAAATTATACATCCGATTTTCCTAAAATTTGAAATGGCTCGACAAAATTTTGCACCAGTTATATCTTTAAAATTTCAGATCATTCGGAAGGCTCTAATATCATTAAAATACACTTGCAATAATTTTTCCCATTGGCCGTAATGTAAAGAAAAACTTTTGACTGTCCCTGTAATTAAACTATACATCCGATTTTCATAAAATTTGAAATGGCTCGACAAAATTTTGCAACAATCATATATTTGAAATTTCAGACCATTCGGTTGGGTAGTTTTTGCTCTGTTACATGCGGACAGACGGACAGACGGACGGACAGACGGACGGACTGAACGACGACTATAGGTGCTACGTATTTATATAATTACGAACGCACCTAAAAAGGATCAGTATTAAAAAGAATCTTCATCTTAATTTCCAGACGATATATTAAAGAAGAAAAAAGTGAAAATACTATTACTTACATGTTGAAACAAATGTTGTCTCTTTATCATTATTTAGAGGGTTTTTTTTTTTTAAATTAAAATATAATTTAAGCAATCTTCTTTCTTGTTATTGTTCTAAATTTTATATATATTTTTTAAAGTGTAAAAGCTGATATTGAAAACTGAAAGGTATCTCAAATTCAAATCATTTTAATCATTTCTTCTTAGTTATACGACACATTTAAGCGTAAATAATATGTTGATTAATATATCATATTTTAATTTTCTTGAATTTTATCCAGCAAAGCTTATAAAAAAGTCATATAATAATTTCCATAGGATTGTGACTTTAAATAACTTTTTTGCACAGTAATAAATATTATTGTTATGATATCAAGTATTTGTATTGTTAATAATTGTTATTGTTAACTGGCCGCCCTTGGCGACCAGTTTGGTCTCCTTCAAATCTATGCTAAGCATTGTATCATGTTACTTTTATTCATAATTTAATTTACTTGCTCAATCCTTCGCCAAATCGGAAGATTCTGATACAGAAATCATGAACTTGTATTTTTATGTTAGCCGAGTGCAGGTGATAAATCGCCAAGCATTGTACCCGACATATTTTTTTCTTATTTCATTAATTTCATTTAAAATACAATACTTTCACTCATTTTATTTAAAATACATAACTTTAATTTAAAACTGAAATGATTAAAATTTATGACTCTCAATTTTCTCTTATTTCTTAAAAAAAAGGGGAAAAAAAGCAGCAGAAAAGAATGAAAAAAAAAAGAAAAAAAGTAATAATACTATAAACTATGACATTTAATTTCAACATCAAAGCTATGTTTTAATTTACCTCGCGAAAAATTGTTCATGACAGTCGCATGCGATGGACTATTATAATACTGATGATAGGATGGCGATGGAACAATATCTGGCGATTTATCACTTGCGCCCGGCTAACATTAAATTACCAAATTGGCTGTTTGGCATATAAAAAGTGAAGCGGTCAACCCGGAACTATTGATGACAGTCACATGACTTAGGCTATTATTATAGAGATAATTGTTATTGTTAGTAATTGTTATCGTTACGATATTAAGTACTGTTATTGTTAATAAAAGTTATTGTTTTGGTATTAGTATTGTTATTGTTATGATATTAAGTATCGTTATTATTGTGATATTAAGTATTGGTATGATAAAGTTTCACTTAACTATTTATTTTTATTTTGTATTTGTATTTAGTACTTTCATGGTTCATTTACAGGGATACACAAAATAATTCGCTTAACCCCTTGAGGGGCGATGGGATATATTATATCCACCAAATTTAAACAAGTTTCGCACAAGAAACTTTTAACTAAATTTTATATTTTTAACATTGGGGGAAAGCTGTTGAAAAATTGCTTCTCCTAATTTAAAAATAAAATTTTTCGTTTATTTCGGTGATAATTCAATATTACATAGACATTATTGCTTGCCCTTCAAAGGGTTAAAGGACTCTTTATTAACAATAATTGGTGGAAGTACATTTTAAGTTGTGGTACGCGTTTTTTAATTAACCCTTTAATGCGCAGTTTTACATATATGTAAAGAACAGTGTTTTGAATATAACGGATTTTTTTATTCGTATGTACTTAAGTCATACCAGGAAATTAAAATGGCAACATTTGCTTTAAATAATAACAGACCTTTTCGTATTTAAATAAAGCGAAATTAACCATTGAAACTTTCTGGTGTAAAATCAGATTTTTTGGACTACGTAGTTTCTTGAACTTATTCTATCATGGGAATTTAAGGGTTAAATGTTAATGCTTTATAAAATAATATGCTTTATAAAATTTAAAATTATATGAAATAAGGTATTCGGAGACACACTTATTAAAATATTTACTAATTTGCAATATTTTAGCGTAAAACAGCCACACGACAGCAGTTTTCAATTGTATTGCAGATGTGCAACAGAAGAAGAGATGGGCGAATTATACGAATAATGTATCTCTGATTTTTTTCATTATTTTTCCTGTGTAATAAACCTTTCAGAGAATCATATATAATTTTTTCGAAACAAAATAAAAAATAGCGCATTTAAGAATTAAATTAATATTTTGCTAATTACTATATATCCAAATTTATATACTAAATCTATATGTCATATACAGGGTGGCACGGAAAATCTCAAGGCTTAGATGCGTTATATTCCAGGATGGCCGCCATCTTAGATTTTTTGAGATTTCTTGGCGATTTTATGTTGGCGATGTTTATCTATATGTGGAACTCCGTGTGACGTGTGTGTTTGGCGTGTCGCATTCTGGCCAGGGCCGTGCGAAGAGAAAACTGCGCCCGGGGCAGCGTGTCAATTTGGCGCCCCTCCCCCTTCCTTCAAAATTGATAAAGGGCAGAAACAAAAATAAATTCTATTGAATAAATATTTTGCGTTTATTTTAGAACTTTAATAGATTTAATTTTAATTCAGAAATTCCAAACAACTAAATAACAGAAAAGAAAATTGCACTTATTTGTTAACCCATTGAGGGGCGGTGGGATAAAATGTATCACACCTAATTTAAACAAGATTCTCACCAGAAAATTTTAACTAAATTTTATATTTTTAGCTTTGGGAGAGAATCGTTGAAAAATGTCTTTTCCTTATTTAAAAATAATTTTTTTTTTCGATTTTTCTGGTGAGAATTCAAGATTTAGAGGCATTTTTGCTTGCCCCTCAAGGGGTTAATGAGATCATGATGCTTTGCGACAGATTTTTCTTAACCTTTCTCACACATTTTTCTAGCCATTTTTAGTTGTTGTTAGTCTTTAAGCTGCAGAAAATGGGTAAAAATCGCTAACAACCATGTTGGAAACAAGTGGTCCCTTCAACCGATAAGTTCTAAAAAAACAAAACAAACAAAAAAACCTGCATAACATAATGTAAAAGATAAAAATAAATTATAATTTCAGTACATTAATTCAGGAAGATAACTGAAACAATGTTTTAATTAATATAAAATAAAATATAATATCAGGCAAATACATTTACTTCCATTTTATTTTTCTTGCGTTTAGGGTAGCAAAATCGTTTATTATTTTATGTGTAAAGATTGCGACACACTGAAAGTAAATTCAAGTTGCTTAATCTCTCGACACATAATAGATCTTAAGTAGTATTTTACTATTTTATTGTTACTGGATTACTTATAAATTATGTACGCTGTCTCCATGTTTTTGTAATTCTTTGTTTTCCCTAAGTTAAAATTATGGAGCAACTAAAGGATTTCTAAATGATCCGTTTTATAAAAGTTCTTATCTAATGGTAGAAATAAAGTTTTCGCATTTAAAACCTCGCTTAACAATTCAAGTCAGCAATAAAAGGCAAGGTCCAGGCAATATTAACACGTTAAGCACAACGTCAGTCACCAGTGGCTGACACTGAATTTTACGTCATTCACCAATGACTGACGGTCTAAAATAGGATATAAAACTAAAATATATATATTGTTTTAAGTAATTACTGAAAATTTATTTAAAATTTACCTACCTTTTATTTATTACAGGATTATACTATCTTAAAAATTACTTAAAACATTGTAAATTTTTCAGCTTCAGTGTCAATGACCGTGGCACTCAACGTGTTAACAGACTTTCGGTAACTGATTTTAGATTCGCACCAGTAGTCCAGGCAATAGAGACCGTATAGGGCCTCTACCAAGCAAAATTAATGGTAGTACTGGAAATCGGCTTTCTAGATGTTTTTTGGGTCGCTGAATCCGAATTTGTAACTTCCCACCAAAATTTCCCTCGGCAACCCCCCCGAATTTTGGTAAAAAGCCCCCCCCCCCCCCAAAAAAAGGTTTTTATTAAAAAATTCCATTTTTTATTGTTTTAGGGGAAAAGTAGCTAGAAATTCAGAAAATAGACAAAATTTGCAACAAACTAGATATATGTCATTATGACTTAGGATGAAGGGGAAGGGGGGATCTGCCTCGGAACATGCGCCGCAGTGCTGCGTGGACTAAGTTGCGCAATTCCACTTAACCACTCACACGTTTATATTAGCCCTGCCATCTTCCCTCCGAACTTTCTCTATAAGGTTTACTTTAAGTTTTTTGGGTCGCTGAATCCGAATTTTTAACTTAACCCCAAAATTCCCCCCCCCCCTCGAAACTCCCCAAATAGTTGTTTTTAACTTAAATTTCTTAATGTTTTAGGGGAAAAGCATTACGAAATTCAGAAACTAGACAAAATTTGCAACAAATAGGATACATTACATTATGACGTAGGATAAACGGGGAGAAAGGGGGCTGCCTCGGAACATTCCCCGCGCGCTTTTCTCAAAAACCAAATTTTTTCAAAAAATCAATTTTTTGGGTGGTTGCCGTGTGAAATTTTGGTGGGAAGTTACAAATTCGGATTCAGCGACCCAAAAAACATCTAGAAAGCCGATTTCCAGTACTACCATTAATTTTGCCAGATAAAATCCCCTATTGGCTGGACTTCATCATTTAGTGCACGTAGCGCCGCAGTGCATGTTCCGAGGCAGCCCTCATCCTCCCCGTTCATCCTAATTCATAATGTCATATACCCTATTTGCTGCAAATTTTGTCAAGTTTCTGAATTTCGTAATGCTTTTCCCCTAAAGCAATAAGAAATTTAAGTTAAAAACAACTATTTGGGGGGGGGGGGTTCGGGGGGGAAATTTTGGGGGGAAAGTTAAAAATGCGGATTCAGCGACCCAAAAATCTTAAAGTAAACCTTATAGAGAAAGTTCGGAGGGGAGATGGGAGGGCGAATGTAAACGTGTGAGTGGTTAAGTGAACTGCGCAACTTAGTTTACGCAGCACCACGCACATGCTCCGAGGCAGATCCCCCCTTCCCCTTCATCCTAAGTCATAATGTCATATATCTAATTTGTTGGAAACTTTGTCTACTTTCTGAATTTCTAGATACTTTTTCTCTAAAACAATAAAAAAATTGATTTGTTTTAATAAAAACCTTTCTTGGGGGCTTTTTACCAAAATTTGGGGAGGTTGCCGGGGTAAAATTTGGTGGGAAGTTACAAATTCGGATTCAACGACCCAAAAAACATCTAGAAAGTCGATTTCCAGTACTACCATTAATTTTGATAGGTAAAATTCCCTATTGCCTGGACTACAGCCAGAAACTCAAATTCTTGTTATACATTTCTGAGTTTCTTAAACCTCCAGTTCAGTTGCACGGTTATAGTGTCTCTACGTAACACGAAATCCTTCACTTTCATATAAATTTTCACTTTCATCAGGAGCTTCGCAGTCAAATTGTTCTGCGAATTTTACGTTTTCTGTTTTGGTCAAATAAGGACTACATTTACGGACATAACCAAATCTTCGCTTTCTTGTTCAAAAATTTTCTCTCTTATTGTCTGAAATGTGTTTTTTAGTGTTTCAATCAGTTTGCTGGCGATCAAAACATTGACAGTTTTTTTTTCTTCTTTTTTTTCATGAGAATAATATTAACTTTTACTATTTCATTTAAAATGCTGTGTCAAACTACTAGGCCGTAAATAAAGGGAAATTTCTTTATTTGCTTTATTAAGCTTTTTGCTCCTGAGTAAGCTTACTCATTTTACTTCATTTCTATAAGATCTTCCAGAGCTTTTAAAATCTGTGGCAATTGTTTGTAAGTTGCAGATATATTTTTCATGACCATAGAGTATGGTAATGCTTCTTTAAATAAACTGATAAGTGGGACATAAGCAGGGCCGGCCCAAGGACATTTTGGCACCCGTGCGAGCACCCGTCGGGGCGCCCCTCCACCCCCACCCCCCAAGAAGAAAAATTCCTTGACTTATGGTCTTAATTTTTTTTTAAATATTCGTACTTTTCATACATACTATTACTAATTATTTAAGATATTAATTTAAAGTGTTTCAAAAACAGATAAAAGATTTTAAATTTTATCCCATTTTCGAGTTTGTATTTGGTAAATTGTAAAATCAGAGAAATTTCAATTTTACAGTAATTATCAATCTTAATGTGAAACATTACGATACCAAAGTAAAACACAAAGGTCACAGCACATGATATTGGACTAAAATAACAATAATAAGTTAATTAATTAAAATAAAATAAACTTTTTTAGAAGAATACTGTTTGGAATACTACAAAATAAAGAAGCAGAACTACTGGTAAATAGCAACAGTGAAGGATGAAACGTGTCTGTCCGGGTTCGATTCCCGGCATGGAATATTTTTCACTAAGTTGGTCTTTGCGCCTTTTAAGCAAAAATAATTTGAAATTTGATTTTCATTTGAAATATTGTATTCAAGGCGAATGTTTCTCTCTGGAAAAAATTTCCAAATATTAATATAGATTCATCGATGCTGGATTTTATTAGGTGTCTGTGTTTGCCCCATGTTGGTGGATCACGGAAAATATTCCATCTTGTGCTTGCCAACTTGTAATAGTGAGAAGTTCCAGGCTGGGTATCGTTCCATGTGGTTTAGCGGTAGAACGTCAGTGCGCTATACTGATGACCCGGGTTCGATTCCCGGCATGGAATATTTTTCACTAAGTTGGTCTTTGCGCCTTTTAAGCAAAAATAATTTGAAATTTGATTTTCATTTGAAATATTGTATTCAAGGCGAATGTTTCTCTCTGGAAAAAATTTCCAAATATTAATGCTGAATCTAATGATGTCTTTTTCGGTTAATGAGCGCGTATCGCTCATACAACGATTGCTGATTGCCAGTTTAGCGAGTTTTGTTTATTATTTAAATTATATTTTCGTTAAGCCTAACATGCGTATAAACCGGTGTTTGGCGACATTTACTACTTAGCGAAAAGGGGCTTTCACGCAAAGAAAAATTTCAAGATGGTGGCCACGGGAATTTACGACATCTGTTCCAATCTCGAGTACGTTTCTTTGAGTGAATAATTTCCTGAATAGGAATTTACAGCTGTTTTATGTGTTTCCTAACTTATCTCAATTTTAGCATACTATATAGCATAGTATATACATACACATAAATCACATACAGGGCGGCGCAAATGAATTCGGAGGTTTTTCCAACTATTGATAGTAACACTAGATTAATATTAACACAATTATTCTAATTGGTAATCAAATCATATTAGATGTAAATTTCCAACTGGTCGAAAAATGTCCAGACCAGGATTCGAACCCGGGACCTCCCTGGCTGAAGCCGCCAGTGCTTTGCCATCTGAGCTATCCCGGACGATTCTGGTCGAACTTTTTCACCCAGCTAACCTTGATGATTACAGCATCTGGTCTGAAACCTGGTTCAGCTCAACAGAATAAATCTGAGGTAATGGAAATCCAGAAATCTCTGGATACGAAATTACACTAGATTAATATTAACACAATTATTCTAATTGGTAAACAAAAACCAATTGTTTACCAATATTTTGTTAACCAATCTAATTGTTTACTAATTAGAATAATTGTGTTAATATTAATCTAGTGTAATTTCGTATCCAGCGATTTCTGGAGTTCCATTACCTGAGATTTATTCTGTTGAGCTGAACCAAGTTTCAGACCAGATGCTGTAATCATCAAGGTTAGCTGGGTGAAAAAGTTCGACCAGAATCGTCCGGGATAGACTTGATGGCAGAGCACTGGCGGCTTCAGCCAGGGAGGTCCCGGGTTCGAATCCTGGTCCGGACATTTTTCGCCCAGTTGGAAATTTACATCTAATATATTGATAGTAATTCCAGAAATTAATTTTTAACAGTGTTGTGTGTTTTCCAAATTCAAATTGTTTATTTAGACACTCGAATCGGTCATCCCTTGCTTAATTAAACATAATCTTTGACCTTACAATGTGAAGACTTTTTTTTGTACAGTAGAACCTCTTGTATCCGAAAGTCTTTTAACCAAAACTCTCGGTTAACCGAAATCCATTTTTAAACTTTTTTTTTTTTTTTTTAACTATTTCATTCTTTATGTGAAAAATCCATTTTGAAAGTTTTTTTTTTTTTTTTTTTTTTTTTTTTTTTTTTTTTTTAAACTATCATATTCTTTGTGCACAAGCGGTGCGGTCCTTTGCGAACTACGAGTACATATAATGTTTTTGTATCCCCTGTCTGAGAGTTCCTTTGAATTGAACTTGAGTTCCTGTAAGCTGCGGAGTGGAACGAAGAAAACGAACAAATTAGCAATTCTGAATCTTTTGAATGCTTTGAAAAATGTGTGGCATTGCTGGAGCAGTAGAAAGACTGTGATATTGTTGAACTAATACTCTTAAAAAACTCCGTGATAGAGCTTCACAGCAAAGGCAATCGAAACTGCGACAAACAAAACATTTTTTCAAACCCTTGTGATACATGTGAAAGGTACTTAATTTCAAAATTAAAATTCTGGTAATTTAATCTTGTTTCTGTTTTGCTATTGCTTTATTTTTAATAAGAAATATTGCATGTATTTCTCCTTAATCTTAAAATTGAAGCATTCTCGATTATCCGAAAATTTCGATTTTCCGAAAGAGGGTCGGTCCCAATTACTTCGGATAATCGAGGTTCTACTGTATTTTGAAGCATTTGGAAGTTTTTTTCATAAGCTAAACTTGACCAATGAATTTTTGTTCTTTTTTAGATTTTAAGAAAATTTTAGGTTTTAGTTTTTTCATTACATACCTAACTATTCTTTTTATTTACAATTTTTTTTCATATATATTTTTATTTAAACATTATTTTTATGATATTTTATTTAAGTAGAACAAAATATTTTAAATTTTAAATATATTTTGTCGAAAAGGGATTTATAAACAAATTCAAAATACCATATCTCTTTCCTAAAATACACCAGTATTAAGTTGATGAAGTTAAAGTTATACATATTTACCCTTAAGAGATTTCCAATTTATTAACACTCTCTGACGCGAAGATAATTTCTCAGGTATCTTTAAGTATGGCTAGCGTTAAATTTGTTTAACTGTTGTTAAGTGTTTCTTAAAGCTTGTTTAATGAAGACGTGCTTATAAAAGACTTAATGAATGTACTTAATTTAAACTAAAATTGTTCATTAACGTGATCTCCAAGTCGTTTCGAAATCTTTCAAAATAAATACAAATTCTGTTTATTTAAATATTTTATAAATATATTAGCGTAGGAGGAAAAATTTAAACATCCCAACTAACCCCTCAACAAATTATCATAGAAGAAAGTTACTTATACCGAAAGTTTGGAAATAAAGTCTACTTTTAAATGATGTATATAAAATTTGTTTAGGGGCCATCTACATAGTAAAATGAACCCAAACTTCATTTTTTTCAATGGCAATACCCAATTTTAACAAGATATTTCACATCTTCGTTTCAAACTATACCTAGACACCAAATGTCAAGTCATTTGAATGACAAGATTTTGAATTATAAACATTCAAAATTTACTTCTTCTAATGTTAATTTACATTTTCATATTTCAATTAATATCTCCTGAAATTATACACCTGATGTGCTAATTCTTTGTGTAGCAATAATGCTAAAATACCCAAACATAAATACGTTGAATTTGAAATTTTTATAATTTTATGATATGAATTATGAATTATGAAATTACAATTCGAAAAAATTATGAATTGTAACATACAATTTTTTGTTGTTGTTGTATTTAGATTTAGTAAGTTCTGCTTTATGGAAATCCGTAATTTCAAATTTTTCTTCCAGGTAGTTTTCAAATTATGCTTAAAAAACGGCAAAATGTTGGTTTTAGGGGCCATCTATGGTAGAAGTGACTAGATATATTGAAATTTCTTATGCTACTCTGTAATCTAGCAGTCTTTAATGACTGTTTGAGTGGCGCTTAAGATGCCTTGATGAAGAAGGGGGCTCTCTCTCTCTAAACAATTGAGTACCGAACTTCAATTTGGATACAGCCGCTAAAATACGTTTATTTTAAAATAATTAATTTTTCGGAAACTTATCTTACGAATTGCATAAGAATTTGTTTTTAGGCTAATTGAAGTGCTGTCAGAATTGTGTACTTCTATTGAAAAACAAACAAACTTATGGTTCGTTTTAATATGTAGATGACCCCCAAAGAAAATTTTATGTGCATCATTTAAAAGTAGTCTTTATTACCAATCGTGTAGTACCAGTAAATTTCTTCTATGCTATTTTGTGCAGAGTTAGTAAGTGGTGTTCACCTTTTTTCCCCACGCCATAAAGTGAGAAAAAGAGAGAATATTGTGCAGTTTAATCACAAAGTTATCCGAATGGCTATTTCAATAAGAATTATGCAATTAATAGGAATTTTTTTTAATGTTTGTAAAACATAAAGCTTAAATGGTCATCTTCATAAAGAGATTGTACTAACCTCCGAAATTTTCAATACCAACACCTAATTTTCACAGTGCACGCTTGTATTTTTCGGTAAATTTTACATCAGGATCTTAAATGGGAAATCATTTATTGAAGTTGCACAGGAATTATAAAAGTTTAAAATTTTGAACTCTTAATAGCATTTAATTAATTTTTAATATTTTCAAAATAGATTGAGTTGCGGTTATGTTTCTAATCATAACTAGGGGGCTCTGCCCCCTACGAGCTACGCTCGTCAACCCCCGTTCAGACACCGCAGACTCTTAAAGTACGCTAATTTGCTCGGCTTTAAAAACATTTCGGAAGATTGAATTATAATTTAAAAAACAATGGCGATCTCCCTATAAACGGATTTCTATTCATTTCTCTTTGACTGGGGAATTTTAAGACCAAATCCGCTGCGGTACTGCTTGATTAACCCGTCGACCAATTTCGCCAAATTATATAAATCTCCAAAGCACTCGCCAAATTATACAAATTGACATCATTTTTATTTTAAATAACGAAAGAAAAAATAAATTAGTGCAACATTAATAAAAATACAAATAAAACGTCGAAATAAAAATAACTTGATGACGTAGACACGTGTAACTTGCTTAAAGTCAAGTTAATGTGACATTTACGATCAACCATTATTGACATTTAATCTTATAGTTTGGCGAATGATAGATTTTTGGTCGACGTGATAACTAAGTAGTACCAAAAATACCTATGTCAATCGCTGTTATCGTCTTTGATTAAATAAAATAAGATAAACATTTCAAAATAAGCTAATATAAAAGGAATTAAGTAAACATAATCTTTGTCTCCCGGTATTTTTGAACAAAGCGAAAAGAAAGTTCTTTTAAATAAGACATTTTAAATTAATCGTTTTTAATCTGACGTAATTTTGACCAAACTATTCTTTCTCTTTTTAATATTCACGTTAAAATACGTGTGTTAGAAATGAAATATTATTTGCGCTTTCCTAACAAAAATAGTTGAAAAGTATCCTCTCAAAATATCAAATAAATGTCTAGCGCAATTTCTAAATTTAAACGGTTTTGCAATATTATTTGGCGTTCATTTTATGTAATAACTGTAACGTAACGTAAATATGACGTAATTTCTCCTATTTAAGACTTCTAACGCATGTTAATAAATTTATTATTTTACAAATTCCTTTCTCTTTTAAAATTCACGTGTAATTATAGATTTTATGACGTAATTTTTAATAAGTTCCTGCTTTTTGTACATAATTATTTAATTCTAATTCCAAATGTTTTTTTTTTCTGTTTATAATAGTCACGTGTAAATAAATAAAATTACACGTATAAATATTTTTTTTTTTTGAAGCAAACTGTGATATCGTACCTTCGCCACACATTTTCGACGGGGAAAGCAACAGGCATTTCCGAGGAGGACAATGGTCTTTTGTGTAAAGGCATGCAGGGGAAATTCCTGGCATACTTCTGCCCTTGGGATCTGCTCAACAGGGTATTTCAACTTTTCCAAGAAATAGGGGTGGGTATGTGTGGGAATTCGTCCCTAAAGTGAAAGTAAAAAGAGACTCATGCAGAAGCTAGTGTGGAGGCTGATAGTAGACTGGGTGACACTGATGAAGTTAGGTGTTTTTTTAACAACGGAAGAGATGCGAGTAAAAATCGTTTTTACTCAGGTTGGCTATGAGAAGTATAGAACTGTTAATAAAAATTGAGAGTGTCTACCTAGGAATGGTAAAGTTTGTTATTACATTTTTCAAATTTATTTTAGTTGTTCTAATAAAGAACTTTGGTAAGAAACATGTATTATTTTTCAACGATCATCTCACAAGAGCTTAGTGAACCAAAAAGCTCTGGCCCACTACATCACAGCTATAGTATTATAAATGGTGGCAGCGGTGGGATTAATTAGGTCTAGCATAAATTAGACTGGACCCACGTGAACTTGATGTACAGAAGGAAACTGTGTAGAAACAAGGACAGTCGGTGATGAAATCTTGTGTTTGACGAGAAAGATTTTCAAGTGTATCCGGTGAGGAACTGTGAAATCTGGAGTGTCGAATGTGTTAGCTGGTATGTAACAAGGAATAAGGATTCGACGATATAGAAAATTTCTTCAGTAAACATCCAGTGCAGTGGATAGTAGACTATTTCATCGATCGCCCTTAGGAATCCATGGAGACAGCTTGTGTGTAAATTTCCCGGTGGAAATCAAGTTAGATCCGGAGATACGGCAGTACCTGAAAAAAAAAAGTGCAGGAAAGCCTCGGAGCAGTGTGGAGAAAGGTCTACATTTGAAGGTAAGCCCTTTTATGAAATTTTCCAGAGAGGTCTGTTAGGATTTAATATCGTATATGTCTGTTCTTGGTAATTTGTATATGTTTAATAGATAAAAAGTCTAGGGTAGCTATTAATTTGGGATCGAAATTTTTAGTTAGAATTTTTATATTAAACGGGTTTCTTATGGTCTGTACGGTAATTCATTTGGTTTTGAAAATTTAATATTTATGTATTTCATAATTAACTTGAGGATAGTAAATTACGGTTGATTAATAAAAGAATATTAATCATTAAAATTAATCATAGTTGTGGATGTAACTTTTAGTTATAAAGTTGGGGCATATACAGCTTTTGTTTATTACAGCAATAAAGTTATTTGAAATTTTATGTTTATGCTGTAGGAAATAGCAGGATTAGTTGTTTTTATACAAATTGTATTTATATAGTGCTGTGGGTATCAAAATAATTTTGAGGATTTACTCAGTTTTAAAGGATATAACAAGTGCACGAAAATTTTCGGTAGGAAAATTGTATTATTGTTTTATGCATTGAAATATATCTAGAGGATAAAATTCTATTCCTTATTGTAATTTTTATTGTGTTTTACAAATTGTATATATTTGTGTATTGTTGTGATTAGTATATTTTGGGGGAAAACAATGGAAGAATTTCTAGGGAAATATACTAAAAACATCTTGCTTTTGCTGGCAGAGGAATTTGAGACCAACGTGTCGGCAACTGATAAGAAAAAAACTATAATTCAGGCTATTTTAGCAGCATCGGATTATAATGAGAGTTTTGCTAAATCGAATTTAGAATGTATTCTTAAGGAGGATGCAGAACGAAAAGAAATGGAACGGGAAAAATTAGCTTTGGAACGGGAAGACGAAGAGCGCGAAAAAACAAGACAATTTGAGTTAGAAAAATTAAGAATTCAAAATTCTTCGGAAACTGTTAGTCTTTCGTCTAGTGATTTGAATGTAGGTTCGCATAGGAATCCAAAAATTAATTTGAAAGAATTAGATCCACGTTTTGATTGTAAATTAATTGACATCACTCTTTTCTTTATGATCTTTGAAAAACAGGCGGAAAAAGCTAAAATTTCGCAGGAGGATATGGTTAGCCAATTAATTCCCTTATTGCCATCAGATATCGCGGAAATTATAGTGAAGCAACCTGCAGAATTAGGAGATGATTTTCAACATGTAAAAAAAGTTTTATTAAATCGTTTTAGATTGGGAACAGGTGCTTTAAAACAGAAGTTTGAAAATCATCAAAGGAAACCTGGAGCGTTATGGGTAGACTTGGTATATGAATTAAGAGGTTATTTGGATAATTGGTTGGAATCATTAGAAATAAAGGATTTCGAGTCTTTAAAAGAGCTCATGCTCACAGAGCAAGTAAAAAAACGCGTTCCTTTTGAAGTAAAAGAAAAATTTATGGATGAATGGGATGAAATGAAAGAGGCTTCTAAACTTGCTGATAAATGTGACAAATATGAGAGTATTAGAAGTAGTTTCAGGAAATCAGAAAAAAAATCTTGGGAAAAAAAAACCTTATTCAGAGATGCAAAGAAGCAATTTAAATCCGAAAATTAGGGGTGAAGTAAAAGCTAAATCGGAGTTAGAGAATAAAACGGAAAAATTTAAAAATGATAAACTTAAACAAGACCAGGCTTTTGAGAGGAAAAGGCAGATTAGGTGTTTTTTTTTTTTGTAATCAACCAGGGCACATAAAACCAGATTGTGCGGAATGGTTAAAAAAGAAAAATCAGTTCAATACAGTTAATCATTTAGGTAATGATGTTGATTTAGGGGATTGTTTTAAACCTTATCTAAAAAAAGCTCTAATAAACGGGGTTGAAAGACACTATTTGAGGGACACGGGAGCAGGGATTGATCTATGCGATAGAAATTGGGTTAAAACAGAGGATTTTACTGGAGATATAACTTGGGTACGTCAACCTCTTGATAATGAATGTAAATGTTTACCATTAGCATGGGTGACTATAAAAGGGGATTTTGGTTGCATCACCACTAAGGCGGCGATTAAACCATCGGAGTCGGAGCAAGGTTACTATCTCTTAGGTAATAAAACTGCGGAGCTTATTGAGCAAAATAAAGGAAGTGGTGTTCCTATAAATATGGTGGTTACCCGTAGTAAGACGAATTCTTTAAAAAAAGGAATGGAGCAACGGGATGTTGATAAGGAAATGTCGTTTGTTGATCAGACAAAGTTAGAAGAGCAACCAGGTAGGGTAGATAAAATTGGGGATTGCTCACAGAACAAAGAAACGCAGGTAGTTCAAATGGATGAGAATAGACAGGATGAAAGTCAAATCGAAGATCTTATGTTATTACCGAAATGGGAGGTGAAAGATAATGTGGGATTGAATAAAATTACAGCGAAAGATTTCAGCTTAGCTCAGAAACAGTGCTTATCTTTAAAAACATTATGGGAAAAGGCAAATAATGTAGAAGAAAAGGAATTTAAAATAATGGGAAATAAATTAGTAAGAGTTTCACATTCAAATAGTGGGGATGAGAAATTACAATTATGTTTGCCATTAGAATTTAGAGAGAAAATAATGAAGATGTGTCATGAGGAAGTTGCGGGACATTTAGGGGCAACTAAAACAAAAGATAGGGTAATTAAATGCTATTTTTGGCCAAATTGTTACAAGGAAATTGAGGCATTTGTAAGAACTTGCGATCTGTGTCAAAAGGTTGGTAAAAATAGAGATAAAAAGAAAGCTCCCTTGAAGCTCGTGCCGATAATTTCAGAAGTTTTCTCCAGGATAAATATTGATGGTGTAGGCCCTTTGAGTTTAAGCGAGAAAAATAATAGATACTTGATTACTTCAGTTTGTGTTGCGTCAAAATATCCAGATGCGATTCCAGTAGAAGATTTAACTTCTCCGTCAGTGATTGAGGGGCTAATACAAATATTTTCTAGGACTGGTTATCCAAAAGAGGTACAATGTGATTTGGGTAGTTCATTTACAAGTGAGTTGGCATCGGAATTTTTTGATAGGTTTGGTATTAAGGTTGTACATAGTTCAGTTTGCCACCCAGAATCGAATAGCGTTGAACGGATGCATGGTAGTTTAAAAAAGGTTATAAAGACATTATGTTTGGAGGCAGGAAAAGATTGGGAAGCAGTCTTGCCAATGGCTTTATTTGCTTTGAGGACTGTAAGTCATGAAAGCACGGGATTTAGCCCTGCTGAGCTTGTACATGGTAAGAATTTACGAATGCCACATACTCTTGTATATGAAAATTGGATGGAAAAGGAGATGGTAAATCAGAATGTAGTGGACTATATTTTGAACTTAAGTAATAGATTGAAACATTGTCAAGAATTAGCGTGTAAAAGAATGAAAGAGTGTCAGGAGAAACGAAAACAATGGTATGATAAGAATGCGGTGTATAGAAAATTTAATGTTGGAGACAAAGTGTTAGTTCTGGCTACTTCGAAACCAAATAAAATGGTGGTTAATTGGATAGGACCGGAACTATTACTAGCGTAATATCTCAAACTAATTATACGATCGATATTCCGGAAAAGAGAAATAAGTCTACTATTTATCATGTTAATTTAATTAAACCATATTATAGTAGACCTGAATTTGTAAATTTGTTGATTGATGAGGAGTGTGAGGAAATTGAGGATCAAGCGGAAATTCCTTATCCCATTGCGGATCCCACTCAATTAGACTTTTGGGAATTAGTAAAAGAAAGTAATTTGGAAAAACGTGTTTCTACAGAGCAAATAGGAGATTTCAGGACAATGATTGAGCGTCATATGAAAGTTTTTTCTACGGACCCTGGGAGTACCCCGTTAGTTAAAATGGACATTGTTTTAACGGATGATGTGCCGGTAAGATCAAAACCATATCGTATGTCGCCGAGGCAATTAGAGATTATGCGTGAAGAGATTCGGAGGCTTTTAGATTTGGGTGTGATTGAGGTCGGGCAATCAGATTATGCTTCGCCTATGATTTTAGTTGAGAGTGCGGGTAAAGACGCTCGCCCTTGTGTGGACTATAGGAAATTAAATGCAAAGACCAGAACTGAATTTTTCCCTTTGCCAAACATTGAAGAGGTTGCTGAAAAAGTGAGTACAGCGCCTTTTATTACTGTTATGGATCTGACGAAAGGTTATTTTCAGATTCCTCTCACGGAAGAAGCTCAGAGATATGCGGCTTTTGTAACACCATTTGGGACCTTTTTACCTAAAGTCATGATGTTTGGACTTTTAAATTCAGCATATTATTTTTGTAAATTGATTGCCATAGTTTTATATGGGTTAGAGTCATTTGCGGTTCCGTATATCGATGATATAGCTCTATTTTCTTTGACATGGGAACAGCATTTAAAAGATGTGGAAGCGGTTCTTAAGCGGTTAAAAGAAGCAAATCTAACGGTGAAACCATCCAAATGCCAATTCGCGCAAGATCACGTAAAATTTCTGGGACACGAAGTTGGGTCAGGAAAAAGGTCTCCTAGTGAAGCTAAATTGCAGGCTATTAAAGATTTTCCAATTCCGACGACGAAAACACAGCTAAGAGCATATCTGGGAATGGTAGGGTATTACGCGAGGTACATAAAGAATTATGCTACCATAGCAGTGCCGTTAACAGATGCTTTAAAAGGGAAAATAAAAAAAGAAAAAATCATATGGGACGAGAAGTGTAATAATGCATTTGAAGAATTAAAGTTAAAATTAATGAAAAGTCCTGTGTTATATGCGCCTGATTTTAAGCAGAAATTCATTGTGCAAACAGATGCGAGTTTGTATTGGGCAGGAATTGTTTTATCTCAAATTATTGCAGGTGAAGAGCATCCAATTTTGTATCTTAGCAAAAAATTTTCTCGTGCGGAGCAAAATTATAGCACGATAGAAGAGAATTAGCGGCTATAGTATATGGATTAAAAAAGTTAAATTATTATTTGGATGGGCAAAAAGTTGAAATACAAACCGATCATAATCCATTAGTGTACTTAAAGAAAATGGTTGGTAGAAACTCTTGTTTGACACGTTGGGCTCTATTTTTGCAGCCATTAAATTTTGAAATTACACATAAGCCAGGAAAATTACATGGAAATGCAGATGGTCTAAGTAGGAAGATTTAGAATCAGAGTTAGATTTTCTGTTTGGAATTTAGTGTTCAAAATTTTAATACTTGTAATTAGGGCGTTTTATTAAGATATTGTGCTGTATGTAAAAATTTAGTTACCTAGATTGTGTTATAGTGTTTTTTTTTTCTTTTTTGAGTTAGTATTACATTCAAATATTTTAAATTTAAATTAATGGTTCTAGCATCAAAAATGTATATTATTTTTATTCTTTTGATTGATTATGTGCAAGGAAAATTCTAAAAATTTCATATTTTGGCATGTCCTTTGAAACTGAGAGTGGGTATTCTTGAATTTAAGTAGAACTTTCATAATTGGGTCAAAAGTCTAAATGATATTTTATTGCTGATTTAATGGTGTGCTTGACCTCTCGGGAAATCTATTAAAAGGGCTTATTATGTGAATTCATGCCAAATATTTCCTGTGGAAATCTCTTTTGGGGGGAGGTGTTGTGATATCGTACCTTCGCCACACATTTTCGACGGGGAAAGCAACAGGCATTTCCGAGGAGGACAATGGTCTTTTGTGTAAAGGCATGCAGGGGAAATTCCTGGCATACTTCTGCCCTTGGGATCTGCTCAACAGGGTATTTCAACTTTTCCAAGAAATAGGGGTGGCTGGACAATGTGTGGGAATTCGTCCCTAAAGTGAAAGTAAAAAGAGACTCATGTAGAAGCTAGTGTGGAGGCTGATAGTAGACTGGGTGACACTGATGAAGTGAGGTGTTTTTTTAACAACGGAAGAGATGCGAGTAAAAATCGTTTTTACTCAGGTTGGCTATGAGAAGTATAGAACTGTTAATAAAAAGTGAGAGTGTCTACCTAGGAATGGTAAAGTTTGTTATTACATTTTTCAAATCTATTTTAGTTGTTCTAATAAAGAAATTTGGTAAGAAACATGTATTATTTTTCAACGATCATCTCACAAGTGCTTAGTGAACCAAAAAGCTCTGGCCCACTACATCACAAAACATTGTTTCCGCTGTTTATACAGTTGGCAACAGTTTAAATTAATATCACTTTCTAAAATCTGTAAAAAATATCTCTAGAAATCCTGAAAATTTGAATTTAAAATAGAAATAAAACCTCAAAAAATTAGCCAAATTAAAAAAAAGAAAACAGCCTGCACACCGGGAACTTCAAACGTATAAAATGATCTAAAAATGATTAAATTCCTACGTACAGTTTTTGCTCCTATAAAACTTTTTTAATGAAACGATTTTGTCCAACTTTGGCATTAAATATCTCTTAAAATGATTCTTCGATTTGAAAACTGTCCGCATCAGCGTGTTTATCAAACATTTCTGTATAATACTACTGATTTTCATATTTTTGTATGCATTATTTTTCTTAATATTAACGAAGAAAAACCTCCAGTGACAAAAAATTCAAAACCGGCGGCGGTGACAGCGGTAGTTACTTTTTTTAGAATAGAGAGATTCAATAACTATTTATCATAATATGCTGCATTTTTTTATTCCATATTTGATGCTTTTGGAAAAATCTTTGGTAACAATTCAAATTCTTTTCGAAAATGCATATATTTTATGATTAATAAAAAAAAGTTATTATATTAATTGTAAACTATGAATTTGATAACAAAATTACGATTTTTAGATTCTTCAAACATCCGATTTCAAAGTTACAGCTCATTCTGCTGTATACGTTTTGAGTAATAGGAGAATATGAACAACTTGACATAATGTTAACGGTAATTAACGCAGACTCCAAAAGACAAGGATAGAAAATTTCTAAAACTTTATTACTCATGTTCTAAATGTCATAGCACACCGTGATTTTGTATAGAAAACATCATAGACCTGAAGCCGGCAGCTTAATCAACTACCTCATCGAGTTTGAGGCTGAAATTCCAGAATAAGCTAAAACTCTATTCCCATATTAAAACACAATCGGTCTGCCAAGTCATATCTTGGTGGAAAACACCTAAAAACCCGATTTTACCGGTTGACTCGTAGGTTTAACATTGTGTTTTCCGGCTCCCAGTCCGCCATGTTTTCATACCTTTGGGTGCAGGAAAAAGCAATGGTAAACCTACGAGTCGACCGCTAAAATCAGACCTTTTTAGGTGCTTTCCTTCAAGATATGACTTGGCAGACCAATTGCGTTTTAATATGAGAATCGGAATTTCAGCCTCAAACTCTATGAGGTAGTTGTCTGTGCTGCAGCCTCCCGGTCTATCACGGGACAATGTTAACAAGTTGGAAATTGCTCGCCAAACGTGGCAAATGAGGTACTTCCGTACTATAACTAGTTTTATAAATATTATTTGCACCGCGTATTGTACTGAATTTATATTTTAGTGCACATCAATAAGTGCATAGCAAATTCATTCTGTTCGAAAGACTGTAACATCAATAAAATGCACTTAAAATAATTTTTTTCCCATTGGCCGTAATGTGACGGAAAAATTTGACTGTCCCTGTAATTAAACTATACATCCTATTTTCATAAAATGTGAAATAACTCGACAAAATTTTAGAAAAATTATATATTTAAAATTTAGACCATTTGGATGGCTGTAACATCATTAAAATGCACTTGAAATCATTTTTTCCCATTGGCCGTAATGTAAAGGAAAACTTCTACTGTCCCTGTAATTAAACTATACATCCGATTTTCATAAAATTTTAAATAACTCAATAAAACTTTAGAACAATTATATACTTAAAATTTCAGACCATTCGGAAGGCTTTAACATCGATAAAATGCACTTGAAATAATTTTTCCCATTGGCCGTAATGTAACGGAAAACTTTTGACTGTCCCTGTCATTAAACTATACATCCGATTTTCATATCATTTGAAATGACTCGAGAAAATTTTGGCACAATTATATATTTAAAATTTCAGACCATTCGGATGGGTCTTTTTTGCTCTGTTATATGAGGACGGACAGACAGACAGACGGACGGACTGAACGAGAACTATAGGTGCTAAGTATTTATATAATTACGAACTCACCTAAAAGGGAGGCTGGAGAACTCCATAGTCAGGAGCTTGCATTTTTAAACGCTTTTAATTGGTGTCACTTTATTACAGCGCTCCTAAATTCTGTAAAGTTAGATATTATATAAGGTGATTTATAAAGATCGAAACAATAGACTATTTCCTTTAAATAGTGCCTCTAGACACATACTTCCAATTGCAAGGAATCATAAAAAAAAAATGCAATTCCTTGGGGATTCTATTTGAGAGAAAACGAAAACAAAATTTTTATACGACCCCCGTAGGGTAAAATTTCCAATTAGGAAAGTTTTCCTTCACCATTCCTGAATTAAATACAAGAAATTCCATCTTCATATCTGCAAAACTCACAGATATATGCCCGTTTAATTAATTCGTCAGTTTTTTAAGGGATTAGACACAATTTGAAATTCTTGTTATTCAAGAAACAACGTTACTTTAAGGGTTCGAGGAATAAATAATATATTTATTGAGTTAAAATTTTGATTTTTTTTCTTTTCTGTGATGGTTAACTACATAATTTGCAAACGAAATCACATCCAAAAATTTCTCATAAAGTTAAAAAATAAAATATAATTATTAATATTTTTTAAGTGGGATAATTTAAAATCTTTATAACTTTAAACATTATTTGTCGAATTTCAAATTTTTTGGTCATTTAATTAAAGAGGAAAATATAAATTAAATTTTGTTTCAGAATTTGTTAAATATAAATTTTTAAAATATTTGAAACATAAATTTAAAAAATGATGTAATTAAAAAAAAAATCATATTTTCAATAACAAATATTTTTTTCAAATTTTCCAAAACAAAATGAATGTAAAGTAATCAAAAAGACATGTACCAAGTTTGGACCATTTTCTTTAACGATTCTTGACTTATAATAATTTAAAGACGACAAATTATGATAAAAAAACCATCATGCAGAAAAACGCATTTAAAGTTTTAAACAAAGTTTGGCTCCTTATATAATTTTTTTTAAATTTTTAAATGCTTTAAAAAAACATTAGGTGAGTAAATAACTGCTTCCTGTAGCTTAAACTTCTAACTGAGTTTAACTTTTGCAATTCCATCTTCTTTATGTACTATTTAAAAGTCAGTCAGTTGATTTAAAACAAGGCTTTTTGTAACACGCCTTTTAAGAATTATTTTTTTTATAATTTTAGCCCTCACAACTTCAGGTTTTATATCGTCCCAGCGAGGCCGTTAAAAAAGTCTGTAATCTACGGCCGGGCCATGCCCGGATCTTACTTTTTTCTGAAGTCTCTAAGGGGCCTCGGCCTAACGTATTTTTTCATACCGAACTGGGACTGGCTTCCTTCTTCTAAGTTCTGCACGGGGCAAAAAATTTTCAGTCCCGGTCTCGAACCAACCTGTATTAAAATCATTCTCTCTGACTGGCCTGATCCGTGCAAAAATCACTCCTCTCATTTTTTCCCTGAAGACGACTGTTATAATGCAGTTGAAAGAGCTTGGGATTTTAACATCTTTGACGGTTTTTATGTTGTAGAAACCTTTTTTATGTATTTTAGCACCTTTTAAGTAAAATTTTATCAGAATTGTAATATCGTATATTTACAATATTGTATCAATTAAAACACATACAATTTGTATATATTATACAACAGACAAATTCTGTTGAAATACCTTGATTATTGAAGTTCTGAACAAAATTTTGGATTTTGACTGGAGTTATACACCATGTATTTTTTGCTTAATAAATGGCACCACTGTTTCCTATAAAATAATTGTCTGCTGTCTCCCCTTGTAGGGTAGAGATCATACCTCGGCGGCGTGAATGAAATAGATTTAGCATGGTGTTTAAAATCATATAATTTTTTTCTGAAGTGTAATGCGAGTTAATTTTTTTTATCATTTAAAACACATACAATTTGTATATATATACACAAAATTTGTATACACAAAAAAAACTTCTTATCTACATGTTTATGACTAAAAGTCAGTTAGGTACGATTTTCTAAAATAGTATTACGGATATTTTCTTTCTTAGGTGTTAATATCATACAATGTAATTACATTAGGAAGTATTTTTAATATTTTTTCATGTGAGTCTAATAAAATATTTATTAAAATAATTATAAAATCACAGAAAATTACTCAATGTTTCCCTGTATATCTTTAAGAATAATAAAGTTTCATTCTTAATTTTTGATAAAAAATGCAATATCAGAAAAGGTGATAGAAATATTTACATATGATATTTTTTGCGTGATATTTTTTGTTTAAGAACTTAAAGGATCTTTTGGGGGTTATATACATTTTGATACTATAGAAATTGTTTATTTTCAAAAATTATTGAGTTTATTATATATGTTTAAGCGCAAAATTGAAAATTCGAAATCTTGAAGCATTTTATGTCATCTGTGCTCATAAAATTTGTCTTAAGACTTTTGCTTCACACTTTATACAATACGTTAAGATTTACTCACGGTATTAACAAGATTTAACAAGATCCAAATCACCATGGTTTTCGCAATATAAAAATACTAAATCTTCAGTACTAACAGTTAAATATTTAAATCTATACTCCTATTATAAAGAGGAAAAAATTGTTTATTAATAGGAGGTAAGCTCTGGAACTACCGAACCGATTCCAAAAGTAATGGTATCAAAATGATGGTGTTAGGCCAACTTAGAACATAGGCTATGTTTTATGTCGGTGTCACTACCCCGAAGGGGGTGCGGGAGCAAAAACCGTTCTAAAAATGCTATTTTAGCGTTACTGAAGGGCCTAGAAATATGAAATTTTGCATATTAGTTACTTATAAGATATACATGATGTCTAAGAACAGTTCTTAAACAATTCGAAATTTAAAAGGGGTGAAAATGCACAAAAAGCGTTCTAAAAAACGTTCTAAATGGTAGTTTCTACACAATCTCAGGAAATACCAAACCGATTTAAAAAATAATGGTGTCAAAATGATGGTGACAACCCTTGTTCCAAGATAGGCTATGTTTTATGTCGGTGTCACTACCCCAAAGGGGGTGCAGGAGCAAAAAACGTTCTAAAAATGCGTTACTGAAGGGCCTAGAAATATGAAATTTGAAATATTAGCTACTTATTAGATTTAAAGGAATTTTAAGAACAGTTCTTAAACAATTCGAAATTTGAGAGTGGTGAAAATTCGCGAAAATCGTTCTAAAAAATGTTCTAAATGGTGGTTTCTACACAATCTCAGGAAATACCAAACCGATTTAAAAAATAATGGTGTCAAAATAAGGGTGTCGAAATGACGGTGACAACCCTTGCTACAACATAGGCTATGTTTTATGTAAGTGTCACTAACCCAAAGGGGGTGCAGGAGCAGAAAAACGTTCTAAAAATGCGATTTTAGCGTTATTGAAGGGCCTAGAAATATGAAATTTTGAATATTAGTTAGTTATAAGATATAAATGATGTCTAAGAACAGTTCTTAAACAATTCGAAATTTAAAAGGGGTGAAAATGAGCGATAATCGTTCTAAAAAACGTTCTAAATGGTGGTTTCTACACAATCTCAGGAAATACCAAATCGATTTAAAAAATAATGGTGTCAAAATGATGGTGACAACGCTTGCTCCAAGATAGGCTATGTTTTATGTCGGTGTCACTACCCCAAAGGGGGTGCAGGAGCAAAAAAGTTCTAAAAATGCGGTTTAAGAGTTACTGAAGGGCCTAAAAATAGGAAATTTGAAATATTAGCTACTTATTAGATATAAAGGATTTCTAAGAACAGTTCTTAAACAATTCGAAATTTAAAAGGGGTGAAAATGCGCGAAAAGCGTTCTAAAAAACGTTCTAAATGGTAGTTTCTACACAATCTCAGGAAATACCAAATCGATTTAAAAAATAATGGTGTCAAAATAAGGGTGTAAAAATGACGGTGACAACCTTTGCTCCAACATAGGCTATGTTTTATTTCGGTGCCACTACCCGAAAGGGGGTGTAGGAGCAAAAAACGTTCTAAAAATGCGATTTTTGTTTACTGAAGGGCCTAGAAATATGAAATTTGAAATATTAGCTACTTATTAGATATAAAGGATTTCTAAAAACAGTTCTTAAACAATTCGAAATTTGAAAGGGGTGAAAATGCACGAAAAGCGTTCTAAAAAACGTTCTAATGGTGGTTTCTACACAATCTCAGGAAATACCAAACCGATCTAAAAAATAATGGCGTCAAAATAATGGTGATAACCCTTGCTCCAACGTAGGCGATGTTTTATTCCGGTGCCACTACCCCAATGGGGGTGCAGGAGAAAAACGTTCTAAATTGCGGCTTTTGCGTTACGGAAGGGCCTAGAATCGTGAAATTTGGAATGGTAGTTAGTTATAAGATACCAGTGATCTCTAAGGACATTTCCTAAAAAAATCGAAATTAAAAAAGGGCCAAAATGCGCAAAAAGCGTTGTAAAAAACTTTTTAAATTGCGATTTCTGTGCAATCTCAGGAAATACTGAACTGATTTCAAATATAATGGTGTAAAAATTATGGTGACAGATCTTGCTCCAAGATAGGCTATATTTTATATCTGTTTCCACTACCCCAGAGGAGATTCAGGAGCAAAATGCGCGAAAAGCGTTCTAAAAACTTTCTAAATGCCGATTTGTCTGCAATATCTCAGGAAGAATGAATCTGATTTCAAACGTAATGGTAGGAAGTTGATGCTGACAGCCCCTGTTCTAACATAGACGCTAATTTATGCACTATCACCAAGATGTTGCAGGAGCAAAAAAGCGTTCTAAATTTCGATTTTTGTGATCGGTAGGGGCTAGCAACTTAAAATTAGGCAAGGTACATATTTATTAGATATAAATGATTTTTAAGAACAGTTTCGAAAAAATTGGAAATTTAAAAGGGGTGAAAAAGCGCGAAATGTGTCCTAAAAACGTTCTAAATTGCAATTTCTACTCAATCTAAGGAAATACCAAAGCTATTTCAAAAGTAATGGTTGCAAAGCAATGGTGACAGTCCCTGCTATAACATAGGTTATATTTTATGTTGCTGTCACTACCATCTGAGGGTTGCAAAAGCAAAACATGCTCAAATTTGCGTTTTTTGCACAACTGAGGAGTCTAACACTTTGAAGTATGGCATGGTATTTACTTACAAGATGCAACTGCTTTCTAAGAACAGTCGAAAGAAAATTCCAAATTAAAAAAAATAAAGTGAGTGAAAAGCGTTATAAATTACAATTTTTAAGCAAACTTATAAATTATCAAACCGATTAAAAAAATAATGATGACAAATTTTTGTGATAGAACCTGCTCAAATATAAGCTATATTTTATGTCTGTTCCACTACCACCAGAGGGTTGCAGGAGCTAAAAACTTTCTAAATTGCGATTTCTGTGATACTGAAAATGGTAGTTACTAATAAAATATAAATGCCCCCGAAGGGACGTCGAAAATAAATTCGAATTAAAAAGGGGTGAAGTGAAGGGGAGGTGCGAAAATCATTCTAAAAAAGTTCTAAATTACGATTCGATGTAATTTCAGGGAATATAAACCGATTATAAAAGTAATAGTTGCGAATCAATGGTAACAGTCTCTGATCCTACATCCTACACAGGCTATATTTTATGCCGGTGATTCTACCACCTGGTGTTCACAGGAACAACAAACGTTCTAAAAAAGGGCTTTAAAAGCTTTTTAAATTACGTGTCTGTGGAATATTAGCAAATAACAAACCGATTTCAAAATTAATTTTGGCAAATTAATGGTGACAATTCCTGTTTCAACATAGCCCTTTATGTTGAGAGATGTGGTAGGACTTGGAATTTGACATGATGGTTAATTTTAAGATGCAAGTTGATGGTTTCTAAAAAATTCAAAACTTCAAATGAATACTGGAATGAGCGTATTAATTGAGCATAAAAGTTTCAAAATATTTTTTAAATTATCATTTATTTAGTTTTATTACATTTTATTAATTTAAGTCCCATTTCTGCCTAATGCAGTGTAATAATGATGTTTAATCAAACTGTGTTTTAAATAGTAATTTTTGAATTATTCCTAAATGTAATAAGTACCTTTTAATAAAGAAAACCTTTTAATAAAATAAAATATTACCTTTTAATAAAATAAAAATTTAGTTAGTACCTTTTAATAAAAATTAGACATATAAATATCACTTGGCATATTTCAAATATTACGCGAGCAAAGCCGCGGGGTTTGCTAGTCTATTATAAAACAAAGAAATTATTTAACTATTTTTAAAAACAATTTCATTTTATCAGCGCCCTATAAATTTAGGTAAGACGTAAGATAAATAATTACTTGTAAATTATTTGTGTATTTCAAAGACAAAAATTTTATATATATATATATATATATATATATATCATCACTACTTTAAAATGCAAAAACACCATAACTCCAAAAAGAAAGTGTATATCTGCAATATTTAACAATAAAAAACTCAAAAACTTTCAAAAATACAAGTAAAAAACAAAAACACAGGCAAATAACAGTCTGTTCTTCATCAGTGGGAGGACAGAGAGACCTAACCCCCACCCCCACTGTAATATTTTTTCATTAATTATACATATATATATATATATATATATATATATATATATATATACACTCAGTAAAATAAAATTGCATTATTCAATTGATGTAAACAAACTTAATATTTAAAATATAAACAAAATCGGCATACGTAAGAATAGCATCTATTTAAATTAACTTTAAATTTTCTATAGTTCATGCACAATTGCATGAAAAAAGATTATTCTTGATAAAAAAATATAAAAAATCAGTTGTTCTCACTTTAGTCCTATATGTTCTAAATCCATATTATACAGCAACGTATTAGTGAGAAACGTTGACGTTATATTCATTGTGACCAATGGTCGGTGACCAAAACCTGACCAATAAATTTTGCTTTACTGCAGTTTTTCTTAACTGCTAATTATCGCACAATTAAATTTTTTTAATAAAGAATAGGAGAAAAAAGTTCTTTCGAATACAGTGTGCTTGAAAACGGTATCTTACATAGCTGCCAATTTTTAAGCTTTCTTCTTACCATTAAAATTTTATAGTATATATTGCATTATAAACAAGGTGGAAATCTCTATTAAATTTTAGTGGTAGCAAAAAAGCGTAAACTTTGGCAGCTATGATCTTAACACATTAGTGCGCAGCTTGTCATATATGCAAACAACAGTGTTTTCAATTTAATAGATTTTTTTTTATTCCTATGTACCTAATTCACAGCAGAAAATTAAAATAGCAATACTTGCTTTAATTATGAACAGACATTCCGTATTTAAATACAGCGAAATTAACCATTGAAACTTTCTGGAGTACAGTCAAATTCTCTGAATTACGTAATTTCTAGAACGTATTCTATCATGGGAATTAAAGGGTTAAAGGATAAGCTTTATAAAATTAATAATTATATAAAATAAGGAATTTGGAGACATACTGATTAAAATATTTACTAAATTTCATTATTTTATCGACAGTACGACATTAGCGACAGTATTTTAGACCCGCGACAGTAGTTTTTATTTATATTGCAGATGCGCAACAGAAGCAAAGATTGACGTATTATATGAAAAATGTATCTCTGATTTTTCTTTCATTATTTTTACTGAGTAATAAACTTTCAGAGAATCATATATAATTTTTTCGAAACAAAATAAAAATTCGCGCATTTAAGGTTTAATTTACTGATTTCTTATTGTTTTAACACTAGAACAGCCGGCTATTTCACTCAACTTTTATAAAAAGTTCTAGCCTATTTTTGTGCTTCACACATTTAACATATCCTATGAAGAAATTTCTGGCTCGAATCGATTATTATCAATTTGTATCAATTAATATCAGTTAAAAATTAATTTTCAACCATGTGTTTTTTGTAATCCATCTAAATCACCTGGACCATAATGTCGAAAGATTTTCCCGCGTGCACCTAAACAAATATAAATAGTTCAGTATTGATTTTCGGTTATTATTCCACAACGAAATTAAAACAGTAATAATGCATAAATAAAATAATAAAATAATCTAAATGAAGCACAAATTTAGTAGACATATAATAGAATTACTCTCTTAAATCACTGAAATCACCAGAATCAAATAGGATGCTTTGGATAGGATTATTTTGGTTTTAATTACTGGTATGCGACTAATGAAAGTCTCGTTTTAAATAAATTTCAAACTTTTGTATGAATACATTATCAATCATTTTCTTATAAATATGGTGTTGTGTTGTTAGTGGTCAAAGTAAAAAAACATATTTATGTTTTTGATTTATATTCTGGAACGCAGAAAGCCCGGATTTGATCCTTAATTAATTTAATAGGAAAAATAACTAATTGATAACGAAATGGCTCTAGATTCTGTTAAATGATATTATGTATGAAGAAAATTAATTAGGTATTAACTAAATACATTGAAGTTGTTTCTTCTTCGAAGGAATGTCGATAATGAGTTTATTAACCCATTAACGCCCAGTGGCATATTTTAGATCGCTAGACTTAGTAGCAAGAAAGCGCTTTTCACACCAGTAAATATGAAGATAAATATATTCTTTCTTTCACGAGACAAATTCCTTGATAAAATGTGACAAAAATTACTCTTCTTTTAAAAGTGGTGGGAAATCCAAAATTTAAATTTTAATGAAGAAAATAATTCGGGCGTTAATGGGTTAAAGGGGCTACTTCAGCCTCGCGTAGAAACGAGAACGCTAATATTAATCCTATGTGTGGCGGCGTTACTT
This sequence comes from Maratus speciosus, assembly GCA_963932465.1. Classification (NCBI taxonomy): domain Eukaryota; kingdom Metazoa; phylum Arthropoda; class Arachnida; order Araneae; family Salticidae; genus Maratus; species Maratus speciosus. The sequence goes on along the minus strand of OZ010797.1, from coordinate 247,914,917 downwards.
TCCAATTTCTCGCTTGGATTTTAACATTTTTGAACAATATTTTTGCATAGGTTCACTTTCGGAACCGGTAAGAAATGGTTGTGAAATTGAAACTATCCTAATATAAGGAAACTATAACCAAAATCGAAAAAGTAACAACTAGCTCGGTTATAGATTGTCCTCAGCTATCCTATGCAGAAGAAACCGTTCAAAAATATGAAATCCAAGCGAGAAATTTGAAAATTATACCCCCCCCCCCACACACACACACTCTCACTTGATTAACATTAGCATTACCTTTTCTTCGCGTGACTGAAGGAGCCCCTTAAGTACTGCCTAATTTTCATTATGCGACTATCTGCAGGTATTATTAAGATAAATTCTATTCTTTCCTGCAATCTAATATACTTTCTAATTATTTTTTAAAATTCAATATTCACTGAATCAAGAATATACCAAGCGAAATTAGATCACTCGGAACAATTTAGAATTAGAAACGATAATTAAATATCCAATTATTAAAATATTACTTAAATGAAAAGCAATAACATTTCCTTTAAGTACGCTTAAGTGGATAATCGAGAAATTTTACAGAATTTTTTTAAGTACTTTTTGTAATATTATGCTGATATAATTGAAAAGCAAACATGCCTACTTAATTTCAAATGTCAACCTTTTTGAAAGAAAGTAAGTAAAAAATTAATGAATTCAGAGTTAATGGTCTTCATTTGAAATTAAAATCAATTTGTTTAAAGAATTTTTTTTAGAAACTGTGAAACTGCATGGAGAATAAAGACATAGATTTCATCAGGTTTTTTCTTCTTTATAAAGAAAATTTCATTTAAAATTAGTGTTGTGTTTTTTTCTTTTTATTAAAATTTTTATACTACCCTGCTTTTATACGACTAAGGATCAGAAGAGAAGAGAAGGAAATATCACGTGTTTCTACACTGAAGAAAATGCTAATATTTATAAGTTAGATTATGATCGTGATCAGATAATCGTGAATCAGGAAGCTACATTTCTTTAGGTTTTAACTTTTAACAATACTGAATATTAATATTTGGTTACTTTAATCGGAAAATTTTTGTCATTAAATAAGACGAATTTTACTATTCTGTAACAGCATTACTCAAAACTAAGAACTTATAGGAAACCTGATTACGGGTATCAGCTCCTTAATCTATAAGATCCAAAGATGACCGGTAACACGCTTTCTTAAATATCTAGGAAAATACATGAGAAATTATCCTGAAACTCCAGGTGTGTAAACAGAATAGTACAGATCATATATTTCCGTGAATATTTTTTTCCGAAACCACATAGGGGACCGTCAACAAATTGAAAAAAAAAAAGAATAGCTTTTTGATAGCCCTTTCAAAACTAATGCGGCAAAAGCATTCAAACTCGAGATTATTAATAAGTGTATTATTGTAATGTACTGTGGTCATTTTAATGAGTATAGCATGTATACTGGAAGAGAAATTAATGTTTTCATAAAAACAGTCTCAAATTTCGCCAAGTTTTTAGTATAATTCATATTGTTCTTCATATAAAAAGAAGTTCTTTTCAGAAAATATGACAAACAACATTATACATAATACCCTACAGTCAGAATTAAAATATAGTAAAAATTGTACGAAAAATGAGCAGGTTTACTAAATAATGTTTCACTGCGCATGCCGGACTGCAATCAAAATATAATGTGCATAATGTGTTAGCTAAAATTATTGAGATACTTTTGTAAAAGTCTCAAAAGCATAGATTGAAAATTGTGGAAATTATCGTTTATACAATAAGCTCAAAACCCGTTGTTCCCAAAATGAAGCAAAAAGATAAGGGACTGTATCTATATATCCATCGATTAGTGACAATGTAGCGTACACAATATTGTACGTACTACTGCATTTGGATACAGCCCTCATATTTTTGCTTCCTTTTGGGAATAACGGATTTTGAGCTTATTCTATCAACGATAAGTTTCAGACTTTTCAAACTATGTTTTTGAGACTTTTAAACCAGTTGCTCTATACATTTAGATAACACATTATGCAAATTGTATTTTGATCACATTCGGGCATGCGCAGTGAATCATTATTTAGTAAACTTGCTCATTTTCATACAATTATTATTGTTTTTTTTAATTCTGAGGGTATTGTGGTATTGTGTAAAATGTTGTTTGTCACATTTTCTGAAAAGAACTTTTTTTTTATATTAAGAACTCTACAAATTATAAGCAAAAATCAGGGCAAAATTTGGGGCTCTTTTTATAAAAACTTTAATTTATCTACGAGTATACATATTACTATTTGCATAAAAATGAACACAGTTTATTACAATAGGAAACTTAATCATAATTAACAGTTTGAACGCTTTTGATTCATTATTTTTTGCAGGGTTATCCAAAAGATATTCGTTCTTTTTCAATTTGTTGACGGTTCCCTATGGGGTTTCGGAAAAAAACATTTTCACGGAAATATATGGTCTGTACTAATCTGTTTGCAAACCTGGAGTTTCGGGATAATTCCTCACGCATTTTTCTAGATATTTAAGAAAACGTCTAAAATCGCAAGTTACCTGTTATCTTTGGCAATATAGTGTATATATATACTGATAATTTGTTATACATTACTGGAATCAAAAGTAGAAGGAGCAGAGAGTGGCGATAGTGTAATTGAATAAACTGAATAGAATCTCAATGATGCATGGTGGGGGATGTAATGGGCAGCTAGAAAGTGAATAAACTTTACTATGTAATTAAAGTAGAATTATATCGGTACGAGAAGTCATCAAGTCGAAGCATAATAAGTATGATTTTTGCAATCATATCGTGTCTGGGGAAGGCGATAAATAATTCCAGTGATTGTTTCTCCGAAAAGCAAGACAACGCGTTATAGTTTAAAAATTTTATTAAATCATCATTCAGTGAGCAGTTCACACATATTTGAGAAAGCATTAAAATGTATACTTGGGGTAAATATTGGAGCAGTCGTTGAAATATATTCTGGATCAGACGAGCAGCCACGTGACAGTTTATAAATCAAAATTCGACGAAAATCTGTCTGAAGATCGCTTGCAGCTGCTTTTTGTGATGAAGTGGAGAAATACAAAATCATGACACAGTGCGCGCTCTGGCCAATGCAAGAATAAGGGATACGCGTAATGTCTACGTAACGACCATTGGGGATGATAAATCAAATCCTGACAATCTAAAGCAGAACGCATTTTATAGTAAAAAATAATCCAAGGCGCGAAAAGATTGTCTCGGAATAAAAAAAGAGATGGCTTGGGAAAAAAGAATGTCTTAAAAAACATTCGAATTCACAGAAATGATCAGAAATCATGATTTTAAGAATAAATAAAAGGTTTATATTAACCCCTTCACGGTCGCTTAATATTTGGAAAAACCATGAAAAATGTACCTATTTCTTTTATTACAGAAAATGAATAATTATAAGGTTTCTAAACAAAATATGCAATTAGTTTTTTTTTTTTTTTTTTTTTTTTTTTTTTTTTTTTTTTTTTTTTTTTTTTAAGGCGAAAAAAAAAGATGTTATAGAAAAAAATTACATTTGTAGAAAAGCCATCATGCAAGGATTCTGTGTCTTAAGGTTTGTTTTACACCATACAAATTAATGCGAATAACACCTTTATTTTTAACATCTTAGATCTTTATTTATTATCACCACGCATTTTTACAAATAATATTTGAAATAATATATACATACATTAAACTTTTATTATTAATAATTTTTGGAGTGTTATATATTTCGAAACATGGAATACAAAGCCCAACGTTACAATTACAGTCAGCGGAAACGCCAAACCCAAACGCAATATTCAAAGACTTCACACCGAAATGCCAGTTACATTTTTCTGGTTTCAGAAGTTTTTCCAGCAATTAAATCTCCAGCCCGGAAATATGACGGGTACGAGGAATAACGAACGACACCTCAGCCCTCGATATTGACGGGAGCGAGAATTAAGGGGTTAAAGTAAATCGGACAAGATAATAATTAATTTAAAGCGAATTTAATAGAATTAACGATAGATATTATTTAAGGATGAGGAATTAGTGAATATGGTGGTAATTTAGGCTAAAACAGGGAAATATCGCGAAGGAAGATTTAATAATGCAACATATATGCATTTGTTTAATGGCAATGTTTAGTGTACCAATGAAAATAAAACATTGAAAAAACTGCATGTAATAAAGCGACAAATATCTCTTAATTAAAAACGTTTATCTCATTTTCTATCTTTTATTTCTTTTCTTATTTTTATTTTCTTACTTTTCTTTCTTTTTTTTTTAAGAAAAGAAGATTTGTTTCTTTTACATCCATTCGGATTAGAATTATACATAATGTTGTTAATAGCCCCAAAATATTGCAATTCATATAAGAGGAAATGCAATATTCTACCTTGACCCTACCGTAAACTACATAATATGAACATAATATGAAAAAATTCACCATTTAGTTTAAAGGTGGCACTAATAATACAGATGTTACAAGTTAAAAAAGATACATTTTATATAAATTTCCTAGTACTTTCGGTCTGCAATGCCGCAGCCATCGTTAGGAAATATTTTCGTTAACTGCCGTTCCATTTATTCAATTCCTACTATTAGTTCACACTCTCCCTAAATTTATTTATTTATATATTTATTTATTTATATAGTATTTATATATCTTGTTCAAATTTTCAATCGTTAATAAAATACTCATTATTCATCCTATCAAGTTGAAATAATTTTTTTAGACTTGTACTGGATGACAATTGATGTTAATACAGTTTTTTCAAATATTAATTAATTAATTAAAATTTAATTAATTAATTTTAGTTTTGCATGGGAAACAAAATGGTGGCCATTGGTTATTGAAGATCAATGAAAGTATTTTCAATAAGGGGTTACCATAGGGGGGACCCTGTTCTGTCGTCAAATACCGCCAAAAGTGACGCCAACTTGGCGATATCTCTAATATTTCGCCAAATTCCCATAGAGTTCCATTGTAAACCTACTTGCTTATAGGAAATCAACAAATTGATATATTTTAATGTAACAAAAACGGCACAGATGTCATATACGCCCCATATTGGCGCGATTGTTTTCCGACGCCAATTTGGCGAAAACATCAGCAGCATAAACAACAAAATCCGGGTTACCATATCAACCAAAATAACGACACTTTGGTGCCAAATAAGCACCCATTGCGTATATGATATTGGCGTTAGATAAAAAAAATCGCGCCAGTATGGGGCAGTATATGACAGTATATGACATCTATGCTACAAAAACTAATATTAGCTTAAGGGATTATATTAAATTTTATTTGATGACCTAAGTAGGAATTGACTTTAAAAACAATATTTTTATATTACTTGTTCAAATAGTACGTCACTTCGCTTGAAATGGGAGAGTCTATAATTCTTTAGGAAGTTACAAGTTTAATCCGAAGAACTATTACGTCTACTTACAGCTACCCTAAGATTTATAGATCCTCCCATTTCAGACGAAGTGGTGTAATGGAATGATTGGAACGGCAAATAATGAAAATAATCCCTGACGACGTCGGCGGGATTGTAGACCAAAAGTACTCAGTAATTTAAATAAAATGTATATTTTTAAACTTGTAACATCTGTATTATTCTTATTTATCACTTTTAAAATAAACGGGCAGCAATTTCAAGTTCGTATTATATAGTTCTTTCAATTCCCTTTTATTTGCAGTTATTTTCCTCACGTTAAATATATTTTGAAACATTTATTTCTCTATAACCCCTTGGTACCTAAAGTTAAAATAAATGAAATGAATGAAGTCTCAAAAATATGAATGCCGATATGAACCCCCTTAAAATATCAAGTTAACTGTAAATAACCTATATTCACAAAATAGCAAATTAAAGCGCTTGGAACAAGTGAATGATTTACAAATTCTCAATTTCATTTCCAGCTTATAAATCTTACATTAAATAAGGAAAATTTTAAAAATTCTGGTAGCAAGAAAATACTTTGAATTTAAATATCACTGCCGGCGCGGCCTACAGCTGCAGATAGATTTCTGAGTTAAGTACTAATTTCACCAACTAAATCAATATTAAAGACGAACTCAGTTTAAAAATTTTATCTGGCAGCTTTTGACGAGATTTTAATTTCATTTTTCTGTAAGAGTTATTAACAGGATGTTATAAGAATTATGTTAATGCGATAATTTTTTCTTCAACCCCTATCTATTTATCTATTTATTTATTTTGCTGTAAGACTTGGTTCTGTCAAAAGCTTGTCAATATAAAAGTTGTAGATTATATTAAGATTTATCTTAAATTTAAGCAGATTTGATATTTTGTGAACTGACAAAGTTATGAATATTTTTCTTAATCACCCCTCCTCCCGTTTTCGGTTTTCAATTTATTTATTTTTTTCTGCTGTAAGAGTTGGTCCTATCAAAAACAACATTTCAATATAAAAGTTGTCGATAAGATTAAGAAGATTTATAATTAAATTTAAGTGGACTTTCTATCTTGTGAAATGACGAAGTTAATGACCTTTTTTTTTTTAAAATCTTCTAATAAAATTCATAAATTTCTTCAGCTCCTTGAGCCAATTTTTAAATATATCATATATAACAATTTTAAACTATATTTTTTTAATATATCAAAAATCTGCCATACATAAATTTTTGGCCCTTTTCCTAGAAGTAATAGTAACTTTAATCAGATTTGATATGTATTATAATTAAAAAGTTATGGGTTTTTTTTTTCTTTTTTCAGAGAAACCCTCCCTATTTCCACCACTTGCTCCGTTTTTGCCCTTTAACGAATTTGACCAAGATTTTCTGTCCTTTGATCTTATGCAGTCAGTTTGTAAGAGATTTGTGCAGAATTATGGAAGTTATTGTGTCCACAAAAATATTGATGCACACACACATACACGCATATATACATATATATATAGATACATAAAGTTGTGAGTTATAGGTGCCATGATCGGCGTAGATCTGCAAAATATTTTCAGAAAATCCTTCGTAAGGGAGAATGTTATAGGTAGTATTTCTTACGAAATCTACCTAAAACAGATGGGCAATACTGATCTGTTGCAGAAGTCTATGTTTCTCACTGTTTCTTCGTAAAATTTACAATATGTTGATTGTAACAGAAATGTAAATTGTTCTATTGTATCGAATAATTATCAACATGCTTACCATATTTATAAATTATTTTTTAACATGTAGTTTTCTGAAAATATTTACATTTAAAACAGTTTTGGTTACTGAAGTTCTTTAAAAAAATTGATTGCTGTGAGTACCTCTATAGCGAATGTAGTCGATAATTAAAAATTCATACAACTATTGAGTAAGAGAAATTAATTATGACAGAATTGAATTGTTTTTCATTTTAAAGATAATTATTATAACATATATATATATATATATATATATATACGTATATGTCAATTATCATATTTTCTAGCTGCAGTAAAATAGGGTTCCATGTAGAAAAATAAATAGCTACTAATGAATTTCTTGAGGATCAATAAAAACTTACTCTTATTCAAAGAAAAAACGAATAAAAATCATTAATTATAATAGCTTTTTTGTCTTAGTATGTCACGATCAATTACTGGTGTTTTTATTCTCTGTATTTCTTTTCCCTCTTACCACAGTATTTCTCTTGGAAAAAAAATGATTACCATATTCTTTACAATGCGGTCTTTTTTTCGTTCTTTCGCTGTAAAAAGAGACTTTTAATCTTTTTCTGTGAACGTATCGATTATTTTTTAAATAGTGATTTTCAAAATAATAATCTTTCAGAGTTAACGCTTAAATTCTGTGGATTTGATTTTTTTTCGCATGTAATTTAATGAATATTTTGTGATGAAATATTTTTCGTTGCTTTTAAAAAGAAAGATGAGATTGATATAGACTTAGCATTTTATGGAAAAAATAAATCAAATGTAAAAAATCGCTTGCAGGAGACTTTTAGCCCACGATATGTTATTCCTTCTAGACATCAATTGAAGTACTAGATTAATTTTAACACAATTATTCTAATTGGTAAATAAATAATATTAGATGTAAATTTCCAATTGGGCGAAAAATGTCGGGACCAGGATTCGAACCAGAGATCTCCTGGCTGAAGCCGCCAGTGCTCTGCCATCTGAGCTATCCCGGACGAATCTGGTGGAACTTTTTCACCCAGCTAACCTTAATGCTATAATCATTAAGGTTAGCTGGGTGAAAAAGTTCCACCAGATTCGTCCGGGATAGCACAGATGGCAAAGCACTGGCGGCTTCAGCCGGGAGATCCCTGGTTCGAATCCTGGCCCGGACATTTTTCGCCCAGTTGGAAATTTACGTCTAATTTCAATTAAAGGGTCGTCCCTATACTGCAAATTCTCAAACATAAAAATTTTACAACACTTTTTGTCACCAAATTAACAACACATTAATGTGCAGTGAATTAGAAAACTTCATATACAAAATAATTTATATTGTGATTGTGTTCATAATATGATGCAAAAGTATTGCTATCTACAAATGTATTCTTAATATGTTGCAAAAGTGTTGCTATCTAAAAATATGTTCTAAAATATTGTTGTTAATTGTGTTTAAATCGTGTTGTAAATAGTGTTGATGAAAATATTTTCTTACAATAGTGTTGTGCTGCACAGCGCTTTGTCACAAAATTAACAACACATTGTAAACCTTTCACAATTTAGAACACTAAAACAACACATGTAAAACACTTTCAAAACACTTTCTTTATGCTGCCTTTAAACTAACACAAACTCACACACACAAACACTTAAAACATACTGTTTATTAAACATTTATACCAGAATTCAATAAATGAATGTTTTGAAATGCTTTAGAAACACATTTTCCCCTCTTTTAATTTTTAACAACACTTTTTGCACAATATTTTTATTTGGCCCAAAACATTCGCAACACATTCACAACACAATCGAAAATTATTTAAGTTAGAAGTGTTAATTATTATGTTTAGTTAGTGTTGCAAAAGTGCTTCACGAATTTGCGGTGTAAAAAATAACGTTTCATTAACATAAGCTAGCCGCAGAACAAAGCAGACGTATCATTGTACGGTTAAATACCGATAATCTCTGCTGCAATTTTTAAAACGTCTAAAACCCGCATTTTTAATTTTTACACATTCGTATAGGGAAAAAATACTTACTGCAATTTGTTTGAAAACTGCATCTCAATTTATTTTTGAGATAGTAATATTTTGTAGTTTTTGTAGTTTTTTTTTTTTTTTTTTTTGCTTGTATGTGTATACGATTTCCGTAATGGTGGCAAACTGAAGTACACTAATTCTGTAGAAAATAAAGGGAAAATCGTTGGAAAATAGTAGAGTACTACGCAGTTTTGTTGTCATTTTCTCTTAGCAACTGAAAAAATGTAATTAAAATATGTGCTATTTTGAATAAAATATAAATGAAGGATTTCTGGCAAAACATGGAGCTAATATGAAATTTATTTAATTTTAAGTATCCATATTAATGTTACAAACAAATGAAGGAATCATTAGACAGCCGATTTTTTTGGAGTTTACGACATCACTTTTTGACAAGTTTGTGTATTAGAATGTTATTCCATATGGAAGGCATGAATACGAAATTCCTCAATAGGTAAACAATAAAAAAAAAGTTAAAAGTTTTACCTTTATGTTTTGATGTGTTTCAATGGAAACATACTCTTCTTTGGATGAACAAAAAACATTTATTAAAAGATTGAATACACTAGAATAATATATATGCTGGTCAAAATACGGATCACATTTCACAATAAAACAAAACAGATGTATAAGACTATTTACAAACACAAAGAAATACTTTGAACTATGGCTTGTTGCAGTTTTTTTTATCATATTATATTCCTTTGGAATATTATTGGATTTTTTTAATCAAGCAGCATTTTGCTGCCAACTGTTTAAGGGAAGGAGCAACACTGACTGAACTGAGTGTCTGTCACAGTAGATCAAATAAAAAATGATTGTCTGATGCTGCCATCTGGTGGATGTTCTTTAAAACAAAAGAGCATTTTCTAACATCTCTCCCGTTTTGTGATAGAATCTGACACCAGGTGGATAAGGTTTCTACAAAGTTCAAATTTGGCCTTTGGCAGTGGCTTCGTCATTATATCTGATATCATTTCATTTGTTGATAGATATTTGACATCTATAACATTTTTAGTTTTTAAATCTCGTATGTAATGATACTTTGTATCAACATGCTTAGTGCGAGATTTAAATTTTTCACTTTCAACCAATTTAATTGTAGATTGGTTATCCTAAAAAATTCTAATAGGAAAATGTTGTTGTAAATTGAGATCTTTACATAATTTTAAGATCCATAGCACCTCTTGAGTTCCTTGTGACAGTGCCACATATTCAGCTTCTGCTGACGATAATGTCACACATGTTTGTTTTCGTGAGAACCAAGAAATGCAGAACCTAAGAAGATTACATTTCCTGAGGTGGATTTTCTGTCTGTAGCATCTTGACCCCAGTCCGCATCTGAGTATGCAACTATATTAGGATATTCTTTTGAAGAAATGTGGAGATCAAGGTCTTTCGTTGTTTTTAAGTATCTTATTACCCTCTTAACAGCATTCCAGTCCTTTTGTCTTGGATTATTGCATCTTCGACTTAGTATGTGTGTAGGAGCGGTAATATCAGGTCTTGTGCATGAGGAAATATATAAAAGACTTCCTATAGCTTGTCTATAATTATCATTAGATGATAAAAGATTTTCTTCTTTATCTAAACTGTAATAGTTAGTTTCCATTGGGGTATAAGTTGGTTTAGCTTCTTCAAGCTGAAAATCCTTAACTAATTGATTTATTTTACTTCTTTGTGAAAGTAAATAACTTCCATCTTCTTTTCTGTAAATTTCTATACCTAAGAAGTATTTTGCTTCTCCTAGTGATGTTATGGGATAAGATTTCTTTAAGTAATTTATTACTTCATTAACTTCATTTTCATCTTCTGAGTTCATCAGCATATCATCTACATACAGTATGAGATAAATTGTCCTCTTTGATTTTTCTTTTATGAACAAACATGGATCAGCTTCACTTTGTTTAAATCCATATGCCTTTAGAGTATTCTCTATTTCATCATTCCAGCACTTGGCGGCTTGTTTAAGACCATATATAGCCTTTTTTAATTTATAGACTTTGTCTTTATTTTCTTCATCATGAAAGCCTTCTGGTTGATGCATGTATAATTCTTCATTATCTAGTTTACCTTGTAGAAAGGCTGTTTTAACATCTACTTGGAATACTCTGGCTTTATGATAAGCTGCCCAGGTCAGAAAAGCTCTAATAGTTGTATGTTTGACGACAGGAGAGAAGGTTTCATCATAATCAGTGCCTAATTTTTGAGCGAAACCTTTGGCAACTAATCGTGCTTTGCATTTTATTTCTTCTCCATTTTCATTACGCTTTGTTTTGTAAACCCATTTACAGCCAATGGCGTGCTAGCCTTTGGGTAAAGTAACAAGCTCAAACACTTCATTTTCCTTTAAAGATTTAAATTCTTCCTTCATAGCTTGAAACCATTTCTGTTGATATTTTACTGGTAATCGTAAAACATCTTTAAAAGTTTCAGGATCTTGATATCTGGAATAACTGTCTTCAGTTTTGTAAGAATATCTTTCTGGTGGAATTCCTTTAGTCTCTCTGTTAGATATTCTTCTCTGGAAGTTATGTTCACTTTCTTCAGTTGTTGGGCTATCTACTGATTTTTCATCCATTTTTATTTCTTCTGCAGTATTTTCTATTTGGATAGCTTTACGATCATTTTCAAGATTTTTTTCTGAAAAATTGAAATGCATTAAATCTGAGGTTCGCTCTTCAGGATTTTCTTTAAAGATATTTTCACAGTTCATATTTTCAAAAAACTTCACTGTTCTGCTTATCACTATTTTTCTACCGCCTATATAAATTCGGTATCCTTTGCTTCTTAAATCGTAACCAACAAAGACTCCTTCAGTGGCCTTTTCGTCAAATTTTTGTCTCTTCTGTTTATGAACATACACATATGCTTTGCATCCAAATACTTTAAGGTGACTCAAATTTGGCTTATGCCCATTCCACAGTTCATATGGTGTCTTTTCAGTTGATTTTGTGGGTAATCTATTTTGTAAGTAGGCTGCTGTAGCTATGGCTTCTGCCCAGAATGTTTTTGGCAATTTAGCATTTATAAGCATGGCTTTACTCATTTCAATAAGCGAGCGATTCTTTCTTTCTGCGACTCCATTTTGGGACGGTGAATATGGCGTCGTTGTTTCATGATTTATTCCTAAGTTTTTAAGGTAGTCTTTGACAGATTCGTTGCAATATTCTGTTCCATTGTCACTACGCAAGGATTTAATCTTCAATCTAAATTTGTTTGTTGTTGATGCAACATACTCTTTTAATTTATCAAATACTTCATCTTTAGAAGAAATAAAATATACTTGTGTATAACGAGAGTAATCATCAATAAATGTAACGAAATATCTTTTTGATCCCATACTTTTTGTTTCTGCAGGACCGCATACGTCGCTGTATATCAAATCAAGTGGTTTTTTACTTCTGTATTGCGTTTCTTTTGGAAATGATTTTTCTGTTAACTTAGCTTTTATGCAACTTGAACATTCAGTATTATGAGAACAATTATTCACAGTAATACCTAAAGCTAAATCATCCTTTTGAATTTTCTTGATGGATTCCAAATTTCTATGACCCAGCCTTTGGTGCCATTTTAGAATGCAGTTAACATTAGAACAAACGGGTAATATTTCTGAAGCACTATATACCTTTTCGTTTGTAGGTATTATTTTTAATCTATATAACCCCTCATCAGCTTTTGCATCTGCAACTAGGATGTTGCCCTTTTTAATTAAACATATATCATCTTTAAATGTCACAACAAAACCTTTCTCAGTACAAGACTGGACAGATAATAAATTACTATCCAACCCGGGAACATAAAGCACATGATCTAATGTAACTCTATTTGTTTGACCATTAAGTGTTTCAATATTAAAAGTACATTTACTCTTTCCCTTTGCAGTTAATTTAGTTCCATTAGCAATTGTAATTGTATCTTTATTCGAACTTTTTAATTCTGAGAACAGTTCCAAGGAATTAGCTAAATGAACAGACGCACCTGAATCAATAACAAAATCAAATTTTTGTTTTTATTTCCATTTTGTTGAGATTTCATAACAAAACTCGAAGAATTTGATTCTTCCAGTAATTCATGGTAGTTTTGAGAATCTGATAGATTTTCATTTTGACTAGCAGTAGAGGCAGAGAAATTGTTTGGTTTTTTAAACTGTTGACGTGATCTATCTTGGGTGAAATTTCGTTTTGTTTTGTTAGTATTATTACCCTTTAAGTGAAAACAATCTTCACGGTTGTGATTATTCTTTTTGCAATGAGAACAAAATTTCTGCTTATTCAAATGCTTTGGATTATCCCTATTACCCTTTAAAGCAATAGATTCAAATTTTGTTGAAATTTGTTTAGTTTCAACTCTTCTAAGATACTCATCAATTAATTTGTTTTGAACATATTTTAATGATAAATCTGTTCCATATTTACTTTCAATAGCAGTTATAAAGGTACTATAAGAATTTGGTAAGGAACAGAGCAAAATAGCTATTAAATTATCATCTTGTATTACTTCACCTATACTTCTTAATTTTTCTGCTAATTCTAAGACAGAATTAATATGATCCTGCATTTTAATACTTTCATTATATTTAATGGAATACAGCTTTCTAAGAAGATAAAGTTTATTAGTTAAATTTACTCTTTCATGAACAGATTTCAGTTGATCATATGTTTCTTTAGCACTTTTAGCATGTCTGACATGAACAATTTGTGAATCTGAGATATTTAAACAAATTAATGCCCTAGCATTTCTATAATTTTTTTTACCCAATTATCATCATTTTCCTTTTTAGGTTCAAATACAACATCATACAGACCTTCTTTGATTAACAATTGTTCTATTTTAAACTTCCAAACTGAATAGTTGTCATCAGTTTATTTATCAACATAATGAGATTCTTTAATACTAGACATTATGATATAATAATATTTGCTTATTTCACAGAAAATAAAACTTTTTATCTTATTAATACATCAAAACAACAATTATAAACTCAACTATAATGCTAATGATGAAATAAGAACAAAATAAAATTCTTGAGAACAATTTTTGAAGTTACTTTTGATTTCAGAAAAACTGTTCTTAAATGTTCAATTGTTTGTTTAAAAACATAAATTTACATTTGCAACTTATATAATAAAATTTCAATAAGAAACTGGCAAAATAAAAATAAAAATAATTTCTTTTCTTATCAATACACATTACTTTTGGTTTCAAAATAAGAACAATTCTTTGAATTTTCTTTTATATCATTCACTTGTGAAAAATACCAACATTCAGAAAATAATTATTTCTTTGAATTTAATTATATTATATTTTCTTCTTTCATATTATTATATTTAAAATTGAGATAACTTCAGTCTCATAATCGACTGTTAGAATGTTATTCCATATGGAAGGCATGAATACGAAATTCCTCAATAGGTAAACAATAAAAAAAAGTTAAAAGTTTTACCTTTATGTTTTGATGTGTTTCAATGGAAACATACTCTTCTTTGGATGAACAAAAAACATTTATTAGAAGATTGAATACACTAGAATAATATATATGCTGGTCAAAATACGGATCACATTTCACAATAAAACAAAACAGATGTATAAGACTATTTACAAACACAAAGAAATACTTTGAACTATGGCTTGTTGCAGTTTTTTTTTATCATATTATATTCCTTTGGAATATTATTGGATTTTTTTAATCAAGCAGCATTTTGCTGCCAACTGCTTAAGGGAAGGAGCAACACTGACTGAACTGAGTGTCTGTCACAGTAGATCAAATAAAAAATTATTGTCTGATGCTGCCATCTGGTGGATGTTCTTTAAAACAAAAGAGCATTTTCTAACATTCCGCAATAAGGACGCCTTATACATACTTTTCTATAGATGTTGTTTAACCCTTAATTCTCGCTCTCGTGATATTCGCGGGCTGTGTCTTTTATTCAAATTGTTTAATTCTCACCAGTTTTATAAAATACTGCAATTGGATTTATTATTGTATCATTTTGCCTGTCATTAAATAAGTGAATATGTCTTTTTCAAAACAAATGGTGCCGATAAGCATTTTGAATTTTTAAAGGATAATTTAATGCGACCAGTAAGGGGTTAACCCTTTAGTGCGTAGCTTTGCATATATGCAAACAACAGCGTTTTGAATTTAATAGATTTTTTTATTCGTATACACCTAATTCACACCAGAAAATTAAAATAACAATATTTGCTTTAATTAATAACAGACAATCTGTATTTAAATAAAGCAAAATTAACCATTGAAACTTCCTGGTGTAAAGTCAGAAACTCTGAACCACGTAATTTCTCGAACGTATTCTATCATGGAAATTAAAATGTTAAAGGTGAAGTTTTATAAAATAATTAATTATGTAAAATAAGGTATTTGGAGACATACTTATTAAAATATTTACTAATTTGCAATATTTTCGAGTAAAACAGCCACACGGCAGTTGTTTTTATTTGCAGCAGAAGAAAAGATTGACGTATTATATGAAAAATGTATCTCTGATTTTTTTCATTATTTTTCCTGTGTAATAAATCTTTCGGAGAATCATATATAATTTTTTCGAAACAAAAAAAAATCGTGCATATAAGGGTTAAGGTTGGATCGTAAATGTGGAATTCTGCAGTGGGGGCAAATAATGTCTTTTTATATAAAATAAAAGCGTGTATTTCATGTCTTAAAACTGAAATATGTTTTATAGAAGAGCATCAATTTCACTCCAAGTGCTTTGAAGTTTTTTACAGGTGGAAATGCTTCACTTTTGAAAATAACGCAATTGAAATTCCAGACTAATAAAACGAAAAGTTTTACATAAATTTAGAGTGTCTTTATTGATGAACAGTG
Source organism: Maratus speciosus (assembly GCA_963932465.1). NCBI lineage: Eukaryota > Metazoa > Arthropoda > Arachnida > Araneae > Salticidae > Maratus > Maratus speciosus. The sequence goes on along the minus strand of OZ010797.1, from coordinate 247,898,896 downwards.
ACCTTTAGTTCAAAATAATATTAGTTTAAACTAACCAATATTATTAGAGTAACCAATAATATTAGACTAACCAATATAAGATGCATTTTTAATTGTAACCAATTTTGTAGCTTTATTTAATTAATGACACAGTTCCTTCTTAAATATTTTCTTTCGTCGAAATTAGACGGGTTCCATCTCCTCGTAAAAAGAACAATATTTTTTGTTTCTTATCGGTGGCACTACTAAATTCTCAAACAATAGAATTCCTGTTTCCTACTTGTTTTTGTCATTCTTTCTTCCAATAAATGCATCATCTTTTTATTTTAAAAGTATTGCGCAACTTTCTGTTTCATGTCTATTTTATAAACATACCTACTGTGGACTTTAATAATATGAAAAAATATTATTCTATTTTTATTTAGAAATTTTTACTTTCAACATAATTTGATACGCTACAAATTACTGAAAGGAATATTAAATATTGTATGCAAGTTAAAAAAAAAAGTGAGGGGTAATTAAAAATGCCCGTAAACAGTAAGAAAAAAATTTAATTAATAAAGAAACTTTTTTTTATTATGAAGATAATTAATATAACTTACAGAGATGCACATTTTCATTATAGTAATTCTTCTCGCTATTGCTTAAAAAAGGTGTGTAGGAATTAATTACTAATGAATTGTTTGAAGTTCAATAAAAAATCCTGTTTCAAAAAGAAGCTAATACAAATCATTAATTATAATAAATTTTTTGTATAAGCCTATCACGTTCAATGAATGGGGATTTCATTTTCTGTTTTTAGATATTAGGTTAGCAGAAAATTTCATTGTTAAAAGAAAAGCAAAAAATATTACCATATTAATACCGCGGAGTCAGTTTTTTTTCCTGCAAAGGTTTTTAATATTTTTTCGTCAATGTAACGATTATTTGTTTTATAGTGATAAACAGTGAGGTGCCACTGTATTAGACACACCTGATTAGGCACAGGCTGTTTCTCGTCTGGCCATTATACTGACTAAAACGTGACAATGTGAAGTTTCAGTACGTTTGCGAAACTGTTTCGAAAACATATGGCACTCCTAATGTATGATATAAATTATTATACATTAGTTAAAAACTCTATTGGACTCTAGTGCTCAGTTTCCTTTTAAAATAAAGATGGCAAAATATTTTAGCTACGATGAAGAACAAGGACAGCAAAACTAAATACACATACCGAAAATGTGACAGGTACATATACTGAAGAGCTAAAACATTATGATCACTTGTAAAAACGCGTTGTTCTATCTTTAGCCCGCAAAACAGCTGCAACCCGCCTTATAGTGTTATTACACGTAAAAATTGCAAACGACAAAAATCGCCTGCGACTCGTCAGATTTCCTGAAACTTACGTATTTTCCAAGATTTTCATTGGCTGTTCGGGAAAAGGTTTTTTCATCGCTAGATTTCCAAACATTTGATTGACTGTTACTGGCGCCTCGCTCCGTTTCAGGCGTCAAAAACGCTCCGACAGATGAAAGTTCCTTGCTTTCGAAGCAACTCCCATGGAGCCATGGAGACGCTTGGAATTTGAAGCGACTTTGATCCCTCGTGTAATAGTACTTTTAGTATGGATGTCACAAGTCTTCAGTAGTTTGTCGGAGACAAATTATAAAGCAGCGGTCATGCAAATCCGGGATTTTCCGACAAGCTAGTTTTCGAGCTCTGAGATGCCGTTACATGACACACCAAAGGTACTCTATCAGATGAAGATCCGCTGAGTTAGGTGGCCCGGACCTTTACTGGATTTCAATATTATGTACAGTCGTGGAAAAAAAAGTAAACAACCCTACTAACTCCTCAATAAATTATCGTAGAAGAAAGTTACTGGTACCGAACGATTGGAAATAAAGTCTACTTTTAAATGATGTATATAAAATTTGCTTATGGGGCGATATACATATTAAAATGAACACAAACTACATTTTTTTCAATAGCAATACAAAATTCTGATAGCATAAATGAACTCTACACCCTTCAATTAGCGTAAAAACAAATTTTTATGCAATTCGTACCATAAGTTTCCTAAAAATTAATTACTTTAAAACGAGCGTATTTTAAGGGATGTATCCAAATTGAAGTTTGGTACTCAATTGTTAACCGAGAGAGCCCCCTTCTTGATCAAGTCACCTTAAGCGCCACTCAAGCAGTTAATGAAGCCTTTTAGATAACAGGACAGAAGAAGAAATTTCAAAATATCTACTCACTTCCATCATACACGGCCCCTTAAACCATCATTTTGCCGTTTTTAAAGCAGAATTCGAAAACTATTTGAGAGTAAAATGTGAAATTTTGGATTTTTATAATGCAGGGCTTAATAAATCTAAATCCATTAAAAAAATTGTAGGTTGGAATTCATAATTTTTCGAATATTAATTTCATATTTCATATCATAAAATTATAAAAATTGCAAATTCAGCGTATTTATGTTTGGGCACATTAGTATTATTGCTACACAAAAAATTAGCACATTAGGAGCATAATTACAGGAGATATAAATAAAAATATGAAAATGCAATTTAAAATTTGAAGCGCTAAATTTTGAATTTTTATAATTCAAAAACTTATCATTCAAATAACTTGAAATTTGGTGTCTAAGCATAGTTTGAACCGAAGATTTGAAATATCTCGTTAAAATTTGGCATTGCCATTGAGAAAAATGAAATTTGGGTTTGTATTAATATTTAGATGGCCCCCTAAGCAAATTTTATATACATCATTTAAAAGTAGACTTTATTTCCAATCGTTCGGTCCCAGTAACTTCCCTCTCACGATAATTTATTGAAGAGTTAGTAGGGGATGTTTACTTTTTTCTTCTTCCACGACTGTACCTGGAACCACTTCAGCACAATTGTAGCCCTACGGCATGGAGAGTTATCTTGCTCGAAGACTCTATTTCCATTTGGGAAGACAGATACCATGTAAGAGTGCAACTTACCCGCAGTGATGATCAGATAGTCCGCGACCTTCATCGTCTGTTCTATCACAATCGCAGATCCCAGAGACGCCCACGAGAACGTTCCCGAAAGCATAATATATCCACCACAGGCTTGTGATACCTGCTGTATAAAGGGAGCAACAGATTGCCTGGAAGACGGCGCACCCTGACACGTCCATCGACGTGTTGAAGGATTAATTGTGGTTCTCCTGACCAAGCAACTCTCCCCCAATGGTCCATGTCCCAGTCATGATGTTCCCGGGAATATTTTTGCAACATTATTTTGTTTATTTCTTTGTAAGTATTTTATAAGTAGCTTACGTTTCATGACATTTAAAGTTTAAAACACTGTTCGGGTATGACACACCCAGCGCATCTGCTCGTGTGCAATTACTTCGCGCGAGCTCTTGTAAGACATTTCTTCGCGCCCCTGCTCGTGTGCAAATTCTTCGTGGCCTTCTCGCGGGTTAATAAATATATTCTTTAGCGTGTAGTTTTTTTAAATGCTTTACTTTTAGAACGTTTGTACATACTGAAGTTCGTTAAAAAATAGCCGAATGCTGAATCTCTAAAGAGAGCGTACATGAAAATTAAAAATGTATTTAACTATTAAGAGAGAGAGAAAAAAAATATAACAGCATTGATTTTTTTTCATTTTAAAGATAATTATTATAAAAATATACGCATATCTTTATTATTATAATTTCTAGCTATAGTTAAATAGGGTCTTACGTAGAAATAGAAATAACTACTAATTGTTTGGGGATTAATAAAAGGTACCCTGTTTCAATGAAAAAACGAATAAAAATCATTACTCATATATATATATTTTTTTGTCTGAGTATGTCACGATCAATGGTATTTCTATTCTCTGTATTATTTTTTCTCTTACTATAGTATTTCTTTCGGAGAAATTATTACCATATTCTTTACAAAGCGGTCCTTTTTTCTTCTTTCGCTGCAAAAGTAGTTATTTAATCTTTATCTGTCTATCAATTATGTGGTAAATAGTGATATTCAAGATAATAGTCTTTCAGATTTAGCTCTTAAATTTTGTAAATAGGATACGTTTCGCGTGACTGTTTTGTTCTGAAACATTTTTCATTGCTTTTAACCCTTTATCAACTGCCGGTACTTATAAGTACTATTAAAATAACTTGTTATAACATTCATTTAATACATCGATTATTTGTAATATGGTTTATAATGAGTTATAGATACATCTTGTTCCAAAAACATTATTGGCTTCTCAAAACAAAAATATTTTTAACACTTTCAGGGGCAAGCTACTTGTATTCGTAAAATGTCGAAATAATTGACTGACACCAGAATTTATATGAAAATTTATTTGTAAACAAGTAAAACTATATTTTCACGTATTTAATAAAAGTGAAATTTTCATTGAAAAATTCTGGTGCCAATGTGTCAATTAGGGATTAAAATTAGGTTATGCCATAGCGGTATCACCGCCCTTCAAGTGGTTAAAAGGATTATTTCTTTTGCCTTTGCATCTTTTCAGCTTTCTTGGCGTGGAGGGGAGGGGATTTTTCAATTCGAAAATATTTCTATATTTCTATTGTAAGAACATTATATCTGTACATTTCCTAATTTTACAAAATATTAAGAACATTATTTAAAATAAAAGATTTGAGTGAGGTTATAAATAATAAGTACAGAACATGTGTGAAAATATCAATTACTTGAAAACAACGTTTAAACACACAATAAACAAGCAGATTTGATCATACGTATACAGTTTTTACACTGAGGATGTGAGTCCTAGTACTCACGAAACGTATATGTATGATCAAATCTGCTTGTTTATTGTGTGTTTAAACGTTGTTTTCAAGTAATTGAGGTTATAAATATTGCACAAAATTCATATAAATTTAAATTTAATTAATCCCTCTAAATCCTCCAATCCTTCTAAAGTCCTTCTCAAATTTATTAAATGATTATGTAAATTTTCTAATGTAGTTTAAAACATCAAAAATGTTTTAAAAGATAACATTTTCATGAATTCATAATTCAGTAAATAAAGGGTTAAAAACAAAGATGACATTGATATAAGCTTAGTAGTTTATGGGGCATTTATTGGAAAAATAAGTCAAATGTAAACTACTTGGATGTGCCAATCACAAAACATTCTTCTATCTCATACGTCTTAATATTTCAAAAAGTAGTTACAAATGTCGATACTTCCATATTATTAGTTCAATACTATATCAACTTTGACTTTCATCTTAACTTTCTGCTTCAGTTAATTAATCGAAGTGCAAACGAGTTAATATCGATCATGATATTTATTAATCTCGATCTCTATTAAAATCAATAGTTTTTCGTTATTCTATTCTACATCAGCTGTTTGAGAATAGACGGCTTAGCAGGATTCGAAGTTACCGTCGCTGCACAAACCGCCGATGTACATCAAAATTAAGAAAAATCCAGAAAATTATACAAAAATCGCTATTACAGCGGCACCTTCCAGCGGAATATTAGGAAATTCAAGGAGGGCCTGCATGTCATAGCCAGAAACATAAATATGGAATTTGGTCCATAGCTTCATACACTTGTTGATGGAATAATAATGAAAATGGCACGTAAATCGCTATTACACAGCCCCCATCAGGCAGAATATTTCGAAATTCAAGAAGGATCTGCTGGCCATAGCCAAAACCATACACAAATATTTAGTTCACAAATATTTAGTTTACAAATATATTAGTTCAATTCTTATGCATAACTTCATACACCTTTCGATGTACAATAATGAAAATGGTACAAAAATAGCTATTACAGCGCCCTTCTATGGCGAAATATTTCCAAATTGAAGGAGAACCTGCTGGTCATAGCCAAGACAATATACAAAACTTTGGTTCATCTCAATGCATAACTTCATGTAATTTTCGATAGTACAATGGCGACACACGGACACACAGACAGACGGGCACACGGACATGCAGGCAATTTATAAAAACACGTTCTTGGAAACCTCTGACACCTAAATCGTGTAAATCCGTCGAAAACAGGAAGTAAGAAAATTTAATGTATTGCAGAACTGTCTTTTTCATGAACATATCTACTGTAGAATGTAATGGTATGAAAATATATTCTAGTTTTTACTAGTAATTTTTACTTTTGACATAACTTGATATGCTACAAACCACTGAAAAAACATTGAAAATGTTGTATGAAAGTTTAAAAAAGAGTGGGCAATAATTAAAAATGTCAGTAAACAGTAAGAAAAAAAATAATAAAAAAAATGATCTTTTTTGTATTATAAAGATAATTAATATAAGTTACATAGACATAGATTTTCATTATAATTTCTCTCGCAATTGCTTAAAAAAAGCTATTTAGGAATTAATTACAAGTGAATTGTTTGAAGTTCAATAAAAAACCCCATTTCAAAGAAAAGCGAATAAAAAACTTAATTATAATATATTTTTTGTATAAGTATGTGACGTTCTGGTGTTTTTCATTTTCTATATTTAGTTATTATCCTAGCAGAATATTTCTTTGTAAAAAAAGAAAACAAAATGACCATATTAATACCGTGGTGTCAACTTTTTGTTATTTATTTATTAGCTGAAAAGGTTTTTAATATTTTTCAATAAATGTATCAATTATTTTTTATAGTGATATACAGTGAGGTGCCACTGCATTAGATAACACCTGATTATACACGGGCTGTTCCTCATCTGGCCTTAATAATGAATTCCTCACAATGTCAAATTTTAGTAATTATGCGAAACTGTTTCGAAAGAATATGGCACTTCTAACGTATGATATAAATTAAACCTTTAGTGCGCAGTTTTAGCATATATGCAAATTGTTTTTCATGTGCTGTTTCATGTGCTATTTTAGGAGCTGATTTTTTGCATAATTTTAATTTAAAACTTGATTTACGGAATCGTCGTCTTATTGATTCCACTACTAATTTAAAAGCTCCTGCTATATTAAGTACTTGTAATATATTTTCTGTGAAACCCAATTTTGTAAATGATATATATGGTAAATTATTATTTAAATTTCCTGAAATCACGAAATTACCGGATCCTAACCAACCGGTTAAGCATAATACTGTGCATTATATAAACACTAAGGAGCCTCCGGTCGCTGCTAAGCCTAGACGGCTAGCTCCAGATCGGTTAAAAATTGCCAAAGCTGAATTTCAGCACATGCTACAACTCGGTCATATGAGACCTTCTAAAAGTAAATACTCTTCGCCTTTGCACCTGGTGCAGAAGAAAGGATCTGTCGATTGGAGACCTGTTGGTGATTATCGTGCTCTAAATGCACAAACTGTTAAAGAGAAATATCCCATTCCTTGTATCGCAGATTTCCCTGCTGAATTACATGGTAAACAAATCTTCAGTCACATTGATCTTGTAAAAGCCTACCATCAAATTCCCATAAATCCTGATGATGTACATAAATTTGCGATTTGCACTCCATTCGGACTTTTCGAAAGCACTCGAATGCAATTCGCCCTTTTTTCTTCAACTTTTCAACGATTTAGTGATGACGTAATTCGTGACTTAGGATTTGTGTACGCATTTCTTGATGATTTTCTAATTGTATCAGATAATGAAACTGAACATTTAGAACACCTTGAAATGTTGTTTTCTAGACTTAAAGAGTATGGTCTGTGTATAATGTTGATAAATGTAAATTTGGCCAATCCACTATCGATTTTCTAGGATTCAAACTTTCAGCTGCAGGAATTGAACCCTTACCTGATCGTGTAAAATGCATCCTAGATTTCCCCCAGCCTTCTACCTTAACTCAACTAAGACGCTACTTAGGTCTTTTCAATTTTTATCGACGCTGGATTCCCAAAGCTGCCGATATTTTAGCTCCACTCATTAAATTCTTAGGACACAAAAATAAGAAAAAACATCCCCGTTCCAATGCTAACAAAACTGAACAATTACAATGAAACGATGAAACCACTCTTTCCTTCACTGCTCCAAAAGAAGCTATAGCTCGAGCTACATTATTACGTCATCCAATTCCTGGCGCCCAGCTAAGCTTATGGGTCGATGCAAGCAATGTCGCAATTGGTGGATCTTTAATGCAACTCTCCGAAAACCAATGGGAACCAATAGCATTTTATTCCTGCAAATTAAATAAGTCTTAAAGAAATTGGTCTACTTATGATCGTGAATTATTTGCTATTTATTGATCTACAAAAAAATTCAGACACATGTTAGAAGGTCGAAATTTCATTATTTATACAGACCAAAAACTCCTTACATTCGCATTTCAACAAAACCCTAATAAATATAGCCCACGTCAATTGAGACATTTAGACCATATTTCACAGTTTTCTACTGATATTAGATATACTAAAAGCTCTGACAACATTGTGGCCGATGCATTATCTCAAATTGAGATAGATTCAATTTCTCCTAATGTGTTAGATTTTAAAGAGTTTGCGACTGCTCAGACCAATGCTAAAGAGCTAAAACAACTTCTCGAATTTGACCAAACTTCATTAAAATTAGAAAAACATTATTTTCCACTCGAAGATGTACATTTATATTGCGATATGTCAGAAAAACGTCCTCGACCATTTGTTCCTAAAAGTATGTGACAATCAGTTTTTTCAACCTTACATTATTTCTCGCATCCAGGTATCTCAGATTCATTAGATTTAATTTCTAAACGATTTGTATGGCCTGGCATGCATAAGAACATAAAATCTATGGTTCGCAGCTGTACGAAATGTCAAAAATCTAAAATCGTTCAACACACGAAATCACCAATTGGTACATTCTCTGAACCTGATGCTCGTTTTGCCCATATTCATATTGATTTTATCGGACCTTTACCATCATCCGATGGCAATCAGTATTGCATGACCATCATTGATAGGTTCACGAGATGGCCCGAAGTTATACCCACATCTGATATGACTGCAGAAACAACTGCTCGTACATTGATACACAGTTGGATCTCCAGATTTGGAACCCCTGTTACCATCACTACTGATCAATGTAGAAATTTTGAGTTCACTCTTTTCAAAGAGCTTACTAATAGATTAGGATGTAGACGCATCAGAACTACAGCATACCATCAACAGTCTAACGGTTTTATTGAAAGATTCCATCGCCATGTTAAGAGTTCTCTTAAAGCTCACAATCAAATTCAATGGACTGAAATCCTCCCCAATGCCTTACTTGGTTTACGCACTGCTCTTAAAAATGATATCCAAGCGACCTGTGCTCAACTTGTTTATGGCACAAATATCAGACAACCCTCTGATATCATTAACACTGAAACTATAAATCAATCACTTACTCTTACATACGTGACTGAGTTAACTGAAAAAATGAGAAAGTTAAATCCTATTGCCACTGTAATGCACGGCAATCCTAAAGTTTATGTCAATCCCTCATTACAAACCTATTCACACGTATTTCTTAGATCAGATAAAGTCGATCCTCCCTTATCACCCCCTTATACAGGACCTCATCGAGTGATTGACAGGTCTGAGAAAACGTTTGACTTGGAATTAAACGGGAAGCGCTGTACTGTATTTATTGATCGCATTAAACCTGCATATCAATTAGCAGATTCTATTGCACCTACCCAACCTCAAAAACAAAATGAGCCCATAAATTTTCCAACAACTGTCGAACACCCTACCACCAAATCTGGTCGTAAAGTTCGTTTTCCGAAACATCTCGTTACGGATTATATTGTTTAAAACATTTTATGTATATAGTGTGTATATTTATTCCTTCTCAAAAATATTGTTTTTCATGTAATGCATAATATATTTTCATTTTTTTTTGCATCATGTGTACTTTAATTTTACTCAAGACCTTTCTTGTGTATCTTATTAATTGCTACCTTTTTGTAATCGCGACTTCGTCACTGGGGGCATACTCTGTAGCCGTCTGCTGTTTTCCTCTCTCTCTTCGAAGAGCAATTTTAATTTTCAGCCAATAGCAATGAGGCACATTTTCATCCCCCCGCGTTTTCTTCGGAGCGCTTTTGAAGTCACGTGACGCAGTAAAAGATTCGAGCTCTCAGAAGCGCAGATTATTCTGTCAGTGACGTTGGCGAATATTTGACTATGTGTTGTTATGTTAATAAAGTTTATTTTTCTACAAAAACATTCTGATTATTTGAGTCACCGAGATATTTTTTCATCTCTCTTCAATCTTTTCTCTAAAGAAACATTATGTAATTAATTTAAGTATTGCGCTTTATTTATTTCCAGTGTCACTTCTCAATGTTAATTTAACATGGAAAAGCCTATGGAGATCATAACTTTTTCATTTTTTCTTCCCACCTTTTTGTCCCTGATGCCACTCATTTTTTATTCTTTACTAATTCTAATGATATTATAAATTTAAAGTGTAAAAACGTTTGCCTGACGTCAAGGTCAAAACGAATGGTAAAATTCCTTTCCATATGGGTGAATTATAACCCAGACAAAAACATGGGCCAATTTATTTTTACATTATTCAAATAATTTACTTAATAATAACAATTTTCGCTTTTTACATTGAAAATCAACGGACATTTTCCATAGAAAATGTAACATTTTTACTTAATTGTTGCAAAAATTTCAAAAGCCGTAATAATAATTTATTTCTTAAGTGAAAAATTTTCACGTGAAATATTAAATTGAGCTAGAACTTTTTTCAAAAATTAAAAACGTGAATATGGCGTCACAGTCGAAATAAAAAGGATATTTTCAGAATAAGTTTTTGCTTTGGTCAAGTTTATATTTTAGTAAAAGTTTCTAATAGATGGCTATTTTTACGCAGGTAGCGAACTTAGTGGGGAATTACATAACTTAAATTAAAAAATGTATTTTTTTACGTAATGATTTTTTCTATTTATATAGGTAATAATTTTCTGATGCGTTTACATTACCCCTTGGGAGAGAATAAGGTTTAAAAATTTAAGTAAAATTTTTATTATTTTTTTTATTTTTTACTTAATCACAGCTATAATATTGTTAAATATTAGCAGTAAGGTTTCAACACAATTTATATTTACATTCATAGCGTTCCTGAGTGGGGAATAGAGTATCTAAATTTAAGTGAAGTTAATTTTTTATGTTTTGATTATAGATTTTTTACGTTCAGATTAGAAGTTTTTGTCCAAACTACCGCAACCTGCATTACTTCAGTGGTGAAACATTTTGAATTACACATTGGTAAACTGCATTCCACATTGTGATGCAATATCGCATACCTACATCAAAGCCTGATGATGATACTCTCTATTAATTTTGAAATGCGTTCGTCTGAGTGCAGTAGTGCAGTAGTTATTTAAAAACTTGACATATTAAACAAAAACATAATTTGAAAAACAATTAAAAAAAACAAAATTTATTTCCTACATTGTTTAAACCCGAGAAGGGACAGATATTAAGTTATTTCATTCAATTAGTTCTACATTTGTAGTTGTGTATTTTGCATGCATCTTATCATTTTATGCACAATTGTCATAAACATAATACAAAATCTGCAATACAAATATTTTTAATTAAAAATGGAAGAAGTCTAAGATTTATTTCGATTTCATTTGAACGGAATCTAATTTTTTAGGGTGTTTTAAGTATCATATTGTATGAATTTTATTTTTATTTTTTAATCTTTAATTCTTTAACTAATTTGTTACGAAAGTTTAACATTAAATGTAGAATTAATTGAATGAAATAACTTAATATCTGTCCCTTCTCGGGCTTAATCAATGTAGGAAATAAATTTTGTTTTTTTTAATTTGTTCTTCAAATTATGTTTTTGTTTAATTAAATTAATTATCCGTCTTTAAATTGAAGGTTTTCAAATATTTGCATATACCACCAGACAGCAACTGTGTTTTTTAAGTATGGAAGCAGAAAAACAAGACAGCTTGAGGATATACTAATAAATTTGAAGAAAACTTAATATTTTATTAAATTATAAATTTAATTATTATTATTGCTTTAAATCTTCTAATAAAAATTAATAAAATTATATGTAATGTACTAAAATACACAAATGTAAGTTTGTTGTTCGTTATTTTTTCTTTATTAGTGAGGGTTTTCATTTTGGTAATCTTTCTTTCTTGTATTAATAAAATTAAACTTTTAATTTTTACTTTGAGGAATTTATTCTGTTAACTATTTTTACAATGTACCTTTTTATTTAGATATAAAAAAAATATTTATATAGAGTGAGAAATTAAATATGTACTCTCAAAACATACTACAAATATATTGGTATTACTTTTGTTTTAAAATTCCAAACAAAAACTTTCCATAACAACAGAAGTAAGATATAATGTAACTACAACTTTAACTTCTTCAAATTTAAACTGAAACTGTTCTTATCTAAAACGTTTTGGTTTAGATTATAAGCTTCTAAACTGTTAACTAGTATTTCTCACAACTATAAGATCAATGGATGGTGAAGAAAGGAATAAAAGTCAATTTCAAGTTAAAGAATGCTCACTGTATATGAAAATAATAAATCTAATAAATACTGTATGATAGTTGATAGTCTAGAAAATTTTGTGCATGTATGTTTATATGTAAAGAAACATTTCACTGTTGTATTTTTCCGTTCAAAAAGTACTGAATATTACAAAACGTTGTTTTACTTGATAAAAAGCCATTTCCCCCTAACAAGCCCGGGTTTTTAAAGCTAAAAAACCCTGCCCGGTGTTGAAAATGGGTACCTACTGGCGCAGCAAATCTGACAACCATGTACTAAATACTTCTATATTTATTATGTGATCAGTAGATTCATCGTTTTCCATTTATCCCTTTCCATTTCCACTCTTCTAGTAATTTCTTCCATCGACAGTCGATAGTCATGTGTGTTATGTCATTGGAAACTTCAGTTTTAGAAGTTCAAATTTCATTTGCATCTCGTAATAGAGTATTTATGCATATTTTCATAATTAGCTATTTTCCCTATTTTTAATGTTTCAATCTGTAGTTCGACTTTTATATTCTTCCTTCCTACGGCTGTAGTTTCATTATTCAATATGAGGTCACTGATATGCTCTATCTTACCTTTTTCTATTTTTATTTTAGTCATGCCTATGTAATGGATTTTTCCGTTTTTATTATTTGGGCAACCGATTTTATAAATGCCTGATGTTTGAGTTTTTTCACAACATTCTGTTTCATTTCTTATTGCTTTGAATAGGGATGAATTAGGGCTTATTGGAACATGTTTACCGCGTTATACAGGGGGTTTATAAAGTCCCGGACCCATTTTGATGTTTAATAACTCATAAACTAATAAAGATAGATTAAAATTAATAACATAAATGGTTAGATAGACTCAAAAAGTTTCATGACCCTTGTCAATGAACTTCCACGTGTGCCGCCTTCGTCGCACGGAGAATATCAAGTCGATAGTCAATTTCACGCCAGGTAGCGGCAAGCATGTCGGCATCCACAGAGGCTATTGCGGTTGTAATTCTGGCTTTTAAGTCATCAATGTTCGACACTCTCCTCCTATAAACATTGCCCTTTACAAATCCCCAAAGGAAAAAGTCCAGCGGCGTTATGGTGAATGAATATTACAAAACGTTGTTTTACTTGATAAAAAGTCATTTTCCTCAAACAAACCCGGGATTTAAAGCTAAGAAACCGTGCCCGGTGTTGAAAATCGGTACCTACTCGAGCAGCATTTGAAATAGTTTCAAAGAAGTACGAACGATGATACCCTGGCTTGAAATTGACTATCGACTTGATATTCTCCGTGCCACGAAGGGGGCACACGTGGAAGTTTGTTGACAAGGGTCATGAAACTTTTTCAGTCTATCTAACCATTTATGTTATTAATTTTAATCTATATTTATTATTTTATGAGTTATTAAACATCAAAATGGGTCCGGGACTTTATAACCACCCTATATAAACTCTCTTTTAGTTTTTATGGCTATTTCATTCATATATAGAATGGAGGGTTCTGTATAGTTGTAACGTACTCTTCCTTGAAGTTAGTTCACTTGGGATGAAGCCTTAACATAGAACCTCATAGATATAATAAAAACGCAAAAATTATTTAAATCAGTAATAAATGACTAGGTGATTGGAGCTGGTATATTTAATGGAAGGTGATAAAAAATAAGTTCAAATTACTAACTACTGACATGGTGGAGAATCTTTCATAAAAGACTTATTGGATTCATGCACTTAATTCACTGTCTGTTCAACAAGCTTCAAAGGGTATCATTTTAACTCGGTATAAGTTAGCACTACATACACCGTAATATATTTGATCCCATTGCATTTCAATAATTCTATATTCATAAACAGAAACGTAATTTCTTCACATGCCGCTGCACCCAACTCGTGGAGAACTCGTGTTGACTTCATGCTCAGATTCAGAACTTCATTATTTTGTAGCAGAAATTAATTCTAAATCCATATTGCATCTACTCCCTAAAGCACTATACATAGCAACTACACAACCACAGATAACAAATTATCAGATTATCGCATAAAATAACAGTGACAATCAGAATCCCGCAGATTTTGACATAATTTGTGAAACTTAAAGTAATAACAGAATATGGAGCTAATTCGCGTGCAAATTTTACAGTTCAGGATATCGCGATAACCCTCAAAATTACAAACGAGTCGTCATCGATCACTCGACTACCTCTACAAAGCAGTTTGGTACATAGTCTGGATTAAAAATATTTGTTATAATTGTTATATATTTTTTATACATTAACATTTTAAATATCACGCTTTAGAAAATATGATACTTTTGTGTAAATAAAATATCAGAATTCTGAAAATACTTTTATGTATGTTGTTATGAAATTTACTCGAATAATAATCACCTCAAGTTTTACGATCATGTTTAAAAATTCCATTATTTGAAATATAATACGCAATAAAAAACGCATTTATTATTTTAGTTAAATATTAAAAAATAAGTAAATTAAATCCCTTCTATGAAAGAAAATTATCTAAATTTACTTTACTTATTTAAATAAAAAATAAGCTTTCGATAAATTATTTATCCTTTCTCTTTCTCATTTCAATTTACTCCAGAAAATTGCGTCTAAAAAGTAAAATATATTTTTCAATATTTTCATTTTCGCATTTTCTTTCGTGAAATGAGAAGATTCAAATATATAGCAATAAAAAAAGGAAACATTATTCATTAAACAACATTGCAACATAATAGAATAATTTTGAAAATATCGTTTAAATTAAAATTTTATCAAAAACAGGCAGTTATGTAAAAAAATCCTAAATGCTGTATAAAATCCCTTAAATTTTTATTTTATAATTCATGTGTCTGTATTATAAAATAAAAATTTAAGGGATTTAAATAACAAACGCATTTTACTTTAGATCTTTCATGTGAAATTAATAAACAAAATAGTTAATTAAAATTAATTTCTATAAGTTAAGAAATGCATATTACTTTGAAAAAAATTCTGTTTCGAGAATAGAAAATAGCGCAGAGAATAAAATCATGCCGTATTGTCTATTTTTTCATTATGAAATTATGCAATGCGATGACTGCTCTACTTCATCTTCATGTACTGAAACATTTGTTTTTGTAATAACATTGTTATTGAGAAAGAATACATTTTTTACTGCAAATTAAAATCCACCAACATTTTCCTTTACACTTCATGTGTTTATATGTTTCAATTTAAAAAAAAAAATGAATAATGTACAGTAGATATTTTTAAGCAAAATTAATTAATAAAATAAGGAATTAAGATTCATTTCGTTAGGTAAAAAATATATTTCTTTGAATAAATTAATTTTTGAGAAAATAAAATAATGCGGTGAATAAACACATTAAACAATATCTATTACTTTAATTTTCTTCATCTTCATGTACCGATACATTTACTATTGAAAACACATTATTATTGAATCAAAAACTTCCTTAATTACAAGGTAAAACCACCAAAATTTTTTCTTTACACTTCAGTCGTTTATATATTTAAGTTAAAACAAAAATATTTCTGTTAGCTATTCTCAAACGAAATTAATTAAAAACAGTCGGATGTAGCAATCCCAATACTTTCTTCTATCTCATACATGTTAATACTTCCTGAAAAATGCGGTATAGAAGAGCCACCGGTTAGATGATTTACACGAAAATCTAATTAGCAACAACTTTAGTCAACTTCTAACTGAATATCAAGTTTAATGAGAATCCGTGCATTAGTTTTTGAGATAGATCTATTGCGGAAATCGTAAAAAAATTCTGCATACCAGCGCCACCTGTTAGGCAATTTTCCCCTAATACTAATCAGGACCAATTTATATCAGGGACTAACAGAATCTTAAATTTCATGAAAATTCACGTATTAGTTTCTGAGATACATCTATTGCGGAAAACCTAAAAAATGCAGCATAGCAGAGCCATCTGTCGGGCGATTTACACCACAAATCAAACATTACTAATTTATATCAAGGACTAACTGAATCTGACGTTTCATGAAAATTCGTGCATTAGTTCTTGAGAAAGAGCAATTGCAATAATCCAGCACAGCAGCGCCACATGTTGGGCGATTTCGCAAAAAAAATAAAAAGGAACTAAATTATAACAAGGACTAACTGAATCTGAAATTTTATAAAAATCCGTGCATTCGTTCTTGAGATATAGCTATTGCGGAAATCGTGAAATATGCAGCATAGTAGCGCCTCCTGTTGGCCGATTTATACCAAAAAGTAATCAGCACCAATTTATATCAAGGGCTAACTGAATCTAAAGTTTTATTAAAATCCGTTCATGAGTTCTTGAGATACAGCGCCCACAATATTTATGTCACACACAGACAGACAGACAGACTCACAGAGAGACATTTTGAAAAATAATGTTTTTTCGATATCTCTCACCCCTAAAACTTGTAAATCCGTCGAAAACCGGAATTCGAAAATTTTCACGGATGCTTTCTTCTTGTAAAGATAGAAGAATGTAAAAAATCATTAACATTTATTTCTATATGTTAAGAAATCAATTTCTTTAAATAATCTCTTAAAGTATAACATAGCGTAGATAATAAAAACATTACATATTATCTTTATATTTACTATGCATTATTAACTGCAATGTCTGTTTTACTTTCTCTTTATATGCTGAAACATTTTTGAAACACCTTTGATAAATACACTTGTGTGCAAAAATTAAGGACGAAGCCGATGAATTAGCATAAAAGCCGAGCAAGGCAAGAGAACGGGTTGTTTAAATAGTTTTGGTCACTTGTCCCATATTCTCACTTATTGGAGATCTTATGGTATGATTTCGGTCGATGTGGAAATCAAGACGACACATTCGAAAAAAAATATCGTACTTGTTATTTTTGCACAATAGTGCCTTTCAACTTTGCTTGTTTTCATAATATTCTTTATAAAAAATATCGATTGATAATTTGTACTTTCTAATTTTAAAATTACGCTCAGTATTCCACTTTTCTTAAAAGTAATAGAATAATTGTACAATAAATTTATCTAGATTAGCGCTTTTGTAAATATAAAAAATAAATGTAGCTCTATCTTTTCAAATATTTTTATAAGAATACATGGAAATAATATATTACAATTTTTGATTAACTCATACTGGACAATTGCACCATAAAATATAATAAATAAAGACTCATAACCTTGCTTAACCCTTTCTGGCACAGACAAATTTTGTTGTAAAATGATTAAATCATTGATCTACACCGGAATTTATATACGACTTTAAAAGAAAATAAAAACGTGTTACTTTACACATTCATTATTAATGCAAAATTTTTAAAAAATATTCTTGTTGCCATTTGTATGTTTGGAATTAAATTTAGGTATCCCGAGACGGGCGCACTCGTCGCCAACGAAATACTCAAGGGCTGAGGACAAGAGTTGTGACGTCATCACTAATCGACCGACTTCGCACTAGTGTTGGAATTCACACCGGGAAATTTTGAATAGCAATTTTCTTTTCTTTTATTTGTGGAATATTTATTATCTTATAAAACAATAATAACCATTTAAACTTACTGGTAAGAATTTGAAATCCCCCAATAAAAAATCAACCAGATGCGGCAAAATTGTGGCATTCCGCATCTGGCTGAATTTTTATTTTGGGATTACGAATTGTCACCAGTAAGTTAAAATAGTTAGTATTGTTTTATACGATGATAAATATCCCACAAATAAAAGAAAATTGCTATTCATAATTTTCCGGTGTGAATTCCAACACTAGTGAGAAGTCGGTCGATTAGTGATGACGTCACAACTCTTGTCCTCAGGCCTTGATTATTTCGATGGCAACGGCACACTGCGTCGGAAAGGGTTAACCTATTAACCGTTCGTGTTGCGTTCACACAACAGTAAAAATAAATACCCATGCTTGAATTTACTACAATGCTACCACTATTTATAAATTAAAAAATAAATTCTTATTTAACAAGAGAAACTTTGATCATTAAGTAAAACAAATATTTTCTTACAAAATTTGTGGTGACAATCTTTCTTCTGCAAAAAAACTGAAGATCCCTATGTTTAGTTTCGGCGGTTAATGGGTTAATGGCACACAAAACACGAACTTTAATAAGCTAAAAGTTAAATTCTACGTTTCGAGCTGCTTCTACAGCCGTGTTCAGGAAAAATATGATGGTTAAATGGCTAAGAGTTCAGAGATGTAGGCTTACTGTGATAATTTCTCGAATATTGACTAAAGATATGAAAACAAAAATATAATGGTGCCATCCAGTGAAAATAAATACTTATTGATGAAATGAGTTCAAATAAATCTAAAGTTCGATTAAAGAAACCAAGAGTGTCACCATCTACGCATGAGGACACCATCTACGCAGAACTGCATAACTCTGCATTTCAGTCATTCATTAAAAGAGCATTTATTGTTTGCCAATTAAATGACCAATTAAATGAAGAAATCGAATTTATACAGAAAATATCATTTGATCATGGTTTTCCAGCAAAATATATAGATAAGATAATTCAAAAGTACAACGCTCTCCCACCTTCGGGCCAAAGGCAGGATAATAATCAACTTGTGGTGTACAGTGAATTTCGCTATATTCCCATTATATTCGAAAAGCTAAAAAAGAGCATACAGAAATATACTATAAAATTGGTCGCTATTCCACCTCCTTACCTCATTGATATCGTCAGTAATAAGATCGACAGGTTCCCAAACGATCGAAAATCTGGTATATATAAATTCTCTATAACTTTACCTAATAATGATGAAAAAGTCTACATGGGCATAACAAAACGTAAGCTTTCAGTAAGGATCATGGAGCATCACAGGGCCATTAACCATTATCTACTGCATTATGATATACTGGAATTTTTTTCATGTGATATTTTCTTTTCAGTTACTACAAGGAAAATTAAAGGACAAACATAAATAAAAACTCCCTGTGATAAATTTAATTCCTTAGAGGTAATTAATTAAAGTGGTACTTTAATGTACCGCCAGTAAACTATGACTAAAATCGTAACGAAAAACCCACACGGTATTTAAAATGGCACCATAATTGTGGTAAAATACTTTTCGATTTAATAAGTATGTGAAATATAGTCTTCTTCGTATTTACAAATAAATATTTTGGCAAATTTCCGATGCCAATCATTTATTTCAAGACTTTAGCATTGAAAAAGCTTTGCCCCTGAAAGGGTTAAAAAACTATAGGTTTAGATCTTGATAGCAGTCCTATAGTTATGCGACGTGTACATTCTAGGGACAAAATGTTCTCTAACATATCCACTTATGCAATGTATGAATTTATATATGTCATTTCTAGCATAGCAAAGAAGAGCCGGTGCCAAAACTTTTTCGATTTCCTATAAAAAATAATAATGAAACAGAAAAGTAATACTAGGAAAATTATTACTACACTACATTTTAGTAATTACATTATAAAGCTGATGAAAACGACAGATAACTACACAGGCGAAAAGTAAAGTTTTTCTCCACGGTAATTATAAGTACCACTAACTAATTCAACTGTTAAATAAAATAAATATACCGTTTACCTAAAATAGCTTGTAAGATTCTATTCTACGATGATAATGAACACATAAAAAAATCCAACACTTATCTTATATCCTTTACTGTGTTTGTAGCAATAAAAAGACGACTGTGACAATCTGTACAAAATGTCGGCACAAAACACTTCGACTGCTACAAACATAGCCTCCTTCCTCGCTAAAATAACAAATCTAGAACAACTGCTGCCATGTATTAGGAGAAAGTGGAGATAAAAGAGTGTTTTGGCAAAGTACCATTAGAATATAATTGAAGTGATTGAAGTGTTTAAAGTGAGTGATACTTATAAGTACCGTCAGTAAATAAAGGGTTAAACAATGTAAACAGAATACATCTCTTTCTAGGTTCTACTTGGCTAATGAAGTCTGCTATATTAAATTTGATGATGCAAAAAATATATTTCTGTGCAATAACCCTTTTGAGAGTAAAATTAGAGAATTAGTTGAAATCATTGCACGTTGAGAATAAACCTTGTAACGATAATTTATCCTGCAATATTCCAAAAATCTGGCATAATATCATAAAGTCATAATTCTGTATCTAATTGCAATATTTCAATTTAAACTTGAATCTTGTTGCCAAAAATTTGAATGAAAACTTTGTTGAATATGGTTCTGACACTCATTTGTAGATATTGACACTCGTGCTCTATTTAATCGAACTTTTGATTTATTCGAACTCATTTTATCAATAAGTATTTATTTTAACTGGATGGCACCACTATATTTTGGTTTTCATACAGTCAGTGTTCCATAAATTATCTCTTGTACAGGAAGCCTACATCTCTGAGCTTTTAGCCATTTAACCATCATATTTTTCTTGAAGACGGCTGTGGAAACAGTTCGAAACGTAGAATTTAACTTTTAGCTTATTAAATTTCGTGTTTTGTGTACCATTAAACAAGGTTATTTGTCTTCATTTACAATTTTTGAGTTATGAAAGCTTTGTTTGTAATTTTTTAAACTTTTTTTTTCGCCTATTTTATTTTAAAATATAACTTTTTAGAATTGCGGCTTAGAATCTTCTGTAAATATTTCCTTCACCGCAAGCCTTACATAATGGCAATTACTCTTTTTGAAAACTTTTTTCATAAATATTAATACATACAGACATTAAATTTCATTTTAGATATTAAAGATTATATAGTTATATATCTTCAGATTTAATTCTCCAGAATATCTTCAGAATTAACAATTTCTGCAAACTTCGCTACATTTCCACTTTAAAAGATATTTATACTAAACTTTACAAATAAAGATGTTTTAGCTTAAATTGCTAAAATTTCGGCAAAATTATTGTACGCACATTTGGGCGCTAAAATATTATTTTGCTTATTCTCGTTTTCAAATATACATCCTTTTGGTATATTTGCTCTCGTCAGTTATTTCAAAATCATTATTAACTCTTTTATGAGTTTTGTAATTAAAAAAATATTTATTCCAAAACTTTAAATAAACATTGCAAAACTTTAGATAACGAAGATTCTTCCAAAAATACATCTTAATTAATGATTTACATATACCATTTTCTAAATGTTTGCAATGTCATATGTATTGTTTTAATTAATTGACAGAAAGTGTTTAATTTTTCTTTTACATCTAACACATATGACTACACTCATGTCCAAATTTATCTTTACAGTTATTCAGCTTTTTCTAAACACTGCTTGTCACATATTGCACTTTTTTAATTTTTTCCTGCAGCAATTTTATATAATATGTAGTTATCGTAATTTTTTAATTTGTATTTATGTTTCATAATGTTATTTATGATTCCACACAAATTCATAAAATTATAGTTCACAGCTTTTGAGAAATCCATTATTTTATGCATGTAAAGTTAATTTTGGACATTAGTGTATTTTATCCTTTAATTGAAATTATTTTTATCATTTAGTCAAATCAAAATGCATATTATATACCCATGGTTGGCAACTGGCAGACCGCGGTACAAATCTGGGACGAGGAAGGTCGATGCTTGGACAGCCGAAAAGGCTATAGCAAATGAAGAAGAATTTATTCCTTTTCGAACAATTCTCTAATTTAAAAAGAAGGATTCTGAAATACACACTGCTGTGTTGCTACGTTCTGTGTCAGATCTTGTGAAGGAATTTGAAGCAAGATTCCAACTCTTTGCAGAGATAGGTAAGTTGTCTTAATTCTTTAAATCGCCTTATGAAGTTGCTGCAGCTGCAGAATAGACTGATGTGGCTGCGAAGTTGTTCACTATTGAAAAACCTTTGCTTCAAATGGAGATATTTAACTTCCATGAAGATATTCCTTTGCAAATATATAAAACTGCATCCCTTGAGATATTTTTGGCTAAAAATGTGTAAGAAAAGTAGCAAAATCGCAAAAAACTAGCTATTAACCTGGCTACTATGTTTGACTCCACATATGTTTGTGAAACAACTTTCTCCAAAAGGAATTTTTTGAAGAACAAATATCGTTGGAAATTAACGGAAGCCCACCTTGAAGAACTCTTTGTATTCTTAGCTATTCCCCACGTGAAACAAACTATCAAAAACTTTCTTAAGACCGCAAGTATAATTTTTCACATTAATTTTTCAACGAATACCCACCTTTTCTATTTTATTATGTGTATGTAAAAATTTTCAAAACGTATGCCTGTGTATAGTGTATGTAGTAATTTTTAAGAACGAATACCCGACTTTTCTATTTTGTTTTACATACATCTGTATTAAAAATAACAATTTAAAAGTAATAAGTACTTATATTACTTATGTGATTTTTTCTCTGGACCTCGATAAAATTCTTCTAAAGCATTTCGACCCCCTTAACCCTTAAATGCCGGTTGTTGCTTTTCGGCAACATACACTATTTAGGCTATAAAATACTATTAGAATAATATTGAAGCAAAAATGCCTCATGTTGCCAATAAAATACATTCTAGAATATTTTTAAATCGATTTTCAACAGGTAGATAGCAACACTTGTGCTGTTTAAGAATAAAGATAGATTTATTATTTCAATTGTTGCTACTCTTTCTTTTTGTTTTGTTTGGAAGCTTGCGAAATACCCTATTTTGTTCTGCAGTGAGCAAGTAAAATTTATTTCTTATTATAGTTCCTAAAATTCTTGTGTGTTTAATACTACAGAATTTTATCAAATAAAATTACTTTTTCAATTAAAGACCAGTATTGCCGATTAGTAACACACTGTTTTTTAGTCGTGAACAATACTTAAAACTAAATATGATTTTTTAAAGTATTTTTCCCATGATTTATTTAAAAAATGAAGGACGAAAAACATTATTACAATGATTTTTTAAAAAATCAGGCATTTAAGGGTTAAAATTAATTGCCTACCCCTGTTCTATACATTGCGTTCACTATAGCTATATTAATTCATTATATTTTTCCGCCCTTGCTTTTAAAATTCCGGTACTTCAGAAATTTAAAATAAATCAATACATCTAAATAGAGCAATTTTAAATTGTTCTCATTAAGCGTGAGAGAATTAACTGTTAACAAATTTCAAGTTTACGAGCTCTCTAATTAACTACGCGCGATAATAAGCTTTGTTAAATCTTTTAATGTGTATTACATAATAATATAATTTTCATTGTTGTTAAGTGCTGCTAATTGTATGCTGACAAGCTTTTATGATAAAATTATAATTTTATGCTTGTACGTCAGTGCAGAAAGTTATTTATAATACATAGCTTTAAATTTCAGTACAATAAATAATCGTTAATTATCTCAAAATATTTCATTATAATTTCATACTTTGTTTTGTGGCATGTTCCTTAATGCATTTGTATAAAAAAATTACATTTTTATGGGTTTTGTATGTACAGTCGTGGAAAAAAAAGTAAACATCCCCTACTAACTCCTCAACAAATTATCGTAGACGAAAGTTACTGATACCGAACGATTGGAAATAAAGTCTACTTTTAAATGATGTATATAAAATTTATTTAGGGGGCCGTCTACATATTAAACCGAATACAATCGTCATTTTTTTCAATGCCAATACCCAATTTTAATGAGATATTTCAAATCTTCGGTTCAAACTATGCCTAGACACCAAATTTTCAGTCATTTGAATGATAGGTTTTTGAATTATAAGCATTCAAAATTTAGTGCTTCTAATGTTAAATTACATTTTCATATTTTTATTCATATCTCCTGAAATTATGCCTCTAATGTGCTAATTTTTTGTGTAGCAATAATACTAATATACCCAAACATAAATACGCTGAAATTGCAATTTTTATAATTTTATGATATGAATTATGAATTATGAAATTAATATTCGAAATAATTATGAATTGCAACCTACATTTTTTTGATGGATTTACATTTATTAAATCCTGCTTTATGGAAATTCAAAATTTCATGTTTTTCTTCCAAGTAGTTTTGAAATTATGCTTAAAAAACGGCAAAATGATGGTTTAAGGGGCCGTCTATGATAGAAGTGAGTAGATATTTTGAAATTTCTTCTGCGGTCCTGTAATCTAACAAGCTTCATGTATTGCTTGAGTGGCGCTGAAGGTGCCTTGATCAAAAAGGTGGTTCTCTCGGTTAACAATCCAGTACCGAACTTCAATTTGGATGCAGGCCTTAAAATACACTTGTTTTAAAATAATTAATTTCTCTTGAACTTATGGTATAAATTGCATAAAAATTTGTTTTTAAGCTAATTGAAGGGTGTAGAGTTCATTTATGCTGTCAGAATTGCGTACTGCTATTGAAAAAAACAAAGTTATGGTTCGTTTAATATGTATATAGCCACCTAAGCAAATTTTATATGCATCATTTAAAAGTTGACTCTATTTCCAATCATTTGGTACCAGTAACTTTCTTCTACGATAATTTGTTGGGGAGTTAGTAGGGGCTGTTTACTTTTTTTTTCCAGGACTGTACATACTAATGCGCAACAGTATGAAAATAATCTTTATTTCTAAATTTTGCTGTGAAAGAAATTGCTTTAAAGCAAATATTCTTGTGAAACAATCTACCTAGCACGTTTTTTATTTGGCGATCTTTGAAGGAATCGTCATGGCGGATAGCGCAATCGTATCGGAGACCATTGTTGATGGACCAATCAAAGCGTAGATCAATCATTCGTAGACCATTTAGATATCCCGAGTTCTTATGTATTGATTGACTTATCATATCACCTGATTTCTTGTATATAATAGCGGTCATAACGACGAAGATTTCGATAGAAGTTATTTTGTCAACATTGAATCATCTCTTTATCATTATAGGCATGCGAAATATGCATCGTCTTCATGTAGGAATTCTGAGGAATATTTCTTATTGTAAATGTTATTTCTCAAATAGCAGTACTTAAAGTGCTAGCATGCATATTGTTCTTTTCCAGGTGGAATATTACAAACGAATGCCTCAGTAATTAAGTGTTTCAATCAAAATGACCATTACCTCAAAAGCTGCATTAACCCTTACCGGCGCGGAGTAATTCTGTTTATAAATAATTTATAAACCAATTTATTAGAAAATATGAACTTGCTTATTTTCATGTACATTATAATAGGAAAATTTTAGTTAAATATTCTTGGTGCCGTTTGTCAGTTTTGGAATTAAAATCAGGTGTTTTTTAAGGACACCGCGCCGGAAAGTGTTAACCCCTTAATTCGCGCTCCCGTGATATTCACGGGCTGTGTTTTTTATTCAGATTATTTGATTCCCACCAATTTTTAAAAACAGTGTAATGGGCTTTAATCTCGAATCATTTTACCTGTCATTAAATAAGGTGAATATTTCTTTTTCAAAAAAGTGTTGACATTTAACAATCTGAATTTTTAAAATGCAATTTAATGCGACCATTAAGGGGTTAAACGTTATCCGAGTACCAATCATAAGCACTTTCTTTTTTAAATAACTTCTGAAAAACACCGTAAAATTAAAGAAATGCGCAGAACCTTTGGAAAGCTCGGCCATTGTTTTAATTTTAAAAATGCAAAAATTATCGTTTATGCCAATAGCACTTCAGAATTGGACTTCGTCGAAAATTTGGCTATTTTTGTCTTAATCATGAGGTTATTGTTAACGAAAAACCCGATTCTTTATGCTCTCTGCTGCCTGGAAAAATTAGTCCTATCCTACCATATATATATTTCAATTACTAATATTATTCTTGAGTATTTATTTTTATATATGATTTTTACATTTTCATATATTATTAATATTTATATCTATTGCATTTGCATGTTTTTAGCCCCGGTACGGTATGCTATTTCTTTCTCCAAGATTATTTTGTATCGTCTCCAAAAAATAACGTTACCTTACAGAAGTCAGCCGTAAAACAAAGCAGTATGATTAAATACTCTATAGCAATTTATTAAACTTCTAAGCATCGCACATTTCCAATTTTTATAGCGTCGTATTGGGAAAAAGAAGTACTTTTAAATGAAATTTGTTAGAAAACTGCATCTCCATTTATTTTTTAAATATTAATTTTTTTGCAGTTTTTGGAAACATTTGCTTAATATTGGCAACGTAAGTACTCCATTTCTGTAGAAATTAAAGGAAAAAAAGTTGTAAAATATTAATTATATATTTTTGTTGCCATTTTCTTATAACAGCCGAAAGAAAATGTAATTAAAATATGTGCTATTTAAATATATATATATAAACGAATGATTTTGATTTCTGTTAAAACATGGGGCTATTATAAACTATATTTAATTTTAAGTATCTATGTTAATGTTACAAACAAATGAAGGCCTATGAATCACTAGACAGCCGTATTATTTTTTTTTTGATCGAGTTTCTTTAATGACGGCATCTTTATGCTGCATTTGTGTATTATTTCGCGATAGTGACGTCCTATGCCTACTTTACTGTAGATGTTTAAGAGTGGATCGTAAATGTGGAATTCGTAAGCGGATGCGAATGACGTCATTTTACATAAAATAAAAGCGTGTGCTGTAAGTCTTAAAATCGAAATGTGTTTTGTACTATTTATATATAATTTTTTTTTCATCAGGGGGCGACACTAAATTCTGAAAAAGCAGAATTCCTGTTTTCTAGTTTATTTACTTCTTTTATCATATCTGTCTTTAATTCTGTGATTTTTCTTTTATCTCTTAATCGTTTTTGGTCCATGTATACATATGTATATATCATACATCATTGTGATATCTTTCAATCTTTTGACTCTGCTTTTATTCTATTTGCTTCATAATTCGCATTATATTATGTGTTATTCTGATTGAGTATTGCTCTTGTGTGACTGACTGATATCTTCTGCTTTCTTAGTGGATGTTTCTTCAAGTTTTCCCTTTCCCTTCTGTTTCTTATCAGTCTTGCTCCCTCTTTCAAATGGTATCACGTGTTCTTTGTGCTTGATCAAGAAAGACAAAGATCTTTCCAAAGGCCTTGCGCATTTCTAATTCTTTATTGCATTATTGAGAACTTATTTTGATCTTATTGTATCACACCTGCTTGTTCAATATGTTACTGGCATAGACATTTTAAGTATTATTATTTTTTTTTAGGTAGATTTCGTATGAAATACTACCTATTGTCGTCGTTCCTATATTGGAATTTCTGAAAATTTTTGCAGATATACACCGACCATGACCCCTAGAGCCCAAAACTACCCTCAGTAAAAAACTTTGTATATCTATCTATCTATCTATATATATATATATCTATCTATGTATCTATCTAAATATATCACTTTCTTCTGGACACGATAACTTCCACAATTCTGCACCAATCTCTTCCAAACTGATACATAAAATCAAGGGGCATAAAATCTCGGTCAAGTTCGTTAATGGGCAAAACCGGACCAAGGGGATGGAAATAGGAAGGGGTTTTGTTAAAACCGAAAAAAACCCATAACTTCTTAAATTTTGTACATATCGAATCATTTTAAAGTTTTTATTACTTCTAAACATAGGGACAAAAATCACAGATTTTTGACAAAGTTAAAAATGGGCTCAAGGTTCGAAAAAATAGGGTTTTGGGGAGAAAAAAATTCATAACTTCGTCAATTCTCACGATATCAAATCCAATTAATTTTATCATGAATCTCCTTAACATTATTTACAACTTTTATATTCACAAGTTTTTGACAGGACTAATTCGTACCGCAAAAAAAAATTTAAAAACGAAAACAAAAAGGGCGTTTGAAGAAGAAAAAAATCCATAACTCCGTCAATTCAAAAGATATAAAATCCCCATGAATTTATCACATATCTTCTTAATATTGTCTACAACATCTATATAGACAAGTTTTGGATAGGACCAATTCTTACAGCAAAAACAAATTAAAAATACATAGCGATTGAAAAAAAAAATCATCTTAGTAAGGGTGTATTCAAATCCAAACTACTTATTTGTTGACTCATTTTACAATTCATTTTTACTCTCAAAGGCTTCCAATTGGTACCTTTTCTTACTCAGAAACTATATAATGTACCGTAATGGTCATTTTTTTTTTATAGAGGCAGAATATATTTTAAAACATGCTGTCAAAGTGGGCCTTTTGAACCGAATTTCCCGAAGCGGATTATGTTGGAAAAATCATCGTATTAATGGAGTATTCAAATCCAAACTGCTTATTTTCTGACTCATTTTTAAATTCATTTTTGCTCTCAAATGCATCCAATTGGTAGATACGCTTATTCGGAAACTATATAACGTAACGTAATGATCGATGTTTTGACAGAGGCAGAATATATTTCAAAAAATTATGTCAAAGTGGGCCTTTTGAACGGAATTTCCCGAAGCGATGTATGTTAGAAACGAAAAATATTGTCTTACTGAGAAAATAATTGTTTATATATCAAGTTTTAATTAATTGAACGAAAATTAAAAACACATGTCGCTTATAAATCTCTTCAAAAGTCACGTCAACAAGTATCATGTTTT
Organism: Maratus speciosus; assembly: GCA_963932465.1. NCBI lineage: Eukaryota > Metazoa > Arthropoda > Arachnida > Araneae > Salticidae > Maratus > Maratus speciosus. The sequence goes on along the minus strand of OZ010797.1, from coordinate 247,870,062 downwards.
TCCTATTAAAAATTAATCTGGAGTTATGCCAGAAAATTTCGAGTTGGAAAAGTATGGAAAAGTATGGAAAAGTATTTTTTTTAATACCGCCCTAACATGATTCTGATAAAACCAGTTATTATATAAAAATTAAATAAAAACTCGTCAAAAGCGGCCAGATAAAATTGTTAAATTGGGTTTATCTCTAATCCTGATTTGGTTTTTGTTTGTGAAATTAGTATACTTAACTTCGAAATCTACCTCCGCCTGTAGGCCGGGCCGGCAGGAATTTTTTTAATTATGAGAGAAACTAAACTGTTTTGGCATTTTAGAACTGCTGTGTTTGCTCTTAATTTTATTTTGAATTGGCTATCTCATCTGAAAATACATCGTTATTTGATTATAAAGATGAAATGAAGTGAATACAGGTCATTTTAGTTGTGAAGTAGGAAGTAGAGGAATCCCTTGAATAAAAACATTAGGAAAAAGTTTATGAAGAAAACTGTAAAGGAATTTTACTCAAATGAAGAATAAGCCCTTTCTCATTTTTAAAATTAATATATTAGCAATGATGGAGTTATTATATGGATAAAAAAAAGTACTAACAGGGGAACCACTTTTGATGTTGCTCGCACCTAGCATTGAGACCTGGTGCATTTTAAAGCCCTATATATGAAGTTTGAGAATAGATAAAATTTTTCTGTTAAAATGATATTTCTTGATTATGCAGCAGCATAACTTTCTGAAAATGCAATTTTCGAGACCACTTATCGGACTATTTACATTGAATTTTTTTACAGAAAAGCACTTAAAAATAAAATCTAGTTAATAAATGTATAAAATATTGAAAAAAAGTTTGAAAATTGCTTCAAAAACCCACGAATTAGATTTTGAAAAATTGCAACTTTATATTCATATTTTTGGCGGGGAAACAGTTAGCGTTTATTTTCTCCGGCAACTCTAGCCATGTAATAGCATAGTAATGGGAAATAGCATAGGAATATGTAATAGCTATAAATTGCAATGTCTGACCTATTTCTCCACAGTAATTTTTCTAAATTGTGTAAAAATATTAATTTACTTTATGATTACTTTTACCAAAGGACCTTATAATACAGCTGCATTTCATTTTAAACATTCGAAACTTTATTTCAATCGATTTCGAAAGAAAATAGTTTGCTTATTTTGTATTTCACTAAAAAATAGTTTTTACTGATCTTCGAAACTTTTATAGAATTATATTTATTACTTATATATTTATCGTCTGCATAGAAAAAAAAATTAAAACCTAATATTTGTTTCTTATGCTATCAATTAAAAAAAAAATGCAATCTGATATCATTCTAGTAATATGTTCTGTACATTTTCTCTTTGGATAAAGCGGGCTGAAAAATTGTAGCGCCATATTTGGCAATTTAACTCACTTTTGTCGAGAAATAAACAAATAAATATGTAATAATAAAAAATGAAAAGTACAAAAAAGTATATAAAATATTATTTTAACAGAGATATTTTTTCGGTTCTCTAACTTTTATGTATAGGGCTACAACGCACCAGGTCTCGATGCTAGGTGCGAGCAACACCAAATGTGGTTCCCTTGTAAGATTAAATGTGAGAACTCTTGCACAGAAAATATGTATTATAAAGAAAAAACATATCCTTGAGTAACACAGCCGACATATTAACGGTGGCAACACCTGACCACAAAATTTCATTGTTACTGAGGGGTTTTTTTTTTTTTTTTTTTACTTTGCAACTTCGTTCTGGTTTTTAAAATAACTTTCATCATTATTCTTATTTTTTAATTTTATCTCTAATGCTTGCAACCTGAATACGAAAGAACATCACGTTTGAACTTAAAAGAATATAAAACGTTCCTCATTTGTTTCCGGCTAATTTTATAGGAATGTAAAAGTTAAAACTTCATCAGTAAATAAATAAAATAATGAAATAGCATGAAATAATAAAATAACCCTTGTAATGAAAGTCCTGAGTTGTCGTGAAACGGAAAGAGGGCCTTCACATGTAAAGCAAACTTTAAGTACTTCATTCTGATTACCCGAAATGCACTAATTTTAAATGATTTTCATTACGTTTTGTGATCATTCGTTGTTAAATAATTGAAATTTTATTAACTCCCCAATTAACTATGCTTCATAATAAGCTTTTAAATAGGGATTACATAATGTTAAATTTTCATTGCTGTTAAGAGGTTATAAAAGCTAATGAAATTAAAACATAATTTTCGAATAATACTAGAAGTATGTACGTGGCTTGCTTACTAAAATTACTTAGTAAAAATACTCCTTAATTTTTAATATGAAAGCAATTAGTAGCTATTTGGTAATAATTTATAATAAAATGAAGAGAAGGTTTTTTTTTTTTTTTTTTTTTTTTTTTTTTTTTTTTTTTTTTTTTTTTTTACAGAAAATTATATTTAAGGTTCGAGTAGCATTTTTGATATTTATTCCAACAAAGTTACAAATGTTCTGACAAGGAAACGAACCTGGATACCTTGGCATGCGTGCCAATGCTAAAAACTACTGAGCTATCAGACGGTACCAGAACGAAGTCATATCCAACAAATAATAGTTAATTATACCAGTCAGGTTCATCCCGGATAGTTAAATAGGAGGAACATTTACACGGCATGTCAAGGTATCCAGGTTCGAGTCGTAGTCCGGACATTCTTCACTCTATTGAATTAAACTCAACTATGCTGCTCCAATCTTGAATATAAATATAAAATTTATAATAATCTCTTATTTAATGGCATGCTCATTAATCTATTAATATTAATGCATTAGTATGCAGAGACATATTTATACAGAACGATTGAAAAGTCATTAGATAAACTTTAACAGCACAATATAATAATTTTTGGTACCATTTGATTATCCCGTCGACCAAAAAACTGTCGACCAATAATGACTGACCGTAAATGTCAAATTCACTTGACAAATTTTTATTTCGACATTTTATTTGTATTTTTATTCTACTAATTTACTAATTTATATTACTAATTTACTAATTTATACTAATTTATTTATACTATTTATTTATACTAATTTATTAGTATACTAATTTATTTGTTCTTCCGTTATTTAAAATAAAAATTAAGTCAATTTGTATAATTAGACGAGCAGTTTGTCGATTTATATAATTTGGCGAATTTGGTCAACGAGATAATCAAGTAGTACCTAATTTTTATATCGGAAACTACAATGTAAAAAAAAAATTACAAATGTTTCTTAATTGAGAAAAATATAATATAATCCAAGAAAAAATATTTTTTTGACCATTTCTGAGTTACCCCCGATTTTAAAAAGTAATTTTTCATTCTTAAAATTGAAGAAAAAAGCATGAGTTTCAGATTTAAAGAATCATTTATCAAAACAAAGTTTATTCTGCTGCCACTGAGTTTCAGAAATGTTTTCGAGTTGTTATTATACTATATTAATAAGATTTTTCAAACCGTAATATCGATTTTATGATGCTATTTATGAAAACAACGTTTCTTCAGCAGCCAGTGAGTTTCGGAAATATTTCCGAGTTTTTATTATACTGTATTATTAAGTTTAATTCAAATCTTAATATCGGAGTTTACGATGCTATCGATAATCCATTAAATATTTCCAACTACGTAACTGGATATATACATGCAAAAATAACAAAAAAATGTTACTTATAAAGTTAATGTTAATGATAAAACTATTTACTATAATGCTTATTTGTAAAATGTGCTTAATGAACATGATAATGTTTACTCGACAGCACCTTAAAAACAAAATTCAGCTAATGTGTTATAAAAAGTAACCGTAAACTTTTCTTACAATCAGTGACAACAAAATACATTTCGCTTTTATAAAAGTTTCTTTAAATCTTGAATATATTAAATTTTGAGTTTTTTTACAATAAAGAACTTTTTTCTGAATCGTGAGTTACTTTAAGGGGGTAATTGTATGTGACCTTTTGAGATTAACCTATTTTTGCCTGAATTAAGATTTTGTTTTAATAAGTGTATATAATATTTTAAAATTCACCTATTGGCACGAAATATATAATATTGTATCACAGAAGTTCAAATTAATATTTATTTTAATTATTTAAAATTCTGTTCTTAGAAATTCACATTACAATTACATTTTCAGTTAATTCCTTTTTTTTTAAATTTAAAATAAAGGAAACTTCTTTTAATGTGCTGTAGGTATAGCAAATAAAATGTAATTTTTTAATACAATATGTAATTTAATTTGGGTAAAATTTGAGTGTTCTGATTAACAGTCTATATCATAGACACATCATGGCCGTGAAGTCTGAAATCCTGAAGTATTAACACAGAATCCTGAAGTTTTAACAATGTCTCTGACAATATGTCCTCTTCGTTATTGAGCGATTTTAAATATTTTACACAGAATTTTTATCTCGTTAACATTTTGTATTTCTTTATTTACTGTCGTTGAAAAGGGAAAATTCCTGAGTTAATACATCTACATTTTTATAGCTTATACGAAAGTGTCCGTGTTGAACAAGTTGAGCTCAATGAAAATATAGATCTGCTTTTAACACTTTCCAACATAGTTGAAAAGTGTATATCATTTCTGTTTGTCCCTCCTTCTTTCGTCTGTCCTTCTTAACCGTGCTTTAATTCTTGCAAATATATTGATTTTACAATATAATTAGATCACGTTAGGGAGGTTTCCCACATAGCAATTTTAGTTTGCAGAAAACTTGCAGCAGTCATGCTTTGCAAATCTGAAAAGTTGCAGCAAGTTCAGCATGACAGCACTGAAAGTTCGTAACAAGACTGCAGCAAAATTATACTAGGGCGCATCAGACTAGCGTAAACGCCGAAGTCACCACGCTTTGAACTTGCCGCTAACTTGTCGTGCAAGTTAAATTCTTGCTGAATCAAATTTATTGCAAATTAACGGCAAACGAGTAAAAAATCTAGTTCTGTCATGACTACAGTACTGCAGATTCTTTGCAAGCTAGTTGAAAATTTTGCTTTGTCTTGTCAGAAATACTGCAAACATATTACAAAGTAGTGATATTATAATGCCACACTATAAGTTTAACCCTTTCAGGTATATTGATGCATACGCACCGTCAGAAGGTGCAATCAACGTTTTTATTACCATTAACTAATAAAGGTAATATTTGTACTTTTAAATTAGAGTTTTTTTTATATTTGATAACTATAGCGTTTAAAATAGCAGTGCCAATCGAATAAAATTTGCACAATGGATGTATTCAAACATGGTACTTCAAACATGATAATGAAACATAAAACTGAATTGCGTTACATTCAGATCTATAGGGAAAACTTGTTTTCGATGCATTTGAATAATGGTAAAATTCTGCAAACATAAATGAAATTTCATAGCAACTTGTTTTCTGTAGCGTGACCAAGAAGATGTTTAGTTCTTTTACAGGAACAGACAAAATAATTCCATTATATTATGCCTTATGGGGAAAAGTCTTGTGCGGTGTATTTTAGTGACGTTTCGATAATACTACTAAGATAATTAAACTGCTATGCATTACTGAGATGGAGTATAACATGCTTCTGTGGAGTATAGAATCGGACACAATTAAATCGATATGTATCACTCAGTTGCATTACAACACGGTTTCTAGAGATTCTACAGTGCATAATATTTACCGTTCATTTACAGATACGGGAGACTAAGGTGGGTTAGCCAAATTTTTACAAAATGATTTATTATTTTTTAAATATTGAACGTAGAATAAAGTTTTTTAGAGTGTAACTTCAAAATTCCGGCATCAAAGTCATCTTTTCCCTCCTTTTTTTCTCACTTCTTTGTAACTTACGGTAGAAAGGAAAATAGCAAGATGAAAAAACACATTTTCCATCTCTGAAGTTATGGAAATTTTTATTTTTTTATTTATTAGTGCTAGTACGAAATCATTTTTAAAATCAGGGAATGTTGCTTCTAAAAAATGTCTTCTAATGTAGCTTTTAATTTTTCTATCGCAGAAAAAGTGGACTTGATGAGAAGGTTAGAAAAACTTTGTGAAAATGCTGTGTGATGAGTATGCAATCGGATCATCGACAGTTTATGACGTTAAAAAACAGAAACTAAAACTACTGCAATTTTTTACAAAAAGTGACGTCCCGAAATGTTAAGAAACTACTTCAGTCAACTGAAAAGACCCGTTCGCTAATGCTAATCCTATGGGAGAAATTTATAACGATATCTCGGTTGCATTTCAATATTACATGTAATATTGATGCGCAACATGTAATGTATGATGTACAACCGGCGAGGTGAGCGGCCTCTTTCCTTCCACAGCCTTTTATTCTACTCTTATTCCGACTCTTTTGCAAAAGCCAGGTTGATAAAACATCGAAAATTGATACCAGACAAATTTAAAAGGGAAATTACACAAATTAAAGACACCGAAAAGCGAGAATTTAGGGTTGGTTCATTAAGTTTGTGTTGTGTTTTAGTGTACTTTCTTTTTGTGTGTTAATAAACTGTAAAGTGTAAAGCAGGACCTCCTTCATCGTTTCCAATTACTTAAGAATATTTAAATTCTGAGCAAATGATGCCATGGTTATTACATGGTGACGCCAAGTCGTGATGCCCTTACACCTTCGTGAGCACCTTCTTAGAGTAGCGGCTCAAATGTACTCGTACAGACTTTGAAAAAATGTTCTTTTATTTTGATATGCTGCCACCACCGATATATATATACGTGATATTGGACACGCTGGTAAAAGGATTACCAAGCTAATGCTAAAAGTATTCAATTAAAATTAACAAACGATTTATTTACAAATAATTTACATATTGTAGGTCTACTGGCAGCCTGGCTTCGGCCACAATTTGTAAATTAATTTTAACTTGAATAAGTTATTTTTTTATGTTTTGTAAAATATAGGTGCATCCCCTTTTTGTCTAGGCTGGGTTTCTGTCTGCGAGACTCTGCGTGTCGGGGAGACACCCGGGTGGAGCGTAAATAAGTCTAAGCTGGATCTCTGATCAGGCGATCTTGCTTCACTCAGGCCGTCAAAATAAAATATTGTTTACATTTAAGAGCTCGGATATAGACGATCTGGCCCGATACTAAGCTACAACTGGGAAGTAATTTTTGCGTACTGGGTTAACTTATTAAAATACTCTATTTCCCACTCGCACTTTGGTATCTCATGAATTTTTATCGGAGGATCACCCTTGACCTCCCCATTGCAAAGGCTATCTTCGAAAGAGGCTCAAACTATTTCCCAAAAATTCTACTCAGGAAACACCAACCTACTACGTTGAGGTCTACGCTAGAACTGCTTTCTTTCTCTCTCTCTCAGCGATGCCTTCCAAACCCAGCCTACGGGAGTCTTTTCCTGTGAACAGGAGAAGAAGAGAAGGGGTCCCTTCTCTTATCTAAAATGTTCTCTCTCAGGTCGCCTTCACTACTTACGAGATAGGAAATTTCATTGTTTTCATTATTTGTGGTATGCGTTCTTGAATATCAAGGGAAACTGGAATACATTGATACAATAAACTCGTTCATACAATCCTATCTAACTAACAACTTGTTGGATCAACTTCAAGAAAAGGAAAAATACTACTTTAAAACCTGTGTGCAGAAAGTGATGCATATGAAATACAATAAATTAGTAAAAATATAATATCTGATAATTTTAATCTTAATTAGTTATCTGCTCATTAGCGTCAGAAACCTGACACACAGTGTAAAAAATATTTCCAAAATCACATAATTAAGGGAGCTTTGAGTATCTGGTCAACCCTCGCTCACACTGACTGAGTCAAGGCTCCCCACTTAGCCCTTTTCTAAAGAATAGAACATTGTTATGTTAAGCCTAACATACTGTACAATCTTTATACCTGGAATGAAAGCTCGAAATTCCAGCATTATCGTAAAAAATACTTACTTAAATTTCTGTGATATATTTTATCTGAAAAAAAGCTTACAAAATATTTCTAAAAAACACAACTTTTAGGTTGAAAACGTCTCATTGATATTTTCCACACCTATTTCGATTATCTGTGTGAAACAAAAACTGTTATTTGAGCATTTCAGTAGCTTTGGTGGGTACCTATTGATAAAATCTGAAATTCTTTTAAATATGAAAACTGATGGGTGGATTAAGCCTTCACTATGATCAACACTCCATAGTCTCCCCTACACTAAAAAATCTTTTACGGGACTGATTATGACTGATAGTTGCTGGAAGTATATTTTATCTGTGCTATGCGTTTAGTTTTTTGTGTGTTATGGGATGTCTATAAATTTTATATTTATTATACAAAGATACCTGAAAGATGCTGCTCACGTTACAAGATATGGGCAGCAATTATAGAAAGTGGATTTTTGCTGCTTCATATCTGTTTTAAATGGCTTATCTCTATCATAAAAAACAAATGTGTACCTGCTTAACGCTACCTTCATTTCAACGGTGAAAACATCAGACGATTAAATTAGCTTTTACTGCAAATTTTCAAATTTCTAAACATCGCACGTTTTCAACTTTTACACCGTCGATTAGGGGGGTAAATTTCTTTCAAAGAGCATTTGTTTGGGAACTGTATGGCAATTTGTTTGAAAACGTTACCCTAAATTACTCATTTTTTATTTTTTTTAAATAATTTATAAGCCTCTCTATCGCGTGCAGATGATTACGAAAAATAAATCCCTTTTACACTTAAATTAATGTAAATAATTCGGCATTTGTTTCCGGCTTATATTCCATAAAGAAATTAAAACTTCGTATATAAATTAACTCCTTATTTGATTGACTCCTGAAAAGAAGCCAATAAGATGTATCGATTTTAATAAATTTCAAAACTTATTTTAATGCTCAATTTGTATTTCTTTTCATGTAAAAAAGATTTTTGATATTATTAGTGGGCATTCTAAAATAATATACTAAACCTAGAAAAATATATTTGAGTTTTCAGTTAAAAACAAATGGTTATCAACTATATTCTGTAACCCGGAAAGCACGGGTTTATCCTCTTGGTTAGATAATTTCCTTTAATTGTATGAAATTTCTTAACAATATTCTCTTAGTGCAGGAAAATGCCAAGTAATCTATGCAAGGTGTAAGGTTTTTCCTTTTTGTTTAATTAAAACTAAAATTACCTTTTCCTGACACTTTATTCAAACACTTATTTTTAAATAAATTTAACAATATCAGTCTGCAGAAAAAAAGATGGATAATTAAAAATATTTTCAATCAGTTAGAAAAAATATAGACATTATACATAAACATTAAGTAGACATTTCAAAATTAATTCACGAAAAAAAATGTTATAGAGAAAAGAATTAATATACATATATTACTTTTTTTAAATTTATGTTAGGTATCGCTAAAAAAAAGGATTATATTATGTGGTAAAAGAACGAAGAAACAAGCATGTAAAAAACTATTTTGCTTCAATAAAAAGCGGCTAAAAATATTAATTACAACCGCCTATTGTTTGAACAAGCCGCTTATAATTATGTGAGTGTCCCCTTGTAAAAGATTTTTCATTTAAGTACCAAAGAATTTCTATAACAATATTATTTAGAGTGTTAGCATTTTTTATTCGGTCACTATAGTAAAAAAAAAAGCGTTTCTTATATCATTATTATCAACTGTAAAGATGCTAATATATATTTTTACTATTTTATATTATATTGGAAAGTTATATAATGGAGGGTTACATAGTTTATATAATCTAATCATTTTTTATCAAGGATATTTTGACTTTTAACAATTGATATCCTTGCATGTTTAATGTAGAGACGTTCCCTCATAGCATGCATGGTCACAGTGACGTCATTGTGACGTCACTGTAAGTCACTGTGGTCACGTCACATCTGTGACCAAAATGCCACCACTCAGTGATGCCACATTGTGATTGAGATGTGAACTTCTTAGGAAACTTTAAAAAATTACAAAAGCTTTTCAAAACATGTTATTTACTGTAAAACCGGCAATTAAAAAAATTTTTGTGACGTCACTGTCATGTCACTGCATGTAACATACGTCACGTCACATATGTGGCGAAAAATCCTCCATATTGTAAACTCACAGTGTGACAAAAATATGAATTTAGGAAAGCTTTAAAAATGAAGAGAAATATTTTAAACAGGCCGTCTTAATGCATTTTGGAGCTTGGATCGGATTGATTTTGTAGTATACTTTATTTTAATAAATAAATTCACTTTTATACTTTCTATAATATTCTCCTTTTCTGTTAATGTTTAACTAGTTTAAGTCACTATTTAAAAATAAATGTTGCTATTTGTTTCTGACTTTTTTAACAAATTTAACATTTTCTGAATATATAATAAAATATACAAAATATATCCAAAACGCATGACATATTTATTCATATTTTAATTTTTTTCCCCAGAAATTTCTTTAAAATATAGTTATTGTCCACGCTGATTTATTTTACAGGAAATTAATACAGAAAAAAAATAAAAGATTATAAAGAAAAAAAAACTTTCTTTGCCCGATAATATATTTTTTTTAGGAACTATTTGATATTTATTACATGTGATACAAACTTTTTCTTTATTGTCCATTAAATTTGTTTTATATACACTAGAAATTTCAATAATGTTTTATTTTATATTCTCTAATTATGACTAATACAATTTTTATAATTTACAAAAAAGAGACAGTCCATTTTTACTTGAATTGATTTCAAATTGATTGAAAGCTAAAATGAAATGCACACACACACACACAAAAAAAAAAATAAAAGAAATCAAACAGAACATTTTAATTAGCCACACTTTTATAAATGTATTACGCATTTAACTTGCAAATCTACAATAGCAAATAAAACCATCTGCCCGCGAATTTTGTTTTCTGCAGACGATAACAAGAGGAAACAGTGTATTTATTCTTTTGAATAGTGGCAGCAGCTGGAAACAGTAGCTCTTTTATGAATGTGTGTAGTTGGCACTGGTTTTTTTAAATTGTACAAAAGTTATACAGGAACGCGGTCAAGAAATATTTTACATAAAATATCAGTCCGAAAAAGTACAATGTGCAGTGACCGGTTAATCTCAGCTGGTCAATGTCATTGTGTCTAGTATTCGGATATAGTTCTTCGACTTTCGACTTTAAGAGCTTTCGCTTTTTCGATTACCATAATGGAATTATAGAAGACGATGTCAACAAGAAATGGGTAAGAAAAAATGATTTTTTCTGCTTTCTATTATTATGATTTGAGTTAATTTCACATAAAAAACATATTATTAAGTAATAGATGCCATTAATTTAACTTTTATCTATTCGATAACATTTAATAAATTTAATGTTTATTTTGAATAGTTGAAAGAAAAAATAGTATGTAAACGATTTTAATCAGATGGCTAAAACCATTAATTTAAATTGCAGTTTAATCGCATTTATTTTCCTTTTTAAAATTATCTGGTTAAAATCACATTTTCGTAAATAAAAAAATATATATAATCAATAATTCACAGAATTAATAAACATTTAAATCTAATTAAATTACTGAATAAAAAACCTTTTATAGAATAAAAGTGTTTGCAAACTTAAATTTTTAATTTTGCGTTAAGTAATGTTCTGAAATAATTTGCATTGCATGTTTTTATATAATAAAAAATGGATATCTGCTCAGCGATACGGAATCTTCCACATCAAAATTTTATTTATCTTTTGAGCAGTTTCACATCGTTATTGCTAAAAGCAACTTCTTAAATTTTATAATATTAAAAAGGCTGGTGATGCCCACAAAAATATTTTTTTAAGGTACATTCGTATTCTTTACAAGTTTGTGTTAGAAAATTGACAGTATTATGAGAAGTATGGTAATTTTCTGTTTATTGCAAATATAAAAAAAAGATACCATTTAGCCAATAATTTTTTAAACTTATTTTTGGTTTTTTATATGCTTAAAATGATTTATTCTAACATCCTAGTAATTTCAACTTTAAATAGTGCTTAAAATAGTTCTTTGATTGAAATCAATATAAATTTACTTGCATAACATTTTATGATGTATATGGCGAAATTTTAGTGATATGACATATATATGTGACATGTGTATAAGGCATATATGAAGCATATCACATAATAAAACACACATGAATGTTATACAGGATAGGTGTGAAAGTAATGGATACCCTTCTAGTAATTGACACCCTTGAATGTTTTTGGTTTCTAAAAAAATAACCAATAAAAATTTAGCTTTTATTATTTTTTTTTCATAACTCCCTCTTGCATGTTTTATAAACTGGGTTATTGATGATATACTCTTAATCAAAGCAATCAGAAGCAGAAAATAATGTTTCGAAGTTCTACTGTTTTTCAGTGAAAATCTTAATGAACCTGTTAAAAGCTTAATTCACTTAATAATTTTATATATTCTTTAATTTCTTACAAAACTTCTATGTTTTTGTTTTGGTAGTAATAGAAAACTTTGAAACGTTTAATTACTGAATGTACAGTATGGACATCCCATGCGGACATTGCTAAAAATGCAATTTAAGTAATGCTCATAGTAGATAAAAATGTTTTGACAAAACTGAAAACCTAAGTAATTAAATTTAATAATTTATATTGCACTTACCAGAATGTAATCATACAAATTTTATATAACTTTGCTAAAAAATATTTTATAATCTGGTAATAAATAAAACAAATTAGAAATCAGAGAATATTGTTTAAGGACATAGGGGAAAGAAGTGCTCAATTTCTACCCATTAAAAAAAAAAGTTACAGAAGTTGTTAAAATTATACTTATTATTTCCTGTCTTAAACGTTTTTCATTCTTCTCTGACCAAAAAATAAATAAATAAATAAATAGAAATAAAAATCCCATATTAGTAATTAAATTTATACTTATAGTAGTAAATGGAACTAGTAAATCTGCGGATCAGTGGCCTCAAACATCAGTTCTGAACTTTTATTTTGAAATTATTTTTTTTAATATTTATAACTTTCAACCTGCAGTATTATTTCTTTCATACATGTAATATTAATTACTGCAAGTAATATATCAAGTAGTTTCGGGGTGTTTCACTGTTAAAAATAGTGGTAAATATACGAATTTATGCACCAATATTCCAAAACGTTTTTTTTTTTTTTTTTTCAGATTTTTTTTAATTACCTTCCTAAATCCACCACTGTCTCTAAAATTTGACAACTGTAATTCCCTGTCATTTATAATTTTAAACCATCGATCTAAAATAATTAAAATATTGATTTTGTAATAATCACAATAATTGATTTAAACAGTGAATAATTATCACATATATTTTATTAATTAATGATAACTTAATTGTTAAATTTATTTGAAAATAACTATTTTGTTTCATTAGTTAGTATGCTTTCAATAAATTCTGATTCTAAATACAGTCATAAAAACAATTATATGTACTATATTTTCTGGAGTGTCCATGATTGGAATTGTGGGTATTTTGATATATTTATGTTATTTACAATAAAATTTTGATTAATATTGGGAAATGAGACTATGAGAATAGTTAAATATTATTGATATATTAATATAATACTGGAAAATAAAAATTATAGGTATTAATTATAGTTTTAAAGAAATTCCTTAAGGGTGTCCATTACTCATCTACCTTATATGACATATAAAACATATATAAGACCTACACATAATATATATATATATATATACGTATATAAGTTAAACTATGACTTTGGCTAAATCGCAACTGAAACCTTGGCGTAATCTTATATGCACAGACCACTATAATAAGGAAGTACCAAAGCGTAATGGCAGAAGTAGTTGCATCGTCTTCATTTATACTCAAGATTTTCAACTAAAATCTGTATGTTGGAAATATTGCGCAAATAATACATGTAGTTTTATCAAAAGATATTTCTATATTAACTTTAACAGGATGATTCTAATTGGTAAATTAATCAACAAAGATTTAATATCTCTAACTGAGGGAAAAAGTGTTCAAGTCAGGATTCCAACCAGAGACCTTTGACGTATGCTGCCAATGCTCTGCTAACTGAGCCATTCCGGACAAATTTCATCCAGAGAACTATTATTATGTACTTATATGAGTAGTATGTGTTATTCATACGGGTAGTATGTAAAATAATTAAAGTATTATTATATAAGGTTGTGTAATAATAATAAGTACATATTCATATTCATTGGGTGAATTGTGTGCGTTAGATTTATCCAGAATAGCTCAGTTGACAGTTGATAGAACATTGGCAGCTTACGCCATTGGGCCCTAGTTCGAATCCTGACCTGGACACTTTTTCACTCAACTGGAAAAATTACAATAAAAGATAATTTTGCTTGAACATCAGCGTTATTGGTCAGAAATATTGGCAAGCTGTACAGTTTTACATATGTGCTGATACCTTTGTGTGTTAACGTGAGTAAAAGCTTTTAAAGAGAGTGCAAAAATACTTAATGGCAAAAAAGTTTGCAATAACCTTCTACAAAATGAGAGAAACAAAAACGTTTTTTTTTTACTTTTCGCCTTGCCCACCACAGCAACAGAAAATAGTCACTGTGTGTATGTTATAAATACAATTAAAGCTGTGGTGTTTTTAGCATGTGTGTGTGAGGGGAATGCATAAATATTTTTCAAAGGCAACATTCATCAAATATTGAAAACAATACAATCTGTTAGAGTTGTAAGGCAAGTGAGAGAAATTAAATTTTTAACTTTAATTTAGAAGAAAGTCTGTATATTGTATATGACTATTTATACATGTTATACAGTATTTATTCATAAATTGTTATTATACGATTTTAGGATTCCAAACCAATTCTAACAGAAAGATCGCGTGCAGTAAAAATAATTTCAAACGATCCTGTTCTTTTAAATTGTTAGAAAATCTTCAAAAGAAGTTAAATCGAAACAGAATCATCCAGTGTTAATGACAATTTCGTTACAAATGACACATATTTCACAAATTGGTCACAATGCGACTTCAAAGCAATGTCGCTTTCGTCACATGTTCGTCACAGAGTTATAGCCAAAATAGTCACAAAGGACACATTTTTCACAAATTTGTCACATTGTGACTTCACAAAGTGGTCACAATGGGACGTCACAAACGAGCTCTAAAATGGCCATAACGACTTCACATTGTAGTCACCATGACTTCACATCGACGTCACGTGACGTCACATCGACGGTCACAAAGTCACAGTGTGGCTTCTCAGCGACGTCGCTGTGACGCCACCATGCCTTACGGGTTATTTATTATTTGTTTATTAAAACTTATATTTTAAGACTAAATCTTTTATAACCATAACAAACACCTGAATCTGTAAGTAACACTAACTTAATAGTTTTTCGCCATTGCACAATAACGGCATTATGTTATAATAGTAGAAATTGATAAATATAAGTATACATCTCTCTGTATATATTTTTCAATTTATAATACATTTATATGGATATATATACTAACGCACTCACACGCACGGGTGCGCGTTTAACCTTTTATCTACTAGCAGCACATATAAGTACCATTAGAATAACTTGTTATAAAATTCATTTAATACACATCGATTAGTAGTAATACAGTTTAAAATGAGTTATACATGCATTACTTTATGTTGTTTCAAAAGCATTTTTGGTTACACAAAAAAAATATTTTTTAAAAGATGATTTATTTTGCCTTCGCATCTTTTCAGTTTTCTTGAAGTTGGGGGGGGGGGGGGGGGGGGATTTTTCAATTCGGAAATATTTCTATATTTCTATTTTAAGAACATTATATTTGTACAATTCCTAATTACACAAAATACTAAGAAAAGTATTTTGCACAAAATATTTGAGTGAAGTTATAAATATTGCACAAGATCCCTATAAATTCAAATTTAATTAATCCTTCTAAATCCTTCAATCCTTCTAAAAGCCTTCTAAAATTTCTTAAATGATTATGTAAATCTGCTAATGTGGTTTCAAATATTCACGAAAAATACTTTAGAAGATAAAATCTTGATGAATTCCTATTATAGTACATAAAGGGTTAAACCCACACGTGCCATAATATCGCTAAGCTATTGACATGAAAAGTTAGAACTCTCGCTATCTTAAACTAAATGTTACTTACTATTTGATGATAAATTGTCTTAATAACATAGCTCGTTCTGCAAAAAGATTGTGTGGAGTGTTTTTTTATGAATGGTAATTTTGGTCTTATTTAATCGTACATTTTATAATAAATTTATTACTTGAATATTATTGGAAAGCAGTGGACAGTAATTCAGAACCGTATGTACCCTCTGTAAATGTTATCTGATAACCCCTTATCTCTAGCTTAACCTATGAGAAAAACATACAAGTTCATTTTTGATTTTGAAAAAATTAATACTGTATATTTAATTTAGATTTTTACGCCATACATGTGTGAATAGTAACAAAAATAGTGAAAGAGGGAAAATAAATTTTGTTTTGTGTAATTTAGTCTGTTATTTTCAAATCCAGAACTTATTATTATTATTTTTTTTTTTTTGGTTAACTTCAATTTTCAGAAGTAGACAGCAAGTTCTTTTGCATCATAAAAATATCTAAATAACCCGATGAAAAAGCATTTTGGAAAAATACCTTAAAACCTTTCAAACGAGACGATTTACCAAAAAATAAGTACATTCTTGCGAACTGGCTGTCCGTAACACAAGCAAAAACACTGAACCCATCTGTACCTGAATTTTTGTTTTCTCAAATTTGTTGGTAAAATCAATTTAAAATGTTGCAAAATGAACTGGAAAAATACTAAAAAAAATACGGTAATTTTTTTTCATAAAATGTAAATATACTAAATATGGAAATATGCATAATATTTGTAATAGTATAATATGCATAATTATATCTTTTGTCTAAATTTATATAAAATAAGCTTTTAAATTGTATATTATATACTATAATTAGAATTTATATGAACTACTAAAAAAATATACTTATTTCCGTACAAAGACTAATAACATTATAAGTATTAGTAATAATAAACCAAGAATAATCGTATTTGAGGCTTAAAAACAATTTCTTTCATAATCATCTTGAAAAGAACTTTACGTAAATAACTGTCCCCTAAATGGCTAATAAAAATATGTACCTATCCGTGCTTAGTGCGCTATATTTTGTACGTTACAAAAGTGTATAAAAAATAGGCTTGAACATATAATTTCGCAATTTTAAAAAATTCCTATTTCAAAGAAGTCTACAGTCTGACAAGGAGAGGGCCAACTTTGGTAATCACAGATTTTGATTATTTTAATATATGTTGTTGGATAGAGATCAATTAGTTTCAGATCAACGGATTTTATACAACGCTTCTTAAGTTCTTAAGAAACCGGGGGTGGGGTCTAATATTAGTACACAACTTAAATACTTACTTTGTAACAATAAGGATAGGTTGGTCGTAGCTCATTTGGTCCGGCGTCTGCTGGCTGATAAGCGGACCCGGGTTTGATACCCGTATATGCTACATTGTTTTTCTCATTTTTTGTTTTATAAATATTATACTTGTAGCTATAATTTAATAATTTCAATTAAAACTTTTAGTATCGTACATTAATTATAATGTTAACATATTTAAATTTAAATTTATCATTTTTTATTTTGAACTATTATTTCTCATCCTTTAAAGAGATTTAAAAAGAAATTGGATTTATTATTGAAGAATAAAAATTAAAAAATCGTTACAAAACTGTTGTGGCCCATCTAGTTATGATAAAATTAAACATATTCAAATAAAATAAAAATAAATGCAGAAAGAAGAAAATAATTGAAAGCGCAAGCATACGTATTACAAATTTAAAAATCTTTAATATGCAAAAAATCGGTTGTAATTTAATTCTGATGCTAATTTTTAATATAATTATGTTTGTTACTTAAAAAACAGAGTAATAGTGTCATCGTATTGACTTCCCTTGTTAAAGCAATGCACAAATGATGTTTCTTTAAAATCACGAATTGACACAATTGTTCAATATCATTGCATTGATAAAGAATACATGAAATACATTTTAAAAGTGATTTTTAAAAAATTAACACTTTTATGATATTTTATACAACTATCTAGTTAAAGGTAAAAAATTAAATAGGTTAAAATTATAAGTGATATACAATATTATAAATTTTAATTGCCAATGAGATTATTAAGTTAAAATTACAAGCATATTTATAAAACAAAAAATGAGAAAAATGCAGAGCGTTCGAGTATCGAACCCGAGCCCGCAGATCAGCCAGAAAACGACGTACCAACTGAGTTACGACCAACCTATCCTATTTGTTACAAAGTAAATATTTAAGTTGTGTACTAATATTAGCCCCCCCCCCCGGTTTCTCAAGAACTAAGAAGTGTTGTATAAAATCCGTTGAACCTGAGACTAAGGAGTCTCTACCCTACAACATACATTAAAATAATCAAAATTTGTGATTAAAAAGTTTGGCCCTCTTCTTGTAAGATTATAACTTATTTATTTAGATCCTTGGCAAGAAACACAAATAAACTTACTTTAGACGTTTCGCCATCGTGAAAATTGAAAAATCTATAAACTGTGGAAAAAAGGCTACATTTAAGAAAATAAATGTCCATTTTATGCTGTCATCTTTCGGTAACAGAGAAAGACATTTATAGATAATTACATCATACAATTTTAATGTTATAAAGAAGAAGGAAATTATGCAAATTTATTAAAATTCGAAGCTCCCAAAAATGGGACGGTAGGCATAAATTTGATAATGTTCGGATTGATATTGCTTTATATTTTCTAGTATTTTAATCAGTGTAGGTTAATGGCTCTTTTAATTATTCATATAGATTATTAGAAAGTTATTAGTTTATTCTCTTTTTTTAGCAGATTACAAGAGCGTAAAATGCCCGCGTGAAATAAAACAAAACAAATTGATGAAATTATTTGAAAAAGTACTTTTTAAAGATAATAATCTATCAAATTAATTTATCGAAATTGTACTCATGAATAATTATAATATAGCGGGAGGCGGCAGCACATATAATCGTCTCATCGAGTTCACGGCTGAAATTCCAGAATTAGTTAAAACTCGATTCACATATTAAAATGCAACTGGTCTACTGAGTCTTGGTGTAAAACACCCGAAAACCCGATTTTAGTGGTTGACTCGTAGGTTTACCATTTTGCGTTCCTCCACTCAAATGTAAGAAAACATGGATGACTGGGAGCACGAAAACACAAGCGTAAATCTACGAGTCAAACGCTAAAATCGGATTTTCAGGTTCTTTCCACCAAGATATGACTTTGCAAACTAATTGCGTTTTAATATGCGAATCAAGTTTTAACTATTTCTGGAATTTCAGCCGTGAACTCGATGAGGTGATTGTCTGCACTGCCGGCTCCTCGTCTACAAATAAAATCACGCAAACGTACGTTGAATAAGTTTACATTCTTCAATTTTTATAACATGTTATCAATTTAATCTGATATCTCTTTTAAACACATAATATGAAAGCTCCTAGCATAAAATGCGAACTTATTATATTTTTTATATTTTTCATATTTTAATCATATATAGAATTCTATCTATTTAGAAGTTAAAATTACTTTGTCACTCTGAAATTGGAAGTTCTTTTTTGAGAAATCCACTTACATTATTTTATTATGAATATCATCATCTTCTTCTTCAGAATGGGTTAGGCTAAATCAGCCTGTTCCGGCTTAGTTTGTGAATCCATCGGAGCGTGGGTCTACCTCGGTCACGGTAACTGCTGGGTTTGTAATTCAGAAGCTTTTTTGGCAATCGGTCATTACGCATACGCTCTACACTGTTAAAATTTTGCAGCATTCTGGCAGGTCATTCGACCGTTTTTTGTAAAAACGGTTTAATAACCATAATTTAACTAAATTCTGACCATAAAATGGACAATAATATGGTCAGAATGGTGTTAAATTACGGTTAGGTAACCATTTTCGGAAAAAAACGGTCAAATAACCTGCCAGAATGCTGCAAATTTTTTACAGTTTACGTGGTTACTATTTTTAGCTGCCGGGTATTTGTTCATTTGGGGCTTACGAGTAGTGAGATTTTTACATGGTGAGGGTAACAACATTACGCACCCCCCCAATCAGGAGGACCAGGGTATTTCTTTTCGTCTGGCACCTATCCTTCGACCTGTCCCGCTAAAGTGACCCTGCCAGTAGCTACACTACCGCCGACATATCTCTCCGGGACAAGGCAGTTAGAAACACCATCGGGGAGACGGAACTTAAAAAAATGTTAAAGTAAAAAACTGTATTTTTAATTAGTTTATATATTAAACAATGGCGTCTTGACAGGTGGTGCTTGAATGGTCGGCTTTAACTCTTCAGGAAAAGAAGGCCAATAGGTGGATACTTTAATTCATCGTATACTTCACATATAACAATTTAACAAAATATTTTTCCCTAGTACAGAAAAAAAAGAACTATGTAGCAGTTTTAAACGGTGTAAGAATTTTTAGAGAAATTTCATTGGCTCAAAGTAAAATGTAAATTTTCAACCACATTTATGTTAGTTAAAGTTACACAGAACAGCGATATAAAAGGGGTGTTATTAAGTAAGTACGATTTTGATATTTTAAAATCACAAGGCGATTTTTTAAATTTTGTATACTAGAAAGTCAGAACATTATTTTACTTTTCACGATAATTGTCGCTTTATTAACCCGGGAATGATCACGCATATCCAGGATATGAACGATTAACACTTTACTACCGATAAATTCAAACAAAAATCGTTATTTTATTTTATCGTTGACATTGCTCACAAATTCCGTGCTGAAATAATTTGAGGATTACTTTTAAAAAATTAGTGGTGAGAAATGTAATAGCCGTGCCCATCCTGGGTATGGCATACCCTCCTGCGCGTATAATTCCGGGTTAAGGCATTTATATTTTCGTACGACCAGATTTTCTATCCCATCCCCATCTGCCACCTGCTGTGTAACCATTGCATCATCGCCATTTTGATGCTATCATCCGCTGCCATCGAAACACTCAAGACCAGAGGACAAGATATGTGACGTCATCACTAATCGACCAACTTCTCATTAGTGTTGTAATTCACACCCGAAAATTTTGAATAGCAATTTTCTACTATTTCATTTGTGGAAAATCTATTATCTTATAAACATTAATAACTGTTTAAACCTACTGGTGAAGATTTGGAAACCGTAAATAAAAATTCAGTCAGATGCGGCAACACTATGACATTCTGCATCTGCCTGAATATGTATTTAGGGATTCCGAATTCTCATCAGTAAGTTTAAATAGTTATTATTGTTTTATACGGTGATAGATATTCCAAAAAAATAAATAAATAAAAGAAAATTGCTAATAAAAAATTGCCGGTGGGAATTCCAACACTAGTGAGAAGCCGGTCGATTAGTTATGACGTCACAACTTGTGTCCTCTGGCCTTGAGTATTTCGATTGCAGTGCATCCTCGTGTTGTCCCACTGACCAACGAGGTGCTTCTTTAAGTGCAAGAATAAGTGGTAGTCACTTGACGCCATGTCAGGGCAATGCGGAGAGTATTGAAGTTGTTACCAACCACGTGACGAGATTTGATCGTAGTTTCGATGAGCCGTTTGTATTCGAGCATTGTCATGAAGTAACATTATTACTGCTAATGAGCTTGCCATGTGCATAACAGTGCAAATATCCAATAACTGACATTTATGAACCAGTAACTAACAAGGGGTTTCAGACACTGGTGGAACCACTTAAATTTTAAGGGTGTTTACTACAAGATGAACTGAATTTATTATTATGTTTTTTTTTAAAAGAATTCAAGTAATAGCTTTGAAATCTATTTAAAATAAACAATAATTCAAAACTCTGCCGGAGACTGCTGAAAGGGAAATCGTAGAACCAAATCTACCAACCCCCATTAAACTAAATAAAATAACTATAAATTTGAAAGCATTGTCATAATGTATCATACCAACCTCAAACTAATCTTTTGTAATACTTGCGTCAATTTGATCCTGGTTTAATACGTTTCGAACGAAAAAATTTGGGAAGAAAAGAAAGTAAATATGTTCCCGGTAGAAACTTGGAATAAAAAAAGCATTCATAAAATAAATTTTCTTTTTGGAAACGTGGTTAAGCTGGGTCAAATTAATCCAGACATTACGGAGGATTAGTGGAAGGTTGGGAGCTATGCATAGGCATGTTTTAACTAATTTCTACAGGTTAAGAAAACTTAAGATTAACTTTAAGAAAAATTATACGATGGTTGCATTAAAATAGATAAAATAAACTCTGCCTTAATTTTAGAAGGAAAGCGGTTGCCTCAAAATGGCATTGTTTTGTGCCTTTAGAAGCTCCTTCCTCACTGAATATGTTTTTGGCCTACTAGTGGTTAATAAATTTGCTCAAAAATAAAAATAAATCTTTAAGTTACCACTAGATAACATTACTTAGAAGCATTTTACAAAAAAAATGCTGATTTAAATCAGATTTTTGCTGAAGTGTCAATTACTTATTAAGTGTCAATAAAAGGGGTTATTACTCTATTTGTAATCATTTAACCCTTAACGGTCGAAGGAGTCTTCACAGTCACAGGCATCTATTACACGAAGTTATTTAGTTCGAGCTTGTTTAAAGAAATATATTTACTTGCTCTTTGACAATACATACAAGAGAAATTTTCTAAAAAATGTACTTTTAAAATATAGTGGTGCTAATATATAAAACTAGAATCGTGTATATAAATCTTGAGTGGTAATTTGCTGACACTCCATCGCAAAGGGTTTATCAGTATTGAAACTTCTTTTAAAATTTAAATGTTTTCTAAAGATTATGCAGTTGTGAACATTTATCGTTCATTTAGAGACACACCTAAAAATTCGGTTAAGCACTATGGTTCATAATTGCTGCAAATACTTTTTTATCTTTGGTAAACCTGCTTAAACTTAACTAATTTTTAGTGTTATATGTGGTGTTTATAGTTTTTATAAGTTACATACAGGACATTACGAAAGAATTCGCTCAAGTTGGACTGTAATGGACAAAGGACAGCAATTGCAGGAAATGGATTTTTAAAATTGTACGTTAGTTTTAGATGATTTTTTGTAAAATAACCTCATTTCATAAATAAAAAATATAATGTGAACTTTAAAAAAATCAGTCTTACTTAAAAGGTGACTAAAATAATGAAAAAGATGTTACAAGTTAAAAATATAAATTTTTAATTTTACCTTTTTTATTTATTTATTTTTAACTTTTATATTTTTTTTTTCACTTGTAACATCTTTTTCATTATTTTACTCGCCTTTTAAGTAAGAGAGTGTTTTTTTAAAAGTTCACATTATATATTTTATGTGTGAATCAAGTTGAAAAATCACGTTTCGTCTTATAATTTTACTTGTAACCTCATTTTTTTTAAACTTTTTTTTTTTTTAACTTGTAACATCTTCTTCATTATTTTAGTCGCCTTTGAACTAAGACAGTGATTTTTTTTAAGTTCACATTATATATTTTATTTTTGAATCAAGGTGAAAAATTTCGCTTCCTTTTATAATTTTATTTGTAACCTCGTTTCATTTATGAAAAATGAAATTTCTTTAAAATATTCTTTTAATGTTCAAAGCGTTTAATAATCTATAGCGGATGCTAAATTTTCTATTCATGTTGAGTTCAAAGTTGGATTTTTTTTCTGAAAATTTAATCAGTAGTGAGATTAAAAAAAAAAAAAAAAAAAAAAAATACATGGTTGGCTGTGTTTATGACGGCCAATTATTAACACGAGGAATATAGGCCCTAAGGGGGATGGCTGTGCCTTCCGTGGGGATCTTTCTATGGAACCCTATACGGTGTTTACGCAAGGAAATCCAAGGTTCGAAGAAAACCACGGAAAACTCCGAACGATTAGGCCGACTGGCGCAATTGGGTTCGAACCCAGCACCTCCCGTCCAACAGCTTGGAGAGCAGAACCTCTCGGCCACTGGTGGGTTCAAAATTTACATGTTTTCTAAAGATTATGCTGTTGTGAACATTTATCGCTCATTTAGAGACACCCCTAAAATTCGGATAAGCAATATGGTTGATAATTGCTGCAAGTACGTTTTATCTCTGGTAAACATGTAATCTCCCAATTATACTTATCTTTGTTCAAAGTTTAACACTAGAACGTCGGCGAGGGGTCTTTTTGACCCTTGCCGAATGAATACATGTCGATTCGAACCAGAAATTGTTTTATAATATAAGATTAATATATGCTGCACAAAAATAACTTAAATAAATAAGTTAAATAGTTTTTAGTAAAAATTCTGATGTGAAATATTTTTATAAAACTTGAGTAAAATTTCCCGCCGTTCTAGTGTTAACAACCTGAGTCTGCATAAAAAATATTGATGGAAAATTAAAAATATCTCGCAATAAAATTTAAAAAATATAGATATTAAATACAACTATTAAATAGAAATTAATTCATGAAAAAAACTCTGTCTCTTTTATACTGAAAACAATTAATATAAATATAATATTAATAATGCTAGATATCGCCAAAAAAAGATTTTATTATGTGGTAAAGGAACAAAAAACAAGATACTAAAAAAACCCTCTTATCTTCGATAAAAAAAGGTTTAAAAAAGTTTAATTACGATCCCCTTTTGTTTGAACAAGCCCCTTGTAATTAGTTGCGTGTCCCCTTGTCAGTGGTTTTTCCTTACAAAAGCATGGAATTTCTTTTTTTATTCGTCCGCTTTAGGAAAAAATAACATTTTCAGCATCAATGTTACCAACTGTAAAGAAACTAATATATATTTTTTAATAATTAACATTATATTGCCGGGTCCATTTTTTTTTCAGTATGACAGTACATATAACGCAATAATTTTTAAATTGATTATATATTGATTTTTTCGCAATGGATATCCTACATGCTTTATAAAAACTAAAAAGTCTGTATTTATTTATGTTCATACGAACTTGCATTTTAATCAATAAATATATCACAGCAAGCTTTTAAACATCTAATGCTAACGTGGCGATGTTTTAGTTATTACGCAATATTGATATAAATTAGAAAAAAGTTGATACATATCCACTTCTGTGTATACATATTTTCATAAATAATACTTACCTGTATGTATACATATACTAACACATACACATACGCGAATGTGTGTGTTTTTCCATACACGCGTGCATAATATTACTGTCATCATATGATAGAGCTATCTCTTTCTTAACCCTTTGAGGGGCAAAGTACTTCTATTGCAAAAATATTGAAATGATTGAATTACACCAGAATTTATAAACAAGTATATTTTAATAAAAAAAGGCAAAAGCTTCACTTTCTGTACATTACAAATGAAAAATTTAATTACAAAATTCTGGTGTCCATATGGCATTTTGGTATTAAAAGTAAGTGGCGTATATAATATAACGGTGCCCTGCAACGGGCTAATACCTTGAAAGGCGGTGGGATATATTATATCCCACCTAATTTTAATAGAGCTTTGCGTCAGAAACATTTAATTAAATTTTATTTTCATAACTTTGGTGGAAAAAATTTGGAAAATTGGGTTTTCCTATTTTGAAGTAATTTTTTTTCGAAAATTACGCTGTGAATTCAACATTACAGAAAAAAAAAAAATGTTTCCCTAGAAGGAGTTAAGGTAAAAGATACTTACCTATTGTCTGATGATAAAATGTCTAAATAATTTTATCCAGTTCTGAAATGTGAAAGTACTATCTTTATTTATGATTTACACTATTTACAATCAATAATTATTTTGGTCTTATTTAATCCCGTAATTTGTAATAAGTTTTTGCGTAAAAAAAAATAATAATAATAATAAATAAATAAAAAAAATAAACCCAAAGAATAGAAAAAAGCAAAATAGACGTATTCAAATTGAAGGACTTTATGTAATTTGAATAATGTTTCTAATCTAAAATCACCTACGAGGTTAATCTACTAAAAACAACAACGAGATCATGTTTGAGTTTTAAAAAATTGAATATTATATAATTTATTTAGATTAATACCATACAGGTATGCATGGTAGCAGAAAATATCAAACGGAGACCTAAAATCTGGGTTATTTTTTTAGTCTACTATTTTCAAAGCCAGGTAATTTTTTGTTCATTTGATTTTTCTTAAGGGGTCTCCATATGAAAACTATTCTATACTCTTTTCCCGTCTAACATAATTTTATAACGTTAGTTGATCTAATTCTTTCCTGTCTTTAAAATATTCCAATGTTTCAGTTTACTTTAATTTCATTTCTATCTAAATGGGTACATTCATATTTTTTTTATCTTTCAAAATATGTTAAAGGGGTCTCAGGACTCTTAAAGCTTTAAAATTTTCGAAATTAAAAATTTTTTAGATGTTAAATTCCTATATTTACTAAAAATTTTGATATACTTGTTTCCTTGAAATGCCTATTAGAACATGAATTATGAATTTTAACATTATACCCGCTCAATAGCGTAAGCGGTGTAATCAATGTTAATTCTGCATCTTGCATTTTCTTAAATATATAAAATGAAAGAACATACTTACATCTTTCATTCCATTTAAAATGGTGTCTTAACCCTTAAATGCCTGATTTTTCAAAACACATTTTAATAATGTTTTTTCGGCTTTCATTTTTTAAATAAATCATGGGAAAAATACTTAAAAAATCATATTTTATTTTAAGTATGGTTTACGGCTAAAAAAACAGTTTGTTACTAATCGGCAATACTGAAAAAATAATTTTCACTGATAAAATTCTATGATATTAAACACACAAAAATTATCAGAACTATCATAAGAAATAAATTTTACTTGCTCACGGCAGATCAAAATAGGGTATTTTGCAAGCTTCTAAATAAAACAAAAAGAACATGTAGCAACATTTGAAAAAATAAATGTATCTTTATTCTTAAACAGCACAAGTGTTGCATTTACATGTTGAAAATCTATTTAATAATATTTTCAGAAAATATTTTATTGACAACATTAGGCTTTATAGCTTAAATATTATTCTAATAGTATTTTAGAATCCTAAATTGGATATGTTGCCGAAAACCAACACCCGACTTTAAAGGGTTAAAATAAAATACATTTTAAGATATTAAACGTTGAAAAAAAAATTTTTTTTTCATTTTTTCAAATTTTAAGAGTCCTGAAACCCCTTAAGTAAAGATCTTTTCTTTGTCGAAATGCCTAAATAAACAGATGAGAAAAAAAAGAACTATGCTGTACACTTTAAAATCTCTCTAACACGATGAGTTCATCCTTGCAAACCTGTCCTTTGTTAAAACACGTAAAAACATCCATTTTCCGGTTTGAGATTGGTTTGTATTTTGTAGTCTTTTAATCAATATAGGTTGATCTGTATTTTTATTATCTATAGAGATTATTTTAAAATTGCTCACCAATGTTATTTTTCAAAGTATTACGGAAATTGTTTTTTTCATAATATGTTCAATTGTTATAATAGCAGTGTTGCCAGTGGGCTACTATTTTAGGTAGATTTCGTATGAAATACTGCCTATTACTTTCTCCTCTATGTTGGAGTTCCTGAAAAAAATTTTGCAAATCTACACCGATCATGACCCCAAGAACCCAAAACCACCCTCAGTAAAAAAATATGTATATATATATATATATATATATCCAAAAACCAAACCAAAAATTCGAAACTACGGAACTGATCCAACAATAAATAAACCAAACCAAATGACAACAACAAAATAGCTAAAAACAACTAACTTCAAAAACAACATACTTTAAAAACGGCAAATTTTAAAAACATTCAAACTACAACCAGAAGAAATTGAATCCATGGAGACAGGCGGCATGCACTTGCGACATGCAACTGCGGGGTTAAAACCAGTTTTTATGTGCACAACGCTCCCCAAACAACCTGTCAAGACCAAAAAGAAAAAACTAACAAATCGAATGAGCTGCCTAGACCCATCGAAAACCAAAAACTGAAGATGAAACCCCAAACAATCGTGCACGCAAACCCTGAACAGTCAAAGCCACAGTTACTCCTCTCTTCGCATCCACATTACCTCTAAATCTCTGCGATAAGTCTTACACTTTACGAAATTTCGTAGCAGACTCTTCAAAAATCTCTCAGGATAGCCATGGTGCAATGCGACAATATACCATTTGTAAAGTTCTTCAATTTTTTCCCCAGTATTTGATGTCAGTCTATCTATACGGTTTAACCCGTTTAACTCGTGTCCACGATAACTTCCACAATTCTCTTCCAAACTGATACATAAAATCAAGGGGTATAAAGTCTCGGTCAAGTTTGTTAATGGGCAAAATTAGATCAATGGTATGGAAATAGGGAAAGGTTTTGTGAAAACTGAAAAAAACCCATAACTTGTTAATTTTTGTACATATCAAATCAATTTAAAGTTTTTATTACTTCTAAAAATTGGGCCAAAAATTTATGTATCACAAGTTTTTGATAAAATTAAAAATGAGCTCAAGGGGTGCAAAAAATAGGGTTTTAGGGAGAAAAAAATTCATAACTTCGCCCATTCTTAAGACATCAAATTCAATTAAATTTATTATAAATCTTCTTAATATTATCTACAGCATTTATACTGACAAATTTTTGAAAGGACCAAATCGTACAGCAAAAATAAAATAAAATAAAATAAAATAAAATAAAATAAAATAAAAATGGGGAGTTGAAGAAGAAAAAATCCATTACTTCGTCAATTCACAAGATATAAATTCCGCATGAATTTATTATATATCTTGTTAATATTGTGTACAATATTTATATAGGCAAGTTTTTTATAGGACCAATTCTTACAGCAAAAACAAATTAAAAATACATAGCGGCTGAAGAAAAAAATCATCGTCTTAATTGCGGTATTCAAATCCAAACTGCTTATTTTCTTACTCATTTTTAACTTCATTTTTGCTCTCAAACGCATCCAATTGGTAGATTCCTTTATTCAGAAACTATATAATGTAGCGTAATGATCGATTTCTTGATAGAGACAGAATATTTCAAAAAATGATGTCAAATTGGGCATTTTGAATATAATTTCCCGAAGCGGTTGTGTTAGAAACGAAACATATTTTCCTACTGAGAAAGTAATTGTTTATAAATCAAGTTTTAATTAATTGAACGAAAAATAAAAACACAGATTGCTTATAAATCTCTTCAAAAATCACGTCAGCAAATTTAATATTTTTTCTATTAAAAATGAATCTGAATATGTGCCAGAAAATTTCGAGTTGTTGAGTATGGAAAAGAATTTTTTTGAATACCACTTTAACATGATTCTGATAAAATCAGATCTTATATAAAAATTAAATAAAAACTCGTCAAAAGCGGCCAGATAAAATTGTTAAAGTGGGCTTATCTCTAATCATGATTTAGTTTTTGTTGGTGAAATTAGTATACTTAATTTCGATATCTACCTCCGCCTGTAGGACCGGCTGGCAGGGATTTTTTTTTAAATTAAGATTTCTTCATTGTCACCACTTTTTTGAAATTGTTTAACTTCGCCTTATTTAATGATATATTAAGTAAGGGTAAAATGAGGGAAATTTTACCATTTCAAAAAAGTGGTGCTAGTCAATAAATCTGAATTTTAAAAAAGTAGCCCATTAACAACACTGAATAACATCCGAAAGCAAAGCAAGAAATTATTTCGAAAAAGTGTACGTTGAAAGATAATAATTTGTTAAACTAACTCATCAAAATTATACTAGGGAAATGTTAGTTTCACCACTTTTTTATAACAGGTTGTCAGTATAATTTGATATCTAATTAAAAGACATACAAAGAAAGCGATATAAGTAAGCGTCCTATCTTCAATGGGAGAGGTAACTGCAAGATTAAAGGCGTGGTCACATCAATCCAGGTCGCACGCCACGTAGCGGACGGAGTTAAACTACAAGAAGATGCCTAACTGTTTTCTTACTTCACACCACTAAAATTGTAAAGTTTTTTCACCTTGATTAATAGCTGAAATGTAACTAGCAAGGCGAAGAAAACTTCTTGGTGTCAAGTGCATCTGGGTGCCTTTCTCGCTACGCCGTTATTTTGCAATAAATGTGGTAAACAAAATTGAGTTCCATGAGTTACTAGAGATTTAGAAAATATGCGCAGATGGTAGATATCCTGTCATATATGACGTCACACTAAAAGAACGCGTATGTAGATTATCACCCCGTGCACAAGATGGTGCAACTCTGTTAATTTACGCCCGATTCCAGTATTAAGTTTGTACGCTTACTTATATCGCTTTGCATACAAATGTCAAAAGTATAAAATGCGAAATTTCCCTTTTTTGTTAACTTTTATCGTGTATATAATGATGACCTTTTAAGCATTAAAATTGAATAAGTTTTCGGGTCTTTAAAAAAAAAATGCAAAGTGTTGATAGAAAATCCATTTTCATTAATTTATAATGCTTATATTAGAGTAGAAAAGCCTATTTTTGATTAGTTTATATATTAAACAAGTAATATAAAAATTTTGTTTTTAAAGTCAATTCCTACTTAGGCCATCAAAGAAAAATTTAATATAATCAAGCTAATATGAGTTTTTGTTGCATTAAAATATCTCAATTTGTTGATTTTCTATAAGCAAGTAGGTTTACAATGGAACTCTATGGGAATTTGACGAAATATTACAGATATCGCCAAGTTGGCGTCCCTTTTGGCGACTCATTTTGGCC
Source organism: Maratus speciosus (assembly GCA_963932465.1). NCBI lineage: Eukaryota > Metazoa > Arthropoda > Arachnida > Araneae > Salticidae > Maratus > Maratus speciosus. Next base: position 247,839,434 of record OZ010797.1, on the reverse strand, counting down.
GCCAAATTTGGCGATATATCGCCAAGTTGGCGACAAACTTGGCGGTATTTGGCGACAGAACAGGGTCCCCCCCTATGGTAACCCTTATTGAAAATACTTTCATTGAAATTCAATAACCAATGGCGGCCATTTTGTTTCCCATGCAAAACTAAAATTAATCAATTAAAATTTAATTAATTAATTAATATTTGAAAAAACTTTATTAACATCAATTGTCATCCAGTACAAGTTTAAAAAAATTATTTCAACCTGATAGGATGAATAATGTGTATTTTATTAACGATTGAAAATTTGTACAAGATAAATATATAAATATATAAATAAATATAGGGAGAGTGTGAGCTAATAGTAGGAATTGAAAAATGGCGGCTTGACAGCTGATGGGCAATAACGCTCTAAAACAACAGAACGCAAAGGGGTCTTTTATTATTGGTCCGCTTATGCAATTATTCATGCTTTTATGTAAAATTAGCTGAATTCCCGCTACCGGCCGAGAGGACTTAAAAAAAAAAATTCTACTAAGGTCGGAGAAAATATCAAGAAATCTTCTAATTTTTTAAAAATATAGATGTTTAATTCCGCCATTTGGTAGCTTGATTTGTTACTTTTTTTTTTGTTTTAATAAAAAACATTCGCTCCTCTTATACACAATTGGTAATTATAAAAATAACTTTAGTTTATTAATTTATTTTATCACTCCTGTTATTTTTTTAAACAAAGATTTGACCAAATATGTGTAAAATAAATTAGAAAAGGCTGCAGTTATATTTAGGACTCTCTTTTTTGTTTCTAAAATAAATAAAAAATTCGAATACAGATATTTCAAATTTATTTTTTCTAGAACTTAAATTTTTTAAATATTTCATGAAAAAGCTTTAAATAATTCAATTTAAAAAGATTGAAATATGTCAAAGTCCAACTATGTATGCTAAATTAAATATTTTCTTAATGCTCTTTTGACGTGGAGCATAACATACTTTTAAGAACATTTTATGAACTTTTATGAACATTTTCTTAAATTTTTCTTCACATTCCGTGTTTTTTTCTATTTTTTAATTAAAAGTCTTACCTTTAAATGTTATTTTAAGAGTTTCTTCCTTCATATTTCATGTTGTTCTTTTTAACTCCAGTGAAGTTAAGAAATATCTCACATGAAAATTTGCCTAATTCCAATTAGAAATCAAATGGCATTCATAGGATTAGTTATAAACGTTGCGAAAAAATGAGTCTTTTTTACGTTTCGCTGTATAATAATTATATTTAAAACTACATTTTATAGGTTTTAATGTTAATATATTTAATGTTAATATATTTAATGATCTATCATAAAATATTAATATTGTATATTTTTCATTTTAGTATAAAGCATATATTTTTTTTTCATTATATATATATGTAATTATTTATCTACATAGTATTTAATTAAAAATAGATATTAAATAATGTATATTATTAATTATTTATATACCTAAACAATATTTATAAATATATATATTGCGTTATAAAATTTCAAAATATATAACATAATTCTGCGTTATTTTAATTTTTTGTTACTTATATATAAATTATATACATGTGTGATATATTTAAAATTTTTATATATTTTACAATTTAATTTACTTATTTTCACTTTAAAATACTTTTCTCTGTCGTTTTCTACCTGAAAATATAACCGTTACTGTATTAAATTCATTCCATTTTGAATACATTTTTCTTTGAAAAGCTTAGTTTTTTATATTTTTGGACGCGTCATAAAGTGTTTTCCCGACTGTTTTCATGTTTATTTACATATTTTTGTCCACACGTCACATCTAATCTACACAATTATGATACTATTGTAATCTACACGCTATTATCTGATTGGCTTGGGATACACTCCACTGAATATTAGCCTTGTCTGTCTATTCATACGCACATACCAATAAAACGACACTTGCGCTCTCAGAAGCTAGAATGTTCGCTTTTAAACTTGGCTTATAAAACTCAGTAGAACATCGAAAGTTCTCTGGTAAAATACACATTGTAATATTTGGAATTCGTGAAGTTTTTAATACTTCACTATTTAAGTTTTGAGACTGAACTTTTTTCAAAAATGCCTTTATTGATTTGGAATCTCTCACGGACTTTAAACTATTATCTGCAAGGTTAATAAACATATGTAGATGTAAATCCTGACTGATTTTTCATAAAGGGGAAGTGCCAGTACTTCTTAATCCAATGGCTGAGGTTTCTTCTACAATGCGACTACCAAACCGTTTACTGGATTTACTTTAGTTGTGATTTTCCGATTGCCATCCTTAGGTTATGAACTGGTGCTAATATCTTTCATGTGATCTCATTTAACTCCAACCTCAAGATCTGGTCATGATCTCTAATGTGGATATACACATCACTCTGTATATATATATATATATATATACACTGGTGTGCAAACATTAAGGACGAAGCAGATAAATTAGCATAAAAGCCAAAAAAAGACAACAGAACGGATTGAAAGACCTCCCATAAAGCAGATATGGCAAATATAGCGTATAATGGCAAATGATGTAAGAATGAGGAGTGTGGAAGGATATAAAATGCAGAGGCGGTGGACGCTCAGCAATTCGGTGATATCTATTGCATGGTGAACAGTGATTTCAACGAGATTTGTTGCTACTACCGTGTAATATGACCAAAAGGCAATCCAGTAGATGTCATCTGCAATACTTTAAACGAGGTCACATAACTGGGAGGTTGGGTTAATGTCGAAGTGTGACAAGTATGGCAGAGGAGTTCGTGATCGCTCACAGCATCGTTTCAAGGACCTGGAGAGCATTTCAAGCGACAGAAACATTTATCCGACAGTACAGAAGTGGTCACCAAGGAGCAACAACAACGGTCGAAGACTGCTATGTTCTCCTACAAGCAAAAAGAAACAGACAGCAGACAACTGAAGAGATCTGAAGGACATGGAATAGAATATTGGACGTCGGATATCACGTTTTACCATGGTCAGGAGGCAACACAAAGGTGGTCTATACGCACGACGACAAGTACTGTGTGTACAATTAATGCCTACACATCGGAGAAGCCGGTTTCTGTGGTACCAGGGACACAAGAAATCAACACAACAGGAATTTGGGTCGAGTGTTCTTTACGGATGAGTGCCGATTTGGTCTGACAAGTGAATCCGGCCGTGTACATATCTTGAGAGAGCAGGGAATACGCAAGCTTCCCTCCAACATCATCAAAAGGCAAAGTTTAGGATGTGCCGGAATCCTCGTTTGGAGCGATATCACGGTTTGTAGCCGTGCGAACCTCCCGTCTTCCCAGGAGGTTCAGCAACTGGTGTCCTCTATCCTACTGAGATTCTCTTGACCTATTTGCTTCTGTTTAGAGGTACGTGTATCCGAACTACCTTTTTCGTGGACGACAACGCTACATCTCATCGTCCAGAATTTGTCGCAGAGCTCTTGAAGAGTGAAAATATTCAACGCCTGGATTGACATGTATGGGCCTTGGGCTTAAAATCCATATAACATGTGTGGGACCTTCTCCGTAGATGCTTGGCAGCACGTGACCAGGAGCCAGCAACGATTCCACAGTAGCAATTGGCACTCTAAGAGGAATGGCACCCGAAGCCTCAACAACTCCCTGACAACCTTGTCTCCTTAGCATGGACAGATGCGATAAGTTCTTGCCAAGCGCTTGTCAAATGGACATTTCTGTTTTCTGTGCAGTTGTGCTCCTAGTTACCTTTCCAATAAAGTGCTTTTGTATCCTTTTGATTCCTGGTTTTGATGGATTTGTTCATTTGTCCCATATTTTCAAATCTTGGAGATCTTATGGTATAATGTCGGTCGATATCGAAAACTTCTGCTCGATGTTGCATTCAAAAAATCCATCTCGTCCTTAATTTGAGCACACCAGTGTATATATATATCAAAAAGGTTAAAATTCCGTATATTATTAAAATTGTTCGAGAAAAAGCTATTCTTTTCACTCCAGTCTGCAACAATAGTTTAATAAATTTTTCTTATATTAAACTATATTCCATTTATTTCCGTATCTAAATCTCTTTTTATTTTAAATTCCGTAAGTTTCTAATTTATTCCCCTTGTAATAATTTCTGGAATAAATTCCCGTATTTATGTTTTCTTCAAAAAACCTTTTTATTTTCCAAATCTTAAAGCTGATTTCATGCTATCATTTATCATTTTTATACCATTTCTTTTTTTTTACTCTTTCTTTTATTCCATAACTTGATTTTCCCGAGTAATATCGGCTCGCACGGTTCACCTCAATTTTATGCAGCTAACAATAAAGAGTCCCATGACCTTTCAGCCCGCTCATTGGATTTCCATTGCATTGGTGAAAATATCCCTACGCCTCGCCGAGTTAAAAAACGAGATTCATCGATTCGGAGCACAGAATTTTACCGATTTTGAGTTGTCTCTAAAAATTATGCTGATTGTAGAGAGAGTTATTGTTACTTCGAATTCACTTATTCTTCTAACATCGAAGTCTACTTGATAATTTTGAAAGATTCCCGCGAATCTACATTAATGCTCTAAAATTTATCATTTATATAAGTTAATAAAGTTTGTTCAAATCAGACGGCGTTTTCTCTTTCAAAATCTGCTACATTCACCGGCCAGGTTGATTAAGCATGAAATATGGCTGCCTTTTATAAATTATTAGGCCGGATAATGTTGTATTTACTTCAGAGTGTGTAGCGGATTATCGGGAATTATGGCTTTACGGAAAGTGGAATGCTCGTATCGTCACATATACACTGGTGTGCAAAAATTAAGGACGAAGCAGATAAATTAACATAAAAGACAAACAAGACAATAGAGCGGATTGTTTAAATAGTTTTGATCACTCGTCCCATATTTGCACATGTTGGAGAATTTATCATACGATTTCGGTCGATGTGGAAAACTTCTGCACGGCGATACATTTGAAAAAGCATCCCGTCCTTAATTTTTGCACACCAGCGTATATAGCATTAACAGTTTTAATTACACTACTGGATGTAGATCTGCCCCAGATTTTCTATTTTTTCTTGTCTTTCCTTTTGGCATACAATTAATTCCAGCCACATTGCTGATTTCATCACTACATCTTACCTGAGGTTGTCTTATTAGTCGTTTTGCATCTATGGAATAACGTTGTAGGCTGTTCGTATAACATCTGTTCTCTTATTTTCATGAAATGTGCCCAACTCGTATATTTTAACCGTAAATTAATTCTGTGATGTGAAAAACGTTCGTCTTCCTCCCTAGTCTGGTAATTCTTTTTCTGTCTCTTCTATTTATGCCTATCATTCATAATTTAATATGTCGTCGCGCTGTTTGCAATAATTGCACCGTTCGTTTTGTTAGCGCCAATGTTTCTGCATGATAACTTAGTGCAGGAAGAACACATTCTTTAAACAACTTACTTTTCAAGCAAAGAAGCATATTTCTTTTCATAATAACACTGTTTTTCCTAAATGCAACGAATCCATTTATTATTCGACTTGATTTATTTCCTGATGCTGTTTTCAGATGTTATTACCTGTCCAAGGTACACTTAACGGTACACGTCATTCATCTTTCCTTTAATATTTATTGGTAAAAACATTAGTTCATTCAACTAAAAAGTTAAAGTACGGACATTTGATCATTTTTATTAACAGAAATACAGCAAAATTATACTTATTTATGCATATTTTACTTCCATTTCTTAGTATCCAACAATCAATAGACAATATTCTAATGACGTCATAGTAGGTAAAATGGTGGCGGTATCATTTGTTTATGGTTTGAAATCACAAAGATTTAATTTTGCAATGTCTCTTAGTTACATTATTTTATTGTCATATTTATGAGCTCAGAACAAAAGCATATTTTTTCATTATTTAGTTATTAAAGACGGAAAAAAATTATAAATGTGCATGATTTGAAAAATTTAAACAATTTTCTTTCTTAATACTAAAAAATAACATCGGGGAGTAACAGCGAGTTTACGTTAAATAAGTTTAGCTGTTTAATTCTGTTGTAATATTCAAAATAACTGTATTTATTAGATTTCAGTAAACAACATCAGGGTCCGATTAAACTTTGAAGTTAGAGGAATTACACTGTCATTTCAGGACTTTCTTTTGGAGAAGCTTTTCTAAATTCCACTTATACATGGAAACTCTTCAGTGTTAGAAATATTATTCCTTGGACTGGCATAACATGAGAACGGCCTGCAATTTTACACAAGTTTTGCAAAACTACTTTATATCAGAAATTTTACTAAAAACTGGTTACTTTTTTGTTATAGAGGCCCACGCTATTAGAATTATGACAAGTTGCAGCCAATTTCGCCAAAGTCGTAACCAAGATCGTGAAGCACACACATATAATACCATTTCATGAAATCGTGTACGATAATTTAATAGTTTTTACCTTACTTCAAGTGTGTAATTTATTTATTTTTAAGGCTTAACAATCTAAATTGTCCAATATATGAATTTAAAAAAATGTAAACAAAGATTGAATAGACATAACCGCAAAGAGTCTCAAATCTGCATAACACTTGGAACCAAACTGTGCAGATTAGTGGTCTTCTACTGTACACAGTTTTTCATAAATGTGTTTCGTTCTTAAAATGTGTTATTTTCATCTATCACTGCGGAACAAACGAGAAAACTCATATTCTTGCACATGAGTTGTATATATCTTTATATCTAAATTTCCGTCATTTTTGACGGGCTACCTTTCTAGTCTATATATATTACTTAAAGGATGCAATTTTCTCAGTTCTACTTAAAGAGCAATTTTCTAAAATATTGCGTCACTACGCTGCCTAACATTTCTAAAACTTTTTGCTTTGCTCGAATTCATGCATTAAACAGTTATTATGGCAAATAATGGATTGATTTGTTCTGAATTTCTGTTTTTTTTCTAATTTTTTAAAATGTTATTAATTGTTTATGAAATAAAAGGGTATCTTTATAATATTATATTAATACAGTAACGAACTATTAAATTTTAATTTCCCGAATTCTTGTATTGCTAACTAGGCGTAAAACCAACGAAGTAAAAGAGTGGCCAAGGCAGGACTCGAACCCGGGTTATTGGAATAACGCACCAGTGCTCTATCAATTGAGCTACTCGGAAGATACACTCTCTCTTATATGTTAGAAAAGCTGCATATGCACACAAGATGGAATATCTTCATGAGCTACAATCCTGAAGTAAACATGAGACGAAAGTAATCTGAGCATTGGAGACATGATATATACAAGTTGCATTCTAGCAACATTGGATTGGCTTTATCGTTAAAAATGCCGTACTGGCTCTCACGATAGTAGTTGAGGATCACATCCAGCGATAATGGCGTAAAAGAAGTAGTCAGAACAGATAATTCGAATCTGTTATATTAGTAGAACAAATTGTTGAAATGCAGTTGCCGAGTGAAAACAGTGGAATACACCGTTCCGTGAAGTTTCCCCAGAAGGAATTGAAACAACTCATAATATCAGCTAAGCACTTTATTAGAACATTTTGCAAAAGGTGCAGTTTCCACCAAGATAATTAGCCATCTCTCCGTAGTAGTAATTAGGTTTAAACAAAGTTCCAGATAATCGAATAACAGGACGGTGACCAGGGGATGGATGAAAACTGTAAATAGGACTCAAATCTGCTAAAATCTGCTGAAACACAGCGAGTATCAACTTTTTGTTCCTCACGTGTAAGAATACAAATATGACGTAGGTCGCGCTCTCAACCAATGAATAAATAAGAATGTCACGTCATATAAAGAGTGCGGACAGAGCATGCGGATGAATTTGAATGGAAAAAGGATAACCTCAGAAATGCGCGGAAAAGTAAAAATGGAAGCTAAAAGAATATTCTCGAAAGAAAAAGGGCGCGGGAAAGGAACATTTAATTTAAGAATACTAAAAGCGTAATATTAAAGCAATTTAGACAAGTGAGACATTAATTTAAAGGGAACTTAATAGAGTTAACGATAAAGATTATTTAAGAATAAAGATTTAGTCAATATAAAGTAGTAATTTAGAATAAGATAAGGAAATCGCGGAATTAGATCTAATAATGTAACACACACACACACATATATATATATATAATTTTGTAACTATGAAATATTTTCGGGCGTAATTCACATTCACAGATACAAGAATTATATATATATAACAACAAAAGAGTTTGCAATGTAGTATTCTCATGTGTTTTTATGTACTACATCGAATTTATATTGTATATGTAGTTTGATCTACCTATAGTAATTAATCGTTAGTGCATTATTAAAATTACAAGTATTTGCTGTTAAGTGATTTCTAGTCCATTAGGTTTCTTATTAACATGTACGTGATAATAACTCCTGAGAAAGCCCTTTAAGCATCGATTACACAATATTTATTTTCTAAGCAACATTAAGTGCCAGCGAAAACTAATTTATTAAACGCTTCATTTTGTCATGAGAGGAAATGAATGCTCTATATTATACAGATATTTAAAAGTAGTTAATAGATTTTTTTGTAATTTTATCTTTTGCTTATATTCATATTAAGGCATTTTATGTCTTCTATATCGGTATTTAATGTAAAAAAAATGAAATGGTGAATTATGTATAATGAATTATATATATTTTTAGATATTTGAAGTATTGCACTTTTAAAGAATAAATATTTATTTTATAGTGATCTTTTTTGCGGCTGTTGATATTATTTTGTAATACATTGTTTACAAGTACTTCATAGAAATGTGCAAAAATTATTTATTATTTATTTATTTAATTTATATTCATGTATAACACAGGGTGATGCAAAATATATGGGACAAAATGAATTGGATTTCTATTGTATTTTGTCTCATTCAAATGCACCACCCTGTATGATACGTACATTCTTTTGCTCTTTTATCTTTGTGCTTCAAGAAAAACAAGCAATATAAAAATTTTGTTTTTAACCCTCCGTCTACCAGACGGGTCCATTGGACCCGACAGGTACATACAAAATATTCATTCAAACCAGAAATTTCTTTAAAATAAACTAAGTATATAAACCAGACAAAAATAAGGTAAATAAATAAGTTAAATAGTTTTAAATAAAAATTTTGGTGTAGAACGTTTTATTAAAACTTGAATAAAATTCCCTTTAGATCTAGGGTTAAAGTCAATTCCTACTTAGGTCATCTAAGAAAAATTTAATATAATCAAGCTAATATGAGTTTTTGTTGCATTAAAATATCTCAATTTGTTGATTTTCTATAAGCAAGTAGGTTTACAAAGGAACTCTATGGGAATTTGGCGAAATATTACAGATATCGCCAAGTTGGCGTCACTTTTGGCGACTCATTTTGGCCGCCAAATTTGGCGATATATCGCCAAGTTGGCGACAGAACAGGGTCCCCCCCTATGGTAACCCTTATTGAAAATACTTTCATTGAAATTCAATAACCAATGGCGGCCATTTTGTTTCCCATGCAAAACTAAAATTAATGAATTAAAATTTAATTAATTAATTAATATTTGAAAAAACTTTATTAACATCAATTGTCATCAAGTACAAGTTTAAAAAAATTTATTTCAACCTGATAGGATGAATAATGAGTATTTTATTAACGATTGAAAATTTGTACAAGATAAATATTATATAAATAAATATAGGGAGAGTGTGAGCTAATAGTAGGAATTGAATAAAATTTTATATTCCATTTTTAATGCTTTATATAATATTGATATGCTAAATAGCAATTCATAACAGGAGTGTCTTTAGTTCAGAGAAATATCTACTTAATATTTCCAACAATTTATAAACATTTTATCATTGCAACTGATTAGTTTACAGATTATGCATAGGATATAAAAAATGGAAATTTATACTTATGCCATGGTATGTGTCAGGCAAATAAGACTGTGTTGTTAAAAGTAAATATCAATGTAATAATAAGTTTTTAATCCGTTTAACTATAACAAACATACTTTGGAAATCTAAATTTTTCAGATGAATCAGAACATAACCGAATATTATTTTTTCTATAAAAAATGAAATTTAAAAATTATACTTTATTTATTTTTACATATTTTTTTCATTAAAATGTTTTAAATTAGTATTTTAAAGGTTCACCAAATATATTTTTTTTCATTATGATGTTAATGATTTATTGTTTTGTAATCAATTTATCACTAATATACTCACTAATATGCTCAATTAATTTATACCAAACTCTGAAAATTTTATTACTGTTACCTAGTGTTTCCATCATATTTGATTTTGTTTATAAATTGTACTTTAGAAGACTAAATGGGAAGTAATTCAGTCAAGCAGTTTAGGAAAGTGTCTATAATTCGTTTCTGTTTAAAAATATACGTTACAATTCATAATCATTTTGAAATTTCTTTCGAAAGCATGTATTTTTTAAACTAATTTACGAATAAAATGGGCGTTGTAAATTTTTTTAAACAGAAATCATTTGTTAGGATATTAAAAAATGCGAATCAAAAAGTACATCTCGTGCCAGGAAATATTTTTCTAGCTCTCTGCATTGCAATCTATTTTGCAACGATTAAGAGTTAATTTAACATTAGGAGTTCCAGAATTTAATGTTTCATATTTCATAAAGTACTTCACTGAATGATTTCCAGTTTGGTTTCCTACATAAAATTTTATGAAAAATATGATGTCGAAGTTGAGTGTTTGTATTGACATTTTCGGAGTTTGGTACAATTTCTGTATGAAGACGGCCCCCCAAGCGTTTTATACAAAAACAATTTGAAAGAAGATTATTAATTTATAAGAAAAAATAATTTCTAATCAAATGGCTATTTTCATTTTCTAGCCGTCCTGTATGTGATCTAAATAATTTATTTCCAAAACATAATACTCGAGTATTTAGTTAAGCTTAAAAATAAATATCTCAGCCGAAAGGTACTTTCTGGGTCATTCCATGTCAATTCAGGCAGGCATGTAACCCAGCATCACAGATTTTGATGAAACTGCGTGTGTTTGTTCCTTTTATTAAGATATGATTCCCAGTATTTTTTTTTTACTCCTTGGTCAAATAGTTTCTGAGAAAAGAATTGTCAAAATTTTGAAAAACTGCCGTCAGTTGGCATTCTTGACTGCTCGATTTTCAAATGTAGCATGACATAAATATGATCATATTTCAATATCTATTCTACAAATCATCTTCAAACAATTTATGCATAATATATAGGGTACGCAGTTTATGAAAAAAAAATACTGTTACGCTTATAACATTTTAAGTGTGTCTAAAAAAATGTTTAATCTTTGAAGTCGTGATTTTTTTAATGAAAAATAATGCATTAACTAAAATAGCATTATCAACAAAAGGCGGTATTTTTATTAAATTTATTTTTTGTGGGGGATATACTTAAAGGTGTCTTTTACCAGATTCTGAAATAAAAATAGTGGGATTTTGGGTGTTTTTAGTAGTATTTCCTATTTAAAAATATTTTGAGGCGTATTTCAAATCAAATTAAGCAGAGTCATTCCATGTCAGTTCGCCTAAGACATTTAATTCACTGTCACAAATTTCAATAAAACTGGGTATGTTTATAGCTCATTTTAAGACAGGATCAAGGAAATTAAAGGTGATTACAAGTAAAATATTTTTTAAGATAAAAAAAATATCTAAATTTTGAAATTTTTTTAAAAATGTTTTTAATTACAGATCTATATTCAAAGACTGCATAAAAAAGTCATTTCAATATAAAATCACTAAATAAGTTTCAAATAATGTATATGTGACAAATAATGTAGGCAGATTATTATTTATTGCTGTATGTCATGTTTAAATGCTAAGAGTGTGGTTAATCTTGTGAATTCTCAAAATCAAGAATTTTGTGAAAAGTAATGTGTTAATCAAAAATTTATTATTAACCGAAGGCAGGCTGTTATTACTTTTTTAATTGTACGTAAAAATATCTTTTCAATAGTTATAAAATAAAAATAGTGAAATTATGAGCAATTTTAACAAAATTTTCGTAAAATGTGAATGTTTAATGATAAAAATTGAAGCTTTTCATGCTAAGATGTACTATAATGACTACGATATCGTGTATTGCTACTCTTGCTTAAATATAATACATACAATAATAAAATAACAAATATTATTTACAGCAATAAAAATTAAATTAAATAGTACCAGTTCCTTTACCAACATTACATTGCTCAACAGCTGACTTAAAATCAACAGCCCACTCTTATTGAAAAATACTTTCAACTGTTAAAATAATAAATAAACTGCATTTAAAAATCTTAATATCAACTTATTATCTTAAGACGATAATAATAACTAAACAACATAATGAATTTATAAATCAGATTTTAATTGAAAATTCATGAAATGGTCCCTTTAAATGTTGTTGTTCATCAAGTCAATCAAAACAAATTACAAAAAAAAAAAAAAATACTGAACCTAATATGCTGACTGCAATGACACTTCTAACAAAACTAATTAATTCATTACCATCTGAAATCAAACCCGAAAGATGAAAAAGAAAAAAAAAATCATCTGTAGTGTGAATGTGACATACTCAGTGGTTGTTGAGATAGGAATATCTTTGTGACATTTTCACCTGTACTTCAATAAAATATAAACATGTAAACTTTTTTCATTCATCCAAATTAAGTAAAACAATTATAAAATTTTCTTGTCATTACACCAGATGTTAAATTTTTCGTTACATACTATTAGATAAGTTCTTTACTTTTAGACATTATTGACATAATATCATAAAATTTACTATACGTATTTTCTATAAGTGTATAAACAATATATATTTGCTTTATTATACATAAATGAATAATTTTTAAATAATTTGTTTGAGAACAGGAATATATATATACACACATATATATGTTGAAAATCCATTTTACAGCAATATTGTGATGAAATAAATCAAATTACCGTAATTTCCGGTGTATAGCCCGCGGATCACACAATCGTGTTTCGACCCAGAAATTTTTAAAAATAAAATGTAACTTTTTAAATCACAGTAAATATTGGTCTTCAAATACTGAATAAAATTTCTGGGTCCAAACTGAATTGTTTGATCTGCGGGCTATACACCCGAAATTACGGTACATATCATTAGAAACTGAATAAAGTTACAAAAGTGCAACTCATTAAGTTTTAAATAATTTTTTAGATATAGTTATTTGAAAGATATAATTATAATGGATTATGCATTTTATGCATATATTTAAAGCGCAATACGTCAAAATTTTCTTCAAAAGAGTGAAATTTGGTATTTTATTTCAATATTAGCAGTTCAATGCTAAATTTTCAATATTAACAGCTAAATATGAGTTTAAAGATTAGGACTGTCATTTTGAAGATTTCTATTGGGCGGTGAGCAGCTAGTGATTTTTCTATTTTTTGGAAAGAGATAATTGCTCTTCGTCCTAGAAGTTTTACTAAAAAAATATATTGTTTATTTTTCCCTTAAGAAACGAACATAAAAGATAATTTGAAAAATAAAATAAATGTATAAATAAAAATATTTCCAGGGATGATACATTGGATACATTTTACATCTGAAAATATTGATACTTTTAAATATGACTTAAATACTACTAAAACCAACCAAAATCCTACTATTTTTATTTCAGATCCAGTTATAATGTAGTATTATGCACAATTTAAAATTAAAAAATTAGTCATAGAAACTCCGCCTCTGATTGATAAAGATTTTTTTATAATTTCATTATTTTTTGAAAAATATTTTTGATTTCAAAGATTATACAATTTTTTAGACACATTTAAATATTTTTTAACATTACAGCAATATTTTTTTCATAATCTACATACTTTATTTACCTTAATTAAATTATTCGAAGAAGATTTCTTTATTAGTTATTGAAATATGATTTTATATATAAAATGAGGCCTTTGAAAATTGAACAATCATTAATGGCAACTCGTGGCATTTTTCCAAAACTTTGATAATTTTTTCTCATATGTTCACTATTTTTATTTTATAACCATTTAAAAGATATTTTTACGTACAATTAAAAAAAAGCAATAACACCCTGCCTTCGGTTAATAATAAATTTTTGATTAACACATTATTTTTGACAAAATTCTTGATTTTAAAAATTCACAAGATAAAAGACACTCTTAGTGTTTAAACATGATAAAAAACAAGAAATAATAATCTGCCTACATTATTTGTCACACATACATTATTTGAAACCTATTTAGTGATTTTATATTGAAATGACTTTTTTTTTTTTTTTTTTTTTTTTTTTTTTTTTTTTCTTAATGCAGTCTTTGAATATCGAACTGTCATTAAAAAAAATTAAAATTTTTTTTTCAAAATTTTGATATTTTTTATGTTAAAAAATATTTTACTTAGGATCAAGAAAATTAAAGGTGATTACGTCTTAAAATAAGCTATAAACAAACCCAATTTCATAGAAATTTCTGACAGTGATTAAATGGCTTAGGGGAACTGACATGGAATGACTCTGCTTGATTTGATTTGAAATGCACCTCAAAATATTTTTAAATAGGAAATACTACCAAAAACACCCAAAATCCCACTATTTTTATTTCAGAATCAGGTAAAGGATACCTTTAAGTATATCTCCCACAAAAAATAAATTTAATAAAAATACCGCCTTTTGTTGTTAATGCATTTTTTTTTTCATAAAAAATTCACGACTTCAAAGTTTAAATATTTTTTTAGACACACTTAAAATGTTATAAGCGTAACAATATATTTTTTTCATAAGCTGCGTACCCTAAATATTATGCATAAATTATTTGAAGATGATTTGTAGAGTAGATATTGAAATATGATTATATATATGACATGCTATATTTGAAAACCGAGCTGTCAAGAATGCCAACTGACGGCAGTTTTTCAAAATTTTGACAATTTTTTTCTCAGAAACTGTTTCACCAAGGAGCAAAAAAAATTACTGGTGATCATATCTTAATAGTAAGAACAAACATACGCAGTTTCATTAAAATCTGTGATGGTGGGTTACATATTGATATTTTACTGCCTGATTTGATGTGGAATGCCCCTTCTGCAAGTATCACTCATATTCAGTCGTGTAATGGAAGGGCTAGACAAATATTTCTTCACATGAATCTCAGTAATGCATTTCAATTTCGTTCTGTTTGACGTATCGCAACATGATTAAAATTTACCGCAAACGAATTTTTCACATAAACCGTTCTTAACGTAAATATTTTGTTTCTCCATGGAACTGACATCTACAGACGTGTGAAAATTATTAGAATAATTTTGAAATTTACCTTAAAATCTTGTTACATTAAAGAAATAATACATTAAAAAAATATTGATGCATTTAATATTTAGTGTGCATCCTCTTGTTTTTTATTAAAGACTCGATATGTCTTGGGATACTTTGTATGAGTTTTTGGCAATTAATTTGTATTTCGTTGTCAAGATGCCAAATTTGGATGATTATTTCTATCAGAAAATTCTTGTTTGTGATGTTGCATTTCTTTAATTAAATTAAAAAATATAACACTTCCATGGCTTGGAACCAGTCCAGATATGAACCCCATAGAGAACCCTTGGGCCATTGTAAAGAAAAAAATAAAAGAAATGCAACATCACAAACAAGACTGGGCTCATAGAAAGACTCATCCAAATTTGGCATCATGACAAAAAAATACAAATTAATTGCCAAAACCTCATACAAAGTATGCCATCATTTCTTTAATAAAAAAAAAAAACAAGGGGATGCACACTAAATATTAAATGTATCAATATTTTTTAATATTTCTTTAATATAACAAGTTTTTAATGTAAATTTCACAATTATTCTAATAATTTTCACACGTCTGTAAATGCTACACATTTCATTCTACACTACATAAACTGCTATATTAACACATTCACGCCGGCGCGGTGGGTCACACTCGATTGTCTCAGAGTTGTCAAGTCTCCGGCTTTTTGCACACCACTGTTATTTTAGAGAAAATGTTGTTCCTATAAATCGCCCAATTGCTCTAATTAAATAAAACAACATTTTCTGTATTAAAATACTGGTATCCAAAAGGTCGGAGACTTGGCAGCTCTGAGACAGTAGAGTGTGACCCACCGCGCCGGCGTGAACGTGTTGGACCGTGGACCATCAGCTGGACAAAAATGGACTAAAAATTCTTTTTTTCTTTTTTGGTTTATTTATATACGTCAATCTTAACTGCATCATTTGCTAGAAACCACGTGGAATTGCACCGATTCCCAGCAAAGTTACAAGCATTTCATATTTGTACGTCGTAATTGAGGTTTATTAAAAATAAAATTTTAAATGGCGTTTTCTAAAAATAAGAATTTTTGTCGAGTTTCAATTTGCAATTCAAAATTCTGTAACTGACGTAACAAAAATATACAAACATTTTTTCTGTCTTCATTGAAGTGTAAAAATTATCAAAACTATCCAGTTAAAAAAAGTGATTTAATGTTCTCAACTAAGTATGGCCAAATTATAACAATAAATTTGTTTAATTAATTTCTGAATAACAAAAAATCAAAAAATGGCATTTACACGTGTAACTGACGTAACTTTTATTGTGTAACTCAAGTTACATTATGACTTTACAAAGACAATAATGGTACTTAACTTAGCTTGTAAACAGTATTTACAATGCCTTTTAATTAGGATTTTTCTATAGAATATAAAAATATCAAGTTTTCCAATCATACCCTTAAATTAAACATATTATAAATTTGATTCCTCCCCCACAAATAATGATGATTTTCTGTGGAATTGCCCTATATCTAACATTATGTAGCGTTAAGTATTATTCGAAACAAATGCTTTTATCGAAATTGCTGTTATTAATATCTTGCAACTTAATTTCCTTTTTTAAGAGTTTGCGGAGTTTCTAATTTTGTTTTTACAGATAATCTCTTTTTATGGAATTTAGGAAAAGTACGAAGTTAATTATATTTTTATATAAATTTCTTTCTTTCATATATTACTGAAAAAATTCTTTTAAAGTATGTAACATTACATAAAAACGTAAATAGTTATGTAACTCTAGCAAAGTAAATATACATTATTATAAGAGTCTTCGAGATAGAAGAATACATATTTCGGGATGAATTATTTTAAGAAGATATTTTTGCAATTCATCTTTTTTTTTTTTTTTTACATTTGAAACTACATTTTTTAATGTTAAATTCACGCTTACTAGCTTAACTTTTCGCATGTCTTGTTATATAATTTTTGTGAAGTTTTAAAAATCGCAGTTTACGAAATTTTTTAATGTGCACTTAAAAAAAATCAAACAAATTGAAATGTACTTAATAAAATAGAGCTTAAAGAAGACCTTGTGTAACTATGACACATTTTATTATTTAAATAAAAGCCCTATTTAACTAACTATTAAAGTCCCATGTTCTATTTAAATTTATAAAATGCTCTGTTAGAACTGAGTGCATTTTTATTTCAATTTATTTATTTATTTGTTGTAATTCTGAAATTCCATTCATCTTTAGCAATATAGACTATAACTGTATTTAAAATAAAAGTTTATGGTGAAATTTTAAGCTAATCTTTTTTTTTTAAATTCAGTCCTTTAAAAAATTATAATGAGTCTATCTATTCCGTAATTAAGTCTGTTTCTCATTAAAATTTCCAAACAATCACCATTACGTGTTTTTCATTTGATTAGATCTCTAATTAACTACACGCGATAATAAAATTCGGGAGTATTGTTATAGATCGAAATGCAATTTATTTTTGTAACATAAATCATAATACTGTATGTAAAATAAAAGTTGAAGATGGACATTTTAGCTACTCTTTTTTTTATGCTCCACACTTTATGAAAATAAAGATAAATCTCTCTATATCGAATTTCAGTAATTAATTGTGTTTGTCATTAAAAGTTATAAATATTCACTATTGGGTGATTTCCATTTGATTGGCTATCTAATTATCTACATACGATAATAACATTGTCGAGTACTATCAAATATTGATTTTGAAATAATGATTTCTTAACTATGCTTAAGTACTTCCAAAAATTAATTTAATAAAGATAAGATTTGATTTTACTGAAGGAGCTTGTATATGTCGATTCAGGGTCAAGATATTTATTAAAATAAGAATATTGTTACTTAATAATATTTTAAAACATTTTTTAAAACAGTTTTCGAGATAAGTAAGGTAATATGCCCATATTTCGTCCTCTCTCCTAATTTCGCCCTCCCCCCCCCTTAACTTCTCCGCTTCTGCGAAAGTGGTGTCATTTTTCACGCAAGGCACAGGGGACGGGAAGTAAAATAGGTCAGTTTTGAAAGTTTCATTCACCAATACGCATACATAAATTAAAGACGGCGAATTTCCTATTTTTAGAAGACCTGAGTTCTTATTAAGTCGTTTGTAGAACGTTATTTACTGTACTGCAAGTATTTATTTCTTATTCATTGCATGTATTTTATGTTGATAAGATGCTGACAGTAGCATACAGTGAGTTTTTGGACTCGCAGTTCATCTTACGGGAACTGAAACTCCGTCATATTGGGAAGTAGAGTGGTGCCAATTTCGCCCCCTTGCAATTCTTATTTTTGTCCCGGTGACGAAATTAGGAATGCTTTTTATGACATTTTTTTTTTCAATTTTTTTCTCGTGTTTGGATGGCTAATGTTTCGTTATGTTATTCTTACACTGATAATTAGTACATTCTTTGTGCCTTAATTTAATGTAAATTAAATTACTTACTCATTTAGAAATAAATTTTGATTTAGTTATAAGTTAAACCTCGGCGTATTGGATTTCTTGAGGGAACGAAATTGAGACCATTTTTTTTCTTTTGCATTTTTTAGATACTTTTGAAAAAATGTTTCGCATTGTTAAACATTTTTGTGCAATATTTGCCTATGTTTCTATGTGCGTGGGTAGTTAGTCTATGTAAAATATAAATTTGGTATATTTTCACTGAAAATTACAACTTCCAAGGGCGTAAAAGTAACTGAGGGACGATAATAGAGCACCTTGCCCTACTCTGCCACTACTCTGTACCATAAAATGCAGATTATATGATATTTATTTCAATTATTCATAGGTACTTAAAAGTAATAATTTAATAAAGATTTCATTTTCTGATAGGAAAACTATATTTTTTAAAGTTAAATAAGAGTGTTTATTATAATGATATTATTTTTTGTAAAGCTATTAAAACTAATACTACTTTATTTTAAAAATCGTTCAGCCATTAAGAAAAATCACGGAAGTTTCAACCCAGTTCTACGTTACATATATAGATATAGTTGTAAATGGATACATACGGATATATAAAAGTGGCTGGTTCAGATATAGCTTATATGATGGTTTAAAAAATTTATATTACATAATACGGCTCAGCGACATATTCTCGCCAATACCCGCCCGAACACCAAACACTCTAAAAACACTTTAATTCACTCTGTTTTACAAAATTTAATCAATTACCAAGATTGAATGATACAGTGGTGGTGAAAATTATAAGGACAAGGGAAAAATCGCCAAATCTTGGCTAGATTTGGCCGGAAACTTATGCAAATTTAATGGATGGAAACTAAAAGAAAATTGAAGAATATTTTTATAAGTTTTTATGGAAATATGTGGAAAATCCATATTCATAAAATGTATTATGGATTTATACAGCCATCTGGTATGGACAAAATTATAAAAACAACTGTATTTAACAACTGTATCTAAAAAGTAAAATTTGCATGTTTTTTGCTTTGCACACGGAACTCAGCGACGATATAAATGCGTAGTAAGTGTTTGGGATCGTCATATTCTGTTTTTCAGTCATACCGCTAGGTACAAAGGTTTCGGAGTTTGAGAAAGGGAAAGTGGATGCATTTAAAAGTTCAGGACTTTCTGTACGCTAAATTGCGACAAAGCTTAATAGATCAAGAATGGTTATTTACAATTATCTTAAAAATCCCGGTAAATATGGACGGCAAAGACATACACGTAGGCCATCTTCTGTTTCTGTACGGAAGAAAAGAATAACAATAAGGCAATCTTGCTCCAAAAAACAAACGTCAGCAGAAATAAAACGTGAATTGAACTTAGAATGCAGTGCTCGAACTGTTCGATGGGTTTTACAAAAAGAAAAAAAGGTTCGCTATGGTAAATATATGTCACGACCGCCTCTTACAAAAGTTCATAAAAGACTCAGAATGGAGTTTGCCAAAAAAATGCATTACTATGGGAAAAAAGTGGGATGATGTTGTGTTTTCAGATGAGAAAAAGTTTAATTTGGATGGACCAGATGGTTTTCGCTACTTCTGGTATGATCTCCGTAGAGAAAAAGAAATTTTCTCAAAGCGTGCATTTGGAGGTGGCTCAATAAAGGTCTGAGGTGGTTTCGCAACTAGTGGAACTACTCCAATAGTTTTTGTGCAGGCTACAATGAATTCTGAGAGTTATGTTGATGTATTGGGCGATAATCGTTTACCGGAAGCACCGTTAATAACGAGTGGAGACTATTTTTTCCAGCAGGACAATGTCTCAGTACATGTTTTCCAAACTTCAAAATCGTGGTTTGATGCTAATTTCGTGAAACTACTTCATTGGCCGGCCAGAAGCCCTGATCTGAATCCAATGGAAAATCTGTGGAGTATTCTGGCACACGAAGTATACAAAAATGGTATACAATATGAAAACAAGCAAGAACTCATGTCCTCCATCGAAAAAGCATGGTCAAAAATTTCCAAGAATGTTCTTAAGGAACTGTCAAACTCCATGACGTCAAGACAGATCAAAGTGATTGAGAAGGAGGGGGAGATTATTAATTATTAGTGTGTTTCAGGAAAAAAACATTCATTGTACTTATAATTTTGTCCAATTTTTACAATGGCATATTTTGTTAATTATGGCAAAACATTCATATTTTGCATTTTCCAATGTTTTGCATTCTATAATGATTTCTAGCATAAAAAAGCATTTTATGTATAAATTTCACTTAATTTAGTTCAGAATTTAAGTTTTACCATATTATTAAAATGATCTCACTTCCTGGTGACGCATGTAGATTTTTTAGCTCAAAACACAAAAATCTTGGCTCCAGACCCCATGTCTGTCAATAAATGTTAGACACCGAAGGAATTTTTCAATACAAAGCGCGGAATTTATTTCCTAATCACAGAAGAAAAATGAAGTTAACCGTTCTTAAATAACGTGAAATTAAGCGCGCATAAGGGGATTTTAGTGAAATTAAAAAAAAGAAAATAGTAGAATATAACAATCGAAGAACAAGTAATTTTAGAAGAATACATATGGACATTTAAGATTGAAATAAATATTGAAAGACCTTGAAACAAAAGAAATAGTACATGAAGGGTTTTCTTAAGTGGTCTCTAGACTCTTAAAATTTGAAAATTGAAAAAAAAAAAAAACCTATTTTCAATGCTTAATATCGTAAAATGTATATGATTTTAAAACACAATTTTTATTGGGATGAAAGATATAAGTATGATCTTTAATTTAATGTCTTTAAAAAAATTGCAAGATGCAGAATTAGCATTTACAGGGTGTACCAAACTGTAAGACATTTCACGAGCAGAAAATTGGTATAACAACTTACGCGCAGGATTACAAAATAAATATTTCAACTAGAATGAAAATTCTCATACCTACTTATATTTCAGATTGTAGTAATTACCCTGAATCTAAATAAATTTCTATTTAAAGTATTTGTATGTTTTTAGTACAAAAATGTATTTGGGTAATATAAAATGCCGAAAATTTCAACAGTATGATAAAAAATATTTTCTTGAACAATAAAAAAGGAAATTTTCGGTTCAGTTTATACAGACTAATATTAAATATATGTTTTGAAAATTTCTTGAAAAAGTATTAAGAAGTTTTTGAGATATCCTGTGTGTTGGGCCCAAAAACGTCATTTGGAGATAAAGGACTACAAAATTTCGGAAACGCCGCTTCAGCTATGGAGAGAGTATAATTCTAAAAGCCACAACTTCTGTCCCAAGCGGAAATTCAAGAAAATAATTGTATCAAAATGTTTAGCAAAAATAGGAGATTAACGTCTAAAAAAAAAAAAAAAAAAAAAAAAAAAAAAAAAAAAAAAAAAAAAAAAATCGAAAATTTTGAAGCCTTAAGACACCCCTTTAACATATTTTGAAAGAAAAACAAAATATTAATGTACTCATTTAGATAGAAATTAAATGAAAATAAAATGAAAGATTGTAATATTTTACAGACAGAAAAGAATTAGATAAACAACGGTTATAAAATTGTGTTAGACAGGAAAAGTTTATAAAATAATTTTAATTTTTATAATAATTATATTTATATATATAAAAATTTATTTAATACAAATTTTCGTTGTACTATTGAACATCAACACCGTGTGAATAACCTGAGTGCCCGAGTTACCTGAGTGCAAATCGCTGTTTGCTGTACTGATATACAACTCAACATCACAGAATTGGTTTCTTTCCTTCACATTTTCCATAAATATATCGGTATTAGTTATTTAGCATATGTATATGTATTTCGACGGCAAAATGCCAGAAACTCTTTTAAAATTGTATAATTTTATATTAGTACATTGATTAATTTCCTTACCATTTTATGTCTGACGAATATTAGTCAGTCGTCCGCTTTGATTATTTAATGACAAATAGATAATTTACTTTATTGGTGTTTGAGAAATTTCAGAAACGAAATTCCCCTTTTATCAATTTACGAAAATCATAATTCTTCTTGATTATGTAGTTCTGACTTTCTATTCTTCAAAAATTGATTACAAGCTCTCCAGTTATTGTTTTGTTTTCAAATATTCTTTTTTATCCCACATAGGATATCCCACATACGGGAATGTGGATAGAAAAGCAAGCGTTCAAAGTATCCCTTTAAGTGCTACAAATAGTTTTATCATTGTAAATAAATCCTAATACAAAATACTGCACACAATAATATAAAATATTTCAGAAACTTTATTGGTATTCCTATTTAAAAATTTTGAAAACACGAAAAAATGTATAAAATAAGGAAAAAAGATAAAATTTCAAAAACAGACACTCTATATAACACACAATTGAAATATAGCACTGACCTTTACCTTCGTGTCTAATTAAGAAGACTGCTTAAATTGAGTAAAAATTGGTCTACTCAAGGGTGATGAAGCACATCATTTTATTCGCCAGTTTATACTAAATCATTATGCAAAATGCTGCGCACAATAATATAAAAAATTTCAGAAATTTCATTAAAATTCCAATTTAAAAATTTTGAAAACACGAAAAGAAATATATATATAAAAAAAAATGTTAAAATAAAATTTAAAAAACAGACACTATATATATGACAGAATTGAAATATAATACTGAACTTCACCTTCTTGTCTAATTTAGAAGACTGCTTAATTTGAGTAAAAATTGATTTATTTAGGGGTGATGAAATACATCATTTTACTCGCCATCATTTTACTCGGATTTTCCGACTGGACATGTGAATTTTTGCAGACTTTGAAAAAATGTAGTCCGTATTATATACTAAAACATTATTGCGAAACAGCACCGAAAGCTGGCGATTTGAAGTAATTAAAATAATAAAACTTTGTAAAAAATCACCATAAAATAAAACACAGGACGCGTTTCGAGCTAAAAAAATAACAGCTCGTCATCAGCTACCACAAACACGTGTCCGCAAGCGAACAAGGTCAAAAGTGAACTGAAGGTAAAGGATGTTGCAAAGAATCCGACAGATGGCGCTAGCTGAAAGAGGAACATGCAGAAGAGAAAGGTGTTGCCAAAAAGATAGTAGAGAAACTGATAGGGGGGGGAATGGAAATAAAAGAAGTAAAATAAAATAAAAGAAGTAAATTAAAAATATAAATAATAATAATAAATAAAGAAATATAAAAGAATAAAACAAGAAAAACCAAAAGATCCTTTTTTTTAAAACAAAATAAAAAGAAAACAAACAAGAGAAAAGGGAAAAGAATTGCAAAATTAATTTCCACGCTGGAGATAGGAAAGGAGATGATGGGAGATCATTGACAAGATTAGCAGAATTTTTAGAAATAATATATGCTTCATGAAAATCCAAGTGAGAGGGAGAGGCAGGGGAAGAAATAATTTTGGCCATGGAGAAATTGAAACAATGACTGGAAGACCAACAGTGAGAAACAATCGAAGATTTAGAGATTTCTTGATTTGCAATATACCTCTGATGCTCGCCTAATCTGAATTTTAAAGCTCTCTTTGTTTGACCAATATAACCTAAATTGCAAGAGCAAGGAATATAATAAACACCCCACCGGTTCTCAGTAGGAGTAGGATCTTTTAGAGAAGATAATTTTATTTTATTCATAGGTTTGAAGATAACTTTAAAATTGAAACGAGAAAGGATTTTAGCAATTTTGAAACAGAGAAGAGAATAAAAGGGCAGAACTATTATAGAATTAAAATTAGGAGGATTATTTGAATCAAAAAAAGGACGTTTAGGCTTATTAAATTTATGCAAAGCTTTATAAATCAAAGAGGGATTATAACCACGAGTAAGGGCAACAAATTTGAGATAATTACTTTCATTATTCAGAGCAGAAGAGTCAGAACAAATGCGTAACACCCTAAAAAAAAGTATAAAAGGACGCCACTTTTTGTTGAGGAGGAGGATTTGAAAGAGCATGAGGAGAAAGTGAGACAGCGAAAGGTTTTCTATAAACGGAGGTAGAGAACCGATCTCGGTGTTTTGAAACCAAGACGTCAAGGAAAAGAAGAGAATTGTTGTCTTCGACCTCGAGAGTAAATTGAATACAAGGATCAACAGAATTAACAAGAGAAAGGAGATTAGAAATATCCAGGTCAGAGGGAATTAAAATGAAAGTATCATCAACATACCTAAACCAGAAAGGAAATTTATATAAACTGAAGAGTTTTTCTTCAACAACATGCATATAAATATCACATAAAAGAGGAGACAGTGGATTACCCATGGCCAAACCCTCAGTTTGAGAATAGAAAGAATTATTAAACTGAAAAGTAGTTTGCCTCACACAAATACTAACTAAATGCAGGATTTCATCCATCTCAATGGAAGAGCAATGAAATTCGCGCAGCCTTCTTTCCAAACAACAATTGCCCCTTGAACAGGCACGTTAGTGAAAAGGGATTTAACATCTAAGGAAACCATTATATAATTGCAAGGAGAAAGGCGTTTAATTTTATCAACAAAGTCATAAGAGTTTTTCCCGGTGTGAAAGTTAGTGGAAGATAAAGGAGCGAGTAACTTAGAAAGGAACTTGGCAAGTTTATAAGAAGCATTACCAATATTGGAAACGATAGGGCGAAAGGAAAGGTTATGTTTATGGACCTTAGGAAGAGCATAGAAACGAGCACAATTAGTGATAGAAGGGGTGACAAAACGTCTGGTGTTATCATTAAGAAAGACAGAATTTTTAATGACATGCTTGATATCAGATAAATGCTTAGTAGAAAGATCCTTTTTTAAAAGGATTTTTTTTAACGAATTGCACGGTGTAGAGTTCATTTATGCTGTCAGAATTGTGTACTGCTCTTGAAAAAAAAAAGTTATGGTTCGTTTTAATATGTAGATGGCACCCTAAGCAAATTTTATATAAATCATCTAAAAGTAGACTTTATTACCAATCGTGTGGTACCAGTAACTTTCTTCTACTATAATTTTTTGTAGAGTTAGTAAGGGGTATTTGCTTTTTTTTTTCCACGACTATGCATATTTTTTAATTTTATAGTAAAAATTATGAGAATACATGTTAGTAACAGTAATTAACTATTTTTCCAGTCGTGTACATTTTATGATAACAATTTTTAACTGTAGGATGAACTTTGTTTGCTTGATGGTAAAATAAATACTTGGATGGTATGATTTTCTTAAATTTCACCACCCGTGAGCTGTTTAGTTTCACCCTAATATCGGTATTATCCTACTTTCCGCTATTAAATTAGACAGAGTTCGCAAACTTCTAGGACCTTTTACAAGAATATTCGTAATGTAATATTTGCCTTATTTAAGGAAAAGAGGTTCTATCTTCGGATATAGAGAACAGTACTTTACGAAATTTCTGGTACTAAAACGCCTAAAATCCCCTGAATCTAGTGTTGCCAAATTGGGAAAATTTTTAATTCGGATTATTTGACTGTCAACACTTTTTTAAAAATAGTATAATTAGCCTTATTTTTCAGAATTTCTAATATATTTTTAAATGGGCCAAATATTTCTATTGGAAACAAGTTGGAAATTGCTCGTCAAACGCGGCAAATGAGGTGCATTCGTACTATAACTAGTTTTATAAATATTTTTTGCACTGCATATTGTAATTAATGTATATCTTAATACACTTCATAAGTGCATTTCAATTCCATTCTGTTCGAAAGGCTGTAACATCATTAAAATGCACTTGAAATAATTTTTTCCCATTGGCTTTAATGTAGCGGAAAATTTTTGACTGCCCCTGCAATTAAACTATACATCCGAGTTTCATAAAATTTGAAATTACTCGACAAAATTTTGCAACAATTATATATTTAAAATTTCGGACCATTCCGAAGGCTGTAACATCATTAAAATTCACTTGCAATAATTTTTTCCCATTGACCGTAATGTAAGGGAAAACTTTTGACTACCCCTGTATTTAAACTATACATCCAATTTTCATAAAATATGAAATGACTCGACAAAATTTTGCAACAATTGTATATTTAAAATTTCAGACCATTCGGTTACGTAGTTTTTGCTGTGTTGTATGCGGACGGACAGACAGACGGACGGGCTGAACGACGACTATAGGTACTACGTTTTTATATAATTACGAGCGTACATAAAAAGTGATGACAATCAACAATCTGGGAACAAAAAAGATCCCAATCTGACAACACTCCCTAAATCCCCGGGCCCCACCAGTGGCTGAGATGTTCTGCTCTCGAAGCTGGTAGACGGGAAGTGCTGGGTTTGAAACCAATCGCGCCCGTCGGCCTAATCGTTCGGAGTTTTCGTGGTTTTCTTTGAACCTTGGATTTCCAAGCGTTAATACGGGTTAGGTTCCCTTAGAAAGACCCCCACGAAGGGCACTCCCCCCCAGGGCCCATATCCCTCGTGCAGATAATTGGCCGTCATAAATACAACCAACCCTAAATCCCCGGATGCGTGAGAACCCTGTTAGAACTTGTGCTGTAAACAAAATAGGAAGTAAATAATCCATATGCATGTTTGAAACTGACGAGTACGTATTTTCCTACGATAATTGTTTATTGCTAAAATAACTACAATTTTAAACGTGTCGTAGAATATCTTTTTGTAAGTTGATTTAATTTTATTCCTTAACTGCATCTATCTTCTGAATAGCAAATACGCTATCCAAGTGCTTTATCTTTTCTCCACGCATTACATTCACAAAATGAGGTGTGGAATAAAAATAAACTGTTAAAATAAAATAAAAATAACTTTGGAGGCGGTGAAATAAAAATGACTGTTGACAATTTTTCTCCCTAAAGCTACTTGCAGTTTTTTTTTTTTTTTTTTTTTTTTTTTTTTTTTTTTTTTTTAATGTGGAGGTAATTTCACATCAGATAAATTGCTTCATTTTTGCAGACACGAAATTCTCAAAAGATGCTTCAAGACTAAATATTTCTCTTTTTAAATGTAACAGATAAGCTTTTACACTAATTCAGAGAGCTTTTTATGAAAACTACTCTCGTAAAATGGAACAATGAAAAATAACACGAAATTAACAAATAAAATACGCCATAATATCAGGTCGTAAAGAAGAAACTGATCGTTTTGAATAGAGCTTTATGATGTCGTTTGTTTTCAGAAAATGACTATGAGGAAAGTTCTTTAGTTAATATTTTTATAAAAATAGAAGATAGATAGCGCTGAACTAACAAGGAAAGTCTCCAATAAAATTACTAATTAAACTACTTTTGTTTGTAATAAAGGATCAGTCAAACTTAGCGGCGGAATTAGAGTAGAAAGTCTGTAAAAAAATAAAATATTTTCGAGTATTTGGCGCGAAAAGACGAAAGCGTCGCGCGATTTGGCAAGCTGCACTTTTCCTCGTCAGAAGCAAACGATTTTATTGCACCTGAAAATTGTTTGTTAAGTGATTTATAGAATGTGTCTAAAAAGTATGTAATGAATTTAAACAATAAACCATAAAAGAGTTTAATAAATACATTTTTCGTATTGCATATTTATGTTCCTTGTTATTTAATTTTATTACTTTAAAAACAAATTCATTTGTAAAAGATACTTTTAAGCGTATTCCAAAATAAAGGCAAGATTCATTTACCAGTTATCCATTTCAATATCAAAGAATTTATCGTTTCCATAGTAACAAAATTGAATCGACAGTGCTCAATTGGACTTAATTTTGAGATATTGAAACAACTTTAATTTATTTTAATTTTGTTTTAATTAATAAAATTTTATATTTACCTTTCATTATAACTATATATATATATATATATATATATGACAAAACTATAGCTAAATCAAATTAAAACGGACAAAACTAAAGTTATTTACATAAAATTTATTTAAACAAGTTCAATATCAATCTTTTTTATCTTAAAGAGTATTCGACATAAAAAAGTATTTTTCGAAATTTCATTACATCGCCAATTAATGATAAATCGCCAAATAAACGAAATTTTCATTATTTTTTTACGAACCTTCTATTGTGGTTCCGCCAAGAATTTGTTTATAAACATATATATCCACATGAGAAGAACACTCTGTTTTTTTTCAGATTTTTCTGAATATGTCCGTATGGAGACCTGCCTTGTAAGTATAAATTTATTAATGGGAAATTTTAATTTATAATAATACACTTAGAACTTTTCCAATATACCGGGTTATTTGGTAAGCAGATTTATACGCCATTTATTTTATTTTGTTTTATTTTTGAGAAATCCATTGTTTCAAAATATGGAAATTACTGTTTGGTAAAAGGGGAGAAGCAACCACAGACGTTTTTCAAAATCGCAGTATTATGTATAGAGGTCAAATTTCAATCCTGGTCCCAAACATCACTTACGTACTAAAGAAAAAGTTTCTTAACTACCATTTGACAATACAGTAGAACTTCGATTACCCGAAGTAATTAGAACTTACTATCTTACGGAAAATCGAAATTTTCGGATAATCGAGAATAATTCAATTTTAAGATTAAGGAGAAATATATGCGGTATTTCTTATTATGATAACAAATGCTTAATAAAAATAAAGCAATAGCAAAATAGAAACAAGAATAAATTACCTGAAATTTAATTTTGAAATTAAATTTCTTTTTCATTTATCACAAGGGTTTGAAAAAATGTTTAGTTTGTCGCAATTTCGATTGCCTTTTCTTTGAAGCTCTATCACGAAGTTTTTAAATATTATTAGTTCACCAATATCACAGTCTTTCTGCTGCTCCAGCCATGCCAAGCATTTTTTAAAACATTAAGAATCTTCAGAATTGGTAATTTGTTCGTTTTCTTCGCTCCATTCCGCAGCTTACTGGAGCTGAAGCTAAATTGAAAGGAACTCTAAGAAAAGGGATCGAAAATATTTATATGTACTCGTAGTTCGGAAAGGACCGTTTGCATACAAAGAATATGATAGTTTAAAGAAAAAATCTTTCAAAATGTGTTTTGCATACAAGTAATGTGACAGTAAAAAAAAAAAAAAAAAAAAAAAAAAGCTTTAAAAATGGATTTTGGTTAAAAGATCTTCGGATAAAAGAGGTTTTACTGTGTAATGATAATGCAATATTAGAATATCCTTTGAGAAATGTACTAATAGAATAGGTATGTGCGTGTTATAAGAGTATATAGAGATAAACAGTTTTTTAACCCGAAATGCAAAGTGTGATTATGGCATAAATTAGTAATTCAGTTGTTCGCTGGTATCTATAAATATCACCCATAAAGAATTAAAATGCAAAATTAGCTAAACTCTGTTACACTAGATTCAACTGAGTATCATATGCTTATTGGATACCTGAGGTGCTATACAACATATGTTCATCAGTAGAAAAAGTTACAAAGTTCGCAAAAATTCATTTTGCGTTTTATTCTACTAATAGTTCTGTCATAGATGCGTCTTGCAGCAGAAAAATATACAAGTGTAGTTACATGGAAATTAGCTTTATTATGCTATATGTCCATTCGTGACAGCAGCAGGGGTGTGGGTGCGGCAAATTGCGTGGTTGGTGAATTTACTGAACCCCCAAACCTCATCTATGTTGATGGTTTTACTCTTTCATGCACTTTTTTACTGCTGCTTGAAGCGCCAAGTGCTATAATTTCATGTTAAAGTTAAAACAAGATCTTCAAGAGGCAAATCTTCTTTCGCCTTGTCTGTCTTTTTCTGACTTTTCTCGAAAGGTGTCGGTTTAATCGTGGGTTAGCGATATGTCCTGGTCAGGTGGTCTAACCAACACGGAACTCTCAGTGCTTAGTTCCATAATGATATTGGTACACATTTTGCCCGTGTTCTAAGACGAACTCTAGAGCTGTAGCATGGTAGCATGTAGACGCGCTGACCGCTAAACAAGAAGCATAAAAAAAATACTATATATTTTTAAAGTGGAATAGACCACTACAAATTTTACGAATGTTAAAAACTTTTATAGTTTGAGGCATCTAAAGCTAAATCTAATCAGCAGAATATGAGCACATTCTATACTTAGACTTTTCAAAGTACAGCGACAAGAATTCCCAGAAAATAAATTGATATCTCAAATGAAATACCCTACCTTCGTTTTAGCGAGGATGCTTGATTGATGTGCCAAGTAGTCACGGACTGAAATGAATCGTCTGACCGTACATTGTGTGACTGCTCCTACCATATTTGAAAAAAAATATATATACAGTGTCAGAAAAACTCGTCAACATAACTAAATCATTCCAAATTTTTTAACAAATAATTTCCGTACTCATAGAAAATATGTTTTATCCGTGAATTCTTCCCGAAATTCTGAAAAAGATGTTGAAATATGGTTCTTAGCACACGTTCTTATTCGTTCTATTATTATTAAATCCGAATTTATTTAGAAAATTAAAAACCAAAAATTCTATAAGTAAAGATTTTCAATTTCATTACAAAAGAAAAAAAATATCGCATTTAAAAATAAATAACAGTTCCTTTTTCCTTCATTCAAAAGTACTCAAATTTATTGATTTTAAGTTGAAAAAGTGGATAAAGTTAAATAACGTCGAATTTATTTATACAGTTGTTTATAAAATAAATATTCGCATTTAAAATATATTTTAAATGAACACATTTAAAAGATATTTTAATTAAAATATTAAATACAACTGTAGCCCTGTGGCTAGCGTGCTCGTCTTGAAATAATAAGATAACTGGTTCGAATCCAAGGTCACTACTTTTTATTTTTTTCCAAACTTTCGCCAATTGGCTTTATTTTACCCTGTAACGAAGGAAAACAGTTATACTAGTCAATTATCGGGAAAATCCTGATAGCAGTGATTGAAATTTCCATGACTTCAAGAAAGCATGTCTGTGAGTGAAGTGACACTACTATCACGTACGCATCAAATAATTTAAATCCCCCTATCTTTAGCGACTGATGCAAATATCTGCGGTTTTTAATTGCACCATAACCAAAATTCTACCTATAGTCAATTTTTATACTAACAAGGAAGGTCTCCTTACTGGGCATACTCAGAATATTTTGAAAAAAAATACAAATTAAACTACTTATCCATGTAATAAAGGATCAGTCAAATTTAGCGGCGGAATTACAGTAGAAAGTCTGCAAAAAAATAAAATTCTTTCGAGTATTTGGCGCGAAAAGACGAAAGCGTCACACGAATTGGCGAGCAGTACTTTTCCTCGCCAAAAGCAAACGATTTTAATGCACCTGAAAATTGTTTGTTAATTGGTTTTTAGAATGCGTGTAAAAAGTATTTAATGAATTTAAACATAAGCAATGAAAGAGTTTAATAAATACATTTTTTCGTATTACATATTTATGTTGCTTGTTATTTAATTTTATTACTTTAAAAAAAATTTCATACATAAAAAATACTTTCGTATATTTAAGCGTATTCCAATATAGAGGCAAGATTTATTTACCAGTTATTCATTATTTCAATATCAAAGAATTCTTCGTTTCCATAGCAACAAAATTGAATAGACTGTGCGCAATTGGACTTAATTTTGAGATATTGAATCAATTTTAATTTATTTTAATTTTGTTTTAATTCCAAAAATTTGATATTTAATTTTCATTATAAATATATATATATATATGTGACAAAACTATAGTTAAATTAAACTAAAACTGACAAAACGAAAGTTATTTACATTAAATTTATTTAAACAAGTTCAATATAAAACATTTTTATCTTAAAGAGTATTCGACATAAAAAAAACAATTTTCGAAATTTCATTTCATCGCCAACCGATGATAAATCGCCAAATAAACGAATTTTTTATTATTTTTTTACGAACGTTCTATCGAAGTTCCGCCAAAAATATTTTTATAAATATATATATCGACATGAGAAGAACACTGTAATTTTTTCAGATTTTTCTGAATATGCCCGTATGGAGACCTTCCTTGTAAGTGATAATATATATGGGGCATTCTCATAATCTTTTGACTTTCAGGAATAAAATTCTGGTGAAATTAAACTTGCTAAAATAACATTTTAAACTTATAAAGGGATGCTTTAATGATTCAAAATAAAGAATAAATCGCCAGCAGCGAAAATATTTTTATTTAACTGAGGTTTAATTTAAACTTTCGAGTTTAATATTCCTTACCATTTTACCACTATAACTTTTTATTTTATTCTAAATTTTTGCTTATAATGAATTTGCATGTACCCTCTAGACATCCAAATAAGAAATAATAACAATGTAGTATTTTTAGTAGAAAATTTTGGTATAACATTGTCTTAAAGGGGTGTTAAAAAAGGGAAAGTAATGAAAAAAGGGGGATGATATAGGGAAAAAGGGACGACAAGGAAGTAAAAAGGGATGCAAAGGAAAAAAAAAAGGGATAATGGGGTAAACTCGAAAACTGCAGGAATAAACTTTTGTAGCACTAAGACTACCAATAAATACGCGATGCTTGAAATTTCAATTTAAATACTGATTTAAATTTTGCAGTAAATTTCCTGTCAAAGTATTTTAGCCATTCTTTCTCTAGAATAATTCTGCATGAGAAAAAAGATGAAAAAAATTCTGTGGCTGCATCTGAAAGGATTTTCTGTATAATTTTAGCAAGAGCGACTGTAATGAATCTAAAACACAAGGAGATAGTTTTAAAAAGTAATAAAAACTTTTAAAATGTGTGCAGGTTACTTTTTTGCTACATATTTATATAAAACAATAGTCCTAGTTTTGGAAAAAAAATACATCGAGTTACTTTTATTGAAACAATTTTATACAAACAACTCCTATCTTAAAAATCAGCATCACGGACACGGGACAGTATTAGGAATTTCCTGGTACATTTGGACCCCCAACATCGTCCAAAACTTATTTATCTCGTTAATAATGTTACACAGCCATGCAATGAGATGTTCCCCAGTTTATGAAATTAAAAAAAGCAACAAGAATATGTTCTAAAATAAAAATTATTATTCAGGGACTTTAAAGTGAAAATATTGTGAAAATTACCCCGTATATTCTTTTTTTAATGGAGTTCATTAGACTATGCTTTCCATTGACTAAAAATGGTGTATCTTTTTATTCATCAGTTTCGACTACAGGTATCTCTAATCAGGAAAAATAATTCCAAAATGAAATGTCTTTTCTCTCTAGCTCTCATTTTTTTACGACAGATTATTGCAAACGACTTTCATTACTTATAAGGACTATAAAGTCTTTTGCCTCATTTAGGTGAATGCGTTTAGTTTATGAGTACATACACTGCAATTTATTGCTATTTCTTTTGTATTTTAATGCTATATTTATTAGCTAATAATGGAAATAGAAATACCATACCTGCAACACCGCAATTTCATTTGAAAAGATCCTGTGTTCCAGTGACTGAACTCCACAGTATTATGGGGAGCTAGCTTCCTATTCTAATACTTCGAATTCAGCAGTCTGCATATGAATACAGCGCCAAACTATTTCCTTGAAATCTTTTTGGAAAAACATAGATTTCCTCCCATAGAATAGTATTGTGTAGATATTTTTAAATTGGATTTTCACGATAAAGTTTGCACGATGAAATTTTCTTTACAGCTCATGAATTCAAAAAAATTCCCTAACTGACTGTTTATTAAATATTTATAAGAAATTATTTATATAAGGAAATAAAGGTCAATATGTTTCGATTCACAGAAAATTACCGAATTAATACAGTAAAATTACTTAATATGGAATCAATGTATTACATATATCTAAACTTATACACGTATTTAAAAGATATATTATTGCTTAACAATTAAAAATTGTATTATAAATTGAAAACGAAAAAGTTAAAAAGCAAAATCTAAACTGATGCAAATATCTGCGGTTTTTAATTGCACCATAACTAAATTCTACCTATAGTCAATTTTTATACTAACAAGGAAGGTCCCCTTACTGGGCATACTCAGAATATTTTGAAAAAAAAATACCAATTAAACTACTTATCCATGTAATAAAGGATCAGTCAAATTTAGCGGCGGAATTACAGTAGAAAGTCTGTAAAAAAATAAAATACTTTCGAGTATTTGGCGCGAAAAGACGAAAGCGTCACGCGATTTGGCGAGCAGTACTTTTCCTCGCCAAAAGCAAACGATTTTAATGCACCTGAAAATTGTTTGTTAATTGGTTTTTAGAATGCGTGTAAAAAG
The DNA here is from genome assembly GCA_963932465.1 of Maratus speciosus. Lineage (NCBI taxonomy): Eukaryota > Metazoa > Arthropoda > Arachnida > Araneae > Salticidae > Maratus > Maratus speciosus. Next base: position 247,804,628 of record OZ010797.1, on the reverse strand, counting down.
TATTTAATGAATTTAAACATAAACAATGAAAGAGTTTAATAAATACATTTTTTCGTATTACATATTTATGTTGCTTGTTATTTAATTTTATTACTTTAAAAACAATTTCATATATAAAAAATACTTTCGTATATTTAAGCGTATTCCAATATAGAGGCAAGATTTATTTACCAGTTATTCATTATTTCAATATCAAAGAATTCTTCGTTTCCATAGCAACAAAATTGAATCGACTGTGCGCAATTGGACTTAATTTTGAGATATTGAATCAATTTTAATTTATTTTAATTTTGTTTTAATTCCAAAAATTTGATATTTAATTTCCATTATAAATATATATATATATGTGTGACAAAACTATAGTTAAACTAAACTAAAACTGACAAAACGAAAGTAATTTACATTAAATTTATTTAAACAAGTTCAATATAAAACATTTTTATCTTAAAGAGTGTTCGACATAAAAAAAACAATTTTCGAAATTTCATTTCATCGCCAACCGATGATAAATCGCCAAATAAACGAATTTTTTATTATTTTTTTTACGAACGTTCTATCGAAGTTCCGCCAAAAATATTTTTATAAACATATGTATCGACATGAGAAGAACACTGTAATTTTTTCAGATTTTTCTGAATATGCCCGTATGGAGACCTTCCTTGTAAGTGATAATATATATGGGGCATTCTCATAATCTTTTGACTTTCAGGAATAAAATTCTGGTGAAATTAAACTTGCTAAAATAACATTTTAAACTTATAAACGGATGCCTTAATGATTCAAAATAAAGAATAAATCGCCAGCAGCGAAAATTTTTTTATTTAACTGAGGTTTAATTTAAACTTTCGAGTTTAATATTCCTTACCATTTTACCACTATAACTTTTTATTTTATTCTAAATTTTTGCTTATAATGAATTTGCATGTACCCTCTAGACATTCAAATAAGAAATAATAACAATGTAGTATTTTTAGTAGAAAATTTTGGTATAACATTGTCTTAAAGGGGTGTTAAAAAAGGGAAAGTAATGAAAAAAGGGGGATGATATAGGGAAAAAGGGACGACAAGGAAGTAAAAAGGGATGCTAAGGAAAAAAAGGGATAATGGGGTAAACTCGAAAACTGCAGGAATAAACTTTTGTAGCAATAAGACTACCAATAAATACGCGATGCTTGAAATTTCAATTTAAATACTGATTTAAATTTTGCAGTAAATTTCCTGTCAAAGTATTTTAGCCATTCTTTCTCTAGTATAATTCTGCATGAGAAAAAAGATGAAAAACATTCTGTGGCTGCATCTGAAGGGATTTTCTGTATAATTTTAGCAAGAGCGACTGTAATGAATCTAAAACACAAGGAGATAGTTTTAAAAAGTAATAAAAACCTTTAAAATGTGTGCAGGTTAATTTTTTGCTACATATTTATATAAAACAATAGTCCTAGTTTTGGAAAAAAATTACATCGAGTTACTTTTATTGAAACAATTTTATACAAACAACTCCTAACTTAAAAATCAGCATCACGGACACTGGACAGTATTAGGAATTTCCTGGTACATTTGGACCCCCAACATCGTCCAAAACTTATTTATCTCATTAATATTGTTATACAGTCATGCAATGAGATGTTCCCCAGTTTATGAAAAAAAAAACCCACAAGAATATGTTCTAAAATAAAAATTATTATTCAGGGACTTTAAAGTGAAAATATTGTGAAAATGGCCCATATATTCTTTTTTAATGGAGTTCATATGACCATGCTTTCCATTGACTAAAAATGGTGTATCTTTATATTCATAATTTTCCACTACAGGTATCTCCAATCAGGGAAAATAATTCCAAAATTAAATGTCTTTTCTCTCTAGCTCTCATTTTTTTACGACAGATTATTGCAAACGACATTCATAACTTAAAAGGACTATAACGTCTTTTGCCTTATTTAGGTGAATGTGTTTAGTTTATGAGTATATATACTGCAATTTATTGCTATTTCTTTTGTATTTTAATGCTATATTTATTAGCTAATAATGGAAATAGAAATACTATACCTGCAATACCGCAATTTCATTTGAAAAGATCCTGTGTTCCAGTGACTGAACTCCACAGTATTATTGGGGGCTAGCTTCCTATTCTGATACTTCGAATTCAGCTGTCTGCATATGAATACAGCGCCAAACTATTTCCTTGAAATCTTTTTGGAAAAACATAGATTTCCTCCCATAGAATAGTATTGTGTAGATATTTTTAAATTGGATTTTCACGATAAAGTTTGCACGATAAAATTTTCTTTACAGCTCATGAATAAAAAAAAAATTCCCTAACTGACTGTTTATTAAATATTTATAAGAAATTATTTATATAAGGAAATAAAGGTCAATATGTTTCGATTCACAGAAAATTACCGAATTAATACAGTAAAATTACTTAATATGGAATCAATGTATTACATATATCTAAACTTATACACGTATTTAAAAGATATATTATTGCTTAACAATTGAAAATTGTATTATAAATTGAAAACGAAAAAGTTAAAAAGCAAAATCTAAATGGATTCTTTATTTTATTGACCTTATACATCAACATCAGCTTTTATCAGGAAAATAATCATTGAAATTCGTGACCAGTTATAGATTTAAGCGAAGTTCTAGAGCGTGTATTAATCTGTACCTCTTCAATTTTTATTAATCATCAGAAATTTATGTGCATGATAAAGTACTCTTGACGGCTCATGAATACATAAAAATTGTCTAACTGGGTCTTTATTAAATATTTATAAGAAACTATTCATATAACAAAATAAGTGGCAGTATTTATTTGATTCACATACAATTACCGAATTAATACAGAAAAGCTATTAAACATGAATTCTATGAATAAGTTTCAATGGGGAAAATATCATATAAGGGGACAAATTCTATAAAAATGAATTTACTTCTGCTTTCCTGTGTTTACTTCTGATTTCCTGTGTTTCAGTTTGCTACATGTTGTTTTTTTCCTTTTCGTACATGCAATTTCAGTAGATCATAAGATATATTTATTTATGAATATGAAATGTTTTTAAATTGTCCTCAAAAAGTTAAGAATCAGTGACCGGAAGCTTTCAATTGTACACGGATTGTCGAATATCTAGTAAAATTTTTTTACAAGATATGTGTTAAATTTATAATAGAACTTTTTAATATTTAGTCTACAATAATCATTAAAATATATCTATAATAGTGGATGTACATTATACATGTATTTCATATTCCCTATTTTTACTGCATTAATTCTGTAATATTCTGTGAATCAAACATACTGACATTTATTCGCTTATATAAATAATTTCTTATAAAGATCCAGATATAAAGATCCAGTTAGACAATTTTTATGCATACATGAATCGTCAAGAAAACTTCATCGTGCACATAAATTTCAGATGGTTAATAAAAATTGAAGAGGAACAGCTAAATATATGCTGTAGAACATCTCTGAAATCAATTCAGGGTCATGAATTCCAATGATGTTTTTCATGATAAAAGCTGATGTTGATGTATAAGGTCAATCAATTGGGGAATTTCTTTAGTTTTAGCTTTATTACGTTTCCAAGATATGCGTTCAATTCATAATATATTTTTTTTAATTTTTAATCTACAATATATCTTTAAACTATATGTATAAGTTTGGATATACATTATACATATATTCCATATTCCTTATTTTTACTGTATTAATTCTGTAATTTTCTGTGAATCAACAACACTGACATTTATTTCCTTATATAAATAATTCCCTATAAATATTTAATCCAGTTAGACAATTTTTATGCATACAGGAGTGGTCAAGAAAACTTTATCGAGCACATAAATTTCAGATGATTAATAAAAGTTGAAGAGGAACAGCTAAATAAACGCTCTAGAACTTCTCTGAAATCTATTAACGGTCATGAATTCCAATGATGTTTTTCATGACACAAGCTGCTGTTGATGCAAGGTCAATCAATAGGGGAATTCTTTTAGTTGTAGCTTTCTAACTTTTCTAAGATGTGCTTTCAATTTATAATTGAACTTTTTAATTTTTAATCTACAATATATCTTTAAAGTATATGTATAAGTTTGTATATACATTATACATATATTCCATAGTCCTTATTTTTACAGCACTAATTGTGTAATTTTCTGTAAATAAAAAATAATGGCATTTATTTACTTATATAAATATTTTCTTATAAATATTTAATAAAGATTCAGTTAGACAATATTTATGCATACATGATTCGTCAAGAAAACGTTATCGTGCACATAAATTTCAGATAATTAATACAAATTGAAGAGGAACTGCTAAATAAACATTCTAGAACTTCATTGAAATCTATTAACGGTTATGAATTCCAGTGATGTTTTTCGTGATTAAAGCTGATGTTGACGTATAAGATTCATTTAGTTTCCTGCTTTTTAACTTTTTCGTTTTCAATTTATAATAGAACTATTCAACAGTTAAGCGATAATATCTCTTTTAAATACATGTGCAAGTTTGGATATACATAGTACATAGAATTCATATTAAGTGATTTTGCTGCATTATTTCGTAGTAATTGTATCTGTATTAATTTGAGGTCAATCAATCGGGGAATTCTTTTAGTTTTAGCTTCTCAACTTTCCAAGATATGCGCTCAATTTCTAATAAAACTATTTAATATTTAATGTGCAATATATTTTTTAAATATACGTATATGTTTTGATATACATTATACACTGGCCTCCAAAAGTCAAGATACAGGGACTGGATGCTTTCAATTGCAGACGTTTTGTCGAAAATCTATCAACATTATTGGCGAATTGTTCTTGAACTTCTAGGATGTAAGGAAGATGTTTGATTTTATATTTCTCGGCGAAGATTTATCGGGGGGTACAATTAGTAGGCTAATAATAAATTTAATAATAAAATAATATTTGCGATCACCTATGTAACAAAAAAGGCTGGAAATGGTTTGTCACTGTGGTAAATGACTATTTGGGTCCTGTTCAACGTTTGTATGCATTTGTGTAAGCATAGCACTCATATTCGTGAAGATGTTAACGTTTTTGTGAAAAATTCAAAAGTTTTTTGTTTATAGCATACAGAGTTTTCAACCAACTTTATTGGTTCAAAGGCTATCTGACCCCTTAACTTTGTTTGTGACTGTGTCCAGGACATGTTTCGATATTCAGCTGTTGCTGATATCTGTACTGATGAGGCTGTGTGTTGCACAGCGAAAAGTCTAATTTTGTATATATTTTTGTTTTTAATTAAATGTTTTTTATATATTTTTTTTATTTAATTTTTCTGTTTAATGTAGTCAAGTCGGTCTAGTGTATGGAAATTAGTTTTATCAATTTATATTAGAAACTACTTGTACCAATGCTTTCTAATATACTACTTTGTTGAATAAAAGAGACGACCAATAAAAAATTATTTTTGAATCATTTACTTTAAAGGCTATATGCCAATTTACTAAGCAACAAACCTTCTATACAAAGTTACTTTTATCATATTAATTATTCAAATCTATTTTAGACATCTAATTCTGCACATTATTATCCAATAAAATGATTTACAATCAAATCTCAGCACAGTCCTCTGAAAATTTCAATTTATCAAGAATTTTCGACATTTTAATTTATTTTAATTACATTTTAATACTTTAGTCAGTTACTTCAGTGAAAATATTTCGTTACAAATTTAATCAACAAATTTAATTATGGAACAAATTCAATTTTCGAAAAAGAAAACCAATTTCCCATTTTTTTGAGCAAATTGTTTCAGTCTAATTGAAAAATTTGAACGGTATAAACATTGATTGTTAAAAATTATTTTAGTAATATCTCATTTTGTTTTTCTTTCTTTATATTTTTTATTCGTTCTACTTTTTAATTCATTTTCCTGAGAAATGAAATCATCGTATGACATATTTAAATTTAAGAATGGAATATATCTAGATACTTCTGCACTTTAAAAAGAAAATTAAATTCGTAATATACGAAAATACACTGATCATCAAAATTAAAGGATAATGTGTGAAATAAAACGTAACTGGTATAATGGAAAATTATTATTAGAAATTTGTACAAAAGCATCAGTTAACCAAAGTTCCACTGTTTGGCTGTTGATTATTCTCAAAATATTGAAATTAAAACCAAATTTATGTAAATTTAAGAATGATGGAAAATTAAGTCAAATCTTGTGGAATTTTACTTTATTTAATATGGTGTATGGTCACCTCGGGCAGATAAGCATACCTCACAACTTGATTTCATAATCTTTACCGAATTTTTGATCAAGTCTTGGGGAATTGCACGCCATGTTTCTAAAAGTACACTTTTCAGCTCTTGGAGTGTCCGGGGAGGAATTTGGCACGCTGAGAGTTGGCGCCCAAATGAACCCCACACATGCTCAATGGGTTTCAAATCGGTTGAGTAAGATGACCAATCAATTCGAGTGATAACTTCTCTGTGGAAATATTATGACACCACATATGCTCGATGTGGTCGAGCATTGTTTCTTTGCGTCATTGTATTGAAACTAATTTAAATGTATGTAAATGGATACAATGACGCAAAGAAACTATTTACATAAATTTTGCATACAATTTTGCACAGCGTGACACAAAAGGTAAATCAAGTTATTGGAATAAATACATTTCATTACATAATAAAGATTCAATGAAAGTGATATATTTAACAGGGTGTTGGAAAATTAAAAATAATGTTTAGATGTGTAAATATATTTTAACGAAATTAAAAATAATTTAAATTGAATTTTAAAACAATCCCTTTAAAGCCGCATCAAGGAGTCAATTAAATTTTATTTTTTATCTTTTTAAACTCATATTTCCAATTTATAAGAGATGTCGATGAAAAGGCAGCAGCAAATAAATTTTTATACATCTTTCATGTTAAACATAACTTTTGCAAGTGATATTATAAATAGAATAAAAAATAAAATGATGAAATAAGTAATATAAATATATATTTTTTTAAATTAATAGCATAGCATCATTTAAATTTGATATCATTATTTTAAAAATCCATATTTAAAAGTCTTAGAGTCATAAGATAAAGTGCTGCACTACAAAAGTTTAACCCGTTAACGTTTTTTGTATTGATACCATTACATTTTTTAGGTTCGTGATAAAAGGATTTAAAAAAAATAATAAGATACTTATGCGATTTGATGCAGAATTTAATAAGATGAAATTGAAAAAACTTCATATTTTCTTCATATTTTTTACTAAGAAATATCCTATATTTCAAAGGTAATCCGGAATACACTATATTGCCATTAATGACCAGCAACTTTCAATTTTAGACATTTTGTCGAATATTTAGAAATATACTTGACAGATTCTTCTGGAATTTGAGGATTGAAAATAACAGGTATGACCTCATATTTGGCAATATCGATTTGATAAGGAGGGCAATTAGAGGGCCAACAAAAAATCAAAGAAAAAAATAATACTTGGGATCACCCTGTAAAATAAAACGCACGAAATGACCTACCGCTACCGAATATAAATAAACAGAGATTGTGCAATGTGTGTATTCTTTTGTGTAAGAATAGCACGTACATTAATAGAGATATAGCGCTTTATTTTTAAAAAAATTAAATTTCGCGCATGTTTTTTGCTTATAACATGCAAATTTTCAACCAAATTTAACGCTGGTTTCAGAAAAATTGACAAAATATAGTAGAAAGAATATAATGCAATTGGAATATAAATATGTTAAATATTTTAGAAATATCAGCAGTTGTATGAAATCATTTTTATTTGCGCATTCACGAAAGATAACAAGGATCATTTTACATAATTTGATAGTCAACTCTATGGAGTAATTTATTTAAAAAAATCTAGTCAAATATCGTAAAAATTCAGAAAGATATTGGTGTTAAAGTGAGCAAATTTTTAGTTGTTCTCTAAAAGCAGCTAAATGATAACGGATTTTACACAAATTGTCATTTTTTATTAACTGACTTTCAGAAAAAGGTTAGTATTTAGTGAGTATCAACGAGTAGATTTGGGAAAAAATGCATCGATTTTGATACTTCTTTTTATCATGGTATAGGCTCGTTCTGGTGGTTATCCAAGAAGAACTAAAGCATCAATAAAAAATGAAAATTAAAAAAATTAAAAAATAAAAATGACAATTTGTGGAAAATCCCTTATCATTCAGCTGCTTTTAGAGAACTACTAAAAAATTTGCTCATTCTAACGCCGATATCTTTCTGAAATTTTACGATATTTGACTAGATATTTTTAATAAGTTCCTCCATAGAGTTGGCTATTAAATTATGTAAAATGATCCTTGTTATCGTTCGCGCATGCGCAGATAAAATTATTTCATACAACTGCACATATTTCCGAAAATATTTAATATATTTGTATTCCAATTCTACTATATTGTTCCTACTATATTTTGTCAATTTTTCTGAAACCGGAGTTAAATTTGGTTGAAAAACCTGCATGTTACAAGCAAAAAACATGCAAGAATTTTTTTAATTTTTTTAAATAAATTGATATATTTCTATTAATATACATGCTATTCTTTCACAAAAGAATACACATATTACACAATGTCTGTTTATTTATATTCGGTAGAAATAGATCATTTTGTGCATTTTATTTTACAGTGTGATCCCAAGTATTATTTTTTTCCTTTGATTTTTTGTTGGCCCTCTAATTGCCCCCCTTATCAAATCGACCTTGCTAAATATGAGGTCATACCTGTTCTTTTCAATCCTGAAATTCCAGAAGAATCTGTTAAGTATATTTCTAAATATTCGACAAAATGTTTAAAATTGAAAGTTGCCGGTCATTAATGGCAATATAGTGTAGATGAAAATAATGAACTTTGAAGCAAGTGTAACCAAAAGTTTCACTTTTTATGAATCAAAATGCAAGTATAGTTTTAAATCTGTTTTCAAGTTTTAAAATACCTACTTTCTAACACATTTTTGAATTCATTTTATTCGCAAAAATAAGTGTTTTTATGCAGAAACTGTGTAATATAACAATTTAATCCATTTTTAGGGTTTCGTTCACCTGACGAAACCCTATTCGTCTCACTCCTTTGTCTGTCCGTCCGTCTGTCTGTCCGTCATAGAGCCCGTTCTCAGAAACTATACATGTTAGAGACTTGAAATTTTGCATACTTATAGATGAGCACCACACATCATACGACAAATCATAAAATTTTGAAATAGTCGTACATTTAACCCTTTGGACTCCCACATGTGTATTTTAAACAATTGTTTCTAAGTGAGTCCCTAATTAGGTTGCAGGCGTGAAATTTTGCGTACTTATAGATGGACACCTCACATCAAACGACAAATCATAAAATTTTGAAAAAGTCGTACATTTAACCCTTTGGGCTCCCACATGTGTATTTTAAACAATTCTTTCTAAGTGAACCCTAATTAGTTTGGAGCAGTGAAATTTTGCATAATTATAGCTGAATACCTCACATAAAACGACAAATCATAAAATTTTGAAAAAGCCGTACATTTAACCCTTTGGACTCCCACATGCGTATTTTAAACAATTATTTCTATGTGAGCCTCTAATTAGGTTGGAGGCGTGAAATTTTACATACTTATAGCTGAACACCCCACATCAAACGACAACCTATAGAATTTTGAAAAAGTTCTACATTTAACCATTTGGGCTCCCACATGTGTATTTTAAACAATTCTTTCTAAGTGACACCTTATCTAGGTTGGAGGTGTGAAATTTTGCATACTTATAGCTGAACACTTCACATCAAATGCCAAACCATAAAATTTAGAAAAAGTCGTACATTTAACCCTTTGGGCTCCCACATGGGTATTTTAAACAATTCTTTCTAAGTGGGCCCCTAATTAGGTTGGAGGCGTGAAATTTTGCACTTATAGCTGGGCACCTCGCATCAAACGACAAATCATAAAATTTTCAAAAAGTCGTACATTTAACCCTTTGGGATCCCACATGTGTATTTTAAACAATTCTTTCTAAGTGAGCCCCTAATTAGGTTGGAGGCGTGCAATTTTGCATACTTATAGCTGAGCACCTCACATAAAACGACAAATCATAAAATTTTGAAAAAGCCGTACATTTAACTCTTTGGACTCCCACATGTGTATTTTAAACAATTATTTCTATGTGAGCCTCTAATTAGGTTGGAGGCGTGAAATTTTACATACTTATAGCTGAACACCCCACATCAAACGACAACCTATAGAATTTTGAAAAAGTTCTACCTTTAACCATTTGGGCTCCCACATGTGTATTTTAAACAATTCTTTCTAAGTGACACCTTATTTAGGTTGGAGGTGTGAAATTTTGCATACTTATAGCTGAACACTTCACATCAAATGCCAAACCATAAAATTTAGAAAAAGTCGTACATTTAAACCTTTGGGCTCCCACATGGGTATTTTAAACAATTCTTTCTAAGTGGGCCCCTAATTAGGTTGGAGGCGTGAAATTTTGCACTTATAGCTGAGCACCTCGCATCAAACGACAAATCATAAAATTTTCAAAAAGTCGTACATTTAACCCTTTGGGATCCCACATGTGTATTTTAAACAATTCTTTCTAAGTGAGCCCCTAATTAGGTTGGAGGCATGCACTTTTGCATACTTATAGCTGAGCACCTCACATCAAACAGCAAATCATAAAATTTTGAAAAAGTCGTACATTTAACCCTTTGGGCTCCTACATGTGTATTTTAAACAATTATTTCTAAGTGACATCATATTTAGGTTGGAGGCGTGATATCTTGCATACTTATATCTGAACACCATCATGCGACAAATCATAAAAATTTGAAAAAGTCGTACATTTAACCCTTTGGGCCATTACATGCGTATTTTAAGCAATTCTTTCTAACTACGCCCCTTATTAAATTGGAGATTTGAAATTTTGCATACTTATAGCAGAACACCTGAGGCCAGGCGACAAATCATAGTCTTACATTTAACCCTTTGAGCTACCACATATGTATTTTAAGCAATTCTTTCTAAGAGAGCCCCTAAATAAGTAGGAGACATGGATTTTGCATACGTATAGCTGAATACCTCAGACCACTCGACAAATCATAAAATTTTCGAAAAGTCTTATATTATTTACTCCTCCGTGCTTTAGCTTGTATATTTTAAGCAATTTTTCTAACCTCCGCCCTTTTCACCCTGGGAGCACTTTTCCAAGTTTTCCCGACACCCCTTTGACCAATTCTTTCATATTATGCACCATAGCCTTACATATTTTAGTTCCACTTTTTACCGCCAGGGGCGCCTACTTATCTCGGGTGCTATGGGCCCAATCCCTTCGACTAGTATATATACGAATAGTATGTGAAACGGAATTTCGTTCGGATAGAGGTTTGTTTAGAATAGAGTGCGCACCTGGTTGCGAAATGTGGAACTAACAGATTTTTCAAAAGGATAAAGTGTTTTGAAAGGAATATTAAACGAAACCCTCTGTGCGATCTGTGATCACACTTACCCACTTGTTTGGTAAAGGCAGAATAGTTTTCAGAAAATGCTGTGAGAGTTAGTGTTTTGAAACGCATTTCCAGTTGGCTAATGTAATGATACATGGTGATTTTTTTAAAGTTGCGAAACTAAAATCCTATAACAAATGAACAACTGATCCAAATGACCTGAAATTTCACCAGTATGCTCCTACAGCAATGGAAATATTTTAGGTGTGGTAAAAAAAAAAAAAAACCTTAAAATCGCACTGTAAGTTAACAGAAACAAACAATATCGTCAGTAGGAGAAAACAATGGACAGAAAAATAATTTTTTATTACTCAGACTAGGAATTCTAACCGCCATTTCCCAACAGTCTGGCCATCTCAAGAATTTACCTAAAGAATACTATGTATTGTGGCGGTGTTACGAAATTGGCTGACCTGAAGGCAAGCATTGTGCACCAGATCCATAGCATCCAGCCCGATACTCTTCGCTCTGTTGTAGAATATGTGGTTTCACGTTTCTAACTCGTAGCTGAAAACGTGGACAGCACATTGAAAATCTCTTGCGTTAGTGGCTCAGCTCCGTACGAATGTTTTACTCCATATTTTTATTTCGTTTTGTTTCTGCGAAAGTGTACGCAGTTACTTTTCCTAATTACTGCCTTCTGTATGTTTTTCATATGTGTAATAAAGTATCCTTCTTCGCAAAGTACCGTCCATTGTTTTCCTCCCACTAACGACATTCTTTGTTTCTGTTAACTTATAGTGCCATCTGCCGGTGAAATTTTAATTTTATTATTTTTTATTTTGTTTAATTTCATTTAATTATTTTTTATCCACGCCTAAAATATTCCCATTGCTTTGAGAGCATACTGCTGAAATTTCAGGTCATTTAAATCAGTGGTTCTTTTGTTATAGGGTTTTACTTGCGTAACTAAAAAAAACTTACCCTGTATAATCAATTTAATTTTTCTAAGCTTATTATTTTTTGAACTTATTTTTAAACTACACATGAGTTATATTTTCATTATGTGCACAGATTGATATGTATGTAAATTAAAACTTAAAAAAATAACTTTTTGCATCATATTCTGAAGTATACACTGATATTGATACTGAAAGTAAAATTCGCAGTTTCTGTTTTATAACTGTGCAGCAAGAGGCCACAGACTTAGGACAGGAGGCTAGAAATCCTCATATTCCAAAATAAAACCGGAAACGCCAGTTCTATGTACAGTAAACTCCCGAATATCCGACTATTCGGCCCACCGTCAATCCGGCCTAGTAAAAAAAAAAATGAGGAATGTTGCAAGAAGCCGAGACAGGCAGATTCCCGCCCGTAGGAAAGTGCTAACTCACGACAAGAAGGAGCACGAAGGGAATTGCAGAATGCAATAACAGAGACAGGTAGAAAGGGTGGGAGGTGGGTTAAGGTTTGATAACCTGTTTCGTGAGTTATGCAATGGATGTTAACAAGTGCGGACGTTATTTTTCTCTTATCCTGGATACTGTCGTATAGTCTTTTAGAGTGCTTCTTGTTACCGACTGAAAAGAAGGGTTATGCGTTTCACGCGTATCGTGTGTATGTGAATTTCTTTATACCCTCGAAATATCCCAACGGCTGGATGGATTGCAATGAATCAGGTCTCTATCAATTCGTCTTAACGGCCCGATGGTTATAGGCTAGGTTTTGATTTTATAAATTCAAAATGACGGCCGTAAAATACAAAATGGCGGTAGAGACTAAAAAATAATTTACGTACCCTATTGAGTGGCATATCATTGGATAGGTCTTTCAAAATGAAGATGATATTTCATTGACTATTTTACAGTCAGAAGCTCCGTTAAAATATTATACAAGCTGGAAGTTGTGTATGTAGGATCTCTAGCTTTACTGCAACTCTAACTATCATAGACATCTATAGACCTCATCAAAACAGTGTTTATAGATAGGAACTAACAATTAAACACAACTTAAAAATCATCAATACAAGTAAATGAAATAAATAGGTAAGTGATGTAAACAAGTAATATAAAAAAATATTATAAGTCAATTCCTACTTAGGTCAATAAGAATATTTGTTTTTATCCCATTCTTCTTTCCTCTTGAGTGGCGCTTAAAATGCCTTGATTAAGGAGAAGGCTCTCTCGATTATTGAAAATTAATTAATTTAATTTAATTAATGAATTAATATTTGAAAAAAAAAACTGGATTAACATCAAATGTCATCCACTACAAGTTTAAAAAAATTATTTGAGCTTGATTGGATAAATAATAAGTATTTTATTAACGATTGAAAATTTGAACAAGATATATATAGCGAGAGTGTGAACTAATAGTAGGAATTGAAAAAAATAGTTTCGCATTGATGAGAAATAATTATTTAGTTCGCTTTTTACGCAGTCGGATTTTTTGATTTTTTAAATTTAATTGTTTGTTTATTTATTAAAGATTACCGAAATGGTTGATTAACGAAAAAAGTTGAAGTGATTATAGAGGGAGAAACTACGAGTCAGCAAGAGGAAGCGACACCATCTGATATCATCTGCTTGTGTAAATTGCGAGACATTGCGCCGCGGAAGAGGGTGAACAGGCAGAAGAAGTCATCGATCAACTACTTTTTCAAAAAATAAAAATAATTCTTTACTCTTTTACTCGTATCTTATGCATAAATTTTCATATCTGTACAGTCATTCATTAATAAACAGTAAGATAAGATTTGATCATTTTTTTTTACGAATTAGGCTTACGTTTTACATTAATATTTTGCTTATTTTGAAATTGTATGTACTGTATATATGAAATTTATCATAAAATGTGTCACACGTGTTTTTAATATAATGGGGGGGGGGGGGTGAAGGAAGTGAGTAAATATTTATAGAACTCCGGCCTATCAGGCTTTTTATTATCCGGCCTATCCTTCCGCCACATTAGGCCGGATAGTCCGGAGTTTACTATATTGTAATTATGTATGTGGGCTGTGATTATTCAAAGCAAAAACAGGCTCAATCATCCCTCTTGCCTTTCTTGATTGATATTTTTTTAATAATAAATATATAAAAAACGAATAAAAATATTCATCCAAATTGAATGCAAAGTTTTTTGTTTCTGTGGCTGTGTGTATCATATATATTATAAAGCAGTAAGCTCTAAAAGTTCCGCTCGAGTGTTTTCAAAAACTACCCGGCGGATTTTTTTGCAGAACGTATCATTCGATAGAGAATAATAATGCGGTAGTTTGTGATTAAAATATAAAGGGATGACCATCATTTTTGATTAAAATTTTCATATTTTATTGATATTTTTGACGAAAGGGTTACCAGTGGTCATTTTGGCGAAAATTATCTTTGTTTAATGAATTGAAATGGCTATACCAGTTAGAAAACAACACAAACATCTTGCAAATAAAAGAAGAAAATAATTACTAATATTTAATTTAAAAAAAAGAAAGAAAAACCGCTTTTATAAGGGAAAATATTATAAACGAAAATATTTAATTTAAACATGAAAGGAATATTCGTAATGCCTAAAAATGAATTTAATATGAAATATTTAAATTCATACAATATTTGGCGCTTTATCACTTCCACCAAGTTAAGAAAAATGGGTATTACTTGATTATCCCGTAGACCAATTTCGCCAAATTATACACATGAATGAGTGATGCCACTCTAAACTTTTAAGAAAGTAATATTAATTTATTTAATTTTTAAAAAAATCACTTAAGAATAGGGATACTTTAATGATGACATTCACTTACGGCAAAAAGCGAAATACCAAATATAAAATTTGATTTATTTATATAATTTCGGAGAAAATAATACTAATAGTTTACGTATTTACATGCAGAATTATTAAATTAAATTATAAACAAAGAAATATTTTTAGGATACTGTATTTTAAATGTAATCATTGAATTTATTAAGGGACACAATAAGTAACAATGATGACGGGAAATTGCAAGGATCCCGATGCTCTTTATTTAGTCGAAAAACGTAGGCGGATATAACTATAAAATGTATGTAAACATTATAGAATTGAAAGGGGAAATTTTAAATTTTACAGCATTTTTCAATAACGAAAGAACAAATAAATTAGTAAAACAGTAATAAAAATATAAATAAAACGTCAAATTAAAAATACTTGATGACGTAACAAACGCGTGTAACAATTTTAATGTTAAGTGCATGTGACATTTGCTATAATCCATTATTGACATTTAATCTTACCGTTTGGCGACAATTTTTGGTAGACGGAATAATAAAATAGTACCGAAAAATGCAGCTTAAAAATTTGAATATAAAATATCAGTATTATTTTTTAAAAATTATTTTGATTTTTATCTCATTCCCCCATTACGTGTCTTACAACAAATACTAGGAGAAATAATTCTAAAAATGGCTGTACTTGTAAGTTGCAGGTATTTTGCTTTATTTTTGTCGCCAAACAATGCGATTTTAAGCCAAAAATATATATGCATGACTTCAGCCGGAGCTATGATGGTGGTTTTTTGAGAGACTTTTTAGGCGTAAATTTTCATATTCCAATGTAAATTGTATAAATAGCAGTTAATATTATAAAAAATTGATTCAAATATTGAAATTTCAACGTAAATGTTTGCTACACACACATATTGTAAAAAATATTTAATTTCACACATTAAAAAAAATTCACCATACTTTTAATAAATGGAAAATGGCGATTTGTTTTCTTCCAAATATGTAATTCTTATAGACTTGAACACAGATTACCGAATATTGTACTGCCTCTTTTTTTCCTACAGTATCGCCAATTTCGTTTATAGAAAGATTCACCGCTTCAAAGATAGGAACTAAAGTTATTCTTAGTGGGATTTATGCAGTTATGCATTATTACTATTAAAAAAAAAACTCACCATTTTGAAAAAGAAAAAAAATTGCATGGTGAAATAAATTTCCGATATTATTATTAATTCGTCATTTCTTTTTCTGAATATCGTCTATTGTTTTCGGAAGGTATTTAAAAGATATTGGACTAATTTTCCGTAATCGGGTCAGCCGCCAATTGGAATTTTTTGTATATTGTTGAAAGATGCATTTATGATTGACGACTGTGGATGGTGAATGCGATTACAGAAGAACAAAATTCAGTATTATATATTTTTCATCTTCTGTTATTGTAATATCACGAAAAAAAGTAGTAATTGCAATGTACTAAAAAACTACGTATTGCTAATGCATGGAAAAATATGCGTGATTTTATCAGTTAGCCTGTAAGGAAAAAAAAATACAATTCTGATTAGATAAAATTTATATCATTATAAAGCAATTTCGTCTGACAGACAGTCCTATCAATTTATCTTAGTTAGAAATTAACGATTATTTTCAATATCGGGATTACTTAGGTAACATATTGAAGAATAATTATCTCTTAAATATAATGGAAATTGTAAGCCTATTTATCTCTCTGTGTTTTTATACTCATTAGAAAAATGTAAAGAAAAGTTTCGTTTCGAGTATTCACCAAAAAGCTTTTTACTAAAAATGTTGCGTAACTAACGCTATTTATCATTGTCAGCTCTATTTAAGCATTTTTGTTGGTAAAGGGTCTATAATTGTGTAAATATAGCAATTTGACATAACGTTATGAAAAGTAGTTTGGCGCGTTTGTAACTAAATCTGTTACATCTGAACTATTTCGTTGCAAACACTTCTAATGTTTGACGTCAGCCTTGGCTTTAATACGATTACGGAAGATTAGGAAGATTTTATTGGATGCAAACTAAATGTTTATTTTTCTATCAGTATCAGCCATCGAAGTTTTTTTCAGGTTAACGGTTACATGATTGGAATTGGTCTATAAAGTGAAAAGGCAATGAAATGACGTCCTTATAATTTTATTAAAGCAATTCAGATTTAAAAATCCACGTTTTTTATGCTTCATTTTTCTTTTGAATATGATGGTTAAACACCGTGCTTTGTGTGCAAATAATTTGTTACACTTTTGACTATATTTTTTCTTCTGGAATCCAAAAATGGAAAACTGTAATAGACCTGGCAGGAGAAGACGCATTTTGGGAGTTATAACATAATGTAGAGTGAAGTTGTATTCAAGCTGTTAGAACAACACATATCGTCAAGCTGAGAGGTCCGGAGTCCAAGAACTAACAAACGAATATGATTCAACCGAAAATTATTTAAATTTAATGGTCAATCTCTGCAACCATTGTAATGTTCAATATTTTAGTAGAGTGGTGACTAAAGAATATTTTAATTCCGATTGTCATAACTGCCTCATCTCCCTACCAAACTCCACTATAAATGATCAACTAAAAGAGTTCTTCTGAATATCCCAAATTCTGTCCAACGCATGAGATAATACAACAGCGCAGTGGCGTTCGCATTGTTTGCATCAATGCGGAAGGGCATTCTAGGTGAAGGTCCATGTTGCTTTAAAATACTAGATCAAATTGGGTAACATTCTCTATTTTGTGTGATTCAAGGTTCATTTCACAAAAAAAGACCAGCGCAGCGGGCATAGCCTGCTAGTATAAATATAAACCTCAAATTTCAACCTCAAAATCTCTAATATAGTTTAATGCTGTCGTCCTCTACGGTCAGGATTATAAAATATAATTATGTTAAATTATTCACCGCATGCAAAATCGCCTTTCCAATGACTAAATTAAACTATGTTTTATAAAATAAGTATTAAATTTTGGAGAAAAATAAATGTATTATACAAATAATTTTTTTAAACCAAAACGTATTTAATGTCATTGTTTTTTCATGTTACTTATCATCAAATATAAATTAATTATAAAGGAGAATTGTTTTAACCAGTTGTATAAAATTTTACGTTTCTTATATTGTAATTTGTAATGAAAATTAATTATTCATTTATAATTTTTATAAAATGATTGAAAATAAATATTTATCAAAGTAATAAAATTTACCATGGAATATTTTTATTGCTGAAAAATGCTATGAAATCATGATATGCTAAACTCTTAAAAAAAGAAGAACACTAATATTATAATATGCATTACACATTTAAATAACATTAATAATATATATATGTATATATCTATATCTATCTATCTATACACACACACACACACACACACACATATATATATATATATCCATGTGTGTGTATATATATATATATATATATATATATATATATTATAAAATTCTTTCAATATCGTGCGCTGATTTATGACTATAGGTGAACCAGTTATTGGTACTAAAGAATACTAGTAAATTAGTATATATGAAGGATTTTTAGAGGAAGAGATTTTTATATATGAAGGATAATACTTAATTTAGAACAAATGGGTAAGTCTGATCGGAGACTGCACAGCGGATTTCGTTTATAATCTCTCTTCTTTAAGCACTTTATTGTTAAATTAATAAATCAAAATTATAATTATTATGTGCTTACTTAAATAGCAGCACCATTTCATTTAATTTTAAAGTAGTAATAAAAATATCAAATTAAAGCTATTCAAGTACGATTATTTAAATTAAATTAAAAAATCCGAATATTATGAAATTTAGAAATTACAAAAATTTAGCGGAGGTATAAATAAAATATAAAAGTTTAAAAAGCAAATATTTGTTAAAAATATATTTAAAATGCTGAAATAATTCAGAAAAGTCCATATTAATTCATTCCTTTTCTAAAAACTCGTTAGATGGCACTAAAGAAGAATGTTAACATTTATTAAAATTCGAGAAGAAAAAGAAAAAAAAATCAATGCCTCAATAATTCTCATAACGATAACTTTAAAAATAATTCTAAATTAAACTGTGCTATATAAAATAAATTTTGAGGTAAAATAAATTTATTATACAAGTAGTAATTTATTTTAAAAAACTAAAATATAATTAGTGGTTTCTTTTTTGCTCGAGTAATTAATGGATATTTGATTACCATCATTTGAAAAGAAATTTAGAAATACAATCTTCTGATTAAAAACTTAAAATTATTTTAAGGTAGTTTAGAGTCATAAAAAATTAAAATGTACTATAATTGTTACATACTCAGAAGAGTTTTCGTATAAAGTATTAACAACAACAACAACAACAACAACAAAATAAATAAATAAATAAAGAGTCCTGATATAAGTCGGGGAAAAATATTTGATCTATATTGTAAAGTGTTACATGGCCTTTAAACTTTCAAAAAATCTATTTTCGTTACTTTAAAAAAAAAAAAAATCCCAATTTTTATGTATTTCTGATCAAAATAAAAAAACTGCATCACATTTGAGTTATAATCATTAGTACTCGTCTTTACATAAATACTTGGTGATACTAAAATTTTAAGATGCGTTTAGTCATATAATTAAATTTTGGGTTTGATTGTTTTAGCGTTTGTCCGGGGACATCTTTTTATATATATTTTTCCTCTCCAGTCGAATGTTCGAAAGAGTGTAGGGACCTCCTATGGGCACGTGCACTGCCTTGTACGCGAAATTACTGTGATATCTCAGTCCACCCTGGTCCGACTGCCGCAAATAGTACATTGAAAATACGTATTTAACTGCCACATTTAAACGTTGAAAGATTGAATGCCTAATACTTTTATTAATCTACAGTTTGTTTTATATTTTACTTAAAATATGTTAGTATCTACAGAAGATAGTTTACCGATTTCTTTATTTTTGTGAATTGCTTATGTAAAAAACGTTCTAAGCATTAAATATGCAGTTAATTGTAAATTTATCTTGGATCAGGCAGTGTTTTAATGACAATTGGGATAGATTTCCAAAAGTTAAATCTCATTAGATAATACTTAAACAAAACTACTTGATTTTTTTATATCCTGATATGTTTTTAGTAATATAAAAATTTATCATTTTAAGAAAACAAAGAAAATTAAACGAATAATAAATTTCCATTTCCAGGATTTTGGAAAACAAAGTAATTGAAACTTTCAAACTAACCTTCTTATATATTTTCATAGATCGTCTCAAATAACTTAGTTATCGGAAGTATAAAAAGCCTTTTTCCTTTTATTTTCTTCAATGGTTTTTAGACAATGGGATCTAGATGAAATAATTATAAACGGAATCGATTGTGTAAGTAAATCTGGAGAAAGACATTTAATAGTAAGTAATTTTAAAAGCTTTTAACAAGATAGAAGAATGCTGGTAAGGACATTTAGATAAATGAATTATTAATGTGTAGGAAAGGTTATGGAGCGTTTTCTAAACAATTTATATTTCCTTAATTAATTTAAATATTTAATAATTTAAAGACTATAAATAAAACAGAATCTTATTCAACACATTATAAGCTTAAAATACATGTTAATAAAAAAATATTCTAAGATTGAAGTATTTAACACGTTCACATCGGCGCTTATATTCATGTTTTTCGCTGTGAGACGGCGCCCGAATTCATATTTCATTTCATCTGGAGGCGCAGTACTGTCGCTTATTCACACACTGAATATAATGACTCGCCCCTCTCATATTTATTGAATGGAACTCGAATATAACAGGCAGAGTTGATTGTGAATGTCTGAAAGTTTGTAAGTAATAAGCAAATTACTTAGAGATATGATTTTATTGACTACATGTGTACGAATTTAATATAAAATGTCTTACAATCTAAAAAAATATGGACAACATGATATAAATGCATTTCTGTAAGGTAATAGCCGCGCCTTTAGTCAATGATTCTTTTTGAAAGAAAAAGAGAATTCTCGATTCCCGTTGGGAATGTATTACGTTTGTAATATTAAATTGTTTCTACTACTGAATTTTCGAATATTCAAGTGTGACCCACTGCATTGCACGCCGTCTTTAGTATAGTCGAGTTTGACCCACCTGTAGTACACGCCTTCTATGGAACAATCAAGTGTGACCCACCGGTGTTGCACGCCGCCTGATGGAACATTCGAGCGTGACCCACCGGTGATACACGCCGGCGTGAACGTGTTAAACTAAATTATACATCCTTACTATTGTGAAAGTATATAGTGATATAAAAAAGTTTACTGTATTATTTTAATGCAAAAAGTATGGCAGAACGGCTTACGGACCATTATGCTGCTGGGCTTCGCACTATGTTATTGAATAATTTTGTATCTTATAAAAATTAACCTTTGAATCAACAAAAATCTATAACGTCAGTTTTAACTAATTTTTATTCTAGTCTCAATTTTTATTAACAAAACTGGAAAAATATGCTTTTTGGTCCTTTCCAAGAAATGACCGTGCTTACGTAAATTAAATGCTTTGAAACATCCTTCTTTTACCAACCCCTATGACGGTTCGACAACCCATTACTGTATTAAGTAATTTTACGTCTTATAAAATAAATATTTGGTTCAACTAAAATCTATCACGTTTCTTTTAACTTTTCTTTGAAAATTTTTTTTAATTAAACAAAATTTGAAAATGTTACTATTTCGCACTTTGCAAGAAATGCAATGTACCCATACATGCTAAATGCATTTAAAAACAGCTTCCGTTTAGTAACCCCCATTGACGGCTCGAGGACGCACTGTTAAGGAATTGGCACTTATTTTAGATTTTTTTAAACTGCAAAATTACGTTTTTTCGTTTTTTACAATAAATACAACGTGCCTGTAAAATTCTAAGTTCTATTCTAAGTACGTTGAAACATTTAATATATATAAATATATTTTGAATTTCATAAATTGTTTATTATCTTAGAAAGATATCATGTATCTTATAATCGTATTTTACTGTTTTTAGGTGCGTTCGTAACTATACGTAGCACCTATGGTCGTTGTTCGATCCGTCTGTCTGTCGGTCTTTCCGTCCTCTTATGACAGATCAAAAACTATCCAACGGAATTTTACAAAATTTTAAACATATAATTGTTGTAAAATTTTGTCGGGTCATTTCAAATTTTATGAAAATCGGATGTACAGTTTAAATACAGGTACAGTCAAAAATTTTCCGTTACATTACGGCAAATCGGAAAAAAATATTGCAAGTGCATTTTAATGATGTTACAGCCTTTCGAACAGAATGAAATTGATATGCACTAATGAAGTGCATTAAAATATACATTCGTACAATATGCGATGCCAAAAATATTTATAAAACTAGTTATAGTACGAACGTACCTCATTTGAAACGTTTAACGTGCAATTTACAACATGATTAAACATATGATTACATGGGTCATTTTCAAAATATGACCATGTTTTTGAATAATAAAATCCAAATTTTAGAAATAATCAGAAAGTTTTGATGTTTTGTAAATAATTATTTTACCTTACAGACATTAATACATAAGCATCAGCAGAGACCAAATTACTAATTTAACATTTTAAAACTAATTTTTAAATTTTAATGAACTTGGTCATGAACACAAGTGAGCAAGGTAATAACATCTACGATAATGAAAAATTAAGCAAAATATTTTTATTTTTTCCATGGCATAAATGTTAGCCATTATATCTTCTGACCCCATACAATGATTTTCTATTTATTTCATAATAAAAGCAGATTAAGAAATAAAAGTTCATTTAATCATCAATAAGAAGTGGGTACGGTAATGACGTACAAAAAAATACTCACGAAAACATTCAAAGTCTTTGCTTGTTTGATTAAAACTATAAATTATTTACTCTATTCACCTAAACCTGATAACAAGCTGACTTTTAAGGAGTATTTTTGCCTTGGTAAAAATGCATGCTCTACCCTATAAAAAATTCCAGATGAACTTTTTTCAGACGCATGGCAGTGACACACTTTCTTAGGACACGGTTTAAAATAATTATTAAGAATTATAGATAAGTTTAATTAATGAAAATAAATATTTTTGAATTAGCATCATCTTAATAAATAAAAATAAATTTAAATAGTTATAACCATCCATTTTAAATAGAACTTGTTCAAATCTTTACCTAATTAATTGCTTGTTGGGACAACCTACGTTAACGACATTTTGACTACAAAAGAATATATTTCTTACTTTTAAATTTTTTATAAATAATAATTTATCTGTAAATTATTATTAAAAATCATGATAGTTAAAATGCAATAACGAAAATTATGATATTTAACTATTTTTCTGTGCAAATGTGAAAGGACAGTAGAACACGACACTTTTTGAAAATCACCCACATCTGATTTTTTCACATTCCCTGCTACAGATGAATTTTTTAACTGTTTTATAATTATGTTACTAGTAAAGCTAATTTTTCTTTAAATTTTTGTCAATAGTATGAAACTACTTACTATAAAATATTAGTTTAAAGCAAACTATTGAATAAGTAGTTATTCCGGCAGAGAACGGTTTAACAAAGTTTGTACTTATCTGCCTCTTATTTAAAAAAAAATGCATAGATTAAAATATTGTAACTAATCTTCTGTTCTTTTCATTAAATGAACCTTTTCTTCTACTTTTCTTTTCTTAAATCGTTTTCAGATAATGAAAGCTAGATGAAATGATTCTAAAGCAAGTCGATTGTGTAACTAAATATGGATTGAGACATCTAACAGTAAGTAATTTACAAAACTTTCGCCAAGATAGCAGAACGCTTGTAATGAATATTCGATAAATGAATCATTAATGCGTGAAAGAACATGAATTATCTTGCAAACATGTAATCTATCTAATTAATAATTATGATCTGTCAAATGGAGTCAAGAAATAATAATTATCTCTTTACCAAGAATATATTTACCTTCAAATCACCAAAAAAAGGAATTCCGATTTAAACTTTGAAACTGATTTTCTTCTACTTTTAAGTTGATTCCTTTAGAAATAGAACTGCTGAAATCATTATGTTTATCTATTTTTCTGTCTATCTATCTATCTATCTATCTATCTATAATGAAAAACTTGTCATCACGATAAAGTTCGAAGTACTGAACTAATTTGAATGTTATTGGGAGAAAGTATTGAACTTGTCAGTATTTTGGATGATTTAGTTAAGGAAGAATCTAGCTTTTATTGTTCGTTTACACGGACGCACAAAACATGCAAAATTTGTCATCATGATAACGTCCGAAATGCTGAACAAATTGAAATACAATTGGGATAATGTATTGATCTCGCAATTGTTTTGGGTGAATTCGTTAATCAAGTATGTTCTCTTATATTAAAACACACATACTACAATATATATTAAAACACACATACACACATAAATAACGCCTGCATTCAACAGTTAAAGGTATATATAAATATTATACAGACATACATACAATAAATCCAACTGGGGTGAAAAATTAGCCAGAGCCAGGAATAGAACCCGGGAACACAGTATACAAGACTGCTGCTCTAACCACTGAGCTACTCCGGCCGATACCTGGGTCTGCAATTTCTCACTAATAAACCATGTTGGGGAAGTCACCAGCCATCTATACGACAGCCTTGGATGACCGGACAACGATGAATAGATTTTACTATTACATCGATCTACGATAAATATAATAAAACAGGCATACTATAATATATATTAAAACACACATACACACATAAATAACGCCTGTATTCAACAGTTAAAGGTATATATAACTATTATACAAACATAAATACAATAAATACAATAAATCCAACTGGAGTGAAAAATTAGCCAGAGCCAGGAATCGAACCCGGGACCACAGTATACAAGACTGCTGCTCTTACATTTCCTCTTATAGTTCGTTTACAGGGACACACAAAAGCTTTCGAAATGAATGGTTCGGGTTACATTACAGAATGAGAGCGAATTTAAAAATATCTTTTCAACAAACTGTTAACATTTTTAGAGTTCCGTACAAAAAGTGAAAATGGAACCATTATAAGATCACTCCTGTGTCTGTGTGTATGTCTGTCACAGCCAATGTATTTGTATACTATGGGACGTGGAAAGTTCAAATTTGCTGAAGTAATACAGGCTATTGACCCACATAATTTATAGATTATGAACAATTCATATATACATTTAGGGAAAATGTATGGGGCTAATTAAGGTACTTGAAAAGAAATCTTTCCTTTGTATATCGCGAGAAAGCTTTCGTAACGCAGAGCTGAAAAATGCATTTCTTTTAATTTTAGGTATTGTATTTTCAGAGATATAGTCGAAAATGCAATGCAAAAATATGCCCCCCCCACCCCATCTACTTGCGAATCTTTTGAAATTAAAATTATGACAAATTTAGGGGTACTAGACGTTAATTTAAAGCTTGCAGGAAAACAATAGCGATTACCCGAGATCACATAGTTTTGAGAGAATCGCATTTTTTCGTTACGGACAAATTTCAATTTGCGGACGTTCAACGAAGGAGTATAGGAGCACTGGCCGTACATATCGTCGCAGATGTATAAAGCATTGTTGGAAATGATTTTTGAAAAACAATGTCGGTAATTAGCCGAGATATTAACTCTTAAAAACACGGACGGTTTGGACATACATAAAAACACGTGTGGCGTACTCTATACACCAACGGCTTTTAAAGCCTAGATAACAACTTTTAAGGATGCATTTCTATGATGCATTATGTATTAGTAGTATACGAGCAATAAACGTCAAACTGTTTAAAATATACCAATTTAATTAGGATTAATCACATAATTACTATGGCATTTACGACTAGTTTCCATTGATTGGCTATCTCAATACGCCACTCGGTCTTTAGATTAATTAAAAACCTATCAGGAAAAACGCGATACGGACCAAGTCGGTGTTGCAGCTTTGCGATCTCCTACCAAAGCGCGCTTAGCACAGTACCGAGTTTAAACTTTGAAGATAGGTTTTGTTTTAGGTACACTGTAAAAATATAAGATTATTACTAAGCTGAATTTCGGCTTATGAAATGGCAAATTAAGTTTAAATATACACTACTTTTATTGTCATAACCGAATTAAGTTCATCATAAACATATTAGGATAAGATTAAAAAAGAGTGATACGAAATAACAATATTTGACACTATTTAGGCTTCATATCTCTCTGAACTTTCATGGTATATCCATTTACACTTTTCTAGTATATATGCGCAATCCTACGTTCTATAGTTTTTTACAAATCTTATTATTTCTTTTATAAACGATTTTTTTTACAATAATACAGTTACTAATTAATATATTTATTGTACGGAGCCCTCTATGGGCGAGTAATAATCGCACTTAACCGTTTATTTTGTATACAATATTAACTCGAAAATAAAAATCACAAAATTACTGAATGGTGTATATAAAATAAATTAAAAACTAAAATAAACATAAAAAAAACTTTCGGTCATCCTCTATGGCCATCTTCAGGAAATAATTTTATATAGCTCTTAACCCCTTTAAGCAAGGTGGTTCATTTTTGGACCACCTAATTTTAATCCCTAAATGTCACATTGGCACCAGGCTATTGGAATGAAAAAATTTCTTTTATTAGGTACATGAACAAAAGCTTTTGCTTATTTTGAAATAAATCTGTTTGTAAATGATGGTGTCAATCACTCATTTCAGAATTTTGCGAATAGAAGTACCTTGACCCTGAAAGGGTTAAAGAACAAAGTCAAACAGTCTTGAGTTCAAAGTGTTCGTTATGTTTCCAGTCATTTAGCACTTAATGATTAGAAACATAACGAACTTTTTAAACTCAAAACGATTTGGCTTTGGTCTTTAAGAGCAACCTAAAACTCTTTCCTGATGATAGTCATACAGGATGACTGAAAGTTTGTTTTTTGCAATTTTTTAATTTTCATTTAGTTTTTAATTTATTTTATATAAACCATTTAGTAATTTTGTGATTTTTATTTGTTATTATTCCAACCTTTTTTATCTTTATTTTCCAACCTTTTATTTCTTATTCTACTTTTAATCTTTTAGTCTGATGTGCGTTTTAGCTCTGAAACATCGTAACCTTTATAGTTAAGCACAATTGATATTATTATTTTTTTTAAGTCGGAGAAATAATGTTAGTTGTTAAATGAAAAATTAAATTATTTCTACGTTATTTTTACAGTATTGTTTGAAGTGCCACTTTTATGTACTGATGTGTCAATAAATCAGTATTTGTTTTTAACATTTTATTATAAAAATAACACAGAGCTGCTATCTAATTTTTTCCTCAAACATGTTTTTTATCCATTTTTATCCCCATTTCTGTAGAACAAAAATATTCTAAAATTTTCATCACCTATACAGTGCTCAGCAAAAGTTTAGACAATGATCTATTATGCTTCTGTACTGAGAAGTATGTAACGAATTGTTGTAATTCAACTGCCATATATTACTGGGGACTTATCCTTCATACACAAACAATAAATTTTAATTTATACACTTTACATAATATATAATGACAAAAAAACGAATTTAACATTGTTGCAAAAGTATAGACAATCTGTCTGTTAACAGAAAAATATCCGTAAATTAAAATCGAACTGCACCTACATTGTCTGCTATTAATGCAAAAATGTGACTTTCCATCGAAGAAACTAAATCCTGCATCACTTGGGGGTCTATTTCGTGCCAAACACGTTCAACATCTGATCGAAGTTCATTTACAGAGGAGTATTGTTAAAAATTTGCATAAACCGTATGAGATATGATGCCACAAAAGTTTTCGATTGGATTCAGATCAGGGCTACCCGCGGGCCAGTCGAAAACAGTAATATTTTGAGAGTTAAACCAATTTTTTGATTTGTATGCAACATGAATAGACGCATTATCTTGCTCAAATACATACTTTGGAAGAGATAAAAGTTCACCAAATGGCTGTAAATAGATTTCCAATGTATGTATGTAGTCTTACGCAGCTTGGCGACCACTGAGAAACTCCTGAGATACTTGAGAATTAAAACAAAGTGAGGCCCAAGTCATCAACCCTTTCGAGGGCAAAGGACACATAATTTTAATTCCAAAAATGGCAAGAATATTTAATTAAAATTTTCCTTTTATAATATACGTGAAAATAAGCAATTTCATATTTTCGTTTATAAATTCTGGTATCAGTCCATTATTTTATCCGTTTATAAAAAGAATTAGTCCGCGACAGGAAAGGGGTCAATTTGTTGTGAGGTTTCAAGGCTGGTGGTTTTATCATTTTCATGTAAACTAATTTACATCTTTCTTTAATGCATCTACGAAATTATCCGTTGGCACAGAAAGCTCTAACTCACTTTTAATGCGATTAGCAGTCATCATTTGTCTAGATGCCAGTTTATGGATCCTTCTATAATCTCGTTTTATGGCCACACGAGTCCTTCCAGATCTATGTTTTGCTTTGAAAGAGTCACCCTTAGACAGTACTTAATAGACAGACTTCTTTGGCCGATTGAAAGTAGCTGAAATTTCCGCAACAGTCTTCCCTTTCGATTTCAGCTTCCGTGCTTTAATTATTTCATCTGACTGAAAATTTCTTGCTCGCGCATCTTCACTAACCGATGCTATCGTGAGGTGCACTTAAATACTTCATGCATGTGACGTCATAAGTTTGAAATATGCGGTTTTCGGTGAACAATATCCAAAAAATCACAAAAGTGTCTAAACTTTTGCAACATGCAAATTTCACTTTTTTCAGTTAAATGAAATAATATCCTACATTAAAACCGTTATTTCTGTCCTAAAACGTTTAAAATATATTTAAAAATAAGTACAGTCATTTGTATAACCCAAGTGTTCGTATTTTTTATTTGAAGGTTAAAAATCACCAGTGTCTAAACTTTTGCTGAGGAGTGTAGTTTTGATACATCCAGAATTTTCGTCTGAATAGTAAACTGTTTAGTCATACAAAAATCTGTTTTTCCAAATGATAGGTTATAAGTTTTGTCATAAAACACGAATAAGACATCAATAAATAAACATACACTAATAAAGATAATTCAAACTAATATAAGTTGCTGCATGAGAAAGAGAAGTATCAGCATCCTAGACAAAACTAATGAAAGGAGAAGACTTCTTTCATCAAGAGGTAGAAAATATAATCCAGCATTTTTTACGTTTGCGGTAACTATGGCAAATGTAAATATATAGTTGAGACATTATATTGGATCTGGTAATTATTTGACGCTCGATCACTGTTGTCGAAAAAAATTTACGCATTTTAGGTAGCGCAGTAATTTCCATAATACTAATAAGACAGTGGAAACATCAACGAATATAGATTAATTCTTATATATATGGGGCATTCTCACAATCTTTTGACTTTCACGTCCCTGAATAATAATTTTTTATTTAATACACTTTTTTGTGTTTTATTTTTTATTTCATATACTGGGGATCATCTCATTGCATGGATTGCATAACAATAGTAACGAGATAAATAAGTTTTGGACGATGTTGGGGGTCCAAACACCTGGAAAATTCCTATACCATCCCGTGTCCCTGAAGCTGATTTTTAAGTTTGGAGTTGTCTGGGTAAAATTGTTTAAAAAAAATAATTCAATGAAATTTTTTTCTGAAACTGGAACTATTGTTTTATATAAATAAGTAGCTAAAAATTAGCCTGCACACATTTTTAGGGTTGTTATTATTTTTTCAAACTCTGTCCCTAGGTTTTAAATTTTTTACCATCCCTCTTCTAAAATTATACAAAAAATCACTTCAGATGCAGCCACAGAATTTTTCTCAAGTTTTATCTCATGCAGAAGTATGCTAGAGTAACAATGTCTAAAATTCTTTGGCAGGAAATTTACTGTAGAATTTAAATCAGGATTTAAATATCAATTTCAAGCATCGTGGCTTTATTGGTAGTCTCACCGTCCGCAAGGTTTATTCCTGCACTTTTCGAGGTAAATTATTTTTTTTTTAATTTAATCCAATGTAAATAACTGTTTCTAAAAATCAATGAACATTTTGTCTACCACTTAGTCTTATCATGATATGCCTAAAATAGGTGGTAATTTTTCCTTGCTATTCCATCATTACCGTTCCTTTTTTCCCCATTTTGTCCCTTTTTTCCCCATTTTGTCCCTTTTTTCCTATGCCATGCGCTCTTTTTACATTACCGTCCCTTATTTAACACCCCTTTAAGACAATGTTATACCAAAATTTTGTACTAAAAATACTACATTGTCATTATTTCTTATTTGAATGTCCTGTGGGTACTATGCAAATTTATTATAAGTAAAAATTTAGAAGAAAATAAAAAGTTATAGTGGTAAAATCGTAAGTAAAATTAAACTGGCAAGTTTAACTTAAACCTCAGTTAAATAATTTTTTTTCGCTGCTGACCATTTTTTTCTTTATTTTGAATCATTGATGCATTCGTCTATCAGATTGAAATGTTATTTTAAAGCAAGATTAATTTCGTCAGATTTTTTTCCCCCAAAGTCAAAAGATTGTGAGAATGCCCCATATAGTGTTTAAATTAAAAGAAAACGCCACTTACATCTTAAGAACAAGCAGGTAAATTACTATACTGATGGGTAGAATAGTGTTATCATGACATAAATTCCAAAGATTTTTGAGATAAATGGCTAAGTAGACAATATGAAAACACTAGATTAGTTTTAACACAATAATTCTAATTGGTAAATAAATCATATCAGATGTAAATTTCCAACTGGGCGAAAAATGTCTGGAGCACGATTCGAACCAGGAATCTCTTGGCTGAAGCCTCCAATGCTCTACCATCTGAGCTATCCCGGACGAATCTGGTGGAACTTTTTTACCCAGCAAATTATGAATCCGCAATTTATGAGTCCTGGCGCGGATATTTTTCGCCCAGTTGGAAATTTACATCTAATATGCAAGCTCTCTATACCGAAGGAATTTTCTCAGATTAAATAATCGGCAACACGAGCACCTGAACGAAGATAGTTTATTCTTCTAGAGGCTTTACTCACACTCGGCAAACACTCTCTTCCACTGTCATACATGATACTTCATTAAAACTTCAACAAACTACCACTTAAAAAAATCCCTCCGTGGATAGCGAAAACACTTTTTTGTTAAATCGCCTATCGATTATAGGTCAAAACTACTCTGATGGGCGAAATTTAACAGATGTCAACCCACAAAATCTTCGCTCCTGACTTGCGCAAGAGAATGTAAATTTTACCGCTTCAAGACAGTGTTGCCAGATGGGCTACTTTTTTAAAATTCAGATTCTTGATTGGCACCATTTTTTTGAAATGATGAAATGTGCCTCATTTAATAACATATTAATTAAGTTGAAAACAAAGCTAATTTTATCGTTTCAAAAAAGTGGTAGCAATCAAGAAATCTGAATTTAAAAAAAGTAGCCCACTGGCAACACTGCTTCATGATATAAAACTTTCTAAAGAGTGTCGTGTTTAAACGGTTTTAAACTACTCAGAGACTTTATTTAGACCCTGATTCGCATCGTAATAATTTTGCTGTAATGAGGTTTCCTAAAACGCGCGAATGGATCAGAATAAAACGTTCCTAATTTTAATACATTGAAATAAGAAATATTCCTGCCTCATTGCCAAATGAATAACAAAGTGAGGTGTTGAAATTATAGACTTTTTAAAAAGTAAAATCGAATAGAATTTTTAAGTCAAAATATAGTAAAATAATTACGGAACAGTTTCTAATAAAGTTAAGATGGTTTAATATTAAAATATGCTATATGCATTTATGTTTACTCTACTATAGCTTCTGAGTTATTTTTCTGGATATTCATCCTTACATTATCGAATTAAAAGTAACCTTATGTGACAGAGGAAAAAATAGTGTCAATTTTTAACTCAGCGCTTCGAAGAATATTAGAAACACTTGAAATTGTGCAGGAAAGAATTAGAATGAATTATTTTCCAGTACTGTGAAATTGTAGATTATGTATAGGAATTTACCTAATGTTGAATGTGTTTTTATGTTGAAGGAAAAGAAAAGTGTTTTCGTGAAAGAATAACATTTTAGGGCAAAATATAGTGAAATAACTACGGTAAAGTTTAATAATAAAGTTAAGATGGTTTAATATTAATGTATGTTATATGCATTTATGTTTACTGAACTACAGCTTCTGCATTATTTTTTTTAATTATTCATCCCTACATTGTCGAATTAAAAATAACCTTATGTGACAGAGAAAAAAAAATATTGTCAATTTTTAACTCAGCTTTTCTAAGAATATTAGAAACACTTGAAATGGTGCAGAAAAAAATTAGAATGAATTATTTTCCAATACTGTAAAATTGTAGATTATTTATAGAAATTTAGATAATATTGAATGTGTTTTTATGTTGAAGGAAAAGAAAAGTTTTTTCTTGAAAAAATAACATTTTTAGGGCAAAATATTGTGAAATAACTATGGTAAAGTTTAATAATAAAGTTAAGTTAATATTAAAGTATGTTATATGCATTTCTGTTTACTCAACTACAGCTTCTGCATTATTTTTCTTGATATTCCTCCTTACATTGTCGAATTAAAAATACCTTTATGTGATAGAGAAAAATCTTGTCAATTTTTAACTCAGCGCTTCGAAAAACATTAGAAATACTTGAAATGGTGCAAGAAAGAAATTAAACAAAAACACAATTTGAAGAAAAAAAAAATATTTCCTACATTGTTTAAGCCCGAGAAGGGACAGATATCAAGTTATTTCATTCAATTAGTTCTACATTTAATGTTAAACTTTTGTAACAAATTAGTTAAGCCAATTGAAGATTAAAAAAATAAAAATGAAATTCATACAATATGATACTTAAAACACCCTATAAAATTAGATTCCGATCAAATGAAAGCAGAATAAATCTTAGACTTCTTCCATTTTTAATTGAAAATATTTGTATTGCAGATTTTGTATTATGTTTATGACAATTGTGCATAAAAGGATAAAATTCATGAAATACAAAACTTAAAAAAAAGTCTAAGATTTATTCCGATTTCATTTGAACAGAATCTAATTTTTTAGGTTGTTTTAAGTATCATATTGTATGAATATTATTTTTGTTTTTTAATCTTCAATTGGTTTAAGGTATCCGCACACCTTCGGAAGTGTTTATTTTTTTTAATTTTTGAAATTTTCTGTTGTTATGCATTTTTTATAAGGACATTTACTTTAAAACTTTGAAAAAAAATATAAAAATCTTAGCAACTACCCAGAAATAATTTTTTTAAGAGAAAAATAGTCAAAATTATGCCAAAAATTATCATTTTCGCAAAACATGATAACTCAAAAATAAAACAATGTATTGACATTTTGTAAATTGCATAACAAACAGAATAATTTTCTCTAGGACTTTATTGACTGTTACATGATAATGACTGAACATGATAAATTATTACATGACTGTACACATTATAATCGCATCTCTATCTCTGATGATATGGCAGTTAAAGTACTAATGTAATGAAAAATTCGCCAAATTTGTGTCAAA
Source organism: Maratus speciosus (assembly GCA_963932465.1). Lineage (NCBI taxonomy): Eukaryota > Metazoa > Arthropoda > Arachnida > Araneae > Salticidae > Maratus > Maratus speciosus. Next base: position 247,770,913 of record OZ010797.1, on the reverse strand, counting down.
TTTGTCATTTATACCAGTGTAACTAAAAAAACTATTTAATATATTATCATGAGTGTAGTCTATTCCCTCAAATGACATTTGTAAAAGAAGTACAAAAAATTTCGTGGCATTTCATGCATAATTTTTTGTTTTAGGATGTTTTGCGCATAGTAAAAATCTGAAAAACTTCATTTTGAGAAAAAGCTAAAAATAACTTTTAGGATAGATATAACATAATGTAAATAGCGTAATAGATGTAATTTTAAACGGCTGTAACTCGGGTTCTATTTTAGATACAGACAAAATTTAAGCAGATTTAGATAGATAAAAGATTCAATTTTAATATTATTGCAAAAATGAAAAATCGATATTTTGATCAAAAATTACGTTTCAAAGATGTTCGGATATCTTAACTAATCTGTTACAAAAATTTAACGTTAAATGTAGAACTAATTGAATGAAATAACTTAATATATGTCCCTTCTCGGGCTTAAACAATGTAGGAAATAAATTTTGTTTTCTTAATTTGTTCTTCAAATTGTGTTTTTGTTTAATATATCAAGATTTTTAATAACTACTGCACTCAGACGAACGCATTTCAAAATTACTAGAGCGTGTCATCATCAGGCTTTGATGTAAGCGGTATTGTATCACAATGTGGGATGCAGTTTACCAATGTGTAATTCAAAATGTTTCACCACTGTAGTAATGCAGGTTGTGGTAGTTTGGACAAAAACTTCCAATCTGAACGCAAAAAATCTATAAGCAAAACATAAAAAATTAACTTCACTTAAATTTAGATATCCTATTTCCCACTCAGGAACGCTATGAATGTAAATGTAAATTGTGTTGAATCCTTACTGATAATATTTAACAATATTATAGCTGTGATACAGCAAAAAATAAAAAATAAAAGTTTTACTTAGATTTTTAAACCTTATTCTCTCCGAAGAGGTGATGGAAACACATCAGAGAATTATTACCTAAGTTTAACTTGGGGTATAAATAGTTCTCATCTCGAAAAAAAAAATTAAGTTATGTAATTCCCCACTTACGTTACCTGCATAAAAATAGTTATCCATTAGAAACTTTTTACTAAAATATAAACTTGACCAAAGCAAAAACTTATTCTGAAAATATCCTTTTTATTTGCTGTATGACACCATATTCACCTTCTTTTCAATTCCTACTATTAGTTCACACTCTCCCTATATTTATTTATTTATTTATGTATCTTGTTCAAATTTTCTATCCTTAATAAAATACTTATTATAAATCCTACCAAGTTGAAATAATTTTTTTAAACTTGTACTGGATGACACTGGATGTTAATACAGTTTTTTCAAATATTAATTCATTAATTAAATTTTAATTAATTTTAGTTTTACAGGGGAGACAAAATGGCGGCCATTGGTTATTGAAGCATTTAATTCATCTTCATATCTATAAGGGGGTTGACCCTGTTGTGTCGCCAATTTGGCGATATATCGTCAAAAGGAACTCCAAATGGCGATATCTCTAACATTTCGCCAAATTCCCATAGATTTCTATTCTAAATCTACTTGCTTATAGAAAATCAATCAATTGAGATATTTTAATGTAACAAAAACTAATATTATCTTAAGGGATTCTATTAAATTTTTAATTAATATTCTAAGTAGGAATTGACTTTAAAAATAAAATTTTTATATTATTTGTTTATTTTTGAAAAAAAAAAAAAAAAAAAAAAAAACTAACTCAACTTAATATTTCACGTGAAAATCTTTCAACTAAAAAGAAATAAATTATTATTACGGCTTTTGAAATTTTTGCAACGATGAAGTAAAAATGTTACATTTTCTGTGAAAAATGTCCGTTGATTTTCAATGAAAAAAAAAACGAAAATTGGAATTATTAAGAAAAATATCTGAATAATGTAAAAACAAAATGGCCCATGTTTTTCTCTGGGTTATAATGCACCCATTTGGAAAGGCATTTTACTATCCGTTTTGACCCTGACGTCAGGAAAACGTTTTCACACTTTAAATTTATAATATCATTAGAATTAGTAAAGAATAAAAAATGAGTTGAATCAGGGACAAAAAGGTGGGAAGAAAAAATGAAAAAGTTATGATCTCCATAGGCTTTTCCATGTTAAATTAACATTGAAAAGTGAAACTGGAAATAAATAAGTATTGCGCTGCCGCGCAGTACTTAAATTTAAAAAAATATTTTCCAGTTCTTCGAAATTGTAGTTTATTTATAAAAATTTAGTTAAAGTTGAATGTGTTTTTATGTTAAAGAAAAAGAAAACTGCTTTTGAGATTTTCATCAAAAATGAATATAATTATGTTGTTGTAAATGCTATAAAAAGTGCAATATGTTGTTGAACAATTTTTGTTTTTAAAAAGTTATGGAAAATGTTTAGCTGAATTGACCGACTTGGCGATATTTGAAAGCTCTGTTTCATTTTATTCAGGGGTGAGATTTCCGACCCTTTGGATAATAGTATAATCTTAGAGAAAGTGTTGTTCTGTTAAATCGCAAAAATGTTCCGATTAAAGAAAATGATATTTTCTCTAAGATTATACTGGTATTCAAAAAGTCGGAACTCTCATCCCTGTTTATTAGATCCAATTAAAAAAATAATGCTGCATTATTATTGCATGATTTTTATTAAACTGCTTTTGTAACATAATATAAAAAGGAGTTTGGAGATATTGTCGGAGGGGATATTGTCAATTCATAATTTGTGGAATTTAAAGAAAAGTACAGGGTGTCCCAAAAGTCTCCGTACAACTTAAAAAATTTATTACAAAAAAAATAATAATATGCCTACAGCAAAAATAATTACAGCAGTACATAGAGTAACTCAAAAAGTTTTTTCAACTGTCTTAGTATGAGATTTTTTTCGTTGCGCGCGACGTTTTCATGCGATGAAGCAGTTCAACAAGTGCGGAACGAGTGCATGAAACTTTTCCTAGGAGCCCTGTAAAATCAATTCGAAAAGCATAGCAAAAGCTTATTGTGTCAAACATAGCAACACACGGAGTGCTTCATAAACGATTACAACTTTCAGCCTACAAAATTCAAATCGGGCAGGCCTTACAAACCGATGATTATGCGAAACGCTTCGAATTTGCAGTTGAAATGCTTCATCTGACGGAAACGTCGCGTGCAACGAAATGATGTTTTGTAGAAGTATACTAAGGTAGTAGAAAAAAACTTTTTGAGTTACTCTATGTACTGTCGTAATTATTTTTGCTGTAGGCCTACTATTGTTTTTGTAATCAATTTTTGAAGTTGTACGGAGACTTTTAGGACTATTTTTTAAATTATGAATTCGCTTTGATATAATTTAAAAAAAAAAGATGCATATATATTGAAACTTTTTACCTAACTTGTAATTATTCATTGCATATTTTTAGTAACTTAGTTTATTTTATACCTCACAGGTTTTCCTTTACTTTTATGTGCCTAAATGGCTTTAAGATAAAGGAAAATGAAATAATTATGACGGTAATCCCCTGAGATGAATAACCTGAACAGAGGCATCTAACAGTAAGTTATTTAACAATTCTTGCAAGAAAAACAGAATATTAATAATGTATTTCCGATAACTCCGAGGGCTCTTCTATTACGTTAATTATTTTTAATTCGTTACACATGTAGTGTGACCCCATTAATGGAAATATTTTATCATTTTCATACAGAAAAATGGGAACGAATTTCGTAACATATTTGAAATTTGTTTTCATGTAATTAACCTTCTAATTCCCATGGTAGAATACGTTGTAAAAATTCTATAGTTACACAAGTTGCGTGAACCCAATTAATGGAAATATTTTATCATTCTAATACAGAAAAATGGAAACAAATTTCGTAACATATTTGGAATTTGTTTTCATGTGATTAACCTTCTAATTCCCATGGTAGAATACGTTCTATAAATTCTATAGTTACACATGTTGTGTGAACCTAATTAATAGAAGTATCTTATAATTTTCATACAGAAAAATGCAAGCGAATTTTGTAACATATTTGGAATTTGTTTCCATGTGATTAAACTTCTAAGTCCCATGGTAGAATACGCTCTAGAAATTCTGTAGTTACACATATTGTGTGTACCCAAATAATGGAAATATCTTATCATTTTCATACAGAAAAACGCAAGCAAATTTCGTAACATATTTGGAATTCGCTTTCATGTGATTATCCTTTTTATTCCCACGGTAGATAACGTTCTAGAAATTCTGTAGTTACACAAGTTGTGTGTACCCAATTAACAAATATCTTATAATTTTCATACAGAAAAATGCAAGCGACTTTCGTAACAAATTTGGAATTTGATTTCATGTGATTAACCTTCTTATTCTCATGGTAGAATACGTTCTAGAAATTATATAGTTACACGAATTGTGTGAACCCAATTAATGGATATATTTTATCATTTTCATGCAGAAAAATGGAAATGAATTTCGTAACATATTTGGAATTTGTTTTCATGTGATTAACCTTCTAATTCGCATTGTAGAATACGGTCTAGATATAGTTACACAAGTTGTGTGAACCCAATTTATGGAAATATCTTATAATTTTAAGACAGAAAAATGCAAGCGAATTTCGTAAAACATTTGGAATTTGTTTTCATGTGATTAAACTTCTAATTCCCATGATAGATTCATGGAACTATTTATAAAGAGGAACTGACATATCCTTAAACTAGTGAAGTTTCAACTGTAACCGCTATCGCAGGAGTTGTTTAACGCCGGTGGAAACTTCCACCAGTAGATTTATATAGAAATTTTCAACTTATTTAAACGACTTATTATTACGAAATTTCAGTCATAAATAACGGTAGAAAGAGATTTTAATTTTTACTGGTATCAGTTTACTTTAGTGGTAACTAGGCTCTGTGTTTCCGCCCTATTGTGACAACCAGAGTAACAAATTGACGGTTTTACAAGGCATACTGACATCGGTAAAAACAAATAGAAATTTTTACAACATATTTCAGAAAAATTTCGGTGAATAAGACTTCTAATTAAGACGAAATTTTCTGTTCAATTTTACTGGTGGGATATTTTTCCTGGCGGTAATCAGAAACTGAAGATCCGAATTTAAAAAAGCAGCCGCCATTTTGTGACAACCTCCTCAGTTACTTCACTCGCAACTGGTAGACAGTACACTATATGTCTCCTCCTATTTATACTTAACTCCATTGGTAGAATACGTTCTAGAAATTCTGCAGTTCAGATAATCTGAATTTGCACCATAAAATTTCATTAATAAATTTCGCCTAATTTAAGTACGGAATGACTGTTATTAAATAAAGAAAATATTGCTATTTTAAGTTTCTGGTGTAAATTTTGAATATCCTAATTAAAAAATCCACTAATTTAAAAACACTGTTTGTAGCACATATGATACCATGCGCATTAGAGTGTTAAAGAAAATTAAATTTTTTATTATTGGAATTTTTAAACTATTATAGCTTCTAACACATCAGACTTTTATTTCATTAAAATGTTATGACTTATTTTATGATTATTTTCTTGAATTGTTTTTTGATAATGAAAGTCAGATGATGCAATCAATAAGAGAAATGATTGTGCAAGAAATTCTGAGTGAAAAGATCTAACGTAAAATAATTAATAAAGTTTTATTAAAATAGTAAAGAGCTTGTAACTAATTATTTAAAAATAAATTATAGACGTTCCTATGAAATTTAATCATCCCCAATAATGGAAAAGTTTTATTATTTGAAAGTGAGAAGTTTTTCTTTTTCAAATTACGAATTTACTTTCAAGAGATGAAAAAAAAAGAGCTAAACTGATTGAAACCTTTAAAATCTTCTCTTTCTCTTTCCTTTTTCATTACATCGTCTGCTTTAATTTATCCTACATCTAAAAAGTACTATCCATTTACTGTCAGATTTTTAAATTATTACAGATAATAGAATCTAACTGATGTAAAATTGAATCCGAGCTGAGACGTCTATTAGTAAATAATTTAACAATATTTTGTGAAGATAGTGCGAAGATTTTGAATAGATTTTGCTAAATCTAACAAGTAGTATATATTTACTACCATATTTTAAAATTATTACAGATAACGGAAACTAGCTCATTTATTATGAATTGAGGTAGATGAATCCGAGCAGAGACGTCTAATAGTAAATAATTTAACAACATTTTGCGAAGATAGTATAAGAGTTGTAATGTATTTCGACAAAAGATTCCTGAATGTGTGAAGGGTAATTAAGACCATTTTGTTACACAAAAGACAAATATTGTTTAATCGAGGAAAATACACGGTGGCCCAAAAGTCCTTGACACATTTTAAAATTCAATATAAAATCAATTAATTGTTGCACAGGAATGTGTTTTGAACTAAAATGTATCACACGATGAAAAGTTTTCTTCAATGAAAGTAACTACACAGTAAAAAAAAACGGTAAAAATTACAGCTGATTTGGCTGTGAATCGCTAAAATACAGCGTTTTATTAACTTCCGTATCGATTTACAGTAAACTGCTGTTATTTCAACAATGGCAAAACCGCCTGGACTGCATTCCAGATGAGATACCTACCTTACAGGCACACTGTCAAGCCAAAGTAGGTTATTATTACCGTTAAGTAGTGTCGTACGAGTGTTAGAGTCGGTGTGAATATGTGCCTATTATGAATTCAAAATGGTGATTTTGGATACTTACATACAATTTTGGATTACATATTTTAAAAAATCAGAGTAAGTTTTATTTTTATGTTTATTCGTATCATTGATTTAATAACTGTATCAAATAGGCAGTTCTCTTATATAATGTAAGATACAAATTTTGTATTTGCGTACATATATATAAACGTTGACTGACAGTAGCTTTGAATCATTTGTATAAGGGTTAAATATTTTGTCTTAAATTATAACAAAAGAGAATATTTCCAATTTACATTTGAAAAAATTATTTTTTTTCTTTTCTTTTTTCCATCATAGGACTTAGTTATTATTTACTTATGTGTCAAAGTACCAGATTAAAAAAAAAAAAAATCAATATTTTTGAGATATGTTTTGCTTTGCTATTATATATTTTTCGCAATTTCATTTTTCCGTTATTTGTATTTTAACATACCTTACTAATCTAAATTATACAATATTTGTTAATTGTCTAAAAGATTTAAGTGCGCTTTTTGTACTAATTTAAATGTTTTTATTTATTTAATGTATTATTATAGTTTATTAAAATTTCAAAAACAATTTTACGACTTATGGTCCAATTTACCGTCGGAGTTATTCACATTTCATAGATGCTAGTTTTTTACGCGCATTTCTTTTCATTTTTTATATGTAATTTTGAAATCATTTATTGTGTGTAAGCTGGATACACTTCTTTATTGATCCATAAAATATTCCAAGAGTATGCTTACTATTGTCGCAGCATTCAAAAGCAGCAGATCGCATTTTGCTTTTGATAATTATCGAACAATAAGAAGTAATTAGCACTAGATGCTGAAATTAGATATTTTGAATGTTCTCAATGTATGTTATATTACGCAGTACATTTGAAATTCACATAAGGAAAATTCTTTACAATGAGTTACAATAGTTTAAAATTTACGATTTATTGCTTTTTTCGGTGTATTTTCCTATTTTATTTATTATTTTGCTTTATGGTGATAAATTTGTATCTTACACATGTATAACAGAATTTATTATATAATAATGTTATTAAAACAATGATATAAGTAGACATAAAGATAACACTTATAGAGCTCTTAGTTTTTAAAAGATGTATATAGTATACAAAAAAAAAAAAAAAAAAATCAAAGTAAACAAACATTGCTGGGCGGGGAGGAAGATGCAATCGTATATCTACAAATAATAATAATAATAATAATAATAAATAAAATAAAATAAATACAAAATGTATATATATGAAAACATATCCCGTTAGAATGTCGCATTCACCTTGAAAACTATATCGAAATAAAATTAAAACTTGCTAAAAAGGTGCATTTAATGTCATAAATATAAAAAGATATTAATAAGATGTTATTACATAATAAAATAGTTTTTATAAACTTCCAATATTTCATGCCTAGCGCTTTCGATCACCTACTGATCGAATAGCGATAGTGATCGAAAGCGCTCGGCACGAAATCTTGGAGATTTTTAAGTTTTTAAAAACTGTTTTATTATGTAACAACATCTTATTAACATCTTTTTATATTTGTGACATTAAATGCACCTTTTTAGCAATTTTTAATTTTATTTCGATATAAAATAAATAATAATAAAGGCTAAGAAATTACTGTTATCTTGTTAAAAGTGCTGTAAAATTAACAGCAAAATATGCTGAAAAAATACAATTTTTTGTAAAATCTAAAAAACAAAATTACTGTAAAATTAAATGTAAAAGTGCTGTAAATTTACAAGTTTGCTGTTTACCCGTGGAAAACAAAATTGCTGTAAATTGACAGCAAAATTTGCTGGCACCCATACTGCCATCATTTTTTGCTGTAAAGATACAGTGATTTTTTTTACAGTGTAGTTCCAGACATCGATAAGAGATGGCGACATTTGTCCATATGTTTGATTTTAAACATGTGTTTTTTTCTGATTACCAGATTAGTTTTGATGCTGTGACACAGAAATGACGACTCCCAGTGGAAAAGCTAATTGCATAGATTGGTACTTCGAAAACAAATCGAAATCAATCAGAAAAACGCATTTTTGAAACCAAATATACAGACAATTCGCGCCATGTATGATCGAAGTTTGGAACTATTTTTTTATTCGCTTGAAGAAAACTTTTTATCGTGAGAAGCATTTTAGTCCAAACCGCACTCCTGTAGGAAAATTACTTGATTTTATATTTAATTGGAAAAGGTGTCATGGACTTTTGGGATACCTTGTATTATAAAACCACTAAGGAAATCATATAATACCACTTACCCGTTATACGCACGATTGGAAAATTTGTCATTTGTTTTTAGTAACACCAGAACGAAGTATTTTCAAAATTTATAGAAGCATTTGAAAAAATCAATGTTGCCATTGATGTCACTGATATTTTGAAACATTTACGAGTAGTCTTTACAGTGGGCTAATTAGTTTCAAACACGGCACATATGCTTTCGTGATGCATGTTTTACAAACAAAATACTAAATTAAAAACATTAACATTAAAATTATTTTGCTCTTCCTGCATGTATAAATTCAATTACGCAGCTTAAATGTTGAATAGAGAATTGGTACCGTTCTACATTGTACAGAAAATCTGTAGTACTACTAGAAAATATCTAGGCAACCTAGATTCCATGAACTTTTCTAGTAACCAATGCAGCTTCTTCTTAAGGGTGTTCTCAAATCCAAAAGGGCAACTTTCTGATATAAGTTTTAATTTATTTTTGTTTTTGTTTGAAAATGCATGAAACTAGCTGGTGTTGTTGATCAGAAACTATGTCATCGAGCTGTTTTTTTTTTCATTTTTTTTACAAAGGCAATAGATCTTTCAGAAAAGAGTGTCAAAGTAGGCGTTTTGAACCGAATTTCCGCGCGCAGGAAGAAAAAGCAATCAAGAGCGGGCAAAAAACGCGTTTGCCACATGATCCAAAACGCTTCTAACTCAATAGGTAATTGATTGATCAAAAAATGAAAAAAAAAACAGTTCAATTGCAAATCGCTTCCATGACCAGACTTTCCAATTTTATATCTTTCCGTTAAAAAATGAATCTGTAATTGTGTAAAAATGTTTTGCACTTGTTGAGCAGAGCTGTTAAGAACAGCCTTAATTAACATTACTGCATTTAACTTAGTAAACAGCACATAGCCTTCCTTAGTGAATGTACAAAGAAATCGTTAGTAGCCATTAGAGGTGCTTTTTTAGTATGTATACTTAAAAATGGTTAGTAGTATTACAGATACTTTTCTTGTATCTTCACTAAGAAATTGTGAATAAAAAGTGAAAAAGACGCTAGTGGCGCCATCTTTGGAGAATTTCGGAAGCACACAGATTTATTTGCGAGGGAGATTCATGTTGTTGTTTTCCTCTGCAGAGAATAGAACTCACTATCTCGGCTGTGGGAACCGAACAGTCTACATACCTTGCTACTGGGGCCGTGTTTGTAAACCATTTTAAATGCGAGTAATCGGTGATGAAGCTGATTCTGCTGTGTGTTGATATTTTTATAGGACTGGGCGTAAATTTATTGATGCTATTGTAATTCCTCCAAATTCTAATCAACAAGCTTAATTTTTAGTAGGGTTTTTCGATGGTTAATGAATGATTAGAAAATGTCTTGATTAATGTAATTCTTTTCTGGAATTTCCTCTGCTTAATGAATAGTTTGAATATTTTCTGAATTATATGTTGCAGAGAAATAAATAATTTCGAAGTGTATTTTAGGTAAATTGCAGGTAAATTTGATTTCAGTTGGGGGTTAAGATTTCATGACAGATTTTAATGACAGAAAAGTACGCATGCGCAATAAGCATTCAGTTACAGGTCTTTCCTTTTGTAATATTAATATCGGTGATTGTTTACAGGTGATTATATAGTAACTGCTATAATAGCTGTAATGATACTAAGTATTGTTTGGTAAAATCACATACTTTTTCTTACAATGTAAGAACCTATATTCCGGTTTGAGAAAAGAGATTAATAACTATAAAACTACTCGAAAAGGGTTATGAAAACTTCTAGAAACATGATAAACTTTGCTTTTTAAAAATCTATTGCTTTTTGTGTTTTCCAAAAATAAAGAACTCTTTTCAGAACCGTGGGTAATTTGGAAATGTTTATTGTGTAATTTGACTCGTGGTTATAAAACATCTTTGTTGTACTAGAAACATTTATTACTTTTTACAGTGTAGACATCTTAAATATATTCCATTATTGTAAATATTTTATCATTTAAAAACATCAAAAGCAACTAGAAATTTCAACACTATATAAATTTATTTTTTATCTGATGAAAACAAACATGATACACAATTGTTGTGATGTTTAGACAAAATATTATCATTTCTGCTGATTCAGAACATTACATAATTTTACTTAAATATTAATAATTTGTTTCTTTCCTTGTATTTTTTTAAATTGTTTTTGGATAATGGATGCCAGATGAAATCAGTATTAAGCGAATCGATTTTTTATGTAAATATTGGCAAAGACATCTAACAGTATATAATAAAACAAGGTTTTACTATAACCGTACACCATTTATGAGGAATTTACTATAAATATGTCATTTACACATAAAAGAATAATAAGTTCTCGCACGAAAAGTTACTCTACCCCATGATCACAAATGTTTATCAAACGAAATTAAGAAATAAAAGTATTTTTTAGACTATTTAAGGCTGGAGTAGCACAGTTGAAGTTTATTCCAACAGAGCGAAAAATGTCCAGACTAGGGATCGAACCTGGATACTTGGCGTGCCGTGCCAATGCCTTACCTGTTAGGCTATCCGGACCGATACCTGGTCGATATAATTCACTCTTATTAGTTGGACTATGTCGACCAGCTATCGGTCCGGATAGCCTAACAGGTAAGGCATTGGCACGGCACGCCAAGTATCCAGGTTCGATCCCTGGTCTGGACATTTTTCGCTCTGTTGGAATAAACTTCAACTGTGCTACCTCAGCCTTAAATAGGATTTAATCCAGTTGGAAAAAATATTCGTACCCTTCATTATTTTTTAGACTTTAGGAATTTGCACTGCAAACCCATTAATAGTTATTGATATTATATTTACGTACAGATTTTATTATTTGAAAACAACAAGAAGTTTTCTGCAAAATATGAAATTATTTTTATCTGATTTTTTAAAAGGTATATGTAATTTGAAATGTTTAGAAAAAATATCCTTTTGCTTGATTTATTTTTATTATGTTTCAGCTCTCTTCCATTCTTTTTATCTTTATAAATTGTTTTTAGATAATGGATGTTAGATGAAATAAATATTAAACGAATCGATTTTGTATGTAAATATTGGCAAAGACATCTAACAGTAAATAATATAACAAAGTTTTACTATAACAGTAGGCCATTTATGAGGGATTTGTGGTAATTTGTCATTTATCCACAAAGGAATAAAAAGGTCTCGTGCGAACAGTTACTCTATTCTATTAATATAACTGTTTTATCAATCAAAATTATGAAGTAAAATTATTTTTTTAGCATTTACGAATTTGCATTCAAATGATCTTTTAAAAAGCATGCTGATTCGAAGTTTAAAATATTCCATTAATGTAAACCTTTCATCATTTGTAAACAACAAAATCAACAAAAAGTTTTCTACGCAATCTGAATTTATTTTAAACTGATTTAAAAAAAAAAAAAAATACACGGATTGAAATGTTTAGACACAATTTAATCATTTTTCACGATTCAGAATCTTTTTCTTAAATGTTTCAACTTTTTTTTGTAACTTCTTTTACCTTTTTGAAATATTTTTAGATAATTGATGCCAGATGAAATAAGTACTAAGTGTATGGATTTTGCATGTAAATATTGCCAAATACATTTAAAGTAAATAATATAACAAGGTTCTATTATAACTGTTGTTCATTTATGAGGAATTTACGATAAATGAGTTATTAATAAATAATGGAATAAAAAAGTCTCATACGAACATTTACTTTACCCTATTAATGTAACTGTTTTATCAAGTGAAATTAAGATATGCAATTATTTTCTAGCATTTAAGAGTTTGCATTCAAATAATCTTTAACAATGCCGTACTGATCCAACGTTATGATCTAATTTTGTTGCTACACAGCTTAGAATAATGTAGTTTCTTAAAGATGGGAAGCAACATTTTTTCTCTCTTCGTTTTCTGTGATTGTTTTTAGATAATGGAAGCGAGATAAGTTAATTGTGAATTGATTCGATTGAATAAGTAGATCTGAGTAGGTGCATTTAATAATGAGTAATTTAGAAACTATTGCTAATATAGCGGCACATATGTAATGGATTTTCGATAAATAAATAAATAATTTCTGTTTAAAAAAAATAGTATCTTAGATACATTTAATCTGTTCCTATTAATGTACAGGTTTTATAAAAGGAGGCCATGGAATAAAACTTATAATACTACCAACTTTGAATTTGTTTTCAAATGTCTTTAAAATAAAGGAATATTGATAAAGAGATTTAAAGTAATCTTCTTTTACATTTTTTTTATTATTCAGTGTAGGAAACGTTGTTCTCGTAAATAAATATACAACAAGTCTTTTTGTCGTTTTATGTTCTTTAACTGATTTTAGATATTAGAAGCTAATTAAGTTAAATATGAATTGAATCGATTTAATAAGTGCATCTGGGCAGAGACATCTAATAATGAGCAATTTAAAAACATTTTGCTAATATAGCGGAACACATGGAACGAATTTTCGATAAGCGAAACATTTAAGTTTTTTTTTTAAAGGAGATTATCTTACATACATTTAATCTGCCTCTATTAATGTAGAGGATTTATCAAAGGAAGCCATGAAATAAAACTTATGATATTACCAACTTTCAATTTGCTTTTAAATGTGTAAAAAAATAAGGAATATTGATTAAAACTTTTAAAATAATCATCCTGTGCGTTTTAGTCACTCTGTGTAGAAAAAATGCAGTTACACATAAATGGGTAACACATCTTTGTATCGTTTTATTTTCTTCAATTGTTTTTTGATAATGAGAGCTAGATAAGTTAATTGTGAATGGAAGCGATTGAGGAAGTACATCTGGGGAGAGACATCTAACATCAAGTATTTAAAAAACAGTTTTTTTTTAATATAGCGAACACATGCAATGAATTTTCGATAAATGAATTTTCATGTTTGAAAACAAATATTACACACATTTAATCTGCATTGTTAATGTCGAGGTTTTATAAAAGGAAGGAATTAAATAAAATTTAAAATTTTATAAACGCTGAATCTTCCTCCATTTTTTTTTAAACGGCATAATGGTTCAAATTTTAAAATTAACGTTATTTTGCTGTTACTCATTACGCTGCGTAGAAAAAAAATTGCATCTCTTAATATGTGTAACAATTCTTTTAGTCGTTCAATTTTCAGTAATCGTTTTTAGATAATAGAGACTACATAAAATAATTGCGAAATGAGTCGATTTAGTAAGTGTATCTGGAAATAATTGGTATTTTAAAAAGCTTTTGCCACGATAGCAAAATATTTGTAATGACATTGCGATAAATGAGTCAGTCATGTATAAAAGAATATAATTTATCTTGCGAAATTTAATGTATCCAAAAATATTTAATCATTTCAAGGCAACAATGGGAAAAAGGTTAAAAAAAATGGTGTAAATGCAGTGTTTCTTTTTCAGAACAGTATATAATTTAAAGACGTTTTATATTAACAGGAGATAATGTACTTATGCACAAAATTATACGCAAGGTCTCGTACGAACATTTACATAGTATTAATGTAATTCTTTTATTAAGAAATTAACAACAGTAATTACTTTTTATCGTTTTGGAATTTCATTCAAATGATCTTTAATAAAGGTATACTGATTTAATGATATATTCTGCTTTTTGTTATGCCACTACTTAGAATAACTTAGTTTCTCAAGGATCGGAAAGAAGTTATTGTCTCTCTTTGTTTTCTGCAAGATAATGAAAAATAGAAAAGTTAATAGTAAACTGAATCGATTGAGTTAGTACAGCTGGGCACAGACATCTAATAATAAGTATTTAAAAACTTTTTCAAATATATCGGAACACATGTAATGAATTTTCGATAAATGAATCATTTATGTAAAAAAAAGGAAGAAGAAGAAGAAGTCTCTTGCATACATTTAATCTGCATTGTTAATGTAATTGTATTATCAGAGAAGGACATGCAATAAACTATAATATTACCAACTTTGAATTTGCTTTAAAATACCTTTAAGGGACCTTCTACATTAGGTGAAAAAAAAAGCACTTTTTTATGATTTTTTTGTAAGAAAACTGTATGATGGATCTTTTTGAAATTTTAACAGTTTATTTTACATATCTTAAGGTATACACAATAATTTTTTTTGTTAGATTTTGTTGCTTCAACTATAAGTTATAAACAAATATGTTCAACCACATTTTTTGACACGGTGACAAGATTTAAAAAAAACTACACAATGGATTGTTTTTTTTTTTTTTTTTTTTTTTTTTTTTTTTTTTTAATTAAAGCTTATTTAACTGCCTTCGATATGAATTTACTAAAATTATTTAAAAAAAGTTATTAACAAAAAGAAACGAATTTTTAATTTTTTTTTAAAGCAGCCATTACAAAACTTTTTTAAATAAATTTATCGGTTCCTTTAATTTAACTAGAAGCTATACTCACGAAGTTTACGAAAAAAAATTTGTTTTGTTTTTCAGATAACTCTATACTGTGCTATCATGCCCACCGTCCAGAGGAAATTTTCCAAAGCAGTTGAACATATTTGTTTATAACTTAGAGTAGAAGAAACAAAATCTAATACAAAAATTCTTGTGTATACCTTAAGATATGTTCAATAAACTGTTAAAATTTCAAAAAGATCCATTTTGCAGTTTTCTTACAAAAAATCTTAAAAAAGAGCTTTTTTTTGTCTCCTAATGTAGAAGATCCCCTTCAAGAGAAATAAACGGTCAAGTGCGTGTATTACTTGCGCTTAGAGGGTTCCGTATAATAAATATATTAATTGTTAACTGTATTATTAAAAAATGTCGTTGCTATAAGAATAATAAGTCTATGTAAAAAAAAACTGTACAATGGAGGGTTGGGTATATAGCTGTATATACTAGAAAATATGAATGGATAAATCATAAAAGTTTAAAGAAACATGAAGCCTAAATAATATCAAATATTGCTATTCCGTATATATATATATTTTAATGTTATCCTAATCTGTTTATGATGAATTTAATTCGGTACTAATAGTCTAAGAGCTAGCAACGTTTTCGTCACCGGATTTTATCATGGGTCATTTTTTTATATGTTCTTCCCTTTTATGGTGCAGTACGTTTACAACCGGTCTGGCAGTCGGGAGACGTTGCGTTTACCTGTTGAAGAAGGGGTTATGCAGGTCAAAAAACTTCAAAATTACGTCATTTTATCAAGGCTCATTTTTTTATATGTTCTTCCCTTTTGTGATGTAGTACGTTTGCAACCGGTCTGGCAGTCCGGAGACGTTGCGTTTACCAGTGGCAGAAGGGGTTATGCAGGTCAAAAAACTTCAAAATTACGTCATTTTATCAATGCTCATTTTTTTATATATTCTTACCTTTTATGATGTAGTACGTTTGCAACCGGTCTGGCAGTCCGGAGGCGTTGCGTTTACCAGTAGCAGGAGGTGTTATACAAGTAAAAAAAACATAAAAATAACAAACAAAAATCCTGCTAAAATGACGTAACATTTGTTTATACTAACTATTTGTGATATTAATCCATTATTGCCAGAAGTTACCAATATCGCTAAGATCCTGCCAGATCCACATTTATAGATAACTTATTACTCTTTGGCTATCAGACGATATATAATTAATTTGCAAGACATAATTTCGATTGCAAAGTTAATGCCAGACAGCATTAAATATGGCAACCGAAGTGCCTGTTTCAAGAGTGGTTTATAGTTAAAAAATTATAAGTTATCTTTACGTCATTTTATCAAACTTAAAAATTACAAGATATTACTCTTTGGCTAACAGAGAGCCTATAATTAATTTGCCAGAGACGAATTTGGTTGCAAAGTTAATGCCAGACGGCTTTAAATATGGCAACCGAAGTGAATGTTTCAAGAGTAGTTTATAGTTTTAAAATTATAAGTCATCTTTACTTCATTTTATCAAGCATAAAAATTAAAAGCTATTAATCTTTGGCTATCAGACAACATATAACTAATTTGCCAGACGCAAATTTGGTTGCAAAGTTAATGCCAGACGGCTTTAAATATGGCGACAGAAGTGCCTGTTTCAAGAGTGGTTTATAGTTGAAAAATTTTAAGTCATCTTTACGTCATTTTATCAATCATAAAAATTACAAGATATTACACTTTGGATAGCAGAAAATCTATAATTAATTTGCCAGATACAAATTCGGTTGCAAAGTTAATGCCAGACAACTTTAAATATGGCAACCGAAGGGGTTGTTTCAAGATTGGTTTATAGTAGAAAATTATAAGTCATCTTTACTTCATTTTATCAAGCATAAAAATTACAAGATATTACTCTTTGGCTAGCAGACAACCTATAATGAATTTGCCAGACACAAATTCGGTTGCAAAGTTAATGCCAGACGGCTTTAAATATGGCAACGAAAGTGCCTGTTTCAAGAGTGGTTTATAGTTTAAAAATTATAAGTCATCTTTACGTCATTTTATCAAGCTTAAAAATTAATCGATATTACTCGTTGGCTAGCAGACAACCTACAATTAATTTGCCAGACACAAATTCGGTTGCAAAGTTAATGCCAGACGGCTTTAAATATGGCAACCGAAGTGCCTGTTTCAAGAGCGGTTTATAGTTTAAAAATTATAATTCATCTTTACGTCATTTTATCAAGCTTAAAAATTATAAGATATTACTCTTTGGCTATAAGACAACCTATAATTAATTTGCCAGACACAAATTCGGTAGCAAAGTTAATGCCAGACGGCTTTAAATATGGCAACCGAAGTGCCTGTTTCAAGAGGGGTTTATAGTTTAAAAATTATAAGTTATCTTTACGTCATTTTATCAAGCTTAAAAATTACACGATATTACACTTTCGCTAGCAGACAACCTATAATTAATTTGCCAGACACAAATTCGGTAGCAAAGTTAATGCCTGACGGCTTTAAATATGCAACGAATGTGCATGTTTCAAGAGTGGTTCATAGTTTAAAAATTATAAGTCATCTTTACGTCATTTTATCAAGCAAAAAATTACAAGATATTACTCTTTGGCTAGCAGACTACCTATAATTAATTTGCCAGACACAAATTCGGTTGCAAAGTTAATGCCAGACGGCATTAAATATGGCAACCGAAGTGCCTGTTTTAAGAGTGGTTTATTGTTTAAAATTAAGCGTTGACTGTCATTAAATGAAGCCAAATCCCTACAGAAGATACAATATCTTGAAACAGGCTTTTCGTTGCTATATTTAAAGCCGTCTGGCATTAAATTTGCAACCGAATTTGTGTCTGGCAAATTAATTATAGGTTGTCTGCTAGCCAAACAGTATATCTTGTAATTCTTATGCTTGATAAAATGACGTAAAGATGACTTATAATTTTTAAACTATAAACCATTCTTGAAACAGGCACATCGGTTGCCATATTTAATGCCGTCTGGCATTAACTTTGCAACCGAATTTGTGTCTGGCAAATTAATTATATGTCGTCTGATAGGCAAAGATTAATATCGTGTAACTTTTATGCTTGATGAAATGACGTAAAGATGACTTATAATTTTTAAACTATAAACCACTTTTGAAACAGGCCCTCGGTTGCCATATTCAAAGCCGTCTGGCATTAACTTTGCAACCGAATTTGTGCCTGGCAAATTAATTATAGGTTGTATGCTAGCCAAAGAGTAATATCGATTAATTTTTATGCTTGATAAAATGACGTAAAGATGACTTATAATTTTTTAACTATAAATCACTCTTGAAACAGGCCCTTCGGTTGCCATAATTAATGCCGTCTGGTATTGACTTTGCAACCGAAATTATGTCTTGCAAATTAATTATAGATCGTCTGATAGCCAAAGAGTAACAAGTTATCTATAAATGTGGATCTGGCAATAATAGATTAATATCACAAATAGTTAGTATAAACAAATGTTACATCATTTTAGCAGGATTTTTGTTTGTAATTTTGAAGTTTTTTGACCTGCGTAACCCCTTCTGCCACAGGTAAAAGCAACGTCTCCGGACTGCCAGACCGGTTGCAAACGTACTACACCATAAAAGGGAAGAACATATAAAAAAATTAGCCTTGATAAAATGACGTAATTTTGAAGTTTTTTGACCTGCATAACCCCTTCTGCCACACGTAAACGCAACGTCTCCAGACTGTCAGACCGGTTGAAAACGTACTACACCGTAAAAGGGAAGAACATATAAAAATATGAGCCTTGATAAAATGACGCAATTTTGAAGGGTTTTGATCTGCATAACCCCTTCTGCCACAGGTAAATGCAACGTCTCCGGACTGCCAGACCGGTTGCAAACGTACTACACCATAAAAGGGAAGAACATGTAAAAAAATGAACCTTGATAAAATGACGTAATTTTGAAGTTTTTTGACCTGCATAACCCCTTCTGCCACTGGTAAACGCAACGTCTCCCGACTGCCAGACCGGTTGAAAACGTACTACACCATAAAAGGGAAGAACATATAAAAAAATGAGCCTTGATAAAATGACGTGTTTTTTGACGTTGCTAGCTCTTAGATTATAACAATAAAAGTAGCGCATATATAAACTTCATTTGGCATTTCATAACACTAAGTTCAGCGTCGTAATAACCTTTTCATTTTTCAGTGTAGCTAAATCAAAACACTTGTTCGAAGTTTTAACTTGTCATTGTGTTAAGCACGCTTCGAAACTGAGGTCTCAAATTTGCAAGCAAACAAGTCGCGAATCCATTGTATTTGTGTGATTAATTCTAATTAAATTAGTCTATTTTTAACAATTTGACTTTTATTGCTGATAAACTGGCTACTGGGGATTACATTACACAAAGATACATTAAATGCTGATATCAAGGCTTTAAAAGTCGATGGAACGCGTTTAATTTTCTTTAAACGTTTTTAGATAATTGAGACTACATAAAATAATTGCGAAATAAGTCGATTCTGTAAGTAAATCTGGATAGAGATATTTAATATTAAGTATTTAAAAAAGATTTTGCTGTAATAACAGAATATTTATGATGAAATTTCGATAAAGGAATCATTTATGTATGAAAGAATATATGTTATCTTACGAAATTTAATCTATTAAGTTAATGCAAATATTTTATCATTTAAAATAAAACAAAAGAAAAAACTTTTTTTGTAAAAGAACGTATGCGTACATTTGTAGTGTTTTTTCATCAAAACAGTAAATGATTTAATGAAGTTTTATATTAACAGTAGTTAATATATGGTTGGCTCACTTATGAACAATGTTATGTGATATATAAGATGTCTTACGAACGTTTACACTATATTAAATCATTTAGTAAGAAAATAAGAAATACAATTAATTTTTAGCATTTAGGAATTTTCATTGAAATTATCTTTAAAAAACCATACTGATTAAAAGATATATTCTAATTACCCGACTGAAAAGAAGGGTTATGTGTTTCACGTGTATCTGTGTATATGGATTTATTTATACCCTCAAAACATCCCAACGGCTGGAAGGATTTTAATGAGGTCTCTATCAATTTGTCTTAACGGTCCGATAATTATAGGCTAGGTTTTATTTTTATAAATTAAAAATGGCGGCCGTAAAATACAAAATGGCGGTAGAGACAAAAACAAAATTACGCACCCTATTGAGTGGCATATCATTGGATAGGTCTTTCAAAATGAAGAAGATGTTTCAATAACTATTTTACAGTCAGAAGCTCCGTTAAAATATTATACAACGTGGAAGTTGTGTATGTAGGATCTCTAGCTTTACTGCAACTCTAACCTTCATAAACATTTATAGACTTCATCAAAACAGTGTTTATAGATAGTAACTAACAATTAAACACAACTTAAAAGTCATCAATACAAGAGATAAAAAAATAGTTAAGTAATATAAACAGGTAATATAAAAAAAAATATTTTAAGTCAATTTCTACTTAGGTCAATAAGAGAATTTTTTTTCACCCAATCTTCTTTCCTCTTGAGTGGCGCTTAAAATACCTTGATCAAAAAGAGCGCTCCCCCGGTCTTAAAATATCTTGATGAAGAAGAGGCTCTCTCGATTTTTGAAAATTAATCAATTTAATTTAATTAACGAATTAATATTTGAAAAAAACTGGGTTAACATCAAGTGTCACCCACTGCAAGTTAAAAAAAAATATTTGCGATTCATTGGATGAATAATAAGTATTTTATTAACGATTGAAAGTTTGAACAAGATATATATAATGAGAGTTTGAGCTAATAGTAGGTATTGAAAAAAATAGTTTCACATTGATGAGAAATAATTAATTAGTTCTCTTTCTACGCAGTCGGGTTTTTTTATTTTTTAAATTTAATTGTTTATTTTCGTTTTCGGAAAGATGGGTAACAAGTTCATTTCTCTCTTTGTTTTCTGTAATTGTTTTTAGATACTGGAAGCTAGATAACATAATACCGAATTGAATCGTTAGACTAAGTACATCTGACCAGAGACATTTGATAATAAATAATTAAAAATCTTTTGCTAAAATAATGAATCACATGTAATGAATTTTCGAAAATTGAATAATTTATGTTTGAAACAAATAAAAGAGGTATTTTACATATATGTAGTATGCTCCACTAATATATAGTTTTTATCAAAGTAGGTAATGAAATAAAATTTATAATATTACCAACTTTTAATTTCCTTTCAAATAACTTAATTTGAAAAAAGATAAAAGATAAAAGAAGAGAAATATTGATTAAAACTTTTAAAGCAATCCTATTTTGCTTTTTTCATTACTCTGTGCAGACATATATAGTTTCTCATAAATGTTTAAGGGGGCTCATGGCTTGATCTATAACGAAAAACATGTAAACAGAGCTCTCTTGCTTCGAGGCCATATGAAAACAGAAGTATTCAATGTAAATAATTTAAACTTTCTGATATTTTTAAGGTATGTTTGAAGTCTTATAAAATTATAAAATGAAGTACTTGAATGTAATAAAACAAAAAAAAATTAGCAAAGTTTATGTAACACAATTTTCGGGAAAAAATTTAGGTGTCATATCACCATCCGTAAGATATCTTAACGTTAAATTGACATAAGAACCTAATTTTTGCTTTACAATGATAAGGAAACTTTACTCTATAGATTGAATTAAGTATATAACTGTCACTCAAAGGAAACCTTATTAAAAAACCTCTCAAATTTGAAAATTTAAAAAAAACTAAAAAATACAATTTTTTTCTCATTAAAAATTCTCAAAATATTAAACTATCTAAAATATATGAATTCATTCTATAGATAATGATGTTATATGCATGCAAAAATATTTTTAAGCCATTTCATCAAATAGATTTTTTTTTTTTAATCTTACGGATAGATGTAAAAAATCAAGTTTTGAGAAAACGCGACTTAAAGATGTGTGGTAAATGGGTGCGGATTTGAAAGTGACTGTTACATAAATGCTTATAACTGCGTTAAAAATGCAAATATTTGTATGCGGTTTTTGCAATGTGTTCAGAATTAATTAAGTAATCAAAATAGATACTAAAAGAAAAATCGATTTTTTAAATTCTTTTAAGCCCTGAGCCTACTTAACAAGAGATTTGTCGTTTTATATTTTCTTTAATTGTTTTTATATGATAGGATTTAGATAATTAAAATGTGAATCAAATCCATTAAGTAAGTACATCTGGGCAGAGATATCTAATAATAAGCAATTTAAAAGCTTTTCTAATACAAAGGAACACTTGCAATGAATTTTCGATAAATCAGTAATACATGTTAAAAAAAAGAAGTATCTTACAAGAATTTAATCTGCTGCTATTAGAGTTTTTTATAAAAGGAGGACACGAAATAACGGTTATAATATTACGAACTTTCAATTTGCTTGCAAATATCTTTAACAAAATAAAAGAATATTGATTAAAACTTTTGAAATAATTCTCTTGTGCTTTTTTCGTTACTCTATGTAGAAAAACATAGTTTCTCATAAATGTGTAACAAGTCTTTATGTCGGTTTATATTCTTTAATTGCTTTTAGATAATGGAAGCTAGATAACATAATTGTGAACTGAATCGATTGAGGAAGTATATCTGGGCAGAGACATCTAATAATAAGTAATTAAAACATTTTTTCTTTAATCTTTTTTTTAAATAATGGAGGCTACATAAAATAATTGTGAACTGAATCCACTGAGTATGTAAATCTGAGGAGGGACATTTAATAGTTTGTATTTTAGAAAGCTTTTAAGACGATAACAGAACACATGTAATGAATTTTCGATTCATGAATCAATTATGTATGAAAGAATATGAATTATTTTATAACATTTAGTCTATCCAGTTAAAGCAAATATTTTATCATTATGAAGACAAAAAGGAAAAAAAATCTAAAGAAGGTATGCGTATACTGTTAGTGGTTTTTTTTTTTTAATTCAATAAATAATTTAATGAAGTTTTTATTTAACAGTAGATAATACACTGGCGTCCAAAAATAAGGACCAGTCACAAAATGCTAATTTTTAAGTAAGCGAATACTCAAAAGGAAATGATATAATTCAAATAATTACTATGCCTACAGCACAGCTAGTCCATATAGCATCTCATTCATGACATAGTAGGTCACAAGTGTCACAGTCACTACGGTGAAACAAAAAATAGGAAATTCCACACGTCTCATTATGAGTCTCAAATGATCACTATATGTGACTCCACTCAGACGTCAATGTGACTGCTGCTTTGTGACGAGTCACCAGGTGACTTTACAATGTAGTTACATTATCACTCTTATGTGTCTGTCATTTTTTAGCTCAATTTCAAAGTCATCATGAACGTTGTATTATGATAAGTCACCAAATAATATCACATTATAGTCACATGGTGACTTTTCACAAAAGAGCACACTGGTGACTTCACAGTAGTCTCTCTGTCACCTGAAAGTCATCATATGACTTTAATGTGCCATTATTTGGTAACTTAAAACAATGCAGGGATCACAATGACTTTGAAATTGAGTCTGCAGATAACGCTCACATGAGAGTCACAAAGTAACTACATTGTAAAGTCACATGGTGACTCGTTACAAATCATCAGTCACAGTGACTTCTCAGTGGAGTCACATATAGTGATCATTTGAGATTCATAATGAGATGTATGGAATTACCTTTTTTTTTTTGCTTCACCGTAGTGACTGTGACACTAGTGACCAGGTGTGACATGAATGAGATGTTATATGGACTAGCTGTGCTGTAGTGATAGTAATTATTTGAATTATATTATTTCCTTTTGAGTATTCGTGTACTTGTAAATGAGCATTTTGTGAATGGTCCTTAATTATGGACACCAGTGTATATAGGGAATTTACCATATGCGAGACATTTATGCATAAAGTTTAATATAAGGTCTCGTACAAACATTTACACAGTATTAATGTAATTATTTTATTAAAATATTAAGAAATACAATCTCTGTTTGGCATTAAGGAATTTGCATTAAAATGATCTTACAGAACGCATACTGATTAAAAGTTATGTTCTACATTTTGTTATTTAGAATAACTTACTTTCTGAAAGATGGGAAACACATTATTTTCTCTCTTTGTTTACTGCAATTGTTTTTAGATAATGGACGCTAGATAAATTAATATACCAAAATTGAATGGATTGAGTTAGTACAGTTGGGTAGAGGCATCTAATAATAAGTAATTTAAAAACTTTTATTAATATAGCGGAACACATGTAATGGATTTTCGATAAGTGAATCTCATAAAAAAATAAGAAAAGAAAGAAGAATATGTCTTTTCCATGCATTTGAACTGCCTTATTAATCTAAATCTTTTATCAAAGAATGTTATAA
The DNA here is from genome assembly GCA_963932465.1 of Maratus speciosus. NCBI lineage: Eukaryota > Metazoa > Arthropoda > Arachnida > Araneae > Salticidae > Maratus > Maratus speciosus. The sequence continues at coordinate 247,746,269 of OZ010797.1, read as the reverse complement.
ACTTATAATATTACCAATTTTGAATTAGCTTCCAAATTATCTTTTATAAAGTAAGAGGAACATTGATTAAAACTTTTAAAGTTATCCCTTGTCCTTTTTTTTCATTAATGTGTGTAGAAAAACGCAGTTTCTCATAAGTGTGTAACAAGTCTTTATGCCATTTTATTTTCTTTAACTGATTTTAGATAATGGGAGCTAATTAAGTTAACTGTGAGTTGAATCGATTGCGTAAGTGCATCTGGGCACAGACATCTAAGAATGAATCATTTAAAAGAGTCTGCTAATATAGCTGAACACATGTAATGAAATTTCGATAAATGAATCATTTATGTTTAAAAAAAAAGAAATGAAAAACACCTTACATAAGTTTAATCTGCCCCTATTAATTAGAGATTTTAGCAAAAGATGGCATGAAATAAAACTTATCATATTAACCAGCTTTGAGTTTTCTTTCGAATATATTTAAGAAAAGGAATATTGATTAAAACATATAAAGTAATCCCCCTTTTTTTTTCATTACGCTGCGTAAAAAACGCAGTTTTTCGTAAATATGTAACAAGTCTTCGTGTCGTTTTATTTTTTTACCGAATTTTAGATAATGCATGCTAAATAAGTTAACTGTGAATTGAACAAACGTACATCTGGTCAGAGACATCTAATATTAGTAATTTTAGTTAAAAAATCGTAATTTTGATTTTGTGTGCTTAAATGTTCTTAACTAATAATAAGTAATTAAAAAAAGTTTGTCTTAATATAGAGGAACACAATGATTTTTTTTTCTAAACATAATTTTTTTATATTTGAAAAAATTGATTTCTTGGATACATTTAGTTTTAAACTATATGTAAAAATCACTTCAAAACATGAAAGTACTTAATGTTTGCTATACGTGATAACAATAAATTTTAAAGGCAAAAAATACCTTTATTTATTCACATTCGACATGTTTCATTGCATACGATGGCAGCATTCTCAAATACTAAAATGATACAATATTTTCGCAAAATATTTTTAATAGAAAAACTACTAAACAAAATGTGCTTTGTTATGCTTTTGTTCGTGTGATTGTGTGATTTTTCAACTGCATGAAATTTCGAGTATGTTTACTTGAAATGCAGTAAATCAACGTTTAAAATGCACAAATAATGCGTGAAAAAGCAGCAAACAGCTGTTTCGAATCTACAGCGAGATTCTTCTTCAGTGCAAGAGAGGGAAAAAAAGAACAGCGTGCTAGAAAAAGCAAGGCTGAGCAAAGTGATAGACAGAGACGCGCTGCCTTATATACCCTATGCGGGTAGCGAAAGCGCCAGAAACAACCAATGAGAGAGAAGCAGTGGAAACGACTGGGTGGACAAGTAGCGACATCTACCGGAAAAGGAGAGAAAATGAAACCAAAAAAGAGGAAATTAAATTAATGCTTTCCAAATACTTGGAAAATCTGGAGTACTAGATAAGTCATTGACTAAAGACTAGTACTCCAGTCCTTATCTAGTACTCCAGATTTTCCAAGTATTTGGAAAGCATTAATTTAATTTCCTCTTTTTTGGTTTCATTTTCCCTCCTTTTCCGGTAGATGTCGCTACTTGTCCACCCAGTCGTTTCCACTGCTTCTCTCTCATTGGTTGTTTCTGGCGCTTTCGATACCCGCATAGGGTATATAAGGCAGCGCGTCTCTGTCTATCATTTTGCTCAGCCTTGCTTTTTCTAGCACGCTGTTCCTTTTTTCCCTCTCTTGCACTGAAGAAGAATCTCTCTGTAGATTCGAAACAGCTGTTTGCTGCTTTTTCACGCATTATTTGTGCAATTTAAACGTTGGTTTACTGCATTTCAATATTCCTGCACAAAGGCTTTAATTGCTATTTTAATATATTTACTTGAGTTATAGAGAAATCTTAAAGATGGATTACTGATTCAGACTTTTGAATTAATCCTCTTTTCTTTTTTGTCATTATGCTGCGAAAGAAAAGCAGTTTTTAATACAGAGTAAAAAGTTTTTTTGCCATTTTATTTTCTTTAATAGTTTTTAGGTAATGGAAGCTACATAAATTAATTGTGAAGTTAGTAGATTAAGTAAATCTGGTCAGTGACACTTATTTTAATAAGCTTTTCCTAATATAACCGATAACATGTAATGAATTTTCTATAAATAAAACATTTACGTTTGGAAAAAAAAGGAGTCTCTTCCATATATTTAATCTTCTCAATTAATGAAGATCTTTCATCAAAGTTTTCATAACGCTGAGCAGATAATGGTAGTTTCTCATATAGGTATAACAAATACTTATATTGCTTTACTTTCTTTAATTGTTTTTAGATAATGGAAGCTAGATAAGTTTATTTTGAACTGAATAGATTGAGTAAGTATATATGGGCAGAGAAATCTAATAATAGTTATTTTAGGGGAAGGAATCTTAATTTTGATTTTGCACGTTTAAATGTTCTTATCTAACAATAAGTAATTAAAAAAAGTTTTGCTATTATAGCGGAACAAGTGCAATGAATTTTCGATAAATAAATAATTTATGTTTAAGGGGTCTCAGGATTCTTAAAATTGGAAAAATGCAAAAAAAGACAATTTTCAACATTTAATATCTTAAAATATAGGGTAGATTGGCCGAAGATGCCGTAGTTTTTGACTTAATTGTTTTAAAAATAGCCTTCTGTTTATATTTGTCATTCATTGATTTCATTTTAAAGTTTAGACTCTTATGTATGATTTAAAAACTTATTTCATTTTACAGATGTAATAGAAAACATCGAAATTTTTGTTTTTGTAAACACTTGCATTTCGGCATCTTACGGATAGGTATGGGTAAGATGGCCAAATATCTAGGGGTAAGATGATTTATGAAGTTTCAATGTAAACAGTAATTTTTGTGAAGCAGTATAGAACATAATGGGAAGAATAAAAGTAACTTTAATATTTTAGACATACTAAAGTTGTAAACTTACTTAATATTAGGAAATTACAAAAATATGAATGTAACAAACATTCGCAATATAATAAATGAAAATAACATTTATTTGTTGACACCTGGAAATTCGCAGTCATGCCGATTTAGTTTGGCTTTTATAGGACCTTAAAATTATTTTTATTTGAATATTAAAATGAGAAAAAAAAACTTTGGTGAAAATTAAGTCATATTTAAAACGACACATTTAAAATGTCTAATTTAAAATAAATTTCTTATAGCGTCTTTATAAAATTGTTTACTTAGCCATTTTATACAAGCTAATTTTAAATTGTTGGATTGATCTTATTTAATGAATTTCAAATGTAGTAGTTCGCTTTCTTGACAGCAACTGATTGTGTCTCAAAATCCCTCAGGCAAGGGGAAATGAATGGAAGCCTGATTACAGGAGATCGCCACTAGTCGTTTAATTACAATTTAATCTTCTGTAATCTTTTCAAAGCAGATCATATTAGCGTGTTTTTAGAGCGGTGTCTGGATGGAGGTTGGGAAAGATAGCTTGTAGGAGGCAGAAACCCCTAGTTACCTAAAACTGTGTTATATACTGACGATATTTACATTTATCAAAATTATTTATAACTGCATTTAACATTAAAAAAGCCATATAGTTCTATTTTTTTTAATTACACTTTTTAGAATAACTTAGTTTCTGAAAGATGTAAAATAATTTATTTTTCTTCAGTATTTTCTTTGATTATTTTTAGGTAATGGAAGCTAGATAATTTAATTGTGAACTGACTTGATTCAGAAAGTACATCAGGGCATAGACATCTAATATTGAGTACTTTTAGAAACTTTTGCTAATATAGTGAAACACCTGCAATGAAATCTTCAATATATGAACCAAGTATGTTTAAAAAATATGTATAAGTACATTACATTTAATCTGCCCCTATTAATGTAGAGGTTTTATCAAAGGAGGACATGAAATAAAACTTAAATTATCAACTTTGAATTTGCTTTCAAATATCTATAAAGAAAAGAAATAAAGAATACTAATTAAAACTTTTAAAGTAATCCTCTGATGATTGTTCATTATTCTGCATTGAAAAACGTAGTTGTTCATAAATGTGTAACAAGTCTTTATGCTATTTTATTTTATGTAATTGTTTTTCGATTATGGAAGCTGGATAAGTTAATTGCGAATTGAATCTAAGTACACCCGGTCAGAGACATCTATTAATAATAATTTTAGTTAAAAAAATTATAATCTTGATTTTGTATAAATAGACTTTTTATGTTTGGAAAACTCTCACATACATTTAATCTGCAAAATTAATTTAAACGTTTTATGAAAGCAAGACATTTAATAAAACTGATAATATTACCAGCTCTCAATTTATCTTCAAATATCTCATAAAGTGTGACAAGTCTTTTCGCAGTTTTATTTTTTTCATTTTTTTAGATAATGGAAGCTGCATGAAATAATTGTGAACTCAATCGGTTGAGTATGTAAATCTAAACAGGGAAACTTAACATTTGGCACAATGCCAGCAAAAAAAAAAAATACTGACACTCAAGCCACAATCTCAATGTTCAGATGTTTTATTTTATTTTTTCCTTCTCTAAATAGAAAAGGCTGGCGAGAGTTTCTATTGCACGTTGGTCAAGTGATGTGGTGGCCCTTGCAGCTTGAGATGACTCAGCTATCTCTTTTTTTAAGGTCTGATAGTGGTTTGGAAAGTGGATTTAAAAAAAATTTCATTGACTGTCAAGATTTTTTTTTGCTGGCACTGTACTTTAAAAGGCCTTTCCTAATATAGCGGACCAAAAGTAATGAAGTCAGGACTAAGAATGAAAAACACTAAAAATACCCAATTTTTTTTTTTTTTTTCAAAGCTAAAAATGTCTTAAGTGCGAAGATTAACAAACAGGAAAACACTTGAAGTACTACCTAGTATTAATAGTTAAAATAAATCGAAATTATACATAATACATGACAAATAATGTGATTTCGGCTTCTTTTTTTTCGCTCTCTTGAAACACTTCATCTTTTGGACTTTTAGCGTTTTCCATTCTTAGTCCACAATTTTCGATAAATAAAGCATTTATGTTTGAAAGAAAGAAGTCTCTTACATACATTTAATCTGCCCTTTTAATGTAGTTCGTTTTTAAAAAGAAGACATCAAATAAAGCTTATAATTTTATCAGCGTTGAATTTTTTTCAAATAAGTTTTATTTAAAGAATACTGATTTAAGCGTTATACTAATCTTTTTTTTAACTTTGTCAGTACACCGTGTAGAAAAATGCAGTTATTAATATGTTCCAAGCATTTTCGTCGTTTTATTTTCTTTAATATGTTTAGATGAGGGAGGCCCCCATACTACATAAGGCTACATAAATTGCGAAGTGAGTCGATTATTTAAGTAAATCTGACAGGAACATTTTCTATTACGTATTAAAAAAATCATTATTATGTATTAGGGTGGGCCGAAAAAAACGGTTTTACGATTTTCAATTATAGCTACTGCGGAAAAAATGCAATGTCACAAAATTCACACAAAAAAATTGAGATTTTTTTTGGACAGTTCCTTGATGGCTTGAAATTTTGCTCAAATGCTGATTATTGAAATTTTTGGGCAAAAATTTAAAAAATGTTAAATTAAATTTATTTAATCTGAATTTACTAGAAATGTCATGATTAGTCTACTAAACGTTTTAATAAGCTCTGATTATGTATTATTTAAGAGTTATGTGTATTTTGAATTGGGCGATTTTTATAGCCTATTCGCGTATAAGTGAGCAAAAATTGTAATTATTGTTTGGTTCATTCGTAGGTTTCTCTTTTTTGTCTTTATTATGTTCCTCGCTCTTCCTTCTGTTTTATGATGCGTTCAGAGTCACATATTTGTATGATGGACACCCACAGCATGTCTTGATAGCAATTCTGGAAAGAGAGAAGTGTATGAAGTAGAAACAAATAAAAACGCAATAAGTCATCAGGAGTATGAGGGAAGAAATATGAGATGGGAGAAACTGCGAGATGAAATGCTAATTATTGTTCTGCTCTAAAACACACATATTCTCAGAAGATTCAATTAATAAGAAGTTTGATGCACGCAGTTCGTGAAAGAGAATTTGAACCAGGCCCTTCCAAAAGCGGACACTCCCAAAAGCATATCCCTTTCTCACACAGCGTTCACCGCATTTAAACTGGTATATAATATAAGTAAATTACACTAAGAGCTTCATCTGCGCTTCAGGATGAAGGAATTGTGACAACAGGGAATAAGGATTTCGTCATCGATAAAGACAATGTCAGGACATAGAAAAAGAAACTTGGAAAGAAGATACAGGAGGAGGAAGATCTTGGAGGAAGAAAATATAGAAGCATATTTTTTTATACTGGAAGAAATAAAATGATATTCATAGAAAATAAGGGAACAAGTGACACCGTCGAGAGAAAGACGAAACAAATATCACCATGTTGTCTAAACGTAGTTCGGAATATAAAGATCACTTGACACCTCCTTCTGGTCTCTGTGGCGAAACAGCAAATCGCTTTTTATTTTTTAAGCCAGAATAAATCCTGCTTTGAAAAAAATAAGAATTTCCACATTAGATATGTGTTATTAATATGAACGAGCTTCCACTCCGACACCGACATCAACTGTCTAAACTAGATGGTAGAACCACTTGACCTTTACGAACCCCATCTGAGCTAGATTAATAGAGTACTTATTTTATCAGCCTTTCGCACTTCCTTTGACCATGAAACAGGAATAGGCTCATAGAAAGCGACACGTACATATTCGCATGCATTTAGTTATATGTGTTTCGTTGTTTTCTCGGCTTTGCCACTTGACCCTTTTTTCCCAAGAAGATCGTTTTATCTTTTCTACCATCAAAGAATATGCTTGTAATTTTTCTTCCTCCAAGATAATCCCACTCCTTTACTTATTTCCAAGTTCCTTTTTCTGTCTCCTCACCTTGTCTTTATCGATGACGACATCCTTATCCCCTTTTACCATTCCTGCACCCTGAATAACAGATGAAGCTCTTAACGCAATTTACCTATATAATATACCAGTTCTAAATGTGGCGAACTCTGTGTCAGAAAGGGATATGCGTTTGTTGGTGCCTGCATATAAAGGCCCTGGTTCAAATTTTGATTCAAACGAACTGCCATCTTCAAAGTTTCCACTATTTGAATCTTCAAAGACTATATGTATTTTAGAGCAGAAAAATAATTAACATCCCATCTCGCAGTTTTCCCCCATCTGGCCGTTTCTCCCATTTCCTATTTTCTCCCTCATCCTCATAATGACTGATTGCGTTTTCATTGGTTTCTATTACACATTCTTCTGTCCTTCCATAATTGCTGTAAAGATATGCTGTGGTACGTCATCCAAATGCGCATACGCTCTGAACGCACCGAAAAATAGAAGGAAGGGCGAGGAACAAACAAGAGAAAAGTGAGAAACTGACGAACGAACCAAACATACTTACAAATTTAACTCATTTATACGCAAAAAAGGCTACAAAAGTAGCCTAATTAAAAATGCACATAACTTCTGCAAAACACATAGTGAGAGCTTGTCAAAACATTTCGTACACTAAACATGACATTTCAAGAAAATTCAGCTAAAATAAATTTAATTTAACATTTTTTTAAATTTTTGCTAAAAAAGTTCAAAAATTTATTCTAAAATCAGCATTTGAGAAAAACTTCAAGCCATTTGCAGCAAATGAAGGAATTGTCAAAAAAATCACAAATTGTTTGTGTGAATTTTCCGCACTACCCATCATCGAAGATCTAAAAAAAAATTTTTTGGCCCACCCTATTATGTATGCAACATAATTATGTACGAAATAATATGAATTATCGTATTACATTTAATCTATCCAAGGAATGGAAATATTTCCTCATTTAGCTGAAAACAAATGAAAAAAAGATTTTTTATAGAAAGTATGAGTTTATTTTCAGTGTTTATTTGATACACAGAATTGAATATTTCGTTCCTCTTAAATTTAATAACCCTATGCTATCACTTTAATATTTCTTATTTTACTTGTATTGGCTTTTAATAATAAAAAAATTAGACGGAAAAATTGTGAAATTAAATGTTTGCGAAAGTAAATTTGGCTTGAGACATACTGATAAAAAATCATCATCTTATACTTGTATTGTTTTTTAATAATAAAAAATCTACACGGAAAAATTGTGAAGTTAAATGTTTGCGAAAGTAAATCTGGCTTGAGATATACTGATAAAAAGTCATCATCTAATTCAATTCCTACTATTAGTTCACACTCTCCCTATATATATATATATATATATATATATATATATTATTCAATATATATTATATATATATATATTATTCAAATTTTCAATCGTTAATAAAATACTTATTATTCATTTTATCAAGTTCAAGTAATTTTTTTACCTTGTATTGGATGACAATTGATGATAATAAAGGTTTTTCAAATATTAATTCATTAATTAAATTTTAATTAATTAATTTTAGTTTTATAGGGGAGACAAAAGAGCGGCCATTGGTTATTGAACAACATTTAATGAATCTTCATATCTATAGGGGGGGCCCTGTTCTGTCGCCAAATACCGCCAAGTTTGTCGCCAACTTGGCGATATATCGCCAAATTTGGCGACCAAAATGAGTCGCCAAATGTGACGCCAATTTGGCCGATATCTCTAATATTTCGCCAAATTTCCATAGATTTCCATTGTAAACCAATCGAGTTTACTTGCTTATAGAAAATCAACAAATTGAGATATTTTAATGCAACAAAAGATAATATTAGCTTAAGGGATTATATTAAATTTTTCTTTGATGACCTAGGAACTGACTTTAAAAACAAAATTTTTATATTACTTGTTTTGCTTATTACACTGCTTAGAATATATTGGTTTCTGAAATATGTGAAAAAAAATTATTTTCTTTATTTGTTTCCTGTAATTGTCCTTAGATAATCTAAGCTAGATATGTTAATTGTGAATTCAATCGATTGAGTAAGTGCGTAATAGTGTATTTACGCATCCAGCGTTTTCTGGAGTTCCATTACCTGTGATTTATTCTGTTGAGCTGAACCAGGTTTCAGACCAGATGCTATAATCATTAAGGTCAGCTGGGTTAAAAGGTTCCACCAGATTCGTCCAGGATATCTGAGATGGTCGAGCACTGGTGGCTTCAGTCAGGAGATACCTGGTTCGAATCCTGGTTCGTACATTTTTCGCCCAGTTGGAAATTTACATCTAATATGATTTATTTACCAATCAGAATAATTTTGTTAAAATTAATTTAGTACATAGAAGAATAGCTTGTAAGACGGAAGTCAGTTAAAACTTAAAAAACGCCACTGATAGTTATAAAAATGCGTATGTATTTTTTAAATTTTACATTTAAATTTCTCTTAGAAGATGACTGAAATGATAAAATTTTTATGTAAATAGTTCAAAACCGGAAATTATTCACAAATACCCAATGATACAAACGGAAACTGAAAAAAAATCTATTTTTAAACTTTTATTTTCTTCACTGTTTTCTTTGTTCACTCTGCAAATAGTAAAATATTTCTTTAAAAACCTTTGAGAATTTGAAACTATTTTCAAACAATCAAAATACAACATAGAAAAGCATTCTAATAAATTTAAATTTATTCTCGAAACACATACTGTGTAGCATTTGCAATACCGATTTGCGACGCATCCATTGAAACATAACAAATTTAGAAAGACACATTTAAATACCTATCGTGAATTCCTGTTCAAACGTACTTGACCAGAGGGATTGTTCTATTGTCAGAGTACTGGCCAGTCTCATAACCATGTGTTCATGTCGTAAACATTTATTTCAAAGACATTTTTTCCAGACATCTGTTCTTGCTCAATGCATAGCTTATTTAATCTGATGTGGTTGTTTTTGTTTTACGATTTCTTTTAGCATCTCAAAAATTGTTATAATAAATATATTTTGTGCATACCAATAACAAATATATTTTCTGAATAAATAATCCTTTTTTAATAAAGAAAACCTCGTTTTGTAATCAAAAGTGTTTTTGATTCAAAAGATTGTCTATATATGTATTTATCTGCATATTTCTATATTTTTGTGTGAATGTATTATTATATATATTCATATTTGTCATTATTATTCATATATCATCATATAACTTTCAACAAACGTCGTTTTTATATACTTTGAAAAACACTAAATATTTCCTTCTAAAATCTTTAAAACTAAAATGACCTTTATTCGCAATAGATGGGCATAATTTTAAAGAAATTTTTATTTTATTTACCGTAAAAAATGCTAATAAGTTTATTTACTATACTTTCAAACAGAATACATTGCAAAACGCTTAAAAATCCAAATGCACAATAAAAAATTATCTTTACGGATATCTTTAAATTTCCATCGAAAGATATTTGAAATAAGAAAGTTTACATTTAACGTTTTTGAAATCGGCCTTTTTTTTGCAATTACCACCCAAACTCTCTAAAACGGTAAGTATATAAAGTGTTTCGGTACATTTCAATTTATATTATATTCCCTTTTAGAAGCCGCTTTAAATAGTAAAAACTTATTTCTAAATCCTTGAAACTGTAAACTCCTAATAATCTAAATACACTTGAGATAAACTTTCTAGTAAACTTGAATTTATTTATGCATTACATACAGTGAAATATTTCCAAATTCCGTTTGCGACGCATCAATTGAAAAGGAATAGATTTAGAAAGTCACATTTAGTTTTCTATCATGGCCGCGTGTACAAACATACTTGGACAGAGGATTGTTCTTTTGTTAGAGAAGTGGAGACACTGATGACTGCATGGGATTGACGTAGACATTAGTCTGAAAGAAAAGTTTTTTCCAGATATCTGTTTTTGCTCAATGCGTAGTTTATTTTATTTTATGTGTTAGTTTGTGTTTACGAGTTCTTTTAAGGATCGCGAAAACTATTAAGATGAATGTGTATTGAATATACTAATAACAAATATATTTTCCGAACAAAGTCCATGTTATTAAACTCAACATCAATTGTTAAAAAAATGTTATTAACAAAAAGTTATCTGTATATGAATTTATCTGTTCAATTCAACGTCTATGAGTAAATGCTCTGCCACAATACAGGTCGCGAGTTCTGCTCCCGGTTTGGCAAGGTTCACTCAACCTTTCATCACTTCGGGTGCGATTAAATGAGTACCAAGCTTGCTTCGGAACTAAACACCGAGGATCTCGCGTTGGCTTGACCACCAGGCCGGGTCACATGCTGCATAGCCCCTCGGGGCCCAAGGTCAAGTAAACAGAGTTGGGAACTGTAGGCCCTGATCCTTCATGGACCGTGCAGCCACAAATTTAGTTTTTCTTGAGGAAATGTATTATTATGTCGAACCACATTTTTACTTACTTATACGTTATAGAGTACAGATATAGATTTCAATAAATTTCTATTTAATATACTTACAGAATCGCTAAATATATCTTTTTAAAGGATTTAAAACTAAAAATACTACTAGATGTACAAAGTATCCTACGTACGTGAAATAATTAACCCTAACAGATAGAAAAAATTTAAAATAAAATTGTACTTCAATTACCACTAAAAACGTAAATATTTTTCTGCTAAAGCCTTTAAAAGGAAATATATTATGAAATACTTAAACATTCAAAAGCAAACAAAAAATCATCTTGAAATTTATATTTAATCTCTTACGATGAAAATAAATAACAAACGCTTCTTAATTTATGAATATATAATGTAATTAAGAAAAAGAAACAACGTATAAAGGCACAAATAAAATATGTTTAAAAGCATACAGCTGTTTCAAAACCTCTAAGGTTTCCTCATCAGTGCTTAAAATAAAGGTAAAACTAAAACATTGTGCAAAAAAAGGGGGGGTGGGGGGGGACAGAGAGTAAGAAAGGCGTACCTTTCAGCTCTACTGCCAACGGTGAAATGCGGCATACGGCTGACAAACAGCTACGGAGTCGATCTCACGCGCATATTCAGGGAGACCAATCAAAATCACCCAATTGCTCCGGAACAGTTTAAACTTAGAAGGAGAAAAAGGTGTGTGGGGGGGGGGACGGGAGTGAAGAGAATAATAGAAAATTAAACCATATCTTTGAAAAATTGGGCCGGATTTATCCAGCACGCTTTTTCTCCTTCTAAGTTTAAACTGTTCCGGAGCAATTGGGTGATTTGGATTGGTCTCCCTAAATATGCGCGTGAGATCGACTCCGTAGCTGTTTGTCAGCCGTATGCCGCATTTCACCGTTGGCACTAGAGCTGAAAGGTACGCCTTTCTGACTCTCTGTCCACCCCCCCCCCATTTTTACACAATTTACTTTTATTTTAAGCACAGATGAGGAAACCTTAGAGGTTTTGAAACAGCCGTATGCTTTTAAACATATTTTATTTGTTCCGTTATACGTTGTTTCTTTTTCTTAATATATCGGCACAAAGTACAATCCTTCCCCACTATATAATGTAACCATTAAAGATTAAATATAACCAAAACTTCTTTCTAAATATTTGCAAACTACTAATAATCCAAATGGACATTAGATAAACATTCTAGTAAATTTAAATTTATTTATGCATTACATACAGTGAAATATTTCTAAATTCCGTTAACGATGCATCAATTGAAAAGGAATAAAATTAGAAAGTCACATTTAGTTATCTATCATGGCCGCCTTACGTACTTTAACGGGGGAATTGTTCTTTTGTTAGAGAAGTTGACAGACTGATGACTGCGTGGGCATGACGGAACATTAGTCTGAAAGAAAAGTTTTTTTTTTTTGCAGATATGAGTTCCGCTTAATGCATAGCTTATTTTATTGTATGTGTTAGTTTGTGTTTTACGAGTTTTTTTCAAGGAACGTGAAAACTATTAAGATAAATGTGTATTGAATAGTGGAGACTAGGGAGGGTTGACCCACTTTTTACAAAATGATTTTTTATTTTTTAAATATTGAACGTAGAATAAAGTTTTATGTATCATTTTATTCGTTATACAATAAGTTATCAAAATAAAATTGCTAAATAACTGTAATGTATAAGAAATTTTAAAAAATGATTAATTTTAATCATGAGAAAATAATGGGTCAAGGGTCCCCACATATGGGAGGATTGATCCACTATATGGGAGGCTTGACCCACTTTGTTTTTATATTGAAATATCTGTGAAGCGAAATAAAATCAGTTAAGTAAAAGCAAAATAACTACATGCTACATGCTTTAATTATTATAAAAAATATATTTTAGAAAATAAGATGCTTAAACAAACCTATTTAGGCGTAATCGCATGTCAGAGAGAAAAATTTTGTTTTAAACAGGATTTTGTCTGAGCAGGTATAATTGTACAACAGGGAAATGAAATTTTGACATATAATACTATATTCTGCTAGAGACAGGTTCCGTTTCCATAGGGTTTCCTGCATTATAATGCCCGGATTTAGTAGTCACTGTCCCTATTTTTTTTTTTTTTCGTCTCCTTGACCTACTTTTTGTGACATTCGACCTGACAACTGTAGGTGTTACATAGTTGGCTTTATCTCACTCTATTCATTATGTTGAAATTTGTCTGCATACCTTCCTAAAGTTTTTCGATACATGCTGTGTTCTTTTGCTGCTGCACTGAGTACTTAACTTATCATTAACATATTTTAACCCTTTCAGAGGCAAAGTACTTTCACTAGTAAAATGTTGAAATAAATGGCTGGCACCGGAATATGCGAACAAATTTATTTCCAAATATGAAAAAGTCTATATTTCACATACATGTGAAATTGAAAAGATTTTAGTAAAATTCTGGTGCCATTGTGGAGTTTGGGAATTAAAATAAAGTGGTGTTATAAACACACCATGCCCCTGAAAAACGGTTAGGACTGCTGCTTTCATGCTTTCTAGTCTATTCCACTGTTTCTATTTACCTATTGCAAGTAATATTTAATTGTAAAAAAGTTCCTATCAACCTTCGCATTTATATTTCATTAATTTTTTTTTGTTCACAGCAAATAGCAATTTTTTGCATTTTTCTTTAATCAGTTTTAAACGTTTTCTTTTACATCACCCAATTTTACTATAGCTTTGCAGAATAAATTTACATTCATTTTTATACATAACCATTATTCTTTTTTCACGTACAGTGTATAATAGAAAAGATTTCCAAAACCCCTTAATTAACACATTGCCGTCGGGCAATTTTTATCAAATCTGAATTTTAAAACAGTAGGAGCTCCACCCTTTACTGAAAGTTTTTAGTAAATTGGTGTTCTAGATAGGTTTTTAAAGTTTATGCATCGGTAAGTATCTTTCAATGAACGAATTTAATATGAAATGTCTTACAATCTATAATAATATGGACAGCATGATATAAATGTATTTTCTGTAAGTTAGAAGCCACGCCCTTAGTGTTAACACACCCTTAGAATTTTTTTTTGTTCACAGCAAATAGCAATTTTTTGCATCTTTCTTTAATCAGTTTTAAACGTTTTCTTTTACATCACCCAATTTTACTATAGCTTTGCAGAATAAATTTACATTCATTTTTATACATAACCATTATTCTTTTTTCACGTACAGTGTATAATAGAAAAGATTTCCAAAACCCCTTAATTAACACATTGCCGTCGGGCAATTTTTATCAAATCTGAATTTTAAAACAGTAGGAGCTCCACCCTTTACTGAAAGTTTTTAGTAAATTGGTGTTCTAGATAGGTTTTTAAAGTTTATGCATCGGTAAGTATCTTTCAATGAACGAATTTAATATGAAATGTCTTACAATCTATAATAATATGGACAGCATGATATAAATGTATTTTCTGTAAGTTAGAAGCCACGCCCTTAGTGTTAACACACCCTTAGAATTTTTTTTGTTCACAGCAAATAGCAATTTTTTGCATCTTTCTTTAAACAGTTTTAAACGTTTTCTTTTACATCACCCAATTTTACTATAGCTTTGCAGAATAAATTTACATTCATTTTTATACATAACCATTATTCTTTTTTCATGTACAGTGTATAATAAAAAAGATTTCCAAAACCCCTTAATTAACACATTGCCGTCGGGCAATTTTTATCAAATCTGTATTTTAAAACAGTAGGAGCTCCTCCCTTTTCTGAAAGTTTTTAGTAAATTGGTGTTCTAGATAGGTTTTTAAAGTTTATGCATTGGTAAGTATCTTTCAATGAACGAATTTAATATGAAATGTCTTACAGTCTATAATAATATGGACAGCATGATATAAATGAATTTTCTGTAAGTTAGAAGCCACGCCCTTAGTCAATGATGTACTTTGAATGAAAACGAGAATTCTCGTTTCCTGTCATGAATGTGTTAAGGAAGTCTTGAACATCTGGTCAACCGTCCCTCACATTGATTGGGCTAAACCTCCCCACATAGCCTTTTTCTACAGAATAGGACATTGTTATGTTAAGCCTAACTTACTGTATAATTTTTATGCCTGGAATGAAGGTCCGATATTTCTGCATTACTTAAAACCTACTTACTTAAATTTTTGTGATATGTTTTATCTGAAAAAAGCTTACAAAATATTTCTATAAAACACAAATTTTTGGTGAAAACACTTCACAATTGATTTTTTCCATATCTGTTTCGATTATCTGTGTGAAACAAAGATTGTTGTTTGAGCATTCCGGTAGCTTTGGTTGACACCTATTGATAAAACTCTGAAATTCTTTTAAATATGAAATGGGTGGGTTAAGTCTCCCGGAAGGTCAGACCTCCCTAGCCTCCCCTATACAAATAACAAATATATTTTCTGAATAAAGAATTCCATTTTATTGAACACAACATCTATTGTTATAAAAGGTTATTAACAAAAGTTTAACTGTATATGAATTTATCTGCATATTTAAACATCTATGTGTCAATATATTATTATGTCTAACCACATTTTTACATACTTTTACGTTACACATTATAGGTATAGATTTAAATAAATTTCAATTTTATTTAGTTACAGAATCGCTAAATATATCCTTCTAAAGGATTTACCACTAAACATAGTACTAGGTGTACAAAGTATCCCAAGAACGTGGCAAAATTATCGATTTAGTCCTAACATAGACAAATTTTAAAGAAAATTGTATTTTAATTACCATTAAAAACGCGAATATGTTTCTTTTAAAGCCTTTAAAAGGAATATTTTATAAAATACTTAAAAATACAAAAGCAAACAAAAAATCCTCTTGAAAGTTATATTTAATCTTTTACGATGAAAAACAGACAAACGCTTCTTAATTTATCAATGTATAATGTAACCATTAACCCTTTATCTACTGCATTATGATCTCTACTGTAATGTTTTTCTTGTAACATTTTTTTCAGTTACTACAATGAAAATTAAAGGATTAACATTAAAAAAAATACTCACTCGTGAGAAATTTAATTCCTTAGAGGTAAATATTTAAAGTGGTACTTTAACCCCTTAACGATCGCATTAAATTACTGTTTAAACATTCAAATTGCTTATTGGCACCATTTTTTATAAAGAAATGTACACCTTATTTAATGACAGGTAAAATTATACCATAATAAAGCCAATTACGATATTTTATAAAATTGGTGGGTATCAAAGGGAAAAAAAATAAAAAGAATAAAAGACACAGCCTGTGAATATCACATCACTGGAGCGAAAATTAAGAGGTTAAAGTACCGTCAGTACACTATGACTAAACTATTATCGTAACAGAAAACCCACAAGATATTTCAAATGGTACCAGAATCGTGGTAAAATATTTACGATTTAATAAACATGCGATAGCCCTTTCCTTATTTATAAATAAATGTTTTGACAAATTCCGGTGTCAATCATTTATTTCAACATTTTAGCATTTAAAATGCTTTACCCCTGAAGGGTAAAAAAAAACCCTATTTTTTTCGGTTTTGATCTTGTTAGCAGTCTTTAAGTTATGCGACATCTATATTCCAGGGACAGCATGTTCTCTCGCATCTCCACATATGCAATATATGAATTTACATATGCCATTTCTAGCATAGCAAATCAGAGCCGGTGCCACAATTTTTTCGATTTCCTATAAAAATTAATAATAAAACAGAAAAGAAATACTGGGTAAATTATTACTACGTTACATTTTAGTAATTACAAATTATAGCAGATTAAAACGATGGACAACTACACAGACGAAAAGAAAACAAGAAGTTTTTGTTCAACACCCATTGTACTGACGATACTTACAAGTACCATCGACTAATTCGACAGTTAGATCAAATACATACACCTTTACCTAAAATAGCTAGTTAGATTGTATCATGGTGAACACATAAAAAAATTCCAACACTTATCTTATATTCTTTACTGTGTTTGCAGCGATAAAAAGACGAGCGTGACAATCTATATACAAAATGTCGGCCCAAATCACATCGACTGTTTCAAAGATAAACTCATTCCTCGCTAAAATAACAAACCTATAACTGCTGCTGTCATGTATGCGGATAAAATAGAGTTAACCCTTAATTGCATGAATTATTTTTTAGAATTGTGGTTTTTATTTTTATATTAAGGATTAGACACCAGAAATCTTAAGAAAGATTTTTAACTTTATTTAGTAGTATAACTTTGTAAATTTTAGAGGAGTAATATTTCTATATAAATATAGTGGTTGTAAGAACTTAATATATGTATTAAAAATTAAATTAAAAGGTGATGAAAATTTACATCACTATGCATTTAAGGGTCAAAAGAGTGATTTTGCAAAGTACCATTAGAATATTAATAATATTCACCATGGGATGAAAGTTTAAAGTGAGTGGTACTTATAAGTACCGTCAATAGATAAAGGGTTAAAAACCAAATATAACCAAAACTTCTTTCTAAATCCTTGAAACTATCTGCAAACTCCTAATAATCCAAACGGACATTAAATAAACATTCTAGTAAACTTGAAATTTATTTATGAATTACGTAGAGTGAAATATTTCCAAATTCCATTTGCTATGTATCAAGTGAAAAGGAATAAATTTAGAAAGTCACATTTAGTTATCTATCATGTCCGCCTCTTCAAATGTACTTGACCATAGGGATTGTTCTTTTGTTAGAGCAGTGGACAGACTGATGACTGTGTGGGCTTGATGGGCACATTAATCTAAAAGAAAAGTTTTTTTATCAACTCAATACATTACTTATTTTATCGTATGTGTTAGTTTCTGTTTTACGAGTTTTTGTAAGGATCACAAAAAGTATTAAGATAAATGTCTATTGAATATACTGATGACAAAACTATTTTCTGAATAAAGAAGACCTTTATATTACACACAACATCAATTTTATAAATTAGCTTCACAAAAAATATCTGTAGGGGAGACCGGGGGTAGTAAGCGCAGTTTTTAGTTATTGAGTTTTATTAATGTTTTGTTTCAGTTTTTTATGAAACTTTAACCGTACTTTTAAGGAACAGGCATTGGACTATAAATACACGGAGTTTTGAATTTGTAGCTGTTGTAGTTTATATTTAGCGGAACCCTAAATTAAATGGAAAATTGTGCGCCAACCTACCCCGTCGCGGGGCAAGTTGCCTATACCTATCATGTACGTTGGCACACGCTTTATAAAAATTTAAATTGAACTCAAATAAGGCACGCAATTAAGAGAAATCAATTTCATTATTGCCAGTAAGTTTAAATAAAGGCGTTATCGCCGTACAATGTAAATTCTAAATGATACAGATATAAAAATAATGAATAAAATATTAAAATTGAGTAACTTCTATCCTGCTCGATACCACCATCAGAGTTACAGTTGTCACAAATGAAAAATCGAGTGTCTTTGTTTTGGGCATGCCTCGTGTACCCAAAATCTCGCATTGTAACCACTTTTCTCGCTGTTTGCTGTTTTTCAAGCTACCAGCACACACCAGACACTGAGCCAACTTGCCCGTGTGCAAAGCGCCTACTGGCCACATAATAAATTTCTTCACAAAAGGGACACGTAACTATCTAAGCATAAATAATCCAAGTAAATCATGCATGTTCTAGGTAAAGTTAATCATACACTAAGAAAAACTGCACAAGTTAAATCGCAATTATTAAGATAAGTATTAGAAATTAGAAAAAGAATGAAGCAACAAAAAATCTATCCACAAACAGGCGATTTATCAGGACTGCGCCTTCTTACCCCTGTAGCCAACTAGCCCCGGTCTCCCCTATATAAATTTATCTGTATATTTCAACATATATGAATTAAATTATTATTATATTTAATATTTCTATGTACTTATACTTCATAATGTATAAATACATCTTCCAATAAATTTATGTTTTATATACTTTCAGAATCGCTAAATATTATATATCCTTGTAAAGTGTGTGAACTAAAAGGAGTACCCGATGCACAACCCGATGCATCTTCAGCACCATGTCAAACTATTCAATATGAAAATAGCTACCTTTCAGGCGGACAAAAAACTGATTTGAGACACTGCCGACGGGAAATTTTTATGAAATCTGAATTTTAAACCAGTAGAAGCTCCTCCCTGTTTTAAAAGTCTTTTGTAATTTGGTGTTCTTTATCATTTTTTCCAAATTTTATGCATCGGTAAATATCTTTCAATGTATCAATTTAATACAAAATGTTTTACAATCTAAAAAATATGGACAACATTATATAAATGCATTTTCTGTAAGGTAGAAGCCACGCCCTTAGTCAATGATGTTTTTTGAATGAAAACGAGAATTCTCGTTTCCCGTCGTGAATGTGTTAATTGTGGGCTCAAAGTTAGCGCGAGACAGAATTAGACAATTACTAGCTGTTACCCGTGACGTCGTTCACGTAACATAAAAAGAAGAGTTGAATTAATTCAGGAAAGCATTTCCCTTCCGATAATTAAACACATATATAATAAACCAATCCTTTATCACATTTTACAGGAGACAATCTATATATATATATATATATATATATATATATATATATATATATATATATTACGCTATCGTACGTGACACAGAAAGCGCAATTATTTGTTAATTGTTTAACACTAGAACGGCGGGAAATTTTACTCAAGTTTTATAAAAATATTTCACATCAGAATTTTTACTAAAAACTATTTAACTTATTTATTTAAGTTATTTTTGTGCAGCATATATTAATCTTATATTATAAAACAATTTCTGGTTCAAATCGACATGTATTCATTCGGCAAGGGTCAAAAAGACCCCTCGCCGCCGTTCTAGTGTTAATGGTAACGCCCAAAGGAAACACATCTCATTGGTTATTGAACAGCATTTAATGCATCGTCATACCTATAAGGGGAACCATAGGGGACCCTGTTGTGTCGCCAAATACCACCAAGTTTGTCGCCAAAAGTGGCACCAACTTGGCGATATCTTTAATATTTCGCCAAATTCCTATAGACTTCCATTGTAAACCAATAGGGTTTACTTGCTTACAGAGAATCAACAATTTGAGATATTTTAATGCAACAAAAACTAATATTAGCTTAAGGGATTATATTAATTATATTTAACAGTTTCGCTGCGGAATTTTTAAAAATCAAAATAGGTTAAAAAATTGCGCATTTGTTTATTACATGTTTCAAATCTACATATAGCTTAGAAGCTTAGTGTTTAAATATGTAAACATTTTTTGTAAAAGAGTTCAGGATCTTAGATGGGATAGGAATATTAGAAATTAGGTGAAATCAGGGCTGTCGTTGGAGACTATTTTTATAGTCTTGCACCACTATTGTAAAAAAATTAATTTTGTAGTATAGTTATCATATAGATGTTGTCAAAGTCTATATGGAATTTCTGTATTTAAAAAACGGTTCCAGTTGAATTTAAAAATAGTCACCAGTGGAAAAAATGAATCCCCGAGGAAATCTCGGATTGCGCAAATTTTGCTATTTTTACGTTGTTCGAGGAAATCTCGGGTTGCGCAGCGAGAGGATTAAGGGAGTCCAAGTAAATTAAATTATGAATAAAAGTAACATGATGCAATGCTTAGCATGCTTTCCCAAACATAAATTTTAAGGGAGACCAAACTGGTCGCCAAGGGCGGCTAGTATGAGTAATTTATTACAGTATCATTGACAAAACTCAGGTTTATACGCTGAACCAGGATGTCTGTTTATATCATGAAGTAATAAGAAAATGGCACAGATGTCATATACGCACCGGGATACCTAATTGTTGCCAAAATAGATTATTTTGCTTGACATGGTAACTCAGCTATTGTTGTTTATTCATTAATAAATTGTTTATTTACTTTAATTTTCTTTTAAATTTTTATAAATTAATGAAACTTTTTTTATTTATTGTTATTTCCTTTTTTAAGTAATAGAACATAATTTAAAAATATATATGTAACTGGTATTCGAAAACGATGTTTTCGCCAAATTTGCGCCAAAAACAGATCGCGCCAAACCAGAAGCGTATATGGCATCTTTGATAAGAAAATTATCGGATGATACTTTTTTATATGCTTTCCAATCATACTTGGCATCAAAGGTAGGCGAAGAAATGATCATCTAGAATGTCTTTGCCACACAAACAAAAAACAAACCTGTTTACAGCAATGTATTTATTTTTGCACCAAATTTCTTTCTCTAAAAAAAACAAATTGACTACGAAACCGATTACAGAACATAATCTTTCTATCTAGTTAATTTTTTACTTTTTAAGAATGAAAGTACATATTTCATGCTAATAATTACGTCATTTTCGACATTGATAATATTACTGTGCATATTATTGACATTTGCTATCCGTTTGCTCTTTTAATGCTTTTTTTCAAAAAAAATCTTTATGTTAACCTTGCGCAGACGATAAACCGTAAGCATTGATAACAATTTTCTTTGAATAATAAGAATGAATACCAGAACACAATCTCATTTTATTTCAACATCAAAGCATATCCGTTTTATTTTCCATATATGACGTTACATTTGCCTTCATTTCGCACTTGCTCAAAATTCATGCACCTTGTATATTAAAAATACTTGAAAATTTCCGTTTTAATCTTTCAATTGAAAATTAAATTTTTATTCTGTGTTTTTATTTTTTTGGCAACGAAAAAAGGAAAATGGTTAAATTTTATCGGAAAAATGCCGATTCATTGTGTATGAAAAATAATGAAATTTTGGATTATTAAGCAAAATATTTGAATAAAATAAATTAAACATAGCCTATGTTCATTTCCGAGTTGTAATCCATCTACATCCAAAAATGCAAAAGCATTAATTCATCCGTTTAGACGCAGACTTCATTCAAACTTTCGGACACACATTGGCATTTATAATATTATAAGGATTATATTTTCCAGTGCTGTTTTATATCCTTTTTGAGCATGCTATCCATGTAAATCAATTGAACAATTTTATTCGCTCATCACTTTGGATAGTTTGAAATCGTAAGCTTAATTGTACTTTTTTCGGCTTCGTTGTTTGAAAGTATGGAATATGTCATATTCGATAATTTGACCTGTAAAAACTTTCTGCTTTTCCTAGGTTAGCTGTTTAATAGTTCGACAGTTTGACTTGTAAAAATTTTGATATTTACATATTCAATAAAAAATACTTAAGAATTTTCCTTAATATTTTTAATAACGAATATATAGTAAATTAATAAAGAAAAATCTAATTTTAATCATTGCGCATAGCTGCCAACTTTTATGCTTTTTTCCTACCACTAAAATTTTATAGTAAATACTGTCTTATTTAATCATCGAAATCTCACGATTAAAGAAGACGAAAATCTCTATTAAATTTTAGTGCTACCAAAAAAGCGTAAAAGTTGGCATCTGTGATTGCGTATATTTTATAAAATATAAGAAAATAAAAAAATAAGGTGATGTGTAACCATGGAAGCTTTGTAGCTACATTTTCTGAATAGTAATCTTCACCTTATTTAATCCAAGAAAGCCGCTTTCTACCACTTTCAATGCAATAACGGCAGATGTAGGGTAATTCCGGGATTTATGCCGCACATTTTTTTGAATTTGTGTATAAAGTCCCATGGTGGACACAAAATAAAATAAATCATGCTGTGCTATTTAATGTTAAGTATACAACGCGTGTACTGAGAAAAAAATTCAAAACAAATAATTAATAATTTTTAACACTTTTTCTCTAAAACATTACACTCCGACGCGTCACCCGTACATTCAGGCTGAGGCGCCGCACTTGTGCGGTAGTTATGCCGTGCTTGTAATAAGAACAGAATGAAATTATAAATAAAAATATTTAAAAAAATATTCATATCTGGACTATAATTAACGATGTAATAACAAAATGAAACTAAATGAGTACAATTAAACGTATTAGTAGATTCAAATTAATAATTGTTTGCCTACTTTCACTATTAAAATTATCGACTTATTTTTTTACATTAAATTTTAATTGTTATTTCAGCAACAACGTTACATCAATGTATTAGAGAGGGAAAATAAAAAAAAAGTAAAATTGTATTTCATAATTTATTTATTAACAATTTCGGGACCGGTGTCTTTTACAGAAATTTTATTCGGTTGTTCACCACTTTTTAAAAATAAGTTACCTTTATTTAAATAAACATAAAAATGCTCTAATTAAAGAAAGGAAATATTACTCGTCTTTTTTACTGGTGCCAGAAATAATTTTTGTATGCTCTTTATCATAGCTGCCAACATCTTACGCTTTTTCAGACCACAAAAATTTTATAGTAAATTTTATCTTTTTAAATCGCCATTATCTGACGATTAAATAAGGCAAAAATTTCTATTAAATTTTTGTGGTCTGAAAAAGCGGAAGAGTTGGCAGCTATGTCTTTATGAAGGTGCTTATATGCACCTATGTTCCCGAATGGGTTAAGAGACTTGTTTTTTTCGACTATAATCTACAGAAAAGATGTCGAAAAAGTACAGTCTTTGTGTAACTACATTTGACATATGATGCAACGAAACCAATTACACTTCCTCTTTTTTGGAGTAGTTTTCTAAACATTAATTGCAAAGAACGTCTGCTTTACGCGTTATCCAATTTTTCATTATTAACATCTTGACTTGCACCTTTCTTGCCCTTCTTACTTGTTATTTCCCCTTTTTCTCCTTTGGTTTTAGTAAACTTGATAACATGCCTAACATGGTTAGTCTGTGCAAAAAGAAAAGGAAAATGTAAGAAACTGCGGCATGTATACCGGAACTGCAGTACGGCATGTATCCCATTTTACATGGTGCAGACGTCGGTCATCACAGTTACCTGCCATCGCTAAGGGGAATGGCGTAACCATACACAAAGTACTCTATACAAACCCTACACTTAGTTTTGACTTCGAAATCATGCATGCATTTAGTAATTAGTGTATGAAAAGTATACAGAACGTGTTTAAACAGAACGTGTTTAAAAGTTTGGACATTGAAATCGTGCACTTTTGTCAAAATAAGGATTGTACAGTCGTGGAAAAAAAAGTAAACACCCCCTACTAACTCCTCAACAAATCATCATAGAAGAAAGTTACTGGTACCGAACGATTGGAAATAAAGTCTACTTTTAAATGATGTATATAAAATTTTCTTAGTGGGGTCATCTGCATATTAAAACGAATCCTAACTTCATTTTTTTCAATGGCAATACCCAATTTTAACGAGATATTTCAAATCTTCGGTTCAAACTATGCCTAGACACCAAATTTCAAGTCATTTGAATGATAAGTTTTTGAATTATAAACATTCAAAATTTAGTGCTTCTAATGTTAAATTATATTTCATATTTTTATTTATATCTCCCGAAATTATGCTCCTAATGTGCTAATTGTTTTTTGTGGTAATAATACTAATATACCCAAACATAAATAAGCTGAATTTGCAATTTTTATAATTTTATGATATGAATTATGAATTACGAAATTAATATTCGAAAAAATTATGAATTGCAACCTACAATTTTTTTGATGGATTTAGATTTATTAAGTCCTGCTTTATCGAAATTCAAAAATTTCACATTTTTCTTCCAAGTAGTTTTCAAATTATGCTTAAAAAACGGCAAAATGATGGTTTAAGGGGCCGTCTATGATGGAAGTGAGTAGACATTTTGAAATTTATTCTGCCGTACTGTAATCTAACACGCTTCATTGACTCCTTGAGTGGCGCTTAAGGTGCCTTGATCAAGGAAGCGGCTCTCTCGGTTAACAATCCAGTACGGAACTTCAATTTGGATACAGCCCTTAAAATAAACTCGTTTTAAAATAATTAATTTCTCGGAAACTTATGGTACGAATTGCATAAAAATTCATTTTTAGGCTAATTGAAGGGAGTAGAGTTCATTTATGCTGTCAGAATTGGGTACTGCTATTAAAAAAAAACAAAGTTATGGTTCGTTTTAATATGTAGGTGGCCCCCTAAGCAAATTTATATACATCATTTAAAAGTAGACTTTATTTCCAATCGTTCGGTACCAGTAACTTTCTTCTACGATAGTTTGTTGAGGAGTTAGTAGGGGGTGTTTACTTTTTTTTCCACGACTGTACTTCTACAAGTAAACATCGAAATGGGATTCACGCTATACACTGGTTAAAATAATCTCATTGCGCACCTATACTGTGCGTTTGATGACCATCTATTGATAATTACAAGAAATACAAGGGATGCGGCATCTATACCGTATGCGGCGACTCTCCCGGTGTTACCCTACTACAGAACGTGAGGAATGATTAAGGAGTAACCCCATTTTTTAAAAACATTTATAGATCACAATATCTTTCTCTCGACAAGGCCAGTATGCTCGTAATTGAAAAGTATCAAACGTTCTG
Organism: Maratus speciosus; assembly: GCA_963932465.1. Lineage (NCBI taxonomy): Eukaryota > Metazoa > Arthropoda > Arachnida > Araneae > Salticidae > Maratus > Maratus speciosus. The sequence goes on along the minus strand of OZ010797.1, from coordinate 247,720,558 downwards.
TATGTTCCTACAATAAATGTAGATACTAAATAAATATATCTATTGTACTAAAAAATTAGGTTTACACATTTCTTTTAAAAATACATTAATTAATTATTTATATAGTGTATAATATATTTTGATTTTGTAAAATTATGCTTAGTTATCAATAAAAATGCCTTTATGCTTAATGAATACATATTTAGAATACTTTTAGAAAGGCCATTAGTTATTTTAATTTATTTAAATTGAAAGTACTTGCAAATACACAAAATGTCCCAGGTATTTTTAAAAAGCTATACATTCATTTTTAATTTATAGCTATTGTTAGGTAAAACAGAAACGCAAGAGAACAGCCTTTACATCAGAAAAAAAATTTCAAATACACAAAACTCCACAAGTAGTTATAAAAAGTAGTTATAAAAGTTAGTAGTTATAAAAGTAGTTATAAAAGTTGTAGTTATAAAAGTAGTAGTTATAAAAGTTATGCTTTTTATATAATAATTAAGTCTTTTTCAGAAGATTTTTGAAATCACAAAAGTTTTACAGCATTACTTTGAAAATGGATATTATTAGCAAACACCCAACATTTCAAACAAAAATTGAATACAAAAAATACTCCTCCATATTTAAATTGTTATTTTATTCTCTCTCAGAAGTCTCTTCAAAAAGAAAAATATTCTTTTAAAAACCTTTAAAACTGAAAATGTCTTCAAACATCTAAAAATCCAAATGCAACACAGAAAACCATCCAAATAATCTTAAATTTATTCTTGCACCACAGACTGAAAAGTATTTCCAATATTGATTTATGATGCATCAACTGAAACGGAATAAATTTAGAACGACACATTTGGATATCTATCATGTCCGCCTGTTCAACGTACTTGACCAGAGGGATTGTTCTTTTGTTAGAGGAGTGGTCAGTCTGATGACCGTGTGCGAATGGCAGGAACATTAATCTAAAAGAAAAGTTTTTTGAAAACATCTGTTTTTGCTCAATGCGTAGCTTATTTTATTTGATACGGAAGTTTATGTTCTACGAGAGATTCTTTTTAAGCATTACAAAACTCTTATGATCAATATACTAATCTTTAAAAAATATTTTTTTACGTATAAAGGTATTTTTTTTTATTTATAAATTTTATAAATTAGCTTTAATGCTCTATCTATATATTTATATATGTTTATTTTTTATTACATCTTCCAGTATGTTTCAACGTACTTCGATTTTACATGCAATCAGAAACACTAAATAAGGCATTCGAAATCGTTTAAAATTAAAAAGAAAACTGATTCTCCCAAATGTTTAACAACTTGTTAAAATAGTTTAACAAGTAAGGTATATCTTTATTCTTAATAGATAGACATGTTTTTGCATAATGATACACATGTATATAAACTGAAATAGGTTTTTTTTAAACCTTTAAGACAGAACATATTGTACTTAAAAAATATACTAAAAAAAATCTTCGTAACAGAACTAAAAAAAAAAAAAAAAAAAAAAAAAAATACATCTTTACATTTATTTTAATTTTCTACTCTGTACGAGGGTATATCAATATGTTTTTGCCATCAAATAGAAATAATTGAGTTAAATTTATGAAATTGCTACATTGTATTTGTCCTTTTCTATATAGTCACAGTGCACAATAACACATTTCTGCAAACGGTATTTCAAATGGAGGGGGGTGGAGAATGTATTCCAGGAGGAGTGATAGTAGTCTCAAAGGAGGGCACTTTTCTAACTTTTGCCAACACCCTACATGTGACATATTGTTGGAAAGGCCTGCGACCACTTTTTCATATTATGCACTCCCTAGCCCCTCCCCCCAAATTCCCCCCCCCCCGGTGTGAAAAATTTAGAAAAGTGTCTCCGGAGGGCAAATTTGGAGGTAGGGGCTCGGGAGGTGTATAGACGAATAAGTGGTCACAGGACTTTCCAACAATATGTTATATGTGGGGATCGGTAAAACTTAAAAAAATGACCCCACCCCCTTTGAGTCTACTATATTTGAAACGCTAAAATTTATATTGCATTGTTTTAAACCGGAAAATAATCGCAAATACAAAACAGCCCATGTGGAATTAAATAAAGAATTCCGTACATTTAAATTTTTATTCAATGTCCATGGAAGTCTTTTGAAATCGAAAAAAACTTCTTTCTGTGAATTCTTTAAACTATTTTCAAACACCTAACAATACAAATGCAACCTAGAAGAACTTTATTTACGCTTTACGTACTTTGAAGTATTTCCAAATTGTATTTTTATGAAGCATAAAATGAAACGGAATAAAATTAGAAAGACACATTTAGATATATATCATGGTCACCTGTTCAAATATTATTGACCAATGGATTGTTCTTTCGTCAATCTGATAGTCTTGTGTGCATGACATGGAATTTATAAACAAGAAATATTTTATAAGAACGTTTGCATTTAGTCGAAGGGTAGTTCATTTGATTGCACGCAGATATTTGTTTTAATAGCTTAATATTTAGATATTGTTTTTAACAATCTTCAACCCTATAATCCCCAAAACAGCAACAGGATTTCATTCTCAAGTCTTGAAAAATAACAATATTCCAAACAGATAAAGTATCTCAAACTTTTACAAAATGTAATACGTTATTTTTAATGCTAGTCATATGCATTTTTAAATAAATTTGAATTTTATACGTTGCCAGAGATGTTAAAAAAAGTTGCACAATTAATTTTAAATAAAAAATAAGTACGAATAAATAAAATTTCTAAAAACAGTTATAATGGCATACTCCTTATCCTTTAAAATTACATTGAATATCCTGTCGAAGCTTACTTAAATTGTTTAAATTTTTCTTTTAGCTTTTTGAAATTAAACCTATTCACAAACTCCCAACAATCCAAACACATCTTAACTTAAGTGTTTCTTTATATATTAAATTTTAGTTTTACGACCTGTCTTTGAGTCAAATGTGAGTAGCAAAAACTTTTTTCCAAACCTTAAAACTTGAAACAATTTTAAGATATTCAACACTCCAATTACAATACATAAAGGAATTCTGATAAACTTAAAACTACTCTTGCATGACACAGTGTTAAGTATTTCCTGTTTAGATGTATCCGTTGAAAAGGAAATAGTAAAAAACAGGAATTTTGCTTTTTCAGAATTTAGTGTCACTCCCGATGAAAATATACTGGGTGTTTATAAAGTCCCGGACCCATTTTCATGTTTAATAACTCATAAAATAATAAAGATAGATTAAAATTAATAACATAAATGGTTAGATAGACTCAAAAAGTTTCATGACCCTTGTCAATGAACTTCAACGTGTGCCCCCTTCGTCGCACGGACAATATCAAGTCGATAGTCAATTTCACGCCAGGTAGCGGCAAGCATGTGGGCATCCACAGAGGCTATTGCGGTTGTAATTCTGGCTTTTAAGTCATCAATGTTCGACACTATCCTCCAGCCTTTATAACGCCGCTGGACTTTTTCCTTTGGAGATTTGTAAAGGACAACGTTTATAGGAGGAGAGTGTCGAACATTGATGACTTAAAAGCCAGAATTACAACCGCAATAGCCTCTGTGGATGCCGACATGCTTGCCGCTACCTGGCGTGAAATTGACTATCGACTTGATATTCTCCGTGCGACGAAGGGGGCACACGTGGAAGTTCATTGACAAGGGTCATGAAACTTTTTGAGTCTATCTAACCATTTATGTTATTAATTTTAATCTATCTTTATTATTGTATGAGTTATTAAGCATCAAAATGGGTCCGGGACTTTATAAACACCCTGTATATATATGTATATACCGGGTGTCCCAAAAATAACTGATGGATTTTAAAACTGAATAACTTCCAAACGGTCACAGATATAAAAAAAATTCTTGCAGGAGATTTTGTACTGTGATTATTGATTTTAGTTCGAATTTCAAAAAATAGATGGCGCTGAGAGCAATAGGCGCTTAGTCCAGACCCGTTTTTTGGTACTTCGGGATCCACTCGATACTTTTTAATCTCCTTTTTTCGCATGGAAGAAGAGAGTGGCCAAAACATCGAGCCTGGATTTAGCGATTATTTCTTGCAGCGCCATCAATCGATGCTATTTGTAACTAAAACTGAGAATCGCAGCATAAAAAATTCCTGACATCTGTTTTAACACTCCTGCATGAATTTTTTTAATATGTGTCACCGTTTACAAGTTATGGAATTTTAAAATTCATCTGTCATTTTTGGGACATCCGGTAAATATAGATAATATAAAACATATTTCAGTTGTAAGAATTAAAACAATACTTTTAATTTATACAAAGTAACGTCGTTCGCATCTGCTGAAGAATTCTTGAATTACGATCCAGTCTTAAACAACCTCTGCAGTAAAGTATTCATAGAGCGTCATTATTGCTGAATTACACAAATCCAAAAAAAAAAAAAAAGGATGTCACTCAAAAGTCTCGGCAAAGAAAATCGGCTATCTAATGACTCATATGCACTTATTTGTTTGTAATATTGATAATTAAATTAAATATAGTTTATAATAGCTCCATGTTTTATCCGAATTCATTCATTTATATTTTCTCAAAATAGCACGGTATTTTTTTGTAGTTATGGGAAAGTGGCTACAAAAAGATATAATTACTATTTTCCAATTATTTTTTCTTTACTTTCTACAGAAATGGAGTACTTGAGTTACCAAAATTAAACAAATGGTGCTAAAAACTACAAAAAAAGTAATATCGCAAAAAGAATTAAGATGCAGTTTTCAAACAAATTGCATTAAAAATTACTTTTTTCCGCAATACAACGGTATAAAAATTGAAAATGTGAGCTGCTTAGAAGTTAAAATAATTCCAGTAGAGTATTTAACAGTACAATGATACATCTGCTTTATCTTACGGCTGGCTTATACAACGAAACGTTATTTTTTCGAGACGACACTTTAATTGATGGGAGAAAGAAATAGCATATCGGGGGCTAAAAAGTGCTCTCAGATATATATCTATCATGGTCGCCTGGACAGTGGGACAAAAGGAATGCTCTCGTGGACATGGATGTAGACCACGTAAACGACGTGGAAATGATTTGACATTTGGCAGATGTCAGTCAAGAAAATCGACAAAAAAAAGGCTATCTAATGACTCATATGCATTTATTTGTTTGTAATATAGATAATGAAATAAAATATATTTTACAATAGTTCCATGTTTTATCCGGATTCATTAATTTATATATATATTTTTTAAAAAGCACGTATTTTTAATTACTTTTTTTTCTTCAGTAGTTATGGGAAAATGGCTACAAAAAATAAAATTACTATTTTCCAGTAAATAAATAAATAAATATGCTTGATTTACTTTTAAAAATAGAAATGCTTAATTCATCTTTATAAAGTTAAACTTACTATTTTCCAATTATTTTCTCTTTACTTTCTAGTGAAATGGGATACTTGATTTACCCAAATTAAACAAATGGGCTAAAAACTACAAAAAAATTAATATCTCAAAAATAAACTGAGATGCAGTTTTCAAACAAATTGCATTAAAAAGTACTTTTTCCCCCAATACAACGGTATAAAAATTGAAAATGTGCGCTGCTAAGAAGGTAAAATAATTTCAGTAGAATATTTAACAGTACAATGATACATCTCCTTTATTTTAGTGCTTTCATATATCTATCTATCATGGTCGCCTGCACAGTGACACAAAAGACATGTTTTCGTGGACATGGATGTAGAGCACGTAAATGACGTGGAAATGATTTGGCATTTGGCAAAATTATGTTTTAAATGGTGGAAAATTCCAATCTAAAATCAGATTTGGGAAATATCTTTCAAAAAATGAGAAAATCATGAATATTTTGCTTAAACCTGATATATCAAAATACGACCAAAAATCGTACCACTTGTTTAAACACGATTGCGGCTCACCGTACCCTCGAGGATCGCGACGGATATGATTATAATGCATTTTTCTCAACCAATACTTAAGGGAAAAAGTAGAACAAAGTCTGTTTTCCGGAACAATTCGGAACGGTTCTTTAATCGCAGTTTTTGTAAAACTTACATTAAAAACATGTATTTTTATAAACAAAAGATAAAAAAACTTTATAAAAACATGTTCTAGGAGTTAATTGTGTTTGATTGAATGACGTAAAACAATTAAAAGCTTAATATTTTTTAAAAAGACTAACAACTGCCACTTCCAATTCAATAATTTTCAAAACCTCAAAATTATGCGAAATTCCATAAAATGGACAGGTGTATTGAAGGTAAATGTCGTATATTTTCCCGTTTATTAATTTCCTCTAAACACTGGAATGAATAGAAGAGATTCCACTATTGTTTGGAGTCTTTATTATCAGCCATTGTCGCGATTTTGACCATTTGGTCCGTTGTACGTTGGTCAAACGCACACGACTAAAGAGTTTAATTGTTCATAAGTCGAGTGGCCAGATACCTGATCATGTGTGTATGACAAGGATATTATTCAATATTATTCATATTATTCATATGTTTCTTTTTTATTCATTTGTTTCTCTTTTATTCATATGTTTCTTTTTTGTCAGTTTGTAGATTACTGGATCCAATATGTGCGTTTTTACAGGTTTTTTAAACATCACAAAATTTCTTACGACAAAAATGTTCTGTACGCTTATATATACATTCTAAATAAAGAAATCTATTTTAAGAAAAATATCAATTTTATATATGTATTAAACACGTAACGTCTTGTAAAATGTTATTTATATATAAATTTAATCATCATCTACTTGTCTATAAATATTTATCTATATATATATAATTTTTGGAAGCAGCAAATATCATTTTGTTAAACTAAAATGTATTTATACCCTACTGGCAGCGAAGTATTTCTAATTTTAATTTACTCCATTTTTTGTTTCATTTAAAGTCTTAAAATTGAAACTTTTAATTACAATATATCATCCAAGCATTTATAGAAACACATTATACATATTATACTTAATAAAATTAGATATATTTTCAAATTCAAATGCTATATATTGTCATTAATAAAAAAGAATATATTTCAAAATTGTTAAACAATTTTACAAATTCTTTAAATTGAGTGCATCTTTATTTATAAATTTCTATTTAATGTCATTTTGGATGAAACTTGAAATGCTAAAATTTACCTGTCAGTAGGGTACCTCGTTCATTTGCTTGCATCGTATATGTCATTTGGCACGTAATTTAAACTTACATATCAAGGTTAAGAAGCTAATAGAAGGTTTTCATCACATAATTGGAAGCGTGAAATTTAATATGTATCATGTACCATATTATCATGTACCATAATTTAGATTTAACACTAGTTCTACCAAGAGGTGTCAAAAGAAACCTTTCAGATTTTAACTTAACCTTTAACAGATGTTACAGAAATTGTCACATAACTATTGTGAAGCGGTCTGTGAGACCGCTCCATGGAAATATGAATAAAAGGCACGGTTAACTCATAGAATGGTCTTTTTGTACTAAACTTTTTGTACAAGTGTGTTATAATTAAAATTCACCTATTCAAAAGTATCTGGTGATAGTACTAAAGTTCCAAACGGAAAAAAAATTACCTAGTGTTTGTAGTTAAACTGAAAATTGCAAGTTAAATTATAAAATTTGAAAAAAGCCACGGTCTGAGAGACCGGTAACATCAGTAAAAGGTTAAAATTACTATCTAAGTTTAATCATTTTTCCACAATTATTTTTTTTTACTTTTCATAGAATACATGTTAAATTAATTCAGCGATATCATTTTCTTCCAGCTCATCTAAAAACATGCATATGGTATACATATTTCTACCATGAGGTGTCTTTTGACACCTTAAATTTTTCATAATTTCTAATTTCAAAGGATTTCATAATTTCTAATTTCGAAGGATTTCATAATTTCTAATTTTAAACAATTTTACACATAAATATCAACACCATTTTACAGCATCCTATCAATTGTAACCAGATTAGAGAATCTCGATTTCACTTGTAAAGGAAAATACAAGAGTTGCTGAATAATTCCGATATTCTCTTGTTTTCTGCCATGTTGCATTTTAGTGTAGATCATTGCAGATATTAGTTGTAAAAAATGAATAACGTGTTTTGTTTTCTAGTTCCGGAAGTGAGTTCAATACACATGAATTTTGTTTTCATTCGTGTAAAAACTGTGGTATTGAATAAGGAAAGAATCTTATTACACTGCTGTCTTTAGGATTACTGTTGTTGTTACAAAGATTGAATTTCTATACATGAGACCGAAAGTTTTTTTAAGTTAGTAATATTAACCCTTAAATGCCTGGTGTTGCCTTTCGGCAACATATCCAATTTAGGCTTATAAATACTATTAGAATAATAATGAAGCTATGATGCGTAATGTTGCCAATAAAATACATACTGAAAATATTATTAAATCGATTTTCTACATTTAGATGGCAACACTTGTGCTGTTTATGAATAAAGATAGATTTATTTTTGGAATTGTTGATACATGTTCTTTTTGTTTTGTTTGAAAGTTTGCGAAATACTCTATTTTTTTCTGCAGTGAGCAAGTAAATGTTACCTTTTATTATAGTTCTCATAACCCTTGTGTGTTTAATAATATAGAATTTTATCAAGGAAAATTATTTTTCAATTAAAGACCACTATTGCCGATTAGTAGTAAACAGTTTTGTAGCCGTAAACCATACTTAAAATAAAATATGATTTTTTAAGTATTTTCCCCATGATATATTTTAAAAAAGAAAGCCGAAAAACATTTTAAAATGATTTTTGAAAACTCAGGCATTTAAGGGTTAAAATGTTTAATTTTCTAATAAGAATTAAAAACAATAAAGAAGATAATATTTTGTACGTGTTGTCTTTGTTGACGTAAAATATGTTTCATTACAGTTATGTATATTTGTATTTTGTAAATTTTTGAATTGAGCTAGCATTTAAAACCTGCAATAAATTAAAAATTAAAAATTATTTGAATAATCTAAAAAACAAGCGTAAAGGAATAAATATATTTCTCAAATTATCTGTATTTAACTGATAATTTAAATATCACGTCAGTTTTAGCATTTATTTGCATGGAAACGCAAACGTGTCAAAAGACCCCTTTTGGTAGAAATAGTGTTAACTACATACAGTAGTTAAGTGTGCTATATACATATACAGTTTTATTACATCAGAGCGAAACGATGAACATTATTATTTTAACACAATATTAAGATGAGCAGCGGAGACGAGAGTAGCTTTCGAAATAGAAAATTTATATTTTAACCCTTAAGTGCGCGATTTTTTATTTTGTTTCCAAAAAAGTATATATGATACTCAGAATGGTTTATTACACAGGAAAAATAATGCAAATAATCAGAGATATGTTTTTCATATAATACGTCAATCTTTTATTATGTTGCACATCTGCAATACAAGTAAAAACTACTGTCATGTGGCTATTTTATGCTAAAAAATTGCAAATTAGTAAATATTTTAATAAGTATGTCTTCAAATATCTCATATTATATAATTGTTTCTTTTATAAAACTTAACCTTTAACCCTTTAATTCACACAATAGAATACGTTCTAGAAATTACGTAGTTCAGAGAATCTGACTGTTACCAGAATGTTTCAATAGTTAACTACTTCGCTTTATTTAAATACGGAGTGCCTGTTTTTTTAATTAAAACGAATAATGCAATTTTAATTTTCTGGTGTGAATTAGGTTTCTGCGAATAAAAATTTTATTAAATTCAAAACAGTGTTGTTTGCATATATGCAAAGATGCGCACTAAAGTGTTAAAGCAAAAACATGTCCGTGACGCCATCGTGACGGTGACAACACCCGTCCAATATACTTTGCTCTTACTGACTTTTTTTACTTCTAAACATCACACAGTTTTGATTTTTGCACTGTCCATTAGGAAGAAAAAATGTTCTTTAAAATGCAAATTGTTGAAAATCATGTCTAAATTTTCTTCATTTTTATGTTTTTTTAAATAATTTTCAAGCATGACTATTTTAAAACACTATTTCTCAATTCGCTGATTTTGTAAGCTTTTTTTTTAAATTATTTTCAAGCATGATTTTTTAAAAATAGTGCACTGTTCATATTTCTTATTTAAAGATCAATTTTGTTGTGTTTATTTGTGGGCAATACAATAAAAATATATGGTTTTTATCAAGATCCTTTAACCCAGAAAAACCAGGTAGGAACATCTAATATTATTTTTGATATATGGTTAACTATCTACATAAATGTTTTTGATTACATAGTTGGAAACTTGAAATTCCACATATAGAACAGAATTTTGAACGGCACAGCGAAGTCAAATGTGCTATACAATGTTTTATTGAGCAGAACAAAAAGATGTAAATTATTATTTAAACATAATATTACGGCAAGCACGGCAGGCGTGAGGAAATTTCGCACTTAGAGAATCTATATTCTAAAGCATAAATATGTGCGTGAGTTACGGTGATTGACGGGGACAATCCCCGTCTTCTATATTTCCCTCTTACTACTTTTTGCTTACTAAAACACATCGCATCATTTCATTTTTTATGTCATCAGGTGGTAAGAAAATGACCTTTCAAAAGTAATTTGTGTGAAACTTGTGTCTAATTAATTGAATTTATGTGGTTTTTAAAATAATTTTTAAGCATGATCTTTTTTTTTAATTACCACTATCGCGCGCTGTTCGATTACAAAAGATTAACCCGTTCGAACATGAAAAATATGAATATTTCGCGTTTCCTTCGTACTAATATTCCATAACGGAAACTCAACCCCACTAATAAAGAAATAAAGTAACATATAAAAAAATAACAGACATCTAACACACTTTCACTCTGAAACCTCTAAAAATATCAGAAAGAATAAGTTTGCTGTAAGTAACGAAAGTTTGCCAATTTCTTTGTTTATGAACTTCTGACATGAAGTGGATGTGAAATTATCGCGTTTAATGAATAGGAAAATTTTATTCGAATACTTTATTGGTATTTGTCATATAAAAATCTTCTTTGTTGTTCTTTGTGGACAATCTAGATTTTAAAATTTAAAGATGTTTGAAATTGTACGTCCAATGTGGCAAATGATGGTCCGAACTATAATTAGTTTTATAAATATTCAAATAGAGGTGCAATAGCTGTTGCACTCTTATGCAAATATGTATGACTTCAAAACTGATTGTGATTCTATATATTAAATTCAGTAATACGGAAATAATAGGACATCATCATAAATAGGAGGTAATCATCATGGTAACCTAGAATCATTACCTATCATGGGATATCATTGAGTTAGTAACGAATGATAGGATTTAATAGAATGAAGAAGACTTTTATTAATATCTTTTTAAGTTTTGATTCGATTTTCATAAAATGTGAAATAACTCGATAAAATTCTGCAACGATTATATATATATATATATAATTCCAAACCATTCGGTCAGATAGTTTTTGTGCTGTTATATGGAGATGGACGGACAGACAGACGTACAGGCTAGACGGTGACTTTGGGTGCTATTTATGTAATTATATAATTTTACGTATGTATATAATCATGTATTTATATAATTACGAACGTACCTATAAAAGGGTTTTCCGTTACGTTCTGTAACCCAGAATGATCGAGTTTAAAACCTTACTAGTCTTAATTGGTCAAATACGGCTGCAATCACCTTATATAGAAAACAGAATTTACTCACAAATGCCGAATAGTACAAACACAACTTAAACAATGTATTCCTTCGTAAATTTTTATCTTAATCACCTTCAAAAGACTTTTCAAAAAACGTATTTTTAAGATCATAAAACCTGAAACTATTTGGTAATACCTGACAATCCAAATGCAAAAAAAGTAAATCGTTGAACTCAAATTTATTCATGCACCACATGCTGTCGTGTACTTCTAATTTCGAATTTTAAAATGTATCCATTATAATGAAATAAATTTAGAAAGATCTTTACCCATCAGGTTTACACAGTCAGACTTATTTTAGCATAGGGATTCCATCTTCGTCATTCGAGCGGTCAGTCGGATGATTGTGTGTGTATGACTACAACATAAAATCCGAAAGAAATGTTTTCTCATTTTTTTTCAATGCCCAGTTTATTTTATTTTTTTTAACATACTTAAGTAAACCAACGATGTTTGGTTACCATATTTTAAATTTAATATGCAGCGAAAACGAAATTATTGCATTTAATGAATATGAGAATTTTACTTGAACAAATTATTGATATTTTTGAAATTATAATACTTTCTTTTTGTTAGTGGGTAATCTAGGGTTTTCAATTTAAAAAAAGTATAGTTTTCTCCATTGTCATGTAAACCAGTAACCCTGGGTTGGAAAACCTACTAATCTTAATTGGTCAACTACTAGTGCAGTTACCCAATATTGAATTCAGAAATCATTCGCTAATGACCAACAGTCCAAACATAATCTAAAAAAAGCATTCCTTTGTATTTAAATTTCTATTTTATTCACCGTCAAAATTCTTTAAAAAACGTATTTCTAAGATCTTAAAACTGGAAACTATTTGGAAACACCTGACAATCCAAATTCAAAGAAAAGTACTCCCGTGAACTCAAATTTATTCATGCGTCACATGCTGTGAAGTACTTCCAATTTCGATTTTAAAACGTATCCATTGGAACGGAATAAAGTTAGAAAGATCTTTATCCAATATATTTGCATAGTCAGACATATGTGAAAAGAGGGATTCTTCCTTCGACCTTGGAGTGGCCAGTCTGGTGATTGTGGGTGCATCAGCAAAACGTAAAATCCGAAAAAAAAAGTTTTTTTTTTTTTTTTTTTTAATGCCTTTGTTTATTTGGTTTCGACTTCAGTAAACCATTGATGTTTAGTAAGAATATCTGAAATTTTAAGATACAAAGAATGAAAAATATTTTAAATTTTTAATGCATGTTTTCGAATTATATTTGTCGACTTTTAAATATAAGCATTTTTTTTTTTTACACTTTTAGTTTAGTACTTGTAACTTTTTTGAAATTAATGAATTATGTCGTTGTTTCTAAATATCGTTTATGTTTATCTAGGTATCCATAAATACTTATGATGCATGTTACATGAACATTTGCTCAATTGAAAAGAAATGTTTTTTTTTTCAAATAATAAAACAAAATACAAATACTAGCCACCCTTGACAACCAGTTTAGTCTCCCTTAAAATTTATGTTTGGGAAAGCGTGCTAAGTATTGTATTATGTTAATTTTATTCCTAATTTTACTTACTTGGACTCCATTAAATATAATTAATCCATTAAGCGGGCTCAGGGCATCGATACTGAAAAACATGCAAACAGACCTCTCGCTTCGAGTCCATATAAAAACAAAAGTGTTGAACGTAACTAATTTAATCTTTCTGATATTTTTAAGTTATGTCTGTAGACATATAAAATTATAAAATGAAGTACTTCAATGTAATGAAATAAAAAAATATAGCAAAATTTATATAACACAATTTTCGAAAAAAAATTTAAGGTGTCATGTCACCATCCGTAAGATATCTTAACGTTGAATTGACATAAGAACCTAATTTTTGTTTTAAAAGGATAAGGAAACTTTATGCTGCAGAAAAAATTAAGGATATATCTATCACTGAAAGGAAACCTTATTAAATTCTCAAATTTGAAAATTTAAAAAACCCTAAAAAATACACTTTGTTTTCATTAAAAATACCAAAAATAATAAACTAGCTAAATTATATTAATTCATTCTATAGATAATGATATTATATGTATGCAAAAAAAAAAAAAAAAAAAAAAAAAAAAAAAAAAAAAAAAAAAAATCAGCCATTCTATCCAATAGTGTTTTTTTAATCTTACGGATAGTCGTCCAATATCAAGTTTTGCGAAAACGCGACTTAAAGTTACAATTAAATGGGTGCAGCTTTGAAAGTGATTGTCACATAAATGCTTATAACTCCATTAAAAATGTAAATATTTGTATGCAGTTTTTTGCACTTTGTTCAGAATTAATTGAATAATTAAAATAAATTTTTTTGAAAGTTTTCAAGTCCTGAGCCCTCTTAAGCTAATATTAGTTTTTGTTGCATTAAAATATAATTTTTTTTTTTATTTCCTGTAAGCGAGTAAACCATTTTGGTTTACAATGGAAGTCTATGGAATTTGGTGAAATATTTGAGATATCGCCAAGTTGACGTCACTTTTGGCGTCTAATTTTGATCACAAAATTTGACGATATATCGCCAAGTTGGTGACAAAATTTGCGGTATTTGGCGGCAGAACAGGGTTCCCCCTATGGAAACCCCCCTTATAGGTATGCAGATGCATCAAATGCTGTTCAATAACCAATGGCCGCCATTTTAGAACAAGATGACGAATGAAGCCAAAATGTCAGCCACCCTAGGAATTCAAACTGCTATATCTTAGCCATTTTTTAAGATAAAGATACAATAGTATAGATGGATAGGTATAGAAATGATGTTCAATAACCAATGAGATGCGTTCCATTCAGTAGTTGCCATTAAACAATTAACAAATAATCACGATTTCTTTACCACGTACGATAGCGTAAAATATATATAAATTATAGATTACATGAAATTTACGTACTCTTTTAAAATGCCTTTTCTATACATTAATTTATTCGAAATTCATAAGTTTATTTATTAATTAATCTATAATTGTGACGTATCGAATTCAATGTATCGATGCAGAGGAAAATATATTTACACCAAAATTATCATAATTTATTACATCTACCATTAAAATAAGTAAGTAACTCCTATGCGCTTTAAACCCTGTCAAAACTACAAATGCACATGTTTCACGAAAAATATTCAAATGTATTAATTTATTCTAAAATTTATTTTAATTTTCTGTCGGAATACACTTGCATATCTATATTTGTTTTCGAAATCTTTCAAAATGTTGTTTATTTACAAATTACCAACGATCCAAACGAATTTAATAAAGTATTTCGGCTTATTTAAATGTGTATTTTATTTACTGCTACTGACAACGCAAATCCAACATTATCAAATATATGCGTTGAATTCAGAATTTTTTATTCTTTATGCTGGAATTCGAAATTCGTACGGTAAATTCCTAAAGAAGAATTTTTACTTTATGTAATCAATAAACATCTGTCATTAAATAAAGAAAAAAATACTGTTCAGAAACTTAAGTATAAATTCGGAATTTCTTAACGAAAAAAAAAAAAAATTCTGAAACACATGCTGTGGATGCAAGTGGGTTAAATTAGCGAAAACTTCGATCTGAAACTTTGAAATACGAAAATATTTGCTAATACTTAAGAATCTCCATGCAACATGCAATGATATACTCGTAATCTTACATTTATGCGTTCACCATTTGTGAGAATTGTCCTATTTCGGTTAACTATTTATGCATTGAACGAAATAGATTTTAGAATGACACATCTAGCTATTTATAATGGCCGCCAGTACAAATGTCTCTGATCAGCGCGATTGTTCCTTCGTCGTGGAATGGTCAGTCTGATGATCGTATGAAGGACAAGAAAATAAATTAAAATTAAAAGGTTTTTTTTTTTCAACTATGGTAAAACTCCCAGTAACGGACAACTTAAGGATCCTTTCTAGCTCAAATCACTATTACAATATTTTAAATAAATTTTCTACTTATTTTTCTTTTTGAAAGAATAGTATGTATATATAAAAAAAAAATACTGTTGATAAATTTCTAAATTATACATTGTATTAACAAAAATTAATTTTCTGTATAAATATAATCAGTAACTGCAGTAACTCCCATAAATCCCATTCTGAAAAAACAAATAACTGACACGTAGTGAACCAGCGTCTGAAACTCTAGCAAATATTTAGAAAATAAGATTATTTTATATTAATATTTCATGTAATTTATGCCTTAAAAATACTTTAATCTATATTTAAAAAACAAAATTCTTAAAACTTATTTATACAGTAGAACCTCGATTATCCGAAATAATTAGGATCGACCCTCTTTCGGAAAATCGAAATTTTCGGATAATCATGATGAATTTAATTTTGAAATTAAGTTCCTTTTACATATATCACAAGAGTTTGAAAAAATGTTTTGTTCGCCGCAGTTTCGCTTCCCTTTACTTCCAAGCCCGCTCTATCACGGAGTTTTTTAATATTATTAGTTCACCAGTATCACAGTCTTTCTGCTGCTCCAACCATGCCAAACCTTTTGCAAAGCATTCAAAAGCTTCAGAATTGCTTGCTCCTTTGTTCGTTTTCTTCGTTCCATTCCGCAGCTTGCGGGATATCAAGTTAATTCAAAGGAACTCTAAAAAGGGGATCAAAAATAGTTATCGTAGTATAGTCGTAGTTCGAAAAGGACTGCTTACACACAAAGAGTATAATAGTTTAAAAAAAAAAAAAAACTTTCAAAATGGATTTGCGCACAAAGAATGTGATAGTAAAAAATAAATATATATATATATCCTTCTATATATAAAAAAAAGTTTTGATTTGGAAATGGACCAATGAAAATCTGCTTAGATATTCCGGGTAGATCGCATCCAATTTGAATGCTTAAGCATAGCCTTTGATCGTTAATATTAAAAAAACTGTTGCATACAAAAATATGAAAATCAGTGGTATTATAGAGAAATGTTTGATAAACAAGCTGATGCAGACAGTTTTCAAATTGAAGAATTATTTTAAGAGATATTTAATGCTAAATTTGGACAAAATCGTTCCATTAAAAAAGTTTTGTTGGAGCAAAAACTATACATGAGAATTTAATCATTTTTAGATCATTTTATACGTTATAAGTTCCCGGTGTGCAGATTGCATTTATTTTTCTTATTTGACTCATTTTTTGAGGTTTTATTTCAATTTTAAATTCAAATTTTCAGCATTTCGAGAGATATTTTTTACAAATTTTAGAAAATGTTATTAATTTAAACTGTTCCCAGTTGTATAAACAGCGCAAAGAATAATGTTTACTTCAAATTAAAAAATTATTTACACGTTACTATTACAAACAGAAAAAAACTTTAAAATTAGAATTAAATGATTACATGTTAAAAGCAGGAAAATTACGTCATAAGAACCATAGGCACAGATGTCATATACGCGCATATTGGCGCATTTTTTTCCGACGCCAATTTGGCGAAACATTAATAGCATGAACAACAACATCCGGGTTACCATATCAAGCAAAATAACGACACTTTAGCACCAGTTAAGTACCCGTTGCGTATATGAAATTGGCGTCAGAAAAAAATTGCGCCAATATGGCGTATATGACATCTGTCCCGAACCATATTTGCACTTGGATTTTAAAAGAGAAACAAAATCTTAAAATAAGAAAAAATCATTATTATGCGTTAAAACTTGTAATTTGAGGAAATTAGGTCATATTTAAAATGGCAAAAAATATAGCAAAACAATTTAAATTGAAAAATATATTTGCGCGAAATATTTTGAGATAATCTTTTCGACTATTACCGTGAATTCGATGACAGCGAAATAATATTTCCTTCTAACAACAAAAGTATTTTCACGTGAATATTAATAAGAGAAATAAAACTTTAGCGTAAATTACGTCAGATTTGAAACGATACATTTAAAATGAATTATTTAAAAGAACTATCTTATAGCGCTGTTAAAAAATACCGGGAGACAATGACACTGTTTACTTAATTCATTTTACACCAGCTTATTTTCAAATGTTTAACTAATTTTTTTAATTAAATACGAAAACAGCCATTGTATCTCTTAACAGCAGCAGATTTGACCTTAGAAATCCCCAATCCAAGGAAAACGAATGGAAACCCGTTTACAGAGAGATCGCTACTGTCTTTTTTAAAATTTTAATTCAATATTTTTAAAGCCAATCAAATTAGCGTGCTTTTTGGATTTTGGTGTGCCTGAACGGGGGTTGGAGAGCGTAGCTCGTAGCGGGCAGAGCCCCCTAGCATCTTTAAAAGTGGATTTTGGTTAGCAGAGAATTTCGGTTAAAAAATGTTCGGATAAAAGAGGTTCTACTGTATATGATATCATAATACAGATGCTTGTGTAAGCTTTAAATTACTATTATTAATACGGATATCCAATAACTGACATTTGTGAACCAGTAACTAACAAATTGTGTTAAGTCCTTGAAGAACAACTTCAATTTTATTGCTGTTGACTACAAGGAAAAATTAATTTATTCTTATGTTTTTTTTAAGAAGTTCAAATAATATATTAAAAGTGTCTTTAATATTACCAATAATTAACACTTTTGTTGGAGACTGGTGAAATGATACTACTTGAACAAACAACTGGATTTCTCAAACTAAGCTAAATTAAATAAATATACCACTCAAAGCCTTAATGTATAATAGATGGTCACATAACAAGCAGATTAAAAGGAAGCACTACCTTATAGTCCAGGCAATAGAGACCGTATAGTGGCTCTACCTAACAAAATTCATGGTAGTTCTGGAAAAAGTCTTACTATATGTTTTTTGGGTCGCTAAATCTGAATTTTTAACTTCCCCGAAAATCCCCCCCGCAACACCCCCAAAATAGTTGATTTAAATTTTTTTTATTGTTTTACGGGAAAAGTATGTAGAAATTCAGAAAGTTGACAAAATTTGCAACAAATAGGATATATGACATTATCACGTATGATAAACGAGGAGACGGGGGGCTGCCTCCGAACATTTCCAAAATGCTGTTCTCAAAAACCAATTTTTTTCGATAAATCAATTTTTTGGAGGTTTGACGGGGGAAATTTTAGTGGAAAGTTACAAATTCGGATTCAGCGACCCAAAAAACATAAATTGAGTCGAAATACAGAACTAGCATTAATTTTGCCGGGTAAAATCCCCTATTGCCTGGACTTGCATAACTTAGTGCACATAGCGCCGCAGTGTATGTTCCGAGGCAGTCCTCTCAATCCCCGTTCATCCTAAGTCGTAATGTCAAATATCCTATTTGTTGCAAATTTTGTCTTCTTTCTGAATTTCTACTTACTTTTCCCCTAAAACAATAAAAAATTTAAGTTCAAACAGTTACTTTGGGGGGGTTGCGGAGGGGGAAATTTTGGGGGGAAGTTAAAACTTCGGATTCAGAGACCCAAAAAACTTAAAGTAAACCTTATAGCGAAAGTTCGGAGGGGAGATGGGAGGGCGAATGTAAACGATGTGAGTGGTTAAGTGGAATTGCGCAACTTAGTCCACGCAGCACCGTGGCGCATTTTCCGAGGCAGATCCTCACTCCCCCTTCATCCTACGTCATAAGGTTATATATCTAATTTGTTAACAATAATTTATTTTTAAACCGCTTGCTTTTAAGCTTTTCACATTTCGATTTACGATATATTCATCGGAACGCCATAAATTCGGAAAGAACTATCCCCATCATTACAGCCTAATCAAACATGCTTGACCAGAGGGATTGATTTTCGTCCCTGGGATGGTCAGTCAACGATCCTGTGTGCATGACACGGACATTTATGAGAAATATTTGTTTTTATAGATCTATGTTGCGGCGGTTTTAAGCTCTTTATTAACCATTTGGAAAAATGATTATTAACCATTTGGAAAGATGGTTATTGTCCTCGTCAGTGTAGGAAATAAAAAGCATATCTGAAGCTTTTTATTTGTTTAATCCGCATTTTATTCGTTTTCTGATTGGTCTATACAGTAATCTGTATTTCCCTTTACTTTCAACAGAGATGGATTTCTTCTGTTGCCACTATGACAAAAAAGTAATAAAAACTACAAAAAAAATAATAATAACTCAGAAACAAATTGAGATACAGCTTTCAAACAAATTGCATTTAAAAGCACATTTTTTTTCTCTATACGACGGTGTAAAAAGTAATATTGTGGGATGTTTAGAAGTTTAAGAATGGAATTTTATTTAAAATTGATCATCAGATTTCTTGGACGATGTATGGAAAAGCCTTTTCCCGAACAGCCAATGAAATGCTTGGATAATACGTAAGTTTCAGGTGGATAATACGTAAGTTTCAGGTGGATAACTTTTAAGAAATCTGACGGGTCGCAGGCGTTTTCTGTCGCTTGCAACTTTTACGTGCAATAACACTATTAATGTTTAATTCATGGCGTACGTAATTTATGATCAACTCCGTGCGATTTTTTATGTCTTAAATTTTAGTCTTTGGCAACTTCATTTTCCAAATGGTCGTTGTAACTTGTTAAATTGCTATTTTTATATATATATATTTTTGTTTTCATGTGCTTATTTGAAACATAGATACCTGGTTTCGTAATTTTAAACTTAAAGATAAAAGGGATTGAATAATCCTGTGTATGTATTTTATTAATCTTATGTATGACTTCTTATGTTTGAGTTTTTTTAACATGTTTTTTTGTGGTCAATGCATTATCCATTTTAATCCTGAAAATCCTGCTTATGAGGAAATATCTTATATTGGCTATACTCGGAAAATACGTGTGCTCGCACATTTACTCCTGCTTTCAAAATAGTAGCACATCTTGGTTTGCTTTAAAAAAGTTCACATTATTTCAAAACGCATTTTCTATATACCAATTGTGAACTTCTCATTGGTGTTTTGAAAGAGTGTTTCACTTTATATTGAATTTGGTTTACAAAATTTTAAATTTAAAATACACGGTAAATAGCAATCTGTTGTTTATACTTTTTAACTTTTTTACAATTTTCATATTTGAAATTTAATTGTTGAAATGTAAAAATATATTTTTGTTTTACACTTTCTTTCAGGATCTGATAAACTTAATTTTTTAAATAATTGGATATAAGTATATTTGTAATATTTTTATGTCTAACATAAACAAAAATAAGAATTTAAGTAAACATGTGTATATTTATCAAAATCTATTAATACATGCATTTTTGCATTTATTTTGCTGTATTGTACCAGTATATAGATATGAATATCAGTTATTTAAATAGGTTTTTTTCAACTTACCAATCTACGTATATGTTTATGCATATTTTATCTACATATATGTTCGTTTGTACAGGATATACGATATATTCAAAGCCCCATCTCCCATATACATTATCAGGAATAGTAAATTTTTTTTTTATGTCTAAAGAATTTTTAAAGCTTCAATATCGGAATTTATTAGTAAAGGTGCACCAATAGAAACTCATATTTAAGTATTCTGTGTATTTAAATTTCAGTTTCATTTCTTCAGTTCATTTTTAACCCCTTTAGGGTACTTCTGTTGCTAAAATAGTAAAATGATTGATTGACGCCAGGATTTACAAGAAAATTTATATGAATGTAACTTTAAGCGTTTCTTCGGGTATATCGTATAACTCAAAATTTATTTTTAAAATGCTGGTGCCGATGTGGCATTTGGAAATTATAATTAACTGGTATAGGGGAGACTAGGGAGGGTTGACCCACTTTTTACAAAATGATTTTTTATTTTTTAAAAACTGAACGTTTAATAACGTTTTATATATCATTTTATTCGTTATACAACCAGTCATCAAAATAAAAGTGCTAGATAAGTGTAATATATAACAAATTTGAAAAATCATTGATTTTAATCATGAAAACATAATTGGCCAAGGCTCCCCACATATGGGAGGGTTGACCCACTATATGGGAGGCTTGACCCACTTTGTTTTGTATTGAAATATTTGTGAAGAGGAATAAAATCAACTAAAAAAAAGCAAAATAACTTTATGCTATATGCTTTAATTATTATAAAAATATATTTTTGAAAATATGATGCTTAAACAAACCTGTTTAGACGCAATCGCAAATCAGAGAAGAAAATTTTTGTTTTAAACAGGATTTTGTCTGAGCAGGTATAATTGTACAGCAGGGAAAATGAAACTTTAACATTTAAGACAGTATTCCGCTAGAGACAGGTTCCGTTTTCCTAGGGTTTCGTGCATTATTATGTTTACTGATGTAGTAGCCACTGTCTCACTTTTTTTTTTTACTCCTTGTCCTACTTTTTGTGACATTCTATCTGACAACTTTGGTTGTCACATAGTTCGGCTTCATCTCACTGTATTTATGCTGGTGAAATTTGTCTACATACCTTCCTAAAGTTTTTCGATCAATGCTATGATCTTTTCCAGCCGTATGGGTACTTAACTTATCATTAACATCTTTTAACCCCATTCAGGGATAAAGCACTTTCAGTACTAAAATGTGGAAATAAATGACTAGCACCGGAATAAACGAACAAATTTATTTGGAAATATCAAAAAGGCTATTTTTAACATATATGTTAAATGGAAAACATTTTAGCAAAATTCTGATGCCATTGTGGCTTTTGGGAATTAAAATTAAGTGGTTTCATAAACATACCACTGCCCCTGAAACCAGTGTTGCCAGATTGGGGATTTTGTCCCCATTTTGGGGAATTTTAAACCTCTAGGGGAATTTTTGGGGGACTGCAAAAAATTTTGGGGAAAAACTTGGGGATTTTTTTTTTCTATTTTCCGTAAAGATTTCTTTTAGTCCTGAAGAAAAACTGGATCTGTCTCGAACTCAATTTTGATTTGAAAAACGAAACTATAATCCAGAAATCGGAAATATCAGTCATAATTCTCTTGGATGTGGTCGTGTTCGTTGTTTACTACATTACAGTTTACACATATTACAGATGCATCAGACTCTAAAATCTTAAGCAGCTTAAACCTGCACCACGTAACTAAATCTGCAGGGCTTAAAACAAAATTAATTTAAATACCTGGGAAGCAGATATTTTTCTCTTGTGATATACAAAAGCACATCGATTGATACAGCGAAAGTACTTTGCATTATGATTATGCACTTCAGTATAGGGATGACAAAAGAATTAAAACAGCGCACCATCTCGGATTCATTTAAACCCCAACTGATAAGTGATTGTCTAAAGAAGCTATGGAGCTAATGTAACAATAGTCCAACATTGTTAGACAATCTATTTATATAAAATCCAAGTCTCTGTGTGTCCCTCACGATTCCGGTAGGACCGCCTCATTGAAATGAGTAATTGTTGAAAAAAACTAATGCAGGGTTACCACAGTAGCGCCAAATGTTAGACAACTTGGTGATAGCTGGCTAATTTGGCGAAATTCTCATTTAAAACCATTAATCCTTCATAAAGGAGGTCACCGCAATTTAATTTAAACTCCGCTCTTTTAAGATATTTTTCCATAATCTATGGGTGAGAATTTAAAGTGTAATATATGAAAATGTACATCTTTACATCTTCCTCCCGATGCTACTAATAAAATAACCGCCAATAGACGACGCTGTACTGTGTGAGCTCCTAACTGCGCGATTTTAATGTGCTTTAGGTACTTTTCCAGTATAGGTGCCTTGGCGAAAAAGGAAATTTGGCAACATATTTTCCGGGAACCTATCCACTATTTCATTTTATGTACACACGCATTTTTTTCGCTATTTATACGATTTATTTAATATAAAAAAGACGTTTCTCTAATTTTATAAAGAAACAGATGTGATTTGTACATAAAAACATCAATAATATACATATAAAATAAACATATAAAACAAACAAAAACGCTCATCAAGTTTGTTGTCATAGCTGTTTAAATGATTTGACAACAAATCTCGATATTTTTCCGTTATACGGACATCATGCCAAAATGTATGCTAATGCGCCAATTATTTCAAAATGCTAAAAGATATTTGTAATTTTATGCCAGCAGTTTAATATGAGTTTTATTTTATTGCTTTATTTTATAACAGTTATTTGTTCACTTATTTTAAGTATATAATTGTGATTTAATGAAATAGTTCTTAAAGTCTGGAATTTTCAAATGTTATATTTTTTAAATGCTCACTTTAGTATCGACAATGTTTTTTCTTTTATTTTTCAAATGCTTCAATTCACGTGATTTTCATTTGCGCCATCTATTATTACGCTTGGCGACAATGGTATCCGTATAACGGAAACGAACCCAAATCTTACTTTCTGATGCCCAAATTACACCAAGCTTTTTTTAAAAAAACGCCAAAGCTCCCACAGTAGAAAAGTACCAAACTGTTTATTATTTTGCGCTATCTGTGTTATAGTTTGTATTATATGTAAGGGGTGTGGAGCGAAGAGTTTAAAAATTAAATATTAAAGTTTCGGCACAGATGTCATATACGCCCCATGTTGGCGCGATTTGTTTCTGACGCCAATGTCATATACACAACGGGTACATAACTGGCGGCAAACTGTCGTTATTTTGCTTGATATGGTAACCCGGATGTTGTTGTTTATGCTGTTGATGTTTTCGCCAAATTGGCGTATATGACAACTGTGCCTAAGTTTCTATAAAGCAGTGTAAGACTAAAAAATTAAAAATAAAATAAATGCAAAATAAGACTAAAGAAGAAAGAAAAATCATGCGTTAAGCATAGAATATGAAACACTTTTCAACACATCCTGAATGCTTTAACAAAACTTCGTTATTTGGGGAAATCAGAGAACTAAGTAAACATTTTAGAAGATGCGTAAAAAAATTAAAAAATTGATTTCAGCAGTTACCGTCCATAGCCAATAGTATCGTTATTACATGCCACTATTTAGCCAAAATTTAATTTAACCTACTCTTAAAACTACTGAAATCACATTTCCAGATATTATCATCCATAGACGGTTATGTATCCAATTTTTGCGTGACCCTGTATATCATTTTATCTATATTCTACAAACATTTCTTAGTAAACTAAATGCAGTTCAGCGTAAAAACGCATAACTCCTTCAAAAACCACCTTTAAGCAATTTACTCTCATACTCAGTAACCCTTACGAATTCTTTTGTGTAGCCCTGGATATGAACTGTAGCATTTATACATACAGTATAGTATGCATAAATGTAGTGAAACATAAAAGCGCATATCATAATTAAAAATGCATTTCTAGCAATCATTGCTTATGTACAAATTCGGAGAAAAGTTGCTTGGCGAGAAAGAAGTTTGCCAACGTATTTTCTGACAACTTATTTACTGCTTCATACTCACAAGCAAGTTTTTCTATATGTGTGCAATTTATTTAGGTAGTTGTTAGCTATCCCGTCGACCAGTTTCGCCAAATTATATAAATCGCCAAACCACTCGCCAAATTATACAAATTGACATAATTTTTATTTTAAACAACGAAATATCAATTAAATTAGCAAAACATTAATAAAAATACAAATATAACGTCGAATTAAAAATCACTTGATGACGTAAGAAACACATGGTCATGTTTAATGTCAACCATTATTGGCATTTAATCTTACAATTTGGCGACAGTAATTTGGTCGACGGGATAACTAACATTTACCTTTATTTAATGTAAAAAAAGCTATTTACCCATTTTTTTATAATAAACAAAAGTAATTTTGGCACAGATGTCATATTCGCCCCATATTGGCGCGATTTTTTTCCGACGCCAATTTGGCGAAAACATCAACAGCATAAACAACAACATCCGGGTTACCATATCAAGCAAAATAACGACACTTTGGAGAGAGTTAACTACCCGGTGCCGGTGTGTATATGACATTGGCGTCAGAAAAAAAATCGTGCCAATATGGGGCGAATATGACATCTGTGCCGTAATTTTTGCACAGATGTCATATACGCATCGGGGTTGGCGTGATTTTTCTCTGACGCCAATTTGGCAGAAATCTCGCTTTCGAATACCAGTTACTTATATATTTTTAAATTATTTGCTATCATTTTGAAAAGGAAATAACTATAAATAAATAAAAGTTTGAATAATAGCTATAGAACAAAACAGTTTACATAATTAAAAACAGAAAATAAAAGTAAATAAACAATTTATTAATAAATAAAAAACAATAGCAGGGTTACCATAGCAGGCAAAATAACACCATTTTGGCGCCAGTTAGGTATCCCGGTTCATATCTGAAATCTATGCCGTAATTTGTATATAAAAAAAATGTATATTTAGAAACGATTTTTTTATGTATATAAGTGCATATATAAACAAAAATAAAAGTTCATTAGATTTGTTTTCATAGCTGTTTATATATTTTGGCAACATATCTCACTTTCTGATGCCCGAATTGCGCCAAGCTTTTTTTTTAAATGCGTTATAATGGAAAAGTACCTAAATAAATAATTAACAGAAATAACCAATTATACATACTAAAACTTTTTATTTCGAGATCAAAACATTGTTTTTAATTTCCATTAAAAATACATATATCCTTGGATAACTTTAGTTGAAATTAGGTTCACAGCTTAATATCGCATTCCATAAACCTAAACAAACACAAGTGATTCATTCATCGTGAAACTTAAAAAAATATTAAATCATTGAGGTAATCATTCACAAAGTAAGTTCTCCAACAATCAATGGACAATATTCTAATGACATCATAGTAGGTAAAATGGTGGCGGTATCGTTTGTTTATGGTTTGAAATCACAAAGATTTAATTTTGCAATGTCTCTTAGTTACATTATTTTACTGTCATATTAATGAGCTCAGAACAAAAGCATATTTTTTCATTATTTAGTTATTAAAGACGGAAAAAATTATAAATGCATGATTTGAAAAATTTAAATAATTTTCTTTCTTAATAGTAAAAAATAACATCGGGAACTAACAGCGGCTTTAAGTTAAATAAGTTTAACTGTTTAATTCTGTTGTAATATTCAAAATAACTGTATTTATAAGGTTTCAGTAAACAACATCAGGGCCCGATTAAACTTTGAAGTTAGAGGAATTACAATGTCATTTCAGGACCTTTCTTTTGGAGTAGCTTTTCTAAATTTCATATATACATGGAAACTCTTCAATGTTACAAATATTATTCTTATGACTGACATAACACGAGAACAGCCTGCAATTTTACACAAGTTTTTGAAAACTACTTTATATCAGAAATTTTACTAAAAACTGGTTACTTTTTTGTTATAGCGGCCACACTATTAGGATTATGACAAGTTGCAGCCAATTTCGCCAACGTCGTAACCAAGATCGTGAAGCACACACATATAATACCATGTAATACCATTTCATGAAATCGTATACGATAATTTAATAGTTTTTACCTTACTTCAAGTGTAAAATTTATTTATTTTTAAGGCGTAACAATCTAAATTGTCCAATATATGAATTTAAAAAAATGTAAACAAAGATTGAATAGACATGACCGCAAAAAGCCTCAAATCTGCATAATACTTGGAACCAAACTGTGCAGATTAGTGGTCTTCTACTGTACACAGTTTTTCAGAAATGTGTTTCGTTCTTTAAATGTGTTATTTTCATCTATCACTGCGGAACAAGCGAGAAAACTCATATTCTTGCACATGAGTTGTATATATCTTTATATCTAAATTTCCGTCATTTTTGACGGGCTACCTTTCTAGTACTTTTATAAAAACAAACGTAAAATAACTTCTCACTGCAAAATATATCTCTCATTCTCTTAATGTAGCTACAGAATATGCATTCAACCCAGTTTAAAAGTTTGTTTTTTGTAAATGGGGAATTTTTTTCAAAAAAAGGCTTGATTTGGGGAAAATTTTTGAGCTTAAATTACTTACATATTTTTTATAGTGGTAAATTGAAAATTTAAAAATTCACTTTTTGAGTAAAAACTGAGTTGGGGACTTTTGCGGAAAAAAATACTGATTTGGGGAAAATTTTAGAAACTTTGGGGAAATTGACTTTTGACTATCTGACAACACTGCCTGAAACTGTTAAGACTGCTGCCATCATACTTTCTCGCCTTTTCCACAGTTTCTATTTACCTTTTGAAAGTAATATTTAAATGGAAAAAAATTCCTATCAACTTTCCCATTTATATTTCATTAATTTTTTTCGTGCAGTGGATACTATAGCAATTTTTCACATCTTTCCTTAATCAGTTTTAAACTTTTTCTTTTCCATCACTCCATTTTAGTGTAGCTTTACAGAATATATTTACATTCATTTTATATATATAACTTTCATTATGCACAGCGTATAATAAAAATATTTCCAAAACCCCTTTATTAACACATTGCCGACGGGAAATTTTTATCAAATCTGAATTTTTAAACAGTAGAAGCTCCTCCCTGTTCTAAAAGCATTTTGTAAATCGGTGTTCTATATAGGTTTCTAAAGTTTATGCATCGATAAATATCTTTCAATGTACGAATTTAATATAAAACGTCTTACAATCCTAAAAAATATGGACAATATGATATAAATACATTTTCTGTAATTAAGAAGCAACGCACTTACTCAATGATGTTTTTGAATGAAAATGAGAATTGTCCTTTCCAGTCGTGAATCTGTTACGGAAGCCTTGAACATCTGGTCTACCCAGCCTCACATTGACTGAGTCAAGCGTCCCCTTTCTAAAGAATAGCACATTGTTATGTTAAGCCTAACTTACTGTATAATCTTTATGCCTGGAATGAAAATACGATATTTCCGCATTATTAAACCCCATTTACTTAAATTTTAAATTTCTATGATGTATTTTATCTGAAAAAAAGCTTACAAAATATTTCTAAACAAAATATTTCTATATAACAAAATATTTCTAAAATAACTTTTAGGTTGAAAACTTTTCACAGTTTTTTTTTTTTTTTTTTTTTTTTTTTTTTTTTTTTTTTTAATACAACTATTTCGATTATCAGTCTGAAACAGTTTATATTGATTCATGACAGTTTATATTCGATTATCAGTATGAAACAGTTTATATTGATTCATGACAGTTTATATTCGATTATCAGTATGAAACAGTATATTGTTTGTGCATTCCAGTAGCTTGGGTTGACACCTATTGATAAAAATCTGAAATTCATTTAAATATGATAATTGATGGGTGGGTCAAGCCTCCCGTATGCTCAACCCTCCCTAGTCTCCCTACATAATATATCGGTGCACTTCAAGGTGTTAAATAGAAAATATCCCTTCTGAACCATCGACACTACAGACTGTTTGCAAGTACACAATAATACAACTGGAACACAGTAAAGAATTCCAGCAAACAATTTATTTATGTACCAATTGTATTGGGCTTTATTCAGTTTATATTTATCATACAGTATTCGGAACAGAATAAATTCCGAAAAGGCTCTCTAATAAGACTGTCTGGTCAAACATACTTGACCAGACGCAGTTCATCACTGGGACGGTCAATCTAATGATCGTGTGTACATGACGGGAATATATATAAGAAATAAATGTTTTTAAAGATACTTTACTTGCTTTTATATGTTTATGTGAAGGATAGATTTTTGGTTCCAGTATTTTAAATGTAAAATTGATTGAAGAATCCTTTATATGCATTTTTCTGTATTATGTATGGCATTTTATTGTTGAAATTGTTTTTTAAAATACATAATTATTTTTTAAAATACAAATTTTTCTAATTTGTTCCTTTGTATACATTTTTTGAAACATTAATTTTTTTTCGACAAATGTTTAATTTATACATTCCCGAAGTATTTTTTAAATAAACATAACATATTTTTTTAAAAGAAAACATAAATTATGTTATATACATATTTTCTCAAAATGTCTGTTGCTTATGCATGTTTTCTCTTTATATGTTTATCTATTACTTTTTTACCTGTATTTGTTCTTGCTATCATAATATATGCACTATTTATCGAATAATTTTTTTTATATATATTACTAGACATGGTATAAAGTATCCTATAAAATATTCAGTTTTGAAGTAGATGCAAATGTGCAACTTCCACATAAATTGAAAAAAGCATATGTATGCATTTCGTCTTAAATTTATTGCTTTTTGGACAAGTATTCAGTGTTGCCAGATTGGGGACATTTTTTGTCCCCAGACTGCTGATTGCCACCACTTGTTTTAAATAAAAATAAGCCTTCTGAACCATCAACATTAGAGCCTGTTTACAAGTACACAATAATGCGAATGGAACACAGTAAAGAATTTCAGTAAACAATTTATTTATGCACCAATTGTATTGGCCTTTATTCAATTTATATTTATCATATAGTCTTCGGAACAGAATAAATTCCGAAAAGGCCCTCTAATAAGACTGGTGGTCAAACATATCGACCAGAGGCAGATCATCACTGGGACGGTCAATCTGATGATCGCGTGTACAAGACGGGAATAAACATAAGAAATAAATGTTTTTAAAGATACTTGCTTTGAGGTAAAAAAAAAGATTCTTTACTTGCTTTTATGTGTTTATGTGAAGGATAGATTTTTAGTTCCAGTATTTTAAAGGTAAAATTGATTGAACTTTATTATTGATATAATTTTTTTAATAACTATTTTTTTAAATACAATTTTTTCTAAATTGTTCCTTTGTATACAACTTTTGAAATATTAAAAGTTTTTCTACAATTGATTATTTTATAGATTCCCAAAGTATTTTTTTTAAATAAATATAATATATTTTAATAAAGAGAATATAAATTATATATATATTTTTTCAAAAAGCCCTTTGCTTATGTATTTTTCTTTTTATATGTTTATCTAATACTTTTTTACCTCTATTTGTTCTTGCTATCATAATATATGCATTATTTATTTAATAAAGTTTTTATACATTACTAGACATGGTATAAAGTATCTTATAAGATATTCGATTTGTAAACAGATGCAGAAGTGCAACTTCCACGTAAATTAGAAAAAAGCATATGTATGCATTTCGTCTTAAATTTATTGCTTTTTGAAAAAGTATTTGAAATATATAAAAGTTCCTTTTTAAATTCTCTTTATCGCCGGAATTATTTAGAGATATCCATCAACTCAAATGAAAATTAAATAATTATTTTGTTTTAAAAAATTATGTTTAACTTCAAAACTTTGTTAAAGTAACAAACAATTTTTTTTCTAAACACATTATATACGAACATAACAATCCAAATGCAACGTACAAAATCCTTTTTATAAGCTAAACTTTATTTATGAACCACTTGGAGAGAAGTAGTTCCTATTTCATTTTCTATATATTCAGTGGAACTAAAGAAAAAAATATCTATTCATCACTATGCTCTTAGCTGGCGTACTTCCCCAAAGGAATTGTTCTTTCATTAATCGATTAATCAGTTTAATGATCCTGTTGCACGATGAGAAAACAAATGACAAAGAATTCTTCCTTTTTAACACTTTCCAACAAAGTTGAAAAGTTTTATGAATTCGGCGTGTCTGTCTGTCTGCTCGTGCTCTAAATGCGCAAATATAGTCCGATTGCTATGTAATTCATAGATGCTATTTGTTATCAATGTGGCATGTTCGGTATTGAAACTGAAGTTTATAGCGTTTACGGTTACAGAGACACTCAAAATAATTTCATTATATTACGATCTAAGGGGGAAAATCGTTTCTAGTATATTTGAATTATATTACACTAATTTAAATATGTTGAAATTTATCTATAACACTGGGGTGTACTACATGACGCATACTGTAGAATATGGTGTGCATAGAATTTATCGTTCATTTACAGGGACACATAATAGTATTCGTCAACAGAAAAAATTGAACTATTGAAGCCTATGAACAATAATTGCTGGAAGTGCGTTTTAGGTTGTGGTCCGCCTTTTTAAATTAAATTATTCATTTTCTAAATATTACTTCGTATTCATAGATTCTATAGATCATATACGGAGCTGCATAAATGTTCATAAGTACATGTTCGTTTATTTACGCAAATTGCTGAATGGTAATTTTCAACTGTGCTATTCTTTTAATTGAACTAACTTTTAGCACACTATAAAGTATACATACGTATAAATCCATAGATCATACACAGGGCTGCAAAAAAAATGAAGAAAACCAAAACAGAAATTGAGTTTTCAAATGGGTTATGAGTTTTTGAAGTTTTTTAATTTAGATATTGTATTTCACTTCAATAAACTGTGACGTGTTGTTACAGTATTCTAAATGTGTTGCATAATCTATGGATCCATCACATGATTTTTTGTTCTTATTTATTTTGCAAATATTTGTTACTGGCCAATCTAATTTTTATTTAGCGTGGTGTATTTACGTGACGAATGGAGTTTTGTTTTCAATATATTAAACTTTAAGATATAAGGGCTTGAATAATTATTTTTATTATGTTTCCGCTTTTATATACAGGGTGTCCGGTCTCAACGGTGTCCAATGGCTAATTCCTAAACCGTTAGTCATAGACATACAGTTCTAATTACAAAAATGTTTTAAATCAGGTAAAGAAATATTTTAAAAGTGATTTGAGTCAATAAAAACATTTCTTAAAAAATTACGAAATTTAAATTTTTATGCGGTCCCCCGGTCCTATAAATTATATTTAGTGAAATTTTCCTTGTACACTGACAAGTAATACAAAAAAAGTCCCGTTATTCTACGATTAAAATTGACCGAGTAATAACTGTTTAAAGTTGGAGCATATTTTTTGCTGCAAATTGGGGGTCATTCACAAATTTAGTCGAAATATAATTTCATCAGATATTAAAAATGTTTGGGGGTAAAATTAACATTGCAATATAAATCTGAAATCTTTAATCATTCTGGCATATTAATGGAAAATATACAATTTGTAATAAACATTTAAGAAGAAAGAAAAAAACAGAATTTTTGTTAAATAAAATGATTCTAAATTAACAGCCTCAATTCTCTACAAAATGGTACGTATTTTAAAATATTGTTAGATTGCACAAGGCTGCAAAAGTTGGGTTATATAATGTTTTTTAGCTTTTGATAATTGATTCTTATATATTCTGTACCGCTGAATCCGAAATTGACCTTCATTTTTAACTATCATATCAGGATTTTTCGCAAATTGCAAATTTCAAAGTTAAGAAGTTCGATGTTAAAATTAAATTTCCTTCCCCATCTCATCGGACCACTCAGCTGTTTAGCTGTAAAAATCCCAGGATAAGCAAAAATATCGAATAATTTTTTTAATAAAATAAAATAAAATAAAAAATGTTTTACATATGTTTTATAGTATGAGATTTCGCTATATTTTAACTTACACATTTGCGATTTGCAAAAAAATTCTAACGTGATGGTTAAAAATGTAGGTCATTTTCAAATTCAGTGCTAAAAAGGGCGTAAAAATCAATTATCAAAAATTAAAAAACACAACCATCTCCTCTACTTTATAGTATTCGATTTGTGTTATTTTAAATTTGAAAATTTATGATTTGCGAAATATCCTGACATGATGGTTAAAAATTAAGGTAATTTTCGGATTCAGTGCTAAAAAATACGTAAAAGTAAAAAAAAAAAAAAAAAACCCAACAATCGCAATCTTGTATTATCTAATCTAAAACATTTTCTTAAACTACTTGGCCGAAATCTATCCGAAATTTTTTGTGTTATCCTGTAAAATAAGTATAAATGTTAACCACCGAAAATCTTAATAATATTAGATTGTTATCTGATTTGCGCCAGTATGTAAAATGCAATCTCGATCGGATATTTAAAAGTGGGTTAAAGTTCGAGTGCAAATTTTGAACTGGAAAAACATACATACGATTGTTGAAGTAACATAAAAACTTATAAAAAAACATAATTTTTGTTAAAAGAAATCATAAGAGAAACAGTCGCAAATCCTGACAAAATAAAACATATGTTATTTTAGCCAATTTGAGACTTAATCATAATACTTGTAGGATTTTTTTTTTCAAAGCGCAGATACTCATGAAGTAAGATCTTCGAATACTTTAAACACTTGGTATATGATCCCTCAAAGCCAAGCCGAACTCATTTGTTTTCAGAGTAGAAAAGTGGCATAAGTCATGCATATTTAAAGTTTCATAACTCGCTCAATTTTAGCGTTACATGAATGGGACTTTTTTGTCTTACTTGTCAGTGTAATAGGAAAAAATTACTAAATATAACTTATAAGACCGGGGGACCGTATAAAAATTTAAATTTCGTAATTTTTTAAGAAATGTTTTTATTGACCCAAATCGCTTTTAAAATGTTTCTTTACCTGATTTAAAACATTTTTGTAATTGGAACTATATGTCTATGACTAACGGTTTAGGAATTAGCCATTGGACACCGTTGAGACCGGACACCCTGTATAGTATCTAATGTTTGGAAAATTAACTTCTGGAAAAGGAATAAGTTCGTATTCATACTTTGTTTCCAAAAATGTTTACTGTTTTATATAAAATATTCAGAATATTTGCTTAACCCTCCGTCGGTCGCAATAAGCCTGACAGGCACAGCACAATTATTCCCGTTCTCCTCTCCTCCACTAGAGCGCGCAAGCTTACTTACTTTCACTGCAATAAACAATGTTTTTTTCATTCAGATTTGAAATATTATCTCTTTGTGCCTTCTAATGAACATCACTGATAGCTTTAAGAGCGTTATAATTGCGGGAATTAATTGCTAATAACGATATTCTAACAGGCGCCTATCAAACACATTGCTATTCTTTAAAAAAGATGAACCCTGTTTAAAACACTATTCTTTTAAAAAGATGAATCCTGTTTATGGTAATGTGAACTGCTTTCTCGCTGTATGCGGGTCGGTACAAATTAATAATTTAATATATTCCTACCTCTCATCATTTGTAAGCATCCATTTGCCAGCTATGACAGGAATAGCCAACCTCGTTATCTCCACACTCTAATTCCCAGAAAAAGTGTCGTGGTAACCGGAGTTGAAGAAAAATATGTTTAAAAAAACCGTATTTTTAATTAATTTAAAACAGTTTTAATGTCATAACTGTTCATGTGCTTTTTTTGTAAATATGCATTTATTTTTGCATATATTATGAACTTATTGTTAAATCTATTGTCCATGTTTATTTATTTATTATTATCCTCTCATCTTTATTCTCGTGATACCTTTTATATATGATGTAACGTGAATCAGAAATTGTATTGTTTATTGTTGTTAGAATATTTTTATGGAAGAAGGTAAAAAGCTTTACCGGTAAATAAATTATTTTTGTTTTGAGAAGTTAATTGACTTCTTTATGTACATTTTAAGTTCATAAATACATAATTGGCGTCCGCATTATATTCTGAAAGCTGGGTTGTTAAAATAACATCCTTTTTGAACGCTTTAATTAACATTGTGACGTCCGGCGCGACAGGACATTTTACAATATTTATTTGAAGCAAAATGTTTCAAGCCGTTAAAAATTTTAAAAAGGTCGACTTAAAGTTCGTGGTAGAAGAACTTGAGGAAACAATCCCGCAAGATTATACGATTGGGACACTAAAGGAAATTATTTTGAATAGTAATGAATATAAACAGGATCCCGCTTTTGTACAAGAAATTTTATCCAATGCTGTTGCTGAGAGAAAGGAAAAAGAAAACGAGGCTAAGAAGTTAGAAAAGTAGAAGTCGGATCAAGAATTAAAAAAGCTAGAATTAAAGGAGAAGTCGGATCAAGAATTAAAAAAGCTAGAATTAAAGGAGAAGTCGGAACAAGAGTTAAAAAAGCTAGAATTAAAGGAGAAGTCGGAACAAGAGTTAA
The DNA here is from genome assembly GCA_963932465.1 of Maratus speciosus. Lineage (NCBI taxonomy): Eukaryota > Metazoa > Arthropoda > Arachnida > Araneae > Salticidae > Maratus > Maratus speciosus. The sequence continues at coordinate 247,685,233 of OZ010797.1, read as the reverse complement.
AAAAGCTAGAATTAAAGGAAAAGTTAGATCAAGAAGTAGAGTTTAAAAAGTTGGAATTAAATCATCAATTAGAATTAGCAAAGATTCAGTCACAGGGACAAATGCAATGTGAGTACATTTCAAATGATTACGAAACTAATAATTCTAAAAAGAAATTTACGTTGCCCAAGCTAGAATTTCGCCAATTTGATGGTGATTTAAAGGAATGGTTGCCATTTTGGAGCCAGTTTGAACAGATTCACAATGATCAAGATATTGCGCCAGAAAATAAATTCCAGTATTTGATCCAAGCAACTATCACTGGATCTAGAGCGCGAGAAGTTGTTGATAGTTTTCCGCCAACTGGCGCTAACTATGCCAAAGCTATAGAGAGTCTTAAGGCTCGTTTCGGTAGGGAAGATCTTTTGGTTGAAGTGTATGTGCGAGAATTATTAAAATTAATTATATCTGTGCAATCAAAAGGAAAATTTTCTATTACATCATTGTATGATAAACTTGAGTTGTATTTACGAGCTCTTGAGACGTTAGGTGTCACAACGGATAAATGTGCTTCAATACTATATCCAATGGTAGAATCTTGTTTTACTGCTGAATTTTTGAAAGCGTGGAATCGAACACATACGAATTCGGTTCGTTCTGATGCAAAAGAGCGCCTAGATAATTTAATGGCGTTTCTCAAATCTGAAGTTGAAGGAGATGAAAGAATTAATTTGGCCGTGACAGGTTTTGGTTTAGCGAGAAAAGATGACGCGATCTTTAGAAAAAACAAAAGTCATAACGATGGTACTAAATATTTACCAACTGCTGCTACTTTATTAACAACTTCTTCAAGACCAGATTTAAGGAAAAATTGCGTTTTTTGCAAAGGAAGACATCTGAGTTCAGAATGCTTTTCGGCACGGAAGATGAGTTTTAATGAAAAGCAGAATATATTGAAGGACAAAAGATGTTGTTTTTTATGTTTGGCAACAGGTCACACAACGAAGCAATGTAGAGCTATCTTGAAGTGTTTCTTTTGTGATAAAAGACATGCGTCTGTGATGTGTCAAACGCTCTATAAGAATAAGCTGAATGAAAAGAAAGAGGAAGACACAGAAAAGTCGCCTGGAAAAGAAGTAAATATGGCCAATTTCAATAGAAATCCTAAAGTGTTCCTTCAGACGATAAAGGCAAAAATATTTTCCGAAAACAAAAAGAAAGATGTTAGACTAATTTTGGACTCAGGTTCTCAGAGATCGTACATTTTAAAACATTTAGCCGAAGAAATGAAGTATTTACCTCTTCGAGAAGAAAAAGTTTCTCATTCCCTTTTTGGCGGAGTCATAACAAAGGATTATAATCATCATTACTACAAGGTAAGATTAAGCGATTTGAAAGAAAATTTTAAATGTAATTTTGAGGTTTTGGATCAAAACATTATATGTGAAAATGTTATGCCAGTAGGAAAAGGATCCTGGTTTAAAGAATTTTCGGAAAAAGGCATCACTTTGACGGATGTTGGTGAAACTCCAGAATCTATTCAAATATTGGTTGGAGCTGATGTAATGGGAAAATTACTGACAGGTCGTAGAGAAATACTCTCGTCGGGATTAGTAGCACTGGAAACATTTTTAGGTTGGACCTTAATGGTAAAAGTGCCTCAAGATAATGCGTCTAAAGAAAATTTAGCTTTGTCAGTTACGTCTATGTTTGTAAAGGAAGCAGAGATTGCTGATTTATGGAAATTGGATTTGCTTGGAATAAATGATCCGATTGAAAAACAATCTAAAATGGAGATTGATCGTCAGGTTAAAGAGCATTTTTTACAGACAGTAAAAATGAATGAAGATAATAGTTATGAAGTTTCTTTGCCATGGTCAGAAGATACACCACCTTTACCTGATAATTTGAGTTTAGCCAAGAAAAGATTGAGTAACGTTACAAACAAGTTGCTTTCCGATAACATTTATCAAAGGTATGAAAAAGTGCTTTTAGGGTGGCTTGATGATCAAATTATAGAGGAAATTCCACAGGCTGAAATGAACCTTTATGGAAATTATTTACCTCATCGACCAGTAATAAAAGCGAGCAGTACAACTCCCATTCGTCCAGTGTTTGACGCATCAGCTAGAATGCAGAACCATCCATCTTTGAATCAATGTTTGCATTGTGGTCCAAACCTTATTGAATTAATTCCTGACATTCTCTTACGATTTAGAAAAAATAAATTTGGTGTTGTAGCTGATATCAAGAAAGCATTTTTACAAATAGCTATTCGTAAAGAAGATCGGGACTATTTGCATTTCTTGTGGTGGAGTAATCCAGAAGAAAGAAATATTAGAATGTTTCGACATACTAGAGTGGTGTTTGGAGTCAAAAGCTCTCCTTTTCTTCTTGGTTCCGTCATAGAATATCACATTAAAAACGATGAAGAATACGACGCCAATCTTAAACAGCAATTGCTGAGAAGCTTTTATGTTGACAATGTCGTTGCTAGTGTCCACACACAGGAAGAATTGGAAAGGTTTATAACTGATTCTAAATCTCTTATGGCTAAAGGTGGATTTGATTTGAGAGGATGGGAACAGACAGAAGAAAGAAACAATATCGAAAATATCGAAAAAACTGCTGTACTGGGATTACAATGGAACAGACTTCTAGACGTTTTAAAAGTTAACGTAAGCTGGACGAAAGATATAAATATAGAAAAAATAACAAAAAGAATCATGCTATCAGTTGCACATAAAGTTTTTGATCCAATTGGTTTTACTGCTCCAGTTATGATATGTCACAAGATGATGTTACAGAAAACATGGAAAGAAGGAATCACGTGGGATGAAGAAGTTACTAGTGATATAAAAAATGAATTTATTGAATGGTTTCATGAATTAAATTGTTTACAAGAAATTCAGATTCCTAGATATATTCAGTTCACCCCAGATAATTTAAAAGGTTGTACTCTTCACACATTTTGTGATGCAAGTCAGTATGCGTATGCTGCTGTTATATTTTTGAGGATAGCAACTAAAGATCGTGTAGAGTTATTCCTTCTTGCAGCGAAATCCCGCATAAGTCCTTTAAAATGTGGAACTATACCTAGAATGGAACTTTTAGCTGCTTTGATTGGTGCTAGATTGGCTAAATCAGTAACTGACGCTATGGGCTGGGAAGATATGGAAAGATATTTTTGGAGCGATTCCACAACAGTGCTTGCATGGTTATCCAGGAAAGAAAACTGGTCTGTTTTTGTTAGAAACAGAGTTCAAGAAATAAAAATTTTGACTGATCCTATTTTATGGAAACATATACCTGGTGAAATGAGTCCAGCAGATCTGCCATCTAAAGGATGTAAAGCAAGACAGCTGGTATCTCTCAAATGGTGGGAGGGTCCATCTTGGCTTAAAGATTCTAAAGAATATTATAAATATATGGATTTCAAGTGCCAAGACATAAACGAAGAAGAAATTGAAAAAGAAAAAATGAAGTCTACAAAATTACTGGTAAATGTTGATGAAAGTCGAGAGAAAAGCTGGTACTACCAGTATTTTTCCCGTTATGAGAAAATCGTACGTCTTGTTGGTTGGATACTTCGTTTCAGATATAATTCTTCTAATCCAAAGGAACAGATCAAAGGAGAATTCATGAATCTTGAATTTAAGAGAGCAGAAACGAAGATAATTTGGATGATACAAAAGGAATGTTTTTCCCATGAAAGTGAGGGGAGATTGAAAACTCTGGAGACGTTTAAGGATGAACAAGACATAATACGTGTAAAGACTAAGATTACGTATAGACAAGACAATATGAATTTCCTCACACCTATGGTTGTTCCTTCAAATCATGAAGTTGTCAAACGATTAATTTTACATTACCACCGCAAAAATTGTCATGCAGGTCCTCAGATTCTACTGAATTTGCTTAGAGAAAAATACTGGATTTTGAATGGAAGAAAAACTGTGAGCTCTGTTCTATCAAAATGTACCATTTGTAAAAGATTTAATTCGAAGAATTTAGAATCTTCTCCAGTTTCTCTGCCAGAAAATCGAGTGAAAGATGCAGCTGTATTTCAAATTATCGGCATTGATCTGGCTGGCCCTTTGTTTCTTAAAAATAAACAGAAGAGTTGGGTTATCTTATTTACATGTGCCATCTACAGAGATGTGCATTTGGAGCTTGTGACTTCAGCTTCTACAGAGTCATTTTTAATGGCTTTGCGAAGATTTGTATCTCGTAGAGGAAGATGTTCTGTTATATATTGCGACAACGGTTCCAATTTTGTTGGTGCATCCAATTTCTTAAAAAGATTGAACTGGAATCGCATACAGAAGTATGGAGCAATAAATTCTTTCAAATGGAAATTCAACCCTCCGACTGCTGCTTGGTGGGGCGGATGGTGGGAGAGGCTCATCAGATTGATGAAAGATCTATTAAAAAGAGTCTAAGGAAAAGCCTGTTTGAACTATGAAGAGATGATAACTGTATTAGCTGACTGCGAAAGTATTATAAATTCGCGACCACTAACTTACATGTCTGAGAAAGAGTCCATCAAACCCATATCACCGGACATGTTTCTGAAAGATATTCATGAATGTGGTTTACCAGACGTTGATGCGGTTGAAGAAGGTTCTCTCACTAGAAGACTTAAATATAGGCAAGAACTGCAAAAAGAGCTCAGAAATTGATTTAGATTAGAATATTTGGGTCTCCTTATCCAACGACCAAATGGGAGAAGATTGCAACGTTCAATTGCTGTAGGAGATATAGTCTTGGTGGGAGCAGATAACAAGAAAAGAATCAATTGGCCCTTAGGACGGGTTACAGAGCTCATTCGGGGCAAAGACGGAAAAGTTCGTCTTTTGAAGTTACAAACGTCTCATTCGCAGATGATTCGGCCTATTCAAAGAATTTACCCCCTGGAAGTGTCATCAGTGGATTTTACTGAAAACAATTTTCCTAAACCAACTTTGAATGAAAATCAGGTTGAGCCTGCAAAAGACGAATCGCAAATTAAAAAGACGAGATCTGGTAGAATGATAAAGGTTCCAGAGAGACTCGATTTATGATGTTTATGTAAATGTTGTATTTATTTAATGTGAAGTTTTGATTATAATATATAATCAAAAGGTGGGAGGATGTTAAATCTATTGTCCATGTTTATTTATTTGTTATTATCCTCTCATCTTTATTCTCGTGATACCTTTTATATATGATGTAACGTGAATCAGAAATTGTATTGTTTATTGTTGTTTGAATATTTTTATGGAAGAAGGTAAAAAGCTTTACCGGTAAATAAATTATTTTTGTTTTGAGAAGTTAATTGACTTCTTTATGTACATTTTAAGTTCATAAATACATAATTGGCGTCCGCATTATATTCTGAAAGCTGGGTTGTTAAAATAACATCCTTTTTGAACGCTTTAATTAACACTTATCTTATTTAAAGGTTTTAGATTAACCTCATAAATAGTATTTTAATATATTCCTACCTCTCATCATTTGTAAGCATCCATTTGCCAGCTATGACAGAAATAGCCAACCTCGTTATCTCGACACTCTAATGCCCAGAAAAAGTGTCGTGGTAACCGGAGTTGGAGAAAAATATGTTTATAAAAGACCGTATTTTTAATTAATTTAAAACAGCTTTAAAGTCATAACTGTTCATGTAGTTTTACCAAATAAAACATTACTATTTAACAAAATAAACGCAAAAACATAATTGAAAAAAATAAAAATTAGATTTATGATGAGTTGTTTGTTTATTGTTACATAAAATATTGATGTATTAAGATTTACTTATCCTTAGATGTGCTTCCTATAATTATCTTTTCAATATTATGCAATAATTTGTAACCAACATTTGTTGTTTCAGAAACGGATGTTAGATAATTTCAGATTGTTTTAATGAAATGCAGTGCTTCGGTGTTAGTCGGATGAAAAATGCCGTGTAACCACAAGAAAGTGCCATTTATTCAGATAAAGAATTGAATTAAAATTTCTCATTTATTTCAATGGTATTTTATACACTTTTGTGAAAAGTTTGTCTAAGACAATTCTTACCGTTTAATTTCCGTCCGTATAAGATGGATTATGTAAAATGGACAATTTTCCTAAACCGTCGGGATATCCGGAGATTAAAATTATTTAACGACGTAAAATCCGTAGTTTATTTACATTAAAATCATATACAGAAAATCGGGTTTTTGAAAAACTGACGTGATAAGCGGAGTGACGTGAAAACCAGGTATCGGGATAACGAGGTCCGACTGTATATAGTTTCATGTTTGCACAGCACTTTTTATGATGATTATTATTTTTTTGTCCAAAACGACTGTCCTGTTTTAAAAATATTAATTGTGTTTTTAAACAAAGTGTTTTAAATTTGATTTTATTAAACAAATATTTTTTTTTCCACTTTGGATTTATATATATATTTTTACAGGTTTGTTATATTTGCTGCATATGTCTCTCAAATGAAAATGAATTTATTTTCTTAAATATTGTTACTAAAAACAAATTTGTAAGCATTTTTTCATGCTATTAGTCAGTTAAAATATGAATTTCATTATTGGATTTATTGGACATATTGTTCCTTTAATTGTGATGAGTTTGTGCATATTTAGTGGCAGAAAGTTATACAAAAATAGCTTTTTTTTTAAACAGATAATTGTACATTTTCTCAAATGTAAATGAAAATTCTAATGGCAATATTAATAAACCTAAGTTAACGTTAATATATATGTTTAAACGACATCTAAAGGCGTTTAGAAACTATTAAGCATATAAAACACTGAATTAAAATACATAACATCACTAAAGTAATGCACAGACTCATAGGTCTGTAAAAGTGCAAAAGAGCTATAAGATTCATTATGTATGATGGATTTACTTTTAAAGTAGGATAGCGTTTATGAATGCTTTTAGCTACTTTTACGTAAAGTTGTAAAGACTGAATAATTTACATGTAGCTTAATTTCGTATTCATAAAGATATTCCAGTGATAAAAGACTGCAGAATTTTATTTAGAATTTGATACTCCGTGCTTGTTTGTTTCAACTAATTTTTAAAGAATTACATGCATAAGTGTATTATATGAAACCATATGTAGGGTGGTAGGAATAGATGGGAACAATTTTGCATTTTTAATATTTAGATCGTAGAATTGGTAGAAATTTGTGATATAAATTTTCCAAAATATTAAATATATATTAGTAATAACTTTTTACAGTTTCCTATAACTCTGTGTTTGTATGGCTAGACGAAAATTATTTAAATAAATGAAAGTTATCGTTATTTTTAAATATGATTTTGCATTTTCTGTCGGATATTCTTCAGCATTTAACTTGTTCGCGTTTTCGTGTTTTGCGCCTTGAGTCTATGGACTCATTGATGTAATCCCTCCCCCTTTTTTAACACTTTAATAAAGGTTATAACACTTTAATAAAGGTCCGGGTGAACATATATGCTCTACAGACGTATTCCCACGTCTCAGCACTTCCCCTTAGGCAGTTAAAACTTGCATGCATTATGAAATCGAATGTATATGCCAGGGATGGCGAACCTTTTCACATCCACGTGCCAAATTTTTCCAAAAATTATTTTATGCAACCATAACGTTCCCTCTACTGCAAAAAATAAGCACAAAACAATAGTAAATTAAATTTTATTGAAATTTTGTCTTTAAAATAAAAAAAAAATCTGTTAGCATATATATAGGAGGTACATTTTAATAGAAATATTCGATTTCGGTAGTTACATTTGGATTTTCAAATAATTTATATAAGATTCATATTTAGTCATTTTTAAAACAATGCAACCTGAACCTCAACCATGTGACAAGCGATTTCTACTTGAGTTTTTTATATTATTCGTTTTATTAAATAAGGATTCACAGAAACCGGTAGAGGGTAGAGAAGAGAGTTGGCAAAAGTCATCAACTCCAGAATCGTTAAAAATCTTTATCTGTCTCTAGTCAAATACTAAGTTATTATAATTTTATCAACAGCAATGTTTGTGTAAGATGTCTGATATGACAATCTTTCGTTTTCGATAGCCTTGAATACTTCTTCAGATATAATAATTTTTAGTATCCATATTGAACTACATTGGAATTAAATAAGTTGCATTTAAATTTCTTCAATTAGGTGCTCAGCTAATGCAAATTCGTGTACTTTGCTTAACTTTACTGAATTTTGATTTAAAACATCAAACAATACCGTGCCGTAAATATTCTGTCGCGTGCCACTATTGGTGCGCGTGCCATAGGTTCGCCGTCCCTGGTATATGCTTTATTGCAAATAAAAATAATTGTTGTATTGTGTATTACTGATATTAACTGTATTAAATTAACAAACATCTGATGTACCGTAATAACGACTTGCCATTCCAATAACGCAGAAAAAAAAATACATAACTTGAGTAAAATATATTAAATATAAGTGTAAATATTATGCTTTTTTAAAAAATTGGGAATAAAATAATCTACTTCATTTTTTTTGAGTAAAATAAAAATAAGACTCCATACTTCCAAACATCGGAAAATATTTCACTTACTTAGAGAAAGTTTTATGTTCATTTGTGGAAACGTGTTTCTTTTCCAAATGAGTGTTATTATCCATATAATCAAGTGATTATAAAACCGAAATTATTGTTCTACACTAAAGGTCGACTTGATACCGTCGATGAACTAAGTGGTACATTCACAGTTTCAGAAATATGTTAACGGTTGTCTTTGATGCTTTTTTATGAATGACGAACGTAGCTGTTATAAATGCTTATCTTGCATACTGTTCAAACAAAGCAATGAAGAAAAATCTCATGAGCCGAAGTTATTTGAAAGATCTTACAGGGGAAGGAGCACCTTACCTTTCGACCAAATATTCCTCCCCTTTCTCAAAAGATTCGTAATGGAATTAAAAAAATACTTCGCATTAATGTAGATGAGAATGGAAAGAAAAAGAACACAACGACGATGTGAAATTTTACCACGAATTGAAGACAGAAAAACTCCACGTATATTAAGTGAAAAACATATAATAATGAATTGTGAAGAATGTGCAAGTTTTAAAATAGATAAATTATTCAATGAACATTTTAAGACAACGTAACAGATGTTTTTTATTTGCATCTTGAAGATGCTGAGCACTAATGTGCGAAAATTAATAAAAACCAATATATAATTTAAAAATTTAATTAAGTAACTTTAGCGAAAGAATGGCGTAAACACTACTCGTATATATTGACAAAACGTTATTAGACGTAACTATATTAAGGTTTGTGTGAGTAATTGTTGTTTTAAAGTTAAAATAAATTGCTTGGAAATGTATGAAACACCTTTCGACCAAATATTCCTTCCCTGTCTCAAAAACGTCGTAATGGAATTATAAAAATACCTGACATTAATGTAGATAAGAAAGGAAAGAAAAAGAACACAATGACAATGTGAAATTCTATTACGAAATGAAGACAGAAAAACTTCACGTTTATTATGTAAAAACATATTATAATGAATTGTGAAGAATGTACAAGCTTTAAAATTGATAAATTATTAAATAAACATTTCAGACAACATAACAGATATTTGTATTTACATTTTGAAGGTGCTGAGCACTAATGTGCGAAAATTAATAAAAACCAATATATAATTTAAAAATTTAATTAAGTAACTTTAGCGAAAGAATGGCATAAACACTACTCGTATATATTGACAAAAGGTTATTAGATGTAATTATATTAAGGTTTGTGTGAATAATTGGTGTTTTAAGGTTAAAATAAATTGCTTGGAAATGTAAGAAACACCTTTCGACCAAATATTACTTCCCTGTCTCAAAAACATCGTAATGGAATTATAAAAATACCAGACATTAATGTAGATGAGAAAGGAAAGAAAAAGAACACAATGATGATGTGAAATTCTATTACGAAATGAAGACAGAAACACTTCACGTTTATTATGTAAAAATATATATTAATGAATTGTGAAGAATGTGCAAGCTTTAAAATTGATATATTATTAAATAAACCTTTTAAGACAATATAACAGATATTTTGTATTTACATTTTGAAGGTGCTGAGCACTAATGTGCGAAACCTAATAAAAACCAATATATAATTTAAAATGTTACTTAAATGACTTTTTCGAAATAGTGGCATAAACACTACTCGTACATGTTGACAAAGGATTATTAGATGCAATCATATTAAATTTGTGAGAGTAATTCGTGTTTTAAGGTGTAAAATAAATTGGTTTCAAATGTATGACGTACTTTTCGACCAAATATTCCTGCCCTTTTTCAAAATTTTCGTAATGAAATTAAGAAAATACATTGGCATTAATGCAGCATTAATAAACAAACATTTTTTTTGAACTTCTGCTATGTTTATAATTTTTAATAATTTGTTACATTTAATACATCCGTTTCTCAGATGAAAATGAATATACAGTAGAGCGCCGATTATCCGAACAAGTCAGGACCGACCCTAGTTCGGATAAGCAAAAGTTCGGATAAATGGACAGACAATTTAACGGATGTACCTTATTATACAAAAATCTTCACACTTTATCCACGCTTTAGACTGTCAGCACTAGTTAATGCTGGCATGTTTAAAAATTGATGTTTGTCTTTTTAATTATTTTTTCTTTACTTTTTATTATCATTTTCTGAACTCCAGAGATTATAATTTAAGCAAAAAAGCTTTCGATTGTTGCTTGCTTCAAAGAAGACATTCTTTTCCATGCTGCCATATCTCGAATTTTTCTTAAATATGTTAGTTGAATAGGATCAGCATTCATTCTGCCGTTCGAGCCATTTCATAGCTGTTTCCAAACATTCAAATGATTCGTTATGTGATGGACCTTGATCAATTTCAGAGAATTCGTTTTCAATTTCTTTTTTCGTCTTGAATATCATCCAAAATCTCATCATCATTTAAAATCTTATATCCAGGTCTAATATCGTGTTTGGATAATTGGAAGTTCGTTTTAAAAAAAATTTTGAGAGAAATAGGCTGTTCGGATAATTGGAAGTTCGGTAAAAAATATTTTAAAAGAGAAATTGGCTGTTCGAATAATTGGAAGTTCAATTAATTGGAGTTCGGATAATCGGTGTTCTACTGTATTTTCTTAAATATTGTGACTATAAACAAATTTGTAAGTATTTTTTCATCATATTAGTAATTTATATTATGTTAAATTATATATTTAAACATTGAATTTATTGTATAATTTTTTACTTAATAGCAATCAGTTTTTTCCATATTTAGTGGGGCAAAATTTACAAAAAATAGCTTTTTTATAAAATAGACAATCAATACATTTTCCCGAATACAAATGAAAACGCTGCTTGCGATTTTTATTACTAGGGGACTCGGCCCCCTACGAGCAACGCTCGCCAACCCCCGTCCAGACACCGTAGACTCTAAATGCACGCTAATTTGATCGGCTTTAAAAAGATTTCGAAGGATTGAATTATAATTTAAAAAACAGTGGCGATCTCTCTATAAACGGATTTCTATTCATTTCTCTTTGATTGGGGAATTTTAACGCCAAATCCGTTGCGGTACCACTTGATTATCCCGTCGACCAATTTCGCCAAATTATATAAATCGCCAAAACACTCGCCAAATTATACAAATTCACATAATTTTTATTTTAAATAACGAAAAAACAAATAAATTAATACAACATTAATAAAAATACAAATAAAACGTCGAAATAAAAATAACTTGATGACGTAGACACGTGTAACAACATTTCAAAATAAGCTAATATAAAAGGAATTAAGTAAACAGAGTCTTTGTCTCCTGGTATTTTTTAACAAAGTGAAAAGAAAGTTCTTTTAAATGAGACATTTTAAATTAATCGTTTTTAATCTGACGTAATTTTGACCAAACTATTCTTTCTGTTTTTAATATTCACGTGAAAATACTTGTGTTAGAAATGAAATATTATTTGCGCTTTCCTAACAAAAATAGTTGAAAAGTATCCTCTGAAAATATCAAATAAATGTCTAGCGCAATTTTTAAATTTAAACCGTTTTGCAATATTATTTTGTGTTCATTTTATGTAATAACTGTAATGTGACGTAAATATGACCTAATTTCTCCTGTTTGAGACTTCTAACGCATGTTAATAAATTTATTGTTTTACAAATTCCTTTCTCTCTTAAAATTCACGTGTAATTATAGTTTTTATGACGTAATTTTTAATAAGTTCCTGCTTTTTTGTACATAATTATTTAATTCTAATTCCAAATGTTTTTTTCTGTTTATAATAGTCACGTGTAAATAAATTTTTAATTTATTTACACGTATAAATATTTTTTTTTGAAGCAAACATTATTGTTTCTGCTGTTTATACAGTTGGCAACAGTTTAAATTAATATCACTTTCTAAAATCTGTTAAAAATATCTCTAGAAATGCTGAAAATCTGAATTTAAAATAGAAATAAAACCTCAAAAAATTAGTCAAAATAAAGAAATTAATGCAATCTGCACTCCGGCAAATTCTAACGCATAAAATGATCTAAATATGATTAAATTCCTATGAACAGTTTTTGCTCCTATAAAACTTTTTTAGTGGAACGATTTTGTCCAACTTTAGCATTAAATATCTCTTAAAATAATTCTTCGATCTGAAAACTGTCTGCATCAGCGTGTTTATCAAACATTTTTGTATAATACTACCGATTTTCATATTTTTGTATGCATTATTTTTCTTAATATTAACAAAGAAAGACCTCCGGTCACGAAAAATTCAAAACCGGCGGCGGCGGCGGTGACAGCGGTAGTTACTTATTTTTAGAATAGAGAGAAACTGAATTTAGCGTTAATATATACATATTTAAATGACTTTCTAACGGCTTTTCAAAGTATTAAGCGTATAAAAAATTGAATCGAAAACATAACATCACATAAAGCAGTTCACAGGCTCATAGGTCTGTAAATGTGTAAAAGAGTTGCAAAATTCATTATGTCTTATGGACTTACTTTTAAAGTAAGTAGTATTTATGAGTGTTTGTAGCTACTTTTAGGTAACGTTCAAACAACTGAATAATTTACATGCAGCTTAATTTTAATTTCATAAGCATACTCCGGTGATAAAATACTGCAAAATTTTACTGAAAATTTCATTATCTGTCATGTATGTTTAAACTAATGTTTTTCGAATTAAATGCAGTATATTATACAAAACAATATATGGGGGAAACATAGATGTGACACATTTTTTATTTGAACGTACAGCTGTCATATATTAAAATTTATTGTTATAGTGTAAATATTTTTTCCACTTTCTTTTGGTAACAAATCAACTGAATTTGTTTAATAAAAGGATTTAGCAAACTAATATTTTTATCTATGATACAAACAAAACAAAATATTGAAGTAACTTTTTTATATATTTATCAAATTCTATTAATACACATATATTTATTCTTTTATCTCACATTTTTTGCATATATACTTATGTATGTCACTTGTGTAAATAAATTATATCTAAATTATTCAAAGTCTATTTTAACTTTTTCAAAATTTCAAAATAAAAACTTATTAGTAAATGCTCAATTATATTTAAGTAGTTCTGTGTACTAAAATTTCTTTTGTTTTAACTGGTGTAAGTATGTTCATATCGGAAAATTTGTCTTAAAAAATGTTGAAACTTGAAACTGTTTGCAAATACCCAATAATCAAAATTAAACACAGTAACGAATTCTGGTAAACACTAATTTATTTTGAAGCTTTTCCGATTTCGATTTACGATATATTCAACCGAACGGAATAAATTCTGAATAGTCTTTCTCCATCATGACTGCTTGGTCAAACATACTTGACCAGGGGGATTGTATTTCGTCACTGGTGTTGTCAGTCTAATGATCATGTGTGCATGACGGGACCATTTATCAGCAAACATTGCTTAAAAGAATATTTGTTTTGGGGTCAAAAAGTTCTGTATTTGCTTTGATGTGCTTATGTGAAATGTTTTGAAAGGTTTTTGGTTACAGTATTTTAAAATAAAAGGTAAAAGTGATTGGTGAATTCTTATTATGCATTTCTTTATCTTCGGTATAGCATTTTCAACTTTATATTATTCTTTAAAGTACATATAAGCTCCTTTGTTTCCGAAATATTGAAAAGCTTTTGTACGATTACATTATTTTATGGATTTGTAAATTGTTTTCAAAATAATGAGAACGTATTTTATTAAAGAAAATATAAATTATATATACTTTTTTAAAAGATATTTTCAATATGACCATTTTTATTTTTTTATACAGTCGAGCCTCCTTAACGCGATAACTCACGTGATTTTTTTTTTGTTCGGATTTAAAAATGTAAGCGTTATCAATACTTCAAAAATATTACATACTCTATGTAACAAGAATAATTATGCATACGTACCTTCCAAATCTGCTTTGTTGGTGATGTGGATTTGGTTTTCTAAGATCGATACGTCAAATATTGAGCTACCGAGGGATATCCCTCGGTGTATGTCCTTTTAACTGGCCGGTATTTATTTTACATCCGAAGAAAACTACCAAACATCCTATTCGACTTATTTTAGCAGATTAGAACCTAAATCATCGCCGCCACAGTTATATTTCAGATTCATAAACGTACTTAGACAGCTTTGCAAAAACGACATTAATTGGCGTTAAGTGAGTCTCGCAACCACCGCTGCAAGACTAATGTGTTCCAATTTATTAAAAAACAAAATTTTAATCAATATACCTTAACCTTTTAGTGCGCACCTTTGCATATATGCAAACAGCAGTGTTTTAAATTTAATAGATTTTTTTTATTTGTATATACCTAATTAACACCAGAAATAGCAATATTTGTTTTAATTAATAACAGACATTCCGTATTTAAATAAAGCAAAATTAACCATAAAAATTTTCTTGTGTAAAGTCAGATTCTCAGAACTACGTAATTTTTAGAACATATTCTATCATGAGAATTAAAGGGTAAAAGGTTAAGTTTTATAAAATAATTTTTTATATAATATAAAGTATTTGGAGACATACTTATTAAAATATTTACTAATTTGTAATTTTTTAGCGTAAAACAATCACACGACAGTAGTTCTTACTTGTATTGCAGATGTGCAACAGAAGGAAAAATTGACGTATAATATGAAAAATGTATCTCTGATTTTTTTCATTATATTTCCTGTGCAATAAAAGTTTCAGAGAATCATATATAATTTTTTCGAAACAAAATAAAAAATCGCGCATTTGAGGACTAATAAGTATTTGTATAAGACGGGTTACATTTACAATGTTCGAAATATTGAAACTTGAAACAGTTCTCAAATCCCCAATAATCGAAATTGAGCGCAGTAACGAATTTTGGTAAACACTAATTTATTTATACACAACTTGCTTTGAAGCATTACCGATTTCGATTTACGATATATTCAACGGAACGGAATAAATTCGGATTGTCTTTCTCCATCATGACTGCTTGGTCAGACATACTTGACCAGGGGGATTGTATTTCGTCACTGGTGTTGTCAGGCCAATGATCGTGTGTGCATGACGGGTCCATTTATCAGCAAACATTTGCTTAAAAGAATATTTGTTTTGGGGTCAAAAAGTTATGTATTTGCTTTGATGTGCTTATGTGAAATGTTTTGAAAGGTTTTTGGTTACAGTATTTTAAAATAAAAGGTAAAAGTGATTGGGTGAATTCTTATTATCCATTTCTTTATCTTCTGTACAACATTTTCAATTTGATATTATTTTTTAAAGTACATATAAGCTCCTTTGTTTCCGAAATATGGAAAAGCTTTCGTACGATTACAATATTTTATGGATTTGGAAATTGTTTTCAAAATAATGAGAACGTATTTTATTAAAGAACATATAAATTATATTACTTTTTAAAAAGACAATTTCAATATGACCTTTTTTTTTATACAGTCGAGCCTCGTTAACGCGATAACTCACTTTTTTTTGTTCGGATTTAAAAACGTTCGCGTTATCAATACTTAAAAAATATTACATACTCCATGTAACAGGAATAATTATGCATACGTACCTTCCAAATCTGCTTTGTTGCTGATGTTGATTTTGTTTTCTAAGATCGATACGTCAAATATTGAACTACCGAGGGAAATCCCTCGGTGGATGTCCTTTTAACTGGCCGGTATTTATGTTACATCCGAAGAAAACTACCAAACATAATTCGACTTATTTTAGCAGATTAGAACCTAAACCATCGCCGCCACAGTTATATTTCAGATTCATTAGCGTACTTAGACCGCTTTGCAAAAACGACATTAATTAGCGTTAGGTGAGTCTCGCAAACACCGCTGCAAGACTAATGTGTTCCAATTTATTAAAAAACAAAATTTTAATCAATATTCCTTAACCCTTTAGTGCGCACCTTTGCATATATGCAAACAGCAGTGTTTTGAATTTAGCACGTTCACGCCGGCGTGCATCACCGGTGGGTCACGCTCGACTGTGCCATCAGGCGGCGTACATCACCGGTGGGTCACGGCCGACTGTCGCATCAGGCGGCGTGCATCACCGGTGGGTCACACTCAATTTTTTTCATTGAAGGCATGGTTTCTACCTTACAGATAATACATTTATAGCATGTTGACCATATTTCTTTAGATTGCAAGACATTTTATATTAAATTCGTACATTGAAAGATAGTTGCCGATGCATAAACTTGGGAAACCAATCTAGAACACCAATTTACAAAAGCCTTTCAGAACAGGGAGGAGCTTCTACACTTTGGCCGGTGAAGGCGTGGTTTCTACCAAACAGAAAATGCATTTATATCATGTTGTCTACATTTCTTTAAATTGTAAGACATTTTATATTAAATTTGTACATTGGAAGATAGTTACCGATGCATAAACTTGGGAAACCAAACTAGAACACCAATTTACAATTTTTTTTCAGAACAGAGTTTCTACTGTTTTAAGATTCAGATTTGATAAAAATTGGCCGTCGGCAATGTGTTAATATACTATTTGTTTATTTATTTCGATGCAATTTTTAATGCATTCTAAACAGAGTGTTTTCTGTTCCTTACAAAGGTTGCAATACGCGGTTACTTTTTTAAGTTTTCTTCGAGGTATACTGTCTGCCTTTTCTTTTAGATAAACATTGGTATCATTCTTTGCATGTTTGTCTTTTTTCTTGCAGGCTCTTTATACGAATAAAAAAAAGCGAAAATCCTTTTGTCACGGTAGTTTCCATCGAATTGCCATTTTTCAGTGTGTTGAATATTTATCAAAAGGTGATCAATAATTTATTCTCTGAATTAAAAAAAATATTAATTATGTTCATTAGCCCTTTTTTATACTAACTTTGATAATAGACAGCGAGCCGGCAGGACTGACGCATGGTTCGTACGGATACCGTTATTTCTCCAGGAGAATTACAAGTATCTTTTTATAGAGAAAGAAATCTACGTTAAACGCACAAAATTTCGCCTTCTTTTAAGAAGAGATTTTCCATAAGATAATACTGGTGCCGAAAAAAAATTCTGGTCTCCAAAATTCAAGGAGGCGTACGAAACATGAGACAACCACCTCATCGAGTTGGAGGCTGAAATTTCAGAATTAGCTAAAACTCGATTCCCATATTAAAACGCAATCTGTCTGTCAAGTCATATCTTGTTGGAAAACACCTAAAAACCCGATTTTACCGGATGACACGTAGGTTTGCCATTGTGTTTTCCTGCTTCCAGTCTGCCTTGTTTTCATACCTTTTTGAAGCAATTGTTGATACTTTTAAAAATGCTATTAAACCTAGCAAAAACATTGTAATCGACGAAAGTATGGTTGCATGGATAGGACGACTCGGTTTTCGCCAATATATTCCAGGTAAGCGGCATAAGTATGGCATAAAAGTATATAGACCATGTCTTCCGTAAGGTTACATCTATAATATTGATAATTATGCCGGAAAACGTGCAACGCAAATTGTGAAAACACATTCACATGATGTCGTAATAAGATTGATAAATGGATTATTATTTGAAGGCCGCATACTATTTACAAGCAGCTACTATACAAGTGTCCCTTTGGCTGAAGAACTTTTGCAGAAAAAAAACCCATTTATTTGTGGTACTATAAAAATGAACAAAAAATCTCTACCGCCACAGGCAAAACAAAAACAACAAAGGGGTGGAATTATGAGTTTTGAAAATCCTAATTTTTGAAATGGACTGACAAAAGACCAGTATGTATGTTAACTACTTCCAGGAATCATACATGTGCCATTATTCAAGGAAAAAATAATAAATTTAAGCCCGATACTATTTTCTTTTATAATGAAGCAAAGAAAGGTGCTGATTTAGCCGATCAAATGTCATCATATTATAGTTGTTTATGGAAAACCGTTAAATGGTACAGAAAATTTATCATAGAATTAATCCGCGGGACTTCGCTCATAAATCCGTGGTACATACATCAAAAATGGGGTGATAAACATATTAATATTTTTAAATTCAGAGAATAAATTGATCATCTTTTGATCAATAATCCTCACAGTGAAGAGATGCCAATTGGAAGGTCAAACACAAAAAGGTCATCACAAAAATGTTCGCATTTTCTTCATTCGTACAAAGGGGCCACAAGTAAAACGAGAAAAAGATGTAAAGAATGTTATAAATGCTTATCCAAAAGAAAAGGTAGACAGTATGCCTCAATGAAAACTAAAAAAGTAACGACGTATTGTAACCGTTGTAATGACCAGCCAACACTCTGTTTAAAATGCTTTAAAAAACTGCATCGAAATAAAAAATTACGTTAAGTTTACAATACTGAGTTGTTCTTTCTACTGAATTTTCGTATATTCAACTGTGACCCACCGGTGATGCACGCCGGCGTGAACGTGTTAAGTGTAGTAAATAAAGTTATGTCTCTAAGTAATTTGCTTACTCCTTACCAACTTTCAGACATTCACAATGAATTCTACTTATTGTATTCGAGTTCAATTTAATAAATATGAGAGGGGCATGTCATTACATTGGAAAAGGCGTGTCATTAAATACAATGTCTAAATAAGTGAAAGTGCCTCGCCGCCAGATGAAGCAAAACATGAATTCGAGCGCTGCTGCCTCACAGAGAAAAACATTAATATCGGCGCCGGAGTGAAAGTGTTAATAGATTTTTTTATTTGTATATACCTAATTAACACCAGAAATAGCAATATTTGCTTTAATTAATAACAGACATTCCGTATTTAAATAAAGCAAAATTAACCATAGAAATTTTCTTGTGTAAAGTCAGACTCTCAGAACCACGTAATTTTTAGAACGTATTCTATCATGACAATTAAAGGGTAAAAGGTTAAATTTTATAAAATAAATTTTTATCTAAAATAAGGTATTTGGAGACATACTTATTAAAATATTTACTAATTTGCAATATTTTTAGCGTAAAAGAGTCCCACGACAGAAATTCTTACTCGTATTGCAGATGTGCAACAGGAGAAAAAATTGACGTATTATAAGAAAAATGTATCTCTGATTTTTTTTCATTATTTTTCCTGTGAAATAAAGCTTTTAGAAAATAATATACAATTTTTTCGATACAAAATAAAAAATCGCGCATTTATGGATTAATAAGTATTTGTATACGCCGGGTTACATTAAGAACGTTGGAGTACACTTAGAAAAGTCTGCAATTGTGGACTGTTTTTTTTTTTTTTTTTTTTTTTTTTGAGCAATTTCCTCAAAAGTCCACTGTCTTTTTACAGTTACTAAACTAGTTCCAGAATCTGCTTCTTGCATCACAAAACGACTCAATGTTTGTAATGGGGTGAAAACTTCCATGAGGCTGTCAGTATTTTAACTGTCATTGCCCTCTATATCTTCGTCTGTATCGGAGAAATAATGATTATTAACTATCTGATAAGCCTTTCACGCTATGAGCGATTTCTTCATCCATTGTGACGTC
Source organism: Maratus speciosus (assembly GCA_963932465.1). Lineage (NCBI taxonomy): Eukaryota > Metazoa > Arthropoda > Arachnida > Araneae > Salticidae > Maratus > Maratus speciosus. The sequence continues at coordinate 247,665,333 of OZ010797.1, read as the reverse complement.
ACATGTCATCATGTAGCCATCCAGTGCGACATATGCGTTAAATGTTACACGATCAGTCAGTATCGTGTAGCTTTTATAAAATCATGTTCTATTTCTACTTTTTCGTCTTCTACCATATCATCCCTACAAAATCCTTGCCTTTTTAAAAATGTTCATTATTGCGTCTGCATCACCACCATTGCATCACCTCATGGAGCTGACGGCTGAAATTTTAGAATTAGTTAAATATCGATTAGCGTATTGAAATGTAACTGGTCTGCCAAGTCATATCTTTGTGGAAACCACCTGCAGACCCGATTTTACTGGTTAATTGGTGGATTTTCCATTGTGTTTTCCCGCACCCATTCCTCCATGTTTTCAAACTTTTGGATGCAGGAAAATACAATAGTAAACCTATCAGTTAACCACTAAAATTAGGTCTTCAGGTGGTTTCTACCAAGATATGACTTAACAGACCAGTTGCATTTAAATATGCTAATCTAGTTTTAACTAATCCTAAAATTTCAGCTGTAAACTTGATGAGGCGATGGTGTGTGCAGACGTCTATTATAAATGTCGGTATTCTAATCTCAATAGCACTCTGGTCAATCTGGCAATTATCCCTACTATTTATGAAACACTATTCCTTTAAGTGCGTTTTAGTGATGTTAATGATCTTATGCATACGCATCATACATATTATACATATGCATATAATACGTAATACATTTGCATCATACATATTATAGATATGTGTATAATACATAATACATATGCATCATTATGACGCCAGGATAAACAAAACATTTTTTTGTCGCCAAATTTGAGAATTGACATGATATACTACCAAATTTGGCGAAACTTTGCTAAATGTCGCCAAGCTTGGCGAATATTTGACGCTAGTGGCTATTTTTCAATGAGTTAATTATTAATGCGAGCCATCTATTTTTATTTTTCCGCATATCATCTGAATAGTTAAATGATATAACGTACTAATATTTCCAAAGTGCTAATAGTTTCGTCACTGCCCAAAACCCCTGCTATTGTTATTATATTGTACTGTTATTATACTTACTGTGACTATGTTGTTAACATTTACACCGCTAAAACTTCTGTATTATATAAAGAGAATTTACGGAAACGATAAAAGCATTGAAACTGCCAGTTCTCCTTATGATTATTATAATTCTATAATATGTAACCTGTTAATCAATATGTACGTTAGAATGAATCTTCTATAATCCGGTTCCTCGCATTTTAGTTTTCAGGTTTCGAGTAAAATTAGCTAAAATCTTAAAACCATGGCACATTGCCTAATTCCTCAACACGATCAGATGAGAAGAATGATAGATTTTTAAATGGATCATGGCAGTGAGCCGGTAGACCTTCTATTCTTCCGTAATCGAGTCTATTGAAAAGGTTAACGTGAAACAAAAAGATATTAGCATCAATATGATTTGATGCAAATACAGATATTGTCAAAGGATTTCATAAGAACCATTTCACTTGTACCCAGTCGTATCAGTTAAAATACAACAATTGGCAGTGAGCCCAATTAGAAAAGATTACTTAATTGGATTAAAAATTTCCGCATTAGAGAACGAATCGTAACTGCTAAGGAAGCATGCATAAGTGAGTTAAGATATATTTGTCACGAAAGATGAAATACATAACAACACAAAATATATGATGTGCTTCCATGATCGTAAAGAGTTCTTGATTTCTCTATCAAAAGCTTCCGAATTAGCGAAAGAATGGGCAAGTATATTAAATTATGAATCACAGTAACATGATGCAACGTTTAACATGGAAGTAATACGGTAAATACTCCTTGCTAGAGGCAGCTAGTACTTTAATATAAAAAGAAATAAAGTATACATTTGTAAAGCTCAATAAAATAAATTTAGGTATTTTTATGTTAGCCGGGCGCAAGTGGCAAATCGCCAAATACTCTTCTCAACTCCCATTGTTCATACTGCATTCATTTCATTGAAAGATATATACTTTTCAGTCATCTCATTTAAAATAGATGCATTTCCCTCATTTTATTTAATAGAATATTTAACATAGAAATAAATAAATAAATAAATAAGAAATAATAACATAAACTAAAATATTTTATTTGAAAATCAAAGCAGTGTTTCTAATTTACACATGTGAAAAATAAAAACTGCTATTGGCGAAAAAACAAAAGGATAATGAGGAGATTTGCTCCCGGCTAACATAAAAGTACCGAAATTTAAGTTTTTTCATAATAATATAGTTTAGAATAACAAACTTGAAAAAACATACAAAAAGTAGTGATATCCCAACAAAAAGTTTTCGGTAAAAAAAAAAAAGCGCCAAGTTCTCCTTAATGTTTCGGCCAGAAAAAGTAGTGATATCTGATGTTCGCACAAGTTAAAAGCCAAACATCCCAAATCTTTCATTGAAAATGGCTTCCTGCGACTTGGCCGTTAATGCCTTCGTGAGAGTTTTTCAAATTTTAAAATATGTACAAATGAGCTACATGACAACTACATTTTTTGATTTGAAAAAAGCATTTAAACAACTTCAGTCTATTTAAATGCTTAGAAGTTAAAAATAACAAAATACTTGTATTCAGGAGATAATATCCATAATTGCTAAAACATAATTAATATCAAATTATAACAGTTTATAAATCGAATACCTCTTAATGTTTGCAAACAAACTATAATAAATGTTCAAACGAAAAAAATCTCTTTCGTCGATACACAAGATTTCAATATTATACAATAAAATATAATGTAACATATTGTGAGATATGAAGTAAGTAAATTTTGTTTTATTTCTTGGGTTTTACGTTAATGACTTTAGCTTTAGACCGTACAAAATGGCAATTAAACCGCAAGTGGACTAAATGATCTGTAATCAAAACTAATGTTTGTTGAAACTGAATGATAGTTATCAGAAATCTTTTACTTATAATGTCTTTAGGTGAATTTGCCTCTTTGCATTCTAATATTACTTTAATATTTAAATAATTCATAAATGCGTAATTTCCAATCATTAATTTTGAAATGCTGTAGAAGGCATTAACGGCCAAGTCGCAGGAAGCCATTTTCAATGAAAGATTTGTGATGTTTGGCTTTTAACTTGTGTGAACATCAGATATCACTACTTTTTCTGGCCGAAACATTAAGGAGAACTTGGCGCTTTTTTTTTTTTACCGAAAACTTTTTCTTGGGATTCATATTATTTGATTCCCACCAGTTACTTGGAATTTCCATAATACCGCATATTTGTATTTCATGCGTTTAGAATCTGTGTTGTAGCTTTTCATTGTTTTAAAATACATAATAAAACTTAATCTTTACACCATTTAAATAATAAAAAAATATAGCAGTGGAAAAAAGTCAGTCCAGAAGATTAACCCCTTAATTCTCACTCCCGTGATATTCACAGGATGGGTCTTTTATTCATATTATTTGATTCCCACCAGTTTTATAAAATAGTGTAATTGGCTTTATTATGGTAACATTTTACATGTCACTAAATAAGGTGAATATTTCTTTTAAAAAAAAACTGGTGCAAATAAGCAATTTAAATTTTGAAACCGTAATTTAATGCGACCGCTAAGGGGTTAAACAATCTATTTTTTAATGTGCTAGTAGGCGGGATAGGGGGGGGGGGGGGGTTAGCTTTTACAAAATTATCTGAACCCCAAAAAAGTTTTTTGTATCATGGTCATCTTTAAATGAATAAAAATCGCTTTATTCATTATAGAAAATTTGAAACTACAAGTCGTGAAATCAAATAAAAAATGGATTTAATATAAATTAAATTAAAAAAAAAAAATTAAAACTGTTGCTGCATTTGTATCCCCCCTGTTGTGTGTCTAGATATGGCAGAAGTAAAAGGCTGGAGTAGTTATAACAGAGCGATAGCTTTTCGTCCTTTATTTCCTAGATTTTCTCCTTTAGTTTCATTTTCGCTTCTATATTTACCCTTCTTTTTTTGCAAGAATGAAGCCAGAAAGATGCCAAGGAAGCCATTACCGCCAGAAAAGATGCGCTTTAAAGCTCCCAAAATCAGGGAGGGTCTTTCTGACTGAGCTAGAGCAAGAGTGACTATACCAGTTCCTGAAATTATTGAAAGGCATTTTTAAATTAGCATTTTTGGTAAGTTTTCACTACATAAAATAAATAATTCTCAACAAATCATTAAACACCTGTGTTAAAGTATATAATATAACATAATAAAAGTATTTAAAAAAATTGAATTCTTAAGTTTTATTATATACTGAAAAAAAAGGAACACAGGCATGAAAAATCCAAGTCTTGAGGAAAAGTCAATTAAAGATTTAAATGGCCATTAAGCTGTGAAGTACTCTTAGAAAGAATGAATAATTCCAACACTTCTTTTTTAATCTATAAACATGTGTGGTACATCGATGGAAAGGTAAGAGTTTAAGTTATTTAATGATATAAAAAAGAAAAAATCAATTTTTTCCCCAAATTTCGCTTACCTGGTCCCCTTAATGCAATTCTTACAATAGGATTTTATCTTTTCATTGAGTTAAAAGAGGTGTCTCGCATTTCACACTCTGTGGTCTATCGGCTATCAAAATCCATTTCCGAAACTTAATATAATTTCAAAAATTTGCAGTTCGAAAAAAAAAAAAAAAAAAAAAAAAAAAAAAAAAAAAAAAAAAAAAAAAAAACTCAGTAGAAATGAATCGGAAAGTTAGAAAAACTTCGTGTAAAGTTTCGTTCGTGCTATGAGCAGAAAATATTTTAACAGCCAATCCTTTTCAATTCATAATAAACAGTATTTTCCGCTAAGGGTGTTCGTCTTAAAATGACTAAAATAACAGAAAATGCCTATACAACTTCACGGGACAACTGGAAACGGTTCGTATTAAAAGTACTTCGCCTTAACCGTGTTCGTGTGAACGAGGTTTGACTGTATATTAATTTATCTGCAAAAATTTAGTCCATGCTATCGAAATATATGTATAATTTTCCAAAGCAAATTATTTAATATATTATCAGACCCTGTATATGACCTTGCAAAATATTCAACCGCTAAATAGCTGCATATATGCAGCATTCCTCGTAAATTTAAAAGAATATATTTCTTTACTAGCTGACCCACCCGGTGTTGCCCGGGCCCGTGATAATAATGTTAAATGAAGCTGGAATTTGTATGATTTTATCTCTAACTGTATTTTGTATGAAATGCATTCCCGCTGACTGTGTGAAAAATCGGTTTAGAAAAAAGCTGATATTTAGCGGTAAAAAAGCTCAAAATGATTGCAACGAGAAAAGGTGAAGATACGTGTCCGACGACTGTGTGATTTTAGTTTTAAAATGTTGATATTTAACCGTAAAAATAACTGTTAATTCACGTAACTATTTATTTTTTTCGCATCGAAATCCTGGGGGAAATATTTTGATTTTCAAACTAGTTATATCCGACTATACATGAAGGATACTCGATCTTTAACTCAAAGGTTAGTGTATAGTATTATAATTTCAGAGCTATTTTGCAAAATTAAGTATATATTTTAAATCAAAACATGCGTAATGTTCACCCTGTGGATAAAATCTTAACCGTAACCTAATTGTTACGTAACCTTAACCAATATGTAACCTAACCGCAACACAACTGCAATTTAACCTTAACCTAACCGTAACTTAACAGTAACTTAACCGTAACGTAACTGTAACTTAACTGTAACCTAAACGGAACTTAAATATAACCTAACCCTACCCTAACCGTAACGTAACCTATTCGTAAACGTAACCTAATTGCAACCTAACCCTAACTTAAATGTAACTTAATCGTAACCTAACTCTAACCTAAAGCCAGATAGCATAAACATTAGCAGCAAGTTTGATTTTTTTCTGACATTATCTTTCCGTGACAAATTTGAATTGAGAAATTTGCAGCAAAGAATTGAGAAATTTGCAGTAAAAGGTATACCATCCCCAATTTGCATGAGTACAGTCGAGTCTCTATATAACGAAATCCATTGTTCCAGTAAAAAATTCGTTATATGGAGAAATTTGTTATACAGAGAATGAGTAAAAATTCCTATTTAATGTGTAAATTTTGAACAAAAATTATTTTTGAGATGTTTAATTAAGAGTTTGAAATGTTTAACTATAAATATTAACCTAATATTGTATTTCTTAATTATTTAAAGAGTTTCAAAAAAGAGAAAATACATTTATTTGAAAGCATATTGAAAATCACATAAGGAAAACTTGCATTAATTTTAGACGAAGAAATCTGTAATTTTTCGCTATTTTGATTTCAAAATTGTTACACTCTCGAAAAAATGTTCACAATGTAGCAAGGAATGAAAAATTGTATCGGGAACATTTTCCTCCATTTAAAGTCCTCTCCTTATAAGATCAAAAGAGCTCATCATTCTCGGGAGCTTTCTGGCAGGGAATATTACGAATATCGACTTGTTGTGCTTGATTAAAAGATAGTTTATTTTTCTAATTTAACCTTCTGAATGAACTTCGATCTCATTCACCTTCAATTACCTCTCTGATTCCGTTCTTATATGTGTAACAATCCAATTGACACTGTTTTAAGAAGGATTTTGGAAGGTGTGTTGGAAGGGGTAGGGGAGGAGATGAATTCGTTGGACATAAAGAATAAGGAGATTCAAGGTAGAAAAGTAAGATAAAAAAAACTCAGCACTGAACGATTGTTGTGGTTACTTAGAACCACTGCCATATATTTATTTAATTTCATTTAGAAAATATTTGTATTAATCTTGTATTCATTTAATTTTAATATTCGCATACCAAAATTATTTTGATTCCTTTTTTTTTTCAACTTTCCCCTGTAAGTTTTTCTTTCTGGCATAGCATTTCATTCATTTTAAAATCATAAACGTCGTTTTGAAATCTGTACTTCCGGTAAAAGAATTATCTGGGAAATTCCATTTCTTTCTATTTCTGAAGTCATATCCTTTTGTAGCTCCACCCCTTATCCAATAATATTTAAATCAGTTTAATTCGTAATTTCAAAATGTCTAACTCTTTACTACTCTTTGGCATCTTATCTCAGTGAAATCTATCAAATTTCCTTTTTTAAAGCAGTTTTTTTATATACTTTAGCATTGCATTTCATGCCAATGCAAGGCGCCTGTATGTTCGTTCAGTCAAAGTTGGCGTGTTTCAAGGATTATTGCAACCCCCTTTACTCCTCTGCTCGGAGAGCTCGTGCTCATTCAGTAGTGTAGTTGGGTTGGGATTCCAATGCAGAATGACTGCCTTTTTTTGTCGTTCTGCGAAGAAATTATGTCTGCGCCTGCATGAGTGTTCTATCAACGAACGCAGAGAATGGATGGATGCCTCTTTCCCTTCTACAAAAAATTAATAAATGGATTTTCGTGTCTACAGTAAGAAATATAAAAAATGCGAGAATATTTCTTTGATTGTGTAATTCGGCTGCATAGTGTCGTCTTTTTTGTGGCGAGATTCTTTGATCAGTTACTTCTGATTCTTCAATAGGATGTGGATAAAAAATTCTGTTGACGGCATTATTATTATTTTTATTCAAATCATGCTTTTATCTTGAGTCGTAGAATTGTGATGCTAAAAAAATCATCTAAAATGCCTGTGCCTCCACACTCCCCAAAGGAAAAAAATATTTTATTTTCCTTAGTAAGAATGTAGATGTATGTGTCAATCATAAAAAAGTACATCTAAAAGAATGAGATATGTACTCTATGATAATACGCTATGTTCTGCAAAAAATTGCTTCACAAATAAAAAAAATTGCAAGGAAGATTTTTCATTTGTTTATTTTCTTTCTGCAAATGTCTCCATCATTTTTCTGTTCTTTCGGGTCAATGCAGGTAATGCTTTTACCTTTTTATTTTTTTTTGTTCTTAATTTCCAAATGTATGATAAGTAAATTCAGATTATCTTTAATTAATGACTGTTGTGTCAAAGTGGTCTTTTGTGGCCGCAACAAAATGTTAAATATTCACTATACGATCGAACCTAAAAAAATGATTTGGAATTTCAATATCCAAAATAACTTTACAATATTATTCTATCACCTCCTGTCTTCCAAACACAACAGCTTACTTTCCTGGTACCGTGAACCTTTAGAAACCTTTATGACATGACAGTTATTAAGTTATATTTTGATATGAAAATTTGTTTTAGTGTATTATTATTGAAATATTTGATACTGAGAAAAGGTGGCTACCTTAATTTTTTTTATACAATCTTTCTGAAAAAAGAAAGAATTCTTGTAATATTTGCAGTTTATTATTAAGGAAAAATGATTGCTTATGATATTATTTACAAAAAAAGATGAGTTAAGAATACTTTTCTTACTTATAAGTAAATGATTGATTTATTGATGCCATTTTGTTTTGATAATATTTCGAGAACAATTATTACATTATTCTGTTGAATTGACATTATTTTAAAAGGTGACTTCATATGAGATTATATATATATTTTTTTACTTCACCACATTATTTTAAAATTTGTTCGGATTTGTTTTGAAATTTGTTCAACATTGTTTTTAAATTTATCACCATGCCTCCAAAAGCAAATTTAAACCTTTGTATTCAACCATTTGACGGAAATCCTCAGACGGTCGAATTTTTCTTCGACCAGTTATCAGATTTGCAGGAATTATATAATTACTCTGAAAAAGAACTTTTTGCTCTTTTCAAGTCAAAATTACAGGGTACTGCATTACATTTCTTTCTCGAAACACAATTTCAATTCAAAAATTCTAACCTTCAAATCATTCGCAAAGAATTTAATAACTATTTTCTGTCAAGTAAAAAATCTGACACTTGGAAGTCTCTTCAAAATTTAAAATTGGATTCTAATGAGTCAGTTAAAAATTTTTCATATCGTTTGGCTAAACAGCTTCGACTTGCTTATCCTAAATTAGATCCAGCTGCTCTAGATTCTTTGAAATTTACTCATTTTATTCAAGCTTTACCTAAGCAAATTAAAAGGAAAATTCCAGAAGAAAACATTTCCACATTTGAGTTAGCTCTTGAACGAGCACAATTTTTACAAGATATCTATGATTCACCACCTACTCAAAAATCTAATCAACATTATGACCAAGTTTATTCTCTGACTAATGAAAATAATGGTGAAAGTTCAAAATTTTCTGATAGTTTTGTTGAACAAGCTCCTATCAGACATAAAAAGGACAGAGTCTATAGAAATTCGCAAATAGCATTCTCGCCATCTGAATCTCATAATGGACATTCTCCTAGACATAGAACTGTTGTTAAAAAAAGCGTGTAACTTGCTCTCCCTCACCAGTTAGACATAACGTGGCTTCTAGAAATAAAACAAACTTTATTCAGCATAGGCCAGATCAGAAACGATCTTTCTTTTGGCCAAAGTTTGACAAGTTTTCTCACAAGAAAAACTCTTCAGAGTATTTTCGCAAACAAAATGTTATCCAATGTGCTTTTTGTGGTCGTTTTAACCATCTTATGGAGTCATGTTACAAGTTTAGAAATCTACTTGACTTTTCTAGGCAAAATGCCAATCACACTCAAGACTCCCATTTTTCTTCAAATTCTTCTCATAGAAAGAAAAACTTTACTTCTTTTTCTAAAAATAAAAATGATGATAAAAATTATCATTTAAACAAGTAAGGGAGATTGGTCGAACTGACCACCATCCCTCACAATCTTACTCGTTAGTGTCAGTACACTCCTGTGACAATTCAAGCGAATGTCAGATTGACAAAAATTCTCCTTCAACTACTTCCTTTTCAAGCGCTGTTACACAGACATCACCAATGGTGCAAAAAATGAACAGACCTTGCTGTTCTGAAAATTCTTTGTCATCAAAGTATTCTTCTCAAATTGAGGATTGTGTACAACAATGACACGTAATTTGCAGCTCTTTTGATAATACTTATTCACTTCCATGTATAATTATGAATGTTCAACATAATGAGATATCAACTCTCATTGATTCAGGCTGAACATTAAGTTTGTTGGATCATGAATGCTTTAATAGCATTAAATCCAAAATCCATTATAAATATTTATCTAGAAATGTTTCGGTATCAACTATAAACTGTAATGTTTTCTTTAAAGGATGTATCGAGATTGCATTAAAAATAGACAAATTCTTTTTTCATCATGTCTTTTACCTTACTGATATAAAGAATGTTAATTTTGAAGCCATACTTGGTATTGAGTTTATAAACAAGCATTCTATAACCATCTCTCCAACATTTAAATGTATATTAATTAACGATAAACATATACCTTTTAACATTCAAAAAGAGTCTCCTAGCAGTTTTTATTTGAATTCTCAGTATAATAATAATAACAATATAACAGTGCCATATTCTTTTGATGAAAACAATGTGCCTATTTATGAAAATTCTATGTCAGTTAACACAAATAATGGTACTTATTTTGATAATATGAATGGAAATTTTGGAGATAATTATTTCCATTTGGTAAATAATTATGAAAATTATCCTTGCAATTACAGTTTTCCAAATAATGGTTTGTTTATAAATAGTGTTGGTAATACTGCTATGAATTATGATAATTCTTTTATGAATACTAATCTCAATATCAGAAATTTAGAAGGTCATGCTCAAGTTCTTACTCAGTTTCCTAATTATTTTCCCACTCTTACAAACATTGACTATCCTAATGTTATAAATAATATTTCTGATACCAGTAATACGAAAATTACCTCTGATAACAAAAATGTCATATCTGAAGATGACAATGACATTAGTTATGTTGGTAAAAAGTACACCAATTTGAAAAATGGTAATGAAAAATTATTGAGTTCTAACATAGTACAAACTGTAAATAGAGAATTGATTCCCCCCAATTCTTCTGTTTATTTACATTTCAAATACTTGAATTCCCCATCTGAATATTTTACTTTTAAGCCTGCTTTGAAAAGTAAAGCTCTTATTTTTCATGAATCATTGCATTCTAAATCTTCAATTCAAAAAGATTTATTCTTAGCTGTATGTCAGAATATATCCAAATTGGATGTTCATTTAAACAAACATACAATTCTTGGTGAGTGCATTAATGTAGATGAGTATGATATTGAAAGATGTTCCTTTGATTTAGATTCAGAAAACGAATATTGTAATTTAATTTTACCATCTGAGGAAAGTAAAAGAAAACGAATACAAGAACTGTCACCAGATGATTTTGACTTAAAGCACTTGTCCCCACATGAAAGTGACTGTTTACTAAAATTATTGTGCAATAAAGCTCAAGCATTTTCCAAATCCTTAGACACTTTGGGTCATACAGACCTAGTGAATCCTCAATTTTCAATGATGAATTCTCACCCTGCGAAAACCCTACCTTTTCCTGTGCCACAGGCACTTGAGCAAGAAGCTCTTGACCAGATTAATCAAATGCTAAATGCTGGAATTATAGAAAGATCAAATTCTTCTTGGGCTTGCCCCATGCTGTTAGTTAAAAAGAAAAAACTGACATGTCAAAACCTCAAAAATATCGTTTGGCTTTAGATCTACGATTATTAAATTCCATTATTATTCCTTCTTCATATCCTCTACCTCGCATTCAAAACCTATTAGTACAATTGTCAAAATTTAAATACTACAGTACATTGGACTTACCCTCTGCGTACTGGCAGATTGCAGTTCCTAAAGAGATGCAAGATAAGCTCAGTTTTACCACTCCATGGGGAATGTTTACCTACCTTCGTCTTGTTTTTGGCTTGAAGACGGCTGCAAGTACCTTTCAACAATTAATTGATTCAGTTATTCAGTTATGCGAAATTGACTCTTGTTACGCATACCAGGACGACATAGTTGTTGGCGCTAATTCGTTTGAAGAAATGGTTGCAAAACTCACAAAACTCTTGGACACTCTTATTGCTAACAACATTACTCTTTCTCCAGAAAAATGTTATTTTATGGAAACTAGCATTAACTTTTTAGGCTTCCACCTCACTGATCATAAAATCCTTCCAATTACAAGCAATATTTTGAAAATTACTTCTTTTCCAAAGCCAAAAACTAAGAGGCGGACAAAGAGTTTTATTGGCTTATGTTCATTTTACAGGTCAATCATACCTCATTTTGCTAAATTAATTACTCCTGTTATTGAAATCACCAAACCTAAAAATAAATTCTGTTGGAAATCTGAACAAGAAAATGCATTTAATAAATTGCAAGAAATTATTTTCCATAAACCCATGCTCAATCTTCCAAATTGGAATGAGACCTTCTATGTTAATACAGATGCCTCAAAGACAGCATTTCAGCTGTTCTCATGCAAAAAATTCAAGATGAACTTCGCCCAATTTCTTATTACTCCAAAACTTTATCTCAATCTGAAAAACAGTACCCAGCCATTAAACTGGAACTTTATGCCATTTATAAAGGTATAACGGCTTTTAAATATTACATTTTCGGCAGACCTTTCATTCTTTTGTCTGATGCTAAACCTCTCAATAATTACAAAAAATCAACATCTCCTGCTGACATCACTACACGTTGGATGTTAGAACTATATGAATACTCTTACACATTTCAGCATGTTCCAGGCAAATATAATGTGTTAGCAGATTTTCTAAGTAGGACACCTCATATTCCTACTGAAGATCTCCATACTAACCCTGATCTCATTTTTGAACAAGAAGTACTGCCTATTGTTGATAATCAAAATGACCTACATAATGAAATTGCTCAGTATCCATGTGGATTAATTGGTAAAAAACATCATAACTGTCATATTCAAAGTGACCCTCCATCTATAAATAATGTTAGTAATGAAGACCCATTGTTAGAAATTTTTGATCAAACCATCCTTTCTGAACAACAAAAAGATCCTCAAATTAAGAAAATTTATGAAGATATTAAATCTAATAAAAAATCTAAAAGTTTAAATGGTTATTACATTAATCCAAATAATGAGTTGCTTTGTTATAATGGACACTTCTCTTCAGAAGACATTGAATTCCATAGAGCTGCTTTACCATCTTCAGTCAGAGCTAAAGCTTTAAGAATTGCTCATATTACTCATACTGGTATTCATAAAACCATTGTTAATTTAAAGAAAAGATTCACTTGAAAAACTCTAATTTCTGATACAATTAATTATGTCAACTCTTGTGAAATTTGTTTAGTAAATAAAAATCATAAAAACAACACTGCTCCATATCTTCCAGCATCTATTCCTACAGCTCCCAATCAAAAAGTTTCGATGGATTTACTTGGTCCTTTGAGAAATCACCAGTTTGTTATGACTGTAATCGACCATTTTTCTCGTCATCTTGAATTATATGCCTTGAATAGCATTCATGCTGAGTCGGTGACTAAAGCTCTGTTGAATTACATTTCCACTCATGGAAAACCCGAGTTAACTCTTACAGATCATGGTTCCCAGTTCACTAGTGATTTGTTTTCTTATTTCAACAAAAACTTGGCATAAAGATAGAGCACAGTACAGTAGCGCATCCACAGGCTAATGGATTGAGTGAGAGATGTAACACTCAAATAAAGTCATCTGTCAATACAATGGCTTCCCAAGGATTTGATGTTCCAACTGCTTTAAAAATTCACCAGTCCATATACAACGCTACACTTCATCCAGCTACAAAATTTACTCCAAATCTTCTTCATTTTGGAAGGGAGGTGAATGATATTTATGCCAATTATAAAACCCATTTTTCCTAGAAAATCCTTAACACTGCATATGAAATCCACAAATTAATGGATGTAATTGAAAAAACTATACTATCAAGCTTCCAAAAATATCGAGTCTTCTAGACAAAAAGTGTATCAAAAATCAAGGGAAAAATTAAAATTTGCTAATATCAAAGTTGATGATATTGTTTATGTAAAATTTCCCAGTGTATTTAACAAAAAAGTACAAGGACATTATATGGTAAAGAAAGTAATTTCACCTGTACTTTTTCAAATTCAAGATTGCAATAATAATCAAGCATCACCTGTGTTAATTCATACTAACAGAATCTTGAAACTCCAGAAAAGAAATGAAGCATTGCTTCATCCTTCTGATTCATCTAGAAGTGCAACACATGATCAAACGACTGTTGATAGTGCATCTTCTTCTCCTGTGAAACGACATGTGCCTACCCATACTACTAATTGTGATTCTCCTCAAATTCAGACCACTTCGAAGTGCCAAGAAACATCTTCGCATTCACATAGTTCAGTGCATTCTCAAGCATCTGGTAGTAAAACTTCCACTACAGTTCTAGATAAATCTACTCAAAGTAAAAAAAAAATTATGATCTTCGTCCTCGCAGTCATAAACACTATAAAATATAAATTAATCTTCAATTTTATTTAGGATGCCTTTACCATTGTAAAAAATCTCATCTATGCTAGCTAGATTGGATTGTCAAATACGAAGACTGACTGTTTATTTTATTTTTTTTCTTCTACCAAAGCTGCAGGCAGCATTTGTGTATTTTTTATATATATATTTATTTTCTATTTAAGTCGCCTTCGCCTTGACACTGTGGAATTGTCATCCTGCAAAAGTATCTAAATCTTGTTTTTGTTTATTATGTTGTTCACTGAAATATTTTCTTCAAAACCTTATTCATTTTTTTAGAATTTATATATATTGCAAAAAAAAAAAAAAAAAAAAAAAAAATGTGCTGATAACTCAGAATGTTTAATTTCAGTATTTGATTTAAGTAATAAGAAAGATTCTTAGAAAAATCAAATCAAATTTTTATAATTCATTATTTTAGTTGCAAATGAAATGTCATTGATTGCTTTATTTTGATATGGTATTTATCATAAAAAAGTAAATTGTTATTGATATAAAATATGAGTACATATATCATCACTTTCCCTATTGTGACTTTTAGAGTAACTCAAAATGTTACTTTGTTCTTAATTATAATTCATGCATGTTCTAACAACTAACCTCTTTCTAACATCTAAAATAATAATAATGATGAAAGTTATGCATGCTTCTACTGTTATTATTGGTGTATGTAAAGTGGTTGAAAATACATTACATTTTTTTAAGTGTTTGAAAGTTCACAAATTAAAAAAAAAGATATTTGTGTACATGAAAAATTTGTACTTTGGATCCAAAGATACTCTACAAAGATTATTTTAAATCTTTACAAAAAGAATACTTATATATTTTACATGAAAAAAATGTAACATGTTTATTCTTACAAAGATTATTTTAGGTCTTTACAAAAAAATACTTATGTATTTTACATAAAAAAGTAATCACATATTTAGTCTTACAGATGTTTGAATTAAACATAATTCGATAAGCATTTCAGAATATTTAGTATAAATATTTTGTGTGATAAATTTTTGTGAGACCAATGTTATTAAAGTTATGTGTTGCATTTATTTATGTACTTTTTCTGAGAGCTTAAAAATCTTCTCTTTACATTTATTTTCTTTGAAAGTATTATTATTGTTGTTGTAGAATAACACGATATTAGTTGTTCATCTAAGAAAAGTTGATTTCTTAAAAAGTGCCATATTTATGTATAAATACACTGCTCAAAACAATTAAAGGATATTTGAAGTTTTACATAAAATAAAGATATAAACGAAATTTTTTTTGCCGAAAATAGAAGAAGAGAATCACAAATGCAAATTTTTCTGGTTTTCAAACTGTGGAGTATGCAAATTTTGAGTTCAACGTCAAAAACGTCGCTTCAGCGGCAGCGAATGAAATTTGACTTTCAACTGGATAAAAGAGAATGAAGACAAGGAGGATCGGCATTCAGTGATTGCTTTGTTTCGATGAGTACGATGTCTCAGCGAAGTCATTTGACAGATTCAGAAGCTTTGAGAATTGTTGGTAGGTTAGAAGGGGGCCAAACTCAAGCCGAAGTAGCGCAAGCCATTGGAGTGTCACAAAGTATCATTTCCAGGATCTGGAACCGTTTTTTGGAGAGTGGATGTGCAGGCCAAAGACCAGGGCAAGGTCGTAGACGGGCAACAACGCCCAATGAAGATCGGTATTTAGCGTTAACAGCTCGGAGACACCGAACCATGAACGCTACTCTTCTCCAACAACACCTTCTCTCGGCTACAGGCATTACGATTTCAACTCAGACTGTCCGAAACCGGCTCCATGCTGTAGGTCTGTATGCTCGCCGACCGATGGTATGTGTTAGATTAACATCAAGGCATCGTCGCGACCGCAGGGAGTGGGCAACCGAGCATGTTAACTGAAGGAGAAATGAATGGAGCAATATTCTGTTTTCTGACGAGTCCCGTTTTTCTGTGCATCCGGATAATAGGCGTATTTTCATCTGGAGGGACCGTGGCAGTAGGAATAATCCTGCGTTCGTGCACGAAAGTGTCAGATTTGGCGGTGGAGGAGTGTTGGTGTATGGTGGCATCTCCATTGACGGGCGCACTGACCTCTACATCATCCGAGATGGAGCTCTGACTGGTCGCCGATATAGGGATGAGATCCTCAGACCTATTGTAGTCCCTTACGCTGCAGCAATCGGAGATAACTTCATTTTAATGGACGATAACTGCAGGCCACATCGTGCAAACCTGGTGGAGGATTTCCTTTACGAGGAAGGAATCGTTCGAATGGAATGGCCAGCTTGTTCTCCAGACATGAATCCAATCGAGCACGTTTGGGACGCTCTAGGAATACGAGTTTCTGGCCGCCAACAACCCCCACAAACTCTCCAAGAACTGGAAAGAGCTCTTCTGGAAGAGTGGGGCAGAATACCCCAACTCGTCATTAATAGCCTCATTGAGTACATGCCTCAAAGGTGTTCAACGTTGCTGGCCGCCCGTGGAAACCATACCCCCTACTGAAAATGATTTTCTTTGAAGAAAACACCTTTTCTTATTCTTTTTTTCTCATATGCACAAATTGTGTTTTTTTCCTTTAGTACACAAATGCGCAATAAAATGCATTTTTTTTCTGCCAAACATGTGTAATTTATTCTCATATAACCTACTATGTCTGTCGACAATGTATCAATCAGCTAAACAGTTTACCAGATACAAAATCCACCTAAAACTGCAATATCCTTTAATTGTTTTGAGCAGTGTATTTTTAATGAGAGTGTAAATATTCTCTCTTGACTATATACTTACATTTTGAATTTTTGTTATGGAAAATTCTCAGATGAGTAATTTATTGAAGAATTGATAAAAAAAAAAAAAAAAAAAAAAAAAAAAAAAATGAAATGTAGGTCATAGACTGCGACTTGAAATAGAATTGTGATTTAAAGGTACTACTTTAAATTATTGCTATTTTCTTTTTCTTTAAAAATAGAAAGGTTTTATTACTAATGTTGTATTATTCTGAATGATGCAAAGTCATTATTAATATAATTGTCAACTTATATAATATTATTTGTTTATGTGTACATTATTACAACTCTTTTCCCCCATGCTTTTAAAATACACTGATCTTACTTTACAGTGTTGTATGTGCTATTTCACATACCAGTAAATGAACTTTTAGCAACTTCATTTTGAAAGACTTTGCGTACCTTTAGTCAGAAGAATGTAACCGATTATTATTTTTCTCATTATTTGAAGTTATATGCATGTTGCATATGTATATAGTTTAGAAAATGTCAATGGTTCACTGTCAAAATTATTAAATTTCTCTATCTTACCAATATTTTCTTTTGGGGAGGCCGGAGTAATATGTTGTGGTTACTTAGAATCACTGCCATATATTTATTTAATTTCATTTAGAAAATATCTGTATTAATCTTGTATTCATTTAATTTTAATATTCGCATTCCAAAATTATTTTGATTCCCTTTTTTTTTCAACTTTCCCCTGTAAGTTTTTCTTTCTGGCATACCATTTCATTCATTTTAAATTCATAAACGTCGTTTTGAAATCTGTATTTCCGGTAAAAGAATTATCTGGAAAATTCCATTTCTTTCTATTTGTGAAGTCATATCCTTTTGAAGCTCCACCCCTTAGCCAATAATATTTAAATCAGTTTAATTCGTAATTTCAAAATTTCTAACTCTTTACTACTCTTTGGCATCTTATTTCAGTGAAATCTATCAAATTTCCTTTTTTAAAGCAGTTTTTTTATATACTTTGGCATTGCATTTCATGCCAATGCAAGGCGCCTGTATGTTCGTTCAGCCAAAGTTGGCGTGTTTCAAGGATTATAGCAACCCCCTTTACTCCTCTGCTCGGAGAGCTCGTGCGCATTCAGCAGTGTAGTTGGGTTGGGATTCCAATGCAGAATGGCTGCCTTTTTTTGCCGTTCTGCGAAGAAATTATGTCTGCGCCTGCATGAGTGTTCTATCAACGAACGCAGAGAATGGATGGATGCCTCTTTCCCTTCTACAAAAAAATAATAAATGGATTTTCGTGTCTACAGTAAGAAATATTAAAAATGCGAGAATATTTCTTTGATTGTGTAATTCGGGTGCATAGTGTCGTCTTTTTTTTGTGGTGAGATTCTTTGATCAGTTACTTCTGATTCTTCAATAAGATGTGGTTAAAAAATTCTGTTGACGGCATTATTATTATTTTTATTCAAATCATGCTTTTATCTTGAGTCGTAGAATTGTGATGCTAAAAAAATCATCTAAAATGCCTGTGCCTCCACACTCCCCAAAGGAAAAAAATATTTTATTTTCCTTAGTAAGAATGTAGATGTATGTGTCGATCATAAAAAAAGTACATCTAAAAGAATGAGATATGTACTCTATGATAATACGCTATGTTCTGCAAACAATTGATTCACGAATAAAAAAAATTGCAAGGAAGATTTTTAATTTGTTTATTTTCTTTCTGCAAATGTCTCCATCATTTTTCTGTTCTTTCGGGTCAATGCAGGTAATGCTTTTACCTTTTTATTTTTTTTTGTTCTTAATTTCCAAATGTATGATAAGTAAATTCAGATTTTCTTTCAGATTCTCTAAATGCAGATTTTCTTTAATTAATGACTGTTGTGTCAAAGTGGTCTTTTTTGGCCGCAACAAAATGTTAAATATACACTATACGATCGAACCTAAAAAAATGATTTGGAATTTCAATATCGAAAATAACTTTACAATATTATTCTATCACCTCCGGTCTTCCAAACACAACAACGATAAATCAGGAATCAGTGATGGAAAATTGATTCCGTGTGATTTGGAAGCTTTTTTAAAACTGAATAATTAAAGAACATTTTACGAAAGAATTCGTTATATGGAGATAGATATTTCGCTATATGGAGGAGACTCTTTTTAATGAGATCTTGGGAAAAGAGGACCGTTCCTACTAAAAATTCGTTGTATAGAGAAATTCGATGTATGGAGTTTCGTTATAGAGAGACTCGACTGTAGTTTGTTTTGAAACTAATGGCAAGACTGTCTTTAATTCACGAAAGTGACGAAAGCAAAAAATCCCTCTGTTGAGAGGATAGACAATCAGCACATACGCAGGAATTGCAGAAATTTTCTTCGATTGGAACCGATTCTTCTAAACGCTATACTTATCAAATACCGAAAAAAGGCTCATCTTGAAAAGTACAAATATTACCTTAACTTGTTTATGGTGATGAAAACGATATATGCACCTTTCTTCGGTGTGTTCGCTTCAATCAGGTCTATTGGCCCATACGAAGAGGTTAAACTTATAATGTAAGTGTTGTAAACAGATAGTGGGGCGTGGAAAGTTTATTACTTCGCAATATTTTTAATTACTTGTTTGCAGTTAATTTGCAATAAATTTGATACAGAATGAATTTAACTTGCACGACAAGTTAGCTGCAAGTTCCAAGTGTGGTGACTTCGGCGTTTGCGTTATCTTGCTGCAGTCTTGTTGTGAACTTTCAGTCTTGTCATGCTGAGCTTGCTGCAACATTGCCTGTTTTCAAAGCAAGACTGCTGCAAATATTCTGAAAGTTAAAAGTGCTGTCTGTGAATGTAGCTTATTCTTAGATTTACTTTTGATTTTTTTTGAGTAAGTATTTGAAATGTTTAAAGGTTACTTTTTGAAACTACTTGAAATGCAAAATTATTTGCAAATACTTATCGACTTAACACGTTAAGGGGTCTCAGGACTCTTAAAGCTTCAAAATTTTCGAAATTTTAATATTTTTAGATGTTAGACTCCTATCTTTTCTGAACATTTTGATATAATTGTTTCCTTGAAATTCCTATTAGAACTAAAGTTATGGCTTTTACATTTATACACGTTCAATACCTGAAGCGTCGTTTCGGAAACTTTGAAGCCATTTTTCTCCAAATGACGTTTTTGGGCATAACGCGCCCGATATCTCAAAAGGTTATGAATATTTTTTCATGAAATTTGCAAAACATATGTTTCATGTTAGTTTGTATAAACTGAACCTAAAATTTTCCTTTTTATTGTTCAAAACAATATTTTTGTAGGTGATTATACTGTTGAAATTTTCGTAATTTTGCATTAGCTAAATACAACTTTGTAATAAAAATATAAAAAAGCTGTAAATACAAATTTATTTAGGTTCAGGCCAATTAGTATAATATGAAGTATAAATAGGCACCAAAATTTTCATTCTATTTGCAATACTTATTTTGTAATCGTGCGCGTAAGCTGTTATGCCGATTTTTTGCTCATGAAATGTCTAACAGTTTGGAGCCCCCTGTAAATGCTAATTCTGCATCTTATAATTTTTTAAATACATGAAATGAAAGAACATATATATTTTATTCCAATTAAAATTGTGTCTTAAAACCAAATATATTTTAAGATATTAAATGTTGAAAATGGTCTTTTTTTTTCATTTTTTCCAATTTTAAGAGTCTTGAGACCCCTTAAGCGACACATCAGTCACCGCCCCCTGAATACTAGGCATGAGCGCTGACACAAAAATGGCGGCTGCCGAAGGCGGATTTTTTTTCAGTGTGTGTACTGTCCCTTAAATATTACTACCAATAATTTTTTTTCAGTTTCTTCCGCTTCATTTTTCTGAAAATAAACAAGGCAGAGAATTCTTTTATAAAATACTGGTGTATACATTTAAGGGACCGTACCTACGCTAAAAAGAATCCGCCTTCGGCAGCCGCCATTTTTGTGTCAGCGCTCAGGCCTAGTATTCAGGGGGCGGTGCATCAGTCACCGGTGACTGACACTGAACTTTTTGTTTAGAACGCGTCATTCACCGATAATGACGTTCTAAGATATGATATATATATATATATATATATATATATAGCGTTCTCAATAACTTCAATACAGGAACTGATCACAGGTTGGTTAGGTGCAAACTGCTGTTAAATACTAAAGTGGAAAAAATGAAGCTTTTGCAACACTCAAAGAAATCAATCGATATAATAAATCTCCAGAAACATAAAGAAGAATTCCATTTGGAACTTAAAAACCGTTTCCAAGTACTTCAATCAACTTTAGAAGAAGAGCAAGATGTTACAGTAGTGAACAAGAAACTAACCAATACTCTGCAAGATATTGCAAAGAAGATAGCCGGCGATGCACAAGTAAAGCAGGCAAAGAAAATAACAGAAGAAACAAGCAGATTGATGAAGAAACGCAGAGAATTTAAAATGAAGAAAAACGATCCTAAATCAAGAGTTGAATATGCTGAATTGTGTAAAACGGTAAGAAAATGTGTTACAGAAGATATCAGAAAATTTAACTCTGATCTTGTCAAGAAAATTCTAGAAGATAACAAAAGTTTAAAATCAGCTAGGCGAAAAATTTGTGTTGGAAGAAAAGGTATTTTTGCACTAAAGAGGGCAGATGGAACAATCACCAAAATCAATAAAGAAATTGTACACACTGTCGAAAAATTCTATAACGATTTATATAAATGTGAAGATCAGAGGGAAATCAACTTATGTGATCCACGAGAAAACTTAACAGAAACCGATGCCATAATCCCAGTGATGACAGACGAAGTTTTACAAGCCATTAAATTTATGAAAAAAGGTAAATGCCCGGAGAAGATGGAATTACAATCGACCTTATCAAAGAAGCAGGAGAAGAATTTGGAAAAATGCTATCCTTACTGTTTTCCAAATGTCTCCAGAAGTCAGATGTACCAGAAGATTGGAATAATGCTGTGATGGTGCTACTTTACAAGAAAGGAGAGAAGGAAAACATTAAAAACTACCGTCCAATCAGCTTACTCTCAGTGATTTATAAAATTTTCACCAAAGTTTTAACGACAAGACTTGAATCAGCTCTGGACTCAGCTCAACCTAGAGAACAAGCAGGATTCCAAAGTGGATTCAGCACAATGAATCATATCCAAACGGTAAGGGAACTCATAGAAAAACATAAGGAATATAATTTACCTCTTTGCCTTGCCTTTATTGATTATGAAAAAGCATTTGATTCGGTCTACACATCAGCAGTAGTAGAATCTCTGGAGGACATTGGTATAGACAAACCTTACATCAATATTATAAAGAAGATTTACAAGAAAGCAACAGCAACCATCCGCTTGGACAAAGGAAAAGCAAAGATCAAGCTTGGAAGAGGGGTAAGACAAGGAGACACCATTTCGCCTAAGCTTTTTACTACTGTCTTAGAAAATATTTTCAAGAAGCTGGATTGGGAAAACAAAGGGATTAGAATAAATGGGGAATATTTAAGTCATCTCCGATTCGCTGACGACATTTTAATTTTCAGTAACAGTCCTGAAGAATTGGAAAATATGCTAAAAGATTTGGCAGAAGCTAGCATTAATGTGGGATTAAAAATAAACTTGGAAAAGACTAAGGTGATGTTCAATTCATTTGCATCAAAAAAGAAAATCGTCTACAACAACACTGAAATTAAAGAAGTGCAAAGTTATGTGTACCTTGGGCAAGAAATATCATCGGATAATAGTATCATGAATGAAATCAATAGAAGAATAAGAAATGGATGGAGTGCTTTTGTAAGAACAATATTATTCTGAAGAGTAGCATGCCCCTTTGTTTGAAAAGAAAGGTATTTAACCAATGTGTTTTGCCTGTCCTAACTTATGGAGCAGAAACATGGACGCTAACAAAACGGATGGTACAAAGATTACAAACAACACAGAGAAGTATGGAAAGATGTATGCTAGGTATAACTAGAAGAGACAGAAAAAGAATAACCTGGATAAGAAGTCAGACGAAAGTTTTTGACATCATTGAAAGAATTAAACGGCTAAAATGGAAATGGGCTGGGCACATTGCAAGAAGACAAGACAATAGAAGGAGCACAAACACCCTACAGTGGTATCCCAGAGATGTAAAACGGCCAAGAAGACGACCTCAAGTAAGATGGAGTGATGGAATCAGAAAAGTAGCCGGTGTAAATTGTATGACTAAAGCACTAGACAGGAAACATTGGAAAAATCTGGGGGAGACCTACATCCAGCAGTGGATTGAAAACGGTTGTTGTTGATGATGATGATGATATATATTGTTCTAAGTAATTACTGAGAATTTATTTAAAATTTACTTACCTTTTATTTATTACAGGATTATATTTTCTTAAAAATTACTTAAAAAATTGTAAATCAGTTTCAATGTCAGTCACCGTGGCACTTAACGTCTTAAAAGAAACTTAAAATATTGTTCAGCATTAAAATTTCTGTAATAACAATACGTATAATAATTACTTATAATGACACAACTGAGCTAAAAAGTTTTATAAAAGGGATAAAATACCTTTATTTAGATTAACGAACGTTTCATCGCACGAACGGCGACATTTTCAAAATCATTCTTGATAGAAATATTTTCGCAAAATTTTAAAAACTATAGCTTTACTGTTAAAGTTATTGTTTTTAAGATTTCGCGATGACATTTCTGTCAAGAATGATTTTGAAAATGTCGCCGTTAATCTAAATAAATATATTTTATCACTTTTATAGCATTTGTTTGCTTAGTTGTTTAAAAGTTCTGTTTTATTCAATTTCCAAAATTTCTTGAACCAACAAACAATTCTTTCTAAAATCTTTAAATAAGAAACTTTTTTGTGAATATCTAACAATTTAAATGCAACATAGAAAAGCATTCTAATAAGCTAAAATTTATTTATAAACAACTTGCAGAGAAAAGTGATTCCAATTTCCTTTTACGATAGTTGCATTGGAACGGAGTAAATTTAGAAATACTTCTTTCTATTACTACCGCCTTGTCAGACGTACTTGACCAAAGAAATTGTTCTTTCATCGCTGGATTAATCAATCTAATGATAGTGCTGTATGATGGGCAATCAAATCAGTAAGAATTGGTTTTTCTCTGATATTTGCTTCTGACCAATGGAATTTTTATTTGATGCAGTGCGCTTATGAAAAGAATTGAGTCTTGATTTCTATGTTTTAAACTTTAAAATACAATGAACTGAATATTCTAATAATGTGTGTTTTCTTTACTTATATGTGGTTTAATTCATTTTTAAAATAGTGGTACACTGTTTAAAATATCATGAAAAATTATCTCTGTTTTTAAAGACTATCTATTTTCTGACCAATCAGAACGCTCCATATGTGTTTATGTAGAGTTTTCTTTTAGGTCTGAGTAGGTTCGTATTCATACTTTTTTTGCAATATGTTTATCTTTGATATAAAAGAATTTGTATATTTGATTAAGGGGTCTCAGGAGTCTTACTTTTTACCCTTTTGATGCAATTTAGCAACACGTCACGTTTAATTTTTTTTCTCAGTTTCTATAAAACATACATGCATAAAATTTTTAATATAGACAACCTAATATCTCTTCTATTTAAAATAATTTTTTTAATATTCTATATTGATTTTTTTATGTTTAATTTTGATTTAAAAAATTGAATTATTTTTCGACTTGCATGCACTGCGCGCAAGACTGTAGCAAAACTATTTGCTCAAGAGTCCCCCAAAATATTAATAATTATGTAAAACTAATGTATTTTGAACGTATACCTCATTTTTAAGCAATTTATTTTTTTTTATTTTATCTGAAATTTAAATTAAAATTATAAAATAAAAAAAAAATCATTATTTTATTGAAAAATTGCCAATTTTAAATAAGCAATGCAATTATAACAATAAATTTGAAGTATAAGTTATTCTTTATCTTAAAATGTAGATATTTACCAAGTTTCATGCAAATTGCTTTATTAGATTGTGAAAAATATTGCGCGCAGTGCATGCAAGTCAAAAAACAATTTTAAAATTTTTATCAAAATTAAACATAAAAAATGAAATAAAATTTCAATATAGAATATTAAAAAAAATATATTTTTAATAGAAGAGGTATTAGGTTGTATATATTAAACATTTTATGCATTTATGTTTTATAGAGACTGAGAAAAAAAAAATTAAATGTGACATGTTGCTAAATTGCACCGTCAGGTAAATGTAAGACTCCTGAGACCCCTTAACATTGTTTATGTAAAAGTACAAAATACCTTTTTTTTTAAGACAACGTAGAAATTCATAAAGCACGAGTATTGTTTTAAAAGATAAAATGAAATATTAAAAGAGTATTACTTCTGGTAATGACTTGCAAGTAATAAATATTTACAAAGAAATACGTGTAAATGATTAATTCCGTTGTGTCCTTGTTGTACGTGGTTCTTTGAACAAATTACGTGAATTGCTGTCTCGATGCACGAAGCAGATAACGCAGAGTACGTGAACTGCTCTCACATTGTATGTGGCAATAAAGTACACTATAACTTCAAAAATCCGGCATCATCGGTACCGAGACGATGTCGGATTTTTGAAAATTTCGGATTTTTGAAGGAATACCAAAAGAGTAATTAGGAATATCAAAAGTAATACTATATTATTAATGGTGCTTTTAGCCATAATTTAATTCATTATTAAGTGATAATTATGTAAGAAAACCAGAAAATTAAATATAAAAAAAAACTTATCCTAATTGATATTTCATATGTTACAGAAAAAAATCTAATAAAGAGGAAAATTACTTTTCTTTTGTAATTTCGGAAACATCGACGTCAGATTTGTTTGCTTCAAATTTTTTGGCCATTCTTTAACAAGCTTTTTTTTATTTTTATTTTATAGAAATGAAGAATGTCTATTTCGGAAATACAGTCTTGTTTCTCTACAGCAGATATTAATTCTCCAGTCAAATTTATGCATGTTTCTAGTGACATCTTTTCTTCTGCCGGGTGTTCATCCTCGTCTTCTGAGCTGCTTCTAGCATTGTCGGCGGTTCTATTTAGCACAGCGTCAGCGATCTCGCTGTCCGTCTCGCTGTCGTTGTTGATGAATTTTCGTCAATGCCTAGCCAATCATCTATATCTCTTTTTTCGACACATAATGCATTTTCAGATTTTGTGCGTTCAAAAGCTCATAAATTGCGATGTTTCACGGGAAATGTGAAAGCCTGAAAATTCCTTCTCATCATTGGTGTCGCCGTTGCCTAAAATTCGTTCCGGCCATATATTGTGCCATGCATTCGCCAAAGTTGTTCTCTTGATAAGCAAATGTGCAGTTCCCAGAAAATGTGTTCAGAAAATAATCGCCTTTGACAAATAAAGCAAAAAGTCAAATATTATTATTATTTTTTAATTTTACTTTCAATATTTAAGTTTTTAATTCATAAAGAATTGCTATTTTTCTTCTCTCATAATTTAAAAGTGTAAAAGAAAGATGGTTTTGATGCCGGATTTTTGAAGTTGCCGGATTTCTGATTACCGGATTTTTGAAGTCACACTGTATATTGTTTAAGCGGTACACAGCACTTTTTATGCAGCTGAGGAAAGAAAACTTTTTCTGTCCAAAACGACAGTATTTTCTTGCAAATTTATGTTCTGTTTTTGAACAAAATCTTTAATATTTATTTTTAGTAAACAAACGTATATTTGTTTTTTCGATTTGGCTTTATTTAAAATTTTTAGAAATTTGTTATATTTGTTACATACGTTTCTCAAATGAAAATGAATATGTCTTCATAAATATTTTTAGGATAAACAAATTTGTAAGAAGTTTTTTATCATATTAGTCATTTATTATAAAATAAAAAATATATTTAATTATTGTATTTATTGAACATAATGTTTATTTAATAGCGATGCGTTTTTAAATATTTCGCTGTAGAAAGGTTACAGAAAGATAGCTATTTCAAAAAATAGATAATCCAGACATTTTCCCAAATACAAATGACAACGCTAACTGCGATAAACTGAATGTAGCATTAATTTTTACTTATTTCTATGACTTTTAATCTATTAAGCGTATAAAACATTGAATTAAAATACATAACATCACATAAAGTAGTTCACAGGGTCATCGGCCTGTAAATGTGTAAAATAGCTGGAAGATTCTTTATGGCTGATGGATTAACTTTTAAAGTTGAATAGCATATATGAATGTTTGTAGCTACTTTTACGTAAAGTTTTAAGTACTGAATAATTTACATGCAACTTAATTTCGGGTTCTTAAACATAATCCAGGGTTAAAATACTGCTGGATTTTACTTAAATTTTAATACTCTGACGTGTATGTTTTAACTGATATTTTTAGAATTAAATTCAGTATGTTATATAAAACCATATATAATGTAAGCATATATGTGAAATATTTTGCATTTTTGATATTTGATAGTTGAAATGGTGGAAGTTTGTGATATAAATTTTTTTAATATTAAAAGTGCATTACTAACTTTTTAAAAATTATTTCTTGAAACTGCCTATTTAAATGGCTAAACGATTTTGTTAAATAAATTAATGCTATTGTTATTTTAACATAAAATTTTAACTTTTTGTCTGATATTATTTCGTATCTACTAACTCTCATGCAATAAGAACTCGATTGTATATAAAACATTACAAACAACAACTATTTTTAAAATAAGTTATTACGTATTGCCGATATTAACTGTATTACGTTAAAATACAACTACTGTATTGTAAAGACGATACTCTATTTAAATCACTATCCTGTTGAAAAAAAAATTAGATGTTTTCTTTAAAAATGAAATATCCACTTCCTGTTTGGTGTAAAATAAATATAATAATAATTGTTTAAAGTAATTGCGTAAAATAAAGTTTGACTTGTGTACAGAAAATTACATGTTCATTTGACAAAGGTGTTTCTTTTCCAAATGCGTGGTATAAATCATATAGTCAAAAGATTATAAAACGGAAATTAATATTCCATTGTTAAAAGTTCCATTTTCTTAATATACAGAATAAAGTTGGATTAAATCTATATTTTTAAAATTTGTACAGAAAACTGATTGAGTATAAGGCTTGGTGTTTGTTGCATTAATTACTATTATTTTTTAAGCCGATATTATATGTAATGTGCAATAAATACAGTTTTAAAAATGTAAATTTTGAAATTAGCTGTTAATTTGTGTAAAATACAACCTTATTTCATTTATTCCCAAATTACCGTTTTAGATTTCTAAAACTATTCAAAAAATGTTTGTAGCTGCAAAAAAAAAAAAAAAAAACCCCTGAAAATTTCATTAAACTATTGAAAATGCTGATGCTTAAAATCTTAATTAACGAATCAACTTGAATATCTGAAGTAAAATTTTATAATTTGTAATATAATAAATAATTCAAATGTAATGAAATAAGAATTTTAAGTATCACAAATATAATTATAAAGTAATTCAAGGCATTATGTTATAAAGCCATACATAATGTAAGCATAGATGTGAAATATTTTGCATTTTTGATATTTAGAAATCAATTAGTAATAATAACTTGCAAAAAATTAATTTTTAATTTTTGCTGTAAAATCCCAATGTACGAAACAATGCTCTTTATTAAAAATCTTATAATTACATTTTTTTCCCTTTTAATAGCAACGCATTATAAATAATGAAATATATAAGTATATATGAGTTAATGTATATATATATATATATATATATATATATATATATATATATATATATATATATATATACATATATATACATATATATATTATAATTATAAAGCATTGTAAATTAAATGTACAGAATACATGATTATAAAAGAATTAGTTATGGAATCATGCACAAAATATAACCCTGAGAACGTCTGCGTTTAGATATTTTTTTAATAGATTAATAGATTATGTTTTCAAAGTTAGAATATCTCAGGTACTTAAAAGGAAGAATATATTTGTAAAATTGTAAAATGTCTAAATAATTTATTCAGAAAATATATTTAATATTTTGTTTTATCTTATGTAGAGTTAAAAAATAAAATAAATGAGTGTTACGTACGATATAAATCATTATGTATTATTTAAAAATTATGCATATATTTTAATAAAATACTCTTTTAATTATTAGCAGCGTATGAATAAGTAAAAAAATAAATAACTATCTCGCTTATTTTAGAAAAATTAAACGCTTAATTTCTCCAGAATAAATTTGTTAAAATAACGCAAAATATGTAGACATTAAAATATGAGACGACCAGAGGTATCCTTTATATAATAATTTGTTATTTTAATTATTAATGTTGTTTTAGACAAAAATAGGATGAGAAATTAATTGGGAAAATAGTTGCGAAAATAACAAAAAAAAAATACGAAAGTTCTATTAAAAATTTGAAATAAATCTTACCTCTTTTAAATTTTGAGAGATGACTGTGAAATGGTATTTATAATTGCACTCACCTGAAAAAGAAATAATAGGGTATATTAAAAACTTAATAGAATTACGTTGTAAAAATTAAGTATAAGTACATTTTATAAAAATTGGGAAAATTTTCCAAAATGTTTTTAGAAATTTAATTTTTTTGATTGATTTTAATTACTCGGCATTCAAAATACACAAAATATTAGCACATTTAAGATATATTTGACACGTCTTGAATACAATTCTTCATCCGATTTATATTACTAAATTTTCTGTTATAATGTTTATTTTATAAAGAGAATATGTATGACGCTAACAGAAATGTAACAAAAACGTAAGCGATAACTTAATAACTGGTTTTTTGTTTTTCTTCGTATAATCATTAAAGAGCACAATTATACACAAACATATACAAAAGATTATGAGACTAATACATTTTCATCTCTAATAATTTGGTAATAAAGCAGTTTTTTGTTTAGTACAGAAAAAAAAAAATTAACATCAATACTCGAAATGTAACTGATTTTTTTAAGTTCTGATTTTTAAGTAGGATCTTTCATGATTTACCGAATGCGAGATTTATTTTTTAAAGAATTATCTCTAAATTCTCTCCAAAGGTCAAAATAAAGTAAATGAATTTCCCATTTTTCAGTACAGAACGCAAAATTCTCTTGCTTTTACAGAAACGGTCTTCGAACCAGAACGTCAGCAAAAAGATGCTTATTTTACTAGATTGAGCAAAAAGTTCCGGGAAATTTGTGAAAGTTGCGTTGTTATGCGCAAATTAACAACAACAACAAAAAAACAATGACTATTCTTCAAAGTAGAGACCATCATAGTCCACTACTTTCTGCCATCGTTCGTCCAGATTCCTGATTTGTTGGACGTACCATTGCAGCTCCTTGGAATGGAAAAACTCTTGACATGCTTCTTCAACTTCATTCGTTCAGAATCGTTAGACCTTTTCTGCAATAATGCCGGATCAACACACGCAAATCATACTGTTCAATAGGAATTTTGGAGCCAAAATTCCTGAACTCCTGTAGATATACCATTGGTACTCCTATATACGCTATAAATTCTCGTAACTATTAGATTAAAAGTTTTCAGGAACTTTTTGCTCAACTTAATACTTAATAAAACCTTTATCTATTACAAACTTTCTATTAGTTTTATAGATTTTTTCATTAAGACAAACTTTTTGCTGATTTTTTCAAAACATTTTCCAACATAGGTGAAAAGTGCACTCTAAATTAAAATGTCTGAAATTCAGACACTTAAGTGTCTGAAATGGAGTGTTCAATTTTCAGACATTTTAAAATGTCTGAATTTTTTCAGACACTTTTTGCGTCTGAATTTCAGACACTTCAAACGTCTGAATCGCATCCATTTTTTTGTAAGCATCATACGTAGCCATGTTTGACCACGTTGAATCCTGGAAAAATATTTCGCTGTGGTCCTGCCCCTCCCCCCCCCCCCCCAATACAGCCTGATTTTTTTGGTGCTCTCAGTTTTGGTATACAATTTTCGTTACGTTGATAATTTAAATCTTTTACGACATTGTACTGATTATAATCAATATCTTGAACTTCAGGAGTAGAACAAGATTAAAAAACAAAAAAATATTTATCTAAATATTAGATTTTTTAAAATTTATTTTGTTTTTAACCTTATTTTACTTTAAAAGTTCAAAATATTGATTATAATCAGTACAATTTCGAAACAGATTTAAAATATAAGCTTTACAAATATTGCACATCAAATTTGAGGGCACTACAGTCGTAGGGGGACGGGGCACTTCCCAGTTTGCCCTTCCTTTAATCAAGAAGTACTTTTGCAAAAAACGCAACCCTGCATTATAGTTGTCTAAATTGAGATGTCCAGTATTCGGGAGTATCCGTTGTGGAGGTTAATGGACATTCTCGAATAGCTAACACCTCTATTTAACGAATACTTTTTTAATCAGCAGACATACATATTTGTATATTTTTACCTCAAAAAAGTAGACATCTCCAATTATCGGACAAATTCCGCGGTCCCGAAGTGTTCGCTATTAAGGGCTTTTAAGGTACATAGATAAATATATATATATATTTTATAATCTTGTCCTACTCTAAAAGTTCAAAATATTTATTATACTCGGTTGAATGTGGAAAAAGATTTAAAATATCAGATGTACGAAAATTGCAAAAATCCCCCCCCCCCCAAAAAAAAATGAAAATATAAAAAAATATATTGCCACATAGGCAATTTTACATATACATCACTTGATAATCACAACAGCCATTTAACTATGAATAATGAAAATAAATAAATAAATATTCTACTTTAATAACATTGGGGAAAAAATGACTTTGGTATTTTGTTAAATATATTTGCGTTTTTAAACTTGTCCTACTCTAAAAGTTCAAAACTTTCATTATAATCAGTGCAAGATTTAAGATATCAGCTTTACAAAAATTCATGCAAAATCCCCCCCTCCCCCCCCCCCCAAAAAAAATGAAAATACTTATTTAAAAATTATGTTTTTAAAAAATTTATATTTCCACATGGGCAAGTTTTTATGTAGATCAGAGGGTACTCACAAAAGCTATTCAACTATCAATAAAAACAAATAAGTACATATTCTATATTAAAAACATGAGGAAAAAATAACTTATGATTTCCAAACTTCTTTCGTCTTAAATATATACAGTAACATCTGTCATTTTTGTATTTTTCGTATAAGTGCATATAAATAAAGTTACCACAATTTTAAATACGAAATCTAGTTAGAGGTTTTTACTTTTTCCCATTATAAATTTCAAATTACTTTTTTATTAAAAATAATAAAAAAATCAGTATTAGAGTTGATTGCAAATCAAATACATATGTATATTTTTACAGGCAGCTTCATATAATAGACCAGTCTCATTTACTTTATTTATCTTTTTTTAATCTGCGGTTTTATGCCAGGAAGTAAGAAAGCATTAGGTCATCTTTCAAAGTTTTTTTTTCTTTACTTCCTTGTGGCCGTCATTTACTGCGAGATAAAAATTATCAATTGAAACTAAGAACTGACATTGAATATATAATTCGTAATAAAAAAGAACGTCATAAGTTTAAAAATATATACATTCTAGAATTAGTGGAGTTTTTTGCGAACAGATTCAAAACTAATTAAATTTCATGCAGGATTTTGTTTAGTACAATAAATAAAATCATAAAATACACTAATTTTACTACTATAAAGAAACTTACTTGAGTTGCTGCAAGAGGTAAGAAATATTCCTCGATTTGAAATTTTAAAAACTACCACAACCACAGTGAGGGAGAAAGACTTTCATCAGTTTAAAAGGTAATCCCATAATACATCCGACTAGCCATATTTAAAGAATGAGATGTTTCATCCTAAAAACAGGGCCCGCCAGACAAAAGTTTCTTTTTTTTTTTGCCAGCTTCGACAGGACGAAGATGAATAACACAATATTATTGATATAAATTGATACGAGTTAACACTAAGCCCATTGCACACGCTTTGTAGAATTTCCGGGTGTTAATCTTCAACCGTCGTCTACTTCTGTTCTGTGTCTATCCCGCCCTTGTATCGACGACAGCTTCTAAGAGACATTTGATGTCGAGCACACACGTCAGATGTATGTATTCAATAAATAAATAATCCAAGTTAATACGAATTAAAATCACAGTACTTCACATTTCGCAAAAAACGAATTAAAATACACGCGTACATAAAAACATAAAAACTTTGTTTGAATTACAACGTATACCACTTCGAACGAAGACATCTAAAACGCATGCGCAACTGGGAGTGCTAGTGCCCCCTGGTGGTTATTGCGTCGGAAGAATCAAAACGTCTTAAATTAAGATACGTTTAAAGCAATGAAGTGTCTTAAAATAAGACGTTTGCGGATATTTTAGACATTATTCTCAGTTCGTTTACACCATGGTCATAGTAAGACGCTTATGTATCTTAAATTAAGACATCTATAGTGTCTTAATTTTCAGATTAAGACACTTAAGTGTCTAAAATTCTTTTTCAGTCACATATGTGTCTAAATTTAAGACGCTTCAATTTGCAGTGTGTATAGGTACGGTTTCTATATCTGTCTGCTTGTGGTCTAACTCGTATAAATATTCTCAGATTGCCATGGATTAAATGTATGTTATTGTTGCTTACTCTGCAATGTTCAGTATTAAAAATGAAGTGTGTGGTATTTATGGTTCATTTATAAGGGACACTCTAAAGAAATCCGTTACATTACGGTTTATGGGGAAAATCGTTAGCGGTGTATTTATTGGTATAACACTATTTTAAATGTATTGAACTATTTAAATTGTATATATCATAGAGGTGTATTACGAAACGCTTAATGTAGAGCAGGGATTCCCAAACTTTTAGACCTACATACCGCTAAATTGAAATTCATACTTTCGCGTACCACAAGGTGATAAATTCTAAGCTAATACAGAAAAACCTGTATAAGCGGAATATGTCTAAAACGAAATATTTTTCTAATCTTTTGTGCTTCTCTCTGATAAGATTTTACTGTATTTAATTCCATAATTACATTATTAAATTGGCAGTTAGATTAATTGCTTTATTTTAACATTCAAATAAAAGGTATCACTATCATTATATTAATAAGTACATTAAAATACATTGTTTTAGTGCAACAAAAATAGTACTTAATGACTTATTACCGTAAATTGACACATATTCATTAGGGTGAATCTATTAGTTCTCGTGTATTGCTAATGAGAAGGGTGTATTTATCATTATAAAGTGTATCATTTTTGGATGGCAAATATTGTTTCCACCTTTTAATAGATCTATTTAAATAGAGAACATAAATACTACATAGCTTTGTTAAACTTGAAAAATATATACACATTTAAAGTCGCCCTTGTTCGTCCATTTTTAACATTTTCCAACAATGTTGAAAAGTGTTTATGCATTCGGTTTGTCTGTCCGTCTGTCCGTATGGCCGTCTGTCCACGCTCTAACTCCCGTAAATATTCTCGGATTCTTATGCAATTGATAATCCATATTTAAAGTCACTTAACCCTGTTTGGTATTGCATATTAAGTATGTGGGACTAATATTTCACTTACAGGGCTACCCAAAATTATTACATTACATTACGGTATAGGGGGAAATATCGTTTGCAGAGTACTTTAATGACATGACGCTGTTTCAAATGTATTGAAACTGTTATAAATCACTGAATTGCACTACAAGATGATTACGACAGAATAGGGTATTATCATTTGTTGTTCATTTATAGGGACACGCAAAAGAAAACGATTACAATACTATCTTTGAGTAATACTGGATGAAGTGCGTTTTCAATTTCGGCTTGCGCTTTTAAATTTAACTCTTTTAATCCTATACAGTACTGCTCAGAGTATTCGGATATTTTTTCGATTGTAGATGGGAACATCTGAAATTGGGTTTTCAGATGTGTTATGAGTTTCCATAGGGGTGAATTAGGCTTAACATTTTAACTTATTATGAAACTATGAAGTTTAGTAACATTATTCTGAATGCGTTGGGAAGTGTTTCATAATCTATGCCTGACGCATGATTTTTCTTTCTTGTTTTGTTATATGAACACTATGTTTATATCATCAGTAAAATAACACTTAAGAAAATTTAATAAATAAATAAGCTACGTAAGAAATTCACATATCTTCTGATTATAAACTACTTATTAATACGAGATAGAAGCGCGTGGAAATAAGTATTATACGCACACATACAATACAGACGTGTAAAAATTATTAGAATAATTGTGAAATTTACAGTAAAATCTTGTCATATTAAAGAAGTAATACATTTAAAAATATTGACCCATTTAATATTTAGCGTACACCCTCTTGTTTTTTTATTAAAGATTCAATACGTCTTGGCATATTTTGTATGAGTTTTTGGCATTTAATTTGCATTTCGTTGTCATGATACCAAATTTGCATGAATTTTTCTATCAGAATATTTTTGTTTGTGATGTTGCATTTCTTTAATTTAATTAAAGAAAACATTTTCATGGCCTGGAAACAGTCCAGATATGAAACCCATAAAGAACCTTTGGGCCATTATAAAGAAAAAAATTAAAGAAATACAACATCACAAACAAGACTAGTCTGATAGAAACACTCATCCAAATTTGGCATCATGACAACGAAATACAAATTAACTGCCAAAAACCCATACAAAGTATGCCAAGACAAGTATGCTATCATTTTTTTAATAAAAAGCAAGAGGATGCACGCTAAATATTAAATGTATCAATATTTTTTTTAATATTTCTTTAATAAAACAAGTTTTTATTGTAAATTTCACAATTATTCTAATAATTTTCACACGTCTGTATAGTGATAGGAGAAAACTTTTTCTTTTATTCAGGTTGAATGAAAAATCAACTAAACATCTAATTAGTTCAATTTATATAAAATTTTAATCGAAATTACATCAAAATAAGAGAAAGGTCAACGCTGTCAAAGCAGTAATACAACAGAGTGAAGAGACTACGGGGCCGATTAACTGACAAATCAAAAAGAGGAGGGGTATTGTGCGGTTTTTTGATTTCAAAAACTGTATTTTATATTTCATTTCACTACCAGTATCAGATTTTTGCGTACCAGTAACAAGAGCCTCACGCACCAGTTCTGGTACGCGTAGCATAGTTTGAGAAACCCTGATGTAGAATCTGGTGTTCATAAAATTTATCGATTATTTACACTGCCACACAAAAGCATTTGGCTACAGTACTGCCTATGATGAATAATAGCTGGAAATGCGTTTTCAGTGCTGATATGCGTTTTAAAATTTAAGTATATTTTTTCATACAACTTGACATGTATAAATTCTATAGACCGTATACGGAACTACTCAAAAATTCTCAACTCCAGTTCAGTTTCTTGTCGAAAAGTACTGAATAGGAAAGTTGTGCAATGCGTTTAATTCAACTAACTTTTAGAATATATAGTTATGAATTAAGAGGAGGAGACATATAGTGTGTTGGCTACAAATTGCGAGTGAAGTAACAAAGGAGGTTGTCACAAGATGGCGGCTGTTTATTTTAAACCTGATGAACAGTTTCTAAATATCGACGGGAAAAAATTTCCAACAGTAAACTTGAACAAGAAATGTCCTGTTATTTAGGCACCTTATTCATGGAAAATTTTGCGCACAAATACGATAAAAACTTTCTATTCGTTTTTACTGGTGTCAACTTGCCCAGCTATTATAATCATTTTCACTTCCACTGACATGAGCTTGTCTAGGTTGTCACAATATGGCGGAAACTCGGGGGCTAAGTACAGCCGAAGTACATTGCCACCAGTAAAAATGAATATCTGTTTCTGCCATTATTTTTGACTGAAATTTTGTATTAAGAAGGCGATTAAGGTGGTCCGGAACGCAAAAATCTCCAAATTTTCTAAAAAACTTTTATTGCATTAAAAATTTATCTGTGTTTTTCTTCTTAAAATGACGTTTAAATCATGCTTCTATCTTTATTAGAACAGGAAATATTAAATTTTTCGTTTTGGTGTCTTTTCAAAATCTACCTTTCAAGCAATAGTTGTTATGAAAACGATTTCTTGTGAAAATGCGTTTTTCTTCGTGATGGCTTTTTTCATCATTACTCGTATTTAAATCGTTATAAGTCACTAGCCGTTAAAGATAAATGGTTCAAATTTGAAAAATATCTTTTTAAATTGATTTACTTTAGTACTGATCCAACAAAATCGAAAAAAAAATATTTACTTTCGAAAATGTGATTAAAAAAAAAGTTACACCATTTTTTTAAATTTTTACTTTAAACATTTTTATTTTTTTTTTAAATGCTGAATCTGAATTAAAACATACATACTTCTGTTTATTTAAATGAAAAAACTTGAATTTCTACAAATAATATTTCGAGTTATAACGATTTTAAATTACCCCACATTTTTCATGAATTTTAATTTTTTTAATTTTTAAAAAAATATATAAGAAGTTTTATCATGTGATTTTTTTTACAAATAACATGGTTAACCTTCACAAAAAATTTCAAAATCTGAACTCAATAAATAAAAACTATTTTAAACTGTAAATATAGCAAATAAAGCCTTTGTGCAACAATATTAAAAGGCAGAAAAACCAAAGTTTAAAGTGCACAAATAATGCATGAAAAGCAGCAAACAGCTGTTTTGAATCTACTAGCAAGATTCTTCTTCAGTGCAAGATAGGGAAAAAGGAACAGCGTGCTAGAAACAGCAGCTCAGCCATGCTTTTTCTAACACGCTGATCCTTTTTCCCTATCTTGCACTGAAGAAGAATCTCGCTAGTAGATTCGAAACAGCTGTTTGCTGCTTTTCAAGTATTATTTGTGCATTTTAAATGTTGGTTTTTCTGCTTTTTAATATTTTAAACTGTGTCCCGGACCCCATTCAATAATGAGACATATTCTATTTAAGGGGTCTCGGGACTCTTAAAATTGGAAAAAATGAAAAAAAAAAAGACCATATTCAACATTTAATATCTTAAAATGTATTTGATTTTAAGACACAATTTTAATTGTAATAAAATATATAAGTATGTTCTTTCATTCCATGTATTAAAAAATTATAAGATAAAGAATTAACATTTACAGGGGGCTCCAAACTGTCAGACATTTTTCAAGCAAAAAATCGGCATAACATCTTACGCGCACGATTACAAAATAAGTGTAGCAACTAGAATGAAAATTTTGGTACCTACTTATACTTCAAATTACAATAATCACTCTGAACCTAAATAAATTTGTATTTAAAGCTTTTTTGTATTTTTAATACGAAGTTGTATTTAGCTAATGCAAAAGTAAGAAAATTCCAACAGTATAATCACCTAAAAAAATATTGTTTTGAACACTAAACAGGAAATTTTAGGTTCAGTTTATACAGACTAACATGAAACATATGTTTTGAAAATTTCATGAAAAAATATTCATAAGTTTTTGATATATCGCGCGCGTTGTGCCCAAAAATGTCATTTGGAGAAAAATGGCTTCAAAGTTTCCGAAATGACGCTTCAGCTAGGGAACGTGTATAAATGTAAAAGCCATAACTTCAGTTCTAATAGGAATTTCAAAGAAACAATTACATAAAAATGTTCCGAAAAGATAGGAGTTTAACATCTAAAAAAATTAAAATTTCGAAAATTTTAAAGCTTTAAGAGTCCTGAGACCCCTTAAATTTATTGGTGAAAATTTGCCTCGACCGTAATCAAACCCTACAAAAGCGGTTACAATTGAAGCTTCACTATTTTAATGATATGCTAGTTCCATTTTAGTAATAGTTCCATTAGCATATTATGTAACATGCATACGAATCTATGGATTATATGCAGGGCTGTACGGTGAAATTCAAATATATATCGGACTATTCATTATAATTCAGAAATTAGGTTTTGTTTTCAAACGCGTTATGCATTTTCTAAATTATTTATCGGACATCTTTCATATTAATAAA
This sequence comes from Maratus speciosus, assembly GCA_963932465.1. Lineage (NCBI taxonomy): Eukaryota > Metazoa > Arthropoda > Arachnida > Araneae > Salticidae > Maratus > Maratus speciosus. The sequence continues at coordinate 247,626,388 of OZ010797.1, read as the reverse complement.
TTGCAAAGTTTTGTTACAGTATTATGATTGTCTTAGAAAGTGTTTCATTGTCAGTTCTGGACGTATGATTTTACGATCTTTTATTTCTGCAAAATAATCAGCTCTTACTTCCGTTCTGGCTGAAAGTTTTTACTGTAAAATCAACAGATATTTTACAGTCTAGTAGAATTATTTGTGTGTAATTTATATAGCTGGATGTTTTTTTGGAAATAAAGACGACAGGCAATAATTAATGTAATTTCCAAAAAATGTTAAGGTTTTTCGCTTCTAACATGTAAGTTGTAGATTACTCTAAACGGAACACAATCCTCCTCTAACTTTTGTTACAGTGTTTTAAACAATGTTTTTGTTTAAGTATGAAACACCCTAAATTCGAATGAATAATTAAAAAAATCCTTAACCTAAAATTTGTAATATAAAATATAAAAGAAAATTTCAAATTATAAAATAATTAACTAACTTCGCTTGTCATAAATTAATAATAATAATAAAAAAAAAAAAAAACTAGAAAACAGAAATTCTGCTTTTCAGAATTGTCGCCTCCGATGAAATATATATTTATATCTACCCAATATATGTAAAATCCTAATTAAACGAATTTATGAAACGGATATATGAAACGACTGTTATGTAATGAATTTATGAAACGATTGATTAAACAACTGATTATGTTTCACTGCGATTTCTCCTAAAATATGGAATACTTTGCATTGAAATTAATACCAAAAATCCGTATTGCTCCGTAGATCTCAAAACTGGTATTACAATTTTTAAATTCGAATTAGTTTTCGAAATATTAATTTTTTTCTAATTTTAAATACTTTTCTCTTCTGATGGAAACTAAAATTTTAATCATAACGGGTTTTTTTTTTCATATTTTAGAAAAGGTTATTATTTTAAACTAATTTGGCGACCAGTTTGGCTTCCCTTAAATGTATGCACAATGCCTTTTTTTTTTTTTCATTACCATTTTATTTAATACAAAGCTTTCATTTAAAACTGAAACATTTAAAATGAATGGCTTTCACTTCTTTCTTTTTTTTTAAACGAAACGAAAAGAAAAATATTAGGCGCAGATGTCATTTACGGACCATGGTACCTAATTGTCGCCAAAATGGCGTTATTTTCCCTGACATGGTAACCGGGCTACTGTTGATTATTTATTAATAAACGTTTATTTACATTTAATATATTTTTATTGAAAAAAATGTTATGAATTGTTTTTTTTATAGTTATTAATTAATTTTTTTTATTTATTGTTATTTTATTTTAAAATTAACAGAAAATAATTTAAAAATACATGTGTAACTGGCATTCGAAAACGAGGTTTTCTCCAAATTGTCGTAAAAAAATCAAACCAAACCCGGTGCGTATATGACATGTGTCTTAAATATTAAATAATGCAACAAATCATGACATTTAATTTCAAATTCAAAGCTAATGACCAATATCGCCAAATTATATAAATCGTCAAGCCACTCGCCAAATTATACAAGTTGACGTAATTTTTATTTTAAATAACGAAAAGAACAAATAAATTAATATAAAAATACAAATACAAATAAAACGTCGACATAAAAATCGCTTGATGGCGTAAACACGTGTAACTTCCTTACAGTCAAGTGAATGTGACATTTACAACCACCATTGGCATTAAATCTTATAGTCTGGCGGTAGATTTTTTGTCAATGGAATAACAAAGTAGTACCGTTTTAATTTACCATTCGAAAAATTAAAAAAATGCTAACCGGCGAGTTAAATAAAAAGCTATTGGCGAGATTTGATCCCGGCTAACATAAAAGTACCTCTTTCTAATTCTTTGCGATCATGGCACTTTTATGTAGTGTTATTAAAAAAATAACTTTGATTCTTTAATCAAAATGGAAACCTTTCTTATGAAAAGCGAAAGAACTGTTGATGATAGCCACATGTCTTAGGCTATTATTATAGAGATTGTTTTCAATTCTAAAAACAGCGCAAATGATAATATTTCCTAATAATTAAAAATTTATTTACACATGAATAATAAAAATAGAAAAAAAAACTTTAAAATTACTATTAAATGAGTAGTGTTAAAAGCAGGAAAATATCCGAAATTATGTCTTGAAAATTGTATTTACACGTGAATGTTTAAAGAGAAAGGAAACTTTAAAATAATAAATACATTAATATGCGTTTAACCTTTTCAGGGGCAAGGTAATTCTATTCGTAAAATGTTGAAATCAGTGAATGGCACCAGAATTTACAAACAAATTTCGAAATACGAAAATGCTTTTGTTCACTTTCTTAATAAAAGGAAAATTTTCATTCCAATATTCTGGTGCCAATGTGGCATTTAAGAATTAAAATTAAGTGATCCAAAAATGAACCACCACCATTGAAGAGGTTAAGGCAGTAAATTGTAGTAAATTGTATTATGTCAATCGTTTAATAACGCTATTAAAAAATACCGGTCAGCAAAGAACGCTGTTTACTTAATTCATTTTACTTTAGCTTCTTTTCATATGTTTAACTGATCTTCTTTAATCAAACACTAAAACAACCATTAGATGTATTAACAGCAACTGATTCGGCCTTAAATTTTCGCAATCAAAGGGAATTGAATGGAAACCCGTTTACAGGGAGGTCGCTATAGGTTTTTTCACTGTAATTCAATCTTCTCTAATCTTTTAAAATCCGATCAGATTAGTGTGCAGCCCCCTAGAATATATATATATATAAATAGATAGTACCAAGCACGTTTCAATTATAAGATTTAAAACACACGCTTTTATTTTATATAAAATGTCGTCATCCGCTGAAGAATTCCTCATATGCGATCCAGTATTAAACAACATCTATAGTAAAATACTCATAGGACGTCACTATCGCTGAATAATACACAAATTCAAAAGACGAGATATCGTCATTCAACACACTCGACAAAAAAAAAAAAAAAAAAAAAAAAAAAAAAAAAAAGTCGGCTATTTAATGATCTATACGTCTTCATTTGTTTGTAATATTAATATAGATACTTAAAATTAAATTTCGTTTATAGTAGCCTTCCGTTTTATCAGAAATAATATATTTATATTTTTTCAAAATAGCACGTATTTTTCTGTTTTTATGGGAAAATGGCAACAAAAATATATAATTGCTATTTTTCGTTTATTTTTTCTTTACTTTCTTCAAAAATGGAGTACTTGAGTTGCCAAAATTAAACAAATGACGCTAAAAACTGCAAAAAAAATTAATATCTCAAAAATAAATTGCAATGCAGTTTTCATGCAAATTGTATTTAAAACTCCTCCCCCCCCCCCCCAGTACTGGATAATTTCCCATACAAATTGAAAATGTGTTATGCTTAGAAGTTAAAAAAATTACAGTAGGGTATTTGACAGTACAATGATACATCAGCTTTGTTTTACGACTTTCTTATACAACGGAACGTTATTTTTTGGAGACGACATTTTAATTGCTGGGAGAAAGATATAGCATACCGGGGACTAAAAATCAGAAAACATGCAATCTGCTTTTTCAGAATTTAGTGTCACTCACGATGAAAAAAAATATATATATATAGATAGTACAAAACATATTACAGTTATAAGACATAAAATACATGCTTTTATATTATATAAAATGACGTCATTTGCATCTGAATAACCCACATTTACGATCCTGTCTTAAACAACATAGGTAGAAAAGTATGCATAGGACATCAATATCGCAGAAGAATACACAAACCTAGCAAAAATCGATGTCAGTTTTCAAGAAACTAGACTGGGAAATATCGTTAACAAAGATTCATATGCCTTCATTAATATGGACACTGAAAAATAAATCGAGTTTATAATAGATCCATGTTTTAATAGAAATCATTCATTTATTTTTTTTTTCAAAATTCTGTAAATATTCTTACACACGGATTGATAAAATTGCATTCTTTCAACTTTTGTATTAGAATAGCGTTAAAGCGGAGAATGTAAATCACAAATATTCTTTAAAGTGCATTTTTATAACAGACGATATTCTTGGCATAGCCCGTACTTAATTAAATTTTTCTTACCAGTTGTGATGAGAAAATTATATCAAAAAGATGTAGTGATCTACTATTTTCCCTTAACTTTCTACAGAAATGGGGTATTTCCGTTGTCACCATTACAGAAATGGCATCAAAACTACAAAAAATTAATATCTCAAAAATAAATTGAGATATTATTATTTCTCTTACTTCAATCCCTAAAGACTACAAAATCTTCAGTTAAAGAAGTCGATTACAATGTCTGTGATTTAAACTATAAATAAAAAATTTCTTATCAGAAAGAGTGGTATCAGACTCTTTTGAGGGTCTAGGACAGGATCGGCGAACCTTTCAACATCCTTGTGCCATTTTTTTTTTTTTTTTTTAATACCTTACATGATCATGACGTGCCAACAAATTTAGCAAATCAAAGTAGCAAAATTAATCCTTAAATGCCTGATTTTTCAGAAATCATTGTAATAATGTTTTTCGACTTTCATTTTTTAAATATGGGAAAAATACATGGGAAAAATACTTAAAAAAAATCATAGTTTGTTTTAAGTATGGTTGACTGCTAAAAAACAGTTTGTTACTAATCGGCAATACTGGTCTTTAATTGAAAAAATAATTTCCCTTGATAAAATTCTACAATATTAAACACACAAGAATTTTAGGAGCTATAATAAGAAATAAATTTTACTTGCTCACTACAGAACAAAATAGGGTACTTTGGAAGCTTCCAAACAAAACAAAAAGAACAAGTAGCAACAATTGAAAAAATAAATCTATCTTTCTTCTTAAACAGCACAAGTGTTGCCATCTACATGTTGAAAAGCGATTTAATAATATTTTCAGAATGTATTTTATTGGCAACATTAGGCATTATAGCTTCAATATTATTCTAATAGTATTTTAGAGCCTAAATAGGGTATTTTGCCGAAAAGCAACACCAGGCATTTAAGGGTTAAAATAATGTTTTAAATTATATGGGTAACATTTTGGAATAAACTTGAGTATTAAAAAAAGTACTATTTCTCTTGTTGCATCTTAGATGCCAAATAATTCAAGTCAGCTTCGTATTTCAATTTTTCTTTAAGATAATACGAGTTGAATTGGAGCCATCTGACAATAGATTCCTACTTGGATTTTTCATACTTTAGTGAAAATGGCTTCTTTAAAAAAAGATGTTCTTGGAGTTGTTTTTGAAATTCCAAGTTATTATAATTTCACCATCGGCAATTTTGCTTAAGATCGTTATTTTCCTACAATCTCTTAATTTTATTATCTAATCACAAAAATTTTTGAGCCAATGCTATGCTAGAATGGGATTTATAAAGTTGCTTTTCAGTTTAATAAATCTGTATGATAGATACAACCAACCTAATTTAGAAAAACTCACCAAGTCTAAATTAAAATTGTGCAATTTGTGCATTTTCACCGTATGAAAGACAAGGGTTGTAAAACATGGCAATTAACATTTAAAAAACTTTTTCTGATTGATTTCTTGAGTAAAATTGTTTAACAACTTTTTAAAAGTATAGATATTTTACTCAATATACATTATACTTACTCAATAATTTTTACATCTGAATTTACAAAATAAAAAGTGCTTGTACAAAAATCCAATAAAATCAAATCTATCAAGAAAAATAGTTGCACATAAGTTAGCAGAACTTTCCATTCTTAACAAATCAGCTGTTTTGCAATATGCAATCAAAATAATTTTGTGTTTTACACAGCAGACCTTAAAATATTTTTATTTACAACATGAGTCTATGCCGTGCCAAAAATAATGTCCCGCGTGGCAAACTATGGCACGAGTGCCATAGGTTTGCAGACCCTGGTCTAGGAAGTGTACGTCCTTTGCAGTGACTTAAACTACCTTTTTAAAGTCAATAATCTGGTTAACATGAAAGAGGTCTAGAGAACTAAACGTTTTAGAATTCGAAAGGATATTCTTAAAGTGCATTGCACTTAAAAATTATGGTTAACAGAATTAATTTATTATATGACGTCATAGGTACAATCGCTATAATAATAGCCTAGGTCATGTGACTGTCATCAACAGTTCCGGGTTGGCCGCGTCACTTTTTATATGCCAAACAGCCAATTTGGTAATTTAATGTTAGCCGGACGCAAGTGATAAATCGCCAAATATTGCTCCATCGCCGTCATATGATCAGTATTATAATAGTCCATCTCATGCGACTGTCATAAACAATTTTTCACGAGGTAAATTAAAACAAAGCTTTGTTGTTGAAATTAAATGTCATAGTTTATAGTATTATTTATTATTTTTTTTCTTTTCTTTTCATTTTTTTCTTTTTTTTAAAGAAATATGAGAAAATTGAGAGTAATAAATTTCAAGTATTTCAGTTTTAAATTAAAGTTAATCATTTTAAATAAAATGAGTGAAAGTATTATATTTTAAATGTAATTAATGAAATAAGAAAAAATACGACGGATACAATGTTTGCCAATTTATCACCTGCACTCGGCTAGCTTAAAAATACTGAGTTCATGATTACTGTATTAGTATCTTCCGATTTGGCAAAGGATTGTGCAATTAAATTAAATTATGATTAAAAGTAACATGACACAATGCTTAGATAATAAATGAAACATTAATGAATAGAAATGAACATAAATGAAAATAATAGAACATAAAGGCTAATTTTTAATAAAGATTTAAAGGAGACCAAACTGGTCGACAAGGGCGGCTAGTATTTCATTTAAGAATGGGGTATCTGGTCTAGAACAACAACAACTACAACAAAATACTTACAGCTTCCACTTCTTGAATATATCAAAAATACATATATGAAAGATAAATGTACAATCCAGGAATTTTAGATTACAGGTGATTCATTTGTTTAATTTTTTTTTTTTAATTTCAATTTGATTTTCTCGAAATTTTATGGTTTATTTGGAGGAACAAATAACTCAAAAACTTAGCGATAGATTTTAATCTTCTTCTTTTAGTTAAAGAATATATCTTTTCTCAGACACTTTAATACCATAATTTTATACAAATTTAACAATTTTTAATCCTGCAGACTTGCATTTTTTTTAAAATTTGATTTTAAAATGTTAACACATTTTTTAATTAATATACTTTTTAAACTTACTTATATTTGCTGCATCAGATATTTAATAAAGTTTAAAATAATAATATAGAGAATAATATTAAATTATCTCATAGAAAAAATAATATTAAACATCGAGATCAAATCATGCTTATGAAGTGTCATGCTTATAAACTAGTGCTTATGAAGATACTTACGTTGTAATGTATTATGAAATGGTCCTTTGTAATTAAAGGAAACAAAATAACAAAAATTCGGTAAAACAAAAGTAAGGAAAAACTGTATTTTATAAGTAAAAAAGAGCTTTTCCTTACTTCATAAAATTTTTGTTATTAATCAACTTATTGATTTCTCAAAAAGCACATTCTGCAAGATCAAAAACATGACGTAGAAATTTAAAATTTTACTTAAATCAGCAAATGAAATAAAATATGTTTTTTCGAATAGAAAAATAATGTTACATAAATTAAATAAAATTTCTGAGACTGAATCTATTTTTTAATGAAAAGGAAAGGCTTTTTCATGTTGTAAAGGAGAAAGGTCTCTAATTTTTCAGCCACGCTAAGCTTGTTAAAAATTGAAAATCATTTTAAATTGTCGTATTATTTTTTTAATACATTTTTGTAGAATTACTGATTGCTGGGTTAGTTATTTTTTCTTCAAAACTTACTTTTTACTATAATTCTTGAAAAATATCGTTGTTCATTTATATGTATCTTAAAAATACTAGAATAATCTTTATTTATGTAGTTTTTTTCTGTAGTAAGAGAATGGAATTTTTACAGTTTTACTTGTTAGCGTACGGGGAAGACTTTTCTAAATGCAAGTTAATGAACCCATGGACCATATAAAAATTTAACTTTCGTCACTTTAAATAACTGTAAATGAATATAAATGAAAAGAAATGGATTTTAACATGATTGAGAGAAACATTTTTACAGTTGGAACTATAGTTTTAAAACTAACGGTTTATGAAATAACTATTAGTCAACTAAAAGAGACACACTGCATATGAGAAACATGCGAACAATTAATTCTGTAAAATAAGCTTCAAATTAGTTTATACAGTGTATTATTACCATATTTACTCCTGTAAAATACACATTTTGTTTTAATAGGGAAAAGGGAAAACAAAAATCAAAATTGTAAATATACATTTCTGTAAAAAAAGAGGGTAGCTCCTGCTAAGTCTGCCGCAATCCATCGTATAAAATTATCACAGGTAAAGGTTGTTTGCGTATTATGGACGGATAGGGTAACACGGAATATCTCAATATCTGGCTTTTACAGTGCTGCTGCCTAGCGTAAAGCTACAACTAACATGATACAAGCGTACTCCCATGGTGCACTGCGGTGATTTATATTTGGACACCTTTTGTTGGAGTAACAGTGTGAGATGAATTTTTTTTTTCCAATAGTTGTTTTTTGAAGGTAAGTTTTATAAAATTTGATTTAATTGTAAGACCTCCTCGTAGTGATGTTAACCAAGTGAAATGTTAAGTTGAATTATTATATTTATTGCTGTGTTAGTCAAATTACCTATATGCTAATTTCTTAATGAGTAAAGAGGTATTTTTTCAGGATGGCTTGTCGGGTCTTATATATTATCAACTAAACAACGGTTTCAGGACATGTCCATGATGCCCTGCGGTGAGTTCTGGTTGGTTGTATGTTGTTGTAGAGACACGGTGAAGTTCAATCTCATTTTCAATTGTTGCAGTTTTTTTTTCAGATATGTTCTAAGAAATTCGTATTTATTATAATGACAGGTGTTTCATAAAAGATGGGCAAAATTTTAAGAGATGATAGTACACATCCAAATAAGCAACTTTCATCACATAATGCATGGTCGGTAATAAAACGCAATGGTGCGGCGAATTTAGAAACTTGGTCCATGCAAACGTTAAAGCTCTATTTTTGTTGCGAGTTATCGGGAGAAGAACGACACTAATAGAACGCAAATGTGATATAGAGAAGAGAAAGGACGCGTACGGAAAATTTAGCATCGATTATTACATAAAAGCCGCTGATCCGAGTGTGCAACTGTTAATCGCGGTACGAACGTTGTGAACTGGAAGAGGTTGCCCTTCACTAATTAGAAAAAGAATGATTTGCATTTTGTCTACTGAACTGCAAATGGAAATGGCTCGGAGGCTCAACGATTGTACGGGGGGCGGTTTCCTACTTTGCTTTTGCCACTTAATAGTTTTTGTGTGTTTTTACAATGGAGTTACGAATAAAAATTAGGAGACATATAGTGTACTGTGCACCAGTTGCGCGAGTGAAGTAACTGTGGAGGTTGTCACAAGATGGCGGATGCTTTTTTTAAATCGGATCTTCAGTGTCTGCTTACCGACAGGGGCAAACATCCCACAAGTAAAATTGAATAGAAAATTTCGCCTGAATTAAGCGTCTTATTCATGGAAATATTTCTCAAAAATGTCGTAAAAATTTCTATTTGTTTTTACTGGTGTCAGTATGCCTTGTAAAACTGACAGTTTGTTTCTCTGGTTGTCACAGTATGGCGAAAACATAGGGCCTAACTACCGCAAGTAAACTCCTACCAGTAAAAATGAAAATCTGCTTCTACCATTATTTATGACTGAAAGTTTGTAATAATAAGGCTTTTAAATATGTTGAAAATTTGTATATAAATCTAGTGGTGGAAGTTTCCACCGGCTCTAAACAACTCCTACAATAACGGTTACAGTTGAAGCTTCACTATTTTAAGGATATGTCAGTGCCTCTTTATTAATAGTTCCATGGTTTTTACATCGTATAGCAATATAAAATTCAGCGCCCTCTGACACTTTTGCTTTCATTTCCGACCATACCTTCTTTGATGAAAGATTTTTGTTTGGATGTCTACTATCACCTCTTAAAATTTTGTCCATCTTTTATAAAACACCCTGTATCGTTTGAAAATTGTCTAGTTCAGTATTATGTTGAACGTTATTTTTATGGCTATGTCAGTCAATCTACCTCTATGCTAATTTTTTGAAGAATGAAGAGGTTCTTTTTTTTTTTCAAGATACCGTGTCAGGTAATATGGAACACACTCTAGACAACTATTTTAAGACGAGTCTAGCAATGACAAACAATCATTCCACTCCAAAGTATCATCTGAGGTGGAATTTGTACCAGGTTGTACATAAGATGAGGAAGACTCAGTATGTCTCTCTTGCAATTAAAAATATTCAGTGGACGAAGGACGGGAGGAGTGTATAAAATGCTTGATGTGTTCAATGTGCAACCATGTGGACTGTGAAGAGGCAAAAACTACAGACTACATTTGTTATTTGTGAAAAAATTAAAGCAATTTTTCAAAGAATTTGGTGATTTGTAGATTATGTACTACTGCTTATTCTTTAATCTCGGTTATTCTTGAAAATCGTGGCTTTTCTTCCAATTTTAATATTCCTTATAACCCTATTACACATTACCCGAATGGTTCGTATTAAACGAAACGTTTAATTCTTTTTAAAAATTTAAATAAGTATATGTATTTTTTTCTTCCACTTTAAAACCCTCCGACTGTCTTCGAAAAGGGCAAAATTGTAATGTTGTTTTCTCTTTAATTTTGCTTTAAATGCTAAAAAACAATGATTCTTTGAACATTTTATAAAAAAAAAACTTAATAACGATAATGAATGCAATCCTTGGAAGTATTAATCATTGTTCAATGTATTAAAAATACATTAAATCAATAGAATTATATTACTTTAAATATTGCTTGTATTGCAGTGAAACCTGAAGCTTATTGAACGTATTAACACGGGCTTGTCAGTGAGGGGGTTAAATGCATTACAATGTGTTGAGAAATACTCAAAGTTTGTACTTTACTAACTTTTATTTTATCTCAATTTTTTTACGTTGACTTACAAATCAAAATGTATACACAAATGTTGAGCATTTTATAAATGGCATTCCATAAGACCCAAACTTCGTCTACCAATATATATATATATGGGGCATTCTTACAACCTTTTGACTTTTTGGGAAAAAAATCTGGCGAAATTAAACTTGCTAAAATAACATTTTAATCTGATAGACGAATGCCTTAATGATTCAAAATAAAGGAAAAAGTGTCAGCAGCGAAAATTTTTTTATTTAACTGAGGTTTAAGTTAAATTTGCGAGTTTAATTTTCCTTACCGTCTTACCTCTATAACTGTTAATTTTCTTATAAATTTTTACTTATAATGAATTTGCATAGTACCCACAGGACATTCAAATACGAAATAATAAAAATGTAGTACTTTTAATACAGAATTTTTGTATAACATTGTCTTAAAGGGGTGTTAAAGAAGGGACGGTAGAGTAAAAAAAGGGGATGGTATAGGAATAAAAGGGACGAAATGGTAAAAAATGAGACGGTAAGGATGGAACGGTAAGGAAAATTACCACCTATTTTTAGGAAAATCATGTTAAGACTAAGTGATAGCCACAATGTTCATTGATTTTTAGAAACAGTTGTTAACATTGGATTACAATAATTTTTTCTTTTAATTTACCTCCAAAAGTGCAGGAATAAACCTTGGGGACGGTAAGACTACCAATAAAGTCACGGTGCTTGATATTATTATTTAAATGCTGATTTATAATCTGCAGTAAACTTCCTGTCAAAGAATTTTAGATATTCTTTCTCTAGCATACTTCTGCATGATCAAAAACTTGAAAAAACTTCTGTCGCTGCATCTGAAGTGGTTTTCTGTATAGTTTTAGAAGAGGGATGGTAAGGAATCTAAAACCCAGGGACAGAGTTCAAAAAATAATATCAACCCTATAAATGTATGCAGGTTAATTTTTAGATACATATTTATGTAAAAAAATAGTTCCAATTTCAGAAAAAAATTACATCGAATTATTTTTATTGAAAAAATTTTATCCAGACAGTTCCAAACTTCAAAATCAGCATCAGGGACACGGGACGGTAAATGAGTTTTCCTTGTGTTTAGACACCAAACATCGTCCAAAACTTATTTATCTCGTTAATATTGTTGTGCAATCATGCATTGGGATGTGCCCAAGTATATGAAATAAAAAAAAACACAAAAAAGTGTATTAAATAAAAAATTATTATTCAGGGACATGAAAGTCAAAAGATTGTGAGAATGCCCCATATATTGCTTACGGGTTAACCTATATATATAAAACTGTCACAAAATTGAAACTTTACTAACATCTAATTTTGGAATCAAAATTGTTTCCTTCTGTACCAAACAGGAAACCTTTCAATCAAGTAGTTTAGGAATTAAAACATGTTTAAACTTTAAAACCCCTAAGTTAGATTCTTTTTTAATCGTTGCAAAACAGGATGTGGATAGTTTTTAATCGCAACTGAAAAACTGTTTTTAATTACAGATTTGCATATTTTAAGCTTTTAGTAATCCGTTTCAATTGAAAACATTCATAGGCTACGGTTCATATTTCTTAAAAAATTATAATACTTTCAATATATGTATAATATTTATTTTCTATAAAATAGGAACTGGAATCTGAGATTTTTTTTTACAGAAATCGAATCAGAAGCTTCGAATATTCTAATACAAAATTACAACTTATTTCATGCTGCAATTTTTGAGTTATGTTCGAAACATTACCCGCACTGCAAATTGTTAAGATTATTTTTTTTATTTGTGACAACATTTCTATGTTGTAGACGCCTTAAAATTTTTAGGTATAGTATTAATTAGTATACGTTATTACTAATTGATTGGCACCAATCACATTTTATGCCATAGTTTGTGCAGAGTTAGTGTGTGTGACAGGGGGGGATTACTTCTGTTTTTCTAGAACTGGATAATTCTATTTTAACGTCGGAAAATGAGTAAATTTGAAAAGAAAAATTCCTGACTCAAATATCTTCTTCCTCGAATTTAAGTTACCATATTCACTCACGCATATTTTGATTTTTTTTTTTTTTTTTTTTTTTTTTTTTTTTTTTTTTTTTTTTTTTTAAACAACAAAACATATTTTTTTCTAATAAGTGTAATTTTCTGTTCTTGGAAAATGTGTTTTAAATTATTTATCGACATTGAAAATTGTACCCATGATTTGGTGAAATAACAAAAACTAGTACTCAAAGTGTAATTACATCACTTATTTTCTTACAACTTCTGTATTTGTACAATTGTATCGCGAAATCCATGTGCAATAAATATTGTTTGAATTTGTAAAATCACGCATGATTTTATTTAAATCTGTCGGAAAAATTCCGTGTACGTCCATATGAAATATAAGCTGTGGAAAATATTCCATGTGTACGGGTTTATACTCTGTTGCCTACTCCAATGATAAGGACTTAAATTTAGGAATAGGTTCGAGTTATACATGAATAAGTACAGTATTCTGAGGGTGTGAACTGTTTTATCAGAATAAAAAAAAAAATCCTTCCAACTTGTGCCGGGAAGAAAAGGTAGATTTCATAGTCCTTGTTTTAAAAATCCAGCCAATTTTACACAAACACCAGAAGATAAATATAGTAGAACCAGATCATAGAAGATTCAAATCAGTCTTCCTCACTACTGAATATGAATGTAAATTTCGCCAAATTAGTGAGCATATGTAGTCTTCATTTAGAGAGATTTATATTTGGTCGCCGAAATTGGCGATATTTTAAAGTGCTCGCCATTTTAAAACATCATGGTGGACGAATTAAACCAATGGTCACGGTTGAGATCGTCCTGCACAAAGGCTCATTTATTAGGTTGAGCAAAAAGTTCTGGGAAATTTTTAATCTAATGGTTACCAGAAATTGTATCGCATATAGGAGTACTAGTGGTATATTTATAGGAGTTGAGGAACTTTGGCTACAAAATGCCTATTGAACAGTATGATATGCGTGTGTTGACCCGGCATTATTAGAGAAAAGGCCTAACGATTCTGAAAGCCGTCGATGAGATTAATAAGGATGAAGGTGCTGATAACGGCGACAAACATAGCCAGCAAATCCGGAATCTGGCAGAACGGTAGCAGAAAGTCGTGGACTATGATGGTCTCTACTTTAAAGAATAGTCCTTGTTGCTTTTGTTGTTAATTTGCGCATAACAACGCAACTTTCACAAATTTCCCAGAACTTTTTGCTCAACCTAGTACTTTGAAATCGATTATAATATACATGGGCTGTTGCATAACAAAAATCACATTGATTCAAAATATCAGACACCCTAGAGTTTTAAACAGTTATAACTGAGCCATTTTGAAAAATAAAGACAGAAAAATGCACTGGAATCCTAGTATCAGACGAAAACAGTAAAATAAAAAAGCTTTTCATTTTCTTTGTACCTCTATTTGAATTTTAATATGCATTATTTTTTAATCGCCGCCATTTTGAAACAAGGCGGCGCGACGATAATCTTGCTAACGAACACGATCGGGACCTTGGTATGTACTATTAACATGCTGAGTGACATCTAAATCGGTTCATAATAAGGGATTTATAGCTACACAAATATGAGATATTCATAAATATCGATGTTTGAATATGTATGTACATATAAATCAGCATTCGAATGAAGGAAGGAGGGAGCTTCTGGGTGTCAAGCGATGTCATGGTAAAACTTTATGAATTTTATTCAGAAAGTTACGTTTTTCGAAAGTGCTTTGCTTCAGATAGTAGCAATTTTTACTTTCGATTCGAAGTCTATTTTTACTTTTTGCAGTAAAAGCGACCTAATAAGCAGTAGAATGTGCGATAGAAAGTCATTTAAGGAGAAAGAACGCATCATCTTTCATTCCGAAGAATAACAAATTATGACATACATCATTTTGTACGTTCTACATTTGTAATTCTTTATTTAACCATATTTTTAAAAAGTCTTTATTATGCGGAGAGTTTAAACTTGTGATGAAGTGTCTGATAATCGATAAGCGGTAACGCTAATTTGAGGGATAAAGAAAAAAAAAATATTACTTGAAATATTTTTTTCCTGAATGAGTTCTTTTTAATTAGTTTGTATCTCATTCGTTACATTTTTTTTTTTTATTATTATTTAACCCAAACGTTCAGTTGCAAAAGTCCAATTAGCATATTCATTACAATTTCATATTTTTTTTGTTCGCTTTCAGTGCTTTTTTATATTTTGTTCTTTTAAATCCTTTGCTTTTTAACAATTAAATTGGGACACTAGTGAAAATTTCCTTTCATTTTTCATATAATTTTATATATATATTTTTTATCCTTTGGGATTTTAATTATTTTTAATTTTTTCATTATGTGTTTTATCAGTTAATATTTTTTACGATTGTAAAGTTTTATTTTCAAATCTTTTTTTATTTGTTTTAGCTGTAATGATCATAAATGCATAATTTTTCGGGTTTTTTTCTTTTTTTTTTTTTTTTTTTTTTTTTTACATATTAATGTCTTTAATTAACATATACACTTTCAATTCTAACTGATCATTAAAAGTTAAACCTGATGAAAGGAACTGTTTAAAATTTTAATGTTATTAATTTTAATTTTTGGTATAAAATACGTGATTTAACTTTAAAATTTGGACAATAAAAATAAACTTGATAGAAATCACCAATTTTTTTTCTAAACAATAACATGATTCCCTTTTACAGATGGACAACGCATACTAACAGCAATCTCATTCTTTTCGGAATGCAAAATATTATCCCTCAATATTTCTTGCATATGTCAGTATTCAAAAACGAAACTAGTTGGAAGTGCCAATCCCAAAACTTTCTTCTATCTCATGTATATTAATATTTCAAAATATTGTTACAAATACCAATAATTAATTTTTATTAGTTTTATTATTAGTATTATTATTAGTTTTATTAGTATTTTTATTAGAATTATGCATAACTTCACACACTTTTCGATGGTACAATATTGAAAATGGCACAAAAATTGCTATTACAGTGCCCCCTACCGCGGAATTTTTCCAAATTCAGGGAGGACCTTCTTGCCATGGCTAAAAAGATATACAGAAAAGTTGGTTCAATTCTATGCATAACTTCATACACTTTTCGATGGTACAATATTCAAAATGCACAAAAATCGCTATTACAGTACCCCTACCGGCGGATTTTTTCCAAATTCATGGAGGAATTTCTTGCTATGGCCAAAAACATGTACAAAAATTTGGTTCAATTCTATGCATAACTTCATACACTTTTCGATGGTACAATATTGAAAATGGCACAAAAATTGCTATTACAGTGCCCCCTACCGCGGAATTTTTCCAAATTCAGAGAGGACCTTCTTGCCATGGCTAAAAAGATATACAGAAAAGTTGGTTCAATTCTATGCATAACTTCATACACTTTTCGATGGTACAATATTCAAAATGCACAAAAATCGCTATTACAGTACCCCTACCGGCGGAATTTTTCCAAATTCATGGAGGAATTTCTTGCTATGGCCAAAAACATATACAAAAATTTGGTTCAATTCTATGCATAACTTCATACACTTTTCGATGGTACAATATTGAAAATGGCACAAAAATCGCTATTACAGTGCCCACTACCGCGGAATTTTTCCAAATTCAGAGAGGACCTTCTTGCCATGGCTAAAAAGATATACAGAAAAGTTGGTTCAATTCTATGCATAACTTCATACACTTTTCGATGGTACAATATTCAAAATGCACAAAAATCGCTATTACAGTACCCCTACCGGCAGAATTTTTCCAAATTCATGGGGGAATTTCTTGCTACGCCCAAAAACATATACAAAAATTTGGTTCAACTCTATGCATCACTTCATACACTTTTCGATGGTACAATATTGAAAATGGCACAAAAATGGCAATTACAACGTCCCCTGCGTCGGAATTTTTCCAAATTCAAGGAGGACCTTCTTGCCATGGCTAAAAACACATACAAAAAATTTGGTTCAATTCTATGCATAGCTTCATACAATTATCGATGGTACAATATTGAAAATGGCACAAAAATTGCTATTACAGTGCCCCCTACCGCGGAATTTTTCCAAATTCAGGGAGGACCTTCTTGCCATGGTTAAAAAGATATACAGAAAAGTTGGTTCAATTCTATGCATAATTTCATACACTTTTCGATGGTACAATATTCAAAATGCACAAAACTCGCTATTACAGCACCCCCTACCAGCGGAATTTTTCCAAATTCACGGAGGAATTTCTTGCAATAGCCAAAAACATACACAAAAATTTGGTTCAATTCTATGCATAACTTCATACAATTTTTGATGGTACAATGGCAACATACGGACACACGAACAGACAGACATTTTCTATAAACATGTTTTTTAGGATCTCTGACCCCTAAAACGTGAAAAATCGTCAAAAACCGGAAGTCGAAACAAATTTCTATTACAATACTTTCTCCTATTGAAGATATAAGAAAGTAAAAACATACAGCTTGGGGTTGGTGAAAATAATACAAGATTTTACAATGAAACGTATCTTATAAGCATCTTGTCCACAGGATGAATTATTAGTAATAGGAATTAAACATCATTTTAAAGCTTATTTAAATCTTTTTATTTTTTTAGTCTAGTAATTGACTTCAGCAGCTGAGATGTCCATTCATGGTTTTCGTCAAACTTATTTTTACGAGTTTAAACCCGGTCGTAGTGCAGCACAAACACGCGAAACAAAGTTTGCGGCAAGGAAAGCATCAACATAAGCACAGTTCAGCGTTGGTTTTAAAGTTTCATCGAGGAGATTTCGACCTTCAAGACAAAGGTGGTCTTGGGTGTACTTCTGTTTTTGAAGATGGTCAACTGAACGCAAAATTCGAAGTTGATCCAAGCAAAACAACTCGAGAAATTGCAAATGAACTCACTGTTGACCATTTCAATATCGTTTGCCACTTAAAAAAAATTTTTAATGTAAAGGAACCTCAATCCCTCACTTCTCACTTTTTGGTGTCTTTAATTTGTGTAATTTCACTCTTACATTTGTCCGGTATTAATTTTTGAATTTTTTGTCAACCTTCAATCCGCTATAGTCTCTTATACTCGGGACGTGTCTGGGAACCTGTGAACCTGGCTTCCGCAGAAGAGTCGAAATAAGAGAAGAATAAAGGGCTGCGGACGGAAAGAGGCCGCTCGCCGCGGCGATAATAATAAGCTCGACGTAGCAATGGTTTGTCGGTAGCTTCAGGGCCTCAAGCCCTACCTTCCCCCTTATCGGTGCTTTTAATTTGTGTAATTTCCCTTTTAAATTTGCCCGGTTTTAATTTTCGATTTTTTTTCCAACGTGGCTTTCGCTAGAGTGTCTTTTCCTCGGGACATGGCTGGGGACCTATGAACCTTGCTTCCGCAAAAGAGTCGGAATAAGTAGAAGAATAAAGGGCTGCAGATGAAAAGAGAGACGCTCTCCGCGGCGGTTGTGGATGCCGCACGTCCTCGGTCGCACGGTTGACCCTTAAGAAGTTACATGCGTTGACCTACGAAACACTACTTCACCAACCGTACTCACTGGATCTCTTGCCAACCGAATATAGCTTTTTAAAACACATAGACATCTTCTTCATGTGAAATAGAAGCGCATAACAAAATACTGACAAATCTCATGGGGAAACAGTTCATGGGGCACGCTTTACCTTATAAACAAGCAGGCTTTTATTTTGAGATCTAACTGTTTATTTGCTACATTCATTTAATCTTAAGGTTATTCCTTTACCCTTTTTATACATCTGGATGATAACCCCATCCAGAGAGCAATTCTTATTGAAATATTTTCAGTTTTATACTTGTATATTTTACCTGATTTAGGAATTAACAATCTTAGTTGTCTACACTTACGTGATTACTTCTGGATTGGTTATCGCATCCAGATTTCTGTCACCATTACTCTTTCTATATTTTATGCTTTATATTTTAATGACAATGTTTTATTCTAAATTTTTGTAAGCTTTTGTTTCTTTTTTGGCGCAGCATTATCTTCTAAGGGATTTTGTGCCATTAAGCCTTTTCGGTACGGGCAATTTTTGTTGTAAAATGATGAAATGATTGACTGACACCTTAATTTTAAAACGACTTTTTTAGAAATTAAAAACAAGTTACTTTAACCATTCATTGTAAAAGCAAAATTTTACTAAAATATTCTTGGTGCCATTCGTAAGTTTGGAATTAAAATTAGGTATCCCGACCCGGGCACACTGCGCCGGAAAGGTTTAAACCCTATACAAACAAACAACCAGTTTTCAGGTGAATAAGTTTCGTCTATCAAAATGATATCGTTTTCCGAGAGTTCGTCGCCTCCAGAAGCCCAGGCTTTTATGTTACAGGAATCGTTAATCTGGTTTCTTGTTGGCAAAAAAGGATTAAGTGCAATGGATTTTACTTTGATTAAATGTATTTAGTTTGAAAAAAGTTATAGCGATTTGAATTTGAATTGAAAAATCATGCATTTTTTTGCACCAATCCAATGGTAACATTTTCCCAGTTGTGAAATGCTTTCAACAGCAACAGAATTTTCTAAGAATTTTTTTCTTATAAGAAATTGAAATTTCTAATCAAGCAATTAAAAAACCCATAAAGCATTAAAAGTCCATTTTCAGCAATTGCTGTCCATATGCGGTAATGTGTATAAATTTTGTCCCGCGGACCTGTATAATACCTATAGAATTTATACACACAACGTGATACACTACAAATTAGACAAGTTTACAAATACATGCCATATCGGGAATCGTACTTCCAGTAATTATAGATCACAACCAGCATCTCAACCCAATTATTTTGTGCGATTCTGGGAAATGAATAATATACATTACGCAGACCTTAATCTACAGAAAACATATTGTAATGCATGTCAGTACTCCTTTTTAATTTCATGATGTTTAATTTAGCATAACCTAATTATAATGCACCACAACTAGTTTTTTCCCATATATCATAATGCAATAGAAATCTTTTGTGGAATAAGGAGCTCGTCGCAGCAGCGATCGTTCGGTAACTTCAGGGCTACCTTACCGCTCTTCGGTGTCTTTTATTTAACAAATTTTTCTTTTAAATTTATCCGGTTTCAATTTTCTGATTTTTTTTCTTTTCAACCTGACTTCCGCTAAAGAGTCTTGACTAGAGGGACGCAGGAAGACGGTCGGACGGACACGCGGAATGCCGCGATTTCTGCGGCGGTCTTATATCTTTTTGCAAACTTTAATAATAGCGTACTTTAATAATAGACCGAGAGATGGCTACACGAATCATTAACTCATTGAGTTCATGGCTGAAATTCCAGGATTAGTTAAAACTCGAATCGCATGTTAAAATGCCACTGGTCTGCCAAGTCATATCTTGGTGGAAAAACCCTTAAAACCTGATTTGAGTGATTGATCTATAGGATTATTATTGTATTTTCCTGCTCCCAGTTCTCCATGTTTTCATACCTTTGGGTGCCGGAAAACCCAATGGTAAACCTACGGACCAACCACTCAAATTGGATTTTAGGTGTTTTCCACCAAGATATGACTTGTCAGACCAGTTGCATTTTAATATGCGAATCGACTTTTAACTAATTCTGGAATTTCAACCGTGAACTCGATGAGGTGTTTATTCGTGCGGCCTCCTACTGGTCTGTAACTGCTATTTATTCTCTACTTCTGAGAAAGCACGTTTTAATCCACCTTAGTGAAGTATATTAAGCTCATTATGTTACAAATGTCGAATACTGGATAAAATGCACCATACGCAATTTCTCCCAATAAATCATAAGGTAACAAAGTATCTTGCGTGTCCCTGTAAACGAACATTATTGCTACACACATAATTTCAAAATCGAACTGTCTATACCGAACCTTCATAACATACATAAATTAAATAGTTATATAAATATATTTTCCAGAGTTAGAGTACGAAAAGAGGGGCAGATGTCCAGCCTGATAAACCAAATGCATAAATACGTTCCTACTTTGACGGAAAGCTTTTATGAAATGACAATTAATAAGGATCTAATTTCACATACGTTAACGTTTAATTTGAAATTCAAAGGCAAGATTTGAGTAAAAAGATGATGACTTGAAGATTAAATGAAATTAATTTTTGTTGGAATAATTATTGATTAACGTATTTCTACAAACCATTTGAGTTATTAAAATATATGGGGCATTCTCATAATCTTTTGACTTTTGGGGAAAAAAACTGACAAAATTAAACTTGCTACAATAACATTTTAATCTCATAGACAAATCTCAGGGACGAAGTTGTAAAAAAGGGGACGGTAAGGATGGTATGGTCAGGAAAATTACCACCTATTTTTAGGAAATTCATGTTAAGACTAAGCGATAGCCACAATGTTCATAAATTTTTAGAAACAGATGTTAACATTGGATTAAATTATTATTATTTTTTTAATTTACCTCGAAAAGTGCAGGAATAAACCTTGGGTACGGTGAGACTACCAATAAAACCACGATGCTTGAAATTGATATTTAAATGCTGATTTAAATTCTACAGTAAATTTCCTTCCAAAGAATTTTAGACATTATTTCTCTAGCATACTTCTTTCTGCATGAGAAAAAACTTTAAAAAAATTCTGTGGCTGCATCTGAAATGATTTTCTGTATAATTTTTGAAGAGGGATAGTAAGGAATCTAAAACCCATGGACAGAATTTAAAAAATAATAACAACCCTAAAAATGAGTGCAGGTTAATTTTTAGCTACATATTTATATAAAACAGTAGTTCCAGTTTTAGAAAAAAATTACATCGAATTATTTTTATTGAAACAATTTTATCCAGACAGCTCCAAACTTAAAAATCAGCATCAGGGACACGGGATGGTATAGGAATTTTACAGGTGTTTGGACCCCCAACATAGTCCAAAACTTATTTATCTCGTTAATATTGTTGTGCAATCATGCAATGGGATGTTCCCCAGTATATGAAAAAAAAAGTGTATTAAAATAAAAATTATTATTCAGGGACATGAAAGTCAAAAGATTGTGTGATAGCCCCATATATATTAATATTGTACAAAATTATGTAGAAAAAGAAAAAAATTTGCAGAAGATAAGATATTAAATTTACAACAATGTATAGTAATAAGATGAACTAAACAATATATACATGTTCTTGCGCTCTTCGTCCATAAAATAATTTCCTTTTAGATATGTTACTACTGAAAATAACTAATGAATGTCAAAACGCTTTATTTTAAAATCGTTAACTTGAGATGGGAAATTCGAAGTCAAATATCTCAATAGATGCGTGCTATTTGCTAATGAATCAGTATATACTGAAAGATAATGGAAAACGAATGAAGTGTATTTGATGTACGACGAAAACATAAGTTTAATAAGGACATCGAGAAAGACATTTAGAAGCATCGTAAATAGAGTGCTTTTAGATATGGAATATATTGTATCTTCTCTAAGGGTTCTAGAATGTAAGGAATTGAGTTATAATTAGTAACACTGTGTTACAATGATGCACACAGAATAATGTAAGATATTGAAACTAAAATATTTTATTTTTATATTAAATTGAGGCCCGATATTGTACTATTTTAAGTAATATGAAACATAATATTCCTTACAAAGGGGACCGTGGTCCTTTATTTGAGCAAAAATCGTAATTTATTTTTGTATGTATCATTATCCTCTAGTCTGTACTGGGTCATGATTTTTATTATGTTACCAGTTTTTCTAAGGCGTCTAAAATGTAAGGAATTGAGTTATAACTAATAACATTGTATTATACAGATGCACACAGAATAATGTATGATACTGAAACTAAAACATTTTTTATATTAAATTGAGGACCTTTATTGCAATATTTCTAATAATGTGAGGCATGATAGTTCTTTGGGTACTTTTCGGTTACCCGGGGGCCAGTGTTATATATACATACATATATACATATATATATGTACATACACACACATATATAGATACATACATATGTATATATTACAAAATTTAAATTTGTTCGCCAAGTTTAAAGAATTTTATATAAATTTTCCTTTTTCAGTAATATTCCGTATATTAGGCCGGCTTAATAAATAAAATACTAGTCTATTAATCTCTATAAGATCTTAATCCATATAATAATATTTATTCCAAATTGAGTAAATCTAAAAATGGCTCTAACTATTTATATTTCTTTAATAAAACTTTTATTATTTAAACTCCTAATTTCCGCTATTAAATCCCGGTATATAATATTCCCCTTAAATCTTTATTTAACTGCTAAAATATTATTCCATCTTAAAGAAAAAATCTACTTATTTCAATTTATTCTTTTATTTAAAATATCCAGGTGCAGCTAGAATATTTCAAAGATTAAAACTTTTGCAAACATAAATTCATTTTCTGTTATCGTCTGCTGAGGGAAAAAAATGTTATTTTTTGCATAGTCTCGACAACAGAGATTAAAATTTATTTACATTTAAGACATCTGGAGCTAGGATATAGAATATTCTCGAACAATCATTTGACGGAAGTATAAATACTGATGGCGGGAACCAGAGTGTGTAGAAGTGAAGGGACAGTCAGAGAAATATGGTGCAGAAGTGCAGAGAAAGAGATAAATGTGGTAGAAGAGAATGTTTTGGAGAGATTCTTCTGAGAGTTTACTGAGATATATTACGGAGATGTTGATGAAAGTAAAAAGGTTGAGAGGTGATGTGGCAAATTAGATATACAATGTGACTGCTCGATGAAGGTAGAAATACGGTGGATGAATGTTATTTTATAGGTGTGTAGAATGAGGAGGAAAAGGTATCATACTGTGAACGGAGTTGTTTACGGAATTATGTATAGAACACAGCCAAGAGATGGAACATTTTAAAAACTAATTGCGTGATGAGAACGGACTTTATTCTTTTTTACCATCGACGGAGCTGAGCATTTTCCCGAGATCCAATCGTAAGTCTGGAAATAAACTGAATTGTGTTTCAACCGACTGCCTTGTGTGTATTCTTCATTTTCTTTTACCCTGTCTTAAACCAATCGGCTGAAACGCCTGTGCTGTTTATAAATGGAAACCCCCATCAATTTTCGACAATGCCAGTTGCTTGCCTTCAAATCGTCGCATATATATATATGTATGCATGTATAACACTGGCGCCCGGCTAACCGAAAAGTACCGTTCTTTGTTAAAGGGTCCGTGCTCCTTTATTTAAGCAAAAATTGAACAAAAAATTGAAATTTATTTTTGTGTGTATCATTATCCCCCCATTTGTTCTGAGTCATTTGTGATAAACCGCATGCAAATGCGATGAATTTTCGCAAAGTTACAAGTGTTTTTTTTTTTTTTTTTTTTTTTTTTTTTTTGTACTGAAACAATGCATGGGCTATTTAATGTAGGGTAACTCTAGGATAGATGGCCATAGTTTTTAAGGATTGAAATAAAAATTCTTAGAATGCAAATACAAGAAATATTTATGCATATTTAAAATTCTTATACAATCTCATCATATTTTATGCAAAAAATAATTAAATATTGAAAACAAAAAGTGTTAAACAACATTGTAATTAAAATGGCAAATGGACATCTCTCATTAAAGTCGAGGAGAGATGGCCATCCAATACAAGAAAGCAAAAGTGAAGTTAAATAGCAAAAAAAAAAAATAACACATTTCATATCGTAAATCATGAAAACATATAGCAATTTGTGAAGTTGCAGTTATATGATGGAAAATGAGTGAGTAAAACTCCAAGAAACAAAATTCGAAATATAATTTCTATACTTCAATTTTCGTAAAAATCTTACCACATGTTTGGCAAAGGTCTTGATAATTTGTACACGTTTCATGGAACTACTTCAGGTACCTTATGGATTGTATCCAGACATTCTTTTTTGGATGTGATATTATATTGTTTAGCACAACCAACACAGTGATACTGATCCAATTCTATTTACTCGGAATCTGTAAAATCTGATAATTAAAATATGTTTCGTTTCCTTTGCTACTGGAAATGTCATGTTTTTTGTGGCATTAATTTTAGGCTTATTACGTTAATTTATTTTATTTATCAACTTTATCAGTTTCTGTTATGAAAATTTCCGACTTTTTTCAGTATTTTTAGGTTTTACTCTATTATTATTATTATTATTATTATTATTATTATTATTATTAAAATATTTATATTAGTTAAAATTTAAATAATTATATCAATTAATATATTTATAAACATACACGTTATATATTTATTTTAAATTTAATTATATTTAGTTAAAATTATCATTTCATATAATTTTGAAATATTGATTAAAGGTGGCCAACTATTCTAGATTTCATGTGGCCATACCTCCTGAAATTGAAAGACTGATTGCCGCCCAATTTAAAACATCAATAGCCGTTGTACGGCTTTGTTTCAGGCTTAGAAGTAAGATTATATTATATACTTGCCAGGTATCCGAATAACTTTAAAAGCCGAAATATCGATTTTTAGATTTTGGTATAATATAATAGCCGGATTCTTTATCTGTCCAAATCTGTTTGAATTTTGTTTATATCTTATTTAGAAGTCAAGTTATTGCCTTTTAAAATTACTAAGTATCAGTGTTTTGAAACCGAAAGTATCGTTCTGTTCACCGGAAGTTCACCTCTGCTAACCTATTTTTTCAATGCTATGTAAACGCAAAAGTAAAGAAGCAGAGATAATTATTAAAAGAATTTGAAAAAGAAAAACAGCAATTGTTTTAAACAAAATAGATAACATAGCGTATAAATTGAGTAACATATTAAGGTTTAATTTTTAAAAATAAAGGTAAGATTTTGAATAGAATTTTGTTTTTGCGTTTTCTGAAAATCAATTTTTTAACGTTTTATGTTTACGCAAACCATCATAAAGAAAAAAAATATGGATGAATCTCTTTCATTTTTTTTATGCTTTGCAAAGTGCAATAAAGGGACTGAACTACACTCGTAACAATAAGTGTATTAGTTTTTTTTAATTATTGAAAAAATTTCCAATTTGCAATAAATTTTTAGTAATTTTTGCTTCAACACTGATTAACTTTCTATGTAGTTTTAAATATTTGACTCACAAATATGAGAGTAGTTCGTTCCCTATAAAAACGTTTAATAATTATAAAAATGTTTGCAAAATAAAAATATCTTGAATTAATGTTGAGTTATGATGTTTTGCGGAAGTGATTATTTTCGCTGTTTTTTGCTTATTTTTCTCCCAAAATATAAAAAAAATAATTTGAAATGAATAACTTTTTCTGTTTTATTTTACTTTTTTAATCACATCATGATATACAATGCAAAAAAAAGTCATATTTTAAAATAAATTTTAAAAAGCCCACCGAAGGTATTCGGATACCTTAAAATTTCATATAGTAAAATATATATATAACGTACGTAGTGCAAAACATTCAGATACCAAGTCAAAAAAAAAATATTCAAATTCCTATTTAATTTACATTAAAATTACACTTACTTTTTATAATCGAAAAAGACAACTGCACCTCGCAATAAATAATCTCGTTGAACTATTTCGTACAAACAAATTTTATGTTGCAATCTATGATAAAGCTTTGGAAATATTTAGATTGGCCATCTATCCTAGAATTACCCTACTTTAAATCTGTTTTTCCCAAAACTGATTTTTAACATTTTTGATTTTTGAAATGTTCCATGCGTCTTAATTTTCGATCAAATTCGTGAAATTGATAAGGAAGAATCGTGATATTGCTTACAAAGAAGCTGTGTACACATTTTAAATTTCGACTTCATTAAGATAATTACATTTTATGTTTCACTGATTAAAAGGGTAAATTTTGGTGAAAATCAATACAAAATTCATCTCTAAAAATTTAATTATTCAAGGAATTAAAAATTCGATACAGAGATATGTTTGTAATAGAGTATTAAGTGATTAAAATGTAAAATTGAGGAAATATCTCAAAAATTAAAACGCATGGAGCATTTTAAAATTTCATTTATTATTATTTTGTTTAAATCTTACAATTATAATATGATTGGAAAATTCTTTTAAGGTGTTCTAAATACTTATGGTGAAATGTATATTTGCACAAAATTTCATATATGTATGATAAAATTTGAAGAGGAATAATAACGTCCGCTGTTCCTTTAACTCGCATACGCTTGGAAACGAAAAGAAAAAAAGCGATGCATACAGAAACGTTATGTAACCGATGGCAAAGTGAATGAAGACGCAGGTATTTCTTTTTAATTTTGCATACAAGATAATTAGAGATTTTTTTCTGAATGTCATATTGATTTATAGGGTATTAAATTACGTGAATCTTGCAGTTTTGTAAAGAAAAATTATAGTGTGGTAATCACATTTGTACTTTCCTCTATCATTAATAGAAGAAGGTATTACATTCATGAAACATTTTGACTTTCGGTTTTCGACAGATTGCTACGTTTTATAGGGTATTGAAAATGATTTGACGGGAAGAGTTCCATATTGTGTGCTGGTTGTCGCGATTGGCGCAAGAATCCAAAATGGCGCAACAAAGTCATTTCAGCATTCTATAAAAAATTTTCAGGATAGCGGTAAAACATGGTCTTTAGATATTTGTAAACATATATATATTTAATAAATGTTATATATGTCACATGTTAAAAAATACGATATTTATACAGATAGTTTTATATATATTACATATAGAGACATACCTTATACATACATAATATATACACCTATAAATAAATATTATGTACATATTATGTATATAATTTTATGTATTTATTATATTTATTATATATGACAAATTAAAACAAAAGTTATAATTTTTTTGAAAAATATAGACTAAATGCAAAAAATTACACAAAAAACATATGAATAAAGTCCATTCCAGAAAAAAAGCAAACCCCAAAGGCTGAAGATCGCAACCACGCTAATTCATTAAATGCCAAAAAAAAAAAAAAAAAAAAAAAAAAAAAAAAAAAAAAAAAAAAAAACAGCATACCATATGGAAGAGTTCCCGATTTGACCGTTTCTAGAAAATCTCCGTAAGTTTGTTTAAATCGCCCAACAAATGGCGCTATTTCGTTGCATTTTTCAAGATTTCCGCATTAGCAATATCAAAAGAATTGATTGATTGTCATTTAAATTTGCTTGCTTGTGATTTGATCAGGGTTAGAAATTAGCAGTTGTTAGTCGCCAAATGGAACTAAATTATTGCATTTCACGGCATGAAGTTCACTTCACTTCAGAGATCGATTTAAAAAAATAAATATCTTTGTTTCAATTTTTCAAAGTAATTGTTGTAAGATTGTCTAAAATAAATACTGAATGATAGCAAGTTTTTTTATTATGTGATGTTTCTCCTTCCTTATATTTTCCTAAACATTTCTCTAGAATCCATATATTGTAGTTTAGTAAGGTTTTACAGCTTTATACAGGGTAGGGGAAATAAAACTGGCCCGGAGAACAGAGTTCCGGGTTACAAAGAAACACAGCAAAAGAAAGGAAATACTAGTTTGCTAACCTGCCTATATCCGATGCTGAAAATGAGAACCATCATCTCTTGCCACTTTTGGGCCCTGGTCAGCAAGTTGCGGAAGAAAGATTGATGCTGGACTTGTGGAATTGCTGCAATCTCATCACAAATATTCTGCTGCAGTTCTTGAAGACTATGAGTGTTGTTGCGATGCACCTTAGACATGAGAGTTCCCCACAAAAATTAATCGCACACTGACAGATCAGGTGAACTGGGTGGCCAGCTAAGGCCGAGATCAGAATGACTTCTGCTAACAACTTTGTCAGAAGTGAAGATTGTTTTTACTGTATTTTCCCTGACCACTAGCCACCCTGATCTACATCTTTGTACTGATCACACTTACACTGACACAGCCCTCACTAACTTTCTCACCGCCGGGAACTCATATATCCGTTCACTACGCTGCAGGCTTAACGGCAATATAAGCAATATTTAAATTAATATAATTACAATATAATTAACAATAACATATAATCCAGTTTTTAAAAATTAAATTATGATTAACACTCTGAAGGTCTATATGCCTATAAGTAATAAAAAAATTACATCATGTTGGAAAAAACATCGTTTTTTAGCATTAAAAAATGCAATTATGCCCTTTTGCTCGGCGGTCAGGGTGCTAAGACCTGAACCGGATCTGAACTGGTGTGCGTACACGTAGTGTGCAGTCAGTTAATCATGTCCAATCATATCCATTTGTCCGGGCCACTTATTTTTGACGCACCCTCTAGGAAGCCAGTTTTTATTTTGTTTTAGTTATTAACGCTGACATAAAAGGTTTAATATTTACAGCCCCTCCCCCTTCTGCCTTTAACGCACAAAAATAGAAGCAATATTATTGTTAACCTGGTTGTGAAAAGAAATGAGAAAATATCATGTAATATTAAACTGCTGCCATGAAATGCATTTTAGTACCTAGAAAAAAACAATTGAAGGCATCATTTGACAGCTTACTTCGAGTTTCTAATTTCTAACGCTGGAAATTGATTTATATAGAAGATTGCTTTGCGATGATCACAACGTACTAGTTTTGTTAATAACAATACATTGAAAGATACTTAAATTTTGTGCGGTTTATGCACAATTACATTTTTTCGGGAGACAAGAAAACAAAACATATGTAATTAGTGGTTACAGAATTAGATAAATTTATTTGTAAAATAATGTTAATCATAAATACCAAGTTTATTTCTAAGTGACAGTTAAGATTTCGCCAAGTTTATATGTGCACCATGTGTACGCAGAAATGAGACACGTTTTCTAAAAACAGAAAATCGTGTTCGGGACATTCTAATACGTATAAATCCGTCGGACACCTGAAATCGAAAATTTGCACGGATCGGAAACTTTCTTCTTGTACAGATAGAAGAGAGTTAAAAACATCTTTACAATATTGTGAGGATAAGAATAATTAACCATGAGGATAAATCCAAACAGAATGTTTTATTTACATATTTTATTCTCTGTGATTCCAAGTTTTTAAGTAACTGAGAAGTTTTTATATTTAACATAAATGTTTTACATAAATGTCATTTTACATAGATGTATCTTTTTGCAAATACTAGAGGGCTCTGAAACCTACGATCTACCCTCCCCAATACCAGTTCAGACGCAGCAGACACTAAAAACATAGTAATTTGATGGTCTTTAAAATATGACGAAAGATTCAATTATAATTTAAAAAACAGTGGCGAACTCCATATAGAGGGTTTCCATTCACTCCCTTTGATTGGGGGATGTTAAGGCACAATCATCTGCATTTAAGACATTTAAAGGTTGCTTTCATGTTTGATGAAATAAGATCAGTTAAACATTTGAAAACAAGCTAATATAAAATGAACGATGTAAACAGAGTCTCTGCCTCCCTGTATTTTTTAACAACACAAAAAGGAAATTGTGTTAAATAAGAATCTTTAACTGTATTGTTTTAAATCTGACGTAATTTTCGCCATTTTTTTTTAATTATTATTTATTTATTTTTATTTATTTATTTTTTTTTATATTCACGTGAAAATACATTTTTTGCTAGAAAGAAAATATTATTATTTCCGCTATCTTCGAACTGGCAACAATTTTTAAAACGATCTTCTCGAAATATGAAATAAATGTCTCATATGAATATATTTTGTAATTTAAGCTATTATATTAATGAATTTATTATTTTAAAATTTTCTTTCTTTTTAATTATTCACGTATAAATATAATTTTTATGCCGTGATTTTCAAGATTTTCCTGATTTTAATACATAACAGTATAATTATAAAATTTAAGTTTTCTTTCGGTTTTTAGTCGTCACTTGCAAATGAATTTTTAATTGAAATCAAATATTATTCTTTGGGTGGTTTTCACAATTGGCAACAAGTTAAAACAATATATGAAAAAAATATGTCTTGAAATGATAAAAATTTGAATTTTAAATTTTTGAAAAAATAGCCAAATTAAAAAAATAAATGTAGTCTGCACACCGGAATTTTGCAATGTATATCCATAGAAAAAATTATGAAATTCATATACATAGTTTTTTATCCTAAAACACTTTTTAAATGGAACTATTTTTGACCAACCTTATGATAAAATATCTTTTTAAATAATTCTTCGATTTAAAAAGTCTGCTTCAGCGTGACTCTATCGATTCGTTTTAACCTTCCTATGGTTATAGGTGAGGTTTTGTTTTTATAAATTAAAAATGGTGGCCTTAAAATGCAAAATGGCGGTAGAGACAATTTTTTTTACGCACCCTATTGAGTGGCATATCATTGGATAGGTCTTTCAAAATGAAGACGATGTTTCATTACTATTTTACAGCCAGAAGCTCCGTTTAAATATTACAGAACCTGGAAGTTGTGTAGGTAGGATCTCTAGCTTTACTGCAACTCTAAACAACATAGACATCTATATTCCTCATCAAAACAGTGTTTATAAATATGAACTCACAATTAAACCCAAAAGGCATCAATACAAGTAAATAAAAAATAGATAAGTAATATAAAAAATAGTTTCACATTGATGAGAAATAATTAATTAGTTCGCTTTTTACGCAGTCGTTTTTTTTTTTTTTTTTGTTGTTATTTAGTTATCTATTCATTTTCCCATGCATTGCAAAAAAAATCGTAAATTTCTTTTTATTGCATTTATTTACGAGAGCGTAATCCAGAGGCAGATAACGCGATGTTTTCGAATTTTCAAATACATGAATGATAGTTTAGAAAGCATTTGGAAGCAATGATAATTAATAAAATCCAGAATTTTCAACTTTAAAGCAGTTAAGCTGATAACTGTTTCTAATTTGAATGATCGTGTGATATTTTCAATAATTTATTTTAAAGTGGAAAGGTAATATAAAAAATTATTTAGTTAGAGATTTTCACATGCATTGTAAGAAAAATGTTATAGTTTCTTCTTATTATTATTATTTACGATATCATACTCTAGAGTCGGATAATGTTCGGAAGTTTCCGAATATTCAAATAAATTAATGACAGTTTAGAAAGCAATTGGTAGCAATGATGATTAATCAAAAGCCAGAAGTTTCTATTTTAAAACAGCTACAACAATGCCTTCAAAGCTAAACTTCACAAATTGCAGTTTCTAATGTGAAGGTCCGTGTGATAATTCCAAAGATTTATTTTAAAGAAGAAATATAGTAGAAAATATGTGCTAGATAGAGATTAATAAAATAAATAGATAAGTAATATAAAAAATAGTTTCACATTGATGAGAAATAATTAATTAGTTCGCTTTTTACTCAGTCGGGTTTTATTTATTTATTTTTTTTATTTAGTTATCTATTCATTTTCCCATGCATTGCAAAAAAAATCGTAAATTTCTTTTTATTGCATTTATTTACGAGAGCGTAATCCAGAGTCAGATAACGCGATGTTTTCGAATTTTCAAATACATGAATGGTAGTTTAGAAAGCATTTGGAAGCAATGATAATTAATAAAATCCAGAATTTTCAACTTTAAAGCAGTTAAGCTTATAACTGTTTCTAATTTGAACGATCGTGTGATATTTTCAATAATTTATTTTAAAGTGGAAATGTAATATAAAAAATTATTTAGTTAGAGATTTTCACATGCATTGTAAGAAAAAGGTTATAGTTTCTTCTTATTATTATTATTTACGATATCATACTCTAGAGTCGGATAATGTTCGGAAGTTTCCGAATATTCAAGTAAATGAATGATAGTTTAGAAAGCAATTGGTAGCAATGATGATTAATCAAAAGCCAGACGTTTCTATTTTAAAACAGCTACAACAATGCCTTCAAAGCTAAACTTTACAAATAGCAGTTTCTAATGTGAAGGTTCGTGTGATAATTCCAAAGATTTATTTTAAAGAAGAAATATAGTAGAAAATATGTGCTAGATAGAGATTTCACACATGCATTAAAAAAAGTGATTTTTTTTTCATTATTATTGTTTTCGAGAGAGTACTCTAATATCAAGTAATGTTCTGAATTTTCCAAATTTTCACATAAATGAATGACAGTTTAGAAAGCAATTGATAGCAATAATAATTAATTAAAGCCAGACAATTCTATTCTATAGCAGTTAACTTCAAAGATAAATTTCGCAGCTAAAAGTTTATAATGTAAAAATCCGTGTGATAGTTCAGGGGTTTATTCTAAATTTAAAGATAATAATAATAAAAAAGTGTGTTAGGTACAGATTTTCACATGCAACGTAAGAAAACAATGTATAGTTTCTTAGCATTATTTACAACAGCGTACTCTAGCGTCAGATAATAATCCAAATTTTACTAATTTTCGCATAAATGAATGATAGTATAGAAAGCTATTGGTAGCAGTGATAATTAATCAAAACCAGAAGATTCTATTTTAAAGCAGTTAACGTCAAAGCTAAACTTCACAGACAACAGTTTCTAATGTGAAGGAACGTGTTCTAATTGTAATGATTTATTTTAAAGAGGAAAGATAGAAAAGGTTTGTTAGGTACAGATTTTTACATGCATTGTAATTAGAAATCTTGGAGACTCTTTTCATTATTATTATTTTCTAGAGTGTATGCTAGAGTCAGATAATGATCTGAATTTTCACATAAATGAAAGACAGTTTAGAAAGCAATTGAGAGCAATGATAATTAATCAAAACAAGAAGATTATATTTTAAAGCAGTTAACGTCAAAGCGAAAATTTATAGATGACAGTTTCTAATGTGAAAGATCGTATGATCGTCGCTCCAATGATTTGTTTTAAATTGAAAAGATAATAAAAGACATGTGTTAGGTATAGGTTTTCACGTGCATTGTAAGGAAAATCTTAAGGTTTCTTCTTATTGCTATTATTTACGATAGCGTATTCTGGAGTCACTCTAGAGTCAGATAATTTTCTGAATTTTGCGAATTTTTACATAAATGAATTTCAGTTTAGTTTTTGTCATTAGTAGTCAATTGTTAGCAATGATAATTAATCAAAGCCAGAAGTTTCTATTTTAAAGCAGTTACTGACAAGGATAAACTTCATTGATAACAGTTTTTAATGTGCAGGATCGTATGATCTGATAATATCAATGATTTATTTTAAAGAGGAAAGATAATAGAAAAGATATTTTAGGTAAAAGTGTTCACATGCATTGTAAGAAAAAAAAATCTTTGAATAATTATTATTTTCGCGAGCGTACTTAGATTCGGATAATATTCTGAATTTTCCGAATTTTCACATAAATGAATGATAATTTAGAAAGCAGTTCATAATTAATCAAAATCAGAAGGTTTTTTTAAATCAGTTAACTTCAAAGCTAAATTTCATAGATAAAAGTTTCTTATGTGAAAGATCGTGTTCCAATGAAATATTTTTAAGTGAAAAGATAGTAAAAAATGTGTTATCTATAGATTTTCAAATTCATTGTAGGAAAAAGTTGTATAGTTTCTTCTTATTATTAATTACGAGAGCATACTCTAGAGTTAGATAATAATCTGAATTTTCCGAATTTTCACATACATGAATGACAGTTTAGAAAGCAATTGGTAGTGAATGATAATTAATCAAAGACAGGGGTTTCTGTTTTAAAGCAGTTAATGTCAAAGTTAAACTTCACCGATAACGGTTTCTAATGTGAAGGATCATGTGATAGTTCTAATATTTTATTTTAAAATGGAAAGATAATAGAAAAAATGTGTTAGGTATTTGTTTTCAAATGCATCGGTTCAAAAAATTGTATCGTTTTTCTTATTTTATACTTACGAGAGCGTAATCTAGTGTCAGATAATGATATGAATTTTCCAAAATTTCGCATTAATGAATGACACATTAGAAAGCAATTAATAACAATGATAATTAATCAAAGCCGGAATTTTCTATTTTAAAGCAGCTAACGTAAAAAAAAAAAAAGGTTCACAGATAACGGTTTCTAATGTGAAGGATCATGTGATAGTTCGAATGCTTTATTTTAAAGTGGAAAGATAATACAAAGTATATGATGAATGAACGAAGTTTATACATAAATGTTACCTTTATTCTGGAACACTGACGATATAAAAAAGTGATTTCGACATACAAGTGTTTGTTATCTTGAAACGTAGTTATATTTTTTGACAGAGAAAAAAATCATTAAGTTAAAACCATAAATATCAGATGAAATATTAGTATGTTATCAATATTTCGTTAAGCCAATGTTTGACTTAATATACTATTTATTTGAAATACGATCTTTTATAATTCTCATACCTCATTAATTTTCATATTTGATCTATTGGTTGTCACATGCATTGTAAGGAAAATTTTTAGAATTTTCTGAGTCAGATAACATTCTGATTTTTCTGAATTTTTACATAAATGAGTGAAAGTTTAGAAAGCAATTAGTAGCAATGATAATTAATTAAATACAGAGGATTCTATTTAAAGCAGTTAACGTGAAAGGTAAATTTCACAGATAAAAGTTTCTAATCTGAAAATTCGTGTGATATTTCCAATGATTTATTCTAAAGTTAAAGAGAATAATAATAAAAAAATGTGCTAGGTATAGATTTTCACATCCAACGTAAGAAAACAATGCGTAGTTTCTTAGCATTATTTACAACAGCGTACTCTAGAGTCAGATAATGATCTAAATTTTACGAATTTTTGCATAAATGAATGATAGTTTGGAAACCTATTGGTAGCAATGATAATTAATCAAAACTAGAAGATTCTATTTTAAAGCAATTAACGTCAAAGTATAACATCACACATAACGGTTTATAATGTGGTAGGAATGATAATTAATCAAAACCAGAAGATTCTATTTTAAAGCAGTTAACGTCAAAGCATAACATCACACATAAGCTTATAATGTGGTAGCAATGATAATTAATCAAAACCAGAAGATTCTATTTTAAAGCAGTTAACGTCAAAGCATAACATCACACATAACAGTTTATAATGTGGTAGCAATGATAATTAATCAAAACCAGAAGATTCTATTTTAAAACAGTTAAGGTCAAAGCATAACATCACACATAACAATTTATAATGTGGATGATCGTGTGATAATTCCAATGGTTTATTTCAAAGAGGAAATATAATGTGAAAGATATGTTAGGTATATAATAAATAAAACAAGCCGCATATTCTGGAACACTGGATGATACAGAAGTTTCTGTCGACATGGAAATAATTGAGTTATAAAACTTTGTTATCTTTTTGAGTGACATTTATTGAATTAATTGAAATGTATGTGTACATAACATATATAGAGATGGTATAATTTTTCACATCAATATTCCAGGTTAGAATATTTTAAACTAGTTAATCTTCGACATATTTAATCGCAGAATTCGGCTGTTAAATAAGTAGAAGGTAATATTAATAATAAAAAAAGTAGCAGTTAGCAACTAGGATTATAAATCATAAAAAAGATATCACATTTAGACAAAACAAATTATTTAACAAACTTTTGCCATCTAAATGGGACAATAGAATATATATTTATTAATATTAAACAAAATGAATTAATAGAATATATAATAATTTAAAATCTTACGATACTCATCAGCGTACACGTAAATAAAAACTATATCAAAAATACATTACAAATTATTCCCAACGTTTCGTGCTCTTTCTAACGAGCCATCTTCAGGGGAGAGAGTCCTTGACCTCCTCGGAGAGAAGTATCCAACTGCACTTTCACGGCATCACAACTAAAAACATTACGGTTGGAGGTCAAGGACTCTCTCCCCTGAAGATGGCTCCTTAGAAAGAGCACGAAACGTTGGGAATAATTTGTAATGTATTTTTAATATAGTTTTTATTTACGTGTACGCTGATGAGTATCGTAAGATTTTTAATTATTAAATTTTGACAGTGTAAGTCCATGTTTTTCTTAATAGAATATATATTTATTAATATTAAAACAAAATGAAATATTCTTTTGCACAAGATGCGGACTGAAAATTTTGATATGTTTTTTCCTGATTTTCATTTAAAATTGTTTAACTGCATCTTGAAAACTATTTTAAAGTACAACACTTATTAAAACATTTTTATTTGATATCATCAATAATAATAAAATATAAATTTTAGATTTGAATTCTAATAACTTAATATTTTGCCCATAAGCCCAGAAAGAAATCTGGTGGACGAAAAAATGTTCATCATCAGTTATCTGAATGTCAAGTCTTAAAAAATCAGCTGTTTTAGTGGAAGCAATAACCATCATATCATCATTAGTTATTATTAGCCACTTGTTTTCAATCAATCATATCATCATTAGTTATTATTAGTAGATTAACATTAATTGCGTTAGTAGTTCTCTTTGTAAAACTTGATTATGAAGTATGTAAAAACTTTTATTTTTTTAAATGTCTTATTACCTACCAATCTCTAATCAATAATAACTCACATGAGAATACCAGAAACTTGTTAGATTGTCTAGAAAATTTACAACTGACATATCAGTCATCAGTAACAGTGCCTTCTACTGAAATTCAACTTTTTACAGAAGATCCTTCCTTAGTTTTTAGCGAATTAGATATTTTGCTTCATTTCACATTCAGAAAAAAAAAAAAACACTTTGATATTTTTTTAGACAAAAGCCAAAATATTATAGGAATTTATTGCAAATGCAAAAGAAATGACCTGGAAAACAATATGTAACGACAAAAACGGTCGTCGGTATCAGAACCTTCAAAACTTTGTTTAAGGAGTCAGGTTCCCTTTAGAGCCTCCAAAAATCGACTTTTTTTAAATAGATTATAATTAGATATCATTCTTTAGGAACATTTAAAAAAATCCATACAAAAATTTGCATTTGAAGAGAAGTTATGTCTAAAATACGTTGAGCTTTTGCGACATGATAAAGGGGTGATTTAATCTTTAAAGTCAATTTTCTCAAAACAGCGATATTGATCATTGCGCCCAAGTTTTCTGAAAAATGGTTACCTAGAATTTCACGAAATTTTCGGTGAATGTATTAAACGTATAAGCGCACAAAATGACCAATTATTATGTTTCTCATGTCAGAAGTTTAGAATTCACGTCTACTATTGTGTAAAAAAAATCTCGATATTTCAAGTTTCTTAAAAAAAAAAAAATCTCGGAATCTACAAGTTTTGTTTTTTTATTGCAGGTCATTTTGAAAACACTTTATAAGTGTACTCATTAAAAAAAACCTTGGCTTGTTTCAGACATTCAAATGGAAAAAATCATGCGCGCAATGCATACAAGAATAATTCTTTCGTAAAAATTGTATTATATTTAAAAATAAGTAAAAAAATAGTATATATGTGTACACCTTTTTAACAACTTTAATTCATAAAATAAATCGTTCCTAACATGTGTTCTCAATTTCATAATTAAAAGTCAGTTAAAGAGTGACTGCAATTCTTACAGAGATCACTTTTCCATGTACTTTGTTGCTTCAAAAGGTACCTGACCCCCTAAACAGGACAGTTTAGAATTTTACAACGTAATATTTCAGGAAAACAAATGTAGTCCTCAAACTATGTAGTATCAAACCCTTTTGTGTATTTCGTAATTCAAATAATAATATGACCTCGTATTTCGAATGTACAGGGTATCCGAATCAAAAATCACTGATTTTGATACATTGCTCGAAAGCATGAGGAAAATTTAAAAATAGATAACAGCTCCCAAAAAGTTTTTAATAAAGTATCAGCGCACTTTCAAGTGTGCTACTTTAGTTGTCGTCATAACGTACAGTCGATAGTCCAAACTGCACGACAAATATATTTTTTACTTTTCACTAGAGCTCCAGTTTCAAGGAACGTCTAGGTGCACTGCATGGTGGTTTTAAGATGAAACATCTTTTTGTGCACATTCTTAGCGCTGCGATTTCCGATTTCTTTTTAAGGTGTCTCGAGAGTCTTACTTTTACCTGTCGGTGCAATTTAGCAACATGTCACATTATTTTTTTTTCTCAGTCTCTATAAACACAAATGCATAAAAATGTTTAATATAGGCAAGATATCTCTTCTATTCAAAATATTTTTTTAAATATTCTACGTTGTAATTTTATTTTATTTTTGTTATGTTTAATTTTGATGGAAAATTTAAAATCGTTTCTGAAATTTTATGCTTGCGAGCAATATTTTCCACAAACTAATAGAGCTATTTGCATGAAACTTCGTAAATATCGTCATTTTAAAATAAAGAATAACTTATACTTCAAATTTAGTATTATAATTGCATTGATTATTTAAAATTGGCAATTTTTCAATAAAAGAATGATTTTTTTCAAAATTTTATCATTTAAGTTTAAATTTCAAATAAAATAAGTAAATAAATTGCGTACAAATGAAGTATAAGCTCAAGATACATTAGTTTTACATCACTATCAATAATTCGGAGGGCTTTTGAACCAATATTTTTTCTACAGTCTTGCGCACAATGCATGCAAGTCAATAAACAATTTTTTTTAATCAAAATTAAACATAAAAAAATAAAATAAAATTTCAATATAGATATAAAAACAAATTATTTTAAATAGAAGTGATGCTAGGTTGCCTATATTAAAAAATTTATGTGTTTATGTTTTATAGAGACTGAGCAAAAAAAAAAAAAAAAATTAAATGTGACATGTAGCTATATTGCACCGCCAGTCTTTCTCCTGCAATGTCGCCATGTTTCCCTTTGTATGTTAACAACAACAAAATGTGCGTCATAGCATCAACAGAAAAAAATTGTCGCCAAACATTAAAATTTTCGGATATCATATTCTTTAAATAATTCTTATGTCAGAAATATTTCTTTAATGGGAGTTTTAAAATAGGGATATTTGATTTGGACACTCTGTACTTCTTCAACCTTTTAATTATGTAAAAAAAAAAAAAAAAAAAAAAAAATACTAAGCAAAAAATTAAATGTGACATGTAACTATATTGCACCGCCAGGTAACAGGGAAGGCTCCTGAGACCCCTTAAAATACCACAGAATAATTTAGTCTTTCTCCTGCAGTGTCGCCATGTTTCCCTTTTTATGTTAACACCAACAACATGTGCGTCATAGCATCAACAGAACAAAATTGTCGCCAAACACTAAATTTTTCGGATATCATATACTTTAAATAATTCCTACGTCAAAAATATTTTTTAATGGGAGTTTTTAATTAGCGATATTTGATTTCGACATTCTGTACTTCTTCAACCTTTTAATTATGTAAAAAAAATGCTGGACTTCAAAATTTAAATCTAATAAAATTACATACAACGTTAAAGTTTGGTTAAATTATGTTCCATTGTAAAAATGCATGTTAAAATCAATGTTCCCCCTAAAAACGCTTCTCCATTTTATGAATATTGCATACAATATATAATAAATAAAATAAAATAATTAGAGCTAAAAATGCTTGAAAGTGATAAAAAGTACACTTAAAAGGCATATAAATAATATCTTTTTTCAGATCAACGTACATTTCATTGCTCAAACCAAAACCTGCCTATTCTCAAAATCTTTGTTCATACAAATATTTTCGCGTTTTTTTTTTTTTTTTTTTTTTTTTTTTAACAAGAAATTGGTAAATAAAATCACGAGATACATGTACAATAAAAAACAAGGGCAAACATAAAATAAAATTAAA
The DNA here is from genome assembly GCA_963932465.1 of Maratus speciosus. Lineage (NCBI taxonomy): Eukaryota > Metazoa > Arthropoda > Arachnida > Araneae > Salticidae > Maratus > Maratus speciosus. The sequence continues at coordinate 247,585,892 of OZ010797.1, read as the reverse complement.
TGTGGATATTTATGAACGTGAATTAACTTCTACTATTGTTTTTTATTCTGCAGAGCACCTATTTCCAAATTTTAGGCCACTCAATGGAGGTTAAATTATTGTAAATATTTTGACTGCGTAAAAAGATTTCTTTGATTCCCAGATAATGGATGGTAGATAAAATCTTGATCGATAAATCCAAATCATTCGATGGATAAATCCATCCATTATCAGGAAATCAATAGATATCTTTTTGCGCAGACAGAATATTTGCAATGATTCAGCCTCCACTGAGTTGTCTAAAATTCGGAAAGAGATGCTCTGCAGAATAAGAAACAATAGCAGAAGTTAATTCACGTTAACAAATATCTATTTTTATTTAGTTTTTGTTTTCTATTGTTTTTTATTATACATGTTGTCTCGTGATTTTATTTACCAATTTCTTCTTTTAAAAATTTTTTGCTAAAATATTTGTATCACCAAATATCATGAGAATATCGCCGTTTGTGCAAGGAAACATAAATGGCGATCTGAATAAAAGTATTTATATGCCTATTAAGTGTATTTTTTTTATCACGTTTTAGCATTTTTTAGCGCAGTTTGGACGATTTTAAGTGATTTTCATACATAATTTAAAAAAATAAAATAAATACATATTTTACCAGAACTACTTTTTTTAGTCTTTTATTGGATGTAAATAGAGTGCCAGATAAATTGCTTTACTTCAGAGTCCAGAAACATCAAAAGGCAGTTTTATACTTTCTATTTCTTTCGTCAAATGTAGCAAATGATTTTAAATGATTGTCTGAAAAAATAATAGGGAATGTAATTCAAACGCAAAGGGCATACACTGAAAAACAGAATGAAATATAAAAAAACAAATCTTCAATAATGGAATATTGAAACTTTTTTATCTCATTTTAAAAAGCTTAGTGGAGTTTGTTTAAACCATTAAATTTCTTTGTGGGCGTTATTAATCCAAATTTCATGTAATATTTTTACATTCGTTGGAAACTCTATAATTCTGTATGTATACATTTCGACGTTAATTATGAATTTAAAAAAAACATACCTTGTCTAAAAAATACAATTAATAGTATTCTAAAATGATGAAAGTTTTATTGAAAAATATATAGTTTTAAACAATTAATGAATTACGTTATTCTTATTGATATATATGTATGTAATGCATAGTAAACTCAATATCTCTGATGCAAAATTCCTTCTCTATTACATATAACGCATGCATAACCTAAACTAAAATAAGCATTTATCGTATACAATCATATAAAAGTATTTTTGACTGTTTTAATTCTATGTAAAGTGAAAAAAGAGATGAAAAATTTGTTTTATTTTACAGTTTGAAAACATCAAAAGACACTTTGGGACAAAACATTTCTTAAATATAGCAGGTCTTTTTATATCTTAGACTAAGAAATACTATTATAAATTATCTCAATCGCAAATTTAATGAACTGAAACACAAAATGAAATATTTAAACAAATCTGCAGTATCGCAACATTCAGATATTTTTTCTAATCTCCAGAGAAACATTTAATGTTATTTTCTTTGAGTAATTATATTTGAATTAATAAACTTCGATAATTCAAAATGATGTTTACACGTTTCGGAGATCAAATAACTGAATGTTGTACAATTTCTTAAGTTTTATTAAAATTACAAAAAAGATATATTTTCATATTTCACTTTAAAAATTAAAATTTAAAATAAATATTTAAAAAAATAATTGTCTATATTACACTAACGTACGTGTCACTAAAATTGGCGTTATTTCTTGGTTGATGAATGACAACAACTGTATGTATAAAAACGCAAAATTAATTATTACAAATAATATTATAAGACGAAACGCAATTTTCACCTTGATTCAACATTAAATAAATAATGTGAACATTAAAAAGGTCAACAATCTTACTTGAAAGGCGAATAATTTAATGAAAAAGATGTTACAAGTTTAAAATATACATTTTATTTAAAACTTCTTAGTAATTTCAAGCCTTCCAGGCTCATCATCAGAGAATATCTTAATAACTAAATGTTGTTTATTGATACAAATACGTCAATTTGTTTTGAAAATGAGAGATCCAGTAATTACTAGAGTTGAAAGTAGAAGTAGCAGTAGCAATTTCTTGGATTGGATTTAATTAGAGGAAATATATATTATTTAATTGCAGTTCCATTTATTTTATGATATCACTTTGCTTCTCATACGTCACTTTCCATGGGTAGAAGAAAATATTTAACTTCTATACTTTAATACGTCACTTTGCTCAGATTTTCAGGATTTATTTTCAGGATATTTAACCACAAACTAGGGATATTGTATCTGGACGCCCTATCGTACAATATCACCAGTTTGTGGCTCAATATCCTGAAAATAAATCCTGAAAACCTGAGCAAAGTGACGTATTAAAAATTTAAAGTACAGTTAAATTCAGTACAGTTTAAAGTACAGTTTCTTCTACCCATGGAAAGTGAAATATGAGAAACAAAGTGATATCATAAAATAAATGGAACTGCAATTAATAATAATAATATATATTTCCTCTAATTAATTTCAATCCAAGAAATTGCTACTGCAATTTCTACTTTCAACTCTGGTAATTATTGGCTCTCTCATTTTAAAAACAAAGTGACGTATTTGTATAAATAAACAACATTTAGTTATTAAGATGTTGTCTTATGATGAGCCTGGAAGGCTTGAAATTACAAAGAAGTTTTAATTAAAATGTACATTTTAAACTTGTAACACCTTTTTCATTACATTAGTCGCCTTTTAAGGAAGATTGTGGACCTTTTTACTATTCACATTATTTATTTTATTTTAAATGATTACCATTTCGATTTTTATGGATATGTTCGCATGTAATTAAATTTTAAAATCGATCTTCTGAACGATTTCAGAAGTGCTGTAAAAAACATTAAATGGTATTGATATTTTAAAAAATATATGAAAAAATGTAATAAAAAAAGAAAACAATCGGAAAGCGATACGCTGAATGTTAAGAGATCTCAGGACTCTTAAAGCTTCAAAATTATCGAAATTAATATTTTTATGTTAAACTCCAATCTTTTCTGAACATTTGGATATAAATATTTACTTGAAATTACCATTAGAACAGAAATTATGGCTTTCAGAATTATACCCGCTCAATAGCTGAAGCGGCATTTCCGAAAGTTTGGAGTCATTTTTCTCCAAACGACGTTTTTGGGCATAGCGCGCAGGATATCTCAAAAACTTTTCAAAACAGATGCTTTACATTAGTCTGTATAAACCGAACCTAAAATTGCCATTTTATTGTTCAAAAAATATTTTTTTTAGTGATTATATTGTTGAAATTTTCAAAATATTGTCGTAGCTAAATACAACTTTGCATTAAACATATTAAAATGTTTCAAATAAAAATTTATTTAGATTACAATCTGAAGTATAATTAAGCACAAAAAAAATCAGTCTAGTTGCAAAATTTATTTTGTAATTCTCCGCGTAAGTTGTTATAATAATTTTCTTTTCGACACATATCTAACAGTTTGGAGCCCCTATCAATACTAATTCTGCACCTTGCAATTTTTTAAATGCATAAAATGAAGAAACACACATATATGTTTCATCCCAATTAAAGCTGTGCTTTTAAATTATACGCATTTTAAAATATTAAATGTTGAAAATGGTCTTCTTTTTTTTCATTTTTTCTATAAAAAAAAGTGTCTTGAGGCCACTTAATGAAGTTGCACACCATGAATTGGCGTGAAATTTAAACGTGATTGGCAACAATGTGGTCGTTAGCATTTTAACTGTTAGATATAGTACGTATGGGAAATTTATTTTACAGCATTAAATGGCTGCCAAAAAAACTTTTATTTTACCAAATGTTACTTGCAGAATGAACCGATTAGTCCGCGGCCACATTTAGAAAATAAACTGGAGAATTTAGATTCGAACGAAAATACGTTAGATAATCTTCCGTATGCACAATCAAGATTGACGTCAAAAATACACGTTATATATAAATTACAATAACGTATTTAGCACAGAAATCGATGTTATTTGTTTATTGTCGCAAGCATCAACACTGCATAAACATATGCAGGCTGTAACCGTGCTGATTCCAGCCGATCTGCTGTCGCATGCAAAAAAATTTGATAAATAAAATTTGTAAACGGATAGTTTAAAAACAATTAAATTTTAAACAACATTATCTAAATTTGCATTATCTAGAATATAAACTCAGCAGATTTTAACATAATTTCTCTTATTATTTAGTGATAGTAAATCATATTTTTTCATTTTAAATGTACTTCAAGATATAATTATGAGTATGACAAACAGAGTTAAACCAGGCGTTCAATATCATATACTAATGGAACCTTGATATAAATACTTCTGAACGAAAAGCTTGATTGCCATCATAATCTAAATTTATTCTTAAAATATATTGCAGAATCCTTTTTCAGTAGCATTTTAACTACACTGTGCATTCAGAATTATGTTTTTCTTTCGTAAATATTATTCTGATTAAAATTTTTACAAATATATTTTTAGATAAAGAAGTTTCTTTAGAGTTTTAGAATCTTTATAGATTGAAATAAAGAAAAAAATGTAATTTTATTTCTCTTATCGACCTTTTTAATCAACTCCTTTCATCATTTATTTTTTATCAAAAAAGGTCGTTGAAATTTATGATCTTTGATAGTTTTGATCGAAGCTACTTTATTGCTTTTATTAGTTTTTCATTTTCAAATGTTAAAGCTCATTTGCAATTTACATCCATTCAAATTTTCAGTTAAACATTTTGATAACGAAATGCTCAGAACCACATAGCAGATTCTGTACTAAGTACACTGGTGTCCAAAATTAAGGACTAATCACAAAATGCTAATTTTCAAGTATGTAAATACTCAAAAGGAAATAACATAATTCGAATAATCTCTACAGCACAGCTAGTCAATATAACATCTCATTCATGTCACACATGGTCACAAGTATCACAGTCACTACGGGGAAGCAAAAAAATAGGAAATTCCATACTTCTCATTATGAGTCTCAAATGATCACTATATGTGACTCCACAGAGACGTCACTATGACTGCTGCTTTGGGACGAGTCACCATGTGACTTTACAATGTAGTTACATTGTGACTCTCATGTGACTGTCATCTGTAGACTCAATTTCAAAGTCATCATGAACACTGCATTGTGATAAGTTACCAAATAATGTCACTTTAAAGTCACATGATGACTTTCAGGTGACAGAGAGACTACTGTGAAGCCACCATTGTGCTCTTTTGTAAAAAGTGACTATAATGTGATATTATTTGGTGACTTATCATAATGCAACGTTCATGATGACTTTGAAATTGAGTCTAAAAATGACAGTCACATAGGAGTCACAATTTAACTACATTGTAAAGTCACCTGGTGACTCGTCACAAAGCAGCAGTCACATTCACGTCTCGGTGGAGTCACATATAGTGATCATTTGAGGCTCATAATGAGACGTGTGAAGTTTCCTATTTTTTTGCTTCACCGTAGTGACTGTGTCATTTGTGACCAAGTGTGACATGAATGAGATGCTATATCGGCTAGCTGTGCTGTAGGGGTAGTAATTATTTGAATTATACTATTTCCTTTTGAGTATTCAGTTACTTAAAAATTAGCACTTTGTGACTGGTCCTTAATTTTGGGCACCATTGTATAATAAGTAGATATCAATCAGGGAAATAGTTTCTTAACACGTTGAGTGTCACGTCAGTCACCGGTGACTGATATTGATGGTTCCGTTAAGGACGCATCAGTCATCGGTGACTGATACTTTTACATTGTGTAAACGGAGTCTTATTTCGTGGCCCAAATGGAAAGACCGACAAAATAGACTTGGCATTCAAGGTGTTAAATGAGTATGATTTAAAGACGTATTTTATTCAACGCGGCATAAGGCAAATTTAATTTAGTTGTTGTAACCTGTTTTTTTATGGCGATTATATAAATATTTAAACAAAAAATTATTGTTGAAAGTTTGCAACGTATGTGAGTGGATATTTTTGAAATTTATTTACGTTATCGCACGTTATTTGACAATGTGAGAAAAGAAAATAAATTGTAATTTTTTTAAACATAGGTAAAAACGGGATTTTTTTCTATAACTGTCTATTTCTCTATTATTCTAAAGTCCTAAAATTTATTAAAGGATTGTGCAAATCTTCTAATGTAGTTTAAACAATTCACGAAAAATATTTTAGAAAATAAAATTTTCATGATTCATAATTCTGTACCATTCAGTACAGGTTTACATATCTGATATTTGTAAAGAATTTCGGATAAAGAAAGAAAATTGCAACATTACGTTAGTGTTTAACTATATCGAACATTCAAAAAACTTTACCTTTTAAAACTAGAAAAATTAGACTAATTTTATCATTACAAGTATAAATTCATCCAAATTTAAAAGAAATGAACAGATTAAATCCTTTAAATTTTCACATCTATTTTCCTTCATAACTCAAATAAAAATAATTTTCCTCTATAAGCGATCAAAAATTAAATATGATGAAAAGGATCATGAAAGTTAAAAGATATGTAAAAACATGAAGCTTTTAATAAAACAAATCCCTTCATCCACACATTTTCATAATCGTTTTTGGAAAATTAAAGCTAGACAATATAATTATCAAGTGAATCGATTGAGTTTGCGCACTCAGAAAAAGATATCAAGCAGCAAGTAATTTAATAACTTTGAGTGACAAAGCAGGCATTTGTAATGAATTTTCGATAGTGGAAATGACTATTATTTAGAAAGATGTAAAATGACGTTATACAATCTGACTGGTAAATGTAAAAAAGTTTATCTTTCTAAATTAATTATTAAAGACCATTTTGTAAAAACTACGAATGTACCATTATGCGAAAAGACTATAATTTCTTGTAAATATATCAAAATTTCTTTATCAGTGCATTTTCTTAATATTTTTCTATAATTAAAGCTGGATGAAATAGAGGTGCTGTGAATCAATGTATTATACACAGAGAAAGTTTACTAGATAATCAAGAACGAAAAATCATACGTCCAACATAGATTATGTAGCAATTTCCAACATATTCAGAACGCTTTAACTCTTAAATGCATAGTGATGCATATCTACACCACTTTTTATTTAATTCTTTGCAACCAGTATATTTATATAAAAATATCAATCCTGTAAAAATTACATAATTATGGAATTCAAAATCCATAATTTCAAGTGTCTAACGTTTAACAAGTTCACTCCGGCACTGTGCATCCCACTCGACTGTCTCAGAGATATAAAGTCTCAGTCTTTTTGCACACCACTATTACTTTAGTGAAAATTTTGTTGCTTTAAATCGCCCAATTGTTTCAATTAAATAAGGCAGCGTTTTCTGTATTAAAATACTGGTATCATAAACCCGGAGACTTGTCACCTCTGAGATAGTTGAGTGTGACCAACCGCGCCGGCGTGAACTTGTTAATATAAGAGTAAAAAACATAATTCTAAAGACATAATTCATGCACGTCATTTAAGGGTTACGTTTAACAAAATAAAAAGTTATAAAATAAGGTATTTAGATTCATACTTATTAAAATATTTAAAAAATTCCAATATTTTAGTTTTTACTTGTATTGCAGATTTGCAACATAAGAAAAGGTTGACGTATTCTACGAAAAATGTATCTGTGATTTCTTTCATTATTTTTCCTGTGTTATAAACCTTTCAGAGAATCATATACAGTACATTTCCGTTACAACGAATTCCATTACAATCGAAATTCCATTACAATCGAACAATCGATTGACGAAAAATCCCTTTACTACGAAATTAAATAAATCCCCTCTTTAAATTGCATTAACTCCAATGTATTAAAAATCCGGGTTTAACGAAGTGCATTTTTTTAGGAATTCCTTTACAACGAAAAATCTTCATCAAGCTCTTTTTTTCAATTGCTTAACAGAAATGAAATACACTTCGAACAGAATGTCGAAAATAAAAAAAATAAATAAGAAAATGAATCAAAAATTTTATATTTGGATGAGTCGTCTGAGTTAAATACAATTTGGAAGGATGCCAAAAAATTAACATCAGTCCCTGATCAGATGGATTTGGACGATTTCTTATCTGTGAATGACAATATTCAAACATGTTCTGAAGTGTCTGATGAATACATCATTTTGTCCATTAAAATTACATTAGACATCAACATTCAGCTTTTGGATTTTGGCAGCGGTAACTACTTTGTTTACAAAATGGCGTAATAAATGAGTCAAATTGGAATTCTACGTTCTGCTGGTAATTTTCGTTTTTGTGTTATTTTAATTTGTTTAAACTATTTTTATTTTGCAATTTTAAATCAGATGTCAATACTTGCCTTAGGTTCTTTATCATAAATTCTATTCTTTTCCATACTTCTCGCATTTTTTTAATTACTTTAATGCGAGTTATGGCCTGAACATTCATTTAGATGGTGGATGTGCTGTAAAACAAAATTAAAAAATCGAAATTTATTAATTTCTTTAAAAACGTCATTTTTGATGCCTATTTGTTGAAAAAAACTCATATTTAAAATAATTTATGCATTATTTTTTGCTTGGGTCTCAGGAGGATATTTGTATGTATACTACATAGTAAGCTAAAACTTAGTTCAGTTATACGAATACCACAGACGAAATTTTCCATTCAGCGATTTTCGTAAACAAACGGAAATGTAGAACTTTTGTGCAGCCCTGTATATCGTATTTAAACACAGCCAGTAATATTAAAAAAATAGTTTATTTTACAAACGCGAGATGGGCCATCATTGGTGTTTTTAGACTTTTCTTGTAAATCGAATCGTGTTAATTTATAATTTTTTCAGTTTCTTGATTTTCTTGAGTCTAAAGTATACTTCTATTTTTGCTTTTTAGATTTTGATTATCGCTATGATAAAATTTAATTACATGGTAAAAAATAGATACGTCCTTCATCTGGCCATCACTGGTGGTTATGCCTAGTGGTGCCGGATTGGGTACTTTTTTAATTCAGATTATTTGACTGTCACTACTTTTTTTAAATTGTATAATTCGCTTTATTTTTCAGAATTTTTAATGTATTTTAAATAGACCGAATATTTCTATTTAAAAAAAGCGGTGACAGTAAAGAATATGGGGAGAAAAAAGCCCCCAATCTGGCAAAACTGGTTACGCCGTATATGACATTAAAGATACATCATGAGTTTACTTATAAAAGCGTACATTCTCCAAAATGTATGAAATCCCTTTAACCACTTATCAATCACATGCACTCTCATAAATACTTTATTCAATTTATGGAAATATTCCTGGCAGTGCTGCTACCAGTATATATACGAGAATTGAAGTAATTCCGGTTCTTTATTTTCGTTTCAGGACAGAAAATTTACGTAAGCTGACTTCAGGAGTTTTTTTTTTTAAATACATCTGTTGTTCTTCTGTAGATACACTTGGTTTTGAACCTGGGACCCCGCTTTTCGAATCCAGCCTCTTTACCACTCGGACAGAGAACACTTGTTAAAGGACGAATTTAAAGCGAAGATACGGGTTTTCTTCAAATGGGAGATTAGTAAGATTTGTTAAATTTCTTGTTCAGAAAGCTCTGAAATTTAAACTTAACCCTCTCGCTGCGTAATTGTTTTATCAAAATAGCTTAAAAAATTGTGTATTTAACTCCTTCGCGACGAGCGTTTTGCCACCGGTTTTTCAAAACAAAAATTTTCGTCCGATTCAATCGGGACATTTCTGCAATTAGATAAGGCAAAATTTAGAATAAAAAATAACCGGTGGGAATAATCAAGGAGAGTTAATTAGACGGAAAAATGAATTCCCGATGAAATCTCGGGTTGCACAAATTTTGCTACTTTTACGTTGCCCGAGAAACTCTCGGGTTGCGCAGCCAGAGGGTTAAATGCAGGGACATTTCGTCTTTATGAAATAATGGTTGGTGTTTTAACACTTATAGAAAAATAGAGGATAAAAATTATTACATATTAGACATATTTTTAATAAGACATGATTTGCTTGTTAGATGTAACATACGAATACTATATTTTGAGTTAAATTCGAAAAGAAATGCTTGCTTTTATGTATAAAATCCATTTGTTTAACTTGTTTGAACTACTATATAATTTTTAAATACAGTGGGTGATCGGTTAATGAACTGTTTGGTTTACGAACAGATCGGTTAACGAACACTTTCCAGAGAGATTGTTACGTTCGGATAACGAACACATGTTCGGTTAACTTCACAAAACAAAGCCAAAAAGAAGCAATGATGTGTTCGGATTTGCAGATCTGTATTTAATTGCATATTTTGTCGACTTACAAGGAGAGGGCCAACCTTGTTAATCACAGATTTTGATTATTTTAATATATGTTGTAGGGTAGAGACCCCTTAGTGCCAGGTTCAACGGATCTTATCCAACGCTCCTTAGTTCTTGAGAAACAGGGGGTCTAATAATAGTACACAACTTAAATACTTACTTTGCAACCCCAGTAATAGGTTGGTCATAGCTCAGTTGGTATGGCGTATGCTGGCTGATTCGTGGGCCCGTGTTCAAAGACTGAATGTGCTTCATTCGTTTTTTTCAATTTTTGTTTTAGAAATATACTTGTAAGTATAATTAATAATCTCACTGTCAATTAAAATTTATAATATTGTATATCAATTATAATTTTACCTATTTAATTTTTACTTTTAACTAAATAGTTGCATAAAACATCATAAAACTGTTAATTTTTTAAAAATAACTTTAAAAATGTATTTCATATATTCTTTATCGATGCAATGATATTGAAAAATTGTGTCAATTCGTGATTTTAAAGAAACATCATTTACACATTGCTTTAACAAAAGAAGTCAATGCGATAATACTATTATTCTGTTTTTAAAGTAACAAGCATAATTATATTAAAAATTAGCATCAGAATTAAATTACAACCGATTTTTGCATATTAAATATTTTTAAATTTGTAATACGTATGCTTGCTCTTTCAATTATTTTGCTTTCACCTTTATCTTCTTTCTGCTTTTATTTTTATTTTATTTGAATATTCTTTTATTTTATCATAACTAGATGGCACCACAACAGATTTTGTCACGATTTTGGAATTTTTATCATTCAATAATAGATCCAATTTCTTTTTAAACCTCGTTAAAGTAGGAGAAATAATAGTTAAAAAATAAAAAATGATAAATTTAAATTTGTTAACATTATAATTAATGTACGATATTAAAATTTGTAATTGAAATTATTAAATTATAATTACAAGTATATTTATAAAACAAAAATTGTAAAAAACAAATGTAGCGCGCTCGAGTACCGAACCCGGGCCCGCAGATCAGCCAGCGAACGCTGTACCAACTGAGCTACGACTAACCTATCATTGCGGTTGCAATGTAAGTATTTAAGCTGTGTACTATTATTAGACCCCCCCCCCCCCGGTTTCTCAAGAACTAAGGAGCGTTGGATAAAATCCGTTGAACCTGATACTACCCTACAACCTATATTAAAATAATCAAAATCTGTGATTAACAAGGTTGGCCCTCTCCTTGTTAGAGAACATTTTAACAGTCGTATACGTATGGCCTAATTAATTCATGGACTATCGGTGGTTTGGGCCGTACTTTTTAGGACACCGAAATTAGAATGAACAGATTGAAACATTAATTTTTATATTTTGTATCCCTTTTAAAAAAAAATATTTTTAATTACAAATTAATTATTTTAATTGAAATTTAGTTCACAAATTATTAACAGGCTCCGGGTTCAACTTGAGCTTCATCGGGCCCTGCAGTAAACATGAACTTTTAGCGAACTAAGCAGTTTTTGAAAGGTTAATGCGACAAACTGATAAGATTTAATGCCGTAGTCAATGAATGTAATCCTAAAAGTTTTTACAAAGGGCATAACATTTATTTTTTTTTGTGATACGCCACGACACCTACAAAGCCATCCAAATACGATCTGTCCATATTAAATAAGAACGGATATTAACCCTAATATAAACGGATGATTTATATTATTTTTATACATTATTTAGCATTTAAGAGCGAATTAACTGAATTCTCATACAAATTTGTACAAAATGTATGATTGGTTAACGAACATTTCGGTTCGCGAACACATCCATTTTGGAACGGATTAAGTTCGTTAACCGATCACCCACTGTGCAGTTTTGCCAGATGGGCTACTTTTTTTTTAAATTCAGATTCTTGATTGGTGCCACTTTTTGAAATTGTAAAATGCGCCTTATTTAATGACATATTAATTAAGGCAAAAACAAGGGGGGATCTTACCGTTTCAAATAAGTGGTGGCAATCAAGAAATCTGAATTTTAAAAAAGTAGCCCACTGGCAACACTGCCACTGTATGTTCGTTTAGAATATATTTTACATGAGAATATATTTTAATACTCTAAAAAATAAATTGCGAATAAGTTTAAATGAATGAGAAAATTACTACGTTATTAAATTCGAAAACATTTTTTTTTTTTTTTTTTTAATTAGAAATAATTATTTATTGAATTTTCGGTTTTTCATTTTAAAAATAAATCCGAACTTTGGTATTAATACAGCCAATACGCATGCGTGCAAAGAATAACGGATCTTTCCCCTTTTTCAGACTTAATGGAAGAATTATCAGAAAAAGTATGTTTTCTAGGAGTACGAAAATTATTTACAACAAGAATTTACTTCGTGTAATGCAATATAAATAAAAAACATTGTTTAACCCCTTGAGGGGCAAGCAATTGCGTTTGTATAATGCTGATTTCTCATCGGAAATTTAGAAAAATTTTATCTCAAAATAAGGAAAAGCAATTTTACGACTTTTTTTTTCCACCAAAGTTAGAAAAGTAAAATTTCATAATTTTTTTCAGCTGCAAATCTTCATTAATCGTAGGTGGTATATACTTTATACCACCGCCCCTCAAGGGGTTAAAGTACCAAAAACACCTTGTTTCTTGTTGTAAACTAGAAAGTGTATTTGTGTAGCCATAGAGTACTGTCAACAGTGCAAAATATCATATTTTGCACTAATGACGGTGCGCTATTGTATATTATAAATTGCTGTCTATACAGGCGCTTATAGAAGTATTTTTACAAGGTTATATCGCCATCACAATCTATCCTTTGTCATCGATTTTACTTATGATTACTAACAGTGCTTTACTCCAAATCAATCAGTATTTTTGCAAAAGGATACATGAAGCGATCCTAAATTAATATACAGGGATACGGCAGTACAGAGAATCACCTCATCGAGTTCACGTCTGAAATTTCAGAACTAGTTAAAACTCGATTCGCATATTTAAATTCAACTTGTCTGCAAGTCATTTCTTGGTAGAAAACCCGATTTTAGCGGTTGACCCGCCGGTTTACCATTTTGTTTTCCAGCACCCAAAGGTACGTAAGCATGGAAGACTGGGAGCAGGAAAACACAAGTCGAGTCAACCGCTAAATTCGGGTTTTTAGATGCTTTCCACCAACACATGACTTTGCAGACCGATTGCGCTTAAATATATGAATCAAGTTTTAACTAAGTCTGGAATTTCAGGCGTGAACTCGATGAGGTGATTGTCTGTGCCTCCGCCTTCTGGTCTATAAGGAAGGTAAAAAATTCCAAAAAATTATATAACATGTTGTATCTTGGTGTTTAAAATCTGAATTTTTCCAAAATGTATCAAATATCATTATAATCAAATTTCCTTAAATCTTTTTCAGATAATTAAAGCCAGGTGAAGTGATTATGAAGGAAAATGATTAAATAAGTATACATACAAAGAGATGTCAAGCAGTAAGTAATTTAACAAGTTTGACTGAAATAGCAGACCTGAGTAATGAATTTCCGATAGTGATAATCTTCTCGATTTAGAAGATCGTGAAATTAAAAAAAAAGACTGACTTAAATTAATTTCACGAATATAAAGGTTTATCTTTCAAAAACAAAATTATAAAATGACATTTTTTAATTAAAAAAATTACCTTTGTGTGAATAATAAAGTGAGGAAGTAATTAAATGTTAAAATATTGCATAATTTTGCCCAAATGTTTATAATCAAGTAACGTGCCGTCTAATGTTATTATATTTGACACAAAAACTGCATGAAATATGTCATAACTCTTGACTAAAAGCTTAAATTTTCAAAAAAGATACAAATTTCTTTATACGCATCTTCTTAAATAGATTTTAGATAATTAAATGTTAAATGAAATAATTTTTGTGTCAGTACATTGCGCAAGTTACCCGGAAAGGTACTAGCATTAAGTAATTTAACAACTTTGAATGAAAAGGCAGACACTTGTAATGAATTTCCGATAGTGGTAATAGCCCTGCTGTAAAACATTTTTACATCAACGTCACCAAGATCGATCTTTCTTGCAAATATTAAATTTTATCTTTCGGAACTGAAAAGTGCTGATGATTTGTTTTTAAAAAATTACATTTTTCCCTCCGTATAACATGGAAAAATAAAGTTATAGAGCAATAAAAACTATCAAATTAATCATATCCATTTTTTATGTATTCTACAAAAATCTCTTGCTGATAAAATGAGACATTTCTTTTTATCTTATATCAAATCTCTTTTAGACAAAAGAAGCTAGATGAAATAATCATAAGATAAACTGATCGAATAAATAAGGCAATTATCAGAAACAATTTTAAGTTAAAGCTTCTAATATTTTTTAAACTCTTGAATCATGCGTGAAAAAATATAAAAACACTTAAAATAAGTTAATTGATAAGTATATTAGTGTTACAGCCAAACGAGCTTTTTTAAAATTGTGAAACAAAATTAAAATTTTACTATGAATTTGTAATTGATTCTGTAAAATTCTGTATTAAATTCTGCAATCGGATTGTAATCGATTTCATAGTAAGCGTATAATGGAATAATATGATGCCATAATCTTTAAATATTGCGCTTTATTCACTGCATAACGTTCTTCTTAATCTATTTAAAAGAGTTATATTAATTGTTGGGTTTAATTTATTATTTTTTTTATAGAATCATACACATAATTCAAAATTCCTACCACTTGTTTTAAAAAGTCTCTCTAGAAGGTTTGCAAAATTTTAAAGGAAGTTGCTACTAGGTTAATTTTTCCCGGCCGCTAAAAAACTAATACACTGAAACCTCCATAACGGACACATCCGAATACCGGATACCCCTATTTAACGGACAGTTTTCCAATCCCCACTCCCAAAACCTAAATTTTTGTACATTTAACCTCTGAATAACGGACATTCCGAATAACGGACAGTAATTTGGGCGATAAAGGATGAAAAATTATTTTTTAAAGAGAAAAAAAATTAAAAAAAAGTGAAAGGCCTCTAAATTTATCACGGCAATGTGTCACAAATTTTATGATCACAGATAAATGTATGGTTGGATTGGAGAAAATCCCCCCTACCACGTCCTACTGCAGAAAAATCAGTTGATATATGCGGTCAGGTAATATATTCCTTCCGAATTTTCGACAAAAGCTGACTCTATCAGTGATGACGAAAGAAACTGGAGATGCTTTCCTGCAATATCGAGAATTTCCGAGAATCTGCAAAATACAGTGAGCAGTTACGCACAATTTTTGCAAAAAGGGGTGTTTCAGAAGGATTAAAACTACTGACAGAGTTAAAACATCACATTGAAAAACAAATTACATGTAATTGCAAGCAAAAGCAAACTTTTGCAACAGATTTTTTTCGTAAGAATATAATGAGCAGTGAATAAAGTTATGCACAATTTTATTTCTGTTTTATTGCTTAAAAAAATAATTTTAACTTCTGATTAATCATATAATAGAGGTTTTAGGACATGTGAAAGTCAATTAATGAAACATTAAGCATTTGTTAGCAATTTTTGATCTGAGATTTTCCCAATAGCGTACAGTTTCCGCGCCCCCGAGGTGTCCGTTACGTAGAGGTTTTACTGTGTAACTCTTTGTATGGAGCACTAGTTTTTAAATGTATTTTTTAAATGTGCAAATATTAAAAAAACAATTTTACGGGCTATACCGAGAGGAAAAGGTAGCTTCTTTATTTCTTAATTTTAAGATTTTAGGTAATTTTACTTAAAACCACGAAGCTAAAATACGATAAACCAGAGTAAAGAAGAGTCTTTTCCAGTTTTTATTAATATTGAATTTGAATGAGAATTTCGGGAAATTAGTCAGCTACAGCCAAGTTGACTGCATTTATTGAGATTCATTTTTGTTCACCAAGAGTGCGTCAAGCTTGGTAAGAATTTAACGCTAGCAAATATGAATAGTTTCATGCATATGAGATTTACAACAATGAAAGATATTATGGGAGAAACCCCGTTCGCTGAAACTCACAAAGTAATGCCTTATTTTTACCCGACTGCCAAGAAGGGTTATGTGTTTCACGCGTATCTGGGTAAGTGGATTTCTTAATACCCTCGAAATATACGAACGGCTGGATGGATTTTAATGAATGAGGTCTCTATTGATTAATCTTAACCGTCCGATGGTTATAGGCTAGGTTTTGTTTTTATAAAGTCAAAATAGCGGCCGTAAAATAAAAAATGGCGGTGGAGACGAAATTTTTTTTATGCACCCTGTTGAGTGGCATATCATTGGATATATCTCTCAAAATGAAGACGATGCGTCATTGACTATTTCATAGTCAGAAGCTCCGTTTATATATTACACAACCTGAAAGTTGTGTAGGTAGGATCTCTAGCTCTACTTTAACTCTAACCTTCATAGACATCCATAGGCCTCATCAAAACTGTGTTTATAGATAGGAACTAACAATTAAACACAACTTAAAAGCCATCAATACAAGTAAATTAAAAAAAAATAGGTAAGTAATATAAAAAATATTTTCATATTGATGAGAAATAATTAATTTGTTCGCTTTTTACGCAGTCGGTTTTTTTGATTTTTTAAATTTAATTAGTTTATTTAAACCTGTTATTGTGTTTCAAAATGTCAGCCACTCTAGAATTTTAAGAAAAAGAAGATTGCGTTCTGTTGTCATATTGCACTGTTATTGTGATGATTTATATACGAAATACCCATTACTATTTTTTTAATGTTTTGCCAGAAAGTTCGTCTTTTTTATTTGTATAGATTATGGAAGAGCGCTTATGCATTTATGTAATAGATGGGTCTCGCAAAAACTAGAAGGAAAGATAAGAAGGAATTTTGGGAGCCATTGCTATGGTGAGCTAATATTCAGCAATAATAAATTCCATACTGATTAATGGTGAATTCAATTTGTATGGTGCACCTTTTGTTTTCCGTATAATTTTCAGAAATATTACTTTACTGAAAACCGACAAACATTTTTATTGTGTCATTCTGCCAAGTTTATTTTTCGTTTCCTTGATGATTAGATATTTATTTACTTCCTCTACATTGAATTGCTCCCTGCTTGAAAAACATTTTTTTTGCAGGAAAGTTCAGTATGTCTGGTAAAAGGTTAATATCTTTCAATGATAAATTCTAAAATTTTGAGATTTCCGTTAGCACTGGTACGCGGACGTCATTTTGAGTGTCTTTGGACTTCAAACGGACACATACATTACAGCTATTGCTCTTGTGAATCAGCTTAAAATCCTGCTTCTGAAACACTGCAAATGATAAGTACGAGGGCATATTTTTCTTTGAAAATTTTACTATCCTCTCAATAATTACTCTCATTTTCTGAAAGTGCACGATCGCTGATAGATTAACCCTTTGTACTCCACGGTATTTTGAGTATGGGCTACCAGCAACTTCGCGTCCTTACACAAATATTTTATTCAGTCGGCATCACTTTTTTAAAAGAAGTTTCCTTCAAGTATACAATTTTTAAAATGCTCTGATTAAATGAGGCAAATTTTATTTTTCTTTGTTACTGGTGCCCAAAACAAATTTTGTAAGGAAAGACGATGTCGTCCCAGTTCAAATTATTAACATGATTACTCACAGACAGTGTTGCCTTATCTCGCGGTTTTTTTAATTCACAAATCCTGAATTTTATTAAAACTTTTCGGGTATGAATTGGTAATAATAGATACGTTACTGACTTTACAGTCTCCCGCTTTCAAGATTATTTCTATGCAAGACTGTGATCACTGTCCCCTATCTGAAAATTATTTTCATTCTTGTAATTGACATCCATATTAGCATTTTGACTACAAAAAAAAAAATACAATCAATCACGCATCAGATACTGTTATTAAATCATTAATGACTGTATAATTTTATCAACTTCAACGTTTGGCCCGAGATAAGACGGGGATAAAAGCACTGTTCCCCTATAACTGCTGCCAGTAAAGTGGTTTTAATGGCTATTTAAGATTGGAAACATTGTTTATATTTTAATAGTAATATTAATTATATATGAAGCAAGCTTATATTATTTTTACTTAAAGTAAGTGTAGCAGGACCTTCAAAACCTGCTGGAAATTTTACTTTTGAAATGGGTTTATCAATAGTTTGTATTTCCAACTTTTGATGAGAATAAGGATTGTCGATCAGCTTGAGCATTTAAAATTGTTTTTCTCAAATTTTAGAAACATTATATATGTTTTATAGTTTATTAAATATTGTTTAAAATGTATTGTTAATGTTTTAGATCCTTTATAAACACACCTACTTTATGAAACTTTAATAAAATTTGAATCCATGAATTTATTGAAGAATATTTATACATGTAGGAGGAGTCCTACAGGTTGAGACGGATTTTTAGACGGATAATTTGAATTGAAAAAAAAATGTATTTACGTACATTATCAAAGTAATTTTTTTTACAAAATTTTTAGCGCCATTTGACAGTTTGTAATTAAATTTAAGTGGGACAGGTAATATAACATTGCCTTTCAAAGGATTGCCAGCTAGATAAAATCGACTAAAGAAACTTACACTTTGGATAGATAAAAATTCTTATTTGGAGAATCTTGTTTTTCAAATTTACTAACACACGTGAATAAAACAGAAAAAAACCCACTTTGAAATATCATTAGAACTCATTTCGTTATATACTACAGACAGAAAATGTTGATGCTTTGTATGTTTCATCAACACATTCAGCAATGGGTTACATGACAGTGTTATGAAAAGATATCTGGGCATGTATTCGACGAATGTAGAATGCTCTAGTACTGGAAAAGTGCAGATGTCGCACTTTTCATGGGGACGGATATGCAGCTCTCATTAAAAGGAGAATTCCCGAACACTGGAAAAGTGCTTCTTTTGGTATGGGGCAGATTTCCAGTTTTCGACGAAAGTAAAATTCTCTAGCACTGGAAAACTGCCCCCATCTGCTGTGACGTCAAAATGACGTATGGGGCACTTTTCATGGAGGCAGTTATCAGGTGCCTTCCATCTATCAACAGTTGTATTTTAGATCATTTTAGAAGGCCAAGAACCGATAAATCGAGGAATTTACGTTTGCAGGTGCGATGTGTGTTTCAGGTGAGAAAAGATCTCATAATATTATAGGCACCCATGTCTTAAGAGAACATCAGCACATTAAGGGGTCTCAGGACTCTTAAAATTGGAAAAAATAAAAAAATGGACCATTTTCAACATTTAATATCTTAAAATGTATTTGATATTAAGATATCATTTTAAATGGGAATGAAAGATACAAGTATGTTCTTTCATTTCAAATATTTGAAAAATTTCAAGATGCAGAATTAGCATTCACAGTGGGCTCAAAATTGTCAGACATTTTACGAGCAGAAAATCGGCATAACAGCTTATGCGCACGATTACAAAATAAATTTTGCAACAAGAATGAAATTTTGGTGCCTACTTATACCTCAGATAATAATAATGACACTGAACCTAAATAAATTTGTATTTAAAGCAGTTTTATATTTTTAATACAAAGTTGTATTTAGCTAATGCAAAATTTAGAAAATTTCAACAATATAAACCCATAAAAAATATATTCTTTTTACAATAAAAAGGAAATTTTAGGTTCAGTTTATATAGACTAACATGAAACATATGTTCTTAAAATTTCATGAAAAAATATTTAGAAGTTTTTGAGATATCTTGCGTATTATGCCCAAAAACGTCACTTGTAGAAAAATGACTTCAAAGTTTTGGAAATACCACTTCAGCTATTGAGTGAGTATAATTCTAAATGCCATAACTTCTGTTCTAATGGGAATTTCAAGATAACAATTATATCAAAATGTTCAGAAAACATAGAAGTTTAACATCTAAAAAAATTAAAATTTCGAAAATTTTTAAGCTTTAAGACTCCTGAGACCCCTTAAATTAGAATATAATGCATATTCGTCATAACAGAATAAAAGTAATTTTAGTGCTACACAGCTTTATACTATTTCACTGTGAACCAATGTTTCATGTCAAACGTTTTAACAATTTTGTCGAAGAAAATGGTTGCACACATTTTTCTTCGAATTTGTTCTATTTAAATCTATGGTGTTAAGGTGGCAAATAGTACAGAATATGTATAAGATTCTAACTCAACTATTACATATATTTAGTCTGCAGACATATGATCTGTACAGTAAATTCTCACTCACTATGCCCTAGAATATACTTTTATTTCGTCTCTTCCAAAGCAGCAAACATAAGTGCTTTAAGCGTGGACAGCGAGCATTGCAAACAAAGAATCACTCAATAGCCTAATATAAAATCGATCTCATGTCATTTCAACAGAATAAAGCGAATTACTAGCATAGAGTAACTGACTTGGCTTTTTGCTCGACGCTAATGTCCTCGCCTACTGGTCATGAGATTCATGGTTCAAATCTTATCAACATCAAATCAGACACCAAATTTGTGACCCGAACGTCATTCCAAAAGTCGTATAAACACAAACATCTTTATAAACTCGTGTGTCTCACTGTGTATGAATCTCACTTTTATACATATTTTATATATAATTGGTTATTTAAAACAGAGATTATGCTAATTATATCTTAAACCGCTAATTATAGAAACAAACAAAGAGCAAATAGCTAATAACGAACAGTTATACAAATAGCTAATAACAAAAGTGTACAAATCAAGTTGCAGCATTTAGACACCGTTTTCTGTATATTGTATGTAGAAAAATCTGCCCTGCACAATACGATAAACGCATAAAAAATCGCATTTATTACTAAAACGTATAGAGTTTTGATTATTTCAATTTTTTTAATTTTCAGTGTGGTCCAGAACTATAAACTCTTTTTCCTATTTCATTTTTGTGTGTATCTCATGCACATAAATGTGTTTCGAAAAGAAACTGTTTAAGATATATTAGACAAATCCCTGTTTTAAATCATTTTTACGTAATTATTCTTAAGTTGATGTATAATGTAATTATTTTTCAGGTATAACTTAATGGATATTCATGAATTTCCTAAGTATAATTATATGACTCTATCAAAAATGAAAATTCTTTCTTTCTACAACTGTCAAATATAGCATTGATGACATATAAGCATAATTCCAGAATTCATTTTGGAAAATCATTGCTTTTATACTTAAATTAACACTATAAAAAGGCCATTTAAATACAGTAAAAAATTCTTTCGAAACCTTTAAAACTACAAATCCTTTGTAAAATCGAAATGTAACACAGAATATATATTCGAGAAATTTTAATTTATTCATTCACTGTCAGTTGGTTTAGAAAATCTCCTATTTCGATTTATGATATATTCATCGAGGCAGAATAAATTTAATATTGCTTTTATCCATTACGAACATGTGACAGATGTGGATGACACTTTACGCAACGGAGAGTTCTTTTCGAGATCTGTGCGTCTTGACAGAATTGCTTATTATAATAAAATGTTTTGTAAGTTCTTTATTATAAGAATGTGACCAACGTTTGATTTATTTAACATCATGTGATAACCAGAACATTAAATTTTTAAATAGAATATTTTATATTTTGCAATTTTGCTTTGAAGTCATTTTTCTCTAAACGACGTTTTTAAGCATAACGCTCGGGATATCACAAAAACCTTCTGCAGCTTTTTTCATGAAATTTTCAAAACATATTTTTACGGTTAGTCTGTATAAGTTGAACCTAAAATTTTATTTTTATTGTTCCAAAAAATATTTTTTTATGTGATTATACTGTTAAAATTTTCAAAATTTTGTAATAACTAAATACAAATTTGTATTAAAAATATAAAAATGATTTAAATACAAATTTATTTAGGTTCAGAGTAATTATTAGTATCTGGAGTATACTTGGGCAAAAAAAATTCATTCTAGTTGCAAAATTTATTTTGTAATCTTGCGTGTAAGATTTTATATAATTTTCAGCTCGAAAAATGTCTGACAATTTGGAGCCGCCTATAAATACCAATTTTGAATCTTGCAATTTTTTTAAATACATGAAATGAAATAACATACTTATATCTTTAAAATACCAATTAAAATTGTGTTTTTAAATCATATACATTTTAACTTATTAAATGTCGAAAATTATATAGCTGCCAACCTTCGACTAATCTTCCGTAATATCTGGATTAATTTGGTCCAGGTCAAACGCCTTTCAAACCAGAGAATTTATTTTATGCATGTTTATTTATGAAATTCGAGATTTCTACGTGAAACATATTTAATTTCATTTCTAAAAAAAAATTCTGTTTCGAAACGCATTAAATGAGGTTCAAATTAATGCACGTATTACGGAAGGTTAGTTTGAGGGTGGCACCTGTGAAATTACCGTTTTTTCCTTTTTTTACAATTTTAAGAGTACTAGGACTCCTTAAGGAGTAAAGCAGAGCATTCGCAAAGGATGCATGTCACTTTCGGGTGACGCATGGTGTTTAGCCCAGAAGTATGTCCTAGAACACGAAGCAGGACGTTTCGGTAAAACCATTTGTCTCACTGTAGAATATTCTAAAGGATCTAAAAATTAATAAATCGAGGCTTTGGAGTTAGCAGCTGCTCAATTGTGATAGGGAGAAACTCCCACTGATAGGCACCCATGTCTGAAAGACATTAAAGCTTATATAGAAGCTTATAATGCATATTGTTCATTATAGAATGATTATAATTGCAATATTACACAGGTTTACGTTTAAAACTGTGCACGAATTCGATTTATTGTAAAACACTGTTACACACACTTTTCCTGTGAAGTCAGAGGTTTTCAGTGGAGAAATAATACAGTATATGTATAAGATTCAAACTTATATATCCCATACAATTTGATTGAAGATTTATAATCTGTAACTGTAACGTTCTCTGACCAGCTGTGTCCGAAAATGTACATTACTTTATACATATCTTTATACATGACCAAACATCCTCACTTAACCCATAACCGCCAAAAGTATAAGATAGGAATCTTCAACATTTTTTCGGAAAAATATTTGCCACCATAAATTTTGAAAAATAATCTTCACATTATTTACTGGTTCAAGTTTCTGTCATTAATCAAGATAATTTTTTATTTCAAAAATAG
The DNA here is from genome assembly GCA_963932465.1 of Maratus speciosus. NCBI lineage: Eukaryota > Metazoa > Arthropoda > Arachnida > Araneae > Salticidae > Maratus > Maratus speciosus. The sequence continues at coordinate 247,562,463 of OZ010797.1, read as the reverse complement.
TGGTAGCTTGATAGAAAATTTAAACATGCACATTTATTTTTACTGTTGCGTCAGCACAAAACAAGCGGGTAATGGGTTAAAACTTTGTCGCTAAACATACCATCACTAAACATTCTGACATCAAGCGGTACAAAGAAACACTGCTTTATAAATCCTACTCTATGACAGAGTGTACGACTTTCCCTTATTTATATTGTTTGTATAACAAGTTTTTCAAAACTGAGATAATGGACATTGTATCTTAAACTACTAATTATATAAACAAACTTCCAGCTATGTCAATTACCAAGTATATATTTTAAATATGGCGTTTTTTGTACTAGAGGCTGTATAAAATTTAAAATACTAAATTTAGTTTTATATGCGAACATCGTTTTCTATTTATGAATTTTCATTATTTTCCGTCACAACAAACAAATCTTTCAATTTAATAATTTGTATATTTTAATACATACTCGATCATCAACGGTTTAAGAAATAATCACCATAAGGTCTATTTCAAATCAACCGTTATAACATAATTAACTTTATATATTATTGTATATACATAACTTTTATAAATATAATTTTATATTAAAAAGTAGAAATCCAGCGTTTAAGAATGAACAAATAATACGTGAAAAGCAGCAAACATATGTTTCGAATGTACTAGCGAGATTCTTCTACAGTGCAAGATAGAGCAAGACACAGCGTGCCAGAAAAAGCAAAGCTGAGCAAAATGAGAGACAGAGACGGCTTATATACCCTACGGATAGAGAATGCGCCAAAAACAACCAATGACACAGAAGCAGATGAAACGACTGAGTGGACAAGTTGCGACATCTACCGAAGAACGTGAGAAAAAGAAGCCAAAAAGAGGAAATTAAATTATTGCCCTCCAAATACTTGGAAAATCAGGAGTACTAGATAAGTCATTGACTAAAGAGTGGGAATTTTTAATGATGTGGGAAAAATCAAGGTCAAGGTTAGAAGAACATTTCTGTATAATGATGGCTGAGGAAAAATTGAACCTATGTTGAAAAGACCAACAATGTTGAGCAATAGAAGAACGTTTAAGCTCCTGATTTTTAACATAAACTTCATGTTCTTTTAAACGAAATCTAAGAGCACGTTTAGTCTGCCCAATATAAGATAGACCACACTTGCCAGTGATTTGGTAAATACCCCAATTATCTAGGCGATCAATGGGGTGTTTAAGATTTGAAAAAGAGATTTTATTAACAGGAGAAAAATTTCATTAAAATTAGACCTTCTTAAGATTTTAGCAACTTGCTGACTGATTTTAGAAAAAAATGCCAGCACAACTAAAGTATACGAGTTGGAAAAGCATTCTAATTCCAACTCGAATACTTTAGTTGTGTTGCCAATTTTTTTCTAAAATCAGTCAGCAAGTTGATAAAATCTTAAGAAGGTTTGATTTTAATGTTATTTTTTCTGCTGTTAATAAAATCTCTTTTTCAAATCTTAAACACCCCATTGATTACCAAATCTCTTGCCAGTGTGCTAATTTTCCGTTCATTTTGGTCAAGATTACAAACTTTGTCAAATATGGTGAATGTCGACAGATACCTTAAAATGGTCTGAAAAAATTATATTATTTTTACGAAAGTCGATAGATATCTCTGTGCTTGGGAAGAGTAATGTCATTTTTACAACACTGAAAAAACACCGTACACAGGGCTCCCAAATGGTCCGCCAACTGAATACCAATATTTTTTTTGAAAAATTTTCTTTTTAGATTTTTCTTACAAACCACCCCGGAATCACCTTTGAAAGTTAATTCTAGCGATAACCTACCATAAAATTTTCTGTTAAAATTTATCGGTATTCAGTTGGTGGACGCTTTGGGAGCCCTGCGTACACATACAAAAATCAAATATTAAAAATAGGGCATTACGAAATCAAGTTTTCTAAAAATCACAAACTTATTAAATTTTATTATTTATAATACTATTTCTGTATCGTAATGTTATAAATAATGTAAAAAACGCGTTTGAATGCTTTCTTTTAAAATTTAATTTTAAGTTTTATCGGTGAAAATCGGCATTTATTTTCAGTTTTACGTACTACTTTCAGCGACATTCAAAATATTGACCAATACTTTGTGGGACATTGGCTGATTTTTCCGTTATCTAAGTCAAATTTAATACAGTCTTGATTTAGTACAGTCTTGATAGTTAGTTAGATACAGTCTTGACTTAAAATTCTAGTAAATTATTATTTGTTAAACTTGAAACATAAATCTTTAATTATTTATGCTTCAGATTAAAATATTTGTATAAATATTACAATATTATTAAAGTAAATAAAGTATATAAGATGCATGGTTTTATAAATTTAACAGCAAATTAATGAACGATTATAAAATTAACCAAGAAATTATAAATAAACAAATTGATTAACATAAACGAGCTTAATACATCACCATTTTTTTAAATTGTTGTTCAAGTTGATTTACGTTCATTTTGTTGTTCAATTGCTTCATTGTTGTCACATTATTGGGCAGCCTGTAATTATTATTGATATATTTATGATATATAACTGCCCATTTAAACTGATGGCATGGCTCACAGGCTATTCACACTAAATGTATATTATACTCTTATTTAAAGAATAATGCCCCTCGAAAAATAAATTAAGGGAGATTGCCCTCCCCCCCATTTCCTCTCTTTATACTTAACCAATGGCCCTCCAAATGTCATCAGGGAAGCGCCTTATCGATATAAACCGGTATACTAAATTTGAAGCAAATCGGGTAGAAAAACCCATTTATCTAAAGTAAGGGGGGTATTAGCCCCCCGTTACCCCTTTTATATTTAAACAATGAACTTCCAAATCTAAATAGGGAAGCGCCTTATCAGAATAAATCAATAATATATCAATAATATGTATCACATTATTGGCAGCATTTTCTTAATCCTTTCAGGATCATGTAGATGTGCTTCTGTAATGTTGAACTCTCACAACAATTATTGTAAAAAAATATTTCAAGATAAGAAAAGCAACTTACAACGTTTTCCCACCACCAAGTAATAAAACTAAAATTTAATTAAAAATTTCTGGTGTGAATCTGGTTTAAAATTACGTGGAATATAATGTATGCCACCACCCCTCAAGGGGTTAAACCTATCAAGGGAAAAATACTTATGTTGCTAAAAGGTTCAAACGACTGAATTACACCAGGATTTCTGAACAAATTTATTCGAAAATAAGTAAAATCATTTTTTCACGTACATTGTAAAAGCAAAATTTTATTCCAAACTACTGGTGCGATTGTGGTGTTCGGATTAGAACTAAGTGGCATACCTATAACATGGGACCGCACTTCATGGAGTGAAACTCGAATTGCGTCAAATCTATTTTAAAAACTCCATGGCTTTTATAAAAATGAGTTGAAGAATTGACTAATATCATAATAATTCTGTATTGAAAGTATGACAAGACGAAGAAAGATAAAGAATATATATTTGTTAGTTTTCCTATTAACAGAGTCCGAAAGTCAAATCAATAATTTAATGAATTTCATTTTTTTAGAATAAGAACATTTGCATCCACAATACGTAAAAATGCATACGTAAACATATATTTAAATTTTCAAGAGTACATATTTGTGAACCATGTACTAATAGGACACATGCGCTGAATACATCATCTGTAATGATAATTAAAAGCTCTCGTATCATACTACTAATAATATTAAAGGGAGTGGTTATCTATTGGGGTAAGACAGGAAGTACATTTGAAATAAAATATACATAGATGAAATGATATTACCCATGATTAGCATATGTATCATGTCTCTTGTGTGGTGTATTTTCAACTATGGCGATCAGTCAGGATGGGCATTTATTGTATTCGTTTTTGAAGTCTTTTCCACCAAAGTTAATATTCAGCAGAAAAAAAGTGTTATAAATTTCAACAGAAAAGGCACAGTCACTCTGCACGATAATGCTCGCCCTCACAGATCGAAGATAAAGTAAAAAAACAATTAAGAATTTTGTATATTTATCTAAAATTTTATCAAATTTCCCTTACCTCTTTATGTATTGAATTATGAACTGATAAAAATTTGATCTTATAAAGCATTTTTTGTGAATTTTTGAAACTACATTAGAATATTTACATAATCATTTAATAAATTTTAGAAGGATTGAAGGAATTAGATGGATTAAATAAATTTGAATTTGTAGGGATTTTGTGCAATATTTATAACCCTACTCAAATCATTTATTTTAAATATTTTTGTTAGTATTTTGTAGAATTAGGAAATGTACATATATAATGTTCTAACAATAGAAATATATAAATATTTCCGAATTGAACCCCACCCCATCCCCAAACGCCTAGAAAGCTTAAAGGATGCAAAGGCAAAAGAAATCACCCTTTTAAAAATATTTATGTTATGTGTAATCAATAATGCTTTTGAAACAATATAGAATAATGCATCTATAACTCATTCTAAACTTTATTACTACTAATCAATGTATTAAATTAATTTTATAACAAGGTATTTTAATGGTACTTTTAAGTACCGTCAAGAGATAAAGGGTTATACCATAGGCGTTGTATCATACAAATATTCCTTTTTAAATTATTTAAACACATGTTAAAAAGACCTTTATAATGATTATGATAGAGTATTTATCAGCTCAGAGTCTAGAAGTTTTGAACTGAAGTAGTTTGATAAAGGTATATTCATAGACGGGAGAATGTTATTGAAAACAGTCATGATGAAAGAGAGATTTTTTCTGTGTAATGTTCATGTTAAATATTTAATTGCAATTATGCAATTATTTTTGCTATTAAAACTGAAACGCTGTTCTCCACTTCTAATAACTTATTAAACTAATGATAAATAATATTTATTAAAAATATTTTCTAACGGAAACCATAGGCATCATAAATGCGTTTCTTATTCAACTTAAAGCATATTAAATAATCTAATCATTTTTGCCTATTTCTTTGCCTATTTTAGATATTTCTTTTTATAATTATCCTTTCAAAACTGCTAGTTACACAAAATGCGCTTTTATAAACACTATACTGCTAAATTATCCCAAAATATGAACATTGATGCTCCTCGTTACCAGATTCAGCCTGCGATATTAAATACAAGGCGCTTATTGATGAATCATTAATAATTTTATTAATAGTATAGATTCTATCTTTGTGACATACATATTTCTAAAAGGTAATCTCTAGGACTTACTTTCTGGCGAGTACGGGTACTCTTCATTTTTATTTGGAAAGATAAAAATGATTTTTCACAGAATGGAAGTCTTTGGCCACCAAAAGATACGAAGTAATATATTAGTTTTTAGATCAGATAATAATAAATCTTATTTTATTCCGGCCGACATAGGTGAGGGAATTATGAATTCGAGTATATTGCGTCAGTTAATTGCCATTTACTTGGAATAGATTTGATTTGGAATATCGAGTTTTTTCGAAATATTTACTGTACTTATGAGGAATAAAAGTATATTACAATCATAACAAAACAAAAGGATATAACGACAAAATACACAGTTTAAACTTTAAAAACCTCACATCTTTACTTAAAACGTACGTGTCGTACATAAACGTATTTTTATGTAAAATGCTGAGCTTTTAAAAGTTTATACTGTGTATTTTATGATTGGTTCAAGGTGGAATATTGCATTTCGCCCTATGATTTTATTTTGAAAAGTATATATTTTACGTATTAACCCTTTATGTACTGAATTATGAATTCATGAAAATTTTATCTTCTAAAACATTTTTCGTGAATCGTTTAAACTACATTAAAAGATTTACATAATCATTTAACAAATTGTAGAAGGATTTTAGAAGGATTGAATTATTTAGAAGGATTAATTAAATTTGAATTTATAGGGATTTTGTGTAACATTTATCACCCCACTGAAATCTTTTATTTTAAATATTTTTCTTAGTATTTTGTAGAATTAGGAAATATACAAATATAATGTTCTTACAATAGAAATATAGAAATATTTCCGAAAGGAAAAATCCTCCCCCCCCCCCCCCCACCACCACTCCCAACGCTAAGAAAGCTGAAAAGATGAAAAGGCAAAAGAAATCACCCTTTTAAAAATATTTTCTGTTTTGTGTGACCAATAATGCTTTTGGAAGAAGATAAAGTAATGTATCTATAACTCATTCTAAACTGTATTACAACTAATCACTGTATTAAATGAATTTTACAACAAGTTATTTTAATGGTACTTATAAGTACCGTCAGTAGATAAAGGGTTAATCTGACTTCTTTTACAATATGAAAAATAATTGTTTGGTGTTTAAATTATGAAGCCATTTATAAGATAAATGACTCAATACTAAATACTTAATATTATTATTAGGAAATTTAACTTTTATTGGAGTGACAGGGTTCGTACGGGTCCTTGAATTTTTAAACTAAGAAATTATTCGGTACCAGTATTTTCTTATAGAAAATCTCTTCTTAAATAAGGCGAGATTTCACGCGTTTAAACTACATTTATTTTAATGTAAAAAAATACTGCTATTTGGCCTTGAAAATAAGTGTACCCGTACGAACCCTGGGGTGAGACACCATGTATTTTTATTGCATTAAGAATGGGTTAACACTGGCATTTCTCACGGAAAAACTAATTTTTTCCGTGTGCTCTAAATTTGGTTTGCCTCTAAGTCTGAATCCATCGGTATTTTAGTTCCATATTTGTTCAAAAAACCGTATGTCTTATGCTAATATTAACCCTTCACATTTTACATAGGATTTAACAGAACTGTTTTCATTTTTTTATTTTAGTTCAGCCTCTTCATTTAAAATTGAGACTCGAAACAGACAAAAATAAGCAAAGATGCTTTTTTACTATTTCGATGATATTTTATACGAACCTGCAGAGTGTATTGGGCAATGTAACAACAGAGCTGCCAACTTGGATTCTTTTTGTTACCACTAAGTTATAAAAGAAATTTTTGCTTAACTAAATTGCAAAACTCTACGATTAAATGAAGCATGAGTTTCCATTCAAAATTAATTATTATAAAGCACTGCAAAAGTTGACAACAATAGAGCACAAACTTTTTGCCAGTTAACATACCCAGGAAAAACAGTCCTCAAGGTATAATAATTGTTGTATAAAGTATAATAGTTATTTTTTAGTTCGGCAAGCAGTGTCAAATTATTTCAATTAATTTTAGGGTACCTGATTTTGGTATATACGATATATTACATGACACAAATTATGAAATTATCAAATAGCCAAAGTTTTAGCGTCGTGCTGATTCCATAGCGTCTTCGGTAATCGGGGTTTTATGCATTTAATAGAGCTGCACAGAACGCCATGTTCGTTTGAAAACAATAGTCTTTTCTTTGTCTGTAGATTGGCAGTTTCCTTATCTATGCAATGTAAACACGATATATAACAAAATTATTGAACCCAAAATTGTTTGCAGAAATCTGAAGCTCTCTTCTTAACAATATTGTAACTATTATATTAAAGAAAAATCTTAAAGATAATGCCTCACTTACTTTTAATATGCCCGAGTAATCAAAAACGTATACAACGTTTAAGCGTCGCGAGTTCAAAAGGAAAGAAGAAGTAAAAAAAAATATTAAAAACGGTCTGGTTATAAAAAAAATGGAAATTATTAATTAGATAAGAAGAACTTCATTAGTTTCTTAAGACGCCAATAAATGCGCATGAAAATGCCCCTAACAATTTTCTTACGATTAACTTTCTTTATTTCGTTGTTATTTTACTCGAAACTGCAGAGTGTACTGGGTAATGGAACAACAGAACTGCATATTTTTATTCTTTTTGTTACCACTAAGTTAAAAAAGAAATTATTCTTTACTAAATTGCAAAATTTTTCAATTAAATAAAGCATGAATTTCCATTTAAAATTAATGATTACAGGAAAACTGTAAAAGTTGGCAACTATGGAGCATTAATTTTTTAAACAGAGTACATAGGATTAAAGTAATGCACTCTATGACGTACACAGTGTACGTCATGGTTGTCTGTTCATTATCGATAATGACGTACGCAGCGTGCGGACATCATGCAATAGGCGTGAAAATCTTTCCCTGATGCGTGTTGTCATTTTCCTATAAAAACATAAAGGAAAACTAGTCGGTACGTGTAGGGAGACGTGTAAGGATACTCTACTTATATGTTCTGGCTGTGTAGATTTTCCATGGCTTTATAATTAAAGCTATTTTGATACCTATACCCGACATCAGATTATGCAACTATATTTCCATAATAATTTTTGTCTTGTATGCATTTGACGTTGTATTCGTATTTGCTTTATGACATAATTTTGTATTAGCATTAGTTATGTTAATTTGCAAACATTAATTGCAATAGTTTACATAAATCTTCTTAACCCGAGATTGCTCACGCAGGGTATGTCATGCCCAGGCTGGGCACGGTTATTACATTTCTCACCACTAATTTTCGAAAAGTAATCGTCAAATTATTTCTATGAGCAATGTCAACGATTAAATAAAATGACGATTCTTGTTTGAATTTATTGGTGACAAATGTTAATCGTTCATATCCAGGATATGCGCGAGCATTTCCGGCTAAATTAATTGAACTTTTTTTTTTTTTTTACAAACTCATCAACACTTATGACATACAGCTATCTTGCTCTAATTATTTGGAATAGCGGACACAAATTTTGTCGAAATGTTCATATTATTATGAAGCCTTGGTTCTAGTAACATACACCCGCTAACAGCGCTAGAACGCAAGAGGTTAATAGCCCAGATGTACAACAGTTATTGTATAAAATACAGGGTGTTTATAAAATCCCGGACCCATTTTGATGTTTAATAACTCATAAAATAATGAAGATAGATTAAAATTAATAAAATAAATGATTAGATAGACTCAAAAAGTTTCATGACCCTTGACAATGAACTTCCACGTATGCCCCCTACGTCGCACGGAGAATATCAAGTCGAAAGTCTATTTCACGCCAGGTAGCGGCAAGCATGTCAGCATCCACAGAAGCTATTGCGGTTGTAATTCTGGCTTTAGATGAATACTTATATTAGAAGAGACGGTCTCATCAGTCGTATACTTAGACATGTTGGAAAACTTCGTATTTCCACAACTAGAAGAGCTTCAGCCACATGTCATTTTGCAACAAGATGATGCACCACCTCATTGGGGTACCATTGTTCGTACTTCTTTGAATGACCATTTTGCAAGAAGATGGATTGAGCGAGGAGGTCCAATTCCTTGGCCACCCAGATCACCTGATGTAACGCCGCCGCACTTTTCCCTTTGGGGATTTGTAAAGGACAATGTTTACAGGAGGAGAGTGTCGGACATTATGACTTAAAAGCCAGAATTACAACCGCAATAGCCTCTGTGGATGCCGACATGCTTGCCGCTACCTGGCGTGAAATTAACTATCGACTTGATATTCTCCGTGCGACGAAGGGGGAACACGTGGAAGTTCATTGACAAGGGTGATGAAACTTTTTGAGTCTATCTAACCATTTATGTTATTAATTTTAATCTATCTTCATTATTTTATGAGTTATTAAACATTAAAATGGGTCCGGGAATTTATAAACACCTTGTATAATAGTTATTTTATATTTCGGGAAGCAGTGCAAAATTATCCCAACCAATTTTAGCGTACGTGATTTTGTTTGATATGTAAGATATATTACATGGCACAAATTACGAAATTGCCACATATCCGAAGCTTTAGCTTGAAGTGTTTTCCATAACATCGTCGGAATTCGGTTTTTAATTAGTTTCATAGTGCAACACGTCGCGTTATGTTGCTATGAAAACAATCCCCGTTTGTTCGCCAGTAGAGTGGCAGTTTCCTTATCTGTACCATGTAAAAAATGATATATAACAAAATCATTGATCTTGAAATTGTTTGTTGAAATGGGGCAATGTCTTCTAAACTACACTGTAAATATTATACTAAAGAAAAATCATAAAAAATGTCATTTTAGAGCATATTTTAATTTCCCGTACAAACCAGGGAAATAGTTAACCTTTTTGTATATCATATCGTTATGGTTTTCTTTTTTGATATTGTCATGGAAACTGAATTCATAGATAAGTTTATTGATGAGGATTGTTGAAAAGCCGTTTTCCTCAGCGATATCTCTAATGGTATTAACCCATTGAGCGTTTCACTAGATTATAAAAATGTACCTTAAAAGGCCTTGAATAGGAAAAAAGAACTTGTTCGAAAAGGTAGAAGGGGTTATGTGATTTTGTAGTTGAAAAATGCTAAGGGATTTAGTTCTTTCCCCTTCTTTCTGACACTGAATGATTGAAACGGCTGTCCACTGTCTTTTATGAGGCGTGAATGGGCGTTTAAAACTAGTTGACTAATAGCTTTCGAAAACGATTGTCTGGTTAATCCCATACAACATCTGAAAGTATGTAACGAAATAGCAGTTTTCAGGAATACAGGTGTGTGTTCCGTGTTGCTTAGAATAATGTTTGCAAACTGTTAATGTAGTATAATTTGCTTTATATGCTATTAAATTTTATCTAAATTTGAAAAGAATTTATATCTTCGTAATAACAAGCATGTTTCATTTCCTCTAAATGCATTTTTTTTTCTAAACAGTTTCTGCTACATAAACTTGTAAATTTTACTAATTTGTAATGATTTAATTACAAAATTAAACTGGAAGTAATCTATTTTTTAAATAAATTTACATTTTATAAAACGCACGCATAGCGATAGATCTCACTATACAACGAATCTCAATTAAACGTTTAGTACACTTTAGTTACACTTTTAGATAGGGTTATTCATCGTATCTCAATTTCAATTAATGCTAATATTATTTATTTTTTTCTTTTATAAATAATAATAATAATAATAATTTCTCATTATGAAAATTAGTGTAACATCTGCTTTCTTTGATTTCCTGTGATATAAATCTGAGATAGCTGATATATTGTACATTATCCTGATGAATATACCAGTTGAAAATACATTAAAATATTCTAACACCACCCCCCCCCCACCAAAAAAAAAGTGATTTGTTATAAAGTATTTCAAATGCGCATTCAAAATAAATGGAAAAAATCTTCTTCTGAATGATAATTCTTCTAAATTATTTTTTTTGTGAGCAATAAAAGAAATAAAACAAATTTTAATAAGATTTTCAAAATGTGCAAATTCCTGTTTAAAAAAAGAAGAAAAAAAATACAAACTGACAACCTTTTTTCCAGCCATACATAAAAAAAAAAAAAAGGCGTATTTTTGGATCTTATAATTTAGCTTCCAGATAACAAATTTGAATTTTTATTAATTCCTATTATTTTACTGATAAATGTAGAACATTAAAAAAAAAACATTTATTGATGTAATCAAAGTGGCAGTAATTATTTCAACCTTTCCTTTCGTCCCGGCAGGCAATTGTTTTAGTACAGTAAAACCAAACATGTTAAGGCGTTTCTTTTTTATAAAGTACACTATTTCTTATACTTAAATCATGTTTAGAGATAGTAAAGATATATTATTTAAGTTTTACAGAATTAATTAATCAGTAACACTGCACAGTACCACTGTATATTACAATAAAACCGGTTAATACGAGATCACTAGGTACGAAAACAAATTCTGTTTTAGACAGGTTTTACTAGGTGTAATTGTGTAATATTTTGTATTTGGGAACATAAAATTCTCCGTTTAAGGCAGGATTATGTTATACATGGATTTCATTTTTACAGGTTTTACTGTAATTAATTAGTGATCATAGTATTGCATCATTAATGAATTATAGGTGTAATACTTGTGCATATGTATAATAGTCCTCCCCACTTAATCGGGTCACGGATCATCGAATACCCCGCTTATTCGAATAGAATTCTCCGGAACCGAATTTATTCCTATTGGTTCTATGTTATTTTCCCCCGCTTAAACCAAATAACTTTTTACGAACCTCCCGCTTAATCGAATAAGAACTGTGTGACCGATGTTTGAAAATAGGCGCAGAAAGCCCGTTTCAGCTAGAATTTCCTTCCACCTTTTGTCATTTCCGGTTCCTTTACGCTGAAAACAAATTTTCATTTTTCCTGCAATGATTTTGGTCGGCAGGTATATAATGGACAGGTCAAATGATTTCCCCACCTTGATCTCACCACCATCGCTTCTTGCTGTTAATCACGCTTTAATGGCAATGCGTCGTCACTTCGAGACTCGAGATGGTCGTTGTGATATTTTGCACTCATTCGAAAAATAACTCTATATTTACTCCTTTAAAATTTCACTTAAACAAACCACTTTAAACGATTTTTTAAAGGCAGTATAAGTAACATAAATTAGAAGTAGCAAAGTTTTGACCAAACTCAAACGAGCTGAATTAAGTGTGATGTAAACCATATAAATGCATATACTGACGTTAAATTAATAAGTATTTACTTTATATTAGCATTCGTATTTATTTTTGTTTATGTTATTCTATTAACGATTTATTATTTTGTTAATTAAACATACCGTAGATGGGTATTTTCCCTTTTTATTACGCATATTACAGTTATGATTCCCCGTTTAATCAAAATCCGCTTAATCGAATATTATTTCTGGAATCAAAAATAATCGTTTAAACGGGAACGACTGTATTACTGATTAAATGCAAGTTTTAATTTTAACAATGAAACCCTTTAAAACGAAATGATAAGGGACAATATAATAATTTTGAATTAGAAATTTTCCAAAGAACTTTGGATTTTTTTAAGGCAAGATTCCGCTTAGTACAGGTATTACTATGTATAAATAGGTCAATGGAGAGTCTGCATAGTAATATACAAAATAAATGTGCTTTTTGTAAGTTCCATTGTAATAAAAGTGCCCTTTTTTTTTCGGGTGTCATTTTTCTCCTTCTCACCACCTAGGAAAAATAATTACATTTAAAATTTTCCGATAACAGGAATTATTTTAGGTACCTAATATATTCTCCTATTGAAAATGAGAAAAATACAATCCATTTCAAATATCTGTGAAGAGTAATACCTCCCCCCCCCCCCCCATTACTTTATCTCCCATAAAACTTCCAGCGTCCATCGGCCATAAAGAGATAAAAATGATTTAAACTTTACAGCAATAAGTTCGCAACTCCGCGGGACACAAGTTGAATATTCTTAGACCAGATGGAAACTAAGCACTATTTTTAATAATTTCGAAATGTATTCATGTATTTTTTCTTATATTTAGTACAGTAAGACTCCGTATTTTTTAAAAAATTCTTTGGAGAAATTGAAAAAGAATATTTGTAAAAAGAAACATGAGCTAAAAATCATGTGTCTAGCATAAATTATGAAACACTTTCCAATACATTCATAATATTGAAACAAAACTTTACAGCTTATTACGGAGAAAGGTGGTGTCTAAATAAATAAATTAGAAAACACATAACGCATTTGAAAACCCAATTTCTGCAATTGCTGTCAGTTAGTTGGAAAAATATCTATTTTTTGTGCAGACCTGTATATGCTCTATAACTTTGTATGTATGTATGCAAAAATTTAGTTCCGCAGGAAAATTCCCATTCAGCAATTTCTGTCAATAAACGGAATTGTACTTGCGATAGTGATTCCCAGTATATGACCTATTGAATTTATAAACACCACATAATATAAAAAAAATAATAATAACAACAGTCAAATTTAAAAACGTATACCGCAACTGATAACGAACTTATAGCAATTATTGGTCATAGGCCAAATTTTTTTGTGTGTCCCTGAAAATGAAATATAAATTCTATGCACATCATATTCTACAGTAATCGCCTTGTAGTGTACAACTCCTTAGTGAAATATAAAAATTCCAATATGTTTAAAATAGTGTAATATCATTAAACTACACCATACACGATTTTTCTAATTCACCGTAATGTGACGGCATTCTTTTGCGTGTCCCTGTAAACGAATCTTACATGCTACACATTTCATTTTCAATAATGAACATGCCAAATTAAACAAAAATAACATATATCAATTTTATGGCAATTGGGCTAAATTTATGTGAATTAGAGCACGGACAGAAGGAAAGACAGACAAACCGAATTTATAAACTCTTTTCAACTATACTGGAAAGAGTTAAAAAAAATCAAATGACACTTTTTATCACTTTTTAAGATTTATCCTTTTTTTAAGTTTTAGGATTTGGATGAAACCAGTTTTAATTTTCCTTCTCAAGATATTTTTATTTTTTTCATTTAATTTTTAAACAAATAATATTAATAAACAAATAGTAGTAATTATTATCTCTGCGTATTTGTATGTATGGAAACTTTGAAAACTTTCTCCAGCATAAAAAATAAAAGCTCATAAAAATAAGAACGAAGAATAGATTGTGAGAATAGATTTCAAGAATTGATTGTGAAATACTTTCCAACACATTTATCTATCTATAAAACTGTACTGAAATTTTACCGGTAAATAAGGCGCAAGATATGTGGCAGGAAGATATGTGAGTAAACAGTATGGTAAACATATAACACATTTAGAAATCCAGTTTTATCAATTACCTTCTATAATAATTAAAAAAAATAGTCAATTACGCACCCAAAAGGCCATGTATCTTGTTGGTTTGCGTATCCCTGTATAAAATTTTTTATGTTCCACAAACTTCTATTGGCATACAAATATAGTTCAGCGAGAAAATGCATCACACAATTAAAACTATTCTCTAAGCAACTTCCATAGTCAGTAATACTTATATTTTTTTTTTCTGCGTTTCAAGTAAAGCAGGTGTATCTGTTCTTTCAACGCGCTACTTTGATAGCTTATGTATAAGAACAGCGAGTTTTATATATTTATGGAATCTTTGACCAAGGATAGTCTTTGGGGTGAGAAGGAAGAGAGTGGGGGAACATAAAAAAACTTTACATACAGATATTTTAAATGGGTTGAAATAAACATGTTGACTAACAAACGGAAATTTTATCATCTTGATCTTTACAATGTAGGAGAGGGCAGAGTTAAAGGGGTCGGGGGGTAACAAAGTATGAGTAAAAAATTCAGTATTTAGCGCAAGGAAACACAATTTAGGCAATTCATTGCATAAATAAAAATGTTTTACAAAGATCTTTGAAAATAAAGTTTAATATATAAAATTATTGGTTATGGTGGTCCATTAAATACATATATATATATGTATATTACATATATATTGTCAGGGCCCGACTTATGTACGTGCATGCGGGGAAGCTTCCCCGGGTCCCCCTTTTTAGGGGGCTCCCATGAGAGTAGTCAGGATTTTTATTTAAATGGTGTCAAATGTTTAAAATTAAATAAAAGTGACCAAAATTCATACATTTTCGAACTTTTAAGAAGGAAGTGCGGTCCCCTTCCCCCCTCCGCTTTCAGTAACCTCTCCACCTACGCAAATATCACTAGAAAACTAATGATTAATATTTTATTATGACAATTTAGTATTCTATAGTTTTCAAAAGCAATTCTTTATTAACGTTTTTCTCTTAACGTGGCAAGTTAAAACCAATACTTATAACCGATTTGGGACGTTTTCTTTTAGACATCTTATAACGTACGTAGATAAGCAAAGTAAATGTTTGCAAAGAAATACTCGTATCAAACAATCTATCATTTTTTTTCTACTATTTTCCTACAAGTATTTTTTTCTTAAAGTTGTGATTATCTTTTTGTGACACTCTGTATACAGATGTAAGCAGTACCGGATATAAAACTTATGCATATAATACAATAGTATGAAGTTTATTACTAGCTACTTCCACATTATTCACAAAAAAATCTATAGATAGATAGATAGAGGGGGGGGGGCAGAATGATTCTTACCTGTCCCCCCCATAGCCTAAGTCGGACCCTGCCCTGTATATGGTGGTTAATTAATGCTCTTCCGCCTGCCCTACCGCTAACTTTTGTAAATATTATTTAGATGGAAAAAAAATTGCTCGTTTAACAATAAAAACTTTGACACATTAACGAATTAATATATAAGTGTAAAAGCTTGACAAATGCAGGTATGACTATGTAAATGATTTGAGACCAAATGTTTTTTTTTTCTTTCACTTTTTCTTTTTTTCACTTTTCGACAAATAAATTACATGAGAAATACAAGCGTTTTCCCATTGTAACCTTTATCGGGCTTCCGTGTGCAGAATTTTTTTTTCAAAACGCCAATTTTAACAGCATTTTCTAAAAGACTTCCTTCCTATGTTTATCGAAAATTGAAAAAAAAATGTTCGACTTTATAGTTTCTGAATAAGAGTACTTGCCAATTCCATGTGTTTATGAACAAAACTAAATTCAGGAATGTGTCACAAAAAAAATCAATTTGGAAGATTATGCAGTTTTTGTACGAGGCATTCGCCCAGAGCCCCCCAAATTTAGTGTCATAGACCTTGAAGCAATTGCAATAAGTTGAATTTATATGATGTAACAATTATCAGTCAGCATGAGCAGGAAAGAAATCAACATTAATTGTAAAAGATATTTGTGATCTCTAAGTAATCTATAATTAAAAATGGATATTTAAATACGTTAAAATAAATGTGCATTATACAGTATTAGTGTAGTTTAAAGCATTAAAATAAATGTTTTCTTAGTTTAATTCTCATGGTAACGAAATGAAAAGTTCAATCATCAAAATCTAGTTTAACTTTTTTTTTTCCAGTTTCAATACATTCATTTCATTATGATTGTTTTAATCATACTTATCATATAGTATTAGCATTAATTCTGATCATATAGTATTAGTCTATATGAGATATATTTATAAAAAAATAGATTGCCATGATTTAATTTGTCATTTAACAAACATGATTGTACAAAGTAAAGTAATAATAACAATAATAACAATAAATTTAAAAAGATAATGCTTTCATTTGCATTATTGTAAGAATCTTTTAGATAATGATTCTTCCCTGTTTTTAAAGACATATACTTACACTTAATCATATCTACTGCTTTAATTGCATCCATTCTATTGATATTTTTGAATAATTCTATACTTGTACTGTTCATTGGTATCTTTTTAAACAATATATAGTTACACTTGAATATTTTAGGCTAATTGTGAGCTTGGGGTGCCATCGCGGAAAAAGTCTAGTACTGCTTTTCCATCTGACCTTTGTAAATATTACTTGCATTGCCATGAAATCGATATATGATATGGAGGCCTGTTCACTATTGGAAATAGTGAGTGTGGCCTTTATTGTTTGTTTACATGGATGTATAAAATAATTCGAATAAACTCGAATTACGGTCTAGATCGATATCTGCTTGTAGTGCTTTTTTTATAGTAGTATATTATTCCAACCGTAATAATTGATACACATTGCTAATGTGCACTGCAGTCTGTTTCCCATAAAAATTAATAGTAATAATAATGCGCGTAGTGTTTACTGATCATTAACAGAGGAATTCCAAGACAACCGAAGAACAGTGCACTAAAAAAGGACGGTTGAAAAAGGGCACTTTTGTGAATATTTAAAATATTTTTTAGTAAAGGGTGGATTGCTGAAATTAAAATAATTTTAATATCTATAAAGAAAACTGTCTTACTTTGAAATTTGGTTTTCACACTCGAGTTCAAAATTTAATAAAACATTACTTTCATTATATCTTTCTTAATTTTTCAAATGGTGAAGAAAAAAAAAGTTTTTACTTTCCAGTTCTTTTTTTTTTTTTTTTTTTTTTTTTTTTTTTTTTTTTTTGTTTTTTTGCGTGTGCATAAAAAATTAGAGGAAAATCAAATGATTAAGAGGAAGAACGATAATAGTCCAATTGTGGGAAATTTTGTATGACAGTTTTATTTAATGGCTTGAACGACGTAATATCGTTTGCTTATCTTAGATAGAGGAATAAGATGAAATAGTCCTTTGACAATGTAGTTAAAGATAGGTCGATACACAGCTGAAGATCGTATATTCACAAATGTAAATTGAAATATAGCTCAGAATAAACGGTCTATGACTATCATAAATTTTCCCTTCGACCTACAGATCCCATTTTTGTAATATGTCTGTTAAATTGTATTAAGACAAGCTTAATAAAACTAGTTTCTAAATTATTTAGATTTTACAATTTTCCTTGTGTATTCAATTTTTCCATTTCTTTAAAAACTGTTATTGTATGCAGATTTTTCAACAGAAAAAATATTTTAGAAATTCTTTGAAAAATCGGGTCAAGCCGAACCGGACCCGCAAGAGACAAAACCTAACCCGAAACAATGGATATCAACCCGATTTGCAGCAAAATTGTAGAAGTTAATCCAACCCCCGACAAAAAAAGAAAGGTTTCCCGACGCAGGACTCTACGCCATACTCAATAAATTTAGATCCTAAGTATTATTTAAATTATTTTCGCGAAAATATTTTCATTTCTGCTGTGCATTCCTTAAATTTTGTTTTCGTTGTTGAAACTTCAAAATTTTGACTCCCACTTATTGTTACCCCCCTCCATACACACACACACACACACGTACACCCCGCTCTTAACTCTACTCCCCTCTTACATTATAAAAATCAAGATAATGAAAAACCTTCACTTTTGAAAAAAGTACTTTTGTTTATATTTTGACCCCTTTAAATGTATGTAAAAATTTGTTTCTTTTAATTCCATGTCCTCCCCCCTTTCTCTTCACCAAAAGGCTGTCTTTGGTCAAAGTTCCCATAAATATATAAAAGTTAATAGCCTTATACATAAGCTATCCATGTACTAAATTGAGAGAATCTATAGATTGTATTTTCTGTTTACCACCCCGCCCTTTCTAGGGGCTTACTAATGAACAGCCGGCGTCTCCAGCAGAATATATTTTTTCAATACACAGCACCTATTTATTAGTGTTCTTTAAGTGTAACGCTATGTATGATATACTTTTTTGATATCAATAATAGATATGCGGACTTAGCACGGGCTTTAGTTGAAGCTTAGAATTAGTTTTCTATAACTGAAAATATATGTAACTTTAATAACTAATAGATCTGAATTTTAGGTGCATCTAAGTATATATAATAATTATTATTTTTACCAATGATTTTTTTTGCTAAGACCTTTTCACCGTTGACCTTTTTACCTAAATTCATTTGAAATAGAGTATCTACATTAAAATATACTGCAAACGATTTTCCCGCGTAGATCATTATGTAACGGAATTCTTTTGTGCGACTCTGGAAATGAATAATAAATTCTTTGCATTTCATATTCTACAGAAAGCATGTTTTACCCGTAAGGCATGGTGACGTCACGTCGACGTCGTTGTGAAGTCACGCTGTGACATTGTGACCGTCGATGTGACGTCACGTGACGTCGATGTGAAGTCACTGTGACTAGAATGTGAGGTCGTTATGGCCGTTTTAGAGCTCTTCTGTGACGTCACATTGTGACGACTTTGTGAAGTCACGGTGTGACAAATTTGTGAAGAGTGTGTCATTTGTGACTATTTTGGTATTAACTTTGTGACGAATTTGTGACGAATGTGACAATGCTTTAAAGTCACATTGAGATCAATTTGTGAAATATGTGTCATTTCTGACGAAATTGTCTTTAACACTGTGGTGATTCTGTGACGACAGCGACATTTGCTTTGAAGTCACATTGTGACAATTTTGTGAAAATTGTGTGATTTGTGACGATTTTGTAATTAACGTTGTCACGAATATGTGACTAGTGGCAATGTTGTGAAGTCACACTATGACATACTTGTACAGTTGTAAACACGTATGCATGTCACACATAGTCATAATTATGCATGTTTTAAAATCATTTACATCTATAACGTTAATATACTTCGGCGATACATCGCAATAAAAACTTGGGGGCCGCTATAACAAGGATATACCAAAAGAATTTTATTTAATCAAAATGCAATACCCCGCAGACTTCAATTTTTGTTGCACCTTTCTTTACTATTGCAATAAATGAGAATATTGAAGACAACTGAATGATCGATCTATCACATTTTTTTTCAATATTAGCTATTTGTTAAAAGCATTAAAATTACCAAAGAAACAATTTGTTTAAATATTCAAATCTTTATCAAAATGAAATTTGTATTAAAAATATAATATTTTATAATATATACAGTACTTTTTATATTCTTTAAGCTATAGAAAATACTGAATGAAATTAATTTATTTCATTTAATACGCATTACAAACTCGAAGTCACTGGTGAAGTTGAATTTTTTCGATTACACAACATTTATAATAAAAAAAAAAATGAAAGATAAAAATTAATGCCGATATTAAGTAATTAAATTGTATATGTTTTATGATATTGATTACCATAATATATATATATATATATGATTGTAATTCAAATAAGTTGGGGCTGAGAAAATAGGATACTTCTTTGTTATAGAGGCCCCTATAAATTTGATAATGCAAAAATTGCAGTAACGACATTGCTAAGATCATTGTGAAATTTATGCATGCGTTATATACATATATATATATATATATATATACACTCCAAACGCTCATCATGTGCCATATAGTCATTATATACGTATTGTTTACGTCTTTTATGCCACATACATGCATTACAAAATTTACGATGTACATTTTAGCAATAACCATTTGAAACTACTCAAATGAAAAATACAGCTTTGGTATAGAAAATTAAATGAGTATCACCAGTATCATTATGTTGAGAATTCTAAGAACAATTTCGGCAATACTCGTTATGTTGGAAGATAGCAGCAATAAATAAAATCGTATTTTTAAGCTCACTGTAAAAGTGAGTAAAACTTTTGGGTATGCATATAACGGGGATACAAAGGGTTAATTTATTTTACATCATGGTTTGCTTGAAGTAAAATCCATATATAAAACAACTTTTTGATTATTAAAAAATAACTTTAATAATTGATTGCCAAAATTACATTTTTATTTATGAAATTATATATTATAAAAATAACTCTTACTATCTATGATTTTTTAAAACAATAATACCTTATTGCTTATAAAACACAGCACCGCAGCTACTCTATTTTGCGTCTAATATGAAAGTTTTTATGTTTTGCCAAAGATCTATCTGGCTGGATATATGTTGCCATGATATATATAACCCTGATATTATCATAAATAGTATAAAGAGATTAGAATCTACAACGAAATTTTTAGAATAAAGTCTGGTGAAAGTTTTATAAATAAAGTAGAACGCCGATTATCGGAACTCCAATTAACCGAACTTCCAATTATCCGAGCAGCATATTTCTCACAAAGAATTCTTTTTAACCGAATTTCCAATTATCCAAATATTTCTCTCTCTAAAAAAGAAAAAAAAACACCTAACTTCCAATTTATTTTTTGCTTAAATTATAATCTCTGAAGTTTAGAAAATGATAATAAGAGAAAAAAAAATTAAATAATAAAAAAGTAAACAAAAAACATTTAAAAAAAACAATTTTTAAGCACTCCAGTACTAAGTGGTGCTGTCAGTCCTAAACCTAGATAAAGTGTGAAGGTTTAGAATAGTCAGGAACATCCCTTAAACTGTCTGCCCATTTATCCGAACTTTTGCTTATCCGAACTAGGGTCGGTCCCGACTTGTTCGGACAATCGGCGCTCTACTGTATATATTGTATTATAAATACAAATAATCATATTTATTTTTATATGACACAATAAAACAAAATAATGAAGACAGTATCAAATGGTTAACTACTTTTTAATGTAAATAAAGTATAAAAATTGAGGCCATAAACACAAAATAGAGCCACACATAGGTTCATTATTATTACTAATATTTTATTTACAAGATTATGGTAATTATAAATAAGAAATCCTTTTTAATCACGCTGTTTATAAAGAGTGTATAATATCGATACTTTGAAATTTATCTCGATAAAATCATTCAGGAAATAAAATGATAAAATTATCCAGAAAAAAGTAAATAATAAAAGATGGTTATTACATTTTAGATTCCTACCGTTCAAGTATTTGCGTTATTTTTAAAGTAAAATCATATTTAAACACTTACAGATTGCGTAACTTCTATATTTTCATTTGCCAACAGACTTCTAGTTCACTTTGAAAACATTTCAGTAAGAATGTTTAACAACTGAAAAGCTTTCAACCGCTATGACTATTTCTTTATAGATTTTAAAACATTTCTCAGGTTGAATAATACATTAAATAATCATTTTTTCCCCCTTAACATTACATATCTACGATCTCTTTTAATAGTATACGTTTCCGTTGTGTCTTATTTTTTATAAATTCCTCTTCTGAGCAGATGCAATTTTTTTAAATAAAAACATGCAATGCAAATTGTTTAAGACCATCACTTAATACAAAATTAAAAAATTATGTTTACCAATAATTTTATTCCATAAAAAGCCCTTTTTTAAATAATTTAATTATCTTTAAATGTTTATTAATTACATTAATGATTGATTATAATACTTGTCCATATACTTTCATATTTATGACACCATGTGGTTTTAACCAAATATTTAAATAAGAAAATAAACCAGATTAAAATGCAATTTAAATCACTAATTTTAATAATCTGATCAAAGCTGTTGAAAAGGAAGTTAGATATTTTAACAAAATAAAAAATAAATGTAATGAAATATTTGTGTTCTATAATATGTTTATTAGAAGATAACTAAAATCATAGTAATTAAAAAAAAAAAAAGCAAACAGGGAAAATAATATTTTAGATATTTCAATAAAATAAAAAATAAATGTAATGAAATAATTATGTTCTACAGCATGTTTATGAGAAGCTAACTAAAATTGTTGTGATTAAAAAAAGCAAACAGGGAAGATAATATTTTTACATACCTAATTTCATTGACGTTGTACGTGATACTTTGATTTTGGGGAACCAATTAAATCCGATAATAAGTACGATAGCAATGACTTGAATCATCTTCAACAAGTCAAAGCTACCGTAATTTTCTCGGGTTTATATTTTGTTAGCTGAACTAACTTATATCCTGATAACGTTCTTGTTTCAGTTTTTAAATCCATGTCAACACGTCTATGCTGTCCAGTGTGCACAGAACTTCCCGTGTTTATTCTAAAAAGCTTCACTGTTACTTTTATTCGTTATTCTGCGGTCGAGTCGTAACAACTGAAATAGTGCAGATGCAGACGATTTTTAAGTTTCGAAGTTCGAAGCAGATGTTTTCGGTTTTATTTGTTTATCTATAAACAGTTTTGGAAGGAAATTAAATGCGTAATAATTTTATCAAATTGTCTCTAATTCAATTTCCTGCTTGGAAATGTTTTATTGTATTTCACCTTTTATTTTTATCAGTTTTATTGAATTGTAAAGTTTCATTTATGTAAATTATAATAATAATATTATCCATAATTAGAGTTTACTAGATAAAACATTGCTTAATTTTTCAAAATGTGTACAAATTAATTTAATGGTAATAATGAAGACCCCCTCTTTTTTTAAAAGTAAAATTTGTATCACAGGTAATATATACAAAATATCTTCTAAAAAATACAACAAGATTATCGAGAAGAGATGAGTTTTTCTTTGTCAATCTGTCATTCTCTTAATATTAATTTTCTGTAGAATAAAACATCTTGTAAAATAATTTTTAAAGATATATTTTGAAAACAAAAAATAAAATATGAATAATTAATTATGTCATGGGCTTTGCATAAATTGTACATAAATTTTATATTCGGAAAATGTCAATTTTATTTTAAACGTCTGAAAGAAGTAGAATTTAAAAAAAAAAAAAAAAAGTTAGCTAAAATATTGAAACACTAAGAGGAAAAAAAATGACTTGAATGCAAATTATAAAGCAAGAAATGCATATATGACTAAACTTTGAAGACGCTTTCTGCGTGCTCATTAAAAGCTGCAGACTTAACTGTAATAGAAAGTTTTTAGTTTGGAACCACAGAACTGTTTCGACTACTCTTTGAGAAACTTCTAGTATAACAGATGATCATTTACAAAAATCTTTATAAAAGATCAGTCGAGGTCTGTTTACCTAAAACATTTTTTTAATAATATGAAATTCGCATAATTAGAAAATCTTTTTGTGTCCTGATGAATCAATTACATTTTATGTTATATGAAAACAAAAACTTTTGGTTAGAGGCACAGAGGCAACTTGGACCACGGTTTAAAAAAATTTTAAATCCGGCAGAAAAATATTTTTTACAGTAAATAACATGTTTTTATTATTTGTTGCAATTTTTTAAAGTTTTCTAAGAAGTTCACATCTCAGTCACAATGTGACATTACTGAGTGGTGGCATTTTGGTCACAGATGTGACGTGACCACAGTGACTAACAGTGACGTCACAATGACGTCACTGTGACCATGCATGCTATGAGGGTAGTGCTGCACTTGAAACGATTTTTTCCCATTGCTCGTAATTTAATGGCATACTTTTGAATGCCCCTGTAAGGGAACTGTACATGCTACATATTTCATTTTCAATGGTGATCGTGCGATAGTAAATGTCAATAACACACAAAATTTCAGGGAAATCGAATTATATTTGCGCATGATAGAGCATTGACAGACAAACTGAAGTCATAAACCCTTTTCAACTATGTTGGAAAATGTAAAATAAATAAATTCCTCATAATTTAGAATTACAAATTGTCATTAGTGTGTGACTTAATCGGAGAAAAATTTTCTTGATTTTACGATATCGGAGGTAACATGCGCATATCAAATATCACGAATTTGATTTTTTTAAAAGTAGACCATTGAAAGTGATTATTTAAAAGTATTTAGGTAGAATAACTAAATTACTAAATTCTTCTATAAGCACGCTTGCGGAATGGGGCAGAATTTGATAACATACAGAAAATGTGCAACAAAGTTTTTATTATTAAAAATAACCATAAGTTTAATAATAATTCTTAGGCTACAATAAAGATAACTCTTCGGCTATCAGTTTTTATTTTCCGTTGGGGAAGGGGGGGGGGTAGTTATTCTAAGATTTCTGCTGTGATGTCAGAAAAGATTTTTTTTTTAATGATGCCCTACTTTATTTTTATATCAACAATCTTTTATGTTACATTGTGCAATATTCATGATTTAATAATTATTGATTAATACTAATTTTAAAAGAACTAGTTTAAAACATAAACTTTTCATAATCCTTTTATTAAATAAGCGACAATGAAAAGAATATGTAGCAAGCTACCACTATTTGGAATTTTACTGTTCCTGTGAACTGTTTTCTTTAGAAATCATCTTTACAAGGGAAGGGGTGGGGCTGTCAATCATAGTTTTCTCAAAGCTCAAAGCGTCACTTACAGGTAGTATTTCGATGTCATTCATGGGTTGCAAGAGTTTGGATTAGATAACAATGGGAGATATTTACTCTCTTTCAAACCT
Source organism: Maratus speciosus (assembly GCA_963932465.1). Classification (NCBI taxonomy): domain Eukaryota; kingdom Metazoa; phylum Arthropoda; class Arachnida; order Araneae; family Salticidae; genus Maratus; species Maratus speciosus. The sequence goes on along the minus strand of OZ010797.1, from coordinate 247,537,159 downwards.
TACTTCAAAGAAAACTCATAGAAACTTTTAAAGTATCATTGGAATTAATTACACTGGAATATTTGGTCAACTCTTTTGTATTTAGTAGAATGATTAGGTAAAAAATAATTATAATTGTAGATATCGTTCAGGGAAGTGTAGTCTCATAAGCATTTTTCTGGCTACACCTCTGGTTCTTCTCTGTGAATCACAACTGTGAGAATAAATAAGATTTAGGGCTTTTTAATATGGCAGTTTTAATGTAAGAGTCGCTATATTGGGGCTCGTTATATAAAGAAAGCACAAATAATACACAATGTTTTTAATTTTCCAAGCGGACACAGCCAGTGATATAAACATAAGAATGGTTTTTGGATTCTCTCCCCCCCCCCTCAACTTTCAAAAGAAATATAGAACTTTTTTCATATTAAGCCAAGTATTTGCTGTAATAATGCTAAAAATGGGATACTGCTTATAAATATACTAATGCACGGTACAAGTATCCAGTTATTCAAAAATATAAGTAGGTCGAATATAATGAAAACCAAACATATAAATATGTGTAAAAATACACCTTTATTTATTTTTTAATGCAAGTAAAAACAAGGAAGAGTAACTTTTGTTAAGATTATCTGTCTTTAATGCATATGAATGCATTACCTATCTTAAAATGATTATTATTGTTTACTTTGCTTAATCATATTGGTGAGATGATAGGTTATATCTCCCAACCTGAGAAGTACTGTGTAAACATCATTTTATTGATTGAAATAATTGTTTCATGGCAAATCTCTTTGTATGTAAACTGCCATGTAAACAAAAGGAAAATCGAGATAAAAACAGGAAAAAAAAATTATGATACGTTTGTAGAGATTTTGAAATACAGCCTTCACGGTAGAATTATCATTAACTTCGTCTCATATGATTAAGGAAAAGTTTCAAATTGAAAAATAAAATTACTTTACTTTTGCTCTAAAATATTAAAAAAGCATTGCAGATTACTGCGAGCAATTGCACTTAATAAAGCCGTCTATGATGTTTAATTGCGTGGAGTTTTTGATCTACTTCCAACAATTAATAGGCTACTTCACTCACGCGAAAGCACCCGCTCGCTAATGTTTATTTGGTGGAAGAATTTTTTTAAGATACCTCGTTTTTATTTCCATTTTTTTAAACGAATCTTTTGCATTGGCTACCTAAGATCGATCTATAGAAAGACCGTTTTTTTTTCTTTTTCGATTTTGTTTAAAGTTTTTTTTTTAAATTTATTTAGGATACATTTACTTTCGGAACCGGTTTCGAAAGTAAAAGTATCCCCATTAAAAAACCTTGCAAATAAAATAGAAGGAGTAAAAAAGTCCTTTGTACAGATCGACCTCAGCTACTCAAATCAAAGAAAATCGTTTAAAAATACTGAAATGCAAGCACGCTATCTTTAAAAAATTCTTCCTTAGGAATAATATTGAATCTAGGGAAAAAGGTGACCGGAAAAAACGTGACAGAAAAAACAAGAGCGGAAAAAACGGGATAAGGAAAAAACGAGACCGGAAAAAACGTGACAAGGAAAAAAAAGGTGACCGGAAAAAACGTGACAAGGAAGTGTTAAATATTGAACTTGTCGATAAATAAATGCTAAAAACTAAAGTAAAGTTTTTCCACTGTCAGTTTCTTACAGCGTAGGGGGGGGGGGGGGGCAGAGTTAATGGGTGAGTTTGACAACTCTAAGATTTGGTCCAAGAAAATACAATTTTAACATTTCATTAAGAGAAGTTTATTATGACTTCTACAAAAGACAAGTTAGTGCTATCCACGGAGGGGGGGGGGGGGGTATTAAGGAAATACAATTTATTGATTCTTTCAATTCGCTATTGATAGTTTATATATGAGTAAAGATGTTTTATAAGGCGGAGGGGGAGGGAAAAAATTACATACACAGCCTGTAAAGGGAACAAAATAAAGACCATGAGAGGAGGCATTTTCTTTAGAGGAATTTTTTCATTATCCTGCTTTTTTCTCGCAGGCTATCAAAGCCCAAGGATTAATGTGCACGCAGGTTCTGTATGTATGTATGTATGCACTTACGTCTTATGTACGTAACGCGATAACTCTTGACAGAAACATCCGATTTGCTTTACTTTTTTTCCAGGTTCATTGTTTCCAAATTCAATATTTAACACTTCCTTGACACGTTTTTTCCGGTCACCTTTTTTCCTTGTCACGTTTTTTCCGGTCCCGTTTTTTCCGGTCACCTTTTTTCCGTTTACCAATCTACCTATAATGAAATTGAAAACCTATCTACATCGATGCTTTTTCTGGCCCATTCAGCGTCATTATAGACAGGTTTCACGGTGCTAGTTTTAAATTATGCTAGAATTTGAATAAAATTTGCGCAACAATAATAAATAAAAATATTATTTTTGAAGTGTAATGTTAAATTGGATATTTGAGATTTTTATTATTATTACACAACAAAAGTGCTGTAAGTAAAGAAAAAAAAACAGTTTATTTATTTAGTATTATAGTTAAATGAAAAAAATGACATACATTTGTAAGTAAAAAGGAAAGAAAAGAACGTGTATATTCATTAAAAGAGCAAAATAAATAAATATTACATAATAAATAATGAACATGCAAAATAAATAAATATTATATGGCAAATGATATAAAATAATAATTATTATAGTAATGAATTAGAATCTTATGGACAGAAATAATAAAGTAAAATAAGTAAACGATGATATTCTATAAAATTGCCTAGTATATGGTTCGAAATACAATGCCATTCTTAAGCATTAACAGAAAACGAAATCCCCTAAGGCATTCGACTTAAAATACGGTAATCCAGTTGACAAATAGTCTGCCTAACGCCTATTGTGTGCGTGGAAAGAGGGGGTGATTGATAAACGCCTTCTTTAACTCCCAGTCTCGAGAAGTGGGGGGAAGCACAAACGCGCAAACGCGTTCATAACCATCTACAAGTAGAATATTTTGACCGCCTATACGCGCTTGTGACCATCTACAAGTACAAAAGTCTGACCGCCTATATGCGTTCACGACCACTTACAAGTACCAAAGTGCGACCGCGTAAACGCGTGCGTGACCACGAAAGGGTTAA